>CM022392.1:171840454-173294652 GCA_011833715.1 Carcinoscorpius rotundicauda
CGTACCAGCTGTTTTTACATATGTATTTTTATCTTCAAGAGGGTTTTCTTGTCATCACGGATTCTTTAAAAGTATTTGTTTTGAATTTCGCGTAAAGCTACATGAGGGCTATCTGCGCTAGTCGTCCTAATTTAGCAGTATAAGACTAGAGGAAAAACAGCTAGTCATTACCACTCACTGCCAACTCTTGGGCAACTCTTCTACCAACGAATAGTGGGATTGACTTTAACATTATGACGCCACCACGGCTGAAAGGGCGAGCATGTTTGGTGTGATGGATAAAAACAGTACTAATAACTTCATTCATAGTAATACTATAAAACTTAGATTAACAGTTTCTTGTCTTCGCCCATATATACTGATATCGATCACCATTATTTAAACTAGTGGCTAAATTAATATCACGTGACAGTGAACGGTCTTTTATTGAGACAATTTCATCAAAGTTAACTGATTTCTGATTAAAATTTGAAAATGAATATCCACCTATATGATTCTTTCGGAAACTTGATCTGAGAGGCACTTAACTAATTTGTTTGGTTCTAACCAATTTGATCTGGATAGTACTTAACTAAGTTGTTTGGTTCTAACCAATTTGATCTGGATAGCACTTAACTAATTTGTTTGGTTCTAACCAATTTGATCTGGATAGTACTTAACTAATTCATTTGGTTCTAACCAATTTGATCTGGATAGTACTTAACTAATTTGTTTGGTTCCAACCAATTTGATCTGGATAGTACTTAACTAATTTGTTTGGTTCTAACCAATACTTTCGTTAACTTGGTTCAGAAACTAATGTTATAATGCTGGCTTGGTTCAGAATCTCTTGTAATAATGCTGGCTTGGTTCAGAAACTATTGTGATAATGCTAACTTGGTTGAAAAATTATTGTGATAATGCTGGTTTGGTTCAGAAACCATTGTGATAATGCTGGCTTGGTTCAGAAACAATTGTAATAATGCTGGCTTTGCTCAGATATTATTGCAATAATGCTGTCTTGTTTCAGAAACTATTGTAATAAATCTGGCTTCATTCAGAAACTATTGTAATAATGCTAATTTTGCTCAAAAACTATTCTAATAATGCTGGCTCGTTTCAGAAACTATTGTGATAATGCTAATTTGGCTCAAAAAACTATTCTAATAATGCTGGCTCGGTTCAGAAACTATTGTGATAATGCTGACTTGGTTCAGAAACTATTGTGATAATGCTGGCTTGGTTCAGAAACTTGTGATAATGCTGGCTAAGTTCAGAAACTATTGTAATAATTCTGACTTAGCTTAGAAACTATTGTAATAATGCTGACTTGGCTCAGAAATTATTCTAATAATGCTGGCTTGGCTCAGAAACTATTGTAATAATGTTGGCTTGGTTTAAAAAACTATTGTAATAATGCTGACTTGGTTCAGAAACTATTCTAAAAATTCTGGGATGTCTCAGAAACTACTGTAATAGTGCTAATTTGGTTCAAAAACTATTGTAATGATGCTAACTTGGTTCAAAAACTATAATAATAATGCTGGCTTGGCTCAAATATTATTGCAATAATGCTGTCTTGTTTAAGAAAATATTGTTATAATGCTGGGTTGGTTCAGACACTATTGTAATAAATCTAGCTTGACTTAAAAACTATTGTAATAATTCTAATTTGGCTCAAAAACTATTCTAATAATGCTGGCTTCATTCAGAAACGATTGTGATAATGCTGGCTTGGTTCATAAACTATAGTAATAATGCTGCCTTGGTTGAGAAATTATTGTAATAATGCTGGCTTGGTTTAAAAACTCTTATAATAATGCTGGCTTGGTTCAGAAATTATTGTGATAATGCTGGCTTGGTTCAGAAACTATTGTGATAATGCTGGCACTGCTTAGAAATTATTGTAATCATGCTGGATTGGTTCAGAAACTATTGTAATAATTCTGAATTAGCTTATAAACTATTGTAATAATGCTGGCTTGGCTCAGAAATTATTCTAATTATGCTGACTTTGATCAGATTCAGAAACTATTGTTAAAATCCTGGCTTGGATCAGAAACTATTGTAATAATGCTGCCTTGGAACAAAAATTATTGTAATAATGCTTGCTTGGTCCAGATACTATTGTAATAATGCTAACTTGGTTCAGAAACTTTTGTAGTAATGCTAGCTTGGGTCAGAAATTATTGTAATATTGCTGTATTGATTCAGAAACTCTTCTAATAATGCTGGCTTGGTTCAAAAGCTTTGTGGATAATGCTAACTTCGTTCAGAAATTGTTGTAATAATGCTGGCTTGGTTGATAAACTAATGTAATAATGCTGCCTTCGTTCAGAAACTACTGTGATAATGCTTACTTGGTTCAGAAACTATTGTAATAATGCTGGCTTGGCTCAGATATTATTGTAATAATGCTGGCTTGGCTCAGATGCTATTGTCATAAATCTGGCTTGACTCAGAAACTATTGTAATAATAATAATTTGGTTCTTAAACTATTCTAATAATGCTGGCTTGGTTCAGAAACTATTGTGATAATGCTGGCTTGGTTCAGAAACTAGAGTAATAATGCTGCCTTGGTTCAGAAATTATTGTGATAATCATGCCTTGGTTGAGAAACTCTTGTAATAATCCTGGCTTGGTTCAGAAACTCTTGTAATAATGCTGGCTTGGTTCAGAAACTATTGTGATAATGCTGACTTTGTTCAGAAATTATTGTGATAATGCTGGCTTGGCTTAGAAATTATTGTAATCATGCTGGATTGGTTCAGAAACTATTGTAATAATTCTGATTTAGCTTATAAACTATTGTAATAATGCCGGCTTGGCTCAGAAATTATTCTAATAATGCTGACTTCGATCAGATTCAGAAACTATTGTTATAATGCTGGCTTGGATCAAAAACTATCGTAATAATGCTGGCTTGGAACAAAAATTATTGTAATAATGCTGGCTTGGCTCAGATACTATGGTAATAATGCTAACTTGGTTCAGAAACTATTGTAGTAATACTAGCTTGGATCAGAAATTATTGTAATAATGCTGGCTTGGATCAGAAATTATTGTCATATTGTTGGCTTGGATCAGAAACTATTGTAATGATGCTGGCTTGGCTCAGAAATTATTGTAATAATCCTCGCTTGGTCCAAAAACTGTTGTAATAATGCTAACTTGGTTAGGAAACTATTGTTATAATGCTGGGTTGGTTCAGAAACCATTGTGATAATGCTAGCTTGGTTCAGAAACTAATGTGATAATGCTGGCTTGGTTCAGAATCTCTTGTAATAATGCTGGTTTGGTTCAGAAACTATTGTGATAATGCTGACTTGATTGAGAAATTATCGTGATAATGCTGGCTTCGTTCAGAAACCATTGTGATAATGCTGGCTTTATTCAGATTCTATTGTGATAACGCTGCCTTGGTTAAGAAAATATTGTAATAATGCTGGCTTGGCTCAGATATTATTGCATTAATGCTGTCTTGCTTCAGAAACTATTGTAATAATGCTGGCTTGGTTCAGACACAATTGTAATAAATCTGGCTTGACTCAGAAACTATTGTAATAATGCTAATTTGGCTCAAAAACTACTTTAATAATGCTGGCCTGGTTCAGAAACTATTGTGATAATGCTGGCTTGCCTTAGAAATTATTGTAATCATGCTGGATTGGTTCAGAAACTATTGTAATAATTCTGACTTAGCTTATAAACTATTGTAATAATGCTGGCTTGGCTCAGAAATTATTCTAATAATGCTGACTTGGATCAGATTCACAAACTATTGTTATAATGCTGGCTCGGATCAGAAACTATTGTAATAATGCTGGCTTGGAACAAAAATTATTGTAACAATGCTGGCTTCGTTCAGATACTATTGTAATAATGATAACTTGGTTCAGAATCTATTGTAGTAATGCTGACTTGGGTCAGAAATTGTTGTAATAATGCTGGCTTGGATCAGAAATTATTATTATATTGTTGGCTTGGATCAGAAACTATTGTAATAATGCTAGCTTGGCTCAGAAATTATTGTAATAATCCTCGCTTGGTTCAAAAACTGTTGTAATAATGCTAACTTGGTTCAGAAACTATTGTTATAATGCTGGCTTGGTTCAAAAACTATTGTAATAATGCTGGTTTGGTTCAGAAACTATTGTAATAATTCTGACTAGGCTTAGAAACTATTGTAATAATACTGGCTCTGCTCAGATATTATTGCAATAATGCTGGCTTGTTTCAGAATCTATTGTAATAATGCTGGCTTGGCTCAAAAATTATTGTAATAATCCTCGCTTGGTTCAAAAACTGTTGTAATAATGCTAACTTGGTTCAGAAACTATTGTTATAATGCTGGCTTGGTTCAGAAACAAGTGTGATAATGCTAGCTTCGTTCAGAAACTCTTGTAATAATGCTGGCTTGGTTTAGATACTATTCTGATAATGCTGGCTTGGTTAAGAAACTATTGTGACAATGCTGGATTGGTTCAGAAACAATTGTAATAATGCTAGCTTGGCTCAGATATTATTGCAATAATGCTGTCTTGTTTCAGAAACTATTGTAATAATGCTGGCTTGGTTCAGACACTATTGTAATAAATCTGGCTTCACTCAGAAACTATTGTAATAATGCTAATTTGGCTCAAAAACTATTCTACTAATGCTGGCTTGGTTCAGAAACTATTGTAATAATGCTAAGTTGGCTCAAAAACTATTCTAATAATGCTGGCTCGGTTCAGAAACTATTGTGATAATGCTGGCTTGGTTCAGAAACTATTGTGATAATTCTGACTTGGTTCAGAAACTATTGTAATAACGCTGGCTTGGCTCAGAAATTATTCGAATAATGCTGACTCTGATGAGATTCAGAGACTATTCTTATAATGCTGGCTTGGATCAAAAACTATTGTAATAATGCTGGCTTGGAACATAAATTATTCTAATAATGCTGGCTTCGTTCAGATACTATTGTAATAATGCTAACTTGGTTCACAAACTATTGAAGTAGTGCTGGCTTGGGTCAAAAATTATTGTAATATTGCTGTATTGGTTCACAAACTCTTCTAATAATGCTGGCTTGGTATAAAATCTTTTGTTATGATACTAATTTCTTTCAGAAACTGTTGTAATAATGCTCGCTTGGTTGATAAACTATTGTAATATGCTGGCTTCGTTCAGAAATTATTGTGATTATGCTGACTTGGTTCAGAAACTATTTTAATAATGCTGGCTTGGATCAAAAATTATTGTGATATTGTTGGCTTGGATCAGAAACTATTGTAATAATGCTGGCTTGGCTCAGAAATTATTGTTATAATGCTCCCTTGATTCAAAAACTTTTGTAATAATGCTAACTTGGTTCAGAAACTAATGTTATAATGCTGGCTTGGTTCAGAATCTCTTGTAATAATGCTGGCTTGGTTCAAAAACTACTGTGATAATGCTAACTTGGTTGAAAAATTATTGTGATAATGCTGGTTTGGTTCAGAAACCATTGTGATAATTCTGGCTTGGTTCAGAAACAATTGTAATAATGTTGGCTTCGCTCAGATATTATTGCAATAATGCTGTCTTGTTTCAGAAACTATTGAAATAATGCTGGCTTCACTCAGAAACTATTGTAATAATGCTAATTTGGCTCAAAAACTATTCTACTAATGATGGCTTCGTTCAGAAACTATTGTGATAATGCTAATTTGGCTCAAAAACTATTCTAATAATGCTGGCTCGGTTCAGAAACTATTGTGATAATGCTGACTTGGTTCAGAAACTATTGTGATAATGCTGGCTTGGTTCAGAAACTATAGTAAAAATGCGGCCTTGGTTCAGAAATTATTGTGATAATGCTGGCTTAGTTCAGAAACTATTGTAATAATTCTGACTTAGCTTAGAAACTATTGTAATAATGCTGACTTGGCTCAGAAATTATTCTAATAATGCTGGCTTGGCTCAGAAACTATTGTAATAATGTTGGCTTGGTTTAAAAAACTATTGTAATAATGCTGACTTGGTTCAGAAACTATTCTAAAAATTCTGGCATGTCTCAGAAACTACTGTAATAGTGCTAATTTGGTTCAAAAACTATTGTAATGATGCTAACTTGGTTCAAAAACTATAATAATAATGCTGGCTTGGCTCAAATATTATTGCAATAATGCTGTCTTGTTTAAGAAAATATTGTTATAATGCTGGGTTGGTTCAGACACTATTGTAATAAATCTAGCTTGACTTAAAAACTATTGTAATAATTCTAATTTGGCTCAAAAACTATTCTAATAATGCTGGCTTCATTCAGAAACGATTGTGATAATGCTGGCTTGGTTCATAAACTATAGTAATAATGCTGCCTTGGTTGAGAAATTATTGTAATAATGCTGGCTTGGTTTAAAAACTCTTATAATAATGCTGGCTTGGTTCAGAAATTATTGTGATAATGCTGGCTTGGTTCAGAAACTATTGTGATAATGCTGGCACTGCTTAGAAATTATTGTAATCATGCTGGATTGGTTCAGAAACTATTGTAATAATTCTGAATTAGCTTATAAACTATTGTAATAATGCTGGCTTGGCTCAGAAATTATTCTAATTATGCTGACTTTGATCAGATTCAAAAACTGTTAAAATCCTGACTTGGATCAGAAACTATTGTAATAATGCTGCCTTGGAACAAAAATTATTGTAATAATGCTTGCTTGGTCCAGATACTATTGTAATAATGCTAACTTGGTTCAGAAACTTTTGTAGTAATGCTAGCTTGGGTCAGAAATTATTGTAATATTGCTGTATTGATTCAGAAACTCTTCTAATAATGCTGGCTTGGTTCAAAAGCTTTGTGGATAATGCTAACTTCGTTCAGAAATTGTTGTAATAATGCTGGCTTGGTTGATAAACTAATGTAATAATGCTGCCTTCGTTCAGAAACTACTGTGATAATGCTTACTTGGTTCAGAAACTATTGTAATAATGCTGGCTTGGCTCAGATATTATTGTAATAATGCTGGCTTGGCTCAGATGCTATTGTCATAAATCTGGCTTGACTCAGAAACTATTGTAATAATAATAATTTGGTTCTTAAACTATTCTAATAATGCTGGCTTGGTTCAGAAACTATTGTGATAATGCTGGCTTGGTTCAGAAACTAGAGTAATAATGCTGCCTTGGTTCAGAAATTATTCTGATAATCATGCCTTGGTTGAGAAACTCTTGTAATAATCCTGGCTTGGTTCAGAAACTCTTGTAATAATGCTGGCTTGGTTCAGAAACTATTGTGATAATGCTGACTTTGTTCAGAAATTATTGTGATAATGCTGGCTTGGCTTAGAAATTATTGTAATCATGCTGGATTGGTTCAGAAACTATTGTAATAATTCTGATTTAGCTTATAAACTATTGTAATAATGCCGGCTTGGCTCAGAAATTATTCTAATAATGCTGACTTCGATCAGATTCAGAAACTATTGTTATAATGCTGGCTTGGATCAAAAACTATCGTAATAATGCTGGCTTGGAACAAAAATTATTGTAATAATGCTGGCTTGGCTCAGATACTATTGTAATAATGCTAACTTGGTTCAGAAACTATTGTAGTAATACTGGCTTGGATCAGAAATTATTGTAATAATGCTGGCTTGGATCAGAAATTATTGTCATATTGTTGGCTTGGATCAGAAACTATTGTAATGATGCTGGCTTGGCTCAGAAATTATTGTAATAATCCTCGCTTGGTCCAAAAACTGTTGTAATAATGCTAACTTGGTTAGGAAACTATTGTTATAATGCTGGGTTGGTTCAGAAACCATTGTGATAATGCTAGCTTGGTTCAGAAACTAATGTGATAATGCTGGCTTGGTTCAGAATCTCTTGTAATAATGCTGGTTTGGTTCAGAAACTATTGTGATAATGCTAACTTTGTTCAGAAACTATTGTTATAATGCTGGCTTGGTTCAGAAACTATTGTAATAATGTTAGGCTTGGTTCAGAAACTATTGTAATAATGCTGACTTGGTTCAGATACTATTCTGATAATACTGGCTTGGTTCAGAAACTATTGTGATAATGCTGACTTGGTTAAGAAACTATTTTGATGATGCTGACTTGGTTCAGAAACCATTGTGATAATGCTGGCTTGGTTCAGAAACTAATGTGAAAATGCTGGCTTTGTTCAGAAACTCTTGTAATAATGCTGGCTTGGTTCAGATACTATTCTGATAATACTGGCTTGGTTCAGAAACTATTGTGATAATGCTGACTTGGTTAAGAAACTATTTTGATGATGCTGACTTGGTTCAGAAACCATTGTGATAATGCTGGCTTGGTTCAGAAACTAATGTGATAATGCTGGCTTTGTTCAGAAACTCTTGTAATAATGCTGGCTTGGTTCAGATACTATTCTGATAATACTGGCTTGGTTCAGAAACTATTGTGATAATGCTGACTTGGTTAAGAAACTATTTTGATGATGCTGGCTTGGTTCAGAAACTATTTTGATAATGCTGGCTTGGGTCAGAAACTATTGTAATAATGCTGGCTATGATCAGAAGCTATTGTAATAATGTTGTGTAAGCGTTATGTACATACTGACACAACGTTTGTGTATGTGTTATTTACTTACGATGTCTGTGCTAAACGGGCACACAGCAAGTGGTGATTTGGAGACACAGTGTTAATTAGTTTTGGAAAATTGTATAGTCAGTCACGCTACTTAACGAGATAAACTTTTTGTGGTGTTAGTGCCGTCCAATGTAGTTTTAACGATCAGCCCGAAACTTGAATATGTCATTGAAACCCAAAGTTTTTATTTTGTCAGGCATACGGAATAGATCTGGAAACAAGTTTCACATCATACTTCGGGATACCCAGGTACAGGGAATATCTCCATACATGGGGTTCACATGACTCTTCGGGATACCCAGGTACAGGGAATATCTCCATATATGAGGTTCATATGAAACTTCAGAATCCCCATATATGAGGTTCATATGAAACTTCAGAATCTCCATATATGAGGTTCATATGAAACTTCAGAATCTCCATATATGAAGTTCATATGAAACTGTAGAATCTCCATATATGAGGTTCATATGACATTTCAGGATCTCCATATATGAGGTTCATATGACTCTTAAGAATCTCCATATATGAGGTTCATATGACATTTCAGAATCTCCATATATGAGATTCATATGACTCTTGAGAATCTCCATATATGAGGTTCATATGACATTTCAGAATCTCCATATATGAGGTTCATATGACTCTTAAGAATCTCCATATATGAGGTTCATATGACATTTCAGAATCTCCATATATGAGATTCATATGACTCTTGAGAATCTCCATATATGAGGTTCATATGACATTTCAGAATATCCATATATGAGGCTCATATGACTCTTGAGAATCTCCATATATGAGGTTCATATGACACTTCAGAATTTCTATATATGAGGCTCGTATGACACTTCAGAATATCCAAGTATCGTGAAAATCTCCATTCAACTGGTTCATATGACACTTCAGAATATCCAAGCGTCGAGAAAATAATAAAGTAATAATACTAAGTGAAATATTTAGGCAGTTTGGGTTCACGTAAAAACTGTTTCAAAAAGCAACAACAGCTAAGATCGGTGATGAGAAAAGAACGTTTCAAAAAACAATAACAGCTGAGATCGGTGGTGAGAAAAGAACGTTTCAAAAAGCAACAACAGCTAAGATCGGTGGTGAGTAAAGAACGTTTCAAAAAGCAACAACAGCTAAGATCGGTGGTGAGTAAAGAACGTTTCCAGTGTCAATAACAAACGTCTGTGTTTAATAAAATTCGATATTATTGGTGTGATCGCTGTTTAAGAGAACTAAAGTGACTCGTAGGTTATAATAGTTTCTTCTGTAAATATTTCAAATTAATATCTATTAAATTTGATATGCAAATAGTTAACTACGGTCTTATAGTAACTAAGGTCTAGTAATAACTGAGGTCTTATAATAACTAAGGTCTTAGAGTAACCTATGTCTTATAATAACAAGTTTAATCTGTTTTTAAGTAAAACTAATCAGTACAATAAATTGAAAAAATGACCATTATTATTTAGATAAAAATAACAGGTTATTAGGATAACTATTGCCAACTCTATACTGCTAGAGATGTAATGAATAAACTTTGGCTGAATTAAATACTTCTTACATGTTATTACATATTACATGTACAAAACAACTAAAACATCACATATACAATTGTTATATTGTGTACGCCTATTAGAAACGAGCGAGAAACGACTGCAATTGTATTTGCCATAAAACATTAAGCCTACTACATTTTAAAACTATATATTCCCAGTATAGTCTGTTAAGAATTTTCTGATAATTATAATAGTAATAGTATTCCAATCACAATATAACAGACATAGTGTGGTTACAATACTATCACATACACTATGCATGTATATATGTAATAGTTTAAAAAACATATAGAAGCTTTACAGAATTTACTATGAGAATATTTTTAACATGTACGAGGATCGGTTTTATCTAGTCCCTAAGCAGATACGTAATTAAGACTACTCATAAATGTTCTTACGAGCAGTAAGAACTGGTAGGTACTTGTCTCACAATTTAGTACCACTATACAGATTCCTTGAAAAATAATATATGTCGTTACTGTCGATTTAATATATTAATAGCAGATAGAAATAAAATTTAGATTTTTCCATAAAACAGGTTACGATGCGAAGAAGTTCAGTTATAAAAAACGCAGTTGAGAATGTTTGCTTATGAATGCATTTTCTACGCAAGAGAGCATTGGAAAGTTAGGCCTAACTGATTGATACCAGTATTCATCATTGTGCAAAGTTAGGCCTAAACGGGTATCTTCATCCTTGTGTGAAATTGTATATAGTCTCTAGGGGCTCGTATAACTGACAGGTTCAGTTTAAACAGAATCCGACAAATACACATTTTTTTCTATACACTCCAGCAGTATCGAGAATAAAAAATCACCAATAGTCAGAAGATCCCACATATGTCGATCTATAGGCTTCTACAGATTAATTTTAAAGTTCGATTGGTCGATCTTTTATACAGCATATCAGACGTATTCTATACACGGTACTACGACAACGGAAGTTTAACATTACAAACATATAAAAACTAAATAAATCTATAGAAGCCATGTTTCTCCACCTTTGGAGTAAATACACATAAAATGTTGTTAATTATTTAAAATAAAAATTATAAATTTCCTCATCCGCACAAGGTCGCCATATGAATAACGTAAGTTACTGCGAATGTTTGTTTGTTTTGAACTTCGCAAAAAGCTACTCGAGAGATATCTGTGCTAGCCGTCCCTAATTTAGCAGTGTAAGCCTAGATGGAAGGCAGCTAATTATCACCACCCGCCGCCAACTGTTGGGCTACTCTTTTACTAACGAATAATGGGATTGACTGTCACATTATAACGCCACCACGGCTGGCAGGGCGAGCATGTTTGGCGCGACGGGGATGCGAACCCGCGACCCTCAGATTACGAGTCTAACGCCTTAACTCGCTTGGCTATTCCGGGCCTCTTGAAAGCTAATGAATGCTTGTATTTAATAAAGCTTCTTATTTCATGGTGAGAATACAAAAGTATGGATTATTTATTGAGTCAAGCCGGGCCATGAACGTTATAAAACCAGATTCGTTATTAGTACATAACTGAACTTCTTGGGGGAGCGGTGGAACTTTGGGTAAGGCTTAGTCATCAAGATGTCGTTCTGGTACGAGTGAACAGTCAAGTTTAATGTGCTACTCCGCTAAGTTTACTGACTTACAAGCTAAAATCCTGGTTCGATTACCTGCTGTGAACAAAGCAGATATCCCGATATGTTTTTGCTTTAATCCAAACGAACAAGTTTAGTGAGTTTCTTCGAATGTAAATGTTTGAATAATTTGTAGAGATGAATCATTAAATAATGTTTTATTAGTCAGTTGAAAGCAAGAGATGATTTATGATTTAATAAATATATTAAATGTTTTAAACACAAGTATATAATTTGAAAGTTATAATATATGCATTTACGCAATCCTGCGGATTTTCTATAACATTCGCGTGACGTGTGACCTTATAGCTGTTATTAACACAATCCTCGGGCTTCCAATAACAATCACTTTACGGATGATCCATAGTTGCGTCATTAAACCTGTCTTTCGGTTTTTTTACTGCAGAAAATATTAATTTGTTTCAGTTGTAACCTAACCTGCTTTACTCTATCTTTTTACAGATTTATTTTCCTAATAAACCACGAACATGTTTTATTTGGCCCCCCAGTGGCTCAGCGGTATGTCTGCGGACTTACACGCTAAAATCCGGGTTTCGATACCCGTGGTGGGCAGAGCACAGATAGCCCATTGTGTAGCTTTGTGCTTAATTAAAAAAAAACAAAAAAAATGTTTTATTTGATATTCGTGACACCACGATTCGAGACAACTGTTGATATTCGTTATTAGGTACAAAGCTACACAAAGAGCTATTTGTGCTATGCTCACCACGGATATCAAAAGCCAACCAGTTTCCAACACAATAATTCTGTTGACACCCTCTCTACTAACAAGACGCGATATAATCAATGAATTATCCTCTGTTCATAATTTAACAATATTTGAATAACTTATGTAGCAAAACATTAACCAAAAAAATATCTAAAACATCAAATTTGTTACTATTACATATACTTTAAAATCAGGCAACAGTGACCATGAAACCACAGGAATTTATCATTGAGAGATATACAGGACTATTTTATTTAAATCTAACACGAGGTGTATGATTCAGATAGTTATTAAGTGTTGAATTTAGAAGCAATAATTTATGGCAGGTTTGCTTATTTAACTGTTTGTAAATAATTTGCTGTTTCTATAGCTAAATGGTTAAAATGCTCGGCTCTATGTTTGTAGGTCGTGAGTTCTAAACATGCGCACTCTTTCAGCTCAGAAGCGTTATAACATGCGATCAATCGTGAACCTGACGATGACCGAAGAAGGTCGAAACGTTGTTCGCTCTTCTATTTAAAATATTTTCTGAACCCAAACGAGCCGTTTTTGCATATAAAAATCCCACTATTCGTTGGTAAAAGAGTCATCCAAGCTAAATTATGAACGGTTAGTGAAGATAGCCCTCGTGTTTTGCGCGATACATATACATACATATAAAAGCAACCACGAAATGTTGCTCATACAATGTTGCAAGTACAAGAAGTGCTAAGTTAGTGAAAGTACAAATGAAGTTAAACTGCAAGTGAGTATAGCCATAAAGAGAGTATAGTGACGATTTTTAAAGTGAATTTCACAACTGGTATTGTAATAACAGAGATAGAGGAAAATAATTTGTTTTATCAAATGGTATAATAAAGTAACTTAACCCGAATGTGTAGACTTTATCGGAAAAGAGGCAGTTATTTAAAGGTCTAAATACTAATATGATAACCAGTAGTGTAAGGAATGTTTTCTAACACGCAATGTTCTTGTTTTAAATATATTGTTTTAAAACAAGTGGATCGTGTGGGGCACCCAGTGGCTCGACGGTATGTCTGCGGACTTACACGCTAAAATCCGGGTTTCGATACCCGTGGTGGGCAGAGCACAGATAGCCCATTGTGTAACTTTGTGCTTAATTCAAAACAACAACAACAGGGATCGTGTGGTATCCGTTTATTGTTGAAATTTATCGCTTAGAAATCACATATCACCTCTATAAAGAATCCGACCCTATAAAAAAAACTTAACAATTATTCAAAACCAATATAACAACCTCAAATAAATTAAACCGAAATCATTAAAACTGTTTACGAACCTTGTTTGTTGTTCCTTACTAGAATGATGGCCTTGCAGTTCTATGATAGCTATAAAAGTTTTTACTGAAATCATTTTTGTCGTTATACCAAAAGGATTGTTTCCCAAGTAAAAAAAATCGGAATACAGACTTGATATTTTTATTAATGAATTAAACAAGTGAACAATCAGTGCATAGTAGTCTTACAGACACAGTTTCTCAGTAACACAGTATATATCTGTAAGGCTTGACTTAGCCTGTTTGTGGAACATTAACTTAATAGAATTACTGATACATTTGTTTCATATTCTTTGTAAATGTTCTGGTCAAAATGAGAAAGTTAAAAACACCATAAGAAGGAGGAGTAATAAACTGTACGAATACTTCGTATGATTTTAATGTATATAATATATATTCTATGGACTTCATATTACTAGAACTGTTATTGTTGCTTCATCAGAAGTATAGTTACCAGAAAAAAGAAAAAAACTGAATAAGATGGCCAGAATTCAGAGAAATAAATAATATTCTGGAAAGTGTGTTAAACGTATTAATATTAGTTTCAGGTGTTGTAGGCTTAGGGACAGATTATCGTAGAAGTTGAAACCCGGAAACATCACGCCCTCTTTCGGAGCAAAGCTATTAACTGGTAACCGTAACTATGGATACCAAAAGTTACAATCAGATCGATCAAACATGAAAGTATTTGCGATATTTTAATTTATTTCAAATTAGTGAGAGAACAGAGAGAGTTAACAGGATGTAGTTTGACAGCAAAGGTGTATTTAATCTGCACTGTCAAAATATCGGACCAAGACGACAGTTAGTACCATAATGAAATCTTTGAGTACAGTACACTAGTTTTAATTCTTTGTCTTCTGGGAGGGTAGGAAAAAGAGACTGACTTTTGCGTGGTCAGTTTGCCCCTATACTCTCTCTCCTCTTTTTCCTTGGAAGCTAGGAAAAAACACTGGAAATCTTTTTAGTTGTTATTTCATTCGTGATGACGAGAAACCCACTTGAAATAAAAATAAATCTCAGGACGGCTGGCACGGGTATTAAAACTTCTACTAAAAAAGCAGAAAACAACGTTTCGACCATTTTAGTCATACCCATGATAAGAAACTTCTCTTTGTTACTCTGTTTACCTGTATATTTGTCTATCTGTGGGTGTTTGTCTGCATGTCTACAAACCCGTTTACCTGTGCATTTATCTATCTGTAGGTGTTTGTCTGCCTGTCTGGCTCTTTGTCTATCCTGAGTACATGTGCACACTGGTTCGTCTAATATCCCAGCCTTGAGTGGGGGGTTCCATTCTGTGTTTGTTTGCAGCTTATAATAAAATGCCGTTTTGCTGACTTGGATTACTTTAGCGTATTTACCAGTTGGCGATTCTGTGTGCTCTGGCTAGAATGACATGGCTGTAATTTATTGACGAAGATCTATTCGTTCTATTTATTTACGTATCCATGACCCCTCCTTCGGGGGATCAGCGGTATGCCTTAAGTCTTATACCGCTCAAAATCGGGGTTTGATACCTGTGACAAGAAAAATAATAAATAACAGATGGTTATTTTATATACCTTTCCCTATGTTTCATAAATAACAGACGGTTATTTTATATACCTTTCTCTATGTTTTATAAATAACAGATGGTTATTTTATATACCTTTCCCTGTGTTTCATATATTACTGATACACCAATAACATACTGATAATATACTAATATTGATTTTGTTTCAGACTTATGGGATATTTTATGAGATAGCCCATAAAGATTAGTTTATGTTAGTTAAAGATGTCTCTCGTTATACATCAAAACATTTCGCGTTTTTTTGTTTTTTTCGGGTGGATGTGATAGCAATCAACAAAACGTTTCGTCTTTCATTTCTGTTGTCCCCTCGGGGGCACAGCGGTATCTAGAAATCTGGTTTCGATACCTGTGTTGGTCAGAACACGAATCGAACTCTGTGAGTAGCTTCGTGTTTCATTTGAGATAAACACGAATCGTTTTTATTGTAATCGAAGGTTACAGTTGTGATCATAGTCTATACATTTGTATTACGGCTTAAAGGACTGGAATGTTTTTGTGGAGTAAGGGAACGGTGTAATTGTAAAGAACAGGAAGTCGTGACCTAAACTGTATTTACACATAATATTCTGTACAACAGAAGACGAAAAACTGTAATGTTTGGCTTTTCATGAGTTAGAAGACAATGAACTCCAATATCGAGACTACACGGCGTTAACTCAACCTTGATTCACAGATTGAATAACTTTATGTCTCGGTACACTTTAAAACACTAATTTTATAGTTTAATTAAAGATTACCGTCGATGAACACGTGGTTTCTGGTGTTTTGGTTCTGATAACAGGAGAAACCGTGTAGTTAATTAAATATTTGCCTGCTGTACGTCTTATTCAACGAATACAGGATAACATATAATAATACAAAATAATATATAATAATACAGGATAACGGGAAAATCGAGTTTTAAAAGTAACCTTGGAAGTAGTAAATCGATATTCTTTCAATACTGGCACAGACTTTATGGCAGATTTATCCAGAGTCCGTTAAGTTCGATTACTTCATCATTAAAAGTACAATATTCTTAATTATCCGTAAGGCACATACTCTCGTTTACAGTACTTCTGACCTACAATCAGTAAGCCTTATATAAAGCACATACTCTCGTTTACAGTACTTCTGACCAACAATCAGTAAGCCTTATATAAAGCACATACTCTCGTTTACAGTACTTCTGACCTACAATCAGTAAGCCTTATATAAAGCACATCTCTCGTTTACAGCACTTCTGACCTACAATCAGTAAGCCTTATACAAAACACATATTCTTGTTTACAGCACTTCTGACCTACAATCAGTAAGCCTTATACAAAACACATATTCTTGTTTACAGCACTTCTGACCTACAATCAGTAAGCCTTATATAAAGCACACACTCTCGTTTACAGAACATCTGACCTTCAAACAGTAAGCCTTATATAAAAACTATATAATTGTTCCACTCGATGTTTAACATTTTTTTCCAATGTTTAACTCAATTTTTAAAATGGTGGACAGAGTACAGACGATGAATTAACAAAACGGTTCCCAACAAAACAAAACAAATCCTAAGTGTCATCTTCTCCAATATTTATATCGTTAAATAAAGTCTGGACGAGGATTGAAAGAAACTTTAATCTAAGAAACAGTTATAAAGAGCTGTGTGTTTCCTCTTCTCTACAATATCAGGTCATCACATATGTAATGCCAAAACTGTGTGTTTCCTCTTCTCTACAATATCAGGTCATCACATAAGTAATACCCGAGCTGTGTGTTTCCTCTGCTCTATAATATCAGGTCGTCACATAAGTAACGTCCGAACTGTGTGTTTCCTCTTCTCTACAATATCGGGTCATCACATAAGTAATACCCAAATTGTGTGTTTCCTCTGCTCTATAATATCAGGTCATCACATAAGTAACGCCTAAACTTAATAATTGTTTATTGAGAAACTGTAAGGTATAAAAAACTCAAGGTGTAATACTAGATGTAAAGTACAAGGTTCAACACAAGGTGTAATATTAGGCGTAAAGTACAAGGTTCAACACAAGGTGTAATATTAGGCGTAAAGTACAAGGTTCAACACAAGGTGTAACGCTAGACGTAAAGTACAAGGTTCAACACAAGGGTAATATTAGGCGTAAAGTACAAGGTGTAATACTAGACGAAAAGTACAAGGTTCAACACAAGGTGTAACGCTAGACGTAAAGTACACGGTTCAAAACAAGGGATAATAATAGACGTAAAGCACAAAGTTAAACACAATGTGTAACACCATATATAATGTACACGGTTCAAAACAAGATACAATACAACGTGTAAAGCACAAAGTTAAACACAAGATGTAACACCATATATAATGTACACGGTTCAAAACAAGATACAATACAACGTGTAAAGCACAAAGTTAAACACAAGATGTAACACCATATATAATGTACACGGTTCAAAACAAGATACAATACAACGTGTAAAGCACAAAGTTAAACACAAGATGTAACACCATATATAATGTACACGGTTCAAAACAAGATACAATACAACGTGTAAAGCACAAAGTTAAACACAAGATGTAACACTATATATAATGTACACGGTTCAAAACAAGATACAATACTACATGTAAAGCACAAAGTTAAACACAATGTGTAACACCATATATAATGTACACGGTTCAAAACAAGATACAATACAACGTGTAAAGCACAAAGTTAAACACAAGATGTAACACTATATATAATGTACACGGTTCAAAACAAGATACAATACAACGTGTAAAGCACAAAGTTAAACACAAGATGTAACACTATATATAATGTACACGGTTCAAAACAAGATACAATACTACATGTAAAGCACAAAGTTAAACACAACATGTAACACCATATATAATGTACACGGTTCAAAACAAGATACAATACAACGTGTAAAGCACAAAGTTAAACACAAGATGTAACACTATATATAATGTACACGGTTCAAAACAAGATACAATACTACATGTAAAGCACAAAGTTAAACACAACATGTAACACCATATATAATGTACACGGTTCAAAACAAGATACAATACAACGTGTAAAGCACAAAGTTAAACACAAGATGTAACACTATATATAATGTACACGGTTCAAAACAAGATACAATACAACGTGTAAAGCACAAAGTTAAACACAAGATGTAACACTATATATAATGTACACGGTTCAAAACAAGATACAATACAACGTGTAAAGCACAAAGTTAAACACAAAATGTAACACTATATATAATGTACACGGTTCAAAACAAGATACAATACAACGTGTAAAGCACAAAGTTAAACACAAGATGTAACACTATATATAATGTACACGGTTCAAAACAAGATACAATACAACGTGTAAAGCACAAAGTTAAACACAAGATGTAACACTATATATAATGTACACGGTTCAAAACAAGATACAATACTACATGTAAAGCACAAAGTTAAACACAAGATGTAACACCATATATAATGTACACGGTTCAAAACAAGATACAATACAACGTGTAAAGCACAGGGGTCATGTACAAAATAATCGTGCATTATGCAAGTTTTGTTTTTCTTTGTATTTTCTCTCAGTAGTAAGTTCATAATCGGTTTTCCAGTGCCTATTGGTGTGTGTGTTTCACAGTTATTTTAAGTCAGTATATCATGTTTAATATGACACTAACACGACGTTTTCTCATAGAGAGTACTCCAGTCGATACGTAGGTTATAAATATTCAGTAATTATTTTCTCTCGAGGACAATAAACCCTTAAATATGCGACCTTCAGTTCGACTGTCAAGAGCGAACTATCAATCGAATATAAACGAATGATTTTCCACGTAGTTTGGTTGATGGCGGTTCTGACACTGGGCTGGTTGTTGACATGGCAACTTCTTATTTGGTGTGTTGTACATTAATCAGCATTAAAGGGGAGGAGATACACTAGATGTTTGACCTCCCCTCTCCCCAGCTGAAAACGATGAGCGAGGTTAGCTAAAAGCTGAATTTTAAGTGGTATTTTTTAATGCTGTAACTAATACATATATCCTTAAGTGGAGTTCTCACGGAGTGCATGCCACGTGGGAATGAGCCCAGCCGGTGCTCTGGTCGTGGTACATCTAGTTTCGTTCTTCGTCTATTCACGTGCAATTAAACTGAGGTGATTTTTTTTCGTGGCTGTCTGTCTTCGAAGCATCAAAATAATGTTGCAGTAATAACAGCGTAGCGGCTACACTGGGTTGGGTGTTCTGCCATTAAACGTCTTTCTTACATTCCCCTCTGAAGTCACATACAAACTGTCCAATAGGATCATCGTTAACAAACTTCAGGAGTCCAGCTGAATGATTCACCAATTTTTATGATATTGATGTCGTTAATTGAGAGATATTAGAAGGTTAAGACTGCGAATACTCGCGAAATGACCACTGTAATGGTAGGGTAGATCACCGTCAGTCCAGTACAACTGAACGTACTAAGTACAGGACTCCTTTCACAAAAACATTCCTTTAGAGCAAATAGAACGTGACGTTGATGAATTATGTCACATGACTTGTTATAACTTCTCAAGTTCATACTGAAACCAAATACTGACCCTGGCCTCCGACCAGTTTAATATGAGCTTTGAGTATTTTTTTCTCGATCAATGACCAAAGAAGTATCTGAAGGAGTCCTAAAAACAAATAATGAGAAAAGCATGCTTTCAGTAAGCTACACATTGTGGGAATTCTGCATCTTAGTAAGCTAACCCACGTTTTACTAAAATATTCTGTCATACAACAAAACTTTCTTTCAAGATAAACATGAAGCGTTAATATTTATATAGTTTATAAATCCAGGAATTTTCGAAACAAAATGGATTATGTATTATTTTATTTTCAAGGATAATATTACGTTAAGAGTAACAACAACTACAGAATATGTCGTTTTCTTGTACAAACTTCTAGAATATTCTGATGATGTTAACATGTTTACAGAAACCAGATCACTGTAAGTTATCAGTAGTTACATATCAGAATCTAAAGACATGAAGTGTTCTTACATCTCATGCACGTTGGTCATTGATTCAGACATCTCATTCAATTTTACTTAAGAACTGTTATCTTTTATGTGCACATAGGGCCCCGCTGATAAATTCGGGGGTTCCATTCACCACGGTGGACTCAGCAGATAGCCCGATGAGGCTTTACTTTTAGAAAACACATACACATACAGATACAACTAATTAGTTGATCTAGGTGTAGCTACAACTTGTTAGCTGATCTAGGAACAGTTATAACTTGTTAGTTAATCTAGGGGTAGCCATAACTTGTTAGTTGATCTAAGTACAGTTATAACTTGTTAGTTGATCTAGGGGTAGCCATAACTTGTTAGTTGATCTAAGTACAGTTATAACTTGTTAGTTGATCTAAGTACAGTTATAACTTGTTAGTTGATCTAGGGGTAGCCATAACTTGTTAGTTGATCTAAGTACAGTTATAACTTGTTAGTTGATCTAGGTAGAGTTATAACTTGTTAGTTGATCTAAGTACAGTTATAACTTGTTAGTTGATCTAGGTACAGTTATAACTTGTTAGTTGATCTAGGGGTAGCCATAACTTGTTAGTTGATCTAAGTACAGTTATAACTTGTTAGTTGATCTAGGTAGAGTTATAACTTGTTAGTTGATCTAAGTACAGTTATAACTTGTTAGTTGATATAGGTACAGTTATAACTTGTTAGTTGATCTAGGTGAAGCCATACTTGTTAGTTGATCGAGGTGAAGCCATACTTGTTAGTTGATCTAGGTAGAGTTATAACTTGTTAGTTGATCTAGATACAGTTGTAACTTGTTAGTTGATCTAGATGCGGGTATAATGAGTTAGTTAATCTAGATTTAGTTGTAACTTGTTATTCCACATAGATTCAGTTCTTCCAAACTATTATTCGATTCAAATGTAATTAGTTTTCTTGACTTTGTTCTGCAGTTGTTCAGAATTTCAACTGTTGTAAACTGTTCTCATCAACACACATAAGTTATCTACACCATTATTTGTCACTGTTACCACAAGCACTTGACTTATCTACACCGTTATATGTCACTGTTACCACAAGCACTTGACTTATCTACACCGTTATATGTCACTGTTACCACAAGCACTTGACTTATATACACCGTTATATGTCACTGTTACCACAAGCACTTGACTTATCTACACCGTTATATGTCACTGTTACCACAAGCACTTGACTTATCTACACCGTTATATGTCACTGTTACCACAAGCACTTAGACTTATCTACACCGTTATATGTCACTGTTACCACAAGCACTTAGACTTATCTACACCGTTATATGTCACTGTTACCACAGGCACTTGACTTATCTACACCGTTATATGTCACTGTTACCACAAGCACTTAGACTTATCTACACCGTTATATGTCACTGTTACCACAAGCACTTAGACTTATCTACACCGTTATATGTCACTGTTACCACATACGTAATACACTCCCCTGTACTTGAATACACACCATACATAAATTCATAATGGTTAAATATCCATTTAAAATCAAGTCGGTTCCCTCACTATCAGTATTTTCCTCGACGTAAAGATAAGTTATCGTGACCCGCGATTCTAACCCTGTATATTTTAATATTTATTGTGTGTTATTGTGTACAAATATTGTGTGTTATTGTGTACAAAGCTACACAATGAGCTATTCATCGCTGGTATCAAAACCCGAATTTTATCTTTTTAAGTTGTGAGACTTCCAGCTAAGCCATGAGAGGAGGGTATCTAATTATTAAATATATATTTATAACGAGTAATAAGTAAAAATAACAAAATTTAAATCTGTCATCAAAATGTTACTATTTCTTCTTCATGTAAACCATGTCTATCTGAAAGTAGAATGTAGCATCTAATAAACATGTAAAAGAAGATATGGAAATCAAGATTATCTCCCCCTATCTCTGTCTGAAGTTCTATCAGGACCGGACTATCATCATCCAGTCATCTCTTGAGGTACAAAATTTCGAACATTCTTTAATTCGTAGAAACTTCGAACACAGATTTGTTACGTGTTTTGGAAAGCCCGCTCAAAGTCTATAGATATGACAACAGTATGCTAACAAGTTCAAACACACGTTTGGAAACTTTCTATGGCCACTTGATCACGTTTTCCACATCTTCCAAGTTCCGTAGATATCTAGATATTGGTTACAAAGTGTTTCTCAAGTTACTATTGTCCCCGAGGTGTGCTCGTGAGAAGAACAGCAGCCAGTAAATTGACTAAACCATCCATTACTTTGAACTCAAGCAGCTATTGGTCAGTAACTATTTAAATAACATCACAACCACGAATAGAAGTAGTTGATAGATTTAAGGCAGAAACAAGAAACCATCTTTTAATATGGAAACTACTAACAAAAACAAGAAACCATCTTTTAATATGGAAACTACTAACAAAAACAAAAAAAACGTCTTTTAATATGGAAACTACTAACAAAACATGAAACCATCTTTTAATATAGAAACTACTAACAAAAACAAAAAACCGTCTTTTAATATGGAAACTACTAACAAAACATGAAACCATCTTTTAATATAGAAACTACTAACAAAAACAAAAAACCGTCTTTTAATATGG
This sequence comes from Carcinoscorpius rotundicauda, assembly GCA_011833715.1. Lineage (NCBI taxonomy): Eukaryota > Metazoa > Arthropoda > Merostomata > Xiphosura > Limulidae > Carcinoscorpius > Carcinoscorpius rotundicauda. The sequence goes on from CM022392.1 coordinate 171,863,448, forward strand.
AAACTACTAACAAAACATGAAACCATCTTTTAATATAGAAACTACTAACAAAAACAAAAAACCGTCTTTTAATATGGAAACTACTAACAAAAACAAGAAACCATCTTTTAATATGGAAACTACTAACAAAAACAAGAAACCATCTTTTAATATGAAAACTACTAACAAAAACAAGAAACCATCTTTTAATATGGAAACTACTAACAAAAACAAGAAACCATCTTTTAATATGGAAACTACTAACAAAAACAAGAAACCATCTTTTAATATAGAAACTACTAACAAAAACAAAAAAACGTCTTTTAATATGGAAACTACTAACAAAACATGAAACCATCTTTTAATATAGAAACTACTAACAAAAACAAAAAACCGTCTTTTAATATGGAAACTACTAACAAAACATGAAACCATCTTTTAATATAGAAACTACTAACAAAAACAAAAAACCATCTTTTAATATAGAAACTACTAACAAAAACAAAAAACCGTCTTTTAATATGGAAACTACTAACAAAAACAAGAAACCATCTTTTAATATGGAAACTACTAACAAAAACAAGAAACCATCTTTTAATATAGAAACTACTAACAAAAACAAAAAACCATCTTTTAATATGGAAACTACTAACAAAAACAAGAAACCATCTTTTAATATGGAAACTACTAACAAAAACAAGAAACCATCTTTTAATATAGAAACTACTAACAAAAACAAAAAAACCATCTTTAATATAGAAACTACTAACAAAACAAAAAACCGTCTTTTAATATAGAAACTACTAACAAAAACAAAAACCGTCTTTTAATATGGAAACTACTAACAAAAACAAGAAACCATCTTTTAATATGGAAACTACTAACAAAAACTAAAAACCGTCTTTTAATATGGAAACTACTAACAAAACATGAAACCATCTTTTAATATGGAAACTACTAACAAAAACAAGAAACCATCTTTTAATATGGAAACTACTAACAAAAACAAGAAACCATCTTTTAATATAGAAACTACTAACAAAAACAAAAAAAACGTCTTTTAATATGGAAACTACTAACAAAACATGAAACCATCTTTTAATATGGAAACTACTAACAAAACATGAAACCATCTTTTAATATGGAAACTACTAACAAAAACAAGAAACCATCTTTTAATATAGAAACTACTAACAAAAACAAAAAACCATCTTTTAATATGGAAACTACTAACAAAAACAAGAAACCATCTTTTAATATGGAAACTACTAACAAAAACAAGAAACCATCTTTTAATATAGAAACTACTAACAAAAACAAAAAACCATCTTTTAATATAGAAACTACTAACAAAACAAAAAACCGTCTTTTAATATAGAAACTACTAACAAAAACAAAAACCGTCTTTTAATATGGAAACTACTAACAAAAACAAGAAACCATCTTTTAATATGGAAACTACTAACAAAAACTAAAAACCGTCTTTTAATATGGAAACTACTAACAAAACATGAAACCATCTTTTAATATGGAAACTACTAACAAAAACAAGAAACCATCTTTTAATATGGAAACTACTAACAAAAACAAGAAACCATCTTTTAATATAGAAACTACTAACAAAAACAAAAAAAACGTCTTTTAATATGGAAACTACTAACAAAACATGAAACCATCTTTTAATATGGAAACTACTAACAAAACATGAAACCATCTTTTAATATGGAAACTACTAACAAAAACAAGAAACCATCTTTTAATATAGAAACTACTAACAAAAACAAAAAACCATCTTTTAATATGGAAACTACTAACAAAAACAAGAAACCATCTTTTAATATGGAAACTACTAACAAAAACAAGAAACCATCTTTTAATATAGAAACTACTAACAAAAACAAGAAACCATCTTTTAATATAGAAACTACTAACAAAAACAAAAAACCATCTTTTAATATAGAAACTACTAACAAAAACAAAAAACCATCTTTAAATATGAAAACTACTAACAAAACATGAAACCATCTTTAAATATGAAAACTACTAACAAAACATGAAACCATCTTTTAATATAGAAACTACTAACAAAAACAAAAACCGTCTTTTAATATGGAAACTACTAACAAAAACAAAAAACCATCTTTTAATATGGAAACTACTAACAAAACATGAAACCATCTTTTAATATGGAAACTACTAACAAAAACAAGAAACCATCTTTTAATATAGAAACTACTAACAAAAACAAAAAAACCATCTTTTAATATGGAAACTACTAACAAAAAGAAGAAACCATCTTTTAATATGGAAACTACTAACAAAAACAAGAAACCATCTTTTAATATAGAAACTACTAACAAAAACAAAAAACCATCTTTTAATATAGAAACTACTAACAAAAACAAAAAACCATCTTTTAATATGGAAACTACTAACAAAAACAAAAAACCATCTTTTAATATAGAAACTACTAACAAAAACAAAAAACCATCTTTTAATATAGAAACTACTAACAAAAACAAAAAACCATCTTTAAATATGAAAACTACTAACAAAACATGAAACCATCTTTAAATATGAAAACTACTAACAAAACATGAAACCATCTTTTAATATGAAAACTATTAACAAGAAACCTAATCTGTCGTAACAAAACGTTTTTGTTTTTTTTATTTTGATAAATATATCAGATTATATGTCTCTCTGGTGTCCTTAAAATGAAATAACAAGGCTTATAAGTAAATGTGTTCTCAACATTTCCCGTCCTGCTTGTTTTCTGAACATAGTACTTAAATAAGTATAACTTAGAATTTTGTTAGCTGGAAACAACTTACATGTTATTTGTTAATATTTCACTAACCACGTGATAGGTTTTTTCACGTGTTAGCTTTCCATTACGTGAAGATTAAGGAACTGTTTTTGTCACTCACGTTGCGGTAAAGAAAATATTTTGTCACGTGATAGGTTTCCATAAGGTTAAGTTAAAGCTTTTCACCATGTTGTCACGTGATAGCTTTCATCACATTAAGATAAAGAAAATGGTTTTGTCACGTGATAGATGGGATACTACATGGTTAAATATATAAAGGACTGAAAACCACTTATGTAAGTTGACTTTTACAAAGTGTCTGGTTTCATGTTTTAGTAAACTAGAGTTGAAACATATTAATTCATGCTGTGATATATCATTAGTTGTTATATACTTTAACAGGTATTTCTAGACAATAACATACAGTCTGCGATAATTTGTTTATAAAATGAAATAATTCTAGGCCTGCGATTGTTCGTTATTTAGAGACACGAGTCTAAAGTTTTGTGAGTTGTACAGTGTGATGAAGAAGTTGTAAGTCTCCTGTTTCAGGATATTGATGGATAGGATATATGTTGACATGTCATCTACGTAGACAGTATTAATCCCATCACTTATCAGTCTTCTCCGCTGTTGACGGAATTTTAAACACATTCAACATGTATTTTATAATATAGCTTTCAGAAACTTAGACTCTTCCAATGGAACTATTTAAAGAAACACCAAATATAACTATTTGTAGTGCCATCTACAAACAGGTATATATATTCTAAGAAATTGAGTTGAAATTCAAACAGTTACACAGTAACAACTGTACCACATTACATAACTAACACGTCCCTTCGCCCCTTACAAAAATATACTCCTGGTTTAATGACGTATAACAAAATCAAAAATACATTTAAGTTTGATTAAGAACAGGTGAAAGTTAATTAGATGTTCCTTTGGATACAGGCCAGATAGTTAAGGGGCTTGACTCCCAATCTAAGGATCGAGGGTTCGAATCCCTATCACAACAAACATGCTTGCCCTTTCAGCCATGAGGGCGTTATAATGTGACTTTCGCTCTCACTATCCGTTGGTAAAAGAGTAGCCCAAGACTTGGCGATGGGTGGTTATGACTAGCTGCCTTCTCTATAATCTTACACTTCTAAATTAAAGATGGCTGGCGCAGATAGCCCTCGTGTAGCTTTGTGCGATATCCAAATCTTCACATGCTCACACTTTGCATGAGAATGTTTAAGGGGACAGAACTGGAATTCTGTCTACTTATTTATCAAATGTACATCTTTTCTTCTACCCTCATTGAATATTTAACGTGTCTTTCTGTGACGCCTTGTTGACTTTGAAATTAGGTTGTAATTTCATGCATCATTCGGTGTGCGAGAAACACCTCACTTTTCTAAGTTACCTGTCTGATTCCGAACCTACCAGGAACTTCCTGGATTAGGAAATATTACAACTTCCGATAACGCTTCCTGTTTTGAAAACGTGCCAAACAGTTTTCGTACAACCGAACATCATTTTTCACCATGACAACCGCTGTCACTAGAAAGGCTCTGACAGGATCTGGAAGACAAATGGTTTTGCATCAGGGAGGCTTGAAGAGCGATCACAGTTCCACGGAGCTTACAAGGTCTGTCACAAAAACTTCGTTCTTCTGGGGGTGTTCAATACATAGAAACACCCGGAATATTGGGCCTAATTAAGTGGATTTGATGTGGAGTATAAAACAAGAGAACGTCCGTAATGGATAAAACTTGATCTCCAAAAGCTCAAGTCATAGTTTATGTTATGATTTGGTCAGATACTTTGACCAAGCTAAGATCTTTTCAATAATATTTATCAGGTGTATTTTAACAGAATTCGTATTGTTTACCTTGTTTGATACATGTGATTTACCTGGTTTATTAACCCTTATTCTGAAGTAATAACAACAACATATGAGAAAAAGAAAATGAACTCTATATATTTCAGAACCACGAAATACAAAGAACAGGTTAGCACTTTACAATTCAAGAAATCAACACAAAAGAAGACTCAGAGCCTATAACGATTAGAATGCATCGATTTATTTGTTAGACAGTCTCGCTATCCAAGACTTTGTTGACCATAATCCCAATATTTTATTAAGTTGAGTAACAGTATTATGACTTTAAATTAAATAATTTTATTTATCAAAAATATATACATATTTAACAAATACGTTTATCTTATTGTTGGTGACTTATTTTTATTTACTTTCCTTTAAAAAAAATTGCGCTGTTTGGATGTTTAGACTTTACGTTGTTTGTTTAGCCTGATTTACATGGTTTGTAACAAGATTTTTATAACGTTCTGTTTATTAAGTAAGATTATATACTATTTATACATGCAGTAAAGAAATATCTGATAAGTTTCTTTCTTCTGTTGTCTTGGTTTCAACCATAAATACTATAAATATAGATATTTGTTTACACGTTTAAACTATAATTCTCTGAAAAAATGTACATCAACATGGTACATCAGTAGTGGACGTTACTGTTTTCTGTTCACATTAACTAATTATGTACATCAACATGGTACATCAGTAGTGGACGTTACTGTTTTCTGTTCACATTAACTAATAATGTACATCAACATGGTACATCAGTAGTGGACGTTACTGTTTTCTGTTCACATTAACTAATAATGTACATCAACATGGTACATCAGTAGTGGACGTTACTGTTTTCTGTTCACATTAACTAATAATGTACATCAACATGGTACATCAGTAGTGGACGTTACTGTTTTCTGTTCACATTAACTAATTATGTACATCAACATGGTACATCAGTAGTGGACGTTACTGTTTTCTGTTCACATTAACTAATAATGTACATCAACATGGTACATCAGTAGTGGACGTTACTGTTTTCTGTTCACATTAACTAATAATGTACATCAACATGGTACATCAGTAGTGGACGTTACTGTTTTCTGTTCACATTAACTAATAATGTACATCAACATGGTACATCAGTAGTGGACGTTACTGTTTTCTGTTCACATTAACTAATAATGTACATCAACATGGTACATCAATAGTGGACGTTACTGTTTTCTGTTCACATTAACTAATAATGTACATCAACATGGTACATCAGTAGTGGACGTTACTGTTTTCTGTTCATACGAACTAATAATGTACATCAACATTGTATTTCAGTAGTGGACGTTACTGTTTTATGCTCACACGAACTAATAATGCAGATCAACATGGTACTTTAGTAGTGGACGTTACTGTTTTATGTTGTTGTTTTGAATTAAGCACAAAGCTACACAATGGGCTATCTGTGCTCTGCCCACCACGGGTATCGAAACCCGGATTTTAGCGTGTAAGTCCGCAAACATACCGCTGAGCCACTGGGGGGCCTGTTTTGTGTTCACTGGAACTAATAATGTACATCAACATGGTACTTCAGTAGTGGACGTTACTGTTTTCTGTTCACAAGAACTAATAATGTAATCAACATGGTACTTTATTTGTGGACGTTACTGTTTTATGTTCACACGAACTAGTAATGTACATCAACATGGTACTTTATTTGTGGACGTTACTGTTTTCTGTTCACATTAACTAATAATGTACATCAACATGGTACTTCAGTGGTGGACGTTACTGTTTTCTGTTGACTGTATTTTTACTTTAATACATAAAATATTTGCATTAAATTTTCTTAACATCACAGACTTAATCAGATATTTTGTTCCTGTTCTTGTGAGGTGTGTGACAGATAAATATATTAACAAGTGTTTTCATCGTACGCTGAGAAATTGGCAATCGCTTGACAGCTCATCAAATAACGAGAACAAACCATGAGTTTGTCTGTCTGTTACCTACCACAGGAAAAGTTGCTATATATATCTGTGACAAAGACAACATAGATACATAGTTACAACAAAGACAATGTTAAATTATTAGATATTTCTGAATCCTTACAGCGGTCGTTAACATGTAAAGTTGTTCAGCTTTTCTGTTAACAGGTTAAAAACTAAAGTGATTCGACTCTTTCTCAACAGTTACTATGACTCTTGAAACAATGTTGGTTAACATGTCAAACAGTATTGGATAACTGTGACGTATGCTGTTTGTAGTGGTGGTTAACCTTTGAAACAGTTTTGAATAGATTTTTAAACAGTAATGGATAACATGTTAAACAGCACTGAATTACATTAAGCAGGGTTGAGTAGCTTATTGAGTGTCAAGATTACTTGTACGTGTTAAAAGAAGAAACCTGAGATTTTTAAACTGAAGACATTTACTGGCTCATATAATGACATACAAATTGAAGACATTTACTGGCTCATATAATGACATACAAACTGAAGACATTTACTGGCTCATATAATGACATACAAACTGAAGACATTTACTGGCTCATATTATGACATACAAACTGAAGACATTTACTGACTCATATAATGACATACAAACTGAAGACATTTACTGGTTCATATTATGACATACAAACTGAAGACATTTACTGGCTCATATAATGACATACAAACTGAAGACATTTACTGACTCATATAATGACATACAAACGAAAGACATTTACTGGCTCATATAATGACATACAAACTGAAGACATTTACTGGCTCATATAATGACATACAAACTGAAGACATTTACTGGCTCATATAATGACATACAAACTGAAGACATTTACTGGCTCATATAATGACATACAAGCAATTCACTAGGAAAACAAAAGGAACAGAAAGCACTCTGGACGGACTTTATTACAAGACTCCCAATAATTAAACATCATACAAACAGACGAAGTGGTTGTAGGTATTGAAGCACGTGAACTGAGGACGATTGGATACTGTTGCCACGTGACTAGAAAGTATTAATCACATAAACTCTGTGAGCGAATCGGTTTGTTTGTTTGTTTTTGAAATTTTGCACAAAACTACTCGAGGGCTATCTGTGCTAGCCGTCCCTAATTTAGCAGTGTAAGACTAGAGGAAAGGCAGCTAGTCATCACCACCCACCGCCAACTCTTGGGCTACTCTTTTACCAACGAATAGTTGGATTGACCGTCACATTATACCGCCCCCATGGCTGAAAGGGCGAGCATGTTTGGCGCGACTTGGGCGCGAACCCGAGACCTTCAGATTACGAGTCGCACACCTTAACACGCTTGGCTATGCCAGGCCCTAACGCGCCATATTATAGTACTTATACTGTTTGTGGAGTTACTAAATAAAATGTTAATATATGTGACCGGAATAATAATAGACTGAATGTTCTTAATGTATGATACAACATATAATAATAAATATAGACAGAATGTTCTTAACAATGCATGATACAGCACATTATTAAGCTGTTTATAATTCACGTGAAAATGTAACCATTCAGACTATCACACCTTTATATAATAATGAGACCGTCTAGGTATGGAATATTACATCTTGATATATTAAACCGTCTAAACATGGACCATAACACCTTTATATAATAATTAGACCGTTTAGATATATAACATAACACCTTTATATAATAACAAAACCGTCTAGATATGGACCATCAGACCTTTATCTAATAATGGGACCGTCTAGATGTGGACCATCAGACCTTTATCTAATTATGAGACCGTATAGATATGGAACACCACACCTTCATATAATAATGAAAACACCTAGACATGGGACTCCACAACTTAAAGTAATGGTGCCAATTTTTAATTAGTAATTAATATTTCTTGGATGTTAATCCCAAGATGATCTGACATTTACTAAAACCTACCGACAACTTTAATATTCTCTTCTTGATCCATGTTGTATTTTAAGGATGTGTCAAGATGAAACTGTACATCCGACATTCAGTCCATCAAAATAACATGATATAAATAATTACAGTCCATAAGCCGTTCTTTAACTCGTAAGTAATAGATTAGACGGATTTTATTCAGCCACACCAGTTACTGCCAACTACAGAGTTATTTTGATCAAACAGTGGGATTTGACTGTTACTCTTATGACAAACCCATTGTGGCACCAAAGCGCGAAACATGACTTTAAAATTCTCTTTTAGACGGCGACATAGTGAGAGACACAGAACATGAGGGCCTCCGTTTAGACGGTGACGTAGTGAGAGACACAGAACATCAGGGCTTCAGTTTAGACGGTGACGTAGTGAGAGACACAGAACATCAGGGCCTCAGTTTAGAGGTGACGTAGTGAGAGACACAGAACATCAGGGCTTCAGTTTAGACGGTGACGTAGTGAGAGACACAGAACATCAGGGCCTCAGTTTAGACGGTGACGTAGTGGGAGACACAGAACATCAGGACCTCAGTTTAGACGGTGACCTAATGAGAGACACAGAACATCAGGACCTCAGTTTAGACGGTGACCTAATGAGAGACACAGAACATCAGGGCCTCAGTTTAGACGGTGACGTAATGAGAGACACAGAACATCAGGGCCTCAGTTTAGACGGTGACGTAGTGAGAGACACAGAACATCAGAGCCTCAGTTTACCAAATTAGCTACTAGGTAAAGCTCAGTTCTGGATGTAAAGAATTATATCTTAATTTTATGTATTTTGTTTAGTCTCGGTATTAATTAATTAATGATAAACGTTTGGTCTCGGTATTAATTAATTAATGATAAACGTTTAGTCTCGGTATTAATTAATTAATGATAAACGTTTGGTCTCGGAATAAATTAATTAATGATAAACGTTTGGTCTCGGAATAAATTAATTAATCATAAACGTTTGGTCTCGGTATTAATTAATTAATGATAAACGTTTAGTCTCGGAATAAATTAATTAATGATAAACGTTTGGTCTCGGAATAAATTAATTAATCATAAACGTTTAGTCTCGGTATTAATTAATTAATGATAAACGTTTAGTCTCGGTATTAATTAATTAATTATAAACGTTTGGTCTAAGCCTGAGGAACAACATCTTTGTCAATATCTTTAAGCATCAGTAAATCTAATTTAGTGAACAGTGAAGCCTAAAGTAAATGGCAGTTCATATACAAAACTAATCTATAACAAGGATACCACAATCCGGATAACAATCCATATACAAAACTAATCTGTAACAAGGGTACCACAATCCGGATAACAATCCATATACAAAACTAATCTGTAACAAGGGTACCACAATCCGGATAACAATCCATGTATAAAACAAACCTAACGCAAGGATACCATAATCCGGATAACAATCCATGTATAAAACAAACCTATAGCAAGGGTACAATAATTTGAATAACAATTCATGTATAAAACTAACCTATAACAAGGGAACCGCAATTCAGTTAACAATCCGTGTACAAAACTTACCTATATCACAAAATGCTTTACCTATTATTAACATACGTCATTGTTACAAACTTACACGCGATGTTTCAATGTTTTGGGTGAGATAATTGTTTTGTTGTTTTTGGTGGCGTGAAAATTGTTTTTTACTGTTCATATGGAGACTAACAGGAACTAACAACAATACAAATACCTACTTTAATAACAAAGGTTGTAATAATGGTGTTATTATATAACCTGAAACTGTCTGTCGTAATAACAACAATACAAATACCTACTTTAATAACCAAGGTTGTAATAATGGTATTATTATACAACCTGAAACTGTCTGTCGCAATAACAACAATATAAATACCTACTTTAATAACAAAGGTTGTAAAAATGGTGTTATTATACAACCTGAAACTGTCTGCCGTAATAACAACAATATAAATACCTACTTTAATAACCAAGGTTGTAATAATGGTGTTATTATACAACCTGAAACTGTCTGCTGTAATAACAACAACATAAATACCTACTTTAATAACCAAGGTTGTAATAATGGTGTTATTATACAATCTGAAACTGTCTGCTGTAATAACAACAATATAAATACCTACTTAAATAAACAAGGTTGTAATAATGTTGTTATTATACAACCTGAAACTGTCTGCCGTAATAACAACAATATAAATACCTACTTTAATAACCAAGGTTGTAATAATGTTGTTATTATACAACCTGAAACTGTCTGCCGTAATAACAACAATATAAATACCTACTTTAATAACAAAGGTTGTAATAATGTTGTTATTATACAACGTGAAACTGTCTGCCGTAATAACAACAATATAAATACCTACTTTAATATATGACGTTGTAAGAATTGGTTTAATTTTCGTACAACGTGAAACTGTCTACCATAAAAGGTAATTTTACCTTCAGTGGGTTTATTGTGGTATATACATTGAACAAGTAAATGATATTGTAAACCCTCTAATGGATTTGTATTGTTCCGCTAACATTATTTATATATTACTGTATTGTTAGGGTGATTTACTATTTATTTTAACCTGTTTTATTGTTACTTTACCTTGGTTAATGACATACATAAAGTGTTTGTGTATCATGGTTTGAGCATTTGTATAGTTCTTTGATACGTTTAATTATTCCAGATTTAGTATTGTTCCTTATTACCTTTTATCATTATCAAAAAACACGTGTGCTGTTTTTTAGATCACATTATAATCTAAATTGAGCGAAATATTCCCATGGATTAAAGAAAAGTAACGTATATATCAGTTTACCTTGAGAAAATATATGTTTTCCATGTATATAATGTAATATATATTTGACTTTACTTTGAGATAAAGTTAAAATTCGTTTATGTGGGACGAGTGCGCCTGAATAGTCATTAAACTATTTGATCTGAGAGCGCCCTCTGTTGGCAGTTTTGTCATATTTTACTCAGTTCTACTCTCTTTCCATTGAACGTTTATGTGGAAATGGTGAGCTTGTTTTCCAACACGTGACAACAAGAACCTGACATTAAAGAAGGCGTGTTGATGACGATCTGTTCTAAAGCAGGACAGAAATCATTATTGTTTTGTTAAAAAGTTGATGATTGAAATAATTTAAAATGCCAAACGACGTTACGAAAATTGAGAACAAATGGATTGAACACAAGCTATAACTAACGATTCGAGAGTCTGGTAATATGTAGTTTAAACAATCGCACGTTCTGTCTTGAAAACCAAGAAACACCGAGTTGTTTCTGAAGTAATACGAAAGAAGAATTTCGTTGAGAAGTAGCAGTCAGTGTAAAACTAATCTGTGAAACAAATTTTAGAAAAAGAATAATCAAATAAAAAATAATATTTATCGTGATGGAGGTTCGAGTGAATCACATGATATTTCTGTTGTTCGTTTCAAAGGTGACTGTGAGCCTAATGTCTGTGCAATAAATTCAAACACAACCAATACTAAGCTGTACTTATGTTTTTAAATTAACTTTTGTGTGAACTGCAACACATGTGGTAAACGTTTATAAAATACGATGAGAATAAGGAACGTGGAGGATTTGGGTAAAACGTGAATGTTGAAACCAAACACCCGCTCCTACAGGCAGTGGTGTTTCAATACACCATTATCTACAGCAATACAAATCACCTACTAATATATACCTTTAATAACCCAATAATAAATCTTTTACAGTGTTTGAGAGACAAATTTATGTGATAAAAAACCACACACAAAATTACAAGTCGTAGAACCACTTGTCAGCAGAGAAGACACAAGAAACTCTCAAAACTACAAATTTCTCAGTCTAACTGGCTGACACTGTTTTACGTTTCTAGCTGTGTAACAAATAGATTTACCATAGTTGTAAGTGTTTCAAATAAAACAACAGCTCTCAACTTCAAATCACACTACATTACCCAAATAAAACAACAGCTCTCAACTTCAAATCACACTACATTACCCAAATAAAACAACAGCTCTCAACTTCAAATCACACAACATTACCCAAATAAAACAACAGCTTTCAACTTCAAATCACACTACATTACCCAAATAAAACAACAGCTCTCAACTTCAAATCACACTACATTACCCAAATAAAACAACAGCTCTCAACTTCAAATCACACAACATTACCCAAATAAAACAACAGCTCTCAACTTCAAATCACACTACATTACCCAAATAAAACTGAACATCATAGAGTGTGCTTTCACATGTACACTCACAATCTGTACACCATAAGTGAAGAGAATGCACACTGCACATGCATATGACAATATGGTCATACCCGCTCTGATGTTATACATACAGGATATAACTATGAATAAATGACTCATAAGATGATATAACCTTGTATGAAAACAGTTCATCAACAAGTAGAATTGATTATTTTAAAAAAATGAAAGTATAGAAATGGGTACATCAAAAAGTGTGGAAACATGGTAGGAATGGGCGTGTTCTAATAAAACTTATTAGACTTTGTTTTTCTGTCTTCTTGGTATTATACAAACTCTTGGGTTAGTACAAAAGTGTGTGTATAATTCCTCTACTTTTTACAGACAGTAATAAATCCATAACACCAATAAACAGAAAACTCTCCAGATATTAAAATACCGGTACAACTAATAGATGACATTCTTTTGTCTTCTCATGTAGTTACGGAATGAGGGACAGGCTGTAAAGAAAAAACATACAAGTTATTTGTTTACACGAATATCTAATTCTTCTGGTATAAATACACTTTACAATACATTTACAGCCTCCAGTAATCTGATTCACAGAAACGTGAAGTCATTGTATCATAAGAATAAAGACAAGAACAGGACGTTGGATACATCCATTTGTGTGATAATACAGAAGTATTATTACAACACGCCCATCCCTAACTCTATTCCTTACTGTGTGGTGCACTCAATACTACACTCTCAATTTTTTATGACTCACGGTTAGGAAAAAAACCTTTCCCCTAGGGGTCGCACCAAATTTTGAAATATTATGTCCCAAAAGGCGCTGATTGGTAGAAATAAACTGCCTGATTCAACCATTCATAATCTTCTTTTTTTTCGTATTTGAAATCCATGAGGTATTACAAAGATACAGCTGTATATAACAGCTATGGTTTTAGAGGTTTCAGCGTTTCCATATTCTCCAGAATCAATATCATACACTTTTAATAATAAAGCCGAGAAACACTTTTCGACCTTCTAAGCCCACCTCCAGATCGAAATGTTTTTCTTTATCAGTAAAATTGTTAATACCCACACCAGCCGTCCTGAGATATATTTTTACTTCAAGTAGGTTTTTCGTCATTACGGACGCCGTACAATTTGACCTCTTCTAATTTAATTCTGTTTTGACCTCTCAGGCCACTTGTCCTTCTTACTACTCTTATTTCTACACTTTCAACATCATTTATTCACTTTCAGTTAATATGATTTGATTTATTAAAGCGCGAATTCAAAGATAAACAACATCTTGTGATAAGGAGAAACCCACTTGAATTAAAAATTTATTCTGTAAACAGCACATACAAATAATGAACAGAACAACGTTCTGACCTTCTTATGTCACCTAAGTTTTAATACCCACACTAGCGGTCTTGAGCAAACAACACATACAAATAATGAACAGAACAACGTTCTGACCTTCTTATGTCACCTAAGTTTTAATACCCATACTAGCGGTCTTGAGCAAACAGCACAAACAAATAATGAACTGAACAACGTTCTGACCTTCTTATGTCACCTAAGTTTTAATACCCAAACTAGCGGTCTTGAGCAAACAACACATACAAATAATGAACAGAACAACGTTCTGACCTTCTTATGTCACCTAAATTTTAATACCCATACCAGCGGTCTTGAGCAAACAACACATACAAATAATGAACAAAACAACGTTCTGACCTTCTTATGTCACCTAAGTTTTAATACCCAAACTAGCGGTCTTGAGCAAACAGCACATACAAATGCTGCGACACTTGAGTAAACAGCACATACAAATGCTGCGACACTTGAGTAAACAGCACATACAAATGCTGCGAACACGACCAGACATTCTACACATTCCACTTATAAATATATTTTGTTCCATCAGAAGATGAACAGTTTTACACTGTATTATTGGTTATGTAGTTCCATCAGAAGACGAACAGTTTTACACTGTATTATTGGTTATGTAGTTCCATCAGAAGATGAACAGTTTTACACTGTATTATTGGTTATGTAGTTCCATCAGAAGACGAACAGTTTTACACTGTATTATTGGTTATGTAGTTCCATCAGAAGACGAACAGTTTTACACTGTATTATTGGTTATGTAGTTCCATCAGAAGACGAACAGTTTTACACTGTATTATTGGTTATGTAGTTCCATCAGAAGATGAACAGTTTTACACTGTATTATTGGTTATGTAGTTCCATCAGAAGATGAACAGTTTTACACTGTATTATTAGTTATGTAGTTCCATCAGAAGATGAACAGTTTTACACTGTATTATTGGTTATGTAGTTCCATCAGAAGACGAACAGTTTTACACTGTATTATTGGTTATGTAGTTTCATCAGAAGACGAACAGTTTTACACTGTATTATTGGTTATGTAGTTCCATCAGAAGATGAACAGTTTTACACTGTATTATTGGTTATGTAGTTCCATCAGAAGATGAACAGTTTTACACTGTATTATTGGTTATGTAGTTCCATCAGAAGACGAACAGTTTTACACTGTATTATTGGTTATGTAGTTCCATCAGAAGATGAACAGTTTTACACTGTATTATTGGTTATGTAGTTCCATCAGAAGATGAACAGTTTTACACTGTATTATTGGTTATGTAGTTCCATCAGAAGATGAACAGTTTTACACTGTATTATTGGTTATGTAGTTCCATCAGAAGACGAACAGTTTTACACTGTATTATTGGTTATGTAGTTCCATCAGAAGACGAACAGTTTTACACTGTATTATTGGTTATGTAGTTCCATCAGAAGAGGAACAGTTTTACACTGTATTATTGGTTATGTAGTTCCATCAGAAGACGAACAGTTTTACACTGTATTATTGGTTATGTAGTTCCATCAGAAGACGAACAGTTTTACACTGTATTATTGGTTATGTAGTTCCATCAGAAGACGAACAGTTTTACACTGTATTATTGGTTATGTAGTTCCATCAGAAGATGAACAGTTTTACACTGTATTATTGGTTATGTAGTTCCATCAGAAGATGAACAGTTTTACACTGTATTATTGGTTATGTAGTTCCATCAGAAGACGAACAGTTTTACACTGTATTATTGGTTATGTAGTTCCATCAGAAGACGAACAGTTTTACACTGTATTATTGGTTATGTAGTTCCATCAGAAGACGAACAGTTTTACACTGTATTATTGGTTATGTAGTTCCATCAGAAGACGAACAGTTTTACACTGTATTATTGGTTATGTAGTTCCATCAGAAGACGAACAGTTTTACACTGTATTATTGGTTATGTAGTTCCATCAGAAGATGAACAGTTTTACACTGTATTATTGGTTATGTAGTTCCATCAGAAGACGAACAGTTTTACACTGTATTATTGGTTATGTAGTTCCATCAGAAGACGAACAGTTTTACACTGTATTATTGGTTATGTAGTTCCATCAGAAGACGAACAGTTTTACACTGTATTATTGGTTATGTAGTTCCATCAGAAGATGAACAGTTTTACACTGTATTATTGGTTATGTAGTTCCATCAGAAGATGAACAGTTTTACACTGTATTATTGGTTATGTAGTTCCATCAGAAGACGAACAGTTTTACACTGTATTATTGGTTATGTAGTTCCATCAGAAGATGAACAGTTTTACACTGTATTATTGGTTATGTAGTTCCATCAGAAGATGAACAGTTTTACACTGTATTATTGGTTATGTAGTTCCATCAGAAGACGAACAGTTTTACACTGTATTATTGGTTATGTAGTTCCATCAGAAGACGAACAGTTTTACACTGTATTATTGGTTATGTAGTTCCATCAGAAGATGAACAGTTTTACACTGTATTATTGGTTATGTAGTTCCATCAGAAGATGAACAGTTTTACACTGTATTATTGGTTATGTAGTTCCATCAGAAGATGAACAGTTTTACACTGTATTATTGGTTATGTAGTTCCATCAGAAGATGAACAGTTTTACACTGTATTATTGGTTATGTAGTTCCATCAGAAGATGAACAGTTTTACACTGTATTATTGGTTATGTAGCCTGGTACTTCCAGTCAGAGTTTCTATAACGTTTATATTTCTAAATTTGGACGATTCTTCGCGACCGCAGGTCTTAAATACCATCTACGTATGTTCGTTTGTTTGTTTTTGAGCTTCGCACAAAGCTACATGAGAGCTATCTGCGCTAACCAACATGAGTTTACCGGTGTAAAATAAAAGGAAAGGCAGCTAGTCATTACCACCCACCGTCAGTGGGTGTTTGTCAGTGTTTTTTATACCACAGATGGTATGAAGTGTTTGATCAAGATTTGTCAGTTTTTTATACCACAGATGGTATGAAGTATTTGTTCGAAATTTGTTAGTGTTTTTATACGACAGATGGTATGAAGTATTTGATCAAAATTTGTCAGTGTTTTTATACCACAGATGGTATGAAGTATTTGATCAAGATTTGTCAGTGTTTTTTACAACACAGATGGTATGAAGTATTTGTTCAAGATTTGTCAGTGTTTTTATACCATAGATGGTATGAAGTATTTGTTCAAGATTTGTCAGTTTTTTATACCACAGATGGTATGAAGTATTTGTTCAAGATTTGTCAGTTTTTTATACCACAGATGGTATGAAGTATTTGTTCAAGATTTGTCAGTTTTTTATACCATAGATGGTATGAAGTATTTGATCAAGATTTGTCAGTGTTTTTTATACCACAGATGGTATGAAGTGTTTGATCAAGATTTGTCAGTTTTTTATACCACAGATGGTATGAAGTATTTGTTCAAAATTTGTTAGTGTTTTTATACGACAAATGGTATGAAGTATTTGTTAAGATTTGTCAGTTTTTTATACCACAGATGGTATGAAGTATTTGTTCAAGATTTGTTAGTGTTTTTATACCACAGATGGTATGAAGTGTTTGATCAAGATTTGTCAGTTTTTTATACCACAGATGGTATGAAGTATTTGTTCAAAATTTGTCAGTTTTTTATACCACAGATGGTATGAAGTATTTGTTCAAGATTTGTCAGTTTTTATACCATAGATGGTATGAAGTATTTGATCAAGATTTGTCAGTTTTTTATACCACAGATGGTATGAAGTATTTGATCAAGATTTGTCAGTTTTTTATACCACAGATGGTATGAAGTATTTGTTAAGATTTGTCAGTTTTCTATACCACAGATGGTATGAAGTATTTGTTGAAGATTTGTCAGTGTTTTTATACGACAGATGGTGTGAAGTATTTGTCCGTGACTGGTATCATGTGTTACAGATGGTATAAAGTATTTGTTCGTGACTGGTATCATGTGTTACAGATGGTATAAAGTATTTGTCCGTGACTGGTATCATGTGTTACAGATGGTATAAAGTATTTGTCCGTGACTGGTATCTTGTGTTACAGATGGTATAAAGTATTTGTCCGTGACTGGTATCATGTGTTACAGATGGTATAAAGTATTTGTCCGTGACTGGTATCTTGTGTTACAGATGGTATAAAGTATTTGTCCGTGACTGGTATCATGTGTTACAGATGGTATAAAGTATTTGTCCGTGACTGGTATCATGTGTTACAGATGGTATAAAGTATTTGTCCGTGACTGGTATCTTGTGTTATTTTGTTATGAAGTCTCAGGTTTTTGAGTACAATAAATGTGTCGGTACCTTTGTTACGTCAAGTTTTAGCTGTTTCTCTAATGACCCCCTCGTACGAATTTAAAAATAAACATTTTACCAGCTTGCATTTGAAAGCAAGTAATGGCATTTAGAGACACCTATATATATATATACACATTGAGAGAATGGAAAGCCATGTATCGTTTGAGTGTTAGATCTGTCGCTAGATGGTGCTGTATATAACATATAATAACTGAAGTAGAGAACAGAAGTGCATCATATTTTGATAATTATACGCATTATCTCCTGACCTGACATCGTTAATTAATTACATTTTCGCTAATTATGGTCTCCAATACTCTTAATTATAGAAGATTAATTTATCTGTGTAAACTGATGTTTAAGCCTTATGATTAACCAACATTTTCTGCTTCGTAATGCTACAGTCATATAATCATAATATTACATCGCTCGACTGAGAGACGAGAATTTCGTGATCAGCCGGTTTTTTTGTTTTTGTGCCACAGTATAAATGTGTGCACAACTTTTAATACACCTGTTTTCACATATTCTATACGCCACACTCCAAAACTATTTTGATTTTCTATATTAGATTCCTGAGCTAGTTATTAAATAATGGATTCGGGACTATTTTTGATATCGTAAGATTATAAAGTAGCTTTGAGTGATGTTTATTTACACTTGTGTACACGGAACTGAAGAATATAAGAAACGTTTGTGAAACTTACAAAACCTTTAGCTCAATTCTGTAATAATAAAGTTTCATAAAGAATTAATTATATTAATTACACTTGTATGCACGTATAAATATGTACAACAAATATGTACACGTCAGACATTTTATATTTAGTAAACACAGAGATTAACAGAGTGAGATTACAGAGTCAGAATGGTCAGAATATATAGCCAGAAAGGTCAGATTATAGAGTAAGAAAGGTTAGACAACATAGTCAGAAATGTCAGACTATACAGTCAGAATTGTCAAACTGTATAGTCAGAAAGGTCTGACTATAGAGTTAGTGTTTTTCCTAGGTAATTCCTTTTCACATGACGGGAAGATACTACTCCTCCTAGAATGGTCTCCAAGCACTCAACCCAACCTTATAAATACATTTATGAGGAAGCATGACTGAGAGATGGGGTCAGCTTTTGTGGCTTATGTAGTCGGAAAACATTATAGTAAGTTGTAACAAACGTTTTGGGAAGAAAAGCGTTTGATAACCACTGCATATACTGAGTGAGACAGCAATGTTTCACTAGAAAAAGACTTTTAAAAGTGTAAGACGATCGTTTCACACGTCCAGTGATGTGTACAAGAACGTTTATACAGAAATGACGTGTAAAGGTCTTGACTTAACCAGTAGCGCAACAACAATCATGTAATGTAGAATAATACTGACCGGTCAAAAATGTTCGACAGCACGTGAACAGTCGTATATATACACGCAGGAAAGTACAGTCTGGTCGTCATAATGATACTCATATTTCTGGTCATCGGGTCAATCGGAAAAATTCGCTCTTGCAGGATCTTAATGACAATAACGTAAATATTACTTTGTGTCTAACGAGGTGTTGACAACATAAAGTAATACTTGTGTAAAATTATGGGATTCAGTGACGGTTCTCTTCATTATTCAATGCTGCATGTTTAGTGTGCTTATCAGAACGTTAACTGTTAACACATATGACCTGACTGGTGAACTCGCTAAGTACGTTTTAAGTCTCTTATAACTTATTCATTTGTAATTAATCCCAAAGCTGCACAACTGACATTCTGTGTTTTGCCCGTCACGGGTATCGAAACCTGGCTTCTAGCATTGTAATTCCACAGATATACCGCTGTGCCATTGGGAAGCGTCTCTCATAGAAACTGACAAATTAAAAATAAATCACGTGACCCCTTTCTGACTAAGGTCACTGATCACGAGAGGTCTTAATCAGCAGTAACTAGTGTTCAATATTCAGGTTCATAGAGTGATTTCAACAAGTAATAATTTATAAATAACTACTCTAATGTTTCTTACGCTCGAATTTTAATAATGATTAATTTTTAGTTAATTGTTTAAACTTTGGTCGTATACAGATGCTGTTTTTTGACAATCAAATTTTAAAAATTAAGAAAAACAAATAAAATAATTTTATGGCGGGTGAAACTGATGTAAAACCACAAAGTTTATTCTATAAGCTACTTGTTAAATTTAAAAACTGGAATTTTAGGGCTAAAAGTGATTTATTAAGTTTCGTTACGGCTGAAACTTTGTGCCTCCTTGCTTGGGTTCCTAGTGGCTAATCAATAAATCTGAAGGCTTATAATGCTGAAAATCAGGTTTCGATACCTATTGTTCACACAACACCGGTAGTCTACTGTGTAACTTTGTACCTAGCAAAAGACAAAATTTCCTTGTTGACTTGAAAGCGCACACGTAAGGACATTAGGACGAAGAGAAAAACAAAAAATGTGTCTATTTCTTCATATAACTATAAATTAATACACTAATAAAAACATTACAAATTTGATGTTGGTATAATGTGTTCTAATTATCTCTTTGAATTATTCCCTGCAGTGTGGAAATCACAACGGTAATGGTTCTTTAGTAGCGTTTAATGTTGATTTCTTTTACATACATTCATGTATTTAAAACGCACGAGAATTACTTTTTCGGACTATTGAAAAACAAGTAGAAAACAACTAATTACGTGACAAAACTGTTAACCCTGGCAATATATCACGTCGTGTTTAAATACAGAGAAAAAACACTTTTGTGGATAACTTTAAAGAGTTTCTTGTAATGAAGAGATTACTGTAACTTTGCATATAAACGATGTGTTATCAAACTGATAAAAAAGTACATTTTGTCTTCGCACCTGTTCAGATGAGAACTTTCCCACTTTTAAAGTAATCACGTGATCAAAATACAAAGCTGGCCACTGTAACCATAGTAACCGTCAGAGGTTTCCTTCCCTGACGTATTGTTTGTTTTTTCTGTCTGACACTGAACTTAAAGTTATTTCAAATGTTAATATCTATAGTTCTTGTTACAACAATTTCATCATATGTAACGTTATGAAATCGTTGTCACTAAGTTACTGTATTTCAAGCTAGTAAATAAACAGTTTCTCCTTATATATTGTTGAATACCTGAAATCGTTGTCACAGCTTAATCAAGACAAATGCATGCCCATTGATAAAGACCTCTGGCCTGATGTTAATCTATCTATTTTACTATCGAGACATCCAGCGTGTAAGTCATTTTATTGTGTTTGTAAATTGTTTTTTACTTACGTATTATGTATCAGTAAAGACACCTAGTGTTCAGATCTGTCTACATTTGTTAGTTTGTTTTTAGTCGCACATCAGTCTCACTTGAAGTATCCGTCAGTTATTTAACACTCGAGTCTGGAAGCTAATATTGGACAGTTTTGTGAACACTTACTTGTGAGTAAGTGTTTTTAAATTTGTGAACGTGTCTCTCGTTTCAAGCTTCAAGACAAGCAAAGCTGGATCTTCTGACTTTCCAAAATTCCACCTTCAAATGGGTATCTGGAAACAGTGCACCTATGTAAGTTCATTACTCAAGGTCAAGTTTCTGTAATTGTTGGTTCCAAATTGTTTTATTGTTTAAAAAATCATTACCAGATAAACTGCTTCTTAGTTTTATATGTGTTATACCTGTAGATAAACTGACTTAAAACGGTTTGTCGTTACCGGCTCAGGGACAATGGTTACTGATACTGGTTTAGGGACAATGTTTATTGTTACCGGTTTAGAATTATTGTTACATGTACAGGGACAGTGGTTACTGTTACAGTTCGGGTTTAACAACTATTAATAACAATGATACAATGAATACTCATCTTTGTCTGTATATATGTTTCAAAAACCATTTATTCCTAATTCTACTTTGAAAAGCAACTGGACCAACCAAGCACGTGCGCTTTATTCCATGAAAAGACGCCAGCTGGTTAGAGACAATTACTTGTCTGTAATGATCTCTTTGATAGACAGCACCAATTAATCACCGCTGAACAGTACTTTATCTGCATGTTTATTTTACCTATCTCTCTCTCTGCATGTTTATTTTACCTATCTCTCTCGTTTTCTGTAACTTCTGCGAATGTCTTTTTGGAAATTCCATTTCGAACTTCTTCCTTCTACCTTCTAGCACCTTCTACCTACTAAACCTTCCTACCTTCGTACCTACTCAACCTTGCTACCTTCTACCTACTAAACCTTCCTACCTACTGAACCTTCCTACCCACTAAACCTTCTACCTACTAAACCTTCCTACTCACTAAACCTTCCTACTCACTAAACCTTCTACCTACTAAACATTCCTACCTACTAAACCTTCCTACCTACTGAACCTTCCTACCCACTAAACCTTCCTACTCACTAAACCTTCCTACCTACTGAACCTTCCTACCCACTAAACCTTCTACCTACTAAACCTTCCACCCACTAAACCTTCCTACCTACTATTTCTTTCTCTATGATTTCTTCCTCTTTGTTGTTTCAACTGTTAAACTACATACATCTTTGTTTTCTTCTATTTTCTCCACTATTATAAAAGTGTTGTGACGTATTTTCACAATGAATGCCTGTTAATATTATTTATTATAAAAGTGTTGTGACGTATTTTCACAATGAATGCCTGTTAATATTATTTCTTGTACGTCTGACACAAATGACGTTGAATCTGTTTGTTTGTTTTTCTTGTTTTTGGATTTCGCGCAAAGCTACATGAGGGCTATCTGCGCTACACGCCCCTAATTTATCAGTGTAAGACTAGAGGGAAGGCAGCTAGTCATCACCACCCATCATCAAATCTTGGGCTACTCTTTTACCAACGAATAGTGGGATTGACCGTCACATTATAATGCCCCCACGGATAAAAGGGCGAGCATGTTTGGTGTGACGGGAATTCGAATCCGCGACCCTCAGAATACGAGTTGAACGCCTTAACCCACCTAACCATACCAGACCCCGTTGAATCTGTGCTTATAGGATAAGATTCTACGTAAGTATATAGAACCTACGTTAGTTCAAGGTGTATCTGAATATTGCATAGTAGTCAGTTTAAATAAGGTTTGAGTCTATCTTCAGTTTTAATATATTTAAGCTTCTCTTCTATTAATTGCTCAAGTTATCTAAGTAGATGACAATTACACCACTCACACTACAAACACACTTACAAAACTTGTTTCTCAATGTTTCATTTCCTAATTCGAAACTTTCTGTATACACTATGAGTTTGTCTCCTTTTAATCAAACTCCTCTTTTCCACGTGTTCTATTATAATTTGTATCGCACGAGTTATGACGTGTAAACTTTTAATTTTGTATTTGTTTAACTTTTGAACTTAGTAGCTGAGATGTGTACAAACGAATCAGTGCCAGATTCAGGTCGTTATTTAAGAACAATTTCACTGAGGAAGGAGTGAAATTAGTACTGATGTTCACCGTTTGTTCGACACATATCGATTTCTTTGTTTCCTTCTGGGGTAAAAATAAAGAAAACAAGGTTATGAAACGTGAAATGAGACAATACTACTAATTCTCCGTTAGAACAGCGATAAGTCTGAGGTTATGGAACGTCAAATAAAACAATACTACTAATTCCCCGTTAGAACAGCGATAAGTTTGCAGATTTCTAATGCTAAAATCCGGGACTCGATTCTCTTCGGAGTACAGAGTGCTTTGCATGAAGAAAACAGCAGCTATTATACCCCCTCACAAAAGATGCCTCGTTAAATAAGAAATGGTTAAGACAAGTTAATAAAGTATTTTCAGTTATTTTTATTAAACGATAGTTTTACTTACCTCATGACTGAAATGCCTAAACTTTATCCTCAGCATGGAAAACGAACCACTAGCATCAGGGCCTTCTGACAACAATAACATAAAAAGATGCATTTAGTCAGCCTATGATAGAGCTTGTTTCGTTTTTTTCTTAAAATGTATCTCTACCAACAAATTAATACCTTCGTCATAAAGTTCGTAGATACACAGCAAAAACAGTTTCTTCAGAAAACAGATGACCACTGACATGTGATCCCACAACTTGTTAACGCGGGTCTATGTATTACAAAACACCCATTAAAGCTGTTAGATCATTGATCCTGTCTGGGATTGTATCAAGTCCTGGATCACTGAACCTGTCTGGGATTGTATCAAGTCCTGGATCACTACTCCTGCCTAGGATTGTATCAAGTCCTGGATCACTACTCCTGTCTGGGATTGTATCAAGTCCTGAATCACTGCTCCTGTCTGGGATTGTATGAAGTCCTGGATCACTGATCCTGTCTGGGATTGTATCAAGTCCTGGATCACTGATCCTGTCTGGGATTGTATCAAGTCCTGAATTACTACTCCTGTCTAGGATTGTATCAAGTCCTGGATCACTGAACCTGTCTGGGATTGTATCAAGTCCTGGATCACTACTCCTGCCTAGGATTGTATCAAGTCCTGGATCACTACTCCTGTCTAGGATTGTGACAAGTCCTGAATCACTGCTCCTGTCTAGGATTGTATCAAGTCCTGGATCACTGATCCTGTCTGGGATTGTATCAAGTCCTGGATCACTACTCCTGTCTAGGATTGTATCAAGTCCTGGATCACTGCTCCTGTCTAGGATTGTATCAAGTCCTGGATCACTACTCCTGTCTAGGATTGTAACAAGTCCTGAATCACTGCTCCTGTCTAGGATTGTATCAAGTCCTGGATCACTACTCCTGTCTAGGATTGTATCAAGTCCTGGATCACTGATCCTGTCTGGAATTGTATCAAGTCCTGGATCACTACTCCTGTCTAGGATTGTATGAAGTCCTGAATCACTGCTCCTGTCTGGGATTGTATGAAGTCCTGGATCACTACTCCTGTCTAGGATTGTATCAAGTCCTGGATCACTGCTCCTGTCTGGGATTGTATCAAGTCCTGGATCACTGCTCCTGTCTAGGATTGTATCAAGTCCTGGATCACTACTCCTGTCTAGGATTTATCAACTCCTGGATCACTGCTCCTGTCTAGGATTGTATCAAGTCCTGAACTGAACGTCTAATTAGTCGCTACTGCTTCACTTTCTTTCTTGCATGATTAATGCAGTAAACTCAAGGCCAGCCTTTTGTAACAATATGTTTTTCACTGCTATCGAGGCTACATTTAAAAAAGCACGAGAGCCGTGCAGAGGATTTTTTTTGTTTTGTGTTTTTTTTTAATTTTACGCAAAGCTACACGAGGGCTATCTCCGCTAGCGGTCCCTAATTTAGCAGTGTAAGACTAGAGGAAAGGCAGATAGTCATCACCACCCACTGCCAACTCTTGGGCTACTCTTTTACTAACAAATAATGAGATTGTCCGCCACATTATAACGCCCACGTGGCTGAAAGGGCGAATATGTTTGATACGATGGAGATTCGAACCTTCAGATTACGAGTCGAACGCCTTAAACCACCTAGCCATACCGGGCCACCCCTGCACAAGAATAACTACACACACACACGTGCATATATTGTTTACAAGTAACACATACCTGGTGTTATATATATAACACTGGTATATAAACGTTTGAGAGTCTATGGTTTGTTCGTTAAACGTGCAACTGGTCCATAAATGCATGCGATGCAAAAACAATATCCAAAAAGTATGGCGGTTTAGAAACAAGGCTTAGGAAAAGAACTCTCAAATTTGTGTTCAGGTTACCAGTTGAGTGTCATGCGTACCAGACCAATGCCTGAATAGAATCAGATTCAGAGTTAACTGAACGTTGAAGGACGTTTTACATATAATTTATATGTGGCGCGTGCGTGTTAATAACCACATCACATTATTATACATTTGGACAACTTGTTAACTGTTGTTGAAGTCCGTTCAACGAGACTTTTGTCACTGATGTTACTTCTTTTATTATTTTACTTAATACATTGAAGTACAGTAAGGAAAATCGAACATTGGATATAACACTAATAACTCACTTATTAAAGATATTAAGTTATACATTAATAAATGTATAACTGCTCTTTATAACTCATTACTCCAATAATGAACTTGTACGTAAAACAGTCATGGATATAATTTGATTGTATACTATTTCCCCATTTAATGACTAAATAATCGATTAACCTGGCCCAGCATGGCCAGGTGGTTAAGGAACTCGACTCGTAACCTGAGGGTCGCGAATCCCTGTCACACAAAACATGCTTGCCCTTTCAGCTGTGAGGGCATTATAACATACGGTCAATCCCACTATTCGTTGATGAATGAGAAATCCAAGGGTTAGCGGTGGGTGGTGATGACTAGGTGCCTTCACTGTAGTCTTACACTACTAAATTAGGGAAGGCTAGCGCAGATAACCCTCGTGTTGCTTTGCGCGAAATTCAGAACAAATTAAAACCAATTGATTATTAACCAAGAAAGACAGACTCTAAAACACAAGACGTAATATGAACTACAAACAGAGGAAGATAGATCACGGAAGCAATCATTGTACGAAACAAATGTAGTCAGCTCGTATCTCCAGCGTTTTAGTAAAAAATAAAACTTACCCCATTCACGCAACTTTAGTTATAATTGTTTTGTTTTAGTCCAGTATTATATAGATTAGTTTATAATGCTACATACCACCTTGCTGTTTATACAAACATGTTTACGTATCTTTGTCTTTTATTTCTCTCTCTATAATCATATTTCCATCTATCTTTTGTCTGTCTTATTTATTTTTCTATGTCTATTCATCTGTTTTTCAATCTCTCTCTCTGTCCATCCATTTCTCTCACTATGTTCCTCTGTCTATCTATCTGTCTCTTTACCTCTCTATTCTCTCATCCAGTGACTCAATGCTGAACGTATATATTTATAACGATACAATTCGGGTTTCGATACCAGTGATGGACACAGACTTAACATGAACAATAACAATCATTTCTATGTCTCTTTCTAGTAAATATATACATGTAAATGTCACTTTGTCGATTCATATAAATGTTACAAGAAGTTTCACATGGGTCTCACTTTTTCAATGTGAAGTTGAGAAACACACCGCCGTGAAACTAATCTTTTACACATTAACTTATCATTAGAGAATACAGTTCATATAACAGGTAGTGCTTGTTTCGTATCTCTTTTGACAACTGTAGTGGGTTCTTCACGTGGTTCTCATTATGAAAACAAACCACGCAAACAAACACGTGCAGACATTTCATACATATATTGTCATATACACAAACACGAGGATGCGTAAGGAATAATTCGATTGACACCGGTGTTCAACAGATCTACTGGTTTTGAAACACCCGAGCGACACCCATGTCCTATTTTCATACAATTAAAACAGTCCAAATAACCCATTCTTCTGAAATATTCATCACAGTCTAAATAAAACAGAAATAATGATTTCGTGTTACATACACAACATGAAGTTTCCATGCGCTGAGACTGGCTCGTGCTACGTGAGACAATATCGGTTTGTCTAGTCTTGATCCGGCAGAAGCTTCATTGTTTTAAAAGTATTTCTCCACATTTTTTACTGGTTGGTCAACAAAATAAAAAAACTAGCCGCTTTTATAAAGGGACAGAACTTAATACAACGAAATCGATAAAATGTTGTTTTGTGAAAGTGGATTTCATTGGAAAGAAACATTTTTAGTATATCATCTGAAATTTCACATGGACATTAGTAACAAGTATTGTTACACGTAACGGTTGTTACCTTAAGAATGTTACATGGACTTCAATAACAAGTTTTGTTACACATAACGGTTGTTATCTTGAGAATGTTACATGGACTTCAATAACAGGTTTCATTACGCGTAACGGTTGTTATCTTGAGAATGTTACATGGACTTCAATAACAAGTGTTGTTACATATAACGGTTGTTATCTTGAGAATGTTACATGGACTTCAATAACAGGTTTCTTTACGTGTAACGGTTGTTATCTTGAGAATGTTACATGGACTTCAATAACAAGTGTTGTTCCATATAACGGTTGTTATCTTGAGAATGTTACATGGACTTCAATAACAAGTGTTGTTCCATATAACGGTTGTTATCTTGAGAATGTTACATGGACTTCAATAACAGGTTTCTTTACGTGTAACGGTTGTTATCTTGAGAATGTTACACGGACTTCAATAACAAGCTTTGTTACGTGTAACGGTTGTTATCTTGAGAATGTTACATGGACTTCAATAACAGGTTTCTTTACGTGTAACGGTTATCTTTAGAATGTTACACGGACTTCAATAACAAGTTTCGTTACGTGTAACAGTTGTTATCTTGAGAATGTTACATGGAGTTCAGTAACAGGTTTTGTGACCTGCAAGTTTTCAGGTGTTTTTGTTGTTTAAACTTCTAAATCAAACGTCGAACTAATATATTAGTGGAATTAAATAAATACATTTAAATAAAATTAAATGGATAAACAAAATCCTGAATAAGGGCTGCATTATAAACAGTAAATAATAATGCCTGATTAATTATTACTATAAATATATTTTTAAGCTCAAACGAAATACATTAAAACGAAAGAAAACTAGCTGCGTTTTTCTATTTATAATATTTACATATATATATATCTATATATAATAGTTATATATACATATTTAGATTAAAAATTTAAAACAATTAATAAAAAGAATATCAATGTAAATAGTTTTGAAAAAATAAAATATTTTGTCTTTCCAGTAGATGGTTTACCCTCCTTACATAGTAATGTAAAATACCTTCTGTTATAAACATTATAACTTAACAGTTATTCACATATGGTTTACCCTCCTTACATAGTAATGTACCATACCTTCTGTTATAAACATTATAACTTAACAGTTATTCAGATATGGTTTACCCTCCTTACATAGTAATGTACCATACCTTCTGTTATAAACATTATAACTACACAGTTATTCACATATTGTTTACCCTCCTTACATAGTAAGGTACCATACCTTCTGTTATAAACATTATAACTTAACAGTTATTCACATATTGTTTACCCTCCTTACATAGTAATGTACCATACCTTCTGTTATAAACATTATAACTTAACAGTTATTCAGATATGGTTTACCCTCCTTACATAGTAATGTACCATACCTTCTGTTATAAACATTATAACTTAACAGTTATTCAGATATGGTTTACCCTCCTTACATAGTAATGTACCATACCTTCTGTTATAAACATTATAACTTAACACTTATTCACATATTGTTTACCCTCCTTACATAGTAATGTACCATACCTTCTGTTATAAACATTATAACTTAACAGTTATTCAGATATGGTTTACCCTCCTTACATAGTAATGTACCATACCTTCTGTTATAAACATTATAACTTAACAGTTATTCAGATATGGTTTACCCTCCTTACATAGTAATGTACCACACCTTCTGTTATAAACATTATAACTTAACAGTTATTCAGATATGGTTTACCCTCCTTACATAGTAATGTACCATACCTTCTGTTATAAACATTATAACTTAACAGTTATTCACATATGGTTTACCCTCCTTACATAGTAATGTACCATACCTTCTGTTATAAACATTATAACTTAACAGTTATTCAGATATGGTTTACCCTCCTTACATAGTAATGTACCATACCTTCTGTTATAAACATTATAACTTAACAGTTATTCAGATATGGTTTACCCTCCTTACATAGTAATGTACCATACCTTCTGTTATAAACATTATAACTACACAGTTATTCACATATTGTTTACCCTCCTTACATAGTAAGGTACCATACCTTCTGTTATAAACATTATAACTTAACAGTTATTCACATATTGTTTACCCTCCTTACATAGTAATGTACCATACCTTCTGTTATAAACATTATAACTTAACAGTTATTCAGATATGGTTTACCCTCCTTACATAGTAATGTACCATACCTTCTGTTATAAACATTATAACTTAACACTTATTCACATATTGTTTACCCTCCTTACATAGTAATGTACCATACCTTCTGTTATAAACATTATAACTTAACAGTTATTCAGATATGGTTTACCCTCCTTACATAGTAATGTACCATACCTTCTGTTATAAACATTATAACTTAACACTTATTCACATATTGTTTACCCTCCTTACATAGTAATGTACCATACCTTCTGTTATAAACATTATAACTTAACAGTTATTCACATATGGTTTACCCTCCTTACATAGTAATGTACCATACCTTCTGTTATAAACATTATAACTTAACAGTTATTCAAATATGGTTTACCCTCCTTACATAGTAATGTACCATACCTTCTGTTATAAACATTATAACTTAACAGTTATTCACATATGGTTTACCCTCCTTACATAGTAAGGTACCATACCTTCTGTTATAAACATTATAACTACACAGTTATTCACATATTGTTTACCCTCCTTACATAGTAATGTACCATACCTTCTGTTATAAACACTATAACTTAACAGTTATTCAGATATGGTTTACCCTCCTTACATAGTAATGTACCATACCTTCTGTTATAAACATTATAACTTAACAGTTATTCAGATATTATTTACCCTCCTTACATAGTAATGTACCATACATAGTAATGTTAAGTTATAAACATTATAACTTAACAGTTATTCAGATATGGTTTACCCTCCTTACATAGTAATGTACCACACCTTCTGTTATAAACATTATAACTTAACAGTTATTCAGATATGGTTTACCCTCCTTACATAGTAATGTACCATACCTTCTGTTATAAACACTATAACTTAACAGTTATTCAGATATGGTTTATCCTCCTTACATAGTAATGTACCATACCTTCTGTTATAAACATTATAACTTAACAGTTATTCAGATATGGGTTACCCTCCTTACATAGTAATGTACCATACCTTCTGTTATAAACATTATAACTTAACAGTTATTTACACATTGTTTACCCTCCTTACATAGTAATGTACCATACCTTCTGTTATAAACATTATAACTTAACAGTTATTCAGATATGGGTTACCCTCCTTACATAGTAATGTACCATACCTTCTGTTATAAACATTATAACTTAACAGTTATTCAGATATGGTTTACCCTCCTTACATAGTAATGTACCATACCTTCTGTTATAAACATTATAACTTAACAGTTATTCACATATTATTTACCCTCCTTACATAGTAATGTACCATACCTTCTGTTATAAACATTATAACTTAACAGTTATTCAGATATGGTTTACCCTCCTTACATAGTAATGTACCATACCTTCTGTTATAAACATTATAACTTAACAGTTATTCAGATATTGTTTACCCTCCTTACATAGTAATGTACCATACCTTCTGTTATAAACATTATAACTTAACAGTTATTCACATATTATTTACCCTCCTTACATAGTAATGTACCATACCTTCTGTTATAAACATTATACTTGAGCACCCACATCTCGTTTTCCTAATTTGTGGTCTAATTGTGTCTATTTCGTATGTGAGACTATCGAAATGGAGTTTATGACTGATAAATGGTGTATTCCCACCGCAGTGTGGGTCCTACATGCAGCCCCCTCCAAACCCAAGGATACATTTTATAATCCCAAGTTGTAGCTTGTACCCAAGTATCTTTTTTTTTTTAATGTAGTGCATTTTGTTTAATTTTAATGTGTTTTGTTTTGGTTTAAAAGTTATGGTTATAGTTTATACAACAGTTAGTTACATTGCCCTGTACATGTGTATGTATATGTGGGTTAATCTCACGTGAATGATATATTAAAGTGAAGGTTTTTGGTGGGTATAGAATGACAGATTATAGTCAGAGATGAAGTGGGTTTGAGAAGGTATTCAAAACTGGGATATTCATGTTTCTAGACATTGTGCGGAATAATATGTCCTGTACCAGTTCACATGTTGCTAGGAGCGATGTAAAACTGCTGTGTTATGTGTAATCAGAAGGTTTGTGGTGTGTTGACTTTAGTGATGTATTAATCAAGGATTGTCAGAAGGTTTGTGGTGTGTTGACTTTAGTGATGTATTAATCAAGGATTGTCAGAAGGTTTGTGGTGTGTTGACTTTAGTGATGTATTAATCAAGGATTGTGTTTTGGTTAATATTTATGTTCAAGAAAATGGAGAATCCTGACGTAAGATTTGTCCATGTCAAGGTCTTCAATTCTGAAACAACTAAATATTAACTGAGGAGTTAAATGAATAATATCTTGAAACTAACAACCGTGGCCGTGTCGCCCTAGGCACAAGGTATCGTTGCATTTACTCTGAGCGTGTAAAAGCACGAGGCGTGATTGCACGGGGAAAGGAATAATGAAAGTGCTTGGAAGAGAACGAGCCAGAACAGATGCACGCAGTCCAATTATAATCAGTTTCACCTCATTAGAGGTTTTGAGAGGATTGTAATCCTAGCAGTGAGATCGCAGGGCCACGTGATGTCGAATTTCCTCCAATGACCCTATCATGCTGTGTCTAAACAAATGATAGACTGTGGTTGTCCTCCAATGACCCTATCATGCTGTGTATAAACAAATGATAGACTGTAGTTGTCCTCCAATGACCCTATCATGCTGTGTCTAAACAAATGATAGACTGTAGTTGTCCTCCAATGACCCTATCATGCTGTGTCTAAACAAATGATAGACTGTAGTTGTCCTCCAATGACCCTATCATGCTGTGTCTAAACAAATGATAGACTGTGGTTGTCCTCCAATGACCCTATCATGCTGTGTCTAAACAAATGATAGACTGTAGTTGTCCTCCAATGACCCTATCATGCTGTGTATAAACAAATGATAGACTGTGGTTGTCCTCCAATGACCCTATCATGCTGTGTTTAAACAAATGATAGACTGTAGTTGTCCTCCAATGACCCTATCATGCTGTGTCTAAACAAATGATAGACTGTGGTTGTGTGTGGCCTCGGTTCGCATGAAGAGAAATTAATGATAACCGATGAAAAATAGTGTAACAAGTAACAAAACATTTTGCCAGTTCGAGAAAACGAAGGACAGGTTCAGTTTTGATCTGGTTGTAAAACGGGAAATGTAGTTTTTTTCAATTAGACTGGTTATAAGGCAGTGGTTCTTAACCTTGTTGGAGTAGATATTTTATAAGTGCACAAAATGAACCGTGCATCAGTTGCACACAATATCACTGTGTTCAAAGAACAAATCTAACAAAACATGAATTTCACATAAAAACAAAACTCAATAAATATTTACTGCAAATCAATGTGATTTTTGCTGTTGCCTTTCAGAAACAAGTTCAGAAATACACGGCTTGGCAAGTGCCACTCTCATATCGTTTTCACAACAAAGTCTGTTCCTTTTCTTCGTTTTTATGTCTACCATCCTCGGAAAGGATTGCTCACAAAGATACGTTGTAACAAATGGTATGATTATCTCAAGGGCTTTCTTAGCAATAAGAAGGTACGTTACGATTTGGTGACACCAAAACGTTGAGAGTGTTGTTGTTCTGAAAAGTTGCTGTTGAACTTGGCTCTGCTGAAGTTCACTGATTTCGTCGAGGTATCTGTCATTGACATCTGTTGTCGCAACACTAAACGTGAACGGCTGTCTCACCCATGCTGGATATGACTTTCTGGTGGGGAAGTATCCGTCGAGAGACTTTGCGAGCTCATCTAGGTGCATGACAATTGCTTGCTTCAGTTCTCCGGGTACAGAACTGTCTCCGATTTCAGACACATCTTCGATCTTAGTTACACAGTCGTCCGGCAGGGGAAAGTTTGCGAAGTTGTCATTCTATATTCGTCGTTTCCATAACGGTTGCTTTTTTTGAAAAGCCTTCAGATTTTCTCCCGCTACGATGATGTTGACTCCACCGCCTTGCATCTGTTGATTGAGAGCATTGAAGACATCGGCCATGTACTTCAAAATGAGAATGAACTCAGTGCATGAAGCAATCTGCATGACATTATTGGTGCTATCACAAAAACAGAGCTAATTCCACACGCAGGGCAAAAACACGATTCAGCATCTTACCCCGGGATAACCACCGAACGTTAGAATGGAACAGAAGTACCTCGAATTCAGAGCCCATTTCATTACACAGATCTTTGAAGATGCAGTGCTTCAGGGAACTATTTCACACAAAGTTCACACATTACAACTTTTAATACTTCTGCCAGTTTTGAAGGCAAGGTTTTTGTTGCCAACGCATGCCTGTACAGAACACAATGTGTTACAATGATGTGTGGTGCATCGGCTTTCACCATCACACCAAAACCAGAGTTTCGTCCCAGCATGACTGGAGCTTCGTCTGAACAAACTACAGAAACCATAACCCACGAAAGATCGTGGTCACTGAAGAAGTCATCCACAAGTTTCTTCACGTCGGCTGCCTTAGTTTTGTTGTAAAAGACTTTCAAAATAAATCCTTTATCTCCATGTTCTTCACATAACACACGAATACAACAAGCTGGCTTAGATTGGAAACATCGGTGGTCTCATCGAGTTCAAGGCTGAGTTTTGCTGGGCTTGAAATCAGATCTGCAACCACTTGAGCCAAGATGTCATCACTCACGTCATCTATTCTGCTACAGATGGTGTCATTTGAAAGATAAATTTCGGATAACTTATTTTAACCAGCTTTTCCCAGCATGATATTCACCAACAGACAAAGTAGTCTTTTCATCGAACCTGGCTCTCTTTACCTTGAATTCAGCAAGCGTTATGTTCTTATATTTCCAATCTCCATGCAGCTTTAGGGAGTGTTCTAGACTAGAATTGTTCAATTTGACATTGCAAATCATGCATTGAAGACGCTGACTCCCATCATGTTCCGTTATACACGTGAATCCATATTGTACGTATTCGTCCGACCACTTTCTGTTTTTTCTCGACATAGTTAGTATGAATGGATTGAAAGATTAGGAAAAAAATTACAAATGGTGCACAATAACTACAATCACAAGTCGACTACTAAGTGCACAAAGTTATATGCAGAACAGATATGAAGTCAAATGATGTAATGATGTGACGTGGCAGTCGCAGCCAATGATGGCCAAGTGGAGCATGACGTCACGAATCACACGAATGGGGTGAACGGAACGGACACACACACACACAGTGAGTGTGTCTTGACCTCCGCCGAACTACTGAGACTGACGCACCCTACCCCTGGGGTTCGACTAAACCCAGGTTCGTTTTCTACTGGGAAGGGTTTCAAACTAAGAATTATTTACACAAAGTATTTACAATTATATACTATGTCATGATACGCGTCTGTTCACAAGATTTTTGCTGAAACTAATGTAAAATCATTAAAAAAAAAAGATAAATGTATAATGGACGAAGATTAAAACTAGGACAATGTAAACTACTGGATGTTTTACTGGTGACAGTGTAAACTACTGGATGTTTTACTGGTGACAGTGTAAACTACTGGATACTTTACTTGTGACAGTGTAAACTACTGGATGTTTTACTGGTGACAGTGTAAACTACTGGATGTTTTACTGGTGACAGTGTAAACTACTGGATGTTTTACTGGTGACAGTGTAAACTACTGGAAGTTATACTTGTGATTAGGCATTATAATGTTATGGTCAATTCCTCCGTTTCACAGTTTCGTAAGAGTTCAGAGTATATGGTGTTGTCTAACTGCTCTCCTGCTAGATTATCATTTAAAAATTAGTGACAAATAGTAAAATTCTTTGCTCGACAATTTAACAAAAAGATGCTTTGTTCATTTTGTTTTGCTGAATGCTCTACTAAAATAATTAAATAAACTATTTTTATGTTATAAATGTAATAATATATATGTATGAAAACCGTATTTTTACTTCAGAAGTATTTTTTATGTTTGTAACATGTCGTAGCTTTTTTTCTGTTTGTTTCTTATGAAGCACAAAGCTACACAATGAGATATCTGTTATACCCACCAATAGGATGAAAACTCAGTTGTTAGCCCTCTGTGCCTCCAAGATTTCGCCCTAAGCCACTATGAGATTTCAGTGTAGCAAGTGAAACTTGCACATAAGTTTCTCAATGGCGTCCTTTTCTTGATTTGAACCAGAGTAAATTTGATTTATGATAAAATCCAATAATTATTTCTTAGAAATCAACTTACTTTATTCAGTGCTCTGTCTTCCATAATATCTTGTGTTAGGCCTTAAATTCTGTTCCAGAATATCCGATGTAGGCCTAACACTATTCCACCTTCGGGCAGTACGGAAATTTCTTCCAAAATATCTGTGTTAGGCTTAGACTTCTGTTCTAGAATAAGTGAAGTAAACCTCAAATTTTGTTCCATCTTCAGGCTAAACGTAAAAATATTACCTTTATAAAAATAAACAACAAATTCTAAATCCATTTTATGGGGATATCTGAACAGTACACTGTATTATCAAGTACTAGTACACACACCCGTATCTTCACAAATACAGTGGGCTGGCGTGTGTGTATATATCATTCTGATGAATCAACGCCTTACTTGCTGTATTAAATATTAATTTGTGTTAGCGTCAATAAAAACGAAAATGCAAACGGTTCGTCGAACTATTTATCCATCTAAAATCGATCTTTGTAGAGAAGGGGAGGGCTCTACTAAAGTTACTTGAAGTTGGTTTAACCTGTACCTCATTGCTAGTTACGTAAAAACAACGGACAGATAAACAATTCAGGTTTTTATCCATAGAAAAGCCAAATAATCCATGTTATCCGTGCCCCAAATGGGGTTTGAACACCTTTGCATCTTAGGATAAAGACATTTCCTGCCAGATTAACATTAAGAAAAGTCACACAGTGATTATAACAATTGTCTATACGAAACAAAACGCAGGAAGAACAACGTTAAAATTCGGGATTAGATTACTCCTGACGGACATGCAGCTTATATCCCACTGTGTAGCTTTGAGACACAGAAAATATTTGAGTCAACGTTTATATTTTCCAGGCCATACTGGTAGGGCCATAATTCAAACTAAAGAGCCATCCAGAATCTAAACGAGAAAACAGGCAATAAAAAAACAACACGAAACAAACATGTTGTGCCCACTTTGTGTTTATAGCAGCGTTTGAAATACTTGGTTCGAAACTTATTGTGTTATTACTGCAAAGAACGTCACCAAAGAGAGGATTTGGTTTTAGTAGCTCACAATCCTAACAAATCATGTGATACAATCAGTTTTGTTCTCGCAATCACCCCTTTTAAATGTAACTAAAGTTTCCTTTTCATCTGGTCCTTTGTCAGGAAGCACGTGACATCCTTACGTTTGTGCAGGCCTTTACTAATGGTTGAAAAGCCCTCCCAACGGCTAGAGAAGGTATTAACGACTCTACAAGTCTGTCACGGTAAACCGTTAACCAAAGAAAAATGTCTTGTGTTTGAGAACGGCTGTCTAATGGTGAATTTTACCGAATAGTTATTTAAGTCTTGACGACATAAACTGTAGACATTAGTACCACTTAACAATTCGATCAACAAGTTACAGCCAAGTCTATTTAGGGACGGTGTTTGGAGACTGTGAAATGGTTGAAACACGTGCAATAATGAATACCTGCCCTTATTGGCAAAATACGTTAAACCTAATTCAAATACAATCAGCAAATATAAAGTCGCTCGCCGTAAGTCTTCGTCAAAGTGACAAATGAGCTAGCTAATCAGGCGAGGGTCAAACATACAGACAGATGGAGCAGACTTCGCCTAAGTTGATGATTGTGTTCAATGAAGCAGAACGGGAGAGGGCAGTTACAGAGATGGGCACATTTGGCAGGTTCGAGTTACTGAGGGTTGAGAGGAAAGTCTATCTGTCTAGTATCCAGCTGCTAAATGTTAATTTCTAGGTATAAATACTTATTATGACGGTGTAGAGAGAGGTAAATAAAGTGGTGGGAAGCAGATACAAAGAAATTACTATTTACAGTTAACACTTCTACACTGTGTAAAGTAAGGACTCACTACAGTTAACACTTGTACACTGTGTAAAGTAAGGACTCACTACAGTTAACACTTGTACACTGTGTAAAGTAAGGACTCACTACAGTTAACACTTCTACACTGTGTAAAGTAAGGACTCACTACAGTTAACACTTCTACACCGTGTGAAGTAAGGACTCACTACAGTTAACACTTCTACACTGTGTGACGAAAGGAATCACTACAGTTAACACTTCTACACTGTGTAAAGTAAGGACTCACTACAGTTAACACTTGTACACCGTGTAAAGTAAGGACTCACTACAGTTAACACTTCTACACCGTGTAAAGTAAGGACTCCCTACAATTAACACTTGTACACCGTGTGAAGTAAGGAATCATGCTGGTTAAAAGTTGTACACTGTGTGAAGAAAGGAATCATACTGGTTAAAAGTTGTACATTGTGTGAAACAAAGATTCATACTGGTTAAAAGTTGTACATTGTGTGAAGAAAGGAATCATACTGGCCATTAAAATTATTGAAATAACACCGAATAAAAGTACTCTTCACCCATTTCTTCTGTCCATAATGTCATATAAAACACTAAAATAATGGCTCGCTTTAAAGATAATTTACAACACCCATTTCTTCTGTCTATAATGTCATATAAAATACTAAAATAACGGCTCGCTTTAAAGATAATTTACAACACCCATTACTTCTGTCTATAATGTCATATAAAACATTAAAATAATGGCTCCCTTTAAAGATAATTTACAACACCCATTTCTTCTGTCGATAATGTCATATAAAATACTAAAATAATAGCTCGCTTTAAAGATAATTTACAACACCCATTTCTTCTGTCTATAATGTCATATAAAGCATTAAAACAATGGCTACCTTTAAAGATAATTTACAACACCCATTTCTTCTGTCCATAATGTCATATAAAACATTAAAATAACGGCTCGCTTTAAAGATAATTTACAACACCCATTTCTTCTGTCTATAATGTCATATAAAACATTAAAATAATGGCTCCCTTTAAAGATCATTTACAACACCCATTTCTTCTGTCTATAATGTTATATAAAACATTAAAATAACGGCTCGCTTTAAAGATAATTTACAACACCCATTTCTTCTGTTTATAATGTTATATAAAACACTAAAATAATGGCTCTCTTTAAGCATAATTTACAACACCCATTTCTTCTGTCTATAATGTCATATAAAACATTAAAATAATGGCTCCCTTTAAAGATAATTTACAACACCCATTTCTTCTGTCCATAATGTCATATAAAACATTAAAATAACGGCTCGCTTTAAAGATAATTTACAACACCCATTTCTTCTGTCTATAATGTCATATAAAACATTAAAATAATGGCTCGCTTTAAAGATAATTTACAACACCCATTTCTTCTGTCTGTAATGTTATATAAAACATTAAAATAACGGCTCGCTTTAAAGATAATTTACAACACCCATTTCTTCTGTTTATAATGTTATATAAAACACTAAAATAATGGCTCTCTTTAAGCATAATTTACAACACCCATTTCTTCTGTCCATAATGTCATATAAAACATTAAAATAATGCCTCGCTTTAAAGATAATTTACAACACCCATTTCTTCTGTCTATAATGTTATATAAAACATTAAAATAATGGCTCCCTTTAAAGATAATTTACAACACCCATTTCTTCTGTCTATAATGTCATATAAAACATTAAAATAATGGCTCGCTTTAAAGATAATTTACAACACCCATTTCTTCTGTCTATAATGTTATATAAAACATTAAAATAATGGC
This sequence comes from Carcinoscorpius rotundicauda, assembly GCA_011833715.1. Lineage (NCBI taxonomy): Eukaryota > Metazoa > Arthropoda > Merostomata > Xiphosura > Limulidae > Carcinoscorpius > Carcinoscorpius rotundicauda. Next base: position 171,903,582 of record CM022392.1, read on the forward strand.
TCGCTTTAAAGATAATTTACAACACCCATTTCTTCTGTCTATAATGTCATATAGCTGCAGCATAATAACTCATTTTTTATTCTAGTTTTCCTACATTTAATACCACTGTTTGTAACGAAACTAATTATTAATAACAGTTCTGTGTTAACATTTTATTTTTACTTATAATTTTTTCCTACAAGCACGTGTTTAGTCAACGGTGCAAAGTTTTGTTTTAACATTTTTAATTATCTGTAAAATGTACTTCTTGTTAATTATGTTTATTTCTTATTCTTTATATCAATATTAAAAGCGAAAATTTATTTTAATGGCCATCTATGCATTTGAGAGAAATATACATACATATTAGTTTATATTGTGTACCCATCCACGGTTAGGGTTGTGTTCTGTGAAGTTTTAAAATTTTCTGAGGTTTATTAATATTTCAGTTTTATTGCGTTCTAGTTCAACTTGGCCCGAAAGAGAGGTTTAATTTGGAGATTAGTAACTATGGTAACAAACATTCCTGTTCTTTGTTTGTTTTAATTATTTCGTTCTAAATCTCATAATCCTGCTTAAATTTCGATGAAGCAAGACACATACGAATCTATATTCGATTCCTACATGCGTATAGTTTAAGTTGCGATAAAAAAGTATTAATATCAAAATAAATTGAAAGAGTTTTTACTGACTGATTCAAACAGACTTTCTGAATAAGCGAACTCAATCCGCCTCTCTTGTCTCATTGCAGAGTATCAGAGTCGCAATGAACACCAGAGGGCAGGAGCTGCTAAAGGCAGGAGATGGGTACACCCCCCGTGAGTCATGTTTGTTTTCATTCACACCCCTATTCGTTGTCGCTGTTTTATATCATATAATGATGTTAAGTATTTAGAAGAAAACCGGCATGCGACTGTGGAACGTGATAAGAAATTTTGGTGCCAAAGGAAGAAACAACTTGATGCAGTTTCGCTAAATAAAAGATCAAATAAAAATAAAGTAGCAAAGATAAGGAAAGACATCTAATTTGTCAGTTACTTAACTTGTAACATGTTGTTAGTCTTTCTGTGTATTTAAAATCATTGACTCAGTGTCAAAACGCGACACATAATTCTGTTGTCACGTATCAGTGTTTGAGCAACTCAATAAAATGGTATCTCCTTCACCCGAAGATTTTACTAAGTGAAACTAAGTTTTGATCCGCAACGTTCCATTGCATACGTTAGTTTGTTTCTTAAGAATGAATGCAATTGTTCTAACTGCGTAAACAAATTAACGAAATATATTTTACACTGTAACACGATCACCGTATTTCTTTATTCAATCGTAGAACTGTGTTATGCTTCGCGGAGGTTTGTATTGATTAGGCACGATCCAATGATAAAAAAATATGACGGAAACGCACGTGGGTCCAGCCCATCTGAGAAGTCCGTCCAGATGTAAAATATCGAAAGCAGTTGTACTCAAAATGGGTGTCGTTCTGAATTGTAAGGGGCGTTTTCTGTATGATACCTGTTTGATTCTGTCATAAATATATGTATATTGTCCCATCGATTTAGGTTTCTCGAAACACTGGATTCGATCAGTCGCTCGTTTTTCGAGCACACGATAAAAAAAGAAAGTAATTTTAGTTTGTTTAAAGTGAGCCAATCGATGATGAAGGTACGTAAATACAATCGGAAAATCCAAACTTCTCCATACAGGGTGTATACACACATCCACCTACAGAATATGCACACATATTAATATATATATTAATGATGTCACGTTTCTTTTCTCGCTGTATTACTCAAGTCTGAGTAAGTGAACACTGAATAAGTTATATGGGTGACTTAGCACTATGTTTCAGTGTATGAATAGAATAAGAGAAACGTGCTAACGCTGTTGATGTTTCGACCATAAAATTCTCGACATGTTTCCCCTGCATTATTTATACATCAGAAAACTTTTGGTTTCTGTTCAAAACCATATCTTTGAAACAATGTGTCATAAAACTCGGTGCCTTCCAGTGGGACAGCGGAGTATCTATGAATTTACACTTCTAAAAATGGAACTTCGATACTCGTGGTGGGCAAAACACAGGCAGCTTGTGACGTAGCTTTGCGCTTAACTTCAACCTAACAAACAGATAAAACTTGTCGATATCATAAAGTGTGTTCTTTATAACAAGAGACAAATCACAGAGGAACATTACTGAGCGCGTTAGATTTAAGTTGGAAGGGATGGGCCGGGAAAAAATGTCGGATACATATTATATGTTGTTTTTTATAGCCTTAAACTGCTCTCATAACACTCTATAAAATATCTCTAAACAAATAAAAGCACAGAAAGATAAACTGACGAATACCAATGGAGACAGAGACATACATACAAACAGCACAGAAAGATAAACTGACGGATAGAAATGGAAGAGAGACAAACAAACAAAAATAACGTTACTCAGCATGAAGATAAATATCAACAAGAGATAAAACAAGGTTTATCAAAGTGTTTATCTATCAACTATGATGTTGTATCTACTAGAGTTACAAGTGTTAGTTAGTAGTTGTATCTATATTACTAGGATTCTAAGTGTTTATCAACTATGATGTTGTATCTACTAGTTACAAGAGTTTGTTAACAGTTCTGTCTATATTACCAGATTACGTCTTTGTCAGTTAAGATGTTTTATCTAGTAGGCGTACAAACTGTTTTTAAACAAGTTAATTGTCTAACATTCTACACGAAACACTTGACATTTGTATTGCCTACCTGACTAAAATACATTATTTATTTGTTATGTTATTTGTCCGCCATGGTCCGATAACGTCTTGCTGAAAAACGATAACTAGCCTGTAGTTTTTACCATGGAATTAAACAGCGATAACCAGTCTGTAGTGTTTACCATGGAATTAAACAGCGATAACTGGTTTGTAGTGTTTACCATGGAATTAAACAGCGATAACATGTCTGTAGTGTTTACTATGGATAACTTATTTGTGGTGTTTACAATGGATAACTTATTTGTGGTGTTTACAATGGATTTAAACAGCGATAACATGTCTGTAGTGTTTACTATGGATAACTTATTTGTGGTGTTTACAATGGATTTAAACAGCGATAACATGTCTGTAGTGTTTACTATGGATAACTTATTTGTGGTGTTTACAATGGATTTAAACAGCGATAACATGTCTGTAGTGTTTACTATGGATAACTTATTTGTGGTGTTTACAATGGATTTAAACAGCGATAACATGTCTGTAGTGTTTACTATGGATAACTTATTTGTGGTGTTTACAATGGATAACTTATTTGTGGTGTTTACAATGGATTTAAACAGCGATAACATGTCTGTAGTGTTTACTATGGATAACTTATTTGTGGTGTTTACAATGGATTTAAACAGCGATAACCAGTCTGTAGTGTTTACTATGGATAACCCATCTGTAGTGTTTACCATGGATAACTTATTTGTGGTGTTTACCATGGATTTAAACAACGATGACGTTTCGCTTTAGAAAGATTACCTGTCTGTGTTTGTTATTAGCAGACCCATGGCGCACATTCCAGTTTTCAACCGTGTAACAATCCGTCATACTTACATGACGGTTCAACTCTTGACTTTTACTCACGTGGAGTTTGTTGTTCTTTTTGCTGTAGTAGTTTGAACCTCTGTAAGCTTAATTCAAGTTGTAAAAATCGCCGATAGTTTCGGATAGAGTCAACAAGGTAACTTTTCAGTTTGAAATTCTTCTTCATGAAAGTTGAATTTCCGTATTCTTATATCATAATAAAAACATCGTGTTTTTCAAGTATATTCTTTAATTATTTCATATTTCTTTTATTCTACTGACGTTTGTCTTCACGAAATGTGAGCGTCATTTATTTCACAACAATGACGTCAGAATATACCGGCGGATGGTACCCACAATCCTCCTCGTGTAGACTTATCAGTTCAACCCACACTGGCGAGAAATTAAATGTAGACTTTTGGCAAACTATTCGTTTACAATCCACCTGAGTATGTCCCTGCAAATTAGTAATCTGATTTTTCAGGAAACCTCTGAAACTGAAGTGAAACCTGAGTATTTTATCCACAGTCTCATTTGGTCACCATGTTTACAAGGTCCTCAGTATCGTCTGTTATCCAACATTAAGTACGCAAGGCACTAACAACCTCGAGTCTCTAATCAAATACACTGGTTATCTTTTCTTTACACCTGAATCACCGTAATATAATATTCCAAAGCAAATTTAGTGTTCTCCATGAAATAAAGAAACCCTTACGGCAAAAAAAATAATGTCTACGGAAATAAGCTTGAAGGTTCTTACGTGACAAACTGGCTTTCTCGAATATGTAAGAACCCGGATGCTAGTTATGCTGGTGAGTGCGATAAACCTGTTATGGTTTTTTAATAACGCCATATTTAAGTTAGCAATTTAAACATTTCAGTAAAACGGAACATTATGTATAAGATTTACCTCTAGGATCTACTGGAAGGAGTTTCGAACTATTTAGAAAAACGTTGAATACAAATCTGAAAAAAATAATTCAGAAAAAATACACTTCAACTGCTAAGCCTAAAGGAGGCTCGTTCATTTCTTTAATAGTGTCTGTTTTTATTCCATTGGTTGGAATGGGAGAAACTGCTAAAGAAGAGATTAGATACTCCAAAGAAGTCTAAACTATAAATTGGATAAAATGAGATACAAGTTAAACAAAACGTTGGCATCAGGCATAAATATAAAAATGGCTACCGTTGTTAAGAAGAACAGCGCTATTACAACACTAGGTGGCGTAGCGAATGAAATGACAGTTTCTTGCTGTATACGTATTGTTACTAGAGAGTGACAGATGAAATAAGAGTATGTTTGTTGTGATATTTTTGTTACTAGAGAGTGACAGATGAAATAAGAGTATTTTGTTGTGATATTTTTGTTACTAGAGAGTGACAGATGAAATAAGAGTATGTTTGTTGTAGTGATATCTTATATTTTTAACCATAAAATTAAAAATATGGAAGGAAGACCCATAACTTAGAGAGAAATATATAAAGAAACACTTTGTTATTATCCTGTCGACATTATTTAAACGTGTGACTAACAGAGGTATTATATACAGACAGGCTTCATACAAAGTCGTAGGAATTATTTCAGTTTGTTCGACCGTTTTCAAAAGTACAAAATAAACGTGCAAACAAGGTTTAGAAAAAGTTGAAAATATAATTTCATAAAAGTACATCTTCAAGTAGCTGGCTTTCCTAATGTTTAACATTGCTAGACAATCCGGGTATATAATACAAACACACATATACTCTCGCTACCAGACAAGACAAGACAATGTACATAAGCAGCAGAGAGTGGTCACTGTAATCAACAGTTCTCACTCAGGTTGTCTTTCAATACAACTCAGGTAGGGCGGAAGAAACAGACAAGTCGTACACCATTAATACTTTCTGCAGTTAAAATCGTTTTATTAATGTTATAATGATAGCCTTTTATTTTTTGTTCTCTCTGACTTTCGTATTTCACGGTTTATATTATTACATAACGTTACAGAGAGTGACAAAACACACGAGTATATCTTACCTTCCTATATTTTTATCTCCATTTTAGATACCAAGAAACAGGAAGTGTCGCCTTAATAAAAACCGAAGTTTATAAACACGTAACAAGATCCATACAACGAAACTGCAGAACCTTCATAAGAAATGTCGCTAACACACTAATTGTTTCAGTGATTTAAAACACTGTTTTGTAATTATAGAATGTACACCAGCACATTACTTTCTCAACCTGTCGCATGTTAGGAAAGTTCTTCCTATACACCAAAATTTGGGGTTCGATTCACCGTAATGGCCAAAGCGCAAATAGTGTAGCTTTGTTCATAATTACAGAAATAAAACACATTAAAATTGAACAAGCATTTCAGATACTCTAAGAACTCAATGTGACACGAGTGAATAATTTTATTGAAATTTTTATCTCAGTTTAATCATCTAAGTTAGTAGTAAAATTTGCCCCTGTTTAAATCACATCAATAATTCTAGTTTCTTTGTTATTCTAGTTTTATTGTGGACAAATTCCTGTCTCTCTCCTCACATGTTTTTATCATAACCACTGTGGACTAATTCCTGTCTCTCTCCTCACATGTTTTTATCATAACCACTGTGGACTACTTCCTGTCTCTCTCCTCACATGTTTTTATCATAACCACTGTGGACTAATTCCTGTCTCTCTCCTCACATGTTTTTATCATAACCACTGTGGACTAATTCCTGTCTCTCTCCTCACATGTTTTTATCATAACCACTGTGGACTAATTCCTGTCTCTCTCCTCACATGTTTTTATCATAACCACTGTGGACTAATTCCTGTCTCTCTCCTCACATGTTTTTATCATAACCACTGTGGACTAATTCCTGTCTCTCTCCTCACATGTTTTTATCATAACCACTGTGGACTAATTCCTGTCTCTCTCCTCACATGTTTTTACCATAACCACTGTGGACTAATTCCTGTCTTTCTCCTCACATGTTTTTATCATAACCACTGTGGACTAATTCCTGTCTCTCTCCTCACTTGTTTTTACCATAACCACTGTGGACTAATTCCTGTCTCTCTCCTCACATGTTTTTACCATAACCACTGTGGACTAATTCCTGTCTTTCTCCTCACATGTTTTTATCATAACCACTGTGGACTAATTCCTGTCTCTCTCCTCACATGTTTTTATCATAACCACTGTGGACTAATTCCTGTCTCTCTCCTCACATGTTTTTATCATAACCACTGGACTAATTCCTGTCTCTCTCCTCACATGTTTTTACCATAACCACTGTGGACTAATTCCTGTCTCTCTCCTCACATGTTTTTATCATAACCACTTAATATTTATTGGATATCTCTACTTCTGTTTTGGTAATAAAACAATATTTTGAGCTCTGTCGTATTCGAAATGTGAATCCAAAATTTCACGATTTGCATTTCGTTGTCGCAAAATCGCTGTCCCGCCTTTGTGAGTTGTGAGTGTGACAGACACGTCTAGCTATTCGGTTAATCAAAGAAAGTTGTTGGTTGACACCGTTGAATACCCGTATGGTCTTATCGATTCAAAAAACAAAAGTACGTCTGGTGAAAATATTTTTCATATCTGACCCATGATGGCAAATCAGTATCTGTGATTTTGATTTCCGGTAGTGCACAGCACAGATAGCCCATTATGCAGCTTAACAACAAACAAATAAGCAGCAAATGGGACCATACTTATAACTCCTGAAGCATGATGGGATATAAAATGGTGACTAAAGAACATTACATAATCACGAAAATTACAGATAAGTTGTTGATAATTTTAACGAACTGCTGAATTAAACTTAACAATGTAAACAATAGCACACGTGATTATACAACAGTGTCTATAAAACATGTGGATTATGTACTCTGTTTCAGGTGTTCACAAACCACAGTTGTATAAAACATGTGGATTATGTACTCTGTTTCAGGTGTTCACAAAGTTTGTAGACCTGCGGAACTTCACATAAAAAGAACTACTTTCTGTAACCTTAATAAAAAAAAATACACTAAAAATAGAAACAATCGGTCACGAGCAGCAGATGAAGTTTACTTCAAACTTTTAGAATATAAATTTATTAAAAATATCAATATTTAAAGAAACGTTTTTACTTCTACTTGTAAAATTTATATCAGTAAAAGTACGGTGTACTTATTTATTTATTAGTAGCTCGGACAGGCTTACTTTTGTTCACAAAGTAGTTCAATATTTGGTTGTCACCTGTAATCACAGGTCTTTCAGAGAGAAATCGTTGGTATTTGCAGAGTCAACAAAAGGATGTTGAATGTACAATAATTTTTCTAAACGAGGAGGGAAGTATTCTTCAGTAGTTGTACACAAATCAAATATGTACTGTAAGACTCAAACTTTTCCATCTCCACTTTAGGAAATGTCATTCATAAGTAAAAAAAACTACTGATATTTTTGATCAAGTTCTTCCATAACTATACATTCACCCCAAAGTTTTAGCTTACGTTGAAGCGCTTCCATTTAACGTTACCCTGGTATCCTGCATTGTAGCAATCACTTCACTTAGATAGGCAAATACATACAAAAGGTAAGCTATTTTCTGTATCCAGCATTTGTCCCTTAATTTGTATATAATTTCAAAATGGCATTCGAATAAAAATAAACCTATCTCCTCACATAGTTAATAAAACCGGGCAAGCATTTTTTTTCCGAGAAAGCCATCGGACTTCCGTATGAAGCAGCAAATTTTTATGCAAACTTCACATATCTTTAGAAAGTAAACTGAATATCCTCGCATCGAGTGGTCTTGATTTTATAAAATTAACTATTCTTATGGTATCACCCAATACCTCTTTCAAGTCTCCTGGTATTCGTTTCATTGCATGTGCATGACGATGAAAACAGCAGTGGATACTCTCGATCTCCGGTATTTTCTTTTTTATGTGTGCTTCTGCGCCTCAAAATTTTCCAATCATAGCTGCAATCCCATCAGTGCAAATACTTGAGCAAAGCTGCCATTGAATCTCATGTTCTTCCATAAACACATCGACCAGTTTAAATATTTCTTCGCCTGTTGTTTGATTTTGCAAATTAGCATGTCTGCCTCAGTACTAGCTTCGTGAATATAACGAACAAACACAAGCAACATCGCGTAACCTGCGACATTTGTTGATTCATCCATCTAAAGTTAAAATGCTTAACTCTCTTCTACTCGCCTTATTAACTCCGTCAAGCAATTTTCTGACATATCCTTGATTCTCCGAGAAACCGAGTTATCAGAAAAGACACAGAGTTAATGTTTGAAAGAAATATCTCATCAATCGTGCACCCTACCAGAGGCCCAGCATGGCCCAGCGCGTTAAGACGTGCACTTCATAATCTGCGGGTCGCGGGTTCGCGCCCGAGTTGCGCCAAACATGCTCGCCCTCCCAGCCCTGAGGGCGTTATAATGTGACGGTCAAACCCACTATTCGTTAGTAAAAGAGTATCCCAAGAGTTGGCGATGTTTGGTGATGACTAGTTGCCTCCCCTCTAGTCTTACACTGCTAAATTAAGGACGGCTAGCACAAATAGCCTTCGAGTTGCTTTGTGCGAAATTCCAAAACAAAACAAACAAGCGCTCTACCAAATCTTTTGCCCATGGTTTTATCAAATCTTCTGCAATTGTATGAGCTTCACGTGCTTTTGCAATACGGTAAATAAGACGATATGAAGCAATAAGAGCATCTTTGTTGTTCTGATGGACAAACGAATGAAATGTAGCTTTTCTCGCATTTAACTGCAAACACTTTCTTTTGAAATACTCGGAAGTCAGATTTTTTAATTGTGAGTGTTTGTTTCTAGATGTCATTTCAACTTTGCTCATTTGGTTTGTTTTGAATTTCTCGCAAAGCTACACGAGGGCTGTCTCTGCTAGCCGTCCCTAATTTAGCAGTATAAGATTAAAGGGAAAGGAGGAGATAGTCATCCCCACCCATCGCCGACGTCATAGATCCCATCGGTACCAAGCTTCTCTAATTAAATTACAACGAATCTAACAATTATCAATTATAATTGTCATAAACATAATAATACTTCATATAAATATATTTTGAAATTGAAACAATTGATACTGCATCTAATTGCATCACAATGTTTTAAATTTGGACAAGTGTCAGTTATGACGTCATGCTTCATTTTGTTTAATATTGTTCGAGAATTAGCTGATAATCCAGATCTGGCTTTTAAAAGACAGTTAGCGTCACTACCCAGGGTTGACCGATGTTTCAAACGAAAATTACAAGGCTGTCTTGCATTTTCAATGACGCACGCAGTCTTGAGATGGTGTCATATCTACCAGCAACTAGTGGTGCCAATGTCGAAGTTAATTGAGAATGTATTAACACTTTAACACCGAGAACTTCCCCTAAGTTAAATAAAATCATCTGGCGTTAAGCAGAATAAAATACTAAAGGGCCCAATACGTGATGAACGTGTTATATTAAAGATATATTTTACTTTTTACATTTTTGTACAACGTATTCTGATTCAATTTTATAGTTTTACGACGAAATGTTAACATTATAAAATTCTCACGCAGAGCCCGAGGGCTTCGCGGAACATAGTTTGAAAAACCATTTCGTCAGGGAAAATGTGGCGAAAAACGTCAAAATCTGATTAGCGAAGTAGCCCACTTTTTGTGACGATCTGTATTTATCCGCTTTAGGGTTCATTCAAACGTCTAACTGTTTGAAGTAAAGACTAGTGTGTTCTTTTGACACCATTCTGTGTCTGTGTTTAGTAGCATTTGTATTCCACAAAAAACAAGTAGCATAAAGAAAACATGTTTCCAATATATATGTAAAAACGGTTCGTTTGGGTAGAAAAAATATTTTACGTAGAGAAGCGAACAACTTTTCGACCTTCTTCGATTATCGTCAGGTTCATAAAGAAAGAAAGAGCCGTTTTTACATATATATTTCTCTACAAGTGGGTTTTCTCGACATCACTGAAACAACGTTTCCATTGTATGGATGTGCTGCCATCTAGTGAATATTTATTCAAATATATTTACGGGCAAGTAATAATAAAATTGTTGTTATTTTGAAATAAGCACAACCCGGTTTTTAGCGTTTTAAGTCCGCAGACATACCGCTGAGCAACCGGGGACTAGAAATAATATAAATACTTCACTAGAATTTATGTAAAATAAGCGTGATTTGTAAGACTTCTCAAGTTTTACATCACGTGTGAACATTAAAAAATTAATTGTTACGGAAATATTGAGATATCTCTAGCAGTCAAACCATCAACGTCCAAACATACGTTTTTCAGAAATCTTCATAAATACTAAAATTATTACTAGTTTTACACTATTTCCGATAGGTTGCGTTATCTCCTGTGGATGGTCATTGTCAACCTCTAGGGTTAAGATTATAGCATGAAGAAAAGAGTGATTGTGTCTCATCCAGTGTGATTTTGCATTTAATTAAAAATACCTAAGGTGAAGGTGTGATTAAAAAAATATGCAGCTAAAATAGGACTTGACTTCGCTTTTGATGTTGGGTGTTCAGGTCGAGTACACTTTCTACCTGTTCCTTCCTACTGAACTATTAATAAAACGACAACTGTTAAATGGTTCTTATGTCATCTAACACAAAATACTGATTTAGTTAACTTCCACTTTTCAAGGTCGTGTTCTTGAATAGAATGCTGGCATCATTTTTACTGTTCTCTTAATTTGGTCAAACAGACTAACAAACAGTTCCTAATGTAGCATTTTGCTTCATTTGGTCGTATGTGATCACATATAATTTCGATACTAAATCACACTTGTTATAAACACCAACAGGTATTTACATATAAACACCCTTTTTGAAATATACTCTTCAAAAGAAGAAATGCAAAAGGGATATTTTTGTTATTTTAAAGAGAAATATATGTTATAACGTTACAAGCTCAGAGTATGTGATGTTACACGTGTTAAGGCACTGATTGTAAGACCAAAATGACAATAAAAGTTTGAAAACGGATGAAAACATCGGATTTTTCGTCAAAACGCATTCGTGTCCAATAAATATGTTTGAGAGATATGCACGTTCTGCACGTGCAACATGTACAAAATCCCTATAAAAGTGATGGGTTCTCGGTTTCCATAGCTCAGTGTTAAGCCACCGACATGCAATACGGTTACGCCAAGACTGACTGAAGTACAAAGTAACAACGCCATTGGTTGTTGGAAGCAGGCGAATCTCAATCAGATGTTGCCAGAGCTGTGAATGTCCACCCAAGCACCATCACAAGGCTATGAAATCGTCACCAACAGCATGGATCAACTCGTGACCGTCCACGATCTGGCAGACCTCGTGTGACCATGCCCGCACAAGATCGTTACATCGGGTTACGTCACCTCCGGGATAGGACCACCACTGCGACGTCTACTGCCTTAACCATACCAGGGCTACGAAGGATTTCCGATCAGCTCGTACGCAACCGTCTACAAGATGCAGGAATCCGACCTCGACGTCCAGTCAAAGGCGTCATCCTCACCCAGCAACATTGTCAAGCACGACTGCAGTGGACTCGGGCACATCGGGTATGGCCTCATCGACGATGGAGGCATGTTTGGTTCAGCGATTAATCACGTTTTATGTTTCGTAGACAGGATGGAAGGACCCGTGTTTACCGTCGCCGAGGTGAACGTTTTGCAGCAAACTGTGTGCAGGATGTTGACAGATTTGGTGGTGACAGCGTCACGATGTAGGCTGCCATCGCCTACAATGTAAGAACAGACAATATGCACATTCGAAGGAATTTTACGGCTCAACGATACGTCTTCGAGATTCTTAAACCCCGTGTGCAACCCATTATGGTGAACGTCAACGACGTTTTTCAACTTTTTCAACTCACACAGCCCGACTCACCACTATCTTCTTGAGACACCACAACATCAACGTTTTTCCCTGGCCCTCCAGATTACGAGATTTAAACCCAATCAACCATCTTTGGGACGAGTTGGACCGACGTCTGCGACAGCGACAACCTCAACCACAGACTCTACCTCAGCTTGCACCAACTTTGCAGGCTGAGTGGACAGCCATCCCACAGGATGTGATTCGTCATCTCATCACTTCCATGGGCAGGAGATGCTAAGCAGTTATTAATGCTCATGAAGGGCATAATCGTTATTGACGTTGAGTAACGTTAAACTTCAACTAGTGAGCGTGGACTTCGCCTTTGTAGACTTTGGATGTTCAGCAGTGAACTACACAGAACTACCTGGAACAAACTTGTTAACAATTTGTCTCAAATTTTGCCTTTTGCGTTTCTGTTTTTTTGGGTTTTTTTTAAGAGTTTACATCAAATGCTATCCAAGTCTTGGTGGTAAAATAAGTTTAATGTCCATTGAAAGTGGTCTTAATTTTAAAGTAGAACTTTAAAACTCCGTCACCCCAAACATGCTCGCCCTTTCAGCCGTAAGGGCATTATTATGTGATGGTCAATCCCACTATTCGTTGGTAAAAGAGTAGCACAAAGTTGGTGGTTGGTGGTGATGACTAGCTGTTTTCCTTCTAGTCTTACACTGGAAAATTAGGGACGGCTAGCGCAGATAGCCCTCGTGAAGCTTTGCGCAAAATTTAAAAAACAAACAGACATTTAATGGTAAGAGGAACCTAGTGGTGACACTGTCATCATCGAGTATGGTATAGCGTTTTATTTATGTTAATAAATCATTTTTGTACACACTTGTATGAAAACAGTAAAACGAGCAGTCTAGTAATCTGTCTTTTTGTGGAAATCGGTTTGTATAATTTTGTAGAGATGTTGAGTTTGTGGATATTAGTGTTCCGAAAGCTGCAGTGAATGTTGTGGTGGATATTGGTGCTCTGATAGCTGTAGTGAATGTTGTGATGGATATTGGTGCTCTGAAAGATGGAGTGAATGTTGTGGTGGATATTGGTGCTCTGATAGCTGTAGTGAATGTTGTGATGGATATTGGTGCTCTGATAGCTGTAGTAAATGTTGTGATGGATATTGGTGCTCTGAAAGATGGAGTGAATGTTGTGGTGGATATTGGTGCTCTGAAAGATGGAGTGAATGTTGTGGTGGATATTGGTGCTCTGATAGCTGTAGTGAATGTTGTGATGGATATTGGTGCTCTGAAAGATGGAGTGAATGTTGTGGTGGATATTGGTGTTCCGATAGCTGTAGTGAATGTTGTGGTGGATATTGGTGTTCCAATAGTTGTAGTGAATGTTGTGGTGGATATTGGTGCTCTGAAAACTGTAGTGAATGTTGTGATGGATATTGGTGCTCTGATAGCTGTAGTGAATGTTGTGATGGATATTGGTGCTCTGAAAGATGGAGTGAATGTTGTGGTGGATATTGGTGCTCTGAAAGATGGAGTGAATGTTGTGGTGGATATTGGTGCTCTGATAGCTGTAGTGAATGTTGTGATGGATATTGGTGCTCTGAAAGATGGAGTGAATGTTGTGGTGGATATTGGTGTTCCGATAGCTGTAGTGAATGTTGTGGTGGATATTGGTGTTCCAATAGTTGTAGTGAATGTTGTGGTGGATATTGGTGCTCTGAAAACTGTAGTGAATGTTGTGGTGGATATTGGTGTTCCAATAGTTGTAGTAAATATTGTGGTGGATATTGGTGTTCTGAAAGCAGTAGTGAATTTTGTGATGGATACTGGTGTTCCAATAGTTGTAGTGAATGTTGTGGTGGATATTGGTGCTCTGAAAGATGGAGTGAATGTTGTGGTTGATATTGGTGTTCCGATAGCTGTAGTGAATTTTGTGGTGGATATTGGTGTTCCAATAGTTGTAGTGAATGTTGTGGCAAATATTAGTGTTCCGATAGTGTAGTGAATGTTGTGATGGATATTGGTGTTCCAATAGCTGTAGTGAATGTTGTAGTGGATATTGGTGTTCCGATATTTGTAGTGAATGTTGTGATGGATATTGGTGTTCCGAAAGCTGTAGTGAATGTTGTGGTGGATATTGGTGCTCTGAAAGATGGAATGAATGTTATGATGGGTATTGGTGTTCCGATAGTTGTAGTGAATGTTGTGATGGATATTGGTGCTCTGATAGCTGTAGTGAATGTTGTGATGGATATTGGTGCTCTGAAAGATGGAGTGAATGTTGTGGTGGATATTGGTGCTCTGAAAGATGGAGTGAATGTTGTGGTGGATATTGGTGTTCCGATAGTGTAGTGAATGTTGTGATGGATATTGGTGTTCCAATAGCTGTAGTGAATGTTGTAGTGGATATTGGTGTTCCGATATTTGTAGTGAATGTTGTGATGGATATTGGTGTTCCGAAAGCTGTAGTGAATGTTGTGGTGGATATTGGTGCTCTGAAAGATGGAATGAATGTTATGATGGGTATTGGTGTTCCGATAGTTGTAGTGAATGTTGTGGTGGATATTGGTGTTCCGATAGTGTAGTGAATGTTGTGATGGATATTGGTGTTCCAATAGCTGTAGTGAATGTTGTAGTGGATATTGGTGTTCCGATATTTGTAGTGAATGTTGTGATGGATATTGGTGTTCCGAAAGCTGTAGTGAATGTTGTGGTGGATATTGGTGCTCTGAAAGATGGAATGAATGTTATGATGGGTATTGGTGTTCCGATAGTTGTAGTGAATGTTGTGGTGGATATTGGTGTTCCGATAGCTATAGTGAATGTTGTGGTGGATATTGGTGTTCCGATAGTGTAGTGAATGTTGTGGTGGATATTATTTTCGATTTCTTAAGATCTGTTTTTTCTACATTCAAACATGTTGGCCATGTTTATTCTACTGCTAGTCCAACATAATGTTCATACATTTTAATAATGTTTTATCTGGATGTTTCTGTGGGGTAACAAGTAAACTATCTTAAAATATTAATTTGAAGAACACACAGGAACAACCTTTCTCAGTCTAAAACGTTTTATAACTGTTCTATCTTTATCAAGAAATTAACAAAATGTAGTTTGTGTACGTTTCTTTACTTTAGTTTGGGCTAAACTTAACCATATTTAATGCTAAAAACAAGTAAACTTAATGTTATCTTACAACTTTAACGTCAGACAGTTTTCAAAAACTTTAAGCCTTTAGTGTATTGTTATAAACGATATCTCCTAAAGTGTGTTTATATCCGCGTTTTGTTTACATACGTTGAATCGAAATGCGTGCGAAATTTTGAGACAGAAAATAATGGTTATTATTATAATAGATCTCCAAAATGTCTTACCAAACACATTTTATTTCAGTTTAGTAAGGCACTAACTTACCATTTCTCAAACCATGACTCAAGTCAGTCTTTATTTTCCTACTAAATATCCTCGTACCCTTTGAACCCTATGTTTTTAGGCTAAAGAATGCAGTGCATTATGAGTCATGTCACAACTACATCGAATTTATTATTATTTCTTGTTATTTTGAAGCATTATTACTTATTAACGTTTTAACGAAATATACAAACGAATTTCGCTTGATAAGAAGGTAAGACGTCTCTTCTCCTACGCAATCCTGCTTAGACCCACGCAACTCGAAGACACACTACTGTGTATAGAGCCGGGTGAAATACGGTTCGAGAGTATGGTGGTTTGTTTCTGTTTAAAACGTAACGTACAAAGTGTTTAACTTGACGGCACAGAGTGAGCCATTTTGCAGCTTTAGGATAATGAGCTGTAATATGCAGTTTGAGCCCAAGGCTTAGTTTGAATGGAATACGTTTTTTTTTTCTTTCAAATAATCGAAATTTAAATATTAAACAGTTTCAAGGAGATAAATTATTCAATGCCCTATTTATAATCTCAATTTGGAAGAGTATTTTTACTGTTTTAAAAGGAGTTCGATATAGATTAAAATTAAAACATTGTTTGAATTAGTTCATAAACTAATTTGATTGACATGATAAACTAGTTAAGCCTAGTAACGTATCAGTTGCAAATATTCAACACAAAATGGCATTTAACATCTGGTTTTCGACTCCATTTCGCACTTTCTTTTAACTTTAAATTTCTTTGAAAGTTTCTCAACACATTCCGGCCTGGCCAGGTGGTTAAAACGTTCGACTCGTAATCTGAGGGTTGTGGGTTTGAATCCCCATCTCACCAAACATGCTAGCCCTTTCACCCGTGGGGGACGTTATAATGTATGGTTAATCGCACCCTTCTTTAGTAAAAGAGTAGCCCAAGATTTGGCGGTGGGTGGTGATAACTAGCCTTAAACTACGAAATTAGGGGCGGCTAGCGCAGATAACTCTCGTGTTACTTTACGTCAAATTTAAAAAAAACAACAAGAAAACAAACTTTGTCAACAGTTCTAGAGATATTAAGTATCTGTATCACCAATCCTTTGGCTGATTACCTTACAGTTAGACTAGTTTAAACTTCCCCCTAAAAGAGATAAGGAGTAAGACAGTGGAAATAACGAGACAACCATCATCTTTATCATCCACGAGATTAGCCTTCTGAACGTGCTCGTCACACAGTACACAGTGCAGGTGGTTCAGATCCCATGGCTCAACTCCTCTATGCGTTGGCTGCGAAATGGTACGCGCACGAGAACCGCCCTCTATGCTATATCACAGAGCTATTGGAGCCATGTCATAAATTTGTCTATCTCCCTTAGTACCCCGCCTCCACGCTGGCGACTTATTACTGTCAGCAAAACTATCCTTTTCTAAATTAATTTTTTACAAAGAGGCCTTTTAGAAGATCCTGGCCATATGTTTCCCCAACTTTTACCAATGTCTTATACCTGTGACACCACTCTTTAAATTAGCAGACATTGTTTAAAAAAACGCTGTGTTTAAATGACTTTTCATTATCATTATCTTCTCAAGCTCTTGTATTAAAACACAATTAAATACATTATTTATATGCAATCAACTTTTATTTTTATATCTACTTTATATCGTTAAATATATTCGTTATTTCCTATTCAAATATACTTTCTGTAATTTATGTTTGTGAATGAGTGAACATCGAAATATTACGTTTTTTTTATTGCATAAAATACTTTCTTCCATCCCTTAGGCCTTATGATTGAAATGAAGTACATATGAACACATTTTTAATAAAAGCAGGTAAAATATAGTACTCATTCCATGCTTGTAGAAAATGAAAAGTAATTCCGAGAGAATTATAAACAACAGTCTATAAATAAATCAAAAGACGTGTTTGCATTTTTTAGAGGTCGTAATTTCACACACTAACAAAAAACCTTATAGGCTTAACTTAAACCTACCAGACAGGCCGATTTCCATCAGGTGTTAGGGGATTTAGGGCTAAAACTGCGTTAAGAATAATGATAGTGCTTGTTGATTTGAAACATACCACGTGGAATGGATGTAAAACCCATGTGTATGTGATGTGATGTACACATGTATGTATCGGTATGAAGTCTTTGAAACTTATTTCTTTCATGTTTAAGTGCAAAGATACACAACGAACTG
Organism: Carcinoscorpius rotundicauda; assembly: GCA_011833715.1. Lineage (NCBI taxonomy): Eukaryota > Metazoa > Arthropoda > Merostomata > Xiphosura > Limulidae > Carcinoscorpius > Carcinoscorpius rotundicauda. The sequence continues at coordinate 171,921,523 of CM022392.1, forward strand.
TACTCGTCAATAGCATCGAAACTAAAAGCTTTTTAGTCATGAAATCAAGCCTATCAAGCCACAAGGAATGGGGTGGTGGCGCTACAAAGTGCACAGTATATCCTGATAGTAACTTGCGTTTTTCTTTTCTCTCTCTTTGAACCTGAGTGATTGTTTTCCACTAATTTATGTATTAATATAACTTTACTTTTCTAGTTCTATTTTACTAGCTCACTCACTCTAAATCCAACAGTCATATAACGTATCGGTTCTGACATTCTTTCAAATTAAAGTCTTGGAGGTTCCTTTTTATACGTTTGTTGTACGAAATGGTGTTTACAGGTCAACTACATGGTATTTTTTTATATGTAAGAACTTATTTTTATACCTTAACTATATGAGATTTTTTAAATAAATTAACTGTATGAGATGTTTTTTTATAAATTAACTTTACCAGATGTTTTATAAGCTAGCTGTATGAGGTGTTTTTATAAGCTAGCTAGATGAGATGTTTTTTTATAAGTTAACTGTACCAGATGTTTTATAAACTAGCTGTATGAGATGTTTTCACAAGCTAACTATATGGCATGTTTTATTGTGGTTAAACTGTCTTCCGAAATATATATTTACGTATAATTAATAATTACTATTTATTAAAGGAAAGGAAACCAAAGCCAAACTGTCACGTGGGAATTTGTACTGATTATACGACAGTCTTAGTACGTTATCTAAGAGTGGAGACAGTGTGTTACGTTACATGTTATGGTAGCTACTGGGGACTCTATAAATTGAATTTTAAGATGACAGAACAAGAAAACAATGTTAGTTTTCCGTTATGGTTACAGAGATCCATTTGTTCTTCAGAATGTCTTTTGTAACTAATTGTACTTGTCAATAGTATAAGACCTGTGATATTTCAAAAACTACGTGATTCGTTTTGTTCCTCAGGAGTTTTTTGACAATTAGAAGAGTGTATAGTCATAGTTTTCGAACTACACAATTTTCGCGTTTGCCATTATCGACGACGCGTTTTGTTGAATACAGAACTCATCTGACTGTAAAGCCGTATCGTATTGCGATTTAGAAAGGAGTCAAAGATTCCAGAAGTTTTTTTGACTGTTACCGTTATTTAGGTAGTGTTTTCCTTACTTGGCAGTCAAGAGAAATATCCTACATGTACTTTATGTTGTGTGTTTTGTAAACATTCTCTGTTATGTGGTCCGGTGGTTAAGGCCCTCGACTCGCAGTATGAGGGTCGCGGGTTCGAATCCCCATCATACCAAGCACGCTAGCCCTTTCAGCCCTGGGTCCTATATAATGTTACGGTCAATCCCACTAGTCGTTGGTAAAAGAGTATCCAAAGAGTTGGCAGTGGGTGATGATGACTAGCTGCCTTCCTTTTAGCATTATGCTGCTAAATTACGGACGACTAACGCAGATAGCCCTCGTGTAGCTTTGCGTGAAATTCCAACTACTCTGTTATTATTATAAGATAATCAAAAACCTCGTCTTTCAAATTTAAAGTAACCATTGAAAGAAAGGAGTTCACTATCTCTGTTACAGTTTATTATGAGAAAACATTTCTTGTGACTCTATCAGTTATAAACAAACACACATACTCAGAAAGGATACTTCATCACTTTATCCACACATACTCAGAGAGGATACTTCATCACTTTATCCACACATACTCAGAAAGGATACTTCATCACTTTATCCACACATACTCAGAAAGGATACTTCATCACTTTATCCACACATACTCAGAGAGGATACTTCATCACTTTATCCACACATACTCAGAAAGGATACTTCATCACTTTATCCACACATACTCAGAGAGGATACTTCATCACTTTATCCACACATACTCAGAAAGGATACTTTATCACTTTATCCACACATACTCAGAGAGGATACTTCATCACTTTATCCACACATACTCAGAAAGGATACTTTATCACTTTATCCACACATACTCAGAAAGGATACTTCATCACTTTATCCACACATACTCAGAGAGGATACTTCATCACTTTATCCACACATACTCAGAGAGGATACTTCATCACTTTATCCACACATACTCAGAGAGGATACTTTATCACTTTATCCACACATACTCAGAGAGGATACTTCATCACTTTATCCACACATACTCAGAAAGGATACTTCATCACTTTATCCACACATACTCAGAGAGGATACTTCATCACTTTATCCACACATACTCAGAAAGGATACTTCATCACTTTATCCACACATACTCAGAGAGGATACTTCATCACTTTATCCACACATACTCAGAGAGGATACTTCATCACTTTATCCACACATACTCAGAAAGGATACTTCATCACTTTATCCACACATACTCAGAGAGGATACTTCATCACTTTATCCACACATACTCAGAAAGGATACTTTATCACTTTATCCACACATACTCAGAGAGGATACTTCATCACTTTATCCACACATACTCAGAAAGGATACTTCATCACTTTATCCACACATACTCAGAGAGGATACTTCATCACTTTATCCACACATACTCAGAGAGGATACTTCATCACTTTATCCACACATACTCAGAAAGGATACTTCATCACTTTATCCACACATACTCAGAGAGGATACTTCATCACTTTATCCACACATACTCAGAAAGGATACTTTATCACTTTATCCACACATACTCAGAGAGGATACTTCATCACTTTATCCACACATACTCAGAAAGGATACTTTATCACTTTATCCACACATACTCAGAAAGGATACTTCATCACTTTATCCACACATACTCAGAAAGGATACTTCATCACTTTATCCACACATACTCAGAGAGGATACTTCATCACTTTATCCACACATACTCAGAAAGGATACTTCATCACTTTATCCACACATACTCAGAGAGGATACTTCATCACTTTATCCACACATACTCAGAGAGGATACTTCATCACTTTATCCACACATACTCAGAAAGGATACTTCATCACTTTATCCACACATACTCAGAGAGGATACTTCATCACTTTATCCACACATACTCAGAAAGGATACTTTATCACTTTATCCACACATACTCAGAGAGGATACTTCATCACTTTATCCACACATACTCAGAAAGGATACTTCATCACTTTATCCACACATACTCAGAGAGGATACTTCATCACTTTATCCACACATACTCAGAGAGGATACTTCATCACTTTATCCACACATACTCAGAAAGGATACTTCATCACTTTATCCACACATACTCAGAGAGGATACTTCATCACTTTATCCACACATACTCAGAAAGGATACTTTATCACTTTATCCACACATACTCAGAAAGGATACTTCATCACTTTATCCACACATACTCAGAAAGGATACTTCATCACTTTATCCACACATACTCAGAGAGGATACTTCATCACTTTATCCACACATACTCAGAGAGGATACTTCATCACTTTATCCACACATACTCAGAAAGGATACTTCATCACTTTATCCACACATACTCAGAGAGGATACTTCATCACTTTATCCACACATACTCAGAAAGGATACTTTATCACTTTATCCACACATACTCAGAGAGGATACTTCATCACTTTATCCACACATACTCAGAAAGGATACTTCATCACTTTATCCACACATACTCAGAGAGGATACTTCATCACTTTATCCACACATACTCAGAGAGGATACTTCATCACTTTATCCACACATACTCAGAAAGGATACTTCATCACTTTATCCACACATACTCAGAGAGGATACTTCATCACTTTATCCACACATACTCAGAAAGGATACTTTATCACTTTATCCACACATACTCAGAAAGGATACTTCATCACTTTATCCACACATACTCAGAAAGGATACTTCATCACTTTATCCACACATACTCAGAAAGGATACTTTATCACTTTATCCACACATACTCAGAAAAGATACTTCATGAGTTTCAAATGGAACTTTATGAGATATGTAAAGATGTTTTCTCTTTAGTATACTTCCCAATGAATAGTTCGACTCATAATTTATTTCAAGGAATATTACGTTGTAAACCAAAACATAAGAACGAAGCCCAGTTTAGTTTTTCATGCAGTAGCGTCTTTGTCTTTACTGTGCGTATTGGAATATTGGAAAGTTTTATTACATATCGGGCTATTAATGTTTACAATTACTACAGTTCTTTAACTTTTGTTGTGAGTGCATTAATTATTTTACAAAGCACGTCATAAAGTAATTATATATACATAAGAAACATACTAGTTCCATAACCTTTAGAATAATAGATATGCTTTAGGCTATGTCTTTCTCGGTGGTAAGATATCTTTGAATGTCTAAAGCTCTCGAAATAATATATTATTCAGTTACTATTCAACACAAATATAGAAAATGAAAACATGTTTCCATTCAGTAATATACATTTGATATAATTATTGTATATTGAAGAAAACACATAACTTTCTCTACAATGAATGATTAAGCAGGGAAATGTCAGTCTCCACGTGGTAAAAACCGAGAGAAATATTCTTGTAACGTACATTCTTTGTGAGTTTAATATAACTATAGAAAATTTAAATGAAGATGAATACAACTGGTTTTATATTGCTATCCCGTTAACGATGCATTGTTGATACACAAATAAGTAAAGTGATTTTTTTGAAATTTTCAGTGTTGTACATTCAAATGAGTTTCTTTCAATTTTTGAATGTTTTATTTACAAATATATCGTTTAGTGATTGAACCAGTAAGCTCTAAAATTGAAATTTCTTTTATTTTTAAAAATATGATTTTCAATATCCTGAGATTTTCACTTGATTTGTAATTATTCATAATATTAGTTCTAGTTTACATAAATGAAAAAAGGATTATCCTTTTTTGCAGCCTGCAAGCGGAAAGAAGAACAACAGTTGAAAACCCACACCTACCCCAAGAAACCCCGTTTAGTTTTTACAGATCTCCAGCGTCGTACCCTGCAAGCTATTTTTAAAGAAACCAAACGCCCTTCTAAAGAAATACAAATAACAATAGCTCAACAGCTTGGACTGCAACTAAACACCGTCGGAAATTTTTTTATGAACGCTAGGCGGCGCTCACATGACAAGTGGTTGGACGAAGATAAATCCATGTTGGGTAGAGAAGCGACTCACAACAAAAATTGTAACATGCATGAGATGAAAATAAGTTCCCAATCACAGTTCCAAAATTCAGTTCCAACAGCAACCTTTATTTATGCAAGTCCCGCCAGTATCATTACTACGTCATAACACTAACTATTTGTTCATGCTACAACATCTTTTGTTGGAAACTAAACTTTCAAATCAATTGTGATTTTAACTGAGAGGGCGATTTAATGTTTATTTTCAACTCAGTTTTCGTCAACATGGTGCACATGTATCACTTTTGTAGTCTTAGACGTGAGTAATAATTTAACTGTTTTTATCACGCACTAAGTCTAATTGTGATGTTTAAAAACTTTGTTAAAGTAATGACGAATTAGACTTCAAACTTGCAATATTTTAAATGATAGACGACAAGAGTGGAATTATTTCATTCACAATCATTAAAAAGAGAAAAGGCTTTAAAGTTTTATGTATTTGAAAGAATTGAACATTTCTAGTGTTCGCGTGAAATGAAAACATTGTCCGTAGTGACTGTAGATTGTTCATTTTTCTTATTCTTTTTGTGAGAAACAGTTTAAACTGACATCAAACTTTCAAAGTACATTTACAGGAGATACTGTTTTGAACTTTAATTATTGGACAAGTTTAGTATTTGTGATAAAAGCACTTCAAATTATTGTGTTTTAAAAGTATGATTTCTGATATAGTGGGGATCTTAGGCCTAGATCTACGTTGCTCTACAAACGCTAGTGTTAATATGCAATCAAGGCTTAAGCCTAAAGTAGTCTAAAGAGTTTATATATCATTAATCATTTGAAAGAATTTTTTATGAAAACTCTTTATCTTTAACTAAATAAAAAAAATATTACAATACACCGAATAAACAAAAAGCACCGAAATTCAAAAATGTGGAATTTGCGAAAAACGAAAAGTTTTAAAAGCACTTTATTATCATTGAAATAAAAATATTCAAGAATAACCATGTTATTATAGTAAATATATTGTGGTTAATGTTTTATTTTGTTAAGAAAGTTTATTTATTTATTTTCGTAATTGGATGATTTTGCATCCGGATTTAGCATAATGCTTTTATATTTATATATTCTTACCGTATTTACATATTTACTGTTTTTGCATGTATAGTTTTTACTTTAGAAAGTTTATCTTAAATTGTAGCTCGACGTTTTTGTTTATTTTTATGGAGAGAAGTTACGATTTTTGTTATTTTGAGATATTCATATTTTATATTATTAATTGTATTCCATGATTTAAAAAAAGAGACATCTGGTATGTCTTAGAATTACTTTAACGTTAAGAATGTTTGAAAGTGTACAATATATTATTTTTGACTTCTATAATCGTAGTTTTATACCGTCATTCGGACTTGCAAGGAGTTGTCACATGGTTTTACGAATTTCCACATAATTCAAAAGATTCCAGTATTGTGTGTTTTGTGATCTAATTAGTTCAAATGTTTCTTACTCATGAAGAGAAACAGTTAGCCTTCGCTGTTGTGAATTAAAACTATTATACGAATCATTTCCTTAATATTAGTGTAAATATTGTGGTAAACTAATGCTCAAATGTTCTAACTAATCGAATACGTAGATATATAAATAACGGGGAAGATGCGCTTAACATAATTAAAAACATGACATCCTCCAAACGTGCAAATACAAAATAGCCTAAACTCTTTGTACACAGTTATTAATCAAACTATGGAATATTTATTGTGTTTACTACTTGTGATATACGAAAATGTGTTGTTTTTTGACAGTCTTAGCAAGTTTTGTAGTAATTCGAAAGGTTTAGATATTTTGTAGTTTTTAGGTTGATAATAGCGACGATACACTTTTTATTAAAATGGTTTTATGCTGGTTAATAAATTTTATTAAGATTACATAAGGTGACAATAAAAAAAGTAATTTATGAATAGTTTCTTAGCCCTTATCAATTTGAATTTGATAATTCTCAAACATGTGTTCTAAACATAAGTTACACTGAAACATCAATCATAATAAATAATTATGTCTGCCATCATCAAAATTTGATAACTTTCTAGTGATTTCTATCACTAACGTGTTTCAGTGTTACTTTAACTCTTCGCTTTTGTAACACAGTGGCTTGTAGAGAGATACTGTACACACACTGGTAATCACTTAAAGTTATGTAGAGAGATACTGTACACACACTAGTAATCACTTAAAGTTATGTAGAGAGATGCTGTACACACACTGGTAATCACCTAAGGTTATGTAAAGAGATACTGTACACACACTGGTAATCACTTAAGGTTATGTAAAGAGATACTGTACACACACTGGTAATCACTTAAAGTTATGTAGAGAGATACTGTACACACACTGGTAATCACTTAAGGTTATGTAAAGAGATACTGTACACACACTAGTAATCACTTAAAGTTATGTAGAGAGATGCTGTACACACACTGGTAATCACTTAAAGTTATGTAGAGAGATGCTGTACACACACTGGTAATCACTTAAAGTTATGTAGAGAGATGCTGTACACACACTGGTAATCACTTAAAGTTATGTAGAGAGATGCTGTACACACACTGGTAATCACTTAAGGTTATGTAAAGAGATACTGTACACACACTGGTAATCACTTAAGGTTATGTAGAGAGATGCTGTACACACACTGGTAATCACTTAAGGTTATGTAGAGAGATACTGTACACACACTGGTAATCACTTAAAGTTATGTAAAGAGATACTGTACACACACTGGTAATCACTTAAGGTTATGTAAAGAGATACTGTACACACACTGGTAATCACTTAAAGTTATGTAAAGAGATACTGTACACACACTGGTAATCACTTAAGGTTATGTAGAGAGATACTGTACACACACTGGTAATCACTTAAGGTTATGTAGAGAGATACTGTACACACACTGGTAATCACTTAAAGTTATGTAGAGAGATGCTGTACACACACTGGTAATCACTTAAGGTTATGTAAAGAGATGCTGTACACACACTGGTAATCACTTAAGGTTATGTATAATAGGTATCGTTTACCAGGTAAATATCGCGATTACTGCCCAATAGTCACGGATTTTTGGTGTTTGAAATATAAGTGAAAACTACTTAAAAAAGCAAATTCGTAGATCCATAATGGATGAATACAATATGAAGTGGAAGGTTTAAAAGATAGATCTCAGAAGGATTCGGGGTACATGTTGGTTGCTCTCGTTTTAAAAACAAACGTTTGAATCAACATTGTAGTGTAAAAGATGTGGCATCAGTTCTGTGTTAAGATTATTTTATTGACTGGAAGTTATCAACATGTTTAATAAGTCGGTGATTAGCATTCGTTGTCAAGCACTGAGAAAGAAATATCTTGAATGTCCATCCTCCTAGAAGATCCAGATTTCAAGTAACATTCGTTGTGAAGCACTGAGGAATAAGAATCTTGAATGTCCATCCTTTTAGAAGATCCAGATTCTCAAGTAGCATTCATAGTCAAGCACTGAGGAATAACAATCTTGAATGTCCATCCTTTTAGAAGATCCAGATTCTCAAGTAACATTCGTTGTGAAGCACTGAGGAATAAGAATCTTGAATGTCCATCCTCCGAGAAGAACCAGATTCTCAAGTAGCATTCATAGTCAAGCACTGAGGAATAAGAATCTTGAATGTCCATCCTCCGAGAAGAACCAGATTCTCAAGTAGCATTCATAGTGAAGCACTGGGGAATAAGAATCTTGGACTATTCTTTTACCAACGAATAGTGGGATTGACCGTCATATTATAATAACGCCACAGCTGAAAGGGTTAACATGTTGGTATGACGGTGATTCGAAATCGCGACCCTCAAATTACGAGTCGAGCGCCCTGACCACCTGGCCATGCCGGGGCCTGCGAAGTTTGACTAAGATACTTCATTCTTAAGAATAAGCCACTTTTCTTCAAGTATTACCAGTTGTGAAGTGTAGGCAATCATATACGTTTGGTTTAACGTAATCCATGTACATGCTAAAGTTGGTTATGGGTCTACTTGTGATTATGCTTAGTATTAGAAAAAAGTTCTTGTGTAATAAAACATTCGTATCTTTGCTGGGACAGTGTCAAAAGACATATGAGTATTTTAATATATATCCTGTTTTTTTTTTTCTTTTCTACCATCTTTGTTCAGCCTGAATGGTACTAGAGATGTACAGTCCTTCATCAAGTGACTGTCACCAAGTGTGCTGGCTAGATACAGTCCTTCAACAAGTGACTCTTACCAAGTGTGCTGGCTAGATACAGTCCTTTATTAAGTGACTGTCACCAAGTGTGTTGTCTAGATACAGTTCTTCAACAAGTGAGTGTCACCAAGTGTGCTGGCTAGATACAGTCCTTCATCAAGTGGCTGTCACTAAGAGTGCTTCCTAAATACAGTCCTTCGTCAAGTGACTGTCACCAAGAGTGCTCACTTTGCAGAAGTAACCAATCACTAATGCTCTTTCAACCTCCTTGGAACCATAAGTAAAATTTGAGCTTCCATTACCCGCAGGATCCAGATTATTTTAGATTTGACTTGGAGTATGTATCGAATTTATTCAATAGATGGCGCTTTTTGGTAAAAAAGAAGAGTGGAATATTAACATATTATGTGCATCACAGACCGACTGTGTAATTAATTGATGTTTCTCATCAATAAGCTGATCTCCCTAAAAACTACAATAAAACTATTTCTTTTTAATACCTAGTTTAATATGTCGATATCAAAATTAATTAAAACATACCTTTCCATATTAGTCTTATGACGGTTTCCAATTAAACGAAAAGTAGTTTGTATAGATCGATTTGAACACGTGATTACCCAACATAGTTCAATAACACCAACTGAAGTAGATGTCACCTTTCAACACGTTATTACCCAACATAGGTCAGTAACACCAACTGAAGTAGATGTCACCTTTCAACACTTTATTACCCAACATAGGTCAGTAACACCAACTGAAGTAGATGTCACCTTTCAACACGTTATTACCCAACATAGTTCAGTAACACCAACTGAAGTAGATGTCACCTTTCAACACGTTATTACCTTACATAGTTCAATAACACCAACTGAAGTAGATGTCACCTTTCAACACGTTATTACCCAACATAGTTCAAAACACCAACTGAAGTAGATGTCACCTTTCAACACGTTATTACCCAACATAGTTCAATAACACCAACTGAAGTAGATGTCACCTTTCAACACGTTATTACCCAACATAGGTCAGTAACACCAACTGAAGTAGATGTCACCTTTCAACACGTTATTACCCAACATAGTTCAATAACACCAACTGAAGTAGATGTCACCTTTCAACACTTTATTACCCAACATAGGTCAGTAACACCAACTGAAGTAGATGTCACCTTCAAACACGTTATTACCTTACATAGTTCAATAACACCAACTGAAGTAGATGTCACCTTTCAACACGTTATTACCCAACATAGTTCAAAACACCAACTGAAGTAGATGTCACCTTTCAACACGTTATTACCCAACATAGTTCAATAACACCAACTGAAGTAGATGTCACCTTTCAACACGTTATTACCCAACATAGGTCAGTAACACCAACTGAAGTAGATGTCACCTTTCAACACGTTATTACCCAACATAGTTCAATAACACCAACTGAAGTAGATGTCACCTTTCAACACGTTATTACCTTACATAGTTCAATAACACCAACTGAAGTAGATGTCACCTTTCAACACGTTATTACCCAACATAGGTCAGTAACACCAACTGAAGTAGATGTCACCTTTCAACACGTTATTACCCAACATAGTTCAATAACACCAACTGAAGTAGATGTCACCTTTCAACACGTTATTACCCAACATAGGTCAGTAACACCAACTGAAGTAGATGTCACCTTTCAACACGTTATTACCCAACATAGGTCAGTAACACCAACTGAAGTAGATGTCACCTTTCAACACGTTATTACACAACATAGGTCAGTAACACCAACTGAAGTAGATGTCACCTTTCAACACGTTATTACCTTACATAGTTCAATAACACCAACTGAAGTAGATGTCACCTTTCAACACGTTATTACCTTACATAGTTCAATAACACCAACTGAAGTAGATGTCACCTTTCAACACGTTATTACCCAACATAGGTCAGTAACACCAACTGAAGTAGATGTCACCTTTCAACACGTTATTACCCAACATAGGTCAATAACACCAACTGAAGTAGATGTCACCTTTCAACACGTTATTACCCAACATAGTTCAATAACACCAACTGAAGTAGATGTCACCTTTCAACACGTTATTACCCAACATAGGTCAGTAACACCAACTGAAGTAGATGTCACCTTTCAACACTTTATTACCCAACATAGGTCAGTAACACCAACTGAAGTAGATGTCACCTTTCAACACGTTATTACCCAACATAGTTCAGTAACACCAACTGAAGTAGATGTCACCTTTCAACACTTTATTACCCAACATAGGTCAGTAACACCAACTGAAGTAGATGTCACCTTTCAACACGTTATTACCTTACATTGTTCAATAACACCAACTGAAGTAGATGTCACCTTTCAACACTTTATTACCCAACATAGGTCAGTAACACCAACTGAAGTAGATGTCACCTTTCAACACGTTATTACCTAACATTGTTCAATAACACCAACTGAAGTAGATGTCACCTTTTAACACGTTATTACCCAACATAGGTCAATAACACCAACTGAAGTAGATGTCACCTTTCAACACTTTATTACCCAACATAGGTCAGTAACACCAACTGAAGTAGATGTCACCTTTCAACACGTTATTACCTAACATTGTTCAATAACACCAACTGAAGTAGATGTCACCTTTCAACACGTTATTACCTAACATAGTTCAATAACACCAACTGAAGTAGATGTCACCTTTCAACACGTTATTTCCCTGTATAATCCTATAACACCAACTGCTGTGGAACCCAGCTTTTTAACATGTTATATTCTTTACGTAATTAAAACTAACTGTTGTGGGTAACATAATCCATTAAAAGTAACTGTTTTGGGTAACATATTCCATTAAAACTAACTGTTGTGGGTAACATAATTCATTAAAAGTAACTGTTTTGGGTAACATATTCCATTAGAACTAAGTGTTGTGGATAACAAAATCGTTCCCATTATTGTTATTTAATCCAGGTTTGTTCTTTTACCACTCTGTATTGAAAAGATATTCCCCGCTTTATAATATACTGTAGGATCTGATACATATATTATTTTCTTGAATAAGTGGGGAGTTTTTACAGTTAAAGAGAAACCCGTATGAAGTCAAAGTTCTGCAGTGAAGAAAATATGCCTTACTTATGAGGAACATTATAATGGAACGAGTACCAATAACAGAAAGAAACCTTGACATCATGTACTTCTGTCCCCAAAAGAGTTCTGTTTATAAAGTGACTCAAACCAAGATTAAGAGTAATAAAATATTTTTATTTCAACTCGTATGACATGTTTGTTTGTAGCTTACAGAATGTATAGTTCTCACAATTGCAAGTTTTACTAGCCTCACGACAGTACAAAATGCAACGTTAAGCGTCCCTTATGAAACTTCATTTTAGTTTCTACTGACTAACTGACAGACAACACATTACTGTGTGATAGTGAGAATGGTTAAAATAGACCTCTAGACGGTCTTAGGAAACCTTTCATAAACACTGCTGCATTCTAAAAAAAGTCCCCGTTACATCAAACATGCTCGCCCTTTCAGCCGTAGGGGTGTTATAATGCACGGTCAATCCCACTATTCGTTGGTTCAAGAGTTGGCGGTGAGTGTTGAAGACCAGCTATGTAAATTAGGGACGGCTTGCACGGATAGCCCTCGTGTAGGTTAGCGCGAAATTTAAATCAAACAAACCAATATTGTTGGAGTCCGTCACTGTGGTCCTAAAACTCACTTCTATTTCGAATTACTCGTCGTCCTTGAAACAAACTCTTAGTTTGAACTTCTTTTGATCGTCCAATAATCACGTGGGGAATAACAACAGGTTTATTTTTTCACTCTATTTGTTTCTTTTTGTCCACCCCTTTCCCCCGATGAGGAACGGTGAGATTCGATCCCCCACCAGTATAAATATCCTGGTGTGTATTTTCACACCAGAAACCAAAACAGTAAGTTTGATATATTTTAAACCTAAGATAATGTGAACGATGGTTACAAAATAATTCATTTTTATGTCAGAACTCTTGGAGACGTTCAAGGACACTTGGTGTTGGTGTGGTCAATGTTTCGATACCATGTTTTCCTTATCGACCATCTTATTCGACAGCACATTTTGTAGCATCAAGTTTGAACCAATATTATTTTCGGTTTTATTTCGGTGCTAACCAATTTTTTAACCTATTCTTGAAACTTTATATTGTTAAGGTATGCACTAACACTGTGCCAGTGATTTTAAATAAATAAGGGCTGAAAATTTTCTTTTTTAATTACTGAGGGAAAAAAACTATCCGTTAAAAAATCTACACGTCGTAGGATCGAATGACGCCGTCAAATGTGGCAGCTTTTTCAGACACGAGGGCCTTATAATGTGACGGTCAGTCCCAATATTAATTGGTAAAGTGCATGGCCAGGTGTATTCAGGCGTTCGACTCGTAATCTGAGGGTCGCGGGTTCGAATTTCCTTTCACACCAAACATGCTCGTCCTTTCATTCTTGGTGGCGTTATAATGTTACAATCAATCGCACTATTCGTCAGTGAAAGAGTAGCCCAAAAGTTGGCGATGGGTAGTGAGGACGAGCTACCTTCCCTCTAGTCTTACATTGGTAAATTAGGGAAGGCTAATGCGGATAGTCCTCGTGTAGCTTTGCGCGAAATTCAGAAAGAAAGACACAAAATCTATAGCTTGAAATCACCAACATGTACACGTGTTGTTTACTATACACCCGGAGAGGGTCGTGTGTTAAAACAAACAGTTAATGTACAGAACTAACCAGGAAGAAGGGGTAACAAAATCATGAAACTTTCTTGAGTAATATAGGGGAAACTCCCAGAAGTGATTAGTGTATTAACTGTAAGATCGAAAATATTTACAAAGTCTAGGGTTAGCCCAAACATGTGACGCTGTAAATGTACAGTCGTTAAGAAACGAAGTAAATCTAAGGATATCAACCACATAAAAACAATGTAAACAAGACAGTAGGGACTTTGTATGAATCATCCATATATAATAGTGCAGCCACACAGTGTTAACAGTAGTGCAGCCACACAGTGTTAACAGTAGTGCAGCCACACAGTGTTAACAGAAGTGCAGCCACACAGTGTTAACAGTAGTGCAGCCACACAGTGTAACAGTAGTGCAGCCACACAGTGTTAACAGTAGTGCAGCCACACAGTGTTAACAGTAGTGCAGCCACACAGTGTTAACAGTAGTGCAGCCACACAGTGTTAACAGGGAAAAAGAGAAATAATTAAACCAACACATTCATTCTTACATGTACCTGTACCATTACAGTTTACTCTGAACACATTCATTCTTACATGTATTTGTACCATTACGTTTTACCATTACAGTTTACTCTGAACACATTCATTCTTACATGTACCTGTACCATTACGTATTACCATTACAGTTTACTCTGAACACATTCATTCTTACATGTACCTGTACCATTACGTTTTACCATTACAGTTTACTCTGAACACATTCATTCTTACATGTACCTGTACCATTACGTTTTACCATTACAGTTTACTCTGAACACATTCATTCTTACATGTACCTGTACCATTACGTATTACCATTACAGTTTACTCTGAACACATTCATTCTTACATGTACCTGTACCATTACGTATTACCATTACAGTTTACTCTGAACACATTCATTCTTACATGTATTTGTACCATTACGTATTACCATTACAGTTTACTCTGAACACATTCATTCTTACATGTACCTGTACCATTACGTTTTACCATTACAGTTTACTCTGAACACATTCATTCTTACATGTATTTGTACCATTACGTATTACCATTACAGTTTACTCTGAACACATTCATTCTTACATGTATTTGTACCATTACGTATTACCATTACAGTTTACTCTGAACACATTCATTCTTACATGTATTTGTACCATTACGTATTACCATTACAGTTTACTCTGAACACATTCATTCTTACATGTATTTGTACCATTACGTTTTACCATTACAGTTTACTCTGAACACATTCATTCTTACATGTACCTGTACCATTACGTATTACCATTACAGTTTACTCTGAACACATTCATTCTTACATGTATTTGTACCATTACGTTTTACCATTACAGTTTACTCTGAACACATTCATTCTTACATGTATTTGTACCATTACGTATTACCATTACAGTTTACTCTGAACACATTCATTCTTACATGTACCTGTACCATTACGTTTTACCATTACAGTTTACTCTGAACACATTCATTCTTACATGTATTTGTACCATTACGTTTTACCATTACAGTTTACTCTGAACACATTCATTCTTACATGTACCTGTACCATTACGTATTACCATTACAGTTTACTCTGAACACATTCATTCTTACATGTACCTGTACCATTACGTTTTACCATTACAGTTTACTCTGAACACATTCATTCTTACATGTACCTGTACCATTACGTATTACCATTACAGTTTACTCTGAACACATTCATTCTTACATGTACCTGTACCATTACGTATTACCATTACAGTTTACTCTGAACACATTCATTCTTACATGTATTTGTACCATTACGTATTACCATTACAGTTTACTCTGAACACATTCATTCTTACATGTACCTGTACCATTACGTTTTACCATTACAGTTTACTCTGAACACATTCATTCTTACATGTATTTGTACCATTACGTTTTACCATTACAGTTTACTCTGAACACATTCATTCTTACATGTACCTGTACCATTACGTTTTACCATTACAGTTTACTCTGAACACATTCATTCTTACATGTATTTGTACCATTACGTATTACCATTACAGTTTACTCTGAACACATTCATTCTTACATGTATTTGTACCATTACGTATTACCATTACAGTTTACTCTGAACACATTCATTCTTACATGTATTTGTACCATTACGTTTTACCATTACAGTTTACTCTGAACACATTCATTCTTACATGTACCTGTACCATTACGTATTACCATTACAGTTTACTCTGAACACATTCATTCTTACATGTATTTGTACCATTACGTTTTACCATTACAGTTTACTCTGAACACATTCATTCTTACATGTATTTGTACCATTACGTATTACCATTACAGTTTACTCTGAACACATTCATTCTTACATGTACCTGTACCATTACGTTTTACCATTACAGTTTACTCTGAACACATTCATTCTTACATGTATTTGTACCTTTACGTATTACCATTACAGTTTACTCTGAACACATTCATTCTTACATGTATTTGTTCCATTACGTATTACCATTACAGTTTAGTCTGAACACATTCATTCTTACATGTACCTGTACCATTACGTATTACCATTACAGTTTACTCTGAACACATTCATTCTTACATGTATTTGTACCATTACGTTTTACCATTACAGTTTACTCTGAACACATTCATTCTTACATGTATTTGTACCATTACGTTTTACCATTACAGTTTACTCTGAACACATTCATTCTTACATGTATTTGTACCATTACGTTTTACCATTACAGTTTACTCTGAACACATTCATTCTTACATGTATTTGTACCATTACGTTTTACCATTACAGTTTACTCTGAACACATTCATTCTTACATGTACCTGTACCATTACGTATTACCATTACAGTTTACTCTGAACACATTCATTCTTACATGTATTTGTACCATTACGTTTTACCATTACAGTTTACTCTGAACACATTCATTCTTACATGTATTTGTACCATTACGTTTTACCATTACAGTTTACTCTGAACACATTCATTCTTACATGTACCTGTACCATTACGTATTACCATTACAGTTTACTCTGAACACATTCATTCTTACATGTACCTGTACCATTACGTATTACCATTACAGTTTACTCTGAACACATTCATTCTTACATGTATTTGTACCATTACGTATTACCATTACAGTTTACTCTGAACACATTCATTCTTACATGTACCTGTACCATTACGTTTTACCATTACAGTTTACTCTGAACACATTCATTCTTACATGTACCTGTACCATTACGTTTTACCATTACAGTTTACTCTGAACACATTCATTCTTACATGTACCTGTACCATTACGTATTACCATTACAGTTTACTCTGAACACATTCATTCTTACATGTACCTGTACCATTACGTATTACCATTACAGTTTACTCTGAACACATTCATTCTTACATGTATTTGTACCATTACGTATTACCATTACAGTTTACTCTGAACACATTCATTCTTACATGTACCTGTACCATTACGTTTTACCATTACAGTTTACTCTGAACACATTCATTCTTACATGTATTTGTACCATTACGTATTACCATTACAGTTTACTCTGAACACATTCATTCTTACATGTATTTGTACCATTACGTATTACCATTACAGTTTACTCTGAACACATTCATTCTTACATGTATTTGTACCATTACGTATTACCATTACAGTTTACTCTGAACACATTCATTCTTACATGTATTTGTACCATTACGTTTTACCATTACAGTTTACTCTGAACACATTCATTCTTACATGTACCTGTACCATTACGTATTACCATTACAGTTTACTCTGAACACATTCATTCTTACATGTATTTGTACCATTACGTTTTACCATTACAGTTTACTCTGAACACATTCATTCTTACATGTATTTGTACCATTACGTATTACCATTACAGTTTACTCTGAACACATTCATTCTTACATGTACCTGTACCATTACGTTTTACCATTACAGTTTACTCTGAACACATTCATTCTTACATGTATTTGTACCATTACGTTTTACCATTACAGTTTACTCTGAACACATTCATTCTTACATGTACCTGTACCATTACGTATTACCATTACAGTTTACTCTGAACACATTCATTCTTACATGTACCTGTACCATTACGTTTTACCATTACAGTTTACTCTGAACACATTCATTCTTACATGTACCTGTACCATTACGTATTACCATTACAGTTTACTCTGAACACATTCATTCTTACATGTACCTGTACCATTACGTATTACCATTACAGTTTACTCTGAACACATTCATTCTTACATGTATTTGTACCATTACGTATTACCATTACAGTTTACTCTGAACACATTCATTCTTACATGTACCTGTACCATTACGTTTTACCATTACAGTTTACTCTGAACACATTCATTCTTACATGTATTTGTACCATTACGTTTTACCATTACAGTTTACTCTGAACACATTCATTCTTACATGTATTTGTACCATTACGTTTTACCATTACAGTTTACTCTGAACACATTCATTCTTACATGTACCTGTACCATTACGTATTACCATTACAGTTTACTCTGAACACATTCATTCTTACATGTATTTGTACCATTACGTTTTACCATTACAGTTTACTCTGAACACATTCATTCTTACATGTATTTGTACCATTACGTTTTACCATTACAGTTTACTCTGAACACATTCATTCTTACATGTACCTGTACCATTACGTATTACCATTACAGTTTACTCTGAACACATTCATTCTTACATGTACCTGTACCATTACGTATTACCATTACAGTTTACTCTGAACACATTCATTCTTACATGTATTTGTACCATTACGTATTACCATTACAGTTTACTCTGAACACATTCATTCTTACATGTACCTGTACCATTACGTTTTACCATTACAGTTTACTCTGAACACATTCATTCTTACATGTATTTGTACCATTACGTTTTACCATTACAGTTTACTCTGAACACATTCATTCTTACATGTACCTGTACCATTACGTTTTACCATTACAGTTTACTCTGAACACATTCATTCTTACATGTATTTGTACCATTACGTATTACCATTACAGTTTACTCTGAACACATTCATTCTTACATGTACCTGTACCATTACGTATTACCATTACAGTTTACTCTGAACACATTCATTCTTACATGTACCTGTACCATTACGTATTACCATTACAGTTTACTCTGAACACATTCATTCTTACATGTACCTGTACCATTACGTATTACCATTACAGTTTAGTTTGAACACATTCATTCTTACATGTACCTGTACCATTACGTATTACCATTACAGTTTACTCTGAACACATTCATTCTTACATGTACCTGTACCATTACGTATTACCATTACAGTTTACTCTGAACACATTCATTCTTACATGTACCTGTACCATTACGTTTTACCATTACAGTTTACTCTGAACACATTCATTCTTACATGTACCTGTACCATTACGTTTTACCATTACAGTTTACTCTGAACACATTCATTCTTACATGTACCTGTACCATTACGTATTACCATTACAGTTTACTCTGAACACATTCATTCTTACATGTATTTGTACCATTACGTATTACCATTACAGTTTACTCTGAACACATTCATTCTTACATGTACCTGTACCATTACGTATTACCATTACAGTTTACTCTGAACACATTCATTCTTACATGTATTTGTACCATTACGTATTACCATTACAGTTTACTCTGAACACATTCATTCTTACATGTACCTGTACCATTACGTATTACCATTACAGTTTACTCTGAACACATTCATTCTTACATGTACCTGTACCATTACGTATTACCATTACAGTTTACTCTGAACACATTCATTCTTACATGTATTTGTACCATTACGTATTACCATTACAGTTTACTCTGAACACATTCATTCTTACATGTACCTGTACCATTACGTATTACCATTACAGTTTACTCTGAACACATTCATTCTTACATGTACCTGTACCATTACGTATTACCATTACAGTTTACTCTGAACACATTCATTCTTACATGTACCTGTACCATTACGTATTACCATTACAGTTTACTCTGACACATTCATTCTTACATGTATTTGTACCATTACGTATTACCATTACAGTTTACTCTGAACACATTCATTCTTACATGTACCTGTACCATTACGTTTTACCATTACAGTTTACTCTGAACACATTAATTCTTACATGTATTTGTACCATTACGTTTTACCATTACAGTTTACTCTGAACACATTCATTTTTACATGTACCTGTACCATTACGTATTACCATTACAGTTTACTCTGAACACATTCATTCTTACATGTACCTGTACCATTACGTATTACCATTACAGTTTACTCTGAACACATTCATTCTTACATGTACCTGTACCATTACGTATTACCATTACAGTTTACTCTGAACACATTCATTCTTACATGTATTTGTACCATTACGTATTACCATTACAGTTTACTCTGAACACATTCATTCTTACATGTACCTGTACCATTACGTATTACCATTACAGTTTACTCTGAACACATTCATTCTTACATGTATTTGTACCATTACGTATTACCATTACAGTTTACTCTGAACACATTCATTCTTACATGTACCTGTACCATTACGTATTACCATTACAGTTTACTCTGAACACATTCATTCTTACATGTACCTGTACCATTACGTATTACCATTACAGTTTAGTCTGAACACATTCATTCTTACATGTACCTGTACCATTACGTATTACCATTACAGTTTACTCTGAACACATTCATTCTTACATGTACCTGTACCATTACGTTTTACCATTACAGTTTACTCTGAACACATTCATTCTTACATGTACCTGTACCATTACGTTTTACCATTACAGTTTACTCTGAACACATTCATTCTTACATGTACCTGTACCATTACGTATTACCATTACAGTTTACTCTGAACACATTCATTCTTACATGTACCTGTACCATTACGTATTACCATTACAGTTTACTCTGAACACATTCATTCTTACATGTACCTGTACCATTACGTATTACCATTACAGTTTACTCTGAACACATTCATTCTTACATGTATTTGTACCATTACGTATTACCATTACAGTTTACTCTGAACACATTCATTCTTACATGTACCTGTACCATTACGTATTACCATTACAGTTTACTCTGAACACATTCATTCTTACATGTACCTGTACCATTACGTTTTACCATTACAGTTTACTCTGAACACATTCATTCTTACATGTACCTGTACCATTACGTTTTACCATTACAGTTTACTCTGAACACATTCATTCTTACATGTACCTGTACCATTACGTTTTACCATTACAGTTTACTCTGAACACATTCATTCTTACATGTATTTGTACCATTACGTATTACCATTACAGTTTACTCTGAACACATTCATTCTTACATGTATTTGTACCATTACGTATTACCATTACAGTTTACTCTGAACACATTCATTCTTACATGTACCTGTACCATTACGTTTTACCATTACAGTTTACTCTGAACACATTCATTCTTACATGTACCTGTACCATTACGTATTACCATTACAGTTTACTCTGAACACATTCATTCTTACATGTATTTGTACCATTACGTATTACCATTACAGTTTACTCTGAACACATTCATTCTTACATGTACCTGTACCATTACGTTTTACCATTACAGTTTACTCTGAACACATTCATTCTTACATGTATTTGTACCATTACGTTTTACCATTACAGTTTACTCTGAACACATTCATTCTTACATGTATTTGTACCATTATGTTTTCCCTGACTTGCTTACATAATTCAGTGCATCAATAGGTGTAGGAAGGTTATATTTATAACCAAGTTCTAAACACAATCAAGTTACTACTGTAATATTTATTATTGATCTAGTATTGATTGGTTATTCATGTTTCACTCTATACTTAAGGTTTTTAAAGAAACGTTAAAATTCTGTACAAAAGCCGACTTCAAAGGGTAGTGATAGCATTGTTTTCACTAGAATTCATGACCATAACCAGCTACAGGGAAACTGTTTTGGTAGCAACTTACTTTCTTGTATACAGAATAGCATTTACAAAACATAATCATTAGTTCAATACAATATTAAGAACTGCACAGAATGGATGTGAGAGGGCGCTTTGTCCTATGGGCTGACTGTGCCCCTCTATCCAACAGCTAATTCTTATTTATTGAACTGGTAAATTTATATATCTAATTACAGCCTTGAAATGATGATGTGTTAAATTAATAGTTATTAATAATACTTATAAAAAAACACACTTGATACCAGACTACGTCACCTCAGTAAAACTGGTTGTTTTGGTTATGTAATAAAAAGTGAAAGTAGAACAAGAAATTCAAACTATTTCCTATGATACAGACATTACCAAAACTTGTGACTCATTCATTACACAGATATTGTTACAAAATGTATAGTATGGTAAAGTTCCGATGGCCTATTCAGGAGTTATTTAAATTACTATGATAGACAAATCAATTTGTTTGTCATAGTATGTAGACAGTGCTGCCACCTGCCTGATAATGGTTGTTGTACCTCTTGCCCATTTTTCTCTAATTTCTCCGAAGTGAACTTAAAATTGAATGTGTCTCTCTTTAAAAATGTTTAATTGATGACCGCTTTAAAAACGATAAAAACAAATATTTTCTGTCACAAAATCTGTAATTCCAAAGATTAATCGAATATTTTACCTTTGAATTAGACCTGTGGCTAATTCATAGAGCAACTGTAAAACGTTTGGCAGATGACAAAATAAAGAACCAGCTTATCCAGTTAACGAATCAGTGTTTCTCAGAAAGGTGACGTTGTCCTTTCCTACTAAAGACACGACAATATCAAAATTTATAACCACTGCCTGAGTTGTTTACTGTCTGAGATAAAACTCGGATGTTTGGTAATTAAACTTTAAATTATTATTTACGTGTAGATAGCCAGTTGTTTGTACAGTTACAGACTGAAATAAACATACATTATCTGACACAGATGACGTAAATGGAATAGATTGGAGATATAATGAAGAGATATAATATTATTTAACTAGCCTTGTCTTTTAAGACATTTTTGTTTTATTATCATATTAATGTGTCTTAAGTTTCGTGACGTATAAACAAAAACATTTCAGTTTCATAACGCTCTGACACATTTTGAGTGATCACACAGTGCCAGATGCCAGTACCTGGGAGAAAGTGAATGGGTGTGTCTTGAGCGGTCTGATAGAGTTTTACCAGTTTACAAGAGACATCATTAACAGCTAGCGTGATCTCTGACACTGAACGTTTGGTTAAGAAATACAATTAGCTTCAGGCATAAAAGACCGAGCATGGCCAGGTGGTTAGAGTGCTCGACTCGCAATATGAGAGCCGCGAGTTCGAGGATTCATACTCGCCTTTTCAGCTGCCTTGGCGTCATAATGGTACTGTCAATCCCACTATTTGTCAGTAAAAGAGTAGCCCAAGAGTTGGCGGTGGGTGGTGATGACTAGCTGCCTTCCCTCTAGTCTTACATTGCTAAATTATGAATGACTGCTTCAGATAGCCAGCCCTCTCGTAGCTTTGCGCGAAATTCAGAAACCAAACAAACAATCGAGCGTAAATTAAATAACTGTTTTTGTACTCTTGGAAGTAAACTTCAAATTCAAGTGCTGGAACTTTATAAAACGTGATATACACATGATGACAAGGAAAGTTCACAGATATTTCTCTCTGTAAGGGATACAGTCATTATGTTGAATTTCATAGACTTACGTCCGTGTGATACAGTCATTATGTTGAATTTCATATACTAACGTCTTTGTGATACAGTCATTATGTTGAATTTCATACACTTACGTCCGTGTGATACAGCCATTATGTTGAATTTCATGTACTAACGTCTTTGTGATGCAGTCATTATGTTGAATTTCATACACTTACGTCCGTGTGATACAGTCATTATGTTGAATTTCATACACTTACGTCCGTGTGATACAGTCATTATGTTAAATTTCACATACTAACATCTTTGTGATACAGCCATTATGTTGGATTTCACATACTAACGTCTTTGTGATACAGTCATTATGTTGAATTTCATATACTAACGTCTTTATGATACAGTCATTATGTTGAATTTCATAACTTACGTCCGTGTGATACAGTAATTATGTTGGATTTCATGTACTAACGTCTTTGTGATACAGTCATTAAGTTGAATTTCATATAGTTACGTTCGTGATACAGCCGTTAAGTATGATAGATTTACGTCCATGTGATACACACATGACGTTAAGTCCGACACAGACGCGATGTTGAGTCTGATACACTTTCGTGTGTTTAATAGGAAGTGTAATTATCAGGCTAATAGTATCTCCTAAACTGTGTTTGTGATAACTCTCTAAGTTAGTGTTGAAACTCGTGTGACGACATTTATGTGTAAATAAACCAGCTGTTGATCTTTCCGGTATATAAACTGATATAACAAACAATCACCCATGACGTCACTTTGCACTGTTGAAGCTCTTGAAAAGTATTCGAGGTAAGTTGTGCTGTTGAAGCCAAGAGAAGATTCTTCACAAACACTTAAACCATTAATAATGTGCTCTTTACTGTGGAGGTTTCTATTATTAAATATTACACAGTAATGTGCTCTTTACTGTGGAGGTTTCTATTATTAAATATTACACAGTAATGTGCTCTTTACTGTGGAGGTTTCTATTATTAAATATTACACAGTAATGTGTAACTGGTTACCTCTGTTCTACAATCGTTTTATATTGTAGTATGAAATAATAAAAAGATTTCATCTGTAGTTTTGTTTTATAACACTTGGTAAATCTAGAAAGTTTCATAACACTTGATAAATATAGAAAGTTTCATAACACTTTGTAAATATAGAAAGTTTCATAACACTTGCTAAATCAAGAAAGTTTCATAACACTTGCTAAATCTAGAAAGTTTTATAACACTTGGTAAATCTAGAAAGTTTCATAACACTTTGTAAATATAGAAAGTTTCATAACACTTGCTAAATCAAGAAAGTTTCATAACACTTGCTAAATCTAGAAAGTTTCATAACACTTGGTAAATATAGAAAGTTTCATAACACTTGGTAAATATAGAAAGTTTCATAACACTTTGTAAATATAGAAAGTTTCATAACACTTGCTAAATCTAGAAAGTTTTATAACACTTGCTAAATCTAGAAAGTTTCATAACACTTTGTAAATATAGAAAGTTTCATAACACTTGCTAAATCAAGAAAGTTTCATAACACTTGGTAAATATAGAAAGTTTCATAACACTTTGTAAATATAGAAAGTTTCATAACACTTGGTAAATATAGAAAGTTTCATAACACTTGCTAAATCTAGAAAGTTTTATAACACTTGCTAAATCTAGAAAGTTTCATAACACTTTGTAAATATAGAAAGTTTCATAACACTTGCTAAATCAAGAAAGTTTCATAACACTTGGTAAATATAGAAAGTTTCATAACACTTTGTAAATATAGAAAGTTTCATAACACTTGGTAAATATAGAAAGTTTCATAACACTTTGTAAATATAGAAAGTTTCATAACACTTGGTAAATATAGAAAGTTTCATAACACTTTGTAAATATAGAAAGTTTCATAACACTTGGTAAATATAGAAAGTTTCATAACATTTTGTAAAAGGAATGTTTTGTTTTTAATTTATCTGCGTTAAATTTATTTTCAAAGAAAAAAATATTTCAAAGTTTAAGGAAGTTTTTACAGTTATTGAATTCAGAAAATTGAAACTAATCGTTGAAAATGAAGACGTGGTAGTTTTGTAATAGAAATGACAAAGATAAGTCAAGAGTGGAATCACCAACCCCACCCTAAAATAAATTCGTTGTACAAAATTCCATAACTAATTGCCCGAAGCTAAGCACCATACAAACCAGCTGGCTACGATACCGACCAAAACAACTGAAACCGTCTGTTCTCACATGACGATCCCTGAAGGAAGTTTTAATTACTTCTTGTTGTCTTTTGATTAAATTCGTTTTTCAACGGTGGTTTCTTTCGATGAACACACTGAAGTTGAGGGGAGATGAAAGATACATGTTTCTGTAACATCTGTAACACCGAGGTTGGGGGAAGATGGTTGATACATGTTTCTGTAACATCTGTAACACCGAGGTTGGGGGAAGATGGTTGATACATGTTTCTGTAACATCTGTAACACTGAAGTTGGGGAAGGTGATAGATACATGTTTCTGTAACACTGAAGTTTGGGAAGGTGAAAGATACATGTTTCTGTAACATCTGTAACACCGAGGTTGGGGGAAGATGGTTGATACATGTTTCTGTAACATCTGTAACACTGAAGTTGGGGAAGATGGTTGATACATGTTTCTGTAACATCTGTAACACTGAAGTTGGGGAAGATGATAGATACATGTTTCTGTAACATCTGTAACACTGAAGTTGAGGGGAGATGAAAGATACATGTTTCTGTAACATCTGTAACACCGAGGTTGGGGGAAGATGGTTGATACATGTTTCTGTAACATCTGTAACACTGAAGTTGGGGAAGATGATAGATACATGTTTCTGTAACATCTGTAACACTGAAGTTGGGGAAGATGATAGATACATGTTTCTGTAACACTAAAGTCGGACTGTTGAAAACTGATTTTCTTTTTTCCTTTTTTTGCAAAACGAGTAACACAAACTTTAAACATTTTTCATTTTCAAAAAATATTGACGACGGTGTGAGTGTTCGTGTCAAGATTTTTCGTGTAAATTAAAAGTTGATTTCTTTTCCTTCGACATTTGACTTTCATTCAGACCGACATTTCTGTAGGAATGTCATTCTATTTCAACAGCGTTTCACATGTTATTCTCCGTATAATACACTTGGAAGCTGGTAACTCTCGAGTAGACACCATTTATAATGGTAATTACCTATCAACCGGTTTAGTCCTTCTCGTACCAGACTGTAAATCTACAGGTTCAAAGTTCGTGTCACCTTCTTGAAAGATCACGCTTCACCTTTGGGAGCTGTATGCATACTATAATAATGAGCATCAAATCCCACCATTCAACTATAGTAGCCGGAAAGTTGGCGGTTGGCGCTGTTGACTAACTGCATTCCTCTAGTTTCCTCCTTTGAAATATCAGACAGCTCGCGAGAATATTCCACGTGAATATCCGTAAAAAAACAAACACCTTTTCAGGATTGAAGCGGTTTCTTTCATCTTAAAGAGTCAGAAGTTACCCAATCACGTTCTTTTAAAGGAAAGTTCCAATTTTATACCTTAACCTAGTGGTGCACAACACAACAGTACAATAACATATAACTTTATATACTTTGAACGTTTTGTTCCTCTTTTCACCATACCGAAATAATTTAGACATTTGTGAAATGCATTTTTTACAAATGGTCTTTACTCTCCAGATAACACTGAAATTAAACTTTTATTTCATCCAATCTTTTAGCATTACAGTTTCATCAGAGATAGTAATACCAGACCTAGGCTTAGCATAAATTGGCGATAGGGCGCTTGATTGGCAAACTCAGGATTGTCGCTTTGAATCCCCCATCCCACCAAATATGCTCACCTTTTTCAGCCGTGGGAGCGTAATGATGTGGCGATTAAAGAGTAGCCCGAGTTAGCGGTGGGCAGGGGTCACTAGTTGTTCCACCTTTAGCCTCAGGAATAGTCGGTCCTGATCTGTATCTTAAGCCTAACGAGGTTGATTGTATTAAACATTTTACTGTAGTCAGTATTTTAAGTGTAAATAAACTTTATTATAGTCCAGTATTTCATGGCTAATAGGTTTAATCATAACCTACTGTTTCATGGCTAATAGGTTTAATCATAACCTACTGTTTCATGGCTAATAGGTTTAATCATAACCTAGTGTTTCATGGCTAATAGGTTTGATCATAACCTACTGTTTCATGGCTAATAGGTTTAATCATAACCTAGTGTTTCATGGCGAATAGACTTAATCATAACCTAGTCTTTCATTGCTAAAAGGTTTGATCATAACCTACTGTTTCATGGCTAATAGGTTTAATCATAACCTACTGTTTCATGGCTAATAGGTTTAATCATAACCTAGTGTTTCATGGAGAATAGACTTAATCATAACCTAGTCTTTCATTGCTAAAAGGTTTGATCATAACCTACTGTTTCATGGCTAATAGGTTTAATCATAACCTAGTGTTTCATGGCGAATAGACTTAATCATAACCTAGTCTTTCATTGCTAAAAGGTTTGATCATAACCTACTGTTTCATGGCTAATAGGTTTAATCATAACCTACTGTTTCATGGCTAATAGGTTTGATCATAACCTACTGTTTCAGGTTTACCAAGGTTGAATGTTTAACTGGTAATTTTAACATTCGTGGTAGATTCTGTATGGAAACTGCGTAACGAAAATTTGGTTGTCATTAATAAGAAATATGTTAAGATACGTTATTATAACAGAAGTTACGTCTGAGTCAACGAGGATTCTTTCACAGAAGTTTTGCTTCTGAAGATGAATAATCAGTCGTTCGAATATATTTGGTATTTAAGGTCTTTTCCAGCCCCATTCTATACTTTCAAATGTAAAATAGGGTTAACTATAAATCATCTTTAAACTTAGTTTAATTTATTCTACAGTATGTGTGTGTATGTATTTCTTGTTGTTGTTTTTCCAAATACGAAGTTTTTCGAACTGAATTACATTTTCCGTTTATTAACCATTACGAAATTATCGACTTTGCAACAACCCGAATTATATTGAAGCTTTCTCAATCGGTCATTACACCATTTTACTTGTATCAACTTGTCTAGATAAACACGCTCAAAACTCACCAGACAGGGACGAGTTCTTGTCGTTGTGAAACTCGCACGCGTCAAAACAATTCACCACGAAAGTACTTAAAGGATGAACATACATTATGTGAACTAATGGTAACCATGACTACGACTATGAACTTCAGGTAAGGTTTGTACCGGTTTAATAAAACATTTATCAAACTCGATGTTTAAGAAAGGCTTACTCACACTGAAATAATATCGTAGCTATTATGTTTAGCCTTTATTGTAATGTTTTTACATTTTTATGCTGGGTTTTTTAATCATTTGATGCAAATAATTCATAGTCTAGTGAACATAACGAAAGTATTATGTCATTCTCTCCGAATGATGTTCAAACGGAAATACCATGATTATCGTAAAAACTTACGTGTACACCTAAACTAAATACTTCACTGAGATTAAAACTGACTCACTGTATTATTTATTACACGTCCACTCGTCTTTATACTTTATATATGTAACCTTATTTCCAGACACTCTTTGAAAAGACCTCTTGGTAATTTAGGGTGTGTCATCTACCCAACATATAAATTAAAGTTATTGAAAATATGGCTCAAATATTTGTTTATTTATCAAAAATATGCATTCTATATATATTTACATTTTCTTATCAAAATCTACAAATAACTACACTTCTACAAACATTTGGTAGTCTAGAAAAAAATCGTTAGTAGGTGAGTTAGTAAGACAAACAGACTACACATAGATACAGTTCAGGATAGTTCTATACCAACATTAATAAATATAATATCATAAGTAGGTGATATTACTATAGTGAGACAAACAGACAAGTACACATGGATGCACTACAGTTCAGGACCTGTTTTTACGGAGATTAATACACATTATATCATGTTCTAAATTTATTTTGGGCTTTTTATTGATATCGGTGTTTGTTGTACACGTCTATTAGCGACTATTTCTTTTAGGTGTTGGTTACAGAATCCTCTGTGAAAGTTAATTGTAATTCTACACTGATGACACTTTTGTTTGTGCACTTTGGAATTTCTTGATTCTAATATTTTGTTTTTTTTCTTTGACCAAACAGTTTTTTTCATATTTTTAATTGTGTTATTGAAATATACATCGTGTGTAAGTTATCCAATATCAACCAAAACATTTGCAGTGTTGGTAACATTATTTTCTTTCCATCTATTCCAGATACTTGAGTGCCTTATTCGTATCTTTTGCATTTTTCATTGATTGTTCATTGGAAGAGGGTCAACCCAATATCGGGTTCTCTAACCTTGCCAAGATAGTTAATAAGATTGGTTTTCAACTGTACCCAGAAATTGCAGGAAGTGAAAATGTGTTCTTCTCTCCGTTGAGCTTGTCAACTCTTTTTGGAATGTTGTACCTGGGTTCCAGAGGTCCTCAAGCTCAGACCATTGCGAAGAAACTTGGATTCCAAGGGACCAATTTTGGAGGAAGAGATATTCACGAAACGTTTAAAGAGTTAGCCGTGTTTCTGGCTGACAACAGTATTGACATAGCGAACGCTCTGTTTACACAAAAGGGACTGGACATTCGTGAATCATATAAGAGAAATCTTGACCTCTATTATGGTGGAAAATCAGAAGAAGTGGACTTCGGTGGCAAATTAGTCGAAACTACAAATTACATTAATCAGTGGGTCAGTCAAAAGACGAGAAACAAAATTCCTGAACTATTTGAGGACAGTGATTTATCTGGAGCGATACTTGTGGTATTAAATGCTATTTATTTTAAAGAAAACTGGGCCTCCAAATTCAACGCGACCGACACAACTCTCGCCACATTTACTAACCAAAACGGAAAGAAAGTCACTGTTCCCTTGATGACGCAGAAAAATGTTTTTTTGTATGGTTTTAGTTCCGAACTCGAAGCTCAAGTGGTGGATGTGCTTTACGACAGAAATAACACGAGCATGTTATTGATACTTCCGGAGAAGAATGTCGGTCTTTCCTCTGTGGAGAGACAACTAACTCCTGAACTGCTGGACCGTCTCGCCGGAGAGTTGAAGAAAAGTAACGTTCACCTCTCGCTACCGCGTTTCAAGTTAAGTTTGAAGTATAAAGAACAAATAATCAAGAGGGCGCTGGACGCAGTTGGTCTTGGCGGGCTTATTTCGTTAGACTACTCGGGAATCAGTGATGTAGGACTGAAACTCACCGACATTTTCCATGAAGCTGCTCTGGAAGTGAATGAAGAAGGGACCGAGGCTGCCGCAGTGTCCGCAGCTGTTGTCCGGGCTTTAAAGACAGTTAGGGCTGATCGTCCGTTTCTGTTCTTTATCAGGGACAGACGAACAGGGCTGGTTATGTTCATGGGCCGAGTTAACAAATTGTCTTCTGTCTAGGACTACTCCAGTGTAACACTATTATTACACTGATGTTCTGTAGGTTTGACAACGTAACTAATTTCATTTCTTTGTTTTTATCCAGTGTAAGGTTAGCTATGAAAAATTACCTCTTACGTCATCATTAAAATGTTTATCTGTGTGGTAGGATTTTGATTAATCATTAAGTAGTTTGATGGTAGTCCTGATGGCTGATCACAAACAATAGGATTTACATACAACTACTGGGCAGAAAACACACAGCCCATTGTATGGGATTGGGGCACAAAACACATAGCCCATTGTATGGGATTGACAACAAATAAATTAAGTGTATACTTTGAAACTCAAACATTAATGTTTTAGGCTAATTTGCAATCTGAGGGTCGCGGATTCGAATCCCCGTTACACCAAATATACTCGCCTTTTCAGCCGTTAGGGCTTTATAATGTTATGGTCGATCCCACTATTCGTTGGTAAAAGAGTAGCTCAAGAGTTGGCGGTTGGTGGTGATGACTAGCTGCCTTCCCTCTAGTCTTACACTGCTAAATTAGGGACGGCTAGCACAGATAGCCCTCGAGTAGCTTTATTTGAAATTCAAACCAAACCATTAGGCCAATTTCATCACTTATTTTGTTTCTTATACTTTTCTGGTATAAAGCTACACAATAGGATTTCTGTGTTCTGTCTATCAATTGAATCGAACACTGATTATATTATCATTAAAAACTGGTTAAACAAAATATGACGAGCGACAAATAGGTTCGTGTTACTGTTACAAAGGATTTTAAAATTGAAACTTGACATAAATATAAGAGCTAGATATTATTTTAATATGTGATAAGCAATAAACGGGGAAAAAATAGATTTTTCTGGATTATATGAACGTTTAGTTTATATTTTTATCAGTAGACAGCATCTAATTCGATTTAATTTTTCCTTTCTGAATTCGAACACTGAAAGGTACGTATACGGTAAATGTGGCGCTGAACATTGTCCCTCATTTAACTAAGTAATACTAAAATTACAAGACCCAGAGTACGAAAAATATGTTTGAGTATCTTGTCATTTTTCTTCAATACATAAAAACATTTTCAACACAAATCAAAAATAATTGCTACATAACTAAATAATGCATAATAGTCGCACGAGCATTCCGCCAGTTTAATAAACATTGCCAGATGTAAAAAAAACGTAGGCCACACAGTTGACAATCAAGATTTAATTACATAAATGTGTTTGTAATCAAGCACAAAGCTACACAACGGGTTACCTGTGCTCTGACTAGTAACACTTCTTAAAGGGTTATTATTTATCAATTGAAAGCAAAGTGTAATTATTCACTAATTATAAGAAATTACTTTGGGCTATGAAACGGGTTCGAACCCCCGTTACCGAAGGTGCTTTCCCTTTCAACCGAGGGGACGTTATGTGTAACAGCCAAACCCACTTCGTTGATAAGCCTGAATGGACGAGACTGCAGTTCATAGGAGAATCTACGACCAATCAAATAATACATTAATTCTCTACGTCATAGGTTCTGTTTTTAATTTCACCTCTGGTGAAAAAGTGACATGTAACATATATTTTAGTAATACAATAACTGACCATAGGTGGTCTTGACCAGATGCCTCCTCTCTAGTCTGTCTCTGCTGAATTAGGGACGGTGTAGCTTTTCGCGAAATTCAAAATAACCAAATATGTATATTAACCACTTAAATACCTACAACATGTGTTTTTATCTATTTCAACAAAATTCCATTTGTACATTTCATAGAAGTGTTCATAGAAAAAGTTTCAAATAAGCTTCGCACGAGCTTTCTGAAGTGATAATCAACTTGGTGATTTCTTTATTTGAATTGCACGTAAAGCAAGTTGATGGTTATATAGACCAAACGGTCCTAACTGAATATGATAGACTAGAAGGAAGACAACCAGTTAAAAATAGGAGTGCAACGTTTTTTGTAAATGACGTTCACACGTGGAATTCTTTATTACGTTTTGACCTTCATAGATCATCTTCAGGTGATGACCTAAGACAGTCGAGACGTTGTTCTGTACTTTATTTTAATTAAAGTGTTAATACCCGTCCCAGCCATTTTGAGAATGTCAGTAAGCCTAATTCTGTAGCTACGGACATTATTCATTATTCATAATTTGTCTATAGAGACTTAAATTCTGAGGTGTCTGTATTTGAATTATAATTTCTGTCTCACACAAATCACTGCTCATTAAGCCTTTTACGTAATACCAGAATTCGTCAGTTGAGCTGAATAATGAGAGAGAAGATATTAGAATAGTAAAGATAATCTAATGGTTGCTGTTTAAATGATGAGAGAATATTCAAAGGAAAAACAAACATTCGTGATCTTTATAGAAAATGTTAGGCTTAACGGATTTTAAAGCTTAACCCTAATCTGTTGAGATGGATATTTCTTCAACTGTAAGTACTGTATAGTGTAGTTGAATACTTTTTTATACTCGAATTTTTCCTCTCTTTTTTTTCAAGCTCGTAACGAAACAGAATATTGACTTGTGTTCTTTGTAATGAATAATTAAGAAACAAAATACATAAACGATAAACGTGTGTTGTTCCGTGACTAACGTTCTTTATAATGAATAATTAGAAAACAAAATACATGAGCTATAAACGTATGTCGTTCCACTTTTTCATTATTTTTATTCAGGAAACACCCCTCCAGTGACACAGCGGCGTGTCAACGGACTTATACTGCCAGAATCCATTTTTCGGCACTCGTCGTGGGGCAGAACATAGATAGCCCTCAGTGTAACTTTGTGCTTAATAAAATATTATAACCGCCAGGAACGGAAAGACTTAGGTGTCAGCCTGGTCCGATAGAATGCAGGATTTCCTGAAAATAGCTAAGCAACTTTAAATTCTTTTTCCTTCATGATGGCAGGAAGTGCTAATTGGTTCTAAAAGGAAAGTAAGGGGTGTCAGGGAGGAAATATTGGTAGACTTCGCACAGCAAAGACACTTTCTCTAGACAGGATACTGAAATACGTAAATAACGTCATTAGAGTAACCAATCAAGAATCGGTCTGAAAAAGTGACAACAAAACACATATCGAGAGTCTTTGCTATAAGCATGAGTGAGGTTTTGAATAAAAAGAACGCGCGGGCGCGTGTGCAATGAAAGGGTGAACAGTTTTTCCACAAAAAGTTTAATCAACAGTTGAGAATAAAAACGTTGTTTTAACGTCTTGTCCAAGACACAGGTACGTGACTTATTCAAGGTTCAATTTTATTAACAAAGTTTAAAACATGCTTTTAGATTTAATACAACTTTGACTGTTTTTAGTAGCATTAATTACGAGTTTTTCTACGATTTCAGGTTCATACATCTATAAGAAATTTTCTAATAAAGAATTTGAGAGACACCGTACGCAACGAAAATAATATTTGTAATTTGTGGGAACATTTGTTTGTTATTAAAAACAACGGTTATCTGTACTCTGGCCACCACAGGTATTGAACCCGATTTCTAATGAAGTAACATGCGGGATTCGCCAATTTCTCTAACAACAACCGTTGATTTTGTCTACAGAAGTGAGAGGTTATAAACACTTACCATAACAAATGTTAACTTGGTAGATATATACAGTTAGTAGTAGAACGTTATATACACTTACCATAACAAATGTTAACTTGGTAGATATATACAGTTAGTAGTAGAACGTTATAAACACTTACCATAACAAATGTTAACTTGGTAGATATATACAGTTAGTAGTAGAACGTTATAAACACTTACCATAACAAATGTTAACTTGGTAGATATATACAGTTAGTAGTAGAACGTTATATACACTTACCATAACAAATGTTAACTTGTATATATGTACAGTTAGTAGTAGAACGTTATATACACTTACCATAACAAATGTTAACTTGGTAGATATATACAGTTAGTAGTAGAACGTTATATACACTTACCATAACAAATGTTAACTTGGTAGATATATACAGTTAGTAGTAGAACGTTATATACACTTACCATAACAAATGTTAACTTGGTAGATATATACAGTTAGTAGTAGAACGTTATATACACTTACCATAACAAATGTTAACTTGGTAGATATATACAGTTAGTAGTAGAACGTTATAAACACTTACCATAACAAATGTTAACTTGTATATATGTACAGTTAGAAGTAGAAGGTTATATACACTTACCATAACAAATGTTAACTTGTATATATGTACAGTTAGAAGTAGAAGGTTATATACACTTACCATAACAAATGTTAACTTGTATAGATGTACAGTTAGAAGTAGAAGGTTATAAACACTTACCATAACAAATGTTAACTTGTATAGATGTACAGTTAGAAGTAGAACGTTATAAACACTTACCATAACAAATGTTAACTTGGTAGATATATACAGTTAGTAGTAGAACGTTATATACACTTACCATAACAAATGTTAACTTGGTAGATATATACAGTTAGTAGTAGAACGTTAGAAACACTTACCATAACAAATGTTAACTTGTATAGATGTACAGTTAGAAGTAGAAGGTTATAAACACTTACCATAACAAATGTTAACTTGTATAGATGTACAGTTAGAAGTAGAACGTTATATACACTTACCATAACAAATGTTAACTTGTATAGATGTACAGTTAGAAGTAGAAGGTTATAAACACTTACCATAACAAATGTTAACTTGTATAGATGTACAGTTAGAAGTAGAACGTTATATACACTTACCATAACAAATGTTAACTTGTATAGATGTACAGTTAGAAGTAGAACGTTATATACACTTACCATAACAAATGTTAACTTGTATAGATGTACAGTTAGAAGTAGAACGTTATATACACTTACCATAACAAATGTTAACTTGTATAGATGTACAGTTAGAAGTAGAACGTTATATACACTTACCATAACAAATGTTAACTTGTATAGATGTACAGTTAGAAGTAGAAGGTTATAAACACTTACCATAACAAATGTTAACTTGTATAGATGTACAGTTAGAAGTAGAACGTTATATACACTTACCATAACAAATGTTAACTTGTATAGATGTACAGTTAGAAGTAGAAGGTTATAAACACTTACCATAACAAATGTTAACTTGTATAGATGTACAGTTAGAAGTAGAACGTTATATACACTTACCATAACAAATGTTAACTTGTATAGATGTACAGTTAGAAGTAGAACGTTATATACACTTACCATAACAAATGTTAACTTGTATAGATGTACAGTTAGAAGTAGAACGTTATATACACTTACCATAACAAATGTTAACTTGTATAGATGTACAGTTAGAAGTAGAAGGTTATAAACACTTACCATAACAAATGTTAACTTGTATAGATGTACAGTTAGAAGTAGAAGGTTATATACACTTACCATAACAAATGTTAACTTGTATAGATGTACAGTTAGAAGTAGAAGGTTATAAACACTTATCATAACAAATGTTAACTTGTATAGATGTACAGTTAGAAGTAGAACGTTATATACACTTACCATAACAAATGTCAACTTGTATAGATGTACAGTTAGAAGTAGAAGGTTATAAACACTTACCATAACAAATGTTAACTTGTATAGATGTACAGTTAGAAGTAGGAGGTTATATACACTTACCATAACAAATGTTAACTTGTATAGATGTACAGTTAGAAGTAGAAGGTTATAAACACTTACCATAACAAATGTTAACTTGTATAGATGTACAGTTAGAAGTAGAAGGTTATATACACTTACCATAACAAATGTTAACTTGTATAGATGTACAGTTAGAAGTAGGTTATAAACATTTACCATAACAAATGTTAACTTGTATATATGTACAGTTAGAAGTAGAAGGTTATAAACATTTACCATAACAAATGTTAACTTGTATATATGTACGGTTAGAAGTAGAAGGTTATAAACACCTTTTATATTAAGTGATAACTATTTACACACATGTAACGAGGATGGGTGATTAGAGGTAATGAATCATGTGTTGCATGAAGTTAAATTTAGCTGTTAAAATGACATGTATTTCTCACCGAAGTCTTTATAAAAGGATATTTTCCAAATATAATGACTGTGGAACATTAACCACACAATATTTTATTCATAGAAGATGGTTAAAGGTTAGAGTATTCTTGAATGATTGCCAAACTAATAACGAATACAATATATTATGTTGCACAGTATGAAATTGGTTTGTCTTGCGTAAATACCAAGAGTTTGTGTGAGAGTGGAATCGGTTATGTACACTCGATTCGCTAAAATAAAGACGAACTTTTTGCCTATTTCTCTACTTATAAAACAATAATAATTGAATTTTAATTAGTTGTTACTACTAGCCAGGGCCTGGCATGGCATAGCGCGTTAAGGCGTGGGCTTCGTAATCTGAGGGTTGCTGGTTCGCGCCCGAGTCGCGTGAAACATGCTCGCCCTCCCAGCCGTGGGTGCGTTATAATCCCACTATTGAAGGTCAATCCCACTATTCGTTGGTAAAAGAGTAGCCCAAGAGTTGGCAGTGGGTGGTGATGACTAGCTGCCTTCCCTCTAGTCTCACACTGCTAAATTAGGGACGGCTAGCGCAGATAGCCCTCAAGTAGCTTTGTGCGAAATTCCAAAAACAACAAAGTACTGGCCATGCACGCTTGTTAGTTTGATAATGGCTGGAAAGATTTTTGAAACCTGTCTCGTGCGGGTAACCATGGTACAAATGGTGGAAAGCTGTCTTTAATAGCTATTGGCTACTGCTAAAAGACTTAGTATTACCGCTGACTCGGACTTCGTTTATCCAGGTTTGAGACGATCTTTGTTCAAAGTACTTTCAATGTACTCTATAGTGTGAAAATAAATGTATGAGCGCCATAAATCAAATGTTCATAAAAACATGGATTTAAATTCGGATTCTTCCTCATTCACAAAGAAGGTGAAGAAATGTGTAGGTTCACATTGTTTTAAAGTAACAATGAATTAAAGTGAGTATACGAACTCAAGCTATTAGAATCTTTTGTTGTTGTTTTTATAAAATATTGTTGAACGATTAACTTTGGCCTTCTGCTGCGACATAAAAACACTTTTCTCTTGTTGTTACCCAAGCTCAAGACAAGAGAGAGTGAAACCAAGGAGAAAATGTTTAGACGTTTGTTAAAATTTAAACGACACCGAGTGATTGATTGTCAAGTCATATATGGTTTTACCTTCTCACTGAATTGAACAAAAGTAGGCGTTGCTAGTAATTTTACAGACCGCAGAAAATATATTCCAGTTTTCACACTTCACATTAAAACACCACACGCCAAGCAACAAATATAAGCCCGAAGTGTTCTGTCCATCATGTGCATATTAAGTGAAATACAATTATTGTGTACTATACAGGTTAGCATCTTTAACTTGGCCGATCAAATGAGGACATAAACAGCTCCATTTTGGGTCCAGTTGTGACGTTATTTGTATTTAAAGATGAATGTGACAACATATGAAGCTTGTGTCTCAATTTGGTTGGTTTGCTATTGTTAAAACACGATGTCCCGCAGCCTGCTCTCTGTATACAATGCTGTAAACAAGAGTATTATTTTATCACGACGAATACTGTATTATAATACTCTCTTCCACTTCGTAAGTCAATACTGTATTATAATACTGTCTTCCACTTCGTACAGTCAATACTGTATTAAAGTACTGTCTTCCACTTCGTACAGCCAATACTGTATTATAATACTGTCTTACACTTCGTACAGCCAATACTGTATTATAATACTGTCTTCCACTTTGTAAGTCAATACTGTATTATAATACTGTCTTTCACTTCGTACAGTCAATACTGTATTACAGTACTGTCTTCCACTTCGTACAGCCAATACTCTATTACAATACTGTCTTCCACTTCGTACAGCCAATACTGTATTATAATACTGTCTTACACTTCGTACAGCCAATACTGTATTATAATACTGTCTTCCACTTTGTAAGTCAATACTGTATTATAATACTGTCTTTCACTTCGTACAGTCAATACTGTATTACAGTACTGTCTTCCACTTCGTACAGCCAATACTCTATTACAATACTGTCTTCCACTTCGTACAGCCAATACTGTATTATAATACTGTCTTCCACTTTGTAAGTCAATACTGTATTATAATACTGTCTTCCACTTCGTACAGCCAATAAAAAAACGTTCATCTAGGTTGAGATAAACAACGATAAACAATATTTTTTTCTTCTCAAGATGTATTGGAATTTTTAGTGTACTTTCTGTGAGTAAAGTTAATATAATTTAATAGGGAATACTGTATTTGATATATTAATATACACATTTACCTCAACATGGTTTCACAAACTGGGACTAAAGAAGTGAAACCTAAAAGATGGAAAATGATGGGTTCAACATTATATTTTTATGATAACATCCGACCACCGTATTACCTCAATGTATTAAAGTTATCCCTCAAGAAACAGGCAGAGGCAATCCTGGGCGGTTTGTGTCCAGCCAATGTCCAAGCGAGAGGTTACTAATTAGGATCCTATAAAGCGCAAATAAAAAGCTGCCGTAGGAATTGTAAGAAGTGTGAAGAGAGGGAACATGTGACACGTGCATACGATGATTTTATTGTCTTCAAAGTCTTACATATTCTGGAGTAATTAATGCACACTGACATCCATGGAAAGAAGTGTGAAGACAGGGAAAATGTGACACGTGCATACGATGCTTTTATTGTCTTCAAAAACTTGCATGTTCTGGAATAATTACTGCACGCTGACATCCATTTTTCTTTACCACGCACAAATTGTTCACGAAACGTCATATTGCATTTATACGTAAATGAATTAGTTTCATTGAAACCGAGTCACATTTTGTTATGCTTAAATGTTGACAACCACTGGCTACAGATTTCTCTAGAAGTAAGAATCTTATCGATCGTTGTAGAACCAATGAGAAACACACCACAAGTATATAAACGGTTAAGAGGTCACATGACGTGTTATAGTGTTTGTTCGTGCATACTGACTTTTTTTTTCAACAATATTTATTCATCGTTATGACAATTAGAGGCTCTATAAATAATCCAAACACGTTCAGTTATATTTGTGGTAAGTTTGTTGTAAAGAAACAAAGGTAAAATATCACATAATTCACAAAAAAGTGTTACACGCATCTTGGAATAAAACTTGTGGAACAGGACAAATCATAGGCTTCAAACAACAATAGCACTCTTTGTAACGAAGAGTTGAGACAATTGATTAGAGGTAAGAAAAGAAAACATTTGCCTTTTGGAATTCCATTGTTTTTCGTGAGTCTGGAAGACATGGAGATGACTGCTACTTTTTTAATCTTGTAACGTGCAAGGCTACAACATTGTAAATAAAAAGGTACCTGACATCATTCTGCTGTAAAACCTGCTGCTTATGGACCTGATGTACTTGTACCTACTACATCAATATGTTATAAGACTTGGTGCTCATGGACCTGATTACTTGTACCTACTACATCAATATGTTATAAGACTTGGTACTTATGGACCTGATGTACCTACTACATCAATATGTTATAAGACTTGGTGCTTACAGACCTGATGAACGTGTACCTACTACATCAATATGTTATAAGACTTGGTACTTATGGACCTGATGTACCTACTACATCAATATGTTATAAGACTTGGTGCTCATGGACCTGATGTACCTACTACATCAATATGTTATAAGACTTGGTGCTTACAGACCTGATGAACGTGTACCTACTACATCAATATGTTA
This sequence comes from Carcinoscorpius rotundicauda, assembly GCA_011833715.1. Taxonomy (NCBI): domain Eukaryota; kingdom Metazoa; phylum Arthropoda; class Merostomata; order Xiphosura; family Limulidae; genus Carcinoscorpius; species Carcinoscorpius rotundicauda. The sequence goes on from CM022392.1 coordinate 171,962,668, forward strand.
TAAGACTTGGTGCTTACAGATTTGATGAACGTGTACCTACTACATCAATATGTTATAAGACTTGGTACTTATGGACCTGATGTACCTACTACATCAATATGTTATAAGACTTGGTGCTCATGGACCTGATGTACCTACTACATCAATATGTTATAAGACTTGGTACTTATGGACCTGATGTACCTACTACATCAATATGTTATAAGACTTGGTACTTATGACCTGATGTACCTACTACATCAATATGTTATAAGACTTGGTGCTTACAGACCTGATGAACGTGTACCTACTACATCAATATGTTATAAGACTTGGTGCTCATGGACCTGATGTACCTACTACATCAATATGTTATAATACTTGGTGCTTACAGACCTGATGTACTTGTACCTACTACATCAATATGTTATAAGACTTGGTGCTCATGGACCTGATTACTTGTACCTACTACATCAATATGTTATAAGACTTGGTACTTATGGACCTGATGTACCTACTACATCAATATGTTATAAGACTTGGTGCTTACAGACCTGATGAACGTGTACCTACTACATCAATATGTTATAAGACTTGGTACTTATGGACCTGATGTACCTACTACATCAATATGTATAAGACTTGGTGCTCATGGACCTGATGTACCTACTACATCAATATGTTATAAGACTTGGTGCTTACAGACCTGATGAACGTGTACCTACTACATCAATATGTTATAAGACTTGGTGCTTACAGATTTGATGAACGTGTACCTACTACATCAATATGTTATAAGACTTGGTACTTATGGACCTGATGTACCTACTACATCAATATGTTATAAGACTTGGTGCTCATGGACCTGATGTACCTACTACATCAATATGTTATAAGACTTGGTACTTATGGACCTGATGTACCTACTACATCAATATGTTATAAGACTTGGTACTTATGGACCTGATGTACCTACTACATCAATATGTTATAAGACTTGGTGCTTACAGACCTGATGAACGTGTACCTACTACATCAATATGTTATAAGACTTGGTGCTCATGGACCTGATGTACCTACTACATCAATATGTTATAATACTTGGTGCTTACAGACCTGATGAACGTGTACCTACTACATCAATATGTTATAAGACTTGGTACTTATGGACCTGATGTACTTACTACATCAATATGTTATAAGACTTGGTGCTCATGGACCTGATTACCTACTCCACCAGATACTCTTGATACAGTTTCATCTGATGTCAATATAAATGATGATTGCGATTGTTTGATATAAGATTGTTTTAACTTAAGATATTTGATAAACCATAACGTTTCATACAAGGTGAACGTAATGATTTTGTGAGAGATTTTGGTCTTCCAAAGTATCCATCAGAGAGTAAATAAAACAATGATGTGAGCTAAGTTAGAGTCCTCCCCCCAGATTTGTAAAAAAAAAGGATGTTATTTTCTATATGTTCGTAACTGAGTTACGGAAAATGTGTTATTGAAATCAAAACAACTTTTATGAAGAAATTAGTATTAGACTCATTTGTATATTTAACTCCTCAATCGATATAATTACTGTCACTCGGGTAGCAGCTTGTTCGATGGGTATTTTCAAGATTATCATGCATTTACTTTGAAAAGTTAGTGGTTGAAATTCCAAATAATATTAAACTCTATTTTTTTTTTTTTTTTGAATTTCGCAAAAAGGTACTCGAGGGCTATCGGTACTAGCCATCCCTAATTTAGCAGTGTAAGACAAAAGGGAAGGCAGCTAATCATCCCCACCCACTGCCAACTCTTGGGCTACTCTTTTACCAACGAATAGTGGGATTGATCGTCACATTATAACGCCCCCACGGCTGAAAGATCGAGTATGTTTGGCGCGACCGGGATGCGAACCCGCGACACTCAGATTACGAGTCGCACGCCTTAACACGCTTGGTCATGCCGAGCCAAACTCTATAATATAAACAAGTTCGAGACTTGGAGAACATGCAGCTTTCCTTGGTGTTCCAGATCAGTCTTCTTTCTCATAAGACTTATTTTAATTTGTGTTAAATATATTCAATACTTCTCTATTGCTATTTCTTCAAATATCACAAAGTCTCGATGTTAATGTTGTGAAATATATTGTTTTGTTGTCAGGTCGAAAAAAAAATGAAGACTTTAATTTTTACCTTGTCTTCACTGCAACTCATCTTCTTACCGCAAGTGTCTCTGGGTAATTATTTACTGGATGAAATTCTTCATTTATCTGATGTCGACCAACAACAGTTAAGTGCAGTGACAAGAATTACAAACGCTAGCAACTATTTTGGTTTCGATCTCTACAACACTCTGAAGGGTACTGGTAATGTACTAATTTCTCCATACAGTCTGTCCTGCGCCATGGCCATGGTGTACCTGGGATCTCGTGGAGTAACAGAACGTGAGATGCGCTCTGTCCTTAACTACGGCTCTTTTGGGTTGACCCGTGACGACGTACGGCTCGGTTTCCAACAAGCAATAAACACTCTCACCAGCAACACCATTGGCTACACCTTGGACACAGCAAATGCACTTTTGATACAGCGTTCATTTGAGGTTCAGGAGGACTTTAGGCAAAAAATTGAAACAGATTTTGGGGCAGAGGTGCGAGAAGTAGACTTCCAATCTCAAACAACCATTGTCCAGCAGGCTATCAATACCTGGACAGCTCAAAAAACTCAGAATAATATACAGAATATCTTGAAAGAACCACCTGACAGTAACACCCTGCTGTTTTTTCTGAATGCAGTTTATTTCAAAGGTTTCTGGGAAACTAAGTTTGATCCAAAACAATCCACAATTATGAATTTCTACAACAACGGAAGTGTTTCCACAGACACCATTATGATGATAATGGAATCGAGACTTCCGTTTGGCTACGTTGAAAGTTTGAATTGTTTGGCCTTAGAGATGCCTTACCAAGGAAGTAAAGTAAGCATGTTATTGTTGTTGCCAGTTAGTCCAAACGGATTACCAGAACTGGAACAAGCTTTGTCTCCTGCCTCTATCAGCTTGATTGATTCAACTCTTCGTAAAAGAATGGTCAAAGTGTTTATTCCTAAGTTTAAACTCGAGGAAGAATATGAGGAAGTCTTAAAGGAAGGTTTGTGGGATATGGGAATGAAAAGTCTCTTCGGCTTCAACGCTAATCTGAATGGAATTACTGAGGACACTGGTCTCTTCGTCACCACTGTTGTCCACAAGACTTCTATTGAAGTTGATGAAGAAGGCACCGTAGCTAGTGCTGCGAGTGGTGTTGGTGGTGGATGGCGAAGTGCAACACCAAGATTTATGGCAAACCATCCGTTTTTGTTCTTCATCCGACATTCAGAAACCGGTGCTGTGCTGTTTATGGGGAGAGTTTCGCAGCTGTAAGACGATTGGTGCTCCTATCACTCAGAGACAAACCAGATATGTGAATATTATAATCGTACAGATAAGATTGTTTTTATTGTGACACTTATCTTAAAAAATAGCAGTAAATGTAATGAAATATTCGCTCAGAAGTGTGCGTTTTATTTTAAAAAAGAAATCTGATTGAATTTATAAAAAAATGTCTTTCGCTAAACATTCTGATACTAATATTCTATACGCCTCCAAAGCTTTAACACTAAGCCTATTTAAATACAAATAACGTCGAGAAAGACACTTTCGTTTCCTTGTAATAATAATATTAATGCCATAAAAGTAAAACCATAATAAGATGCTAAAATATAAAAGGAATTATTACTAATTATTACATTGTTTAAATTTGGTGCATTATAACTACAAAAATAACAAATTGTTTTCCTTGACAAAGAAAATGTAATCATTGGACGAAAATATGAGAAAGACATCTAAAACTACGTTTCAGTTTGGAAACGAGAGTTGATAGTGGTAAATATGTAAAATATTGATTATTTTAACCGATAGTTATTGACAGTTTGATAATTAACAATAATTCGCCTCTTTAATTTTTATTTACTTTTTAAACGTTCATTCCTAATCATCTAATAATATAATTACTTTGTACTTGAATTTTTTTTTGAAAATATGTGCTTTCAAATATAGTTTCTGAAAGCTGTTTAGATGTGTTGTCAGGGTTTTGATTCTACGTTATATCGATTTTATTTTTATTTTACTTTGTGTTAACTATATACTGTAATCACTACTCTACGTTATTACATAATACGTTTTGTGTGATTGTATAATATTTCATACCTACTGTATTTAACACGATTACCAACTTTATACAAAATAAAATGATTTTAAATCGTATTAAATCTTTATCTTTAAAAAATATATTTGTTATAATATTTGTCATCTGTGTCTTTGTGTTGTATTGTTCTAAGCATCAATAAAACACAAAGGGTAAATGTCCCATACTAGTGTAAATTAATAATTCTTATTGGTTTCATTTCACATCAACAACGAATCCTCTGAAAAACACGAGGATTGTTTAAACATGAAATACACAGGTTGTGTTGTTGAATGTGTGTTGTTTTCAACAGTTGTTTACCTAACAACACAGTGGACTTGAAATTATTATCAACATACGTTTACTTAATAACACATTTGACCTTTAGGGGCATGTCGATGTTATAATTCGTACATGTGGCTGTTTTAATTTGTGTGACATGTTACAGTTCCACTGGGTAGTTGTTACAGCTAATGTTGATTGTTTTAAACGTAACTTGGCGATTTTTGTGAAATATATTTACATGACACTTAAACATACAGTCGAATGTATTATGATGTTAGTCTGAAGCGAAATGAAGTAAAAAATGTAAATAATATTTAAAACTGAGTTATTTTATTATTTGTTCTAAAGAACATTCTGTGAAGTGACATCACAACAAAAGGTGTCAACAGAATCTTGTAAAAACAAAGTACGACATAAACTAGTATTGTTATTTAATACTATAATATATGCTGGTGTCTGTCTTATAACAGTACAACACATACTGGTGTCTGTTTTATAACGTTATAACATATACTAGAGTATTTCATAACACTACAACACATAATGGTGTCTGTCTTATGACACTATAACATATACTCTTGTCTGTTTTATAACACTACAACATATACAAGTGTCTTATTTCTTACACTACAACGTACACTAGTGTCTGTCTTATAACTACCATATATAGTAGTGTCTCTTTTATAAAACTACAATATATATATAGTAGTGTCTGTGTTATAACACTACAGCATATACAACTGTCTGTCTTATAACTACAATATATAGTAGTATCTGTCTTATAACATTACAACACATACTGGTGGCTGCCTTATAACACTACAACATCAAAACTCGGCCCATAAAAAGAATAATTCCACTCCGGTTGTCCCGGATAAAGAAGATGAAAGGCCGGTTAATAATTAACTCTAAAGATTTTCGTCTATTTCCGATCTGGACAACTGAGTTGGCTGCGGCCACTGTGCCCTCCTCGCTTACTTGAATCACAGCTTGGTGAACAACCTCTTCTATGTAGAGGTCACGTTTTCCCGTGATTCCAGAAAAGTCAGCCCTGTTCTCGTTAAACGCTGACCGCATTCCAATGTCCTTCAGAGCTTCTTTCATTTTGTGGTTGTATTTTAATTCAAATTTAGGTAAGCCAACCTTTACTTGCTGATATGTCATATGGGCTAAGATGTCATCCAGTATGGCTGTCGTAAGTCCCTTTTCTACAGTCTTCAGGTCACTGGTCATTGACGGTAGAAGCACTATCATACTCAGTTCCTTATCTTTATAAGGTAAGTTTACAGCATAGGTATCAAGCTTACGATACTCAACGTAGGAAATATTGAAGGTCTGGTACATAATGGGAATCACCACTTCCTCGCCGTCCTCGGTGATGAAACTTCCTTCTCGAGTGTTTTTAGGGTCAAACTGATTGAGCCACTTCCCCTTGAAATAAACACCGTTTAACAATAATAGCTTGGTGGTCTTCGACGGTGACTCTGTCATGAGATTTTGGATGCTACTCCGAGAAGCCCAATAGCCCCATGCGTTAGCCCACTGCAGAACCGAGTCTGGATCTGTAAAGTCAACCTCTTTTAAGGAGGACTTGTAATAGGCTTCTAATCCATCTGAGTAAGATTTAGAAATTGTGTATCCTTTGTGGAGGAGCACGGCATTCACACTACTGAGTTGGTACTGTTCCTTGATAGAGTTGATTTTGTTCTGTTCCTCTTTGAAACCATTATGTAGAGACTCACCTTGGATCCCCAGAGAGCGATATCCTAAGACATCTTCCATTTCTCGAGCGGTACCACCAGAAGCACCCAGATAAGCCATACCCAAAGACACGGATAAACTCCAAGGTGAAATAAAAAAATTATCTCTCTTGTCCAGTGACTTCAAGAGAGTAAACGCAAACTGATTGTTAACTTTGACCACATCTGTTTCTTCTTGCGACACAACCAAATCGCAGAAGACCAGTACAGATACAAGGATGGTCCACAACAGTACAGCGTCCATGTTGACGTTTTCCTAAGGAATAAAAGGTGTGGAAAATATGAAAATTACTACCGGACAAAATATATAGGATTGTATATGAAGTTAAGTACAAAGCAACACAAAGGGTCACGTGTACTCAGTCCGCAGATATAACGATGTGCCATTGGTCAGTATATAATAATTAATAATGTTGATCAGAAATAAAATGATATGTCTTTTTGTGATCCTACGTTTTCTTTTGACATTGCTGCGAATTTAGGAATGTTTTTATAGTATTATAAGTTAAGTTAGCAAGTGTTTATTTGTTCTTCTTTAATTAGGACCCAGATGGTGTTAAGTCTATAAGCTTACTAAGCAAAAATCCGAACTTAAATTCCCACAGTGTGACCTTTGTTTGTAAAAACGAGTACGAATTTAAATGCTATACATCTTTCATTGGATACTGATACCGCCCTCTATCGGTAATGCGGTGAGTTATTTACGTACAAAATAGTAAATATTCCTCAGATATTATGATGAGGTTCACAGTAATAATAAAACTAATATAATTACTGGCCACACATCACATGTCTGTAAATGAGAGAGAACTATTGAAGTTTATAAATTGAATTCACCTCGCTAACTGTAAGTATTGGTAACAGCGTTGACAATAAGAAGGTCATGAACTTCAGAAAGTTACAGAGGTTACATACATAGGTTCAACACTTAGAACTTCTGAAACATACAGAGATTATGTGATGGTTCAACACTTAGAGCTTCTGAAACATACAGAGGTCAGATACAGGCTCAACACTTAGAACTTCTGAAACATACAGAGGTTAGATACAGTTTCAACACTTAGAGCTTCTGAAACATACAGAGGTCAGATACAGGCTCAACACTTAGAACTTCTGAAACATACAGAGGTTAGATGCAGGTTCAACACATAGAAAAACTGAAACATACAGAGGTTAGATGCAGGTTCAACACATAGAAAAACTGAAACATACAGAGGTTAGATGCAGGTTCAACACTTAGAACTTCTGAAACATACAGAGATTATGTGATGGTTCAACACTTAGAGCTTCTGAAACATACAGAGGTCAGATACAGGCTCAACACTTAGAACTTCTGAAACATACAGAGGTTAGATACAGTTTCAACACTTAGAGCTTCTGAAACATACAGAGGTCAGATACAGGCTCAACACTTAGAACTTCTGAAACATACAGAGGTTAGATACAGTTTCAACACTTAGAGCTTCTGAAACATACAGAGGTCAGATACAGGCTCAACACTTAGAACTTCTGAAACATACAGAGGTTAGATGCAGGTTCAACACATAGAAAAACTGAAACATACAGAGGTTAGATGCAGGTTCAACACATAGAAAAACTGAAACATACAGAGGTTAGATGCAGGTTCAACACATAGAAAAACTGAAACATACAGAGGTTAGATGTAGGTTCAACACTTAGAACTATTGAAAAATAGAGAGGTTAGATATAGGTTCAACACTTAGAACCTCTAAAACATTCAAGGGTTAGCTATTGGTTCAAAAAGTACATGCCAGTAGACAACCAACTCTTTACCTAGTGAGCTAGCATAAGAAAACCTCACAAGATCTTTGTATCAAAATAAAATCCAGTAGGACTGTTATTAACTCTATATATCATTGTTGTAAGAATGAAAATTATTGAAAGATATAATAACTTATGAATGAATGTGTGTAAATTATAAAGTTATATTTCTATTGTTAGTTCTTTGTTGATCGCAAAGCTGCATGGGCGAACCACGAATTTTAGTATTATAAACTCACTTCATAGTTAAGAGTCATGGGTGCGTTATAAAAGTAACAGTAGCATTGGTCAGACTCAAGTAGCTCTCGCAGGTGCTCCCTATCAGTTCAGTATTATAGACAGCTATCCGCTCATCGCCCTTGTGTGGCTTAGCGCGATATTCTTAGACAAACAGATGTTTGTAGAGGGTGACATTTGGTGATTTACATCAACTGGATACATTTCGTCAGATCAAGTCCAGAGATCTTAGGAACAACATTTCGAATTTTTCTTGGCATTCCAGCATGTTTCTTAGAATACAGAACATGCAAGTTGCATTATTAACAACTTGTTTGTTTCACTTAACAAAGTTTTAATGTATTTCAATCAAGAAAACACTGAACACGTATTATCATTTATGCTACGTCATTTGTTTGTTTGGAATTTCGCACAAAGCTACTCGAGGGCTATCTGTGCTAGCCGTCCCTAATTTAGCAGTGTAAGACCAGAGGGAAGGCAGCTAGTCATCCCCACTCACATTACAACGCCCCCACAGCTGAAAGAGCGAGCATCATGTTTGGTCCGTTTATCGTCAGCCTATCTAGATAGCTGTGGTTTAACGTTAACTTACTTAGCCAGCTGTGGTTTATCGCTAGCTTACCTAGCCAGCTGTGGTTTATCGTTAACTTACTTAGCCAGCTGTGGTTTATCGTTAACTTACCTAACCAGCTGTGGTTTATCGTTAACTTACCTAGCAAGCTGTGGTTTATCGTCAACCTATCTAGATAGCTGTGGTTTAACGTTAACTTACCTAGTAAGCTGTGGTTTATCGTTAACTTACTTAGCCAGCTGTGGTTTATCGCTAACTTACCTAGCCAGCTGTGGTTTATCGTTAACTTACTTAGCCAGCTGTGGTTTATCGTTAACTTACCTAGCAAGCTGTGGTTTATCGTTAACTTACCTAGCAAGCTGTGGTTTAACGTTAACTTACCAAGATAGCTGTGGTTTATCGTTAACTTACCTAGCAAGCTGTGGTTTAACGTTAACTTACCAAGCCAGCTGTGATTTAACGTCAACTTATCCAGCCAGCTGTGGTTTATCGTTAACTTACCTAGCCAGCTGTGGTTTATCGTCAACCTATCTAGATATCTGTGGTTTAACGTTAACTTACCTAGCCAGCTGTGGTTTATCGTTAACTTACCTAGCTAGCTGTGGTTTAACGTCAACTTACCTAGCCAGCTGTGGTTTAACGTTAACTTATCTAGCCAGCTGTGCTTTATCGTTAACTTACCTAGCAAGCTGTGCTTTATCGTTAACTTACCTAGCAAACTGTGTTTTATCGTTAACTTACCTAGCCAGCTGTGGTTTATCGTTAACTTATCTAGCCAGCTGTGGTTTAACGTCAATTTACCTAGCCAGCTGTGCTTTATCGTTAACTTACCTTGCCAGCTGTGGTTTAACGTTAACTTACCTTGCCAGCTGTGGTTTAACGTTAACTTACCTAGCCAGCTGTGGTTTAACGTTAACTTACCAAGACAGTTGTGTCGATGTGCTTCTCTTGAGCTGACTGAAGTCTAGTTGACAGCTTACTGTGGAGTTAGGGCTACAGTTCCTACAGTAAAATGTAATAACAAGTGAATTGAATTCAACTTCAGACAAACAACACGTACAGGAAGTCTGCGAGCCCTCACAGTGGACTCTTGCGGGATTTCACCTTATATGTGAAGGACAGTGAGGTTACCCAGGGGATTTCCCTTGTAGTTTCATAATGGACACGAGCTCACGTGCATCTAGCAATGAGAAACTAGTTTCTGACTGTTGGCCGAACGATAAGACACGTAGGAGATGACGTAATATCAGGATATTCTATCTGTTGTGGTCTCGTTCATCAAACGTTTCTTTGCGATTTGCAACATGTTGAATATTGTACGTATTTTAGAGTTCTTACTAATTTACTGATGTTTTTTTCATGTTTTGACTGCAGCGAATTTGCAGAGTGCTACGAAATAATATTGTAACAAGGATGTCAGGTGTACTACAGAGACATAGACAACTGTTTAACACTAACTTGATTTTTGTCATTAAGAGAACAACATAAAGACTGTTGATAACAAAAACTAAACATATAAAGTTAGTAAACAGCAGCCTTGAATATAATTAACGTCTTATGAATGACAGCTTTGTGTAGAAATGGGCAAACCGACTTGGGTTGTGATAATTAAATTCATGGTTATGGGTGAAGCGGAAAACACGAACAACAACAAGGGAAGATTTGGGTACCTACACTTGTATGGTTACCAACTTTCAGTGTTTTTATCTTTAAATATAAAATTTAAACAATCTATCGGTGACTCATACGAAACTTAAAGACACGCATGCTCACACTGCATACTTTAGTCTGGTCCATGTAGGTGTGTGTGTGTAGAAATGGTTATTGGTTTGTTCCCTTCGACAGGTTGCTCTTTGTTTATTTGTTTGGCACCTTACACAGGCTATTTTTTGCTTTCTGGTTTGGTGCTCGGGTTACTTTTTGTTTATTGCTGTGTGTACCTTAGACAGGTTACTTGTTTGTAAGATTGGAACATTTAATGTTACAAATTATGCATAACGTAGTCACGAGAAATTCTGACAGTTCATTAGTTTATCTCCCCTCGCGCAGATAGCCAAGTTGCTTTGCGTCATAAAATGCCCCTCTCTTCATAACCGTACCGCCCCTACACCATCTGACATACTTTTGCGCTTTATATGTTCAAAATTAATCACGAGCCGACCAGGCTAGTCCTTGACTATATAATTACCTGAGAGATATGTTTGAAAAGTTGATGATTGTGGGTTATAACTGGTTATGTTTCGCCTTTTATAAACTTGACCTCGGTTATTCGTTATTCAGTGTTCCTCAGGTGTCGTTTGAACACAGTAATTAAACAATACAACCCCTCGCTGGTACAACGATATGTCTTCGGATTTACAACGCTAAAATTAGGGGTTCGATTCCCCTCGGTGGGCTCAGTGATAGCCCGCTGTGGCTTTGCTATAAGAAAACACACGCACAAACAATACAATGATCATCAGTGATGTCGAGAAAATGCATATGTAGAGAAAAAAATATATATGTACAAACGGCTCGTTTGTGAACCTGACGATGACCGAAGGTCGAAACGTTGTCCGCTCCTCTATGTAAAATATGTTTTCAGCCCAAACGACCCGTTTTTACACATATATTTTTGCAATACGATGCTCACACAGTTTACCCCACAAGTAAAAATTAGGCCGAACTAAAAATTCACCAGTATTCGATTTCCCGTCGTGTATAGACTACAGACACCCTATGGCTTTAGATTAAAATAACAACTACTTGATAAATTAATACTCCCACGTGCTTTTTTATTAAAAAATGATTGTATTTAATGTTACTATTTTAATACTGATAACATCAGGAATGAACTATTTAATATTATTAGTTGAATGTTTGCTTTTTGAATTTCGCATAAAGCTACTCGAGAGCTTTGCTAGCCCTCCCTAATTTAGGAGTGTAAGACTAGAGGGAAGGCAGCTAGTCATCACCACTCACCGCCAACTTTAAGGTTAAGGCCTTCAACTCATTATCCAAGAGTCGCTGGTTCGAATCTTCGTCACAATAAACATGCTCGCTCTTTCAGCCGTGGAAATGTTATAATGTGACGGTCAATCCTACTATTCGTTGGTGAAAGAGTAGCCCAAGAGTTGGCGTTGGGTGGTTATGAATAGCTGTCTTCCTTCTAGTCTAAATTAGGGACAGCTAGCTCAGATAGCTATACGCGAAATCCAAAACAGACAATCCTAGATAAATATACATCACCAATTGTCCATTCCATATAAAATAAATGTACACCACTTACTCTCAAACTCAGACAAAATAAATACACACTACCCATTTTCAATCCCAGATAAAATAACTAAACATCACTTACTTTCAATTCTAGATAAAATAAATATACACCACCTATTGTCAGTCTCAGTTAAAATAAATATACACCGCCTGTTGTCAGTCCTAGTGAAAATAAACATACACCACCTGTTGTCAGTCCTAGTGAAAATAAACATACACCACCTGTTGTCAGTCCTAGTTAAAATAAATATACACCACCTGTTGTCAATCCTAGTTAAAATAAATATACACCACCTATTGTCAGTCCTAGTTAAAATAAATATACACCACCTGTTGTCAATCCTAGTTAAAATAAATATACACCACCTGTTGTCAGTCCTAGTTAAAATAAATATACACCACCTGTTGTCAGTCCTAGTTAAAATAAATATACATCACCTGTTGTCAATCCTAGTTAAAATAAATATACACCACCTGTTGTCAGTCATAGTTAAAATAAATATACACCACCTGTTGTCAGTCCTAGTTAAAATAAATATACACCACCTGTTGTCAATCCTAGTTAAAATAAATATACACCACCTATTGTCAGTCTCAGTTAAAATAAATATACACCACCTGTTGTCAGTCCTAGTTAAAATAAATATACACCACCTGTTGTCAATCCTAGTTATAATAAATATACACAACCTGTTGTCAATCCTAGTTAAAATAAATATACACCACCTGTTGTCAGTCCTAGTTAAAATAAATATACACCACCTGTTGTCAATCCTAGTTAAAATAAATATACACCACCTGTTGTCAATCCTAGTGAAAATAAATATACACCACCTGTTGTCAGTCCTAGTTAAAATAAATATACACCACCTATTGTCAGTCCTAGTTAAATAAATATACACCACCTGTTGTCATAGATAAAATAAATATACACCACCTGTTGTCAATCCTAGTTAAAATAAATATACACCACCTATTGTCAGTCCTAGTTGAAATAAATATACACCACCTGTTGTCAATCCTAGTGAAAATAAATATACAATACCTGTTGTCAATCCTAGTTAAAATAAATATACACCACCTGTTGTCAATCATAGATAAAATAAATATACACCACCTGTTGTCAATCCTAGTTAAAATAAATATACGCCACCTGTTGTCAATCCTAGCTAAAATAAATATACGCCACCTGTTGTCAATCCTAGTTAAAATAAATATACGCCACCTGTTGTCAATCCTAGTTAAAATAAATATACGCCACCTGTTGTCAATCCTAGTTTAAAAATTCTTCCCTTGCCATCCACCCCAAAACATTTTCAATGGGGTTCGGTGCGGGCGAACACGCTGGATGGTCCAAAAGAATCACGTTATTCACCATGAAAAAAGTCCATTGTCCTGCGAGCATTGTCCTGCTGAAAGATCCAGTCATTTCCACACAAGCGGGGGCTTTCAGTCAATAAGGATGCTCTCTCCAACATGCCCATATAGTTAGCTGCTGTTTGACGCCCCTGTGTAACCTGAAGCTCCATTGTTCCATGGAAGGAGAAAGCACCCCAGATCTTGATGGAACCTCCTCCACTGTATCGTGTAGAAAATGTCACCGGTGGGATATCCTTATCGTGCCAGTAACGTAGGAAGCCATCTGGACCATCCAGGTTAAATTTTTTCTCATCAGAGAACAAAATATTCATCTACTTTTTACGTACCATGTTTGGTGCTTCTCAATAAAATTTAACCAAGCTGTTTCATGGTGTGGAAGGAGGCGTAGCCTTTAAAGATGTTTACGGTTTTGAAAGTCTTTCTCTCGTAGATGTCGTCTTATTGTTTTTGAGCTGCATTCTGCGTCCATAAGGGCCTTAATCTGGTTCGATGATCGGCTGGTGTCTTGCCGGACAACCCGTTGAATCCTCCTGCTCAACGTCAGCGAAGTTTTCTTGTGCCGACCACTTGAAATTCTCGTTCCGTATCCCTCAGGGTCTTTTAAGAAATTTGCAACAACAGTTCAACAACACCCAATCTCACCAGCTATGGTACGTTGAGAGAGACTTTGCTTTTGCAGCTCGACAATTCTCCCACGTTCAAACTCTGTCAACCTTTTAGCCTTTGCCATGTTTCCCCCAATGTAACACAGGAGATGTCAGTGGGAGATGTTGGCAACGCTAATGCTTAACACAAATGACTAAATTTCGTTAAGTATTTACAGATTAACGCTTCGTTTCTGTATGGTCTTAAACTTTTGACCAGCTAGTATTCAAGCTAATTTCACAATGTTCATATTTACTCTATTAAATTCTAAAAAGTTTTTTATTCATATTTTCATCTTTCGAAGCTCTACTAAAATAAGTGGTTGAGTCTAACAATGTAAATCACATATTTTTTCTTTATATTCATTAGGGCTTAAGATTTTGGCCAGCAATGCATGTTTTTTATTTGCTATTGATAATAAATAGTATATATTTATTTGACTTGGGATAAACAATAAGTGGTGTATATTTATTTTATCCATGACTGACAGTAAGTGGTGTGTATTCATTTTATCCATGAGTGACAGTAAGTGGTGTGTATTTATCTACGACTGACAGTATGTATTTATTGTATGTGGGTTTAACAAGGCCGACATTAACATCACTTTCACGTCGTGTGAATGTTTAAATCTGCTGTTTAAACTCCAGTTGGTGAAACAAGAATGTTGAATCCCCGTCTGTTGTGATACATAAAGAAATAAACAGTAGACATGTATCGGCGACCTTATCAACGTTCCTTGTACTTCGCCATGTCCTTGAATATGCTAAATAGACTGACCAAATGGCATGTCGTTGAATTTGGTGATGTCAATTGTCAACATTGGTTTGGGAACATCGTATGTTTTTTTTAAAGTGTCACCAGAAATTGGAAACCTACAATGGGTTCTGTTGGGTAGTGGGATTTTGTCAAGTGAGACATCCTGACAGCAGTGAACTGGCCTATGACCTGAAGTTTCTTCCATATTTACAGTTTGAGCTTTCTTTCAGTTCCAGCTATTCCCTCACCCTGCCATGTCTTTCTATCCAACTGTCACGTGCATTAAGAATTATAATTGTTTGGTAAAATTTGAACATGTTCAAACTACATAATTACGTGTTTATAAAAAATATATGTACGTAATACTGAATAAAATGTTTGGAATGTTTTAATCTGCGTTTCTGGGTAGGTCAACCGTTCGTTTAGTCTTACAACGCTAAAATCTTGGGTTAGATCCCCGCATTTGACACATCAGATGAATCGACATGTCTTTAATTGAAACAAACAATCTAATTTGGACATTGCAGTTTTTATTACTGATCGCAATTTCTACTTTATAACAAAATCTTATATTCTGTTCACTTTACCATCTTTGGGTAGAAATGAAGTTTAAATAAATTAAATTTATTGAATGAAAGAACTAATTAAAAAGTAGATTTTGTTATAGACGTTAATTTCAAATATTATTTATTTATGTAAAGGTTTATAAATTTGTAGACATCTCAAGAACATGAACTTAGCAATTTGAATAATAGATATATAAAATTATTTGTTGAACAATGGTAACAACAACTACCATCTGACACGTGTGAACGGTAACAACAACTACCATCTGACACGTGTGTACGGTAACAACTACCATCTGACACGTGTGTACGGTAACAACTAAAATCCGACACTGTGTACGGTAACAACTAAAATCTGACACTGTGTACGGTAACAACGACTAACTATCCCTGAATGTGTAGCAGCAATGAAAAAATAAACATTCAGATACAGGTTACACATGACACATAAGAATCAGGACACGAACAGTTGTAGATAAAAGGTAGTTACACGTGACACATAAGAATCAGGACATGAACAGTTGTAGACAAAAGGTAGTTACACATGACACATAAGAATCAGGACATGAACAGTTGTAGACAAAAGGTAGTTACACATCACACAAGAATCAGGACATGAACAGTTGTAGACAAAAGGTAGTTACACATGAGACATAATAATCAGGACACGAACAGTTGTAGACAAAAGGTAGTTACACATGACACATAAGAATCAGGACACAAACAGTTGTAGACAAAAGGTAGTTACACATGACATAAGAATCAGGACATGAACAGTTGTAGACAAAAGGTAGTTACACATGACACATAAGAATCAGGACATGAACAGTTGTAGACAAAAGGTAGTTACACATGACACATAAGAATCAGGACACGAACAGTTGTAGACAAAAGGTAGTTACACATGACACATAAGAATCAGGACACGAACAATTGTAGACAAAAGGTACATACAATAATCAAAATATGCACAGATTCTGTAATTCCTGACTGTTGGTTCAGGAATCCATATATTAGTAATGTCCCAGCTTAACATCCCCAAAGATAGAGGTATGGTCCTGAATAAGGAAACTGGAGAAGCCGATGAATGAATGTTCATGGTACCTCAGTTGCACTCATCCCATAAGTATGAAGAAAAGAAACAGCTGTCCAATGGGAGAGTAACAGTCAGGTTTCCTGTTGATGCAAGTCAACTTATCCACACCAATGAAGTCCACCTTGGTGGTTACACGAATGTCTTGGTTGTAAGAATGGAGCCCAGATGTGGTGTTCTGACAACTGATTATGAAATGATGTATGTATAGAGCTGTGTAGAAGGTGATGAGAAAAATACCCGAACAATTCTGTAGAACCCATGTGAAGCATGTACTTGTCTGAAGGTGAAAGTCCTAAAGTTCTGAACCTTGTACACAAAAGATGCTTGCACTGTGCAGGTTAGAGCCAAGTGCAACAAACTTGGACAAGTAATCAATAGGAGTTTTATGGAATCACCAAAGAGACACAAAATGCAATTATAACAACAGACTTCTTCAGTGAGCACTGTGTCGACTTCTTCAGTGAGCACTGTGTCTGATATTATACAGTGGTTTCAAGTATATAATATTTCCATCATGTTGTAGATCATGTGCATGTTGAAGTGAAAAATTCAGTGTCTCAGCAACAGAGGTACTCCTAACATCAAATCCATCAGACAATAAAAAATATGGGTTTATTAAAAAACTGTGCAAGCTACATAATGTTTGTTATAAAACAACCTTGTCAAGAACTTTGAAGTTGCTGTTTGTCCTTTCTTGCCACTAGAGCAATATTCTCCAGTGACACAGAAGGTTCCACGTACTGCACCATATCAACACAGAAGTTATGTTCCTTCAAATAAATCAGTCGTCCATAATCTATTATTCTCTTACACTGGTGACCCACCTCTTCCCTGTAGCTTGGACTCAAGTCAAGTCTTATGTATCTAAAACCACACAGAAAGAAAATTTTTAAGAGGAGCAAAATTGGTTTCCTAAGGAAATATGTAAACTAAATGATAATTATAAATTATTCACCTTTACAGTATATTATTTTACATTCTGCATTTTATAAAACTTATGTGTGAAAAACAGAATGAAATTTTCAACATAATCTGTGAACGCTTAAACATTTATATTTGTTTCCTGATTTCACTAAGAAGCAACTGTAATAACCAATTTTATTCTGAGTTCTTTCATTGTTTGCATTAATAAGCTAAATGTTTGATATTCAATACTAAACTCACACAAAACATTAAAGATATGAATGAATCTTTCCCAAATTCCAATACAAGTACTAAAGGAAAATATTATCAGAACATATACCTGTTGTTCTGTTGGTGGTTCTCAGCATTGTTTTCTGTTTGTCTGGCATGTTCAATGCAGTCTTTATTACGACTAACTAAAATTAAGGAAAACTATTAATTATGACACCTACAGAAGATAAGGTATTTACTTACACAAACTGTATAACACAATTAGGAATAAGTGATATTTATTTAAATATGAACTATATTAAACAAGTACAAAATAAAAGGTATTTATTTAAACATAAACTGTATATAAGACATGAATGAACTAGAAAACCTACACATGATACACTAAATGTTTGATGAAATTCATACTGAATATAACAATTATACGAACATATGATGATAATTACAGAGATGCCAACTATTTCAAATGATTGAGTGTAACGATTTGCAGACAGATCCTGTACAGATATCGTACAGTCATTAGATACAGTTTTGAGTCATCCATGTCTCTGGATCCATCTATGGCTAAACTGTAAACACTGTTAGTAAATATGCTTAAAATCATTTTGTTATCTTCACACCCCAACATTTGTACAATGGCTGTAGTTTGGGTTCTAGCACAGTAATATTTTCTCGCTATATCAGAGTATGGGAACATTTTTCTGAATAGATGTCCTACATGATTGGCTACAGCTATGGGTAAATTTTGAGCAATGACGAATTGTGTGAACATCACTTCTGTGTTTATGGTTTCATATTCTGAGTTCTTACTCATAAACGTCATTATCTGCATCTTTTTTGTCTTTGCCTCAGCTTTTTGTTGGTGAGATGCTGATTTTCTATGTCTGTAACAATTGTTTATCCAACCATGAGCCACAGAAAAATCGATGTGACAAACTGTACAAAACACATGACTTTCACTGACTTTTGAGGCAATAACCAGATATTTTGCACTACACTCTTTCCTAAATTTTTGATTCACAGTTTTAGTCCTTTTAGATTTGCCAGAAACAAGACAATCTGGTGAATGAGGCCTCTTTTTTTTCCCATCTTGTGAAAACAAGAAATACCCATCTATGTGAGCGCTGATTGGCTGACAAGCACAGATGACATAACTATGGATTCCCCCACGTACCCAATAGGAGAAGCACCTCACTTAAACTATTGGTAGACGTCAGAGATACAAATATTTCTTTATTATTTCAAGCACTAACATGATTATTGCAAGTAGCCATTTTGACTATGTCTATTATTTATTATCAAGATTTATTTGCATCTTACTAGAAATTTTCTATTCAGCACTTTCAAGCCCTGGAGGAACAATTTATGACTTTATTGTATAGGCCTATATAATATATAATAATTTGGGAGTTCCAACAAGTTGTAATATTTGTCTGTATGAGCATATAGTCGTAATGTATACACCAGAATCGTAATGATTACACTCAAATCGTAATGGTTGGCATCTCTGTAATTATTTGATAATAATGTGCCGAAAAAAGGTTGAATATTAGAACATTTTAATTAATAACAGATGATAAAAAAATATAAAAACTTGGTTTAAAAACAGCCAAAGTGGTTTAATGTAAAAATCAGATTCAAGGAAAAAAAATTATTTTAACTGAAACACATTACATTTCAGGATGTAGAAAATTTTTTATTTCTAACTATGGCAAAAGAAGCTATTCAAAAACAGAATTTTGTGAAGCAAATAAACTCCTTTAAATTTGCTTTCAACGTTGATAAACAAAATACATATATTACAAATATGATACCAACAATACAGTTTTCTTGAATCAGAAAAATGTACAGTCACAGAAAACTAATAGTTTTGTATAAATAATTAACTTGCCTTGCAGTGAAGAACCACAAGTTGCCCAACTTGCAACACCACACATGAGTTGGAAGTCTCGTGGTGTGAAAGAATGCGACTTAAGGAACAACTGACCAACATAGCTCTGCCATGAACAGCGATGGTGACAGCACGGAGCCAGAACAAGCCCTTCGACACTAGAATTGTTTCAATTAACACCACCAGAAGTCTTAAAACAACTATAGAAATACAGTATTCAGAATAAATATGTCAAAGAAACCAAAATAACCAGCAAGACCAGCAACAGGATTAATTTTAATAAAGTACAGGGTGGCCCGTAAGTCACTACCCATCCATACATCTTATGTATCCAGTGTATCTATGTGCTGTCCCTCACTACCCATCCATATATCTTATGTATCCAATGTATCTGTGTGCTGTCCCTCACTACCCATGCATATATCTTATGTATTCAGTGTATCTGTGTGCTGTCCCTCACTACCCATGCATATATCTTATGTATCCAGTGTATCTGTGTGCTGTCCCTCATTCTTGCTGCATAACATTACGCGACGCCATGTTCTGCGAGACATTTTCCTCAACATAGCAGGGGTTATTGTTCCAAATACCACGGTAACAGCTGCCTTCAACTCATCATTAGTATTATAAAGTTGTTTAGACACAATGTGGATGGGTAAGGACTTACGGGCCACCCAGTAGATTGATTCTAAGGGTGAGAACTAAAATTCAAGTCTCCATTAATAACTGAGCATTACTAAATGGTTGACAACTGATATAATGCAAGAGAAGATATAAAGTACTCTAATTATTTAGGAAACTAAGGATATGTCAGAAGAAACACACGGGTCTATAAATCATAATCAGTGATGTCGAGAAACCCACTTTTTGAGCCGTTTTTGCATATAAAATTCTATAAATCATGGTTTATTCTTAAACTACTTTTAATCCAACAAAAAATAAACCACCAGTAGTTCAAATAGGAACACTTTTAATAATTAAAGTGGGATCTCATTACAGTAGTTAAGAGAGACTTGGCCTCATCTGTTGCTAAGTGTGCTGTAATAGTTTGTAGGGTTAGCAGTTGAAAATTTTGTGCAGGTATACACATCAGATAATATTGCTTTAATAAATATTTCACACCAAGAAGCTTGTCTGTTAAGAAATATTCCTTTTGACAACAGTGAACATGGTTGAAACTTTGTAGAATGGAAGGCAACTGTCTGTTGTGGAGACACAATGTAGATGCTGGTGTTTTGAAAGTCTTCCCGAAAACAAAAGGTGAACAACTTTCAAAACATCATCCTCTACACCTGTGTCTCCACAAAAAACAGTTGTCGTAGTTTCTTCATGAATACTCTAACTGAAGGATCTATCAAAGTGAACATGGTTCTTTGATGTATTGAAAGTCAAATGTATTAGTCACAACTATTAAAATCTACAATGTTATTTATACCATAATAATTATTTTGTGAAAATAAAAAAGCAGTTACTGATTCACACTGTCATAAATAAATGGATGAACTTCATTCTATCAGTAATCTAAAAACAGCACAAAATGATCCTACTGAAACTCTGTAAGAACATTCAAACAAACTTTAGCTTACAGCTTGTCTTGTCTTCAGGACAGAACATGTAAGTACTATTCAACTATTTCACATTTTATTAATAGGTATTAGGCCATTGATACTTCACAAGCATAGGTCAAACAGTTACAAGATTACGTTTTGATACAGGAAAGGTGTGGAAAGAAGTCAGGAAGTTACATCATATAATCCTTCATTCCTCTGCCCAAAATGGAAAACACACACATCTTGTTTGAATGATGTAAATCTCAATAAGAACTTCTCATACCATTGTTTCAAATGTCCATTCTTCTGATCGAAACAGTTTTCAACAAGGCAACGTAGAGAAAGGTCTGAAAGAACACAATATCAACACATTCTTGATAACAAGAAACGCTCTTGAAGTAAACATGAGAATTACATATTATCTACAATGTCTAAACACGATGCGTTTGACTACAACAAGACAATAATGTGAGCAAACTTATGGTTTGTGGTACATAAAGGGCACACCTAAACAGTTCTTTTTCTTTACCTTTATGGTCCTCAAGATACAGTTGGCATTCGCTATTATCCACATGTTGGCCAGTCTGTGAGACACAACAGAAGCTATTGCATCGGCAATCAGTTCGTGTACTGTCCGAGATAGGCTAACCTTTGTACTGTAGACGATGATCACGTGATTCTACAGAATGATGTCTTGTGATAATGCCAGTCAGAAGATTCATCCATTCTGGCTACTC
This sequence comes from Carcinoscorpius rotundicauda, assembly GCA_011833715.1. Lineage (NCBI taxonomy): Eukaryota > Metazoa > Arthropoda > Merostomata > Xiphosura > Limulidae > Carcinoscorpius > Carcinoscorpius rotundicauda. The sequence continues at coordinate 171,984,513 of CM022392.1, forward strand.
TTGTCTGTAGCAGGCTCTGAAAACACTACTTCCTCATACCAGTCTTCTCCATCAATATCATCTTTGTAACAAAATAGGTGACTTCATTTCTACTATACATAGCTTTCTCTAAATCTGAAAGTTCCCCAGTAGCTAAGCCTGAAGGTTTCTAATGTTAGAAACCATACTTTGATACTTATGAATACAGCAAACAGACAACTGTGTAGCTTTGTGGTGAAAAACTCCAGAATAGTTGCCATATTTTTTTTTAACATACTTGGTGACTCTAGATAAGTTATATGTAACAATATATTTATATCAAAAAGTGTCCTTTATTCATAACAAACATCAATTTTGTAATATATCACATCACTGTCAGATGATATGTATATCTTGTAATGGGAGTGACAGAACATAGCACATATCTTGTAAAATTCACTTACTACCTTACTACCTGACTGTTTTATCTTCTGTCTCACACTTGTAATACTTTACAAATACAGGTATCAATATTGCTGAGTATTCTCTGTAAACAATGGCAATGTTACTGAACAAAAACATTCTCTGTAAACAATATCAATGTTACTGAACAAGAACATTCTCTGTAAACAATATCAATGTTACTGAACAAGAACATTCTCTGTAAACAATATCAATGTTACTGAACAAAAACATTCTCTGTAAACAATATCAATGTTACTGAACAAAAACATTCTCTGTAAACAATATCAATATTACTGAACAAGAACATTCTCTGTAAACAATATCAATGTTACTTAACAAGAACATTCTCTGTAAACAATGTCACTGAACAAGAACAATCTCAGTAAACAATGTCACTGAAAAAGAAAATTCTCTGTAAACAATGTCACTGAACAAGAACATTCTCAGTAAACAATGTCACTGAACAAAAACATTCTCTGTAAACAATATCAATGTTACTGAACAAGAAAATTCTCTGTAAACAATGTCACTGAACAAGAACAATCTCAGTAAACAATGTCAATGTCACTGAACAAGAACATTCTCTGTAAACAATGTCAATGTTACTGAACAAGAACATTCTCTGTAAACAATGTCACTGAACAAGAACATTCTCTGTAAACAATGTCACTGAACAAGAACATTCTCTGTAAACAATGTCACTGAACAAGAACATTCTCTGTAAACAATGTCAATGTTACTGAACAAGAACATTCTCAGTACACAATATCACTGTTAGTGTTTGTTTGTTTGTTTTGGAATTTCGCACAAAGCTACTTGAGAGCTATCTGTGTTAGCCATCCCTAATTTAGCAGTGTAAGACTAGAGGAAAGGCAACTAGTCATCACCACCAACCACCAACTCTTAGGCTAATCTTTTACCAACGAATAGTGAAATTGACCAACACTTTAGGTAATATTGTTTCACCAACCTATCGTTATAAAACCAAAACTTAAGGTAATATTGTTTCACCAACCTATCGTTATAAAACCAAAACTTAAGGTAATATTGTTTCACCAACCTATCGTTATAAAACCAACACTTAAGGTATATTGTTTCACCAACCTATCGTTATAAAACCAACACTTAAGGTATATTGTTCCACCAACCTATCGTTATAAAACCAACACTTAAGGTATATTGTTTCACCAACCTATCGTTATAAAACCAACACTTAAGGTATATTGTTTCACCAACCTATCGTTATAAAACCAACACTTAAGGTATATTGTTTCACCAACCTATCGTTATAAAACCAACACTTAAGGTATATTGTTTCACCAACCTATCGTTATAAAACCAACACTTAAGGTATATTGTTTCACCAACCTATCGTTATAAAACCAACACTTAAGGTATATTGTTTCACCAACCTATCGTTATAAAACCAACACTTAAGGTATATTGTTTCACCAACCTATCGTTATAAAACCAACACTTAAGGTAATATTGTTTCACCAACCTATCGTTATAAAACCAACACTTTAGGTAGTATTGTTTCACCAACCTATCGTTATAAAACCAACACTTGAGGTAATATTGTTTCACCAACCTATCGTTATAAACCAACACTTGAGGTAATATTGTTTCACCAACCTATCGTTATAAAACCAACACTTTAGGTAATATTGTTTCACCAACCTATCGTTATAAAACCAACACTTTAGGTAATATTGTTTCACCAACCTATCGTTATAAAACCAACACTTTAGGTAATATTGTTTCACCAACCTATCGTTATGAAACCAACACTTTAGGTATTATTGTTTCACCAACCTATCATTATAAAACCAACACTTTAGGTAATATTGTTTCCCCAACTTATTGTTATAAAACCAACACTTTAGGTAATATTGTTTCACCAACCTATCGTTATAAAACCAACACTTGAGGTAATATTGTTTCACCAACCTATCGTTATAAAACCAACACTTTAGGTAATATTGTTTCCCCAACTTATTGTTATAAAACCAACACTTTAGGTAATATTGTTTCACCAACCTATCGTTATAAAACCAACACTTGAGGTAATATTGTTTCACCAACCTATCGTTATAAAACCAACACTTTAGGTAATATTGTTTCACCAACCTATCGTTATAAAACCAACACTTGAGGTAATATTGTTTCACCAACCTATCGTTATAAAACCAACACTTTAGGTAATATTGTTTTACCAACCTATTGTTATAAAACCAACACTTTAGGTAATATTGTTTCACCAACCTATCGTTATAAAACCAACACTTTAGGTATTATTGTTTCACCAACCTATTGTTATAAAACCAACACTTTAGGTAATATTGTTTTACCTGTTGCTGCTCCACAGAGATGTTTACTTAATCCAACAATTCTTCCCTCATGATTAGCTACACAGGGAACTTTACCTAGAAACAAAAAATTGTATTTTATAAAAAACCAGGAATTAAAAACAAAGTATCTGAGACAGAAATATGAATTTCTTTGACATGCAGATTTATATTTAGAAATAAATAATCAGAACTGCATACCTAATAAAAGGTCTTGAATGTCGATTCTAATTCTCTCAATCCTAGGTTCATTTTCACCTTTCAGTCTGTTTTCAAACTGGTGGAAAACACATTTTTACCACAATATTGAATTAAACACAAATTATAGGCAAAAAATAAAACATATTTGATAGATTATTTATTAATTAAAATTTAAAAAAAAGAATAATTTGTTTCAAGCTTATATATACATCCAAATGATTTTTAAAACATTAAATTCATTAAGTGGCAAACTCTTGGGTGGCATTACTAGAACCTGTCACATTTGAAAATTTAATTATATGTAGAATTTATGTCTAAAACATTTGAATTATTATCACAAAATGCATATACCTTAAGTTGAAAAGCAACCTCATATTATATTACAAATTCGTAAACCTCTTTAAAAAGTATTTTATATTTATACAAAAAACAAACTGTGATATTAACAGCATTATATTTGCTAGAGACAATTTTTTAGAAAACCTCCAAGTTTGCTTGTAGAGTTAATGTGTGAAATAATGAAATTAAAATTTTCAAAGAAGTAGAAAAACTTTCTAGCAAGACACACCTACAGATAACTTACTCATGTCAGTAGCCCCTGGAAGTTCATTTTCATGTAAAACAGCTGGGCTTGTCAAGTGACTTTATTAGTGAAGGAAACACGGTGTAATATCAGTTACCAATCTGAACAGTCAAGTGACTTTATTAGTGAAGGAAACACGGTGTAATATCAGTTACCAATCTGAACAGTCAAGTGACTTTATAAGTGAAGGAAACAAGGTGTAATATTAGTTACCAACATGAACAGTCAAGTGACTTTATTAGTGAAGGAAACATGGTGTAATATTAGTTACCAATGTGAACAGTCAAGTGACTTTATTAGTGAAGGAAACACGGTGTAATATTAGTTACCAATATGAACAGTCAAGTGACTTTATTAGTGAAGGAAACATGGTGTAATATTAGTTGCAAACATGAACAGTCAAGTGACTTTATTAGTGAAGGAAACAGAGTGTAATATTAGTTACCAATATCAACAGTCAAGTGACTTTATTAGTGAAGGAAACATGGTGTAATATTAGTTACCAACATGAACAGTCAAGTGACTTTATTAGTGAAGGAAACATGGTGTAATATTAGTTACCAACATGAACAGTCAAGTGACTTTATTAGTGAAGGAAACATGGTGTAATATTAGTTACCAACATGAACAGTCAAGTGACTTTATTAGTGAAGGAAACATGGTGTAATATTAGTTACCAACATGATCAGTCAAGTGACTTTATTAGTGAAGGAAACATGGTGTAATATTAGTTACCAACATGAACAGTCAAGTGACTTTATTAGTGAAGGAAACATGGTGTAATATTAGTTACCAACATGAACAGTCAAGTGACTTTATTAGTGAAGGAAACATGGTGTAATATTAGTTACCAACATGAACAGCAGCAGTGCGGGTGAACAAATGTAACTAATTAAGACGTTGAAAGAGACGAATTGATTAGATAATGATGAAAAGTGACAAACACTGAAACAACATTTCTATAAAGTCAGCAGGATGTTTAGAGGCCAGAGACAGGATACAAAGCCTACTTCACCAGCCCTACAAGATGACCAACACTTGATAATATGGACTCAAAACTCAGCTTCTCAACTGATTAAAATTCATTTTTGTAAAAACTGGCCCTTATACCAGATGGACAGTGCTGTGATTCAGTCACAGCTAGTTGATATGTGGAATAGTTTTCTAAAATGATACGTGAGAGAACATTCTTCTCGCAGATAGATTGTGCTTTACAATGCATGACATGTCATGAACAAATTATTATTTGTTACTCAACACTCTCGATGCAATGCAACTTTTACTTTTAAGAAGTTCATTAACCCCCTCTTAAACTTCTGAAGTATTAGCCTTAATTATTGGCAATGGTAACCCTAACAACAGAATCAAACTGTCTTAACTGAAATATAGCTTGTCTTCATAATACAGTACAAAGACACCAGGGGTCTGTCAATCAACCAATAGTTTTGTAATGCTTCATACGTTCATTGTGTACCCTTCTTTCCTGAAGAATAAATAATATACAAAATTTGTGTTGACACAGTATGCACCAGGAGAGTGACTGAGACCAGGGTCCAATGTCTTTTTATTACACATGTGGTACTAACACAGAAGGAAACTATTTAACCATTAGTGTTTACCTATACATATGCTGTCATCAAAGCTTCCACTTCAAAGATGGTAAACTCTGATTTTCACTAATTGGAAGAAGAAAGTAATAGCTGAATGCAATGGCAAGCACACTCACTGGACCCAAGATGAAAACCCAAGATGCTCTAAGAATTTGCTTAGCAACACATAATTAACCTCCAGGCTGTGTTGAGGAATTGCAAACAACTCTGATGGAGAAGTGACAGCTCATTGGTTTACTAATTTTAAATTTGTGACATTAATATACAATTTGTGTAAGTTGTGAAGAGAGTCAAGACAATCTTTTCTGATAAGTTCTTAAGCTGTAATAACTAATGTAACAAGATGGCATAGAAATCCAACAGTGGTCTTTTGTGTATTAAATAACACTGATGGTCACTTGATACTTATTATAAATAAATTGAAATCAGGGATATATGTAGGATTATTTCATAATGGTAATCATTATGGATACAGTTACTGTTATTTTATAATGGTAATTATTATTTATACAGTTATTGTTCTTTAGTAATGGTAATTATTATGGATACTGTTATTGTTATTTAATAATGGTAATTTTTATTAATACAGTTATTGTTATTTAATAATGGTAATTATTATTGATACAGTTACTGTTATTTAGTAATGGTAATTATTATGGATACTGTTATTGTTATTTAATAATGGTAATTTTTATTAATACAGTTATTGTTATTTAATAATGGTAATTATTATTGATACAGTTACTGTTATTTAATAATGGTAATTATTATTTATACAGTTATTGTTATTTAATAATGGTAATTATTATGGATACAGTTACTGTTATTTAATAATGGTAATTATTATTGATACAGTTATTGTTATTTAATAATGGTAATTATTATTGATACAGTTACTGTTATTTAGTAATGGTAATTATTATGGATACAGTTATTGTTATTTAATAATGGTAATTATTATTGATACAGTTATTGTTATTTAATAATGGTAATTATTATTGATACAGTTACTGTTATTTAATAATGGTAATTATTATTTATACAGTTATTGTTCTTTAGTAATGGTAATTATTATGGATACTGTTATTGTTATTTAATAATGGTAATTTTTATTAATACAGTTATTGTTATTTAATAATGGTAATTATTATTGATACAGTTACTGTTATTTAATAATGGTAATTATTATTTATACAGTTATTGTTCTTTAGTAATGGTAATTATTATGGATACTGTTATTGTTATTTAATAATGGTAATTTTTATTAATACAGTTATTGTTATTTAATAATGGTAATTATTATTGATACAGTTACTGTTATTTAGTAATGGTAATTATTATGGATACTGTTATTGTTATTTAATAATGGTAATTTTTATTAATACGTTATTGTTATTTAATAATGGTAATTATTATTGATACAGTTACTGTTATTTAATAATGGTAATTATTATTTATACAGTTATTGTTATTTAATAATGGTAATTATTATGGATACAGTTATTGTTATTTAATAATGGTAATTTTTATTAATACAGTTATTGTTATTTAATAATGGTAATTATTATTGATACAGTTACTGTTATTTAGTAATGGTAATTATTATGGATACTGTTATTGTTATTTAATAATGGTAATTTTTATTAATACAGTTATTGTTATTTAATAATGGTAATTATTATTGATACAGTTACTGTTATTTAATAATGGTAATTATTATTTATACAGTTATTGTTCTTTAGTAATGGTAATTATTATGGATACTGTTATTGTTATTTAATAATGGTAATTTTTATTAATACAGTTATTGTTATTTAATAATGGTAATTATTATTGATACAGTTACTGTTATTTAATAATGGTAATTATTATTTATACAGTTATTGTTCTTTAGTAATGGTAATTATTATGGATACTGTTATTGTTATTTAATAATGGTAATTTTTATTAATACAGTTATTGTTATTTAATAATGGTAATTATTATTGATACAGTTACTGTTATTTAGTAATGGTAATTATTATGGATACTGTTATTGTTATTTAATAATGGTAATTTTTATTAATACAGTTATTGTTATTTAATAATGGTAATTATTATTGATACAGTTACTGTTATTTAATAATGGTAATTATTATTTATACAGTTATTGTTATTTAATAATGGTAATTATTATTTATACAGTTATTGTTATTTAATAATGGTAATTATTATGGATACAGTTATTGTGATAGTGTTTAGGATGTAGATAGGTGAGGCAGAAATAGTTAATGCATATTGCACATTTATCATCTTCTGAAATCATTATGATAATAATCTAAGAAACTTCTACAAAAACTTAATTTTGGTTTTTGAGGTTTCCAAAAGCTATTAAGCCTTCAATTTGTCTGAAACACATTGCTACAGTAAAGAACTGGTGAGTTGCCTAATAGTCATGTGTTTTGCTGATCATTCTGATTGACATTAGTAGGGTTAGCTCTCCTGTAGTTGAAGCTACTTAGGTGACTCACGCACCATAATTTTGCATCTTAACTTGATGAATTCAGAAGCAGTGCAGTGTTTGGAGATTATTCAATCCATTAGGTTAAAATTGGTGTCTTCATAGGAACTGCCATTCATTAATATTGCTTGTTTAAAAGATGAATGGAACAAGTAAGAAACAAGCAATGATGATGTAGATATGTCAAACAATAGAGGAACAAGGTAGGTTTAAATACAGAAAATCTTACAAGAAAGTAGTAACTACTAAGTCAACATTAGAAGCACATGAAATTGTCACTATATGACTTTATAACATTATATAATTTAAACACTTTTGTTCATGGTTATGTTATGATTTCAGGGAGGTTTGTGTACAGTTCTGCTATTGCACGATTATACAAATGTTATTCAACAAACATTACATCTGCAACAGTATTTGAAACCAAAAGCTAGTGTGTATTCCACAATGTAAGTTAAGCTGTATATTTCCTTGGTGTCACTTTTATTAACAGTAATGTTTAAGATATCTAATTTTATTACCCTTAATGTTTATTATTACACTTTTATTATAGACAATTTTTGTCTTGTTTATGCTTAATATATTTATTTAGGCTCAATTTAGATCTCCTAAGCTAGCCAAACCATATGATATAATTATGTTTACAGTTGAAAATGTCATTTATAATGAACCCAACTGATGAAATAATGTATCTAATAAACCCAGAAGAACAATTTGTTCTTTTTTTTTACTTACCTATACTTGTTACTAATTTTATTGTCAATAAGTAACTTGTTCCGATCACAAGCTAACATTAGTAACAAGAGTATAAAAACTGTAAGAATTGCTAAACCACTTGATCACTCTATATGCAAGAGTTACAATTATTATAAAAACAAAAGTGTAATCAAATCAAACAGAAAGAACCACTACCCTGAGAACCATAGTAGTCCTCCCCTGAGCTAAAAGACCCATTAAATTAAAACAGTTCTGATGTGAACTAAAACCCCCACCTGAAATAAATTAACACATGTCTGGAATAGGTGTGGGATAGAACTCCTAACAGAAATAAACTAACTCAGGTGTGGGATAGAAACCCTAACAGAAATAAACTAATTCAGGTCTGGGATAGAAACCCTAACAGAAATAAACTAACTCAGGTCTGGGATAGAACCCCTAACAGAAATAAATAATTCTATAATTATATAATTCAGGTCTGGGATAGAACCCCTAACAGAAATAAACTAATTCAGGTCTGGGATAGAACCCCTAACAGAAATAAACTAATTCAGGTGTGGGATAGAACCTATTCTCTTCTGATTATCACAAACTAAGTCTCCATTAGTTTAACACTAACAGAAAAATTAAACTTTAAAAAGTTATCAATTAGCAATATCATATAATTAAAACAAGTACTTGCAAATAATGCTGTTCTAAACATTCTTACTCTAACCTATTTTCACTATTCGTTGTACAAAAACACATTCACACTAGTACTAAAACAGATGAGAATTTATTTTGGTTTCTGAAATGGAACATTGGAAAAGAAACATTAAATTACAAACAACACATAAATTTTGTGGAAAAAAAAGTTCTGGGCTAACATTGTATTTTAGTGTAAAGTATGTATTTATATACAAATAAATAATTCTTAGGATAGAAATAGATAACCTAATTCTTCTTACCTTATGTCGTTGGGAACCCTTATCAATTAACACAAAGCTGCAAGTTGATTTGTCTGGAACTGCCCGAACAGCCCAGTAACTCAGCTGTCCTAAAAACAGACAGCAATCAAAAAAGTAAATAAACTGTTTGCTCTAGCACATAATTAGATACAGTTTTAATACAAGAAATAAAAGTTCACAGACTCCTCTTCACAAACTTGTTGTACAATTGATACAAAGTATAAAAAAGTTTAATTTTTATTCAATTAATTTGTGTAATTTGATGTTTAAAATATACATCTTGTTCAACATCAAAAGTATACTACGTTTTAGAAGTCTATATTTTAGAATTATTTTCCTATACAATTCAATAAAACTCGTACAATCATGTATAATATAACAGCTGTGCCCCTCAAAACTAGAATAAAATATTTAATGTAACAAAGCTTGTCTTTACCTCTTCCTGCACCAAATTCCACAAAACATGTGTTGTTTTCAACTAGTCCACAAGACTCCAACAGCCCCATAATAGCAGCTTGTTGTTTTAAGTGTTTTAGGGCCATTTGGCCGTATTCTGGTTTTAAGAGTTCTTGTTTAAAAACTGCACTTTCTTTTGACCAACTTTGTGGCAGAGGCACTAGCTCTATTTCAATGAGTGACAACCAAACCAACAGACGGACATGCAATGTACAAAGTTCATCAAATTAATTACAGATCGTATGATACTTCTATATAAGTCTGACAGCTATACTTGTATTTACTGTACTAAGAAATACAAAGTACATTATCTTAAGTATTTCTTATATGGAAATATATTTCATTTGTGATCGAAAAATGTTTAACAACACTTTAGGCCTAAGATTTCTATACTTCTTCAGTCACATAAAACTGTTTTGATTGAACTGGAAAATATATACATATATATAGTGGTTACAATTTCATTAGACAAGATTGTGTAACATACAAGTCAAATATTTTGTAACCTGTGAGGTGCATACCAGTAGTTTCTAAAAGTAACACTAGGTGACAATTCCACTAATTAAACCCATCTCTTGTACTTACAAATGTCACCAGTAATCTTATCCTGTTATGATGACTTACCACAGTGGAATACATTTACCATGACCCTTATATACATACACAAAGTTTTTTGCCTACACACTACATGGATTGTTCTACAGTGTGTCAGATATCAAAACTAGCTTTCTAATCACCCAGATCATATGCATGTATAGAGAATTAAAACAGTAATGCCTGATTTAACACATCATTTGAATAAAGTAACAAATCACACATTTAATATTACTCACAGCTTTATACCATGAATCAATGTGAATATTTAAATATTAATTTAAATTAAATATATTTATAACTACATATATATACTACAAATTATCAGGTAAAAAAAATCTTAAACTATTGCATAATAAAATAAGAATTCAAATAATATTGGCTGAAATAACAATTGAAACAATTTAAAAACAAATTAGAAAAAAAATGAAAGCCAATAGATACAAAAAAATGTATCTTTTGTTTTGTATTAGCTGGTACTAATTGTTTTAATTTATTTTTTCTATTTATTGCACAGTTTAAAAGGTTAGCAGTTAGGTTAATTTGGTATTCTCATTTTAAAGTAAATCTAATAAATTTTAAAACTAACACAGGCCTGCATAAATTTAAACTTAATAAAAAATGTTTTGGTTTTAACCACCAATTTCAATAATTTAGCTACACAAATTTGAAAAATAATATTCATTTTCTATCTATCACAAAATTTTTTAAAAAATCATGAAGTAAAAACACTCTTACTTCGAGAGAAATTATTATTTCATTTACTACAAGGGACATTTTTATCATTAAACTTTTTAAGTTTGGGTTTTAAAACAGCTGATGACTCGTGTCACAATTGGTATAACAAATCTTCAGCCTGTGGTTGAAATCATGTTAAGTATAACAAAATTTGACCCAATTTCACTTATGCAAAAGTACATACGACATTTTGTGAAAAATCTGTATAAATTTGAATAAATTTATATGAATAAAAACAGTTATTTTCAGATTCAGTGCACAGGAATTACTATCAAACATGCAAAGGTTTCAAGACAATAAACCCATCAAAGGCTTGTGTTATTGTTATGTAGGCCTACGTATTTATATTTAAGGTTTACAGAATAGACTAACAGGTCTAAACAATGGCGTCAGTTGAACACACAAACTCACAGTATTAACTAACTTATTTTCAGAGAAAAGCTGAAAACAAGGTCTGTCAGTTTTCAAAACCATACGAAAGATGGTAAAAGAAACTACAAATATACACATAAAATATTTGTATATTAAGATCATTTTCATCATTATTTTTCCCTTTTTTACATCAAATTAGGAGATAGAGAATTTTACCATTGTAGGAAGACCTTATTCTCTCCAGTAGTCCTATCAGTTCTTCATCAGAAACTGATGCAATTGTCACCTACGTAAAACAAGAGATCTATAAATTTGTAAATACACCACAAATATGTTGGCTTTTCAAATTTAATGCACAATTCTATGAATATTCTCAAAACCCCTTTATCTCACTATAAACTGTGTTTAACTTACTACTTAGAAACAGCTTAATATGTTACACATAAGTGTTTACAAACCATTAACTAGAATCTTTTGTCACCTGAAATTAATTTCATTCTTAGGTTGTGTGTTTGGACATCAAACTTCAGTTCTCACGTATCTTCACATATAGCACCTAAAACTACCCAACACTGTGATTAAAAAAACAGTAAATTGTAAAATAATTTGCTTGTTTTAAACTTCTTTTAAAAAAACTCAGATACACAATTCTATTATGTTTTGTACAAATCATTAGTCCTACAAACACACTACTTCATTATGTTTAGTACAACTGATTAGTCCTATAGACACACTACTTCATTATGTTTTGTACAAATGATTAGTCCTACAGACACTACTTCATTATGTTTAGTACAACTGGTTAGTCCTACATACACACTACTTCATTATGTTTAGTACAACTGGTTAGTCCTACAGACACAATACTTCATTATGTTTTGTAAAACCGATTAGTCCTGAAAGCACAATACTCCATTATGTTTTGTACAACTGATTTGTCCTACAAAGACACTACTTCATTATGTTATGCAAAACTAATTAGTCCTAAAGACACAATACTCCATTATGTTTTGTACAACTGATTAGTCCTAAAAGCACAATACTTCATTATGTCTTGTACAACTGATTTGTTCTAGACACAATACTTCATTATGTTATGTAAAACTAATTAGTCCTAAAGACACAATACTCCATTATGTTTTGTACAACTGATTAGTCCTAAAAGCACAATACTTCATTATGTCTTGTACAACTGATTTGTTCTAAAGACACAATACTTCATTATGTTATGTAAAACCGATTAGTCCTGAAAGCACAATACTCCATTATGTTTTGTACAACTGATTTGTCCTACAAAGACACTACTTCATTATGTTATGCAAAACTAATTAGTCCTAAAGACACAATACTCCATTATGTTTTGTACAACTGATTAGTCCTAAAAGCACAATACTTCATTATGTCTTGTACAACTGATTTGTTCTAGACACAATACTTCATTATGTTATGTAAAACTAATTAGTCCTAAAGACACAATACTCCATTATGTTTTGTACAACTGATTAGTCCTAAAAGCACAATACTTCATTATGTCTTGTACAACTGATTTGTTCTAAAGACACAATACTTCATTATGTTATGTAAAACCGATTAGTCCTGAAAGCACAATACTCCATTATGTTTTGTACAACTGATTTGTCCTACAAAGACACTACTTCATTATGTTATGCAAAACTAATTAGTCCTAAAGACACAATACTCCATTATGTTTTGTACAACTGATTAGTCCTAAAAGCACAATACTTCATTATGTCTTGTACAACTGATTTGTTCTAGACACAATACTTCATTATGTTATGTAAAACTAATTAGTCCTAAAGACACAATACTCCATTATGTTTTGTACAACTGATTAGTCCTAAAAGCACAATACTTCATTATGTCTTGTACAACTGATTTGTTCTAAAGACACAATACTTCATTATGTTATGTAAAACCAATTAGTCCTAAAGACACAATACTCCATTATGTTTTGTGCAACTGATTTGTCCTCCAAAGACACTACTTCATTATGTTTTGTACAAGCGATTAGTCCCATAGACACACTATTCTATTACTACCATTTAGAATACTGTAATCGGACAACTGACAGAGGTTTCTAGTGAGATTAAACATTATATTATTGTATTTTTAACTTTTTAGCATCATACATATACCACACAATACATCACATAATAATATCACTATTCCAATGCAGAGATCATAATGACATACGTTTTACAGTTTTATGACATAACTTACTTTTCAATGTATTTACAACAATTTCACATCTTGGTACACTTTTCTCAAACAGAAATCAATATTATGCTGGTCAGCTATAATTTGGGAAATCTCTTCATCATTTAAATCAACCAACAAGATGTCTTTTTCAGGAATAAAAAGAAAATACAATTTAAACTTTTCTACCTTAAATGTCATGACCTATGACATCAACATCCCAGTTTGGTGCACAGGACATCTCTTTTCTCAAATAATAAATATTTGAAGAAGTAAAATTCTCTACATATTTTAAATAATATATATATAAAGAAAATGTTGTGGTGGTAGCCAGTTGTTTTTTATACTACCTCACAGAAACTAGTTTGTTGATATCTTAAACACACTATTAACATTACAGACCTAAGTACGTATACTTCAGACTTCACATACCTCACAGAAACTAGTTTGTTGATACCTTAAACACACTATTAACATTACAGACCTAAGTACGTATACTTCAGACTTCACATACCTCACAGAAACTAGTTTGTTGATATCTTAAACACACTATTAACATTACAGAACTAAGTACGTATACTTCAGACTTCACATACCTCACAGAAACTAGTTTGTTGATATCTTAAACACACTATTAACATTACAGACCTAAGTATGTATACTTCAGACTTCACATACCTCAGAGAAACTAGTTTGTTGATATCTTAAACACACTATTAACATTACAGAACTAAGTACGTATACTTCAGACTTCACATACCTCAGAGAAACTAGTTTGTTGATATCTTAAACACACTATTAACATTACAGAACTAAGTACGTATACTTCAGACTTCACATACCTCAGAGAAACTAGTTTGTTGATACCTTAAACACACTATTAACATTACAGACCTAAGTACATATACTTCAGACTTCACATACCTCACAGAAACTAGTTTGTTGATATCTTAAACACACTATTAACATTACAGACCTAAGTACGTATACTTCAGACTTCACATACCTCACAGAAACTAGTTTGTTGATATCTTAAACACACTATTAACATTACAGACCTAAGTACGTATACTTCAGACTTCACATACCTCACAGAAACTAGTTTGTTGATATCTTAAACACACTATTAACATTACAGAACTAGGTACGTATACTTCAGACTTCACATACCTCACAGAAACTAGTTTGTTGATATCTTAAACACACTATTAACATTACAGAACTAGGTACGTATACTTCAGACTTCACATACCTCACAGAAACTAGTTTGTTGATATCTTAAACACACTATTAACATTACAGACCTAAGTACGTATACTTCAGACTTCACATACCTCACAGAAACTAGTTTGTTGATACCTTAAACACACTATTAACATTACAGAACTAAGTACGTATACTTCAGACTTCATATACCTCACAGAAACTAGTTTGTTGATATCTTAAACACACTATTAACATTACAGAACTAAGTACGTATACTTCAGACTTGTATGTCAAGTATAAAAATAACATTTACGCATAACGCAAACTTGAAAAATATTTGTTTTTGATAATAAACTCCACAGATCCATATTGTTAAACTAAACAATAACCAGAATTAAACACACACAGCATTCACTATTCTGGAACAAAGTGCAACTAGAAATATAAACTGTGTCTATTGTCCATCTTTGTTTCACACAACAAAACACACACAGCATTCAGTATTCTGAAACAAAGTGTGACTGGAAATATAAACTAAGTTTATTGTTTATGTTTGTTAAACATACACAGCATTCAGTATTCTGCAATATGGATGTGGATAGAAATACAGAATGTGTTTGTTGTTTATGTTTGTTTAACAGAACTAAACACTAACAGTAAACTAATCAGTATTCTGGAACATGGATTGGTATAGAAATATGAATCCAGTGTTTCCTAATATTTATTTGAATAACATTTTTTTTGTACTCACTTAACGTTTTAGAGCCTTGCTAATCTCAATTAAAAAATGACTCAGAAATGTGGATTTTACTCATTTTTGTGTGTCAACACTTTGAACCTAGAACAATATAGAACGATACTCTTGTTGCTAAAACCCCAGTTTTAGAACAAAATTTTTTCTAAGAAGCAAATTTTTGAATTAAGTATTATCACAATTCAGGTATGATGTTTAAAAATGATATTTTATGTGTAAAGCAGTCTTGGGTGTTTCAGATTAGTTCTCAGCTTCAAGGACATTTTCTCAGGGCCTGACTGAGGGATTTAGTCTTGGATATCGTTGGTTTGAGGACTTCCATGTTCCAAATTCTGTTCACTTGTCATCTTTCATATTGATAACTCTGATAATAATTTCTATAATTTGACTGTTTGCTAATATTACCTTAAAAGAAACTATAGTTGTAAGCAGGTTAATGACATGTAATATGAGTTTTACTTCACTTATGTGTCAGTTTCAGTAGTTTTACTTCACTTGTGTGTAAGTTTCAGTAGTTTTTCTTTGCTTGTGTGTCAGTTTCAGCAGTTTTACTTCACTTGTGTGTCAGTTTCAGTAGTTTTACTTCACTTGTGTGTCAGTTTCAGAACCACTACGGGCTCATGGTATTTAGAAAAAAAAAATTATCCCTTACATTGGACACTATCAGTAAACACAATTCTTTCATTTGTACCAATAGATACATGCCATATTATAATTCACCAGACACACTGGATTCATGGACAACAAAGTGCTGTCTCTACTTTATTACTGATCTATTTCTACAAAAAATTGTTATATATTCAGATTTTTCTAATGAAGTAATTATATGGAGTTCCCTTGCCACTAGCCTTGATCTAAAAACCTCCAAATCTTGGACTCTGGGTTGCCAGTCATAATTATCTTCCTGGATCCAGGAAATAATCCAAGACTGACATAAAAGCATGTCTATTTCAAGTTATCAAGTGAACTGTTTTAGTCACAGAGAGGTTGTTAAAATGAAGAAACTTAATTAAAGCTTTCATAAAACATATCATGTGCACACCAATATGTTTTTTAAATCTCTTCCTACTATACCAAACAAGTAGAGGTAGATTATATATTATATTATATTATTATATATTATATTATATTATTATATATTATATTATATTATTATATATTATATAATCCAAACTGTTATGTAAAAAACGTTTGGTTGCTATTTTACCATTTTTGAAAAATTAAATGAGCACAATTTGCTCAAACCTAAGAAAAGATGAAAAATGATTAAAAACCAAAAAAGAAAGATCACAAATATTTTTACCTTATTGACCAGTTCACTTGCATGTCCCAAGTTAACATCTGTCCTGCAATACACCTGAAATTTTAAAAAGAGCTTTTAGCACCTTCAAAATCATTAAAAATAAACAAATACATACCATGTAACGGACATTTTATATATAAATTGTAAAATTATAATTTTTAGGCCCATATTTTTATCTATGTAGCATAAGCACTCATGTTCTGAAAACAACATTTATTGCCCTTAGATGTACTGACTGCTTTCCATTCCATCCACCACAATGAACTCTGAAATGTAAATAAAACATTCCGAACACTACCAACAGGGAAGGTCTAAGTGTGAGGCAGCCACCCTAGGTCCCATTCTTCAGTGGCCAAGTCAATTGTACTCTTCTAGAATCCAAACCTGAGAACCCTCTGTTCAACATTTGGAATCAAGCCCCATACTCTCCTCAGGCCAGCCCTGTTTATCAAGTGTCTTTTGTCAATAACTACATGTGAAATTAGTCATTTCAGAGGACAGTCACCTTGTCAGTAAAATAAAACTGTCTTATGAAACTCTGTTAAATGGATGGCAACTGCCTGTTGTGGAGACAAGTATACAAAATTTCATCATGAATACTCTGACCAAACAATCTATCAAGGTTTCATCATGAACACTGACTAAACAATCTATCAAGGTTTCATCATGAACACTCTGACTAAACAATCTATCAAGGTTTCATCATGAATACTCTGACTAAACAATCTATCAAGGTTTCATCATGAACACTGACTAAACAATCTATCAAGGTTTCATCATGAACACTCTGACTAAACAATCTATCAAGGTTTCATCATGAATACTCTGACTAAACAATCTATCAAGGTTTCATCATGAATACTCTGACTAAACAATCTATCAAGGTTTCATCATAAACACTCTGACTAAACAATCTATCAAGGTTTCATCATGAATACTCTGACTAAACAATCTATCAAGGTTTCATCATGAATACTCTGACTAAATCTATCAAGGTTTCATCATGAATACTCTGACTAAATCTATCAAGGTTTCATCATGAATACTCTGACTAAATCTATCAAGGTTTCATCATGAATACTCTGACTGAACAATCTATCAAGGTTTCATCATGAATACTCTGACTAAATCTATCAAGGTTTCATCATGAATACTCTGACTAAATCTATCAAGGTTTCATCATGAATACTCTGACTGAACAATCTATCAAGGTTTCATCATGAATACTCTGACTGAACAATCTATCAAGGTTTCATCATGAATACTCTGACTAATCTATCAAGGTTTCATCATGAATAATCTGACTAAATCTATCAAGGTTTCATCATGAATACTCTGACTAAACAATCTATCAAGGTTTCATCATGAATACTCTGACTAAATCTATCAAGGTTTCATCATGAATACTCTGACTAAATCTATCAAGGTTTCATCATGAATACTCTGACTAAATCTATCAAGGTTTCATCATGAATACTCTGACTAAATCTATCAAGGTTTCATCATGAATACTCTGACTAAATCTATCAAGGTTTCATCATGAATACTCTGACTGAACAATCTATCAAGGTTTCATCATGAATACTCTGACTAAATCTATCAAGGTTTCATCATGAATACTCTGACTAAATCTATCAAGGTTTCATCATGAATACTCTGACTGAACAATCTATCAAGGTTTCATCATGAATACTCTGACTGAACAATCTATCAAGGTTTCATCATGAATACTCTGACTAAATCTATCAAGGTTTCATCATGAATAATCTGACTAAATCTATCAAGGTTTCATCATGAATACTCTGACTAAACAATCTATCAAGGTTTCATCATGAATACTCTGACTAAACAATCTATCAAGGTTTCATCATGAATACTCTGACTAAACAATCTATCAAGGTTTCATCATGAATACTCTGACTAAACAATCTATCAAGGTTTCATCATGAATACTCTGACTAAACAATCTATCAAGGTTTCAACATGAACACTCTGACTAAACAATCTATCAAGGTTTCATCATGAACACTCAGACTAAACAATCTATCAAGGTTTCATCATGAATATTCTGAATAAATCTATCAAGGTTTCATCATGAATACTCTGACTAAACAATCTATCAAGGTTTCATCATGAATACTCTGACTAAACAATCTATCAAGGTTTCATCATGAATACTCTGACTAAACAATCTATCAAGGTTTCATCATGAATACTCTGACTAAACAATCTATCAAGGTTTCATCATGAATACTCTGACTAAATCTATCAAGGTTTCATCATGAATACTCTGACTGAACAATCTATCAAGGTTTCATCATGAATACTCTGACTAAACAATCTATCAAGGTTTCATCATGAATAATCTGACTAAATCTATCAAGGTTTCATCATGAATACTCTGACTAAACAATCTATCAAGGTTTCATCATGAATACTCTGACTAAACAATCTATCAAGGTTTCATCATGAACACTGACTAAACAATCTATCAAGGTTTCATCATGAACACTCTGACTAAACAATCTATCAAGGTTTCATCATGAATACTCTGACTAAACAATCTATCAAGGTTTCATCATAAACACTCTGACTAAACAATCTATCAAGGTTTCATCATGAATACTCTGACTAAACAATCTATCAAGGTTTCATCATGAATACTCTGACTAAATCTATCAAGGTTTCATCATGAATACTCTGACTAAATCTATCAAGGTTTCATCATGAATACTCTGACTAAATCTATCAAGGTTTCATCATGAATACTCTGACTGAACAATCTATCAAGGTTTCATCATGAATACTCTGACTAAATCTATCAAGGTTTCATCATGAATACTCTGACTAAATCTATCAAGGTTTCATCATGAATACTCTGACTGAACAATCTATCAAGGTTTCATCATGAATACTCTGACTAAATCTATCAAGGTTTCATCATGAATAATCTGACTAAATCTATCAAGGTTTCATCATGAATACTCTGACTAAACAATCTATCAAGGTTTCATCATGAATACTCTGACTAAACAATCTATCAAGGTTTCATCATGAATACTCTGACTAAACAATCTATCAAGGTTTCATCATGAATACTCTGACTAAACAATCTATCAAGGTTTCATCATGAACACTCAGACTAAACAATCTATCAAGGTTCATCATGAATACTCTGACTAAATCTATCAAGGTTTCATCATGAATACTCTGACTAAACAATCTATCAAGGTTTCATCATGAATACTCTGACTAAACAATCTATCAAGGTTTCATCATGAATACTCTGACTAAACAATCTATCAAGGTTTCATCATGAATACTCTGACTAAACAATCTATCAAGGTTTCATCATGAATACTCTGACTAAACAATCTATCAAGGTTTCATCATGAATACTCTGACTAAATCTATCAAGGTTTCATCATGAATACTCTGACTAAATCTATCAAGGTTTCATCATGAATACTCTGACTAAATCTATCAAGGTTTCATCATGAATACTCTGACTGAACAATCTATCAAGGTTTCATCATGAATACTCTGACTAAATCTATCAAGGTTTCATCATGAATACTCTGACTAAATCTATCAAGGTTTCATCATGAATACTCTCACTAAATCTATCAAGGTTTCATCATGAATACTCTCACTAAATCTATCAAGGTTTCATCATGAATACTCTGACTGAACAATCTATCAAGGTTTCATCATGAATACTCTGACTAAATCTATCAAGGTTTCATCATGAATACTCTGACTAAATCTATCAAGGTTTCATCATGAATACTCTGACTAAATCTATCAAGGTTTCATCATGAATACTCTGACTGAACAATCTATCAAGGTTTCATCATGAATACTCTGACTGAACAATCTATCAAGGTTTCATCATGAATACTCTGACTAAACAATCTATCAAGGTTTCATCATGAATAATCTGACTAAATCTATCAAGGTTTCATCATGAATACTCTGACTAAACAATCTATCAAGGTTTCATCATGAATACTCTGACTAAACAATCTATCAAGGTTTCATCATGAATACTCTGACTAAACAATCTATCAAGGTTTCATCATGAATACTCTGACTAAACAATCTATCAAGGTTTCATCATGAATACTCTGACTAAACAATCTATCAAGGTTTCATCATGAACACTCAGACTAAACAATCTATCAAGGTTTCATCATGAATATTCTGACTAAATCTATCAAGGTTTCATCATGAATACTCTGACTAAACAATCTATCAAGGTTTCATCATGAACACTCAGACTAAACAATCTATCAAGGTTTCATCATGAATACTCTGACTAAATCTATCAAGGTTTCATCATGAATACTCTGACTAAACAATCTATCAAGGTTTCATCATGAATACTCTGACTAAACAATCTATCAAGGTTTCATCATGAATACTCTGACTAAACAATCTATCAAGGTTTCATCATGAATACTCTGACTAAACAATCTATCAAGGTTTCATCATGAATATTCTGAATAAATCTATCAAGGTTTCATCATGAATACTCTGACTGAACAATCTATCAAGGTTTCATCATGAATACTCTGACTAAACAATCTATCAAGGTTTCATCATGAATACTCTGACTAAACAATCTATCAAGGTTTCATCATGAATACTCTGACTAAACAATCTATCAAGGTTTCATCATGAATACTCTGACTAAACAATCTATCAAGGTTTCATCATGAATACTCTGACTAAACAATCTATCAAGGTTTCATCATGAATACTCTGACTAAACAATCTATCAAGGTTTCATCATGAATACTCTGACTAAACAATCTATCAAGGTTTCATCATGAATACTCCTGACTAAACAATCTATCAAGGTTTCATCATGAATACTCTGACTAAACAATCTATCAAGGTTTCATCATGAATACTCTGACTAAACAATCTATCAAGGTTTCATCATGAATACTCTGACTAAATCTATCAAGGTTCATCATGAATACTCTGACTAAATCTATCAAGGTTTCATCATGAATACTCTGACTGAACAATCTATCAAGGTTTCATCATGAATACTCTGACTGAACAATCTATCAAGGTTTCATCATGAATACTCTGACTAAACAATCTATCAAGGTTTCATCATGAATACTCTGACTAAATCTATCAAGGTTTCATCATGAATACTCTGACTAAACAATCTATCAAGGTTTCATCATGAATACTCTGACTAAACAATCTATCAAGGTTTCATCATGAATACTCTGACTAAACAATCTATCACGGTTTCATCATGAATACTCTGACTAAACAATCTATCAAGGTTTCATCATGAATACTCTGACTAAATCTATCAAGGTTTCATCATGAATACTCTGACTGAACAATCTATCAAGGTTTCATCATGAATACTCTGACTAAACAATCTATCAAGGTTTTATCATGAATACTCTGACTAAACAATCTATCAAGGTTTCATCATGAATACTCTGACTAAACAATCTATCAAGGTTTCATCATGAATACTCTGACTAAACAATCTATCAAGGTTTCATCATGAATACTCTGACTAAACAATCTATCAAGGTTTCATCATGAATACTCTGACTAAACAATCTATCAAGGTTTCATCATGAATACTCTGACTAAACAATCTATCAAGGTTTCATCATGAATACTCTGACTAAACAATCTATCAAGGTTTCATCATGAATACTCTGACTAAACAATCTATCAAGGTTTCATCATGAATACTCTGACTAAACAATCTATCAAGGTTTCATCATGAATACTCTATGAATACTCTGACTTAAACAATCTATCAAGGTTTCATCATGAATACTCTGACTAAACAATCTATCAAGGTTTCATCATGAATACTCTGACTAAACAATCTATCAAGGTTTCATCATGAATACTCTGACTAAACAATCTATCAAGGTTTCATCATGAATACTCTGACTAAACAATCTATCAAGGTTTCATCATGAATACTCTGACTAAACAATCTATCAAGGTTTCATCATGAATACTCTGACTAACATCTATCAAGGTTTCATCATGAATACTCTGACTAAACAATCTATCAAGGTTTCATCATGAATACTCTGACCTAAACAATCTATCAAGGTTTCATCATGAATACTCTGACTAAACAATCTATCAAGGTTTCATCATGAATACTCTGACTAAACAATCTATCAAGGTTTCATCATGAATACTCTGACTAAACAATCTATCAAGGTTTCATCATGAATACTCTGACTAAACAATCTATCAAGGTTTCATCATGAATACTCTGACTAAATCTATCAAGGTTTCATCATGAATACTCTGACTAAACAATCTATCAAGGTTTTATCATGAATAATCTGACTAAATCTATCAAGGTTTCATCATGAATACTCTGACTAAACAATCTATCAAGGTTTCATCATGAATACTCTGACTAAATCTATCAAGGTTTCATCATGAATACTCTGACTAAACAATCTATCAATGTTTCATCATGAATACTCTGACTAAACAATCTATCAAGGTTTCATCATGAATACTCAGACTAAACAATCTATCAAGGTTTCATCATGAATACTCTGACTAAATCTATCAAGGTTTCATCATGAATACTCTGACTAAACAATCTATCAAGGTTTCATCATGAATACTCTGACTAAACAATCTATCAAGGTTTCATCATGAATACTCTGACTAAACAATCTATCAAGGTTTCATCATGAATACTCTGACTAAACAATCTATCAAGGTTTCATCATGAATACTCAGACTAAACAATCTATCAAGGTTTCATCATGAATACTCTGACTAAATCTATCAAGGTTTCATCATGAATACTCTGACTGAACAATCTATCAAGGTTTCATCATGAATACTCTGACTGAACAATCTATCAAGGTTTCATCATGAATACTCTGACTAAACAATCTATCAAGGTTTCATCATGAATACTCTGACTAAACAATCTATCAAGGTTTCATCATGAATACTCTGACTAAACAATCTATCAAGGTTTCATCATGAACACTCTGACTAAACAATCTATCAAGGTTTTATCATGAATACTCTGACTAAACAATCTATCAAGGTTTCATCATGAATACTCTGACTAAACAATCTATCAAGGTTTCATCATGAATACTCTGACTAAATCTATCAAGGTTTCATCATGAATACTCTGACTAAACAATCTATCAAGGTTTAATCATGAATACTCTGACTAAATCTATCAAGGTTTCATCATGAATACTCAGACTAAACAATCTATCAAGGTTTCATCATGAATACTCTGACTAAATCTATCAAGGTTTCATCATGAATACTCTGACTAAACAATCTATCAAGGTTTCATCATGAATACTCTGACTAAACAATCTATCAAGGTTTCATCATGAATACTCTGACTAAACAATCTATCAAGGTTTCATCATGAATACTCTGACTAAACAATCTATCAAGGTTTCATCATGAACACTCTGACTAAACAATCTATCAAGGTTTTATCATGAATACTCTGACTAAACAATCTATCAAGGTTTCATCATGAATACTCTGACTAAACAATCTATCAAGGTTTTATCATGAATACTCTGACTAAACAATCTATCAAGGTTTCATCATGAATACTCTGACTAAACAATCTATCAAGGTTTCATCATGAATACTCTGACTAAACAATCTACCAAGAAAAACTATCTTAGTTAAAGATGATTCCTCTCCTATCAAAATTTACATTTTTGTCCCCTAGTCCTAACATTCTCACCATTAAATACAAAACAAAACAATGGATTAACACTATCAACTCCCTTAACAATCTTAAACACCTCAACCATATCCCCACTAACTCTTATTTTTTCCAAGAGAAAACACTTCCAGATATATAAACCTATCGTAGTAGAAAGCTGTTCTAAAAACTACCTGTAGTTAAATGCAGGTGAAATAGAGAAGCACATTACACATCCGTAATTTAAATAACTAAACTTTGGGACCAAAACCTTATCACCTTACACAATTTATTGGTAGAAAAGAATCTATTAACATGCAGTTATTGCTGAAGTCCTAACACATACAAATTCAAATTTTATAACTTTTAACACTTACTATAGAAAGAACTTTTTTATACTTACAGGAAGTTCTTTCTTCCTAGCATTACATTTCTTCAAATGACTTTCCAACTTTGTTGCAAAACACGTGCTGCAAAAAAAATAAGTTATTACAAAAAATGTTCAGATATTCATCTGTTAGAATAATACCGTGACGTGCATTACACATTTATTACACACAAACATATATTCACAAGTTTATATTCTGTATATATTTTGACTGGGTTGGATTTAGAGTTTTTGGCTCAGAGATACTGAGGTCACCAGCACCAAACAAAATAAATCAACTGAATTAACAGAACAATTAAAGCAACCATTAGGAGCAGCTGAGCAAACTTAAATCACACAGTTGGATAGTCACTATTTCCTGAGTTAGTAGGAAGTGTTAATATAACAACCTTCTAAAATACATTTCCATACATAAATACATTACAAAATTTATTTCTAAATTACAATGGTAAAATAATATTATCAAGTTTATGAAAAGAAGAGGAAAGATTGAAAAACTTTATTATACTGAATGAAAACCTAACAATAAAAAATGAGATTTGTACATCATACCAAGTTCTTAAATACCACTCCCGAGTTCAACTGTGGCAGAAAATAAAGTAAGAACTTTGGATATATTCATGAAAACTGTAATACCCGTCAACTGGTGAAGAATGTTTAAACTGAATTACAATAACATACAGTGTTTCCATTGTTCGTGATTTGTGAAGAACCTCGTTAAAGTTGTCATGATTAAACTTACTGAGATCCATCAAGAGGACACTGGATCCGTCTTCCTTTATTACAGTCCTGCAGGAAATTATGAAAAACATTTTACTGTCATTTTCAACACACCAACTTATACACATATCTAGAAATTTCTCAACACACTCACTGAAGAGCACACTTGTCCACATTTGATATTCATTTTTACACGGTAATGATGCACATTGCATCAGATTTGTTATTATTGCTATTGTGTTATTGAAAACACAATGATATTACACTGAAACTTTTATTAGTACACGTTATGCACAATACCAAAGGTCACAGCAGTTAACATGTTAAATATTACTCAGCTGAAAAGTTTTATTTCTTTCACAAATAATTTTTCTAAGATATTCAAATTTTTATTTTTTTCAAGTCGATTTGATATAAAACTAAGATTTCTATATGAAAAACCTGAATCCATTCTAACCATAAGTTTTATTATTATTTTGTTAACTTTAAACTGGAGTTCCCATTTGCTTATTCCTATACAATACTTGTTCTGTTCAGTTCATTATAACATATTACACACTAATTCAGCCACTGAAAATTTGGAAATAAGTTTATTTTATACATTAATGATATTAAAAAAACAACCTAAATATGATGATGTAAATATCTCCACACAATACCTCAACTTCTAGAGGGCAGTGTTCTCCACACACTAACAAACCTGGAAGAGCTTTCATCTTACAAAACCTTCTCTTTCTCTCTAGAAAGTGAGAGCAGTAACGAATTTCTTGCTGTTCCATGACACTCAACCAACCTACAAATAATTAATCATGTTTTACATAGAATTACATGAAGCCACGATTCAAACAAGCTACCAATAATTTGTCTAACATTCACACTATTACATGAAGCCACGATTAAAACAAGCTACCAATAATTTATCAAATATTCACACTATTACACAAAGCTACAATTCAAACAATCTACCAATAATTTATCAAATATTCACACTATTACTTGAAACTAGGATTTATACAATATACAAATAATTCAAGATATTTAGACACTATTAATTAAAACTTGTCATTCTATGTTCAATAAATTAAGAGGACCACAATATACAGACTCGTGTGTTTCAAATAACTCAAAACATGAAAAAAGATAACATACTGACAGGCCATTATTACATTTACAATACACTACTTATTGTATGTGTTTTAATAATTATCCTTTGAGAAGAGAATATTATTTAATAGAGTACTAAATGTATTTTCACACACCTTACAACTATGGACTAAAATCACACATCACTTCCTGAGAACAAAACTTATTTCAGATGAGAAGAAGCCATAAAAAGACTAAATCTACATCATGCAACTGTTATGTAAAGGTCATGTTACTCTTTGCATATTATACTTACATACACTCTATGAATACACATAACAGGTGATGGCAGAATCTACTATAAGTAGGTCACTAGTTTTTTTCCATTATAACTAATCAAAATGCTAATAACTATATGCTGACTTGACCTTGAACCCTCAAATCACATTCATGTTATTGCTGTGATACAGTGAGTCTAGGCCTAAACAGACTACTGTAATTTGATATATGAACATCTGTTGTCCATTCATAGTTTTATGGACTTAAATTGTCCAGCAGTTATATTCATGTTATTTAAGTTATTGTCCAATAGTGAAGATAAAACATGAAAACAGATTAACAAGTGATGTTCTCTCTTTTGACACTCTCTTCTCACACATATAACAACATATCATTTAAAAAACTAAATGTCAGATCTATAAAATAAAGTTGAAGTAAATTCATTTCAGTTTATCACAAATAATGTGTGGTAGTTTTGCACTAACTGATTTTATCAAAATGTTTAACAAAACACAAATTATGAATATTTCATCTTCAGTACGTTTCATTACTCGTACATGTTATATAGTCTTCTGGTGTAATAAAATATGGCAGATACATTAAAACATTTTAAAAATGTAACATCTCTAAGATAATATAATTGTGGAAGACATCAAATTATATCCGATTTTTGATGCTTAACTCTGGATTCAAATTTCATAGGACTGACATAAAATATTTATATTTACACTATTTACATTAATCAAACTAGATTATTTACTGGTTTAAATTCAACTTACATTAAAACGTAAGATTTTTCATTTTTACAATATAATCTGTAGTAATTGTACTACTGGCACAATTACTATTGAAGTATTGTAAATATACGGTACAAATAACGCTGTGCACTTATACTATACCTAGGGCTATCTCAACAGAAAAGTGTCTGTAACAAAGTTATCTAACAAATGTGACCAATGATAATGTTAATTTTGTCAGTGTCTTCAACTAGAAAAGTTACGGACAGCATGGTTTACTCTGTAGTCACAAATTCCCCGCAATTCATTAACAAGAAACGATAAATGTTTGGCAAAATTTCTTAAAAAAACAAATTATATTAAAACAGCAGACTTATTATATAGCAATGACTAAATTACGTACGCCCAAATCACAGGCAGAATTTATTTTCTTCGCACTATGAATGGAAGTTATATTACTAGTGATAAACGTAGTAGCACTACTTTTGAACACGTGTTACAAAAATTCAAAGAACGATGAAACGGAAAGAACATAGCCAGTAGTGCGCATGCGTCTTAGATCACGAGACCTCGTTGTCCTTATTTGTAATCAATGTTCACGAAAGAGCTGAAGTGTTTAAGAATCCATATTCTTTAACTATAACAACAAAAAGAGCTACAGTTGATCAAAATCAAGCGGATATAGTTTCATCCATGAAATAACCCTTAACGCCATCTACCAACTTACAAAATAAACACTTCCTACGCTATTACTATCATGTCTTCTATTGTATGTATGGGTGTGTGTTATACTAAATAACTAAATTCTTATTTGTTGATTCTGGTATGTTCCAACTAAACGACCCGGCATGGTTAGGTGGTTAAGGCACTCGACTCCTACTCCAAGCGTTGTGAGTTCGAATTCTCATCCCTCCAAACACGTTCCTCCTTTCAACCGTGGGAGCATTATAAGTAAGGGTTAATACTACTATTCGTTGGTAAAAGAGTAGCCCAAGACTAGCTCCCTTCCTTTACAGTGCTAACGTAGGGACGGGTAGCGCAGATAGCCATCGTGTAGCTTGGCGTGAAATTCAAATAAAGTGTCATTTTTCATATCCTAATTAACCATTATTTCATAAATATTTGAAAATAAAATTATTAAATGGCCATATCATTAATTATATAACAACTTCCACGAGAAGATGCTTAAATTTTATAACAGTAATTACAATTAATAAGAGCTTTATGACCAATATACAAACTGCAAAATGACTCTTTGACCTCTGTGGTGACACAAGAGCAATGACCTAGAGGTCATCAGTTGTTACGCTAGGTGCTGATTTTTTTATTGTTTATTATATTATATTTATTATATATTTATATATATATCGTTAACCTAAGAGTACACGTTTCTTGGGCATATGTTTTCATGTACCGCAAACCACTTAAGCAAAATTAGAACCAAAACCTAACAAACAACAAACCATGCTTGAAGTCTAACTGGCAATAGATCAATAGAAAACAACATATAAAAATTTTCAAAACATATACAGCCTGTAACTGGCTACACCCGCATCAGTAGCACAAAAATCACTGTTAGGTAAACAAAAATTAACACGAAACTCACCACTTGTAATCATTTGTATACTTCCTTCAACAACTTCGTGCACAAATACTGCAATATTAGAAACATTTAATACAAGACTCTTATAAAGTACACTAAATTACTTTGAGAATAACACTGGTTTACAAAGAAATTGAGGCAAGCACAAAAATAGCTGTTTTAACCTAATTTAGGGGTGCTGAATTCTGATTTGAAATCCGTTTTTACTCATCATCTCTGGTTTTGTAGATATGCATACTGTACATTTTGTACACATACTGTACATAAAGGCGTATATGCATTCAGGGTTAATTTCTAATATTGTGTGACTTATGTCTTCTTTTTTAGTTATTATGCAATAAATGTAAGTGACAGCATTACATTATATATATATATAGCTATATATCAAGACGGATCACCAGTTTCAGGAATCGGAACAAAGGCCTTGCTTCATTTTTGGACATGGAAAACAGGTTGTGCTACTGCACAAATGTACCTGGCTTGTTCACTTTCCTTGGTTTGCCACATAATCCTTCAGACTGGCGTCTTTTCATAGACTCTTCCAAGCGAAGTCTCAAGGCTGTGCTTCTGCACAACGGGAATAAATATCCCAGCATTCCCACTGCACATTCTGTCCATCTAAAGGAGTCCTATGACAATATGGAGCTTCTTTTAGAAGCTGTTAAGTACAACCAGTACCAGTGGAGTCTGTGTGGGGACCTCAAGGTCATTGGTCTTCTTATGGGTATGCAAGCGGGCTTCACAAAGTACTGTTGCTTTCTCTGTCTCTGGGATGGTCGAGCTGTATCCCAGCATTACAAGCAAACAGACTGGGGGTCTAGAAGCACTTTCATTCCTGGCGAACACAGCGTCAAGGAGAATCCTCTGGTTGACATGAAGGTGCTTCTTCCTCCTCTTCACATCAAGCTTGGTTTGATGAAGAATTTCGTGAAGGCCATGGACAAAAATGGTGCTGCCTTCCAACACTTGTCTACTGTGTTCCCAGGTCTCAGTGCTGCTAAGCTCAAAGAGGGCATCTTTGTCGGACCTCAAATCCGAGAAGTGCTGAAGGATACTGATTTTGAGGAGCTTCTTACCTTAAAGGAACTGAGAGCATGGGAAGCATTTAAGTCAGTCTGTAATGGCTTCCTTAGTAACACACGCGTACTAAATTACCAAGCCTGTATTGAGAAGTTGCTAAAGACTTATGAGGATATGGGATGCCGAATGTCACTCAAAATTCATTTTCTCCATTCCCACCTCAACTTCTTCCCTCCAAACCTTGGAGCAGTGAGTGATGAGCACGGAGAAAGATTCCACCAAGACATTACGAGATGGAGAGCAACTACCAAGGCAAGTGGAACCCCAGCATGATGGGAGACTTCTGTTGGATGCTCTTGCGTGACATCCCGAAGACAAAATACACCAGATCATCTAAGAAAACACACTTCTAACTGTCTGCGGTACTATGAATTGTGTACATTGTGTCATCCAAGTATATTTACTCCGTCAGTGTTCTTTATTTATCCTGTTTTATCTGTAATAAGCTGCTGCAACTGTTGAAATAAGCACGTATATACTTTGTATATACTAAAATGAGACTGTTCAAAAGCCAGAAAACTAGAAGCGATAGAGCAAAACTGTTTATAAATTTGAATTCAGCACACCCAAATTAGTAAAAAACGCCTATTCACATTCTTGCCTCAGACAAAAAATATTTTTTTGTAAACCAGTGTAATTACTCAGAGTTTAGGTAGTGAACCAAGTACCAAGTTTTAATTGACATACCATTGTTACTTACTTTATGTAGTAAACCAAGTACCAAGTTTTAATTGACATACGATTGTTACTCAGAGTTTATATAGTGAACCAAGTACCAAGTTTTAATTGACATACCATTGTTACTTTGTTTATGTAGTGAACCAAGTACCACGTTTTAATTGACATACGATTGTTACTCAGAGTTTATATAGTGAACCAAGTACCAAGTTTTAATTGACATACCATTGTTACTCAGTTCATGTAGTGAGCCAAGTACCACGTTTTAATTGACATACCATTGTTACTCAGTTTATGTAGTGAACCAAGTACCACGTTTTAATTGACATACCATTGTTACTCAGTTTATATAGTGAACCAAGTACTACGTTTTAATTGACATACCATTGTTACTCAAAGTTTATATAGTGAACCAAGTACCACGTTTTAATTGACATACGATTGTTACTCAGAGTTTATATAGTGAACCAAGTACCAAGTTTTAATTCACATTCCATATTACTCAGTTTATATAGTGAACCAAGTACCAAGTTTTAATTAACATTCCATTGTTACTCAGAGTTTATGTAGTGAACCAAGTACCACGTTTTAATTGACATTCCATTGTTACTCAGTTTATGTAGTGAACCAAGTACCACGTTTTAATTGACATTCCATTGTTACTCAGTTCATGTAGTGAACCAAGTACCAAGTTTTAATTGACATTCCATTGTTACTCAGAGTTTATGTAGTGAACCAAGTACCAAGTTTTAATTGACATACCATTGTTACTCAGTTCATGTAGTGAGCCAAGTACCACGTTTTAATTGACATACCATTGTTACTCAGTTTATGTAGTGAACCAAGTACCAAGTTTTAATTGACATACCATTGATTCTCAGTTTATGTAGTGAACCAAGTACCAAGTTTTAATTGACATACGATTGTTACTCAGAGTTTATGTAGTGAACCAAGTACCAAGTTTTAATTGACATACCATTGATACTCAGTTTATGTAGTGAACCAAGTACCAAGTTTTAATTGACATACGATTGTTACTCAGAGTTTATGTAGTGAACCAAGTACCAAGTTTTAATTGACATACCATTGTTACTCAGTTCATGTAGTGAACCAAGTACCAAGTTTTAATTGACATACCATTGATACTCAGTTTATGTAGTGAACCAAGTACCAAGTTTTAATTGACATACGATTGTTACTCAGAGTTTATGTAGTGAACCAAGTACCAAGTTTTAATTGACATTCCATTGTTACTCAGTTTATGTAGTGAACCAAGTACCACGTTTTAATTGACATACCATTGTTACTCAGAGTTTATATAGTGAACCAAGTACTACGTTTTAATTGACATACCATTGTTACTCAAAGTTTATATAGTGAACCAAGTACCACGTTTTAATTGACATACGATTGTTACTCAGAGTTTATATAGTGAACCAAGTACCAAGTTTTAATTCACATTTCATATTACTCAGTTTATGTAGTGAACCAAGTACCAAGTTTTAATTGACATACGATTGTTACTCAGAGTTTATGTAGTGAACCAAGTACCAAGTTTTAATTGACATACCATTGTTACTCAGAGTTTATGTAGTGAACCAAGTACCACGTTTTAATTGACATACCATTGTTACTCAGTTCATGTAGTGAACCAAGTACCAAGTTTTAATTGACATTCCATTGTTACTCAGTTTATGTAGTGAACCAAGTACCACGTTTTAATTAACATTCCATTGTTACTCAGTTCATGTAGTGAACCAAGTACCAAGTTTTAATTGACATACCATTGTTACTCAGAGTTTATATAGTGAACCAAGTACTACGTTTTAATTGACATACCATTGTTACTCAAAGTTTATATAGTGAACCAAGTACCACGTTTTAATTGACATACGATTGTTACTCAGAGTTTATGTAGTGAACCAAGTACCAAGTTTTAATTCACATTCCATATTACTCAGTTTATGTAGTGAACCAAGTACCAAGTTTTAATTGACATACGATTGTTACTCAGAGTTTATGTAGTGAACCAAGTACCAAGTTTTAATTGACATACCATTGTTACTCAGAGTTTATGTAGTGAACCAAGTACCACGTTTTAATTGACATACCATTGTTACTCAGAGTTTATGTAGTGAACCAAGTACCACGTTTTAATTAACATTCCATTGTTACTCAGTTCATGTAGTGAACCAAGTACCAAGTTTTAATTGACATTCCATTGTTACTCAGTTTATGTAGTGAACCAAGTACCACGTTTTAATTAACATTCCATTGTTACTCAGTTCATGTAGTGAACCAAGTACCAAGTTTTAATTGACATTCCATTGTTACTCAGTTTATGTAGTGAACCAAGTACCACGCGACCCTCAGATTATGAAGCGCACGCCTTAACGGGCCTTAAATTAAATAGAACACTCTGGAAGTTCTGCTTATAATTATATAATTGTTATTATTGTAATTATTATTATTAATATTATTATTACTGTTATTATTATTATTGTTTTTACTGTTATTATTATTGTTAATATTATTATTATTATTACTGTTACTTTTATTGTTATTACTGTTACTTTTATTGTTATTACTGTTATTATTTTTATTGTTATTACTGTTATTATTATTCTTGTTATTACTGTTATTATTATTATTAGTTATTATTTTTATTGTTATTACTGTTATTATTATTCTTGTTATTACTGGTATTATTATTATTGTTATTACTTATTATTATTAAGATTATTGGGTCTGATACTTTTGTTTCCTATATTTAAAAAACACGACAACAACAAAATACAACACCACTGTGACTTCCTGGGTTTTATCAACTAATTAGAAAACAGGAAACTTGTATGTCATCCTAACCTTGACTTTGTTGTGTTTTTTATGTTATTACCAAATTATTCAATACTTCTCACGTCTAAACAAAATACTGAAGCCTCATGTTTCCATCAAATGATAAGAATAACAAGAGAAATAAAAATACGAATCATAAAAAAACGTAATGAAACAAGACTGAAGATACTGTAGACATTATAACAATCTTATCCCATATGGCAATGAAACAAGACTGAAGACACTGAAGACATTATAACAATCATAACCCATATGGCAATGAAACAAGACTGAAGACACTGTAGACATTATAACAATCTGAATCCATATGGCAATGAAACAAGACTGAAGATACTGTAGACATTATAACAATCTTATCCCATATGGCAATGAAACAAGACGGAAGACACTGTAGACATTATAACAATCTTATCCCATATGGCAATGAAACAAGACGGAAGACACTGTAGACATTATAACAATCTTATCCCATATGGCAATGAAACAAGAGTGAAGACACTGTAGACATTATAACAATCTTATCCCATATGGCAATGAAACAAGACCGAAAACACTGTAGACATTACAACAATCTAAACCCATATGGCAATGAAACAAGACGGAAGACACTGTAGACATTATAACAATCTTATCCCATATGGCAATAAAACAAGAGTGAAGACACTGAAGACATTATAACAATCTGAATCCATATGGCAATGAAACAAGACTGAAGACACTGTAGACATTATAACAATCTTATCCCATATGGCAATGAAACAAGACGGAAGATACTGTAGACATTATAACAATCTGAATCCATATGGCAATGAAACAAGACGGAAGACACTGTAGACATTATAACAATCTTATCCCATATGGCATTGAAACAAGACGGAAGATACTGTAGACATTATAACAATCTTATCCCATATGGCAATGAAACAAGACCGAAAACACTGTAGACATTACAACAATCTAAACCCATATGGCAATGAAACAAGACGGAAGACACTGTAGACATTATAACAATCTTATCCCATATGGCAATGAAACAAGAGTGAAGACACTGAAGACATTATAACAATCTGAATCCATATGGCAATGAAACAAGACTGAAGACACTGTAGACATTATAACAATCTGAATCCATATGGCAATGAAACAAGACTGAAGACACTGTAGACATTATAACAATCTTATCCCATATGGCAATGAAACAAGACTGAAGACACTGTAGACATTATAACAATCTGAATCCATATGGCAATGAAACAAGAGTGAAGACACTGAAGACATTATAACAATCTTAACCCATATGGCAATGAAACAAGACTGAAGATACTGTAGACATTATAACAATCTTATCCCATATGGCAATGAAACAAGACCGAAAACACTGTAGACATTACAACAATCTAAACCCATATGGCAATGAAACAAGACGGAAGACACTGTAGACATTATAACAATCTGAATCCATATGACAAGAAAACAAGACTGAAGACATTATAACAATCTTAACCCATATGGCATCTCGGCAAGTACGTGTTGGCTTACCTTAATTAAAATATAACCACAATATGAAGAAGCTCTCTATTTTATTATACTGATTAAAAAAACTTACAACTAAACAACTGAAAGGGTTAAAGTTATATTAGAACTAAAACTATAATATTTTAACTTTGTTTCATTTCATTAATTGTGGAATATTGTTTTCCTTTGTCTCTGTTCAAGATACAGAAAGGTGTAGACACTGTAGAGCTGTAAAGACTGTATGTACTGTAGACAATGTTGGTACTGTAAACACTGTATGTACTGTAGACAATGTTGGTACTGTAAACACTATGTACTGTAGACAATGTTGGTACTGTAAACACTATGTACTGTAGACACTGTTGGTACTGTAAACACTATGTACTGTAGACAATGTTGGTACTGTAAACACTATGTACTGTAGACACTGTTGGTACTGTAAACACTATGTACTGTAGACAATGTTGGTACTGTAAACACTATGTACTGTAGACAATGTTGGTACTGTAAACACTATGTACTGTAGACACTGTTGGTACTGTAAACACTATGTACTGTAGACAATGTTGGTACTGTAAACACTATGTACTGTAGACAATGTTGGTACTGTAAACACTACTGTAGACAATGTTGGTACTGTAAACACTATGTACTGTAGACAATGTTGGTACTGTAAACACTATGTACTGTAGACAATGTTGGTACTGTAAACACTATGTACTGTAGACAATGTTGGTACTGTAAACACTATGTACTGTAGACAATGTTGGTACTGTAAACACTATGTACTGTAGACACTGTTGGTACTGTAAACACTATGTACTGTAGACAATGTTGGTACTGTAAACACTATGTACTGTAGACACTGTTGGTACTGTAAACACTATGTACTGTAGACAATGTTGGTACTGTAAACACTATGTACTGTAGACACTGTTGGTACTGTAAACACTATGTACTGTAGACACTGTTGGTACTGTAAACACTATGTACTGTAGACACTGTTGGTACTGTAAACACTATGTACTGTAGACACTGTTGGTACTGTAAACACTATGTACTGTAGACAATGTTGGTACTGTAAACACTGTATGTACTGTAGACAATGTTGGTACTGTAAACACTATGTACTGTAGACAATGTTGGTACTGTAAACACTATGTACTGTAGACAATGTTGGTACTGTAAACACTGTATGTACTGCAGACAATGTTGGTACTGTAAACACTATGTACTGTAGACACTGTTGGTACTGTAAACACTATGTACTGTAGACAATGTTGGTACTGTAAACACTATGTACTGTAGACAATGTTGGTACTGTAAACACTATGTACTGTAGACAATGTTGGTACTGTAAACACTATGTACTGTAGACAATGTTGGTACTGTAAACACTATGTACTGTAGACAATGTTGGTACTGTAAACACTATGTACTGTAAACAATGTTGGTACTGTAAACACTATGTACTGTAGACAATGTTGGTACTGTAAACACTATGTACTGTAGACAATGTTGGTACTGTAAACACTATGTACTGTAGACAATGTTGGTACTGTAAACACTGTGTACTGTAGACAATGTTGGTACTGTAAACACTGTGTACTGTAGACAATGTTGGTACTGTAAACACTATGTACTGTAGACAATGTTGGTACTGTAAACACTGTATGTACTGTAGACAATGTTGGTACTGTAAACACTATGTACTGTAGACAATGTTGGTACTGTAAACACTGTATGTACTGCAGACAATGTTGGTACTGTAAACACTATGTACTGTAGACACTGTTGGTACTGTAAACACTATGTACTGTAGACAATGTTGGTACTGTAAACACTATGTACTGTAGACAATGTTGGTACTGTAAACACTATGTACTGTAGACAATGTTGGTACTGTAAACACTATGTACTGTAGACAATGTTGGTACTGTAAACACTATGTACTGTAGACAATGTTGGTACTGTAAACACTATGTACTGTAGACAATGTTGGTACTGTAAACACTATGTACTGTAGACAATGTTGGTACTGTAAACACTATGTACTGTAGACAATGTTGGTACTGTAAACACTATGTACTGTAGACAATGTTGGTACTGTAAACACTGTGTACTGTAGACAATGTTGGTACTGTAAACACTATGTACTGTAGACACTGTTGGTACTGTAAACACTATGTACTGTAGACAATGTTGGTACTGTAAACACTGTATGTACTGTAGACAATGTTGGTACTGTAAACACTATGTACTGTAGACAATGTTGGTACTGTAAACACTATGTACTGTAGACAATGTTGGTACTGTAAACACTGTATGTACTGCAGACAATGTTGGTACTGTAAACACTATGTACTGTAGACACTGTTGGTACTGTAAACACTATGTACTGTAGACAATGTTGGTACTGTAAACACTATGTACTGTAGACAATGTTGGTACTGTAAACACTATGTACTGTAGACAATGTTGGTACTGTAAACACTATGTACTGTAGACAATGTTGGTACTGTAAACACTATGTACTGTAGACAATGTTGGTACTGTAAACACTATGTACTGTAGACAATGTTGGTACTGTAAACACTATGTACTGTAGACAATGTTGGTACTGTAAACACTATGTACTGTAGACAATGTTGGTACTGTAAACACTATGTACTGTAGACAATGTTGGTACTGTAAACACTGTATGTACTGCAGACAATGTTGGTACTGTAAACACTATGTACTGTAGACACTGTTGGTACTGTAAACACTATGTACTGTAGACAATGTTGGTACTGTAAACACTATGTACTGCAGACAATGTTGGTACTGTAAACACTATGTACTGTAGACAATGTTGGTACTGTAAACACTGTGTACTGTAGACAATGTTGGTACTGTAAACACTATGTACTGTAGACAATGTTGGTACTGTAAACACTATGTACTGTAGACAATGTTGGTACTGTAAACACTATGTACTGTAGACAATGTTGGTACTGTAAACACTGTATGTACTGCAGACAATGTTGGTACTGTAAACACTATGTACTGTAGACACTGTTGGTACTGTAAACACTATGTACTGTAGACAATGTTGGTACTGTAAACACTATGTACTGTAGACAATGTTGGTACTGTAAACACTATGTACTGTAGACAATGTTGGTACTGTAAACACTATGTACTGTAGACAATGTTGGTACTGTAAACACTATGTACTGTAGACAATGTTGGTACTGTAAACACTATGTACTGTAGACAATGTTGGTACTGTAAACACTATGTACTGTAGACACTGTTGGTACTGTAAACACTATGTACTGTAGACACTGTTGGTACTGTAAACACTATGTACTGTAGACAATGTTGGTACTGTAAACACTATGTACTGTAGACAATGTTGGTACTGTAAACACTGTATGTACTGCAGACAATGTTGGTACTGTAAACACTATGTACTGTAGACAATGTTGGTACTGTAAACATTGTATGTACTGTAGATTTTGTTGGTACTTTTTTTTATTAAAGTAATGAATATTTGTCAAGAAAGTCATCTTTCTTTCCTCTTCGTTCCAGATGCTGAAGTTTGCATTGTTCTGTTTACACTTCTGAAATAATCTTGTATATATGTGGTGAAACAATAACCGACACAAACAAATTGTATTAATTGAAGTTCAAAAGTTGTCACTATTGAATTAACATAAAGTAACTTTTGCTGAGATAACAACTGTCATGAAACTGAAAGTTAGAATCGATTTCTGAATGATTGATGCACAGGATTCTTAATATGATAATAATTATTGTGACAAGTGACGAAAGTACCTTTCTAATGTCAGATTTTTGCTTTGTGATAGATCTTAAAAGTTTACAGATGTAAACATAATTAATAACCATAGTTACAGAATTGAAACTGGAAACAAAAAGAATTTACAAGTATGTTGTAACCCAGTCTTAAAATTATTAAACTGCAGAAACATTTTCTCAATTAATTATACGAGATTACGTATCGCACAAGAACCTTAATAAAACTTCACTGATTAGAAAAACTGTACAATTTATTAAGATATTAAATGTTCATATACATAATTTTTAATTACTTAAAAGTCATTTCTATTACATTTACTGAAGAAAACAGATGTTTAGAGCAGCTTCAGTGAAATTATATTTATTAATACCACTCCCATATTATGTAGAATGAGCTCTATTCCGCTAGGTGGCAGTACATGTAAGAGTACATAACATTCAGACTAACATTAATGTGAATGTCCACACACCTAGCAATGAAGGTTGTAACTACATTCACAATAATTACATCATCAAACTTTTGTTTGCTCTCGTATGGCCAATGAAATCGTTTTATGTTTTAATTTCATTATTTAATATTTCTTTTTGTTATATCTTATTGTTTTCATATAATCGTCATTTATGTTAAAACATGATGTCACAAGTTAGCATGTCAGTCTCCACATATTTTCACTGTGGTCAGTATATCTAATAATTAAAACTACAGTTCTATCACTGTGGTCAGTATATCTAATAATTAAAACTACAGTTCTATCACTGTGGTCAGTATATCTAATAATTAAAACTACAGTTCTATCACTGTGGTCAGTTCATCTAATAATTAAAACTACAGTTCTATCACTGTGGTCAGTATATCTAATAATTAAAACTACAGTTCTATCACTGTGGTCAGTACATCTAATAATTAAAACTACAATTCTATCACTGTGGTCAGTATATCTAATAATTAAAACTACAGTTCTATAAGATATCTGCAGTGTGTAATGTAATTTGTTTTGTGAAGTTTAACACTTACAAAAGTTGTTCTGTGAACTAGACACCTGCTTTCAAACAAACAAGTCATATCAAGTTATAATGGTGTCATGTATGTTTTAGTTTCTCACTGACGAAAAAAGACAAATATTTCAGCTACATAATTTGTTTAACATGTAAAAATTATTTTTATTTACATTTTATTTTCTTGGGCTAATCATTCAATAACAGTATTTAAATACACAGAAAAACTTTCCCTGTAAAATTCAAACAAGAGAATTCCTGTACAAAAAATGCCAAATGTAAGGAAACACATCGACTTTTATTTACAGGAAATTACAAAAGAAAGACTGGAATGATGGACTAACTACTTCTTTTAAGATATTAAAAATAACTCAGAAATACAACTTAAGGAGTCATGGGATACAGAAACAACAATGAACACTTATCATCTGATAGAAAACTCATCAGGGACACTTTCGTTCCACTTGAGACTTTCCTCCCTCATCATATTCTTGTTTGGAGATCCACATCTGTTGAAAAGTACCCTGAAAAACAATATCACATCTGTTGAAACACACCCTGAAAAACAACATCACATCTGTTCAAATGTACCATCTAAAACAACTTCAGACATGTTCAAATGTACCGTCTAAAACAACATCACATCTGTTCAAATGTACCATCTAAAACAACTTTACATCTGTTCAAATGCACCATGAAAACAACATCACATCTGTTCAAATTTACCCTGAAAACAACATCATATCTGTTGAAACACACGCTGCAAAACAACATATCTGTTAATATGTTATTTTTACACAAAAGAAAACTTAACCAAACACTTCATAAATAGTTATTTATTCTTTGTTAATACAGGCATAAACACATTATCATTAAAAACAAAATACAATAAGATGGACCAACTCAATTACAAATAGACATATAGAAACAGAATGGACTTTAATGTTAAACGTAAATTAACCTCTCAAGTCTACATAAGAACTAGACGGTCAGGTTAAGAACTTTAGAACAAGAAAATTACAACTATAAAACCTTCCATCACAGATGTCTAAATGGATAACAGTTTGTATGATAATTTCAATATATTAGTGCAATGCCAAGGTAAGATACTTACCAGTGAAGCCAGAATAGATCCACCTATCCAAGCACCAAACCTTCGTTCTGCTGTTCCATTGGCACTGATCACTTTCAATCTCATGCTCTATTTAACAAAAGTAGAAACACTAATGTGTACAAATATGATACCTTTAGTTCAAAACTATCTGAATGTCAAAAACCAACAACAAGCATATTTTATAAAATATTAGTAATAACAATATAACTAGTAGATAAAATTAAGTTTATGATTTTTAAATAAACAGTAACAGAGACAGAGAGTCAAACCAAGTTTACAAAATGTTTACCAGCCAACAAGAGAACCAAGTTCACCAATAAAGTTCCAGTTTCATTGTATACTTACAGGTGGCGTTTTGGCCGACAAGTCTCGATTTAGTCTGTCGGTAAAGCCAGTAAGAAGCGAGTTACCTCCTGTAACAATAACACTTCCATACAAGCTCTGTAAAATAAAAAAAAAATGTTACAAATTTAGTATTACCTAGTATGTAGCACAAATGTAAGTTACAAATTCACTGTTACCTAGTACACAAGACAATCATAAGTTTTAAAAACTGTTTACAAGACTAATTACTCTGTTATTTTGTTTCTACCCTTTCTTATTTTACCATGTTTACAACATATTACACATGCTTCGTGTCACTGTCTCTCCTTATCACCATGTAATAACTGATGTATGTTACATCAGGTCTAACTGGTTTACTAATACTTACAGGTCTCACATCAATGTCACACATTCCTACACTAGTTGTGACGACCTGAGCTGCTCCCATCATTGTCGTTCCTGGAACACCCTTAAAATATAGAAACAAAGGTCAGCAACTGGGTGGACAACAGTTCACATTGTAATACTTACTGACTCGCTCATGATTTATTATACAGTTCATATTGTAATACTTATTGACTCGCTCATGATTTATTATACAGTTCATATTGTAATACTTATTGACTCGCTCATCATTTATTATACAGTTCATATTGTAATACTTATTGACTCACTCATGATTTATTGTTCAGTTCATATTGTAATACTTATTGACTCACTCATGATTTATTGTTCAGTTCATATTGTAATACTTACTGACTCACTCGTGATTTATTATACAGTTCACATTGTAATGCTTACTGACTCACTCGTGATTTATTATACAGTTCACATTGTAATGCTTACTGACTCACTCATGATTTATTATACAGTTCATATTGTAATGCTTATTGACTCGCTCATGATTTATTATACAGTTCACATTGTAATACTTATTGACTCGCTCATGATTTATTATACAGTTCACATTGTAATACTTATTGACTCGCTCATGATTTATTATACAGTTCACATTGTAATACTTATTGACTCACTCGCGATTTATTATACAGTTCATATTGTAATACTTACTGACTCACTCGTGATTTATTATACAGTTCACATTGTAATGCTTACTGACTCACTCATGATTTATTATACAGTTCACATTGTAATGCTTACTGACTCACTCATGATTTATTATACAGTTCATATTGTAATACTTATTGACTCGCTCATGATTTATTATACAGTTCACATTGTAATACTTATTGACTCGCTCATGATTTATTATACAGTTCACATTGTAATACTTATTGACTCACTCGCGATTTATTATACAGTTCATATTGTAATACTTATTGACTCACTCATGATTTATTGTTCAGTTCA
The DNA here is from genome assembly GCA_011833715.1 of Carcinoscorpius rotundicauda. NCBI lineage: Eukaryota > Metazoa > Arthropoda > Merostomata > Xiphosura > Limulidae > Carcinoscorpius > Carcinoscorpius rotundicauda. The sequence continues at coordinate 172,027,753 of CM022392.1, forward strand.
TATTGTAATACTTATTGACTCACTCATGATTTATTGTTCAGTTCATATTGTAATACTGACTCACTCGTGATTTATTATACAGTTCACATTGTAATACTTATTGACTCACTCATGATTTATTATACAGTTCATATTGTAATACTTATTGACTCGCTCATGATTTATTATACAGTTCACATTGTAATACTTATTGACTCACTCATGATTTATTATACAGTTCATATTGTAATACTTATTGACTCACTCATGATTTATTATACAATTCATATTGTAATACTTACTGACTCACTCATGATTTATTGTTCAGTTCATATTGTAATACTTATTAATTCACCCATGACTTATTATACAAAGAAAGAATTAAAGTTTGAAGATTAATTTTCTGACTTTTGAAATATGTACTACATTAACATTGTTATTAAATCTATTGTCTTCTTTCTGCTACCATCATCAGTACAATAAAACTCAGAGGTTCACCATCTGCTAAACCTTTTAGAAACAGAATTCAAAACTAGGGGGTAAAAATAATGAAATCTGTAATCCCAGTCAATAGCCACTTAAGGAGAACTCTGTGAACAACTTGGTAACCTGTTCTCAACTTGCTTTTAATAGCCTGAAACATGAAAACTTAACTGGTGTGTAACTTGTCATTATCCAGGATAATGTAAAACGTATTGTTAAACAAGATTTATTTTGTGTTATTTATAGTTAAGTGCCTTAAATTTAATGTATAAAAATCTGTTTGTTTGTTAGTAACCAGTTTAACCCTATCAGCAACATTTACTGCACATCACAAGGTTCTAAAAGTTTATTACAGTAATTTTTTATGTTATAACAATTAGAATAGCATAAAATCATAGCTAATACATATTTTAATAGTATATAAACCTTAAGTTAAATTTGTAAGAAATATTTCTAAAAAATTCTAAATTTCTCCTGGTGTAGAAATGTGACATTTTTCTCTAGACATGCCCTATTCTATATTTTATTCATTTCTGCAGTATGTGGGAAGTTTAACCCACCTTGTGTAGAAATGTGACATTTTTCTCCAGACATGCCCTTTTCTCTATTTTATTCATCATTTCTCCAGTATGTGGGAAGTGTAACAAAAGTTACTCACAATAAAATTGTCATTGTAGAGACACATCATAACTTTTATAACCTTCAGTTTTGTTTGGCTACAGAGCCGTTAATATGAAAATGATACCCCTGTGGCCACACCCATCTGTTACATCCTCACTTTCAGTATTTGCTGACAGTTCTCTCTTACATTGAATTATGTGTATCCAATAGCAAGCCACAGTTTTCATCTGTCAAATGAAAATTACACTGTTGTTTTCTGGATTAAGAAATCTTCATTTCCATGGAAAGATAATGACCACCTTAGATAAACTTGTACTGGCTCTCGTCACACAGCTTGAAATTGTGACAGCCAGGGAAAATTATATGCTTTTTGCATGTTATTATTTTATGTTCTTTGGAGAATTATTTGATTAAATTAAAATTATTTAGTTCATTACTATCAGAAAGAAAAAATAGGGTAATTTAGATTTATTTTATTGGTTGGTTAAAGTTAACAACCTTGAGTATAGTTAGAGATAACAGCAGATAAAATATAAAGTTAACAACCTTGAATATAGTTAGAGATAACAGCAGATAAAATATAAAGTTAACAACCTTGAATATAGTTAGAGATAACAGCAGATAAAATATAAAGTTAACAACCTTGAATATAGTTAGAGATAACAGCAGATAAAATATAAAGCTTTTTTAAACAAACATTTAAAGTGTAATTAAAAGGTTTTAACGAATGATCACTGGTGTGGGTATTAACACGTTTACCAAAATAAAGCAGAAAATAATGTTTCAACCTTCTTCAGGTGGACAAAGAGTTTTCTATTCACTGTCACCTGGCACTTCTTAGGGACAAGAGTATAAACAAGTAAAGGACTTCACGTGGCATCACAGTTAGATTTTAGGGTATTAATTAGTTTAGGTATAATGGTGTTCCTTTATATTGGTTTTAGTTGTATAAGTCATCACTAAAGGTTTTGAAAATTGTACAAATAAAATTTGAGATTTTTGAGAAGAAGAAAGGTATTTTTAGTCTTAATATAAGAAAGGTATTTTTAGTCTTAATATAAGAAAGGTATTTTTAGTCTTAATATAAGAAAGATATTTTTAGTCTTAATATTTATAAAAGCTACCGAAATTCTGCAAAGATTTGTTGATATACACACCATATTAAAAATTAGTAATATCAAAAACTACAAAACAAGAAATGAGTACAAAGAGGTAACAAATCAACCAAGCCGAAGCTGAGATTATTAAAACAGTACCTCAAGTTTAATGTGTTAATTCTATCTTTTGGTTATTTCTCATCAATTCCTACTGGCTAGTGTTGACTGTAGGTGTTAACAGTAATGAAATAAAGTACAAGCACACCTTTCTGATAACACTGCATTTACAGAATGACAACACACAAGTCTTATCTTCAATTATCATACATGTCTCACCAATTTTAAATTAATACAGTGTAAAAATATATTCCATTAAATTAGTTTCAGTGTAAAACTTTATCAATGTTATGCTGGATATTTTCTACTCACAACAACACTTACTTTGATATTTGAAGGGTCAAAAAGAGCTTCCGGAACCTGGAATCTTTCAGATGAAAAATCTAGATTGTATCCGTGAGGAAGCTCATAATGAACTGTGGGCATGTTCTCTACAGTTCTGTAATACAGATATAATTAAATATATCCAAATAATCAGTATTCTTACACTGAACTGATAGTACTGACAATTACCACTAACATCAAATTGTCTCCCCTCTATCTAGAATCTCTTTGTGAAAGGTATGCTGTGGAATACACAGAAAATAGTGTGATGTTCCCTGGATTGATTTTACAGCTATTTATACCAACAAATGGATCACAAGTTCTATAACTAACAAGATCTTTAACTGTTGTTAACCAAAGAGCAACCTGTAAATCAGATTCTCCTTTTACATCATAAATTATTACACTATTTTATATGCAAAAATGGCTCATTTGGGTCGGGAAAATATTTTACGTAGAAGAGTGAACAACATTTTGACCTTCTTGAGTCATCGTCAGGTTCACAGTCAGCTTCACCGAAAAAGGTTGAAACATTTTTTGCTCTTCTACATAAAAAAATTTCTCAACCCAAACAAGCCATTTTTGCATATATATTTCTCTACAAGTGGGTTTTCTCAACATCACTGATTATTACACTATTTTACCATCTCATAAATATGAAATAGCTCTTTATACACTAAGTTTCAACATTCACTATCTGGTGCCACTAAGCATTTGTTTCTGACATGATGGAATCTCCTCTGGGACACCGATTTCAATTATTACTTTTATTGCAAGTCTGCACACTAACAATCAAGAAATTAAAAACTGTAACATTAACTTCAGTCATGTTAATTAAATCTTTCAACAAGAAAACCTCTCTTAATCTATAAACAGTGAATGCACTTAAACTTCCCATACAAAGCAGTAGCTCTTTATCAGAAACGACATGCTCTAATCCATAACAGCTTATAGACAACGTGGGTATCACTGATTTCCCAATCTGTCCGACCACACTTATCAAAAGGATTGACATCAAACATCATGCCAAATTCCCAAATATTTTGTTATTTAAATCTGTATATTTTATATTATGACATTTATAAAATTTTATGAAACTGTTTCAAAGAAACATTAAAAACATTTTCTTCATACGATTTACATTTTCTGTATTGATGACCAGAAAGTCTGATTTTAAATAACCACTTGGTCTCAACTTGATTGATGTTTCAAAAACATTTAGCATGACGCTTAGCAACGAGGGACCTATTCATCCATCATGGCTGTCCCATCCTCAAAGCCAAACTATGAAATAAAAACAATTTAAGAGTTAGCCCTTATTCATATATCTATCAACCTTTCTTTTAAACTCACTCAATCTTACTGCCCCCACAACATCAGAAGACAACCCATTCCATAGGCCACCCACCTTACTTAGCAGAAGACATCCACCTTTCCTAAATCTATTTTGTGTCTCCTAGTTTTATAATTATTACTGTTCCATTGATAACTTATTTTCCAAACTGAATTTGTCACCAACTGTCTATAAATAATAAAAAAATAAAGCAAACCTCACAAGGACTTATTGGTAAACTAGAACCACATTTTCAAAATGAGTTAGCTTACACAACTTATTACAAATTAAGTTGTCTATTGTAGAACTGTTCCAATAACTGTGAGCTTACACACCTTATTACAAATAAAGTGTCTATTGTAGAAGTGTTCCAATAACTGTGAGCTTACACACCTTATTACAAATAAAGTGTCTATTGTAGAAGTGTTCCAATAACTGTGAGCTTACACACCTAATTACAAATAAAGTCTATTGTAGAAGTGTTCCAATAACTGTTAGCTTACACACCTTATTACAAATAAAGTCTATTGTAGAAGTGTTCCAATAACTGTTAGCTTACACACCTTATTACAAAGTGTCTATTGTAGAAGTGTTCCAATAACTGTTAGCTTACCCACCTCATTACAAATTAAGTTGTCTATTGTAGAAGTGTTCTAATAGCTGTTAGCTTACACACCTTATTACAAAGTGTCTATTGTAGAAGTGTTCCAATAACTGTTAGCTTACACACCTCATTACAAATTAAGTTGTCTATTGTAGAAGTGTTCTAATAGCTGTTAGCTTACACACCTTATTACAAATTAAGTTGTCTATTGTAGAAGTGTTCCAATAACTGTTAGCTTACACACCCCAAAGAAAAATTGTTGTATCTGTCGATTCAGTAGACATCTAAAGCATGTGAAACACTGAAGTTGGTTATAACTACTTACTAAAGCAGGTGAAACACTGAAGTTGGTTGTAACAACTTACTCTTTATCATATGGTGAGTCAGAAATCTGGAGCACAGAACTCTGGAAGTCCTGGATTACTCCCTGCAACAGAAGAATATGGTGAAATAAAAATTAATACCTTTAAAGGAGGATTTATAATTCCCCAACAATGTAATAAAATGTTAATAAATTATTTTTGCTCAGAACAAATATCTTTAGAGTTATAACATTGTTATACAAGTACCCTTAAAGTTATGACATTGTTATGCAAGTACCAACAAGTAGTATCCACCTGTGTCAGAGTAGTTTTTATCCTGACATTAAGTTTTACAGTAACAGGTAACATTACCAGTAGTAACTATCTATATCAGAGTAGCTCTTATCCTGACATTAAGTTTTACAGTAACAGGTAACATTACCAGTAGTAACTATCTAAATCAGAGTAGCTCTTATCCTGACATTAAGTTTCAAAGTAACAGCTACCATTACTAGCAGTAACCACCTGTGTCAGAGTAGTTCTTATCCTGACATTAAGTTTCAAAGTAACAGCTACCATTACTAGCAGTAACCACCTGTGTCAGAGTAGTTCTTATCCTGACATTAAGTTTCAAAGTAACAGCTACCATTACTAGCAGTAACCACCTGTGTCAGAGTAGTTTTTATCCTGACATTAAGTTTTACAGTAACAGGTAACATTACCAGTAGTAACTATCTATATCAGAGTAGCTCTTATCCTGACATTAAGTTTTACAGTAACAGGTAACATTACCAGTAGTAACTATCTAAATCAGAGTAGCTCTTATCCTGACATTAAGTTTCAAAGTAACAGCTACCATTACTAGCAGTAACCACCTGTGTCAGAGTAGTTCTTATCCTGACATTAAGTTTCAAAGTAACAGCTACCATTACTAGCAGTAACCACCTGTGTCAGAGTAGTTCTTATCCTGACATTAAGTTTCAAAGTAACAGCTACCATTACTAGCAGTAACCACCTGTGTCAGAGTAGTTTTTATCCTGACATTAAGTTTTACAGTAACAGGTAACATTACCAGTAGTAACTATCTATATCAGAGTAGCTCTTATCCTGACATTAAGTTTTACAGTAACAGGTAACATTACCAGTAGTAACTATCTAAATCAGAGTAGCTCTTATCCTGACATTAAGTTTCAAAGTAACAGCTACCATTACTAGCAGTAACCACCTGTGTCAGAGTAGTTCTTATCCTGACATTAAGTTTCAAAGTAACAGCTACCATTACTAGTAGTAACCACCTCTGTCTGTTTAGATATTTCAGTACTACCTTCACCATATAGTTGTGCCAACTCTTGGTAACTTCAGGTATATTGACCTTTCTTGTCCATTTAGCAGGCTCTCCTTCCTTGACTGCTTCCTAAAAATTGTTGTTATACAACTTTAATATTTCTACTTTTATATGAAAAAGTTGTCACAACTTTAATTCAAACAAACAACACAAATCTGTTTTTAATTCATTTAAAGTTTCAAATGTTATTCAACAACACTTTCAAGTCAACTGAACATATTTATCACTGAACAAGTACAAACATGTGCACAGAGTTGAAGTTTAACATGCTTGAAGATTTTAGAGCAAACTATAAGAACAGTAGTACAATACCAAATAATTATTTCCATCAACTAACCTTTCCAGCTATCATGTAGGCTGGTACAATTTCAATCTCTTGATCTTCTAAATATTGTTTACACTGCATAGTGATAAAGTCACCTGCTAAGGGAGACTTCACGATCGCTATAAATAGGAACAAACCTTGAAAAAGTCTTGAAAGAACTAATTTGATCGGGATTATTACAAGAACAATAAATACTCCACTGTATTGAACTTTGTATAAACAATTGAAAAGACAGATGTTTCCAAGACAGTGAAGTATCCATTTTCTAAACTTTATCTAATAACATCCTTTAGCAGTGAAAAATGAATGACATTCAATAAGTCGTTACAACTGAAGATGTTTGTTTTAGGTTCTACATTACCACTTAAAACCAGAGATGTAAATAAATAAAATAAAAAATAAACTTTCTGATCTTAAAACAAAATATGGTGACAGCATAACAAAGGAATAACTTCTAATTATATTTATAAAGGTGGGTCAGGGACATCTTTGTCAACTGACTGATTTTTTCCAACTTAACAAAATCATGCTTTACATGTTGAAGTAACATTTGAAACAGTTGATTCATGTAATGAAACATTTTATTTTGTGATACTAATATAATCCCATCACAAAATATTCCAAACAATTTAAATTACATACAATGAGCGTAATATTGGATCATAATAAGAATGATGTTAATTACATCACACATATCTTTACTGGCCCATTTCTAGTAAGAAATATCCAAGTTTGATGGTGTAGGATGCCTTAACTAACAAATCATTAGACACTGGATGAGTGTGACAGTACAATGTAATAAGACTGACAAGTGTTACAACTCTGTTAATACAGTTAAGAAGTAGGAATGGGAGAGCTATAAACAAACTACAGGGTGGTCGCTAGAAAAGCGGAAAATTTGTCACAGGGTGATCGCTAGAAAAGCGGAAAATTTGTCGAACAGCTATTTACTTTTACAAAGAATAGCTTTTACAAAGTTAAAACAAATAAAAATAGAAATGAGTAAGCACGCATTTTATGATATTAAAATCATGCATTTTATTCATGATGTAAAGAAATCAAAATAGAAATGAGTAAGCATGCATTTTATTCATGATCTCATCTGACCCTCAAATTTTCCGCTTTTCTAGCGACCACCCTGTAATAAAACAAGGTCGGAAGGAGTGCATAAGCATTACAACACTTGGTGATTTTAACATGGTGTAACCTTAAAACTGGTGTAGTCATCATTCCTACCTCAGGTTTTTTTTTGTAAGTTGGTAATTGTTAAAACTGAAAGTTGTATATAACTAAATTTATCTACTGTGAGCTCAGTTTCAGCAACCAAGCAAAAATACATGTAATTAAATTATGTGATCCTGACAAAATATCACAAGGGGATGTCTGTTTGTGGAGGAGAAATAAGAAGTCCAACAGCCATACTTTGCTTGTGGGACACATTATAGAAATCTAAAAGTGAAAAATGGGCTAAAAAGAACATCAATACCACTGATTTTTAAAATCTGTTGAGTATTTAGAAGGAATTAACTACTGATATAACTCGTGTCTATAGTTGGATCAAAGTAAACTGTGAAATAGGGATGGGCAGAACAGTGGCTGTTAAAAACAACAAAGATTTGCAATGTTATCCTGCCCATTCCAACCCTGTTTGTTTACTTTTTGGTGCTCTCATACCTACTTGCTAATTTTTATTCCAAAACATTTTAACCTTGTCTCATAGTATTTCTTGGTATTAAGTTTCAACAGTGACTGGGCTGCTTTCACTCCCTTTTCATAACTCAGTATTTCCTGGCTATTGTTCACAAAGTTTGGTTTCTTTCACCATTACTCTTTCCATCTGAGCAAGGTTTCTTTCACCATTACTCTTTCCATCTGAGCAAGGTTTCTTTCACCATTACTCTTTCCATCTGAGCAAGGTTTCTTTCACCATTACTCTTTCCATCTGAGCAAGGTTTCTTTCACCATTACTCTTTCCATCTGAGCAAGGTTTCTTTCACCATTACTCTTTCCATCTGAGCAAGGTTTCTTTCACCATTACTCTTTCCATCTGAGCAAGGTTTCTTTCACCATTACTCTTTCCATCTGAGCAAGGTTTCTTTCACCATTACTCTTTCCATCTGAGCAAGGTTTCTTTCACCATTACTCTTTCCATCTGAGCAAGGTTTCTTTCACCATTACTCTTTCCATCTGAGCAAGGTTTCTTTCACCATTACTCTTTCCATCTGAGCAAGGTTTCTTTCACCATTACTCTTTCCATCTGAGCAAGGTTTCTTTCACCATTGCTCTTTCCATCTGAGCAAGGTTTCTTTCACCATTACTCTTTCCATCTGAGCAAGGTTTCTTTCACCATTACTCTTTCCATCTGAGCAAGGTTTCTTTCACCATTGCTCTTTCCATCTGAGCAAGGTTTCTTTCACCATTGCTCTTTCCGACTGAGCAAGGTTTCTTTCACCATTACTCTTTCCATCTGAGCAAGGTTTCTTTCACCATTACTCTTTCCATCTGAGCAAGGTTTCTTTCACCATTACTCTTTCCATCTGAGCAAGGTTTCTTTCACCATTACTCTTTCCATCTGAGCAAGGTTTCTTTCACCATTACTCTTTCCATCTGAGCAAGGTTTCTTTCACCATTACTCTTTCCATCTGAGCAAGGTTTCTTTCACCATTGCTCTTTCCATCTGAGCAAGGTTTCTTTCACCATTACTCTTTCCATCTGAGCAAGGTTTCTTTCACCATTACTCTTTCCATCTGAGCAAGGTTTCTTTCACCATTACTCTTTCCATCTGAGCAAGGTTTCTTTCACCATTACTCTTTCCATCTGAGCAAGGTTTCTTTCACCATTACTCTTTCCATCTGAGCAAGGTTTCTTTCACCATTACTCTTTCCATCTGAACAAGGTTTCTTTCACCATTACTCTTTCCATCTGAGCAAGGTTTCTTTCACCATTGCTCTTTCCGACTGAGCAAGGTTTCTTTCACCATTACTCTTTCCATCTGAGCAAGGTTTCTTTCACCATTACTCTTTCCATCTGAGCAAGGTTTCTTTCACCATTACTCTTTCCATCTGAGCAAGGTTTCTTTCACCATTACTCTTTCCATCTGAGCAAGGTTTCTTTCACCATTACTCTTTCCAACTGAGCAAGGTTTCTTTCACCATTACTCTTTCCAACTGTATCTGCAGTAAAGCTTTCTTTACTTGAATAAAGACTTTTAAAAGACATATTTTAAAAACTGCATTATTTCAACTTGAACTGGGTCACATTTAGTATGAATGTAAAGGTATATAATACAACTTACACTTCTTGTTTAGCCTTTACCATGTCACACATTTGTTTTCATGTAGGACATTAACAGCCTCAGAATGGACTATTATAAAAGAATTGTTTTGTCCAATGCACAACCCTAGAGTCAGATGTACAGAACAGAAAAATTCCAATTTCGAAGATTAAAACCTAAATCTGGAAAATCTACATTTTTTTATTTAGCTGATACAGCTGTATGCACCCACATGACACTTATTTCGCTGATACAGCTGTATGCACCCACATGACACTTGTTTAGCTGATACAGCTCTATGCACCCACACGATACTTGTTTAGCTGATACAGCCGTATGCACCCACACGACACTTGGCAACCCACAGAGAATGCGGCAACTAGTGTATTAGCAGCTCATTTTTAATGTTATAGAAAGGTCATTGTCATTAAGATTATAAATAATACTAAGAAAAATGCTTTTAGCCAAGGTAGCATAATTCAAACACATGAGTAGCAAACTCTCTTTGTTAACCTGAAGATGACCTATGGTAGAAACATTGTTCCATGATTTATTTTATTAAAGTTTAAATAAACTTGAGAATACATGTAAACTTCAAATGGATTTCTCGTCACCATGAATATTCACAACATTAATCAGTGATTCAGTCAAATTGACAAAATTATGGTTTTGTGAAATTTTTGTTTTTATTCTACTGACTTTCTTGAGTGTTTTGATGACTTGTTGCTCTGTACTTGGTTTATTTACTACTTAACAATATATGTAAAGTACTTATAAAGTTTTAATTACTTGATGGCTGATATTTTAATAAATACTGTACATCTCGCCCCTTCCTACTATAAGTAGTGCATTACTTATGCTAATCTAAACCAGCTTCATTGGTACAAGATTAAAAATCTGTTATGCCATGATATAACATCATGCTTATTACTGAATCTGTTATGCCATGATGTAACATCATACTTATTACTGAATCTGTTATGCCATGATATAACATCATACTTATTACTGAATCTGTTATGCCATGATATAACATCATACTTATTACTGAATCTGTTATACCATGATATAACATCATACTTATTACTGAATCTGTTATACCATGATATAACATCATACTTATTACTGAATCTGTTATGCCATGATATAACATCATACTTATTACTGAATCTGTTATACCATATAACATCATACTTATTAATGAATCTGTTATGCCATGATATAACATCATACTTATTACTGAATCTGTTATGCCATGATATAACATCATACTTATTACTGAATCTGTTATGCCATGATATAACATCATACTTATTACTGAATCTGCTATGCCATGATATAACATCATACTTATTACTGAATCTGTTATGCCATGATATAACATCATACTTATTACTGAATCTGTTATGCCATTATATAACATCATACTTATTACTGAATCTGTTATGCCATTATATAACATCATACTTATTACTGAATCTGTTATGCCATGATATAACATCATACTTATTACTGAATCTGTTATGCCATGATATAACATCATACTTATTACTGAATCTGTTATGCCATGATATAACATCATACTTATTACTGAATCTGTTATACCATGATATAACATCATACTTATTACTGAATCTGTTATGCCATGATATAACATCATACTTATTACTGAATCTGTTATGCAATGATATAACATCATACTTATTACTGAATCTGTTATGCCATGATATAACATCATACTTATTACTGAATCTGTTATGCCATGATATAACATCATACTTATTACTGAATCTGTTATGCCATGATATAACATCATACTTATTACTGAATCTGTTATGCCATGATATAACATCATACTTATTACTGAATCTGTTATGCCATGATATAACATCATACTTATTACTGAATCTGTTATGCCATGATATAACATCATACTTATTACTGAATCTGTTATGCCATGATATAACATCATACTTATTACTGAATCTGTTATGCCATGATATAACACCATGCTTATTACTGAATCTGTTATGCCATGATATAACACCATGCTTATTACTGAATCTGTTATGCCATGATATAACACCATGCTTATTACTGAATCTGTTATGCCATGATATAACATCATACTTATTACTGAATCTGTTATGCCATGATATAACACCATGCTTATTACTGAATCTGTTATGCCATGATATAACATCATACTTATTACTGAATCTGTTATGCCATGATATAACATCATACTTATTACTGAATCTGTTATGCCATGATATAACATCATACTTATTACTGAATCTGTTATGCCATGATATAACATCATACTTATTACTGAATCTGTTATGCCATGATATAACATCATACTTATTACTGAATCTGTTATGCCATGATATAACATCATACTTATTACTGAATCTGTTATGCCATGACATAACATCATACTTATTACTGAATCTGTTATGCCATGATATAACACCATGCTTATTACTGAATCTGCTATGCCATGATATAACATCATACTTATTACTGAATCTGTTATGCCATGATATAACATCATACTTATTACTGAATCGGTTATGCCATGATAGAACATCATACTTATTACTCAATCTGTTATGCCATGATAGAACATCATACTTATTACTCAATCTGTTATGCCATGATATAACATCATACTTATTACTGAATCTGTTATGCCATGATATAACACCATACTTATTACTGAATCTGTTATGCCATGATATAACACCATACTTATTACTGAATCTGTTATGCCATGATATAACATCATACTTATTACTGAATCTGTTATGCCATGATATAACATCATACTTATTACTGAATCGGTTATGCCATGATAGAACATCATGCTTATTACTGAATCTGTTATACCATGATATAACATCATACTTATTACTGAATCTGTTATACCATGATATAACACCATGCTTATTACTGAATCTGTTATACCATATAACATCATACTTATTAATGAATCTGTTATGCCATGATATAACATCATACTTATTACTGAATCGGTTATGCCATGATATAACACCATACTTATCACTGAATCTGTTATACTATGATATAACATCATACTTATTAATGAATCTGTTATACCATGATATAACACCATGCTTATTAGTGAATCTGTTATACCATGATAAAACATCACACTTATTACTGAATCTTTTATGCCATGATATAACACCATGCTTATTACTGAATCTGTTATACCATGATACAACATCACACTTATTACTGAATTTGTTATGCCATGATATAACATCATACTTATTACTGAATCGGTTATGCCATAATATAACATCATACTTATTACTGAATCTGTTATGCCATGATATAACATCATACTTATTACTGAATCTGTTATGCCATGATATAACATCATACTTATTACTGAATCAGTTATGCCATGATAAAACATCATACTTATTACTGAATCTGTTATACCATGATATAACACCATGCTTATTACTGAATCTGTTATACCATGATATAACACCATGCTTATTACTGAATCTGTTATACCATGATATAACATCATACTTATTACTGAATCTGTTATACCATGATATAGCATCATACTTATTACTGAATCGGTAATGCCATGATATAACATCATACTTATTACTGAATCTGTTATACCATATAACATCATACTTATTAATGAATCTGTTATACCATGATATAACATCATACTTATAACTGAATCTGTTATACCATGATATAACATCACACTTATTACTGAATCTTTTATGCCATGATATAACACCATGCTTATTACTGAATCTGTTATACCATGATATAACATCACACTTATTACTGAATTTGTTATGCCATGATATAACATCATACTTATTACTGAATCGGTTATGCCATAATATAACATCATACTTATTACTGAATCTGTTATGCCATGATACAACATCATACTTATTACTGAATCTGTTATGCCATGATATAACATCATACTTATTACTGAATCTGTTATGCTATGATATAACATCATACTTATTATTGAATCTGTTATGCCATGATATAACACCATGCTTATTACTGAATCTGTTATACCATGATATAACATCATACTTATTACTGAATCTGTTATGCCATGATATAACATCATGCTTATAACTGAATCTGTTATACCATGATATAACACCATGCTTATTACTGAATCTGTTATGCCATGATATAACATCATGCTTATTACTGAATCTGTAATGCCATGATATAACATCATGCTTATTACTGAATCTGTTATACCATGATATAACATCATGCTTATTACTGAATCTGTTATACCATGATATAACATCATACTTATTACTGAATCTGTTATACCATATAAATGGTGTAATCTCACACCTTGTGTCAGGACGTAGCCATCATGGACAGGAACAGCAGATGTCTGACTAGCACCACTGTCTACAATAATACCTGTGGATCGACCATTAGCAAACGCTGCTAAGACAGCATTTTTCACCAGAAAGAAGGCAGGGATATTATACTTCTCAAACATGAGCTCCGTCAGCCTTTCACGTTTCCCACGAACATTCCACTGGAACATAAAAAGTGCATAACAGGTGAATACAAAGTATACACAGCTTCAGTTCTTGAATGAGAACCTTGACAAGCATTCTCTTATCTTACTCTACACTAAACCAGGTAGTGAGTACAAAACAACACAGAAGGTGATTAAAACGAAGCAACTCACCGGTGCTTCAGACATCAACACTGGGTGTTCATGGGGAGCTGATCTGATGTGCCTTGTGAACACATAGTCCATCATTCTTTCAAAAATATCCCAGTCTTCAACTAAATAATAAAATTTGTAGTCATTCTCACAGAACATGAACAATATCTGACTGATTATGTACTCTACAGCAGTGGTTATCAGACAGCATACTGAGTTACAACCAACTGGTGTGAAGTACATCAGAATTAACACCTATAAAGTATACACAAGTTTACAGATATGAAGCACATCAGAGTTAACACCTACAATTATAAAGTATGTATGAGTTACAACCTACAGATATGAAGTACATCAAAGTTAACACCTACAATTATAAAGTATGTATGAGTTACAACCTACAGATATGAAGTACATCAGAGTTAACACCTACAATTATAAAGTATGTATGAGTTACAACCTACAGATATGAAGTACATCAGAGTTAACACCTACAATTATAAAGTATGTATGAGTTACAACCTACAGATATGAAGTACATCAGAGTTATGATACAGAAATGAAGTGTAAATAGTTACATAGACTGTAAAAACAAGTTTGAAAGGAGTTAGGTTTTTATAACATATATTCAGATGGAACTACATATTTACTACACGTTTCTGTAAACTAATGGTTATGGCCAACTTTACAAATACTGAGTCACTCAGTTTAACCAAACCTGTGAACAAAGGGTTAAAGAGAAAACTGGTTCTACACAAACCATATTCCTACTGTTTTGAAGAATTAACCAATAAAACAATAACAGGGATATGAGATATATATATTTTATTTTAAAGAGGATTGTTTTCTTTGGCATGCTTGTATAGAATTATAACATGTTCACTACCACATATATAAAATTCAAAAGGTACAAAGGGCCAGTCACAATGTCTCAAACTCATGTCACATGAGAAATTTGGTGTTGAAACATAACTATTGGTGAACCAGTGTGTATGTAATATGGTCCAAAACTAAAAGTTATTTCTGACTCACTGGTGGGCTACATTGTTAAGTACAACATAAATAATATCTTAAAACATTTAACTCCAGAACTGTCAAGGCCATTAATTTGATCATGTCTCTTTTAAAATGTAATTTTTTTTTTGTTTGACAGTTCTAGTGTTAAACTGAAAATATATGTAATCACTTTTTGTGGACAAAATCCAACTTTTATATTTAATATATACCAAAAAATACAAAAACTAGCTGTATTACTACTCTCAAGCTAGGGATAAAGATAAGCCAATTCTATCTGACTACTACACATGTGTATTATCTTAAAAATACAAACTCATTCCATCCTTAAGGAAACTGGTCATTTCCATCCCTTTTCTTGCTACGTGGATGCTAGTAGTGTCAATCATGTACTTCTTCTGTGTTGTGATGTCTCTCAGTTGAGATCCTGCATCCACATCCATTGCATCTAGTTGTTCTTCAACCACTCCCACCATGGATGGAATTTCAGCCTTGAAAAGGATGATTGGATATTACATTTCAATAATCAAAGTAAATGTACACAAATAAAATGAACACTTTACCACTTTCTAACTTGATAGAATTTTCTAGTGCAAACAGCCAATGTTACTGTTACTTGTTATATAATCAAACTGACTCACATCAGACAGTAGTAAATTAAAACTCATGTTTGTACTAATACAGAATGTTTAATACATACACTAATTAGTTTGAAACACTGGTCTGTCATTAGTTTAAGTTTGTGCATCTGTGATGCATGAAATAATATACTTAACTGTTATTCAATAAATATCAATTTAAACCATCAGAATACATGTACCTTCTTTATCTAACTTGTTAAGCCTGTCTAGTCTTACTTGAATCAGAATACATGTACCTTCTTTATCTAACTTGTTAAGCCTGTCTAGACTTACTTGAATCAGAATACATGTACCTTCTTTATCTAACTTGTTAAGCCTGTCTAGACTTACTTGAATCAGAATACATGTACCTTCTTCATCTAACTTGTTAAGCCTGTCTAGACTTACTTGAATCAGAATACATGTACCTTCTTTATCTAACTTGTTAAGCCTGTCCAGACTTACTTGAATCAGAATACATGTACCTTCTTTATCTAACTTGTTAAGCCTGTCTAGACTTACTTGAATCAGAATACATGTACCTTCTTTATCTAACTTGTTAAGCCTGTCTAGACTTACTTGAATCAGAATACATGTACCTTCTTTATCTAACTTGTTAAGCCTGTCTAGACTTACTTGAATCAGAATACATGTACCTTCTTTATCTAACTTGTTAAGCCTGTCTAGACTTACTTGAATCAGAATACATGTACCTTCTTTATCTAACTTGTTAAGCCTGTCTAGACTTACTTGAATCAGAATACATGTACCTTCTTTATCTAACTTGTTAAGCCTGTCTAGACTTACTTGAATCAGAATACATGTACCTTCTTTATCTAACTTGTTAAGCCTGTCCAGACTTACTTGATTTCATTTCACTAAAGGAAATTTTTGTTTCTTTCAATATAATTTCACATAAAAAGATTTTCAATAATGAGAAGAACACTTATATAAACTATAAAATTAATCTAGTTTATGGTTTGTTTCCAAGTCTTCTAAATTATCCATTAGTTCATCCAGCTCGTCACATTCCATTCTATAAAACAACAAATAACTGCTTATGCTGACATCAAAGGGTTGTAGTAATAAAGCCACTAGCAAAAAAGGAAAATCACGCAAAAAAAAAGTACGAATAATTTTATTTAGAAATTTACAGTATATTAGTAAATATTAACTTATGATAAAAAAAACACAGCTAGTACTTTTTACAAACAAGACTCCTCAAAGCTATGTAATTTGGTCCAGACTGTTGTAATGTCCAAATACAAAATCTAGAATTTCTTATGAATTAAAAACTGAAATTACCAATATAGAAAAACTAGAACATGAAATATAAACCTCCTTTCTCTTCTATTTGGTGAAAGATTTAGATTAATATGAAACCAGAAATATTTCAACACACTTGTATCTAACATCAAAACAACGTAACAGTTGTGATTCCAGAGATTGTTTATAGTTTCATCATTCACTCTTACCTTCGGTGAGTCTTCTCCTGCATATCCTGCTCTAAACGAATAGTGTCCAACATCAAACACTAATGCTCCCACTTCATCTAATGTAGGAAGAGAAAAAGTCATTATTTACAAAATACCTTGAGAATATATAGATATATCTTTTTAAACATACATTATCATTACTGAATCACTGGATATTTTTCATTCTACAACCTCAAAGCATCAATTTCAAATGTATCTAAATATAATAATGGTTGTGTAAAAATCTTAGCTTTAATAATCCAATTCAAACTAGTTGAACCTAATTCTGTTATTCTCTGTACCTCAGCATTAAAAATGATTTTTTTATTTATTAACATTTGAAAATAAAATATTAAAGAAGAGATTCTAAAATCTTTTTAACTAGAAATCAGTTTCAAGGAACCACCTAAAGGAAATACCAGCAGTCTAATTTTCCATTCTATCTATTAAATAGTAATTTAATGATAAATTCAACACTTACTACCATAAATAACTCGTGCACAACGCATGTGCAAATTTTCCCAAAATATGAAATCATTATAACTTTCATAAAAATTTATATTTTTGCAAACATTTTCAAAAAGTCAATTGAGGTACGTATAATTGATAATTTGTCTACTATTACACAGATTTCATGAAGTGTTGTTGTTACTACTTTGTCTAGTATTACACAGATTTCATGAAGTGTTGTTGTCACTGTTTGTCTAGTATTACACAGATTTCATAAAGTGTTGTTGTCACTGTTTGTCTACTATTACACAGATTTCATGAAGTGTTGTTGTCACTGTTTGTCTACTATTACACAGATTTCATGAAGTGTTGTCACTGTTTGTCTACCATTAGACAGATTTCATGAAGTGTTGTTGTCACTGTTTGTCTAGTATTACACAGATTTCATGAAGTGTTGTTGTCACTGTTTGTCTAGTATTACACAGATTTCATGAAGTGTTGTTGTCACTGTTTCTCTACTATTAAACAGATTTCATGAAGTGTTGTTGTCACTGTTTGTCTACTATTACACAGATTTCATGAAGTGTTGTCACTGTTTGTCTACTATTAGACAGATTTCATGAAGTGTTGTTGTTACTGCTTTGTCTACTATTAGACAGATTTCATGAAGTGTTGTTGTTACTGCTTTGTCTACTATTGGACAGATTTCATGAAGTGTTGTTGTTACTGCTTTGTCTACTATTAGACAGATTTCATGAAGTGTTGTTGTTACTTCTTTGTCTAGTATTAGACAGATTTCATGAAGTGTTGTTGTTACTGCTTTGTCTACTATTAGACAGATTTCATAAAGTCTTGTTGTTACTGCTTCGTCTACTATTGGACAGATTTCATGAAGTGTTGTTGTTACTGCTTTGTCTACTATTAGACAGATTTCATGAAGTGTTGTTGTTACTGCTTTGTCTAGTATTAGACAGATTTCATGAAGTGTTGTTGTTACTGCTTTGTCTACTGTTGGACAGATTTCATGAAGTGTTGTTGTTACTGCTTTGTCTAGTATTAGACAGATTTCATGAAATGTTGTTGTTACTGCTTTGTCTACTATTAGACAGATTTCATAAAGTCTTGTTGTTACTGCTTTGTCTAGTATTAGACAGATTTCATGAAGTGTTGTTGTTACTACTTTGTCTAGTATAAAAATGTTTCATGAAGTGTTGTTGTTACTGCTTTGTCTAGTATTAGACAGATTTCATGAAGCGTTGTTGTTACTGCTTTGTCTAGTATTAGACAGGTTTCATGAATAGTTGTTGTTACTGCTTTGTCTAGTATTTGACAGATTTCATGAAGTGTTGTTGTCACTGTTTGTCTACTATTACACAGATTTCATGAAATGTTGTCACTGTTTGTCTACCATTAGACAGATTTCATGAAGTGTTGTTGTCACTGTTTGTCTAGTATTACACAGATTTCATGAAGTGTTGTTGTCACTGTTTGTCTAGTATTACACAGATTTCATGAAGTGTTGTTGTCACTGTTTCTCTACTATTAAACAGATTTCATGAAGTGTTGTTGTCACTGTTTGTCTACTATTACACAGATTTCATGAAGTGTTGTCACTGTTTGTCTACTATTAGACAGATTTCATGAAGTGTTGTTGTTACTGCTTTGTCTACTATTAGACAGATTTCATGAAGTGTTGTTGTTACTGCTTTGTCTACTATTAGACAGATTTCATGAAGTGTTGTTGTTACTGCTTTGTCTACTATTGGACAGATTTCATGAAGTGTTGTTGTTACTGCTTTGTCTACTATTAGACAGATTTCATGAAGTGTTGTTGTTACTTCTTTGTCTAGTATTAGACAGATTTCATGAAGTGTTGTTGTTACTGCTTTGTCTACTATTAGACAGATTTCATAAAGTCTTGTTGTTACTGCTTCGTCTACTATTGGACAGATTTCATGAAGTGTTGTTGTTACTGCTTTGTCTACTATTAGACAGATTTCATGAAGTGTTGTTGTTACTGCTTTGTCTAGTATTAGACAGATTTCATGAAGTGTTGTTGTTACTGCTTTGTCTACTGTTGGACAGATTTCATGAAGTGTTGTTGTTACTGCTTTGTCTAGTATTAGACAGATTTCATGAAATGTTGTTGTTACTGCTTTGTCTACTATTAGACAGATTTCATAAAGTCTTGTTGTTACTGCTTTGTCTAGTATTAGACAGATTTCATGAAGTGTTGTTGTTACTACTTTGTCTAGTATAAAAATGTTTCATGAAGTGTTGTTGTTACTGCTTTGTCTAGTATTAGACAGATTTCTTGAAGCGTTGTTGTTACTGCTTTGTCTAGTATTAGACAGGTTTCATGAATAGTTGTTGTTACTGCTTTGTCTAGTATTTGACAGATTTCATGAAGTGTTGTTGTTACTGCTTTGTCTAGTATTAGACAGGTTTCATGAATAGTTGTTGTCACTGCTTTGTCTAGTATTAGACAGATTTCATGAAGTGTTGTTGTTACTGCTTTGTCTACTATTGGACAGATTTCATGAAGTGTTGTTGTTACTGCTTTGTCTACTATTAGACAGATTTCATGAAGTGTTGTTGTTACTGCTTTGTCTACTATTAGACAGATTTCATAAAGTGTTGTTGTTACTGCTTTGTCTACTATTAGACAGATTTCATGAAGTGTTGTTGTTACTGCTTTGTCTAGTATTAGACAGATTTCATGAAGTGTTGTTGTTACTGCTTTGTCTACTATTGGACAGATTTCATGAAGTGTTGTGGTTACTGCTTTGTCTACTATTAGACAGATTTCATGAAGTGTTGTTGTCACTGCTTTGTCTACTATTAGACAGATTTCATAAAGTCTTGTTGTTACTGCTTTGTCTACTATTGGACAGATTTCATGAAGTGTTGTTGTTACTGCTTTGTCTACTATTAGACAGATTTCATGAAGTGTTGTTGTTACTGCTTTGTCTAGTATTAGACAGATTTCATGAAGTGTTGTTGTTACTGCTTTGTCTACTATTGGACAGATTTCATGAAACGTTGTTGTCACTGCTTCGTCTAGTATTAGACTGTTTTAATGAAGTGTTGTTTTTACTACTTTGTCTAGTATTAGACAGATTTCATGAAGCGTTGTTGTTACTACTTTGTCTAGTATTAGACAAATTTCATGAAACGTTGTTGTCACTACTTTGTCTAGTATTAGACAGATTTCATGAAGTGTTGTTGTTACTGCTTTGTCTACTATTGGACAGATTTCATGAAACGTTGTTGTCACTACTTTGTCTAGTATTAGACAGATTTCATGAAACGTTGTTGTCACTGCTTCGTCTAGTATTTGACAGATTTCATGAAGTGTTGTTGTTACTGCTTTGTCTAGTATTAGACAGATTTCATGAAACGTTGTTGTCACTGCTTCGTCTAGTTTTAGACAGATTTCATGAAACGTTGTTGTCACTGCTTCGTCTAGTATTAGACTGTTTTAATGAAGTGTTGTTTTTACTACTTTGTCTAGTATAAAAAGGTTTCATGAAGTGTTGTTGTTACTACTTTGTCTAGTATTAGACAGATTTCATGAAGTGTTGTTGTTACTGCTTTGTCTAGTATTAGACAGATTTCATGAAGTGTTGTTGTTACTACTTTGTCTAGTATTAGACAGGTTTCATGAAATGTTGTTGTTACTGCTTTGTCTAGTATTAGACAGATTTCATGAAACGTTGTTGTCACTACTTCGTCTAGTATTAGACAGATTTCATGAAGTGTTGTTGTTACTGCTTTGTCTAGTATTAAACAGATTTCATGAAACGTTGTTGTCACTGCTTCGTCTAGTATTAGACAGATTTCATGAATAGTTGTTGTCACTGCTTTGTCTAGTATTTGACAGATTTCATGAAGTGTTGTTGTTACTGCTTTGTCTAGTATTAGACAGGTTTCATGAATAGTTGTTGTCACTGCTTTGTCTAGTATTTGACAGATTTCATGAAGTGTTGTTGTTACTGCTTTGTCTAGTATTAGACAGGTTTCATGAATAGTTGTTGTCACTGCTTTGTCTAGTATTAGACAGATTTCATGAAGTGTTGTTGTTACTGCTTTGTCTAGTATTAGACAGATTTCATGAAGTGTTGTTGTTACTGCTTTGTCTAGTATTAGACAGGTTTCATGAAGTGTTGTTGTTACTACTTTGTCTAGTATTAGACTGGTTTCTTGAAGTGTTGTTGTTACTGCTTTGTCTAGTATTAGACAAATTTCATGAAACGTTGTTGTCACTACTTTGTCTAGTATTAGACAGATTTCATGAAACGTTGTTGTCACTGCTTCGTCTAGTATTTGACAGATTTCATGAAGTGTTGTTGTTACTGCTTTGTCTAGTATTAGACAGGTTTCATGAATAGTTGTTGTCACTGCTTTGTCTAGTATTAGACAGATTTCATGAAGTGTTGTTGTTACTGCTTTGTCTAGTATTAGACAGGTTTCATGAAATGTTGTTGTCACTGCTTTGTCTAGTATTAGACAGATTTCATGAAATGTTGTTGTCACTGCTTTGTCTAGTATTAGACAGGTTTCATGAAGTGTTGTTGTTACTACTTTGTCTAGTAGTAGACTGGTTTCATGAAGTGTTGTTGTTACTACTTTGTCTAGTATTAGACAGATTTCATGAAACGTTGTTGTCACTGCTTCGTCTAGTATTAGACAGGTTTCATGAAGTGTTGTTGTTACTACTTTGTCTAGTAGTAGACTGGTTTCATGAAGTGTTGTTGTTACTGCTTTGTCTAGTATTAGACAAATTTCATGAAACGTTGTTGTCACTGCTTCGTCTAGTATTAGACAGGTTTCATGAAGTGTTGTTGTTACTGCTTTGTCTAGTATTAGACAGGTTTCATGAATAGTTGTTGTCACTGCTTTGTCTAGTATTAGACAGATTTCATGAATAGTTGTTGTTACTGCTTTGTCTAGTATTAGACAGATTTCATGAATAGTTGTTGTTACTGCTTTGTCTGGTATTAGACTGGTTTCATGAAGTGTTGTTGTTACTGCTTTGTCTAGTATTTGAGAGGTTTCATGAATAGTTGTTGTTACTGCTTTGTCTAATATTAGACAGATTTCATGAAGTGTTGTTGTTACTGCTTTGTCTAGTATTAGACAGGTTTCATGAATAGTTGTTGTCACTGCTTTGTCTAGTATTAGACAGATTTCATGAATAGTTGTTGTTACTGCTTTGTCTAGTGTTAGAAAGGTTTCATGAAGTGTTGTTGTTACTGCTTTGTCTAGTGTTAGAAAGGTTTCATGAAGTGTTGTTGTTACTGCTTTGTCTAGTGTTAGAAAGGTTTCATGAATAGTTGTTGTTACTGCTTTGTCTAGTGTTAGAAAGGTTTCATGAAGTGTTGTTGTTACTGCTTTGTCTAGTATTAGACAGATTTCATGAAGTGTTGTTGTTACTGCTTTGTCTAGTATTAGACAGATTCCATGAAACGTTGTTGTCACTGCTTCGTCTAGTATTAGACTGTTTTAATGAAGTGTTCTTTTTACTACTTTGTCTAGTATTAGACAGATTTCATGAAGTGTTGTTGTTACTGCTTTGTCTAGTATTAGACAGATTTCATGAAGTGTTGTTGTTACTGCTTTGTCTAGTATTAGACAGATTTCATGAAGTGTTTTTGTTACTACTTTGTCTAGTATTAGACAGGTTTCTTGAAGTGTTGTTGTCACTGCTTTGTCTAGTATTAGACAGATTTCATGAAACGTTGTTGTCACTGCTTCGTCTAGTATTTGACAGATTTCATGAAGTGTTGTTGTCACTGCTTCGTCTAGTATTAGACAGATTTCATGAAACGTTGTTGTCACTGCTTCGTCTAGTATTAGACTGTTTTAATGAAGTGTTGTTTTTACTACTTTGTCTAGTATAAAAAGGTTTCATGAAGTGTTGTTGTTACTACTTTGTCTAGTATTAGACAGATTTCATGAAGTGTTGTTGTTACTGCTTTGTCTAGTATTAGACAGATTTCATGAAGTGTTGTTGTTACTACTTTGTCTAGTATTAGACAGGTTTCATGAAACGTTGTTGTCACTGCTTTGTCTAGTATTAGACAGATTTCATGAAGTGTTGTTGTTACTGCTTTGTCTAGTATTAGACAAATTTCATGAAACGTTGTTGTCACTACTTTGTCTAGTATTAGACAGATTTCATGAAACGTTGTTGTCACTGCTTCGTCTAGTATTAGACAGGTTTCATGAAGTGTTGTTGTTACTACTTTGTCTAGTATTAGACAGGTTTCATGAATAGTTGTTGTTACTGCTTTGTCTAGTATTAGACAGGTTTCATGAATAGTTGTTGTTACTGCTTTGTCTAGTATTAGACTGGTTTCATGAAGTGTTGTTGTTACTACTTTGTCTAGTATTAGACAGGTTTCATGAAGTGTTGTTGTTACTACTTTGTCTAGTATTAGACAGGTTTCATGAAATGTTGTTGTCACTGCTTTGTCTAGTATTAGACAGATTTCATGAAATGTTGTTGTCACTGCTTTGTCTAGTATTAGACAGGTTTCATGAAGTGTTGTTGTTACTGCTTTGTCTAATATTAGGCATTAGGTCCTTGGAAAAGTATTGAATATGTCAATACAGTAACTAAAACTTTGAAAAAAAAAAGACATTTTTTGAATTTGAAATAAAGCTGTGTGATTGGTAGTATTTGCTGGTGAACTTTATAAATAATTATAACTTTCCCCCAAAAAACACCCATACCTAGTCAGCAGTTCAAGATGAAAAGATGGGATTTTGAAGTTGGTGATGAGTGTTGTAAGACAGCTGTCTTTGACTTGTCAGTATTTCATAATTAAAATGTTCAGTAGATGCAGGTGCTGCCATTTAGATCACTTCCTTCTGATCACAAGTTCAAAACAGTCCATTATGTAGCTTTGGCTTAACAAATATAGTTGCAATATTTTGATTAGACAGTTTGTGCAGGTACAATTTTTTTTTTTTTATAGAAGGTAAGTGCAAGGTACTTTTTCATGATACAAACAACTGACAGAAAAACATGTATCAACACACTCAACTCCATAACTTTCACTCAAATTATGTTATATGTTTATTCACATGACCAATGAGTACCTATAAGGTAAAAAAAAAAAATCCACTTAAAAATTTCTTATTATATGTATTGGTTGGAAAAATATTCTAGTTCTGCAAAGCAATTTTCCCTACAAGCTAAAATAAATTCACATTTCTTGTGATGAAGTAATGTCATTCACTATTCAGTATAACTGACTCAACAGCTTGTTGAGACATACAATAATAATTATCATAATGTTTTTTAATTGAATTATTTGTTTCTTCAAGTACTATGTGAGATAGGTTGTATTAACAAAACAGACTGCCTAATAGATTGTTGTTTTAATGAATAAAAATACCCCTAGCTACCAAAAACTGAGGATTACAAGGCTGTTTTAGGTAATATCCTTACTTAATAATAGGTAGACAGAGTCCAAATATTTACTTCAAAGCAATACTAAGTGAAAAAAGAATTTTGTGGAAAATAGGTAACAGTCCAAATGTACTGACGTTGTATCACCATGCAATGTCCAATTCAACATCATCGAAACCTAAGGACACTTTTAAAAATTGTATGCAACACTGTCTTTTTTTTCTAAAAAAATGAGTTTATTAATGAGGAATTTAAGAAGTCTGAAATGAATAACATCCAAAGAAGTTTTGATTTTTGTTTTTTTTACACTAGGGTTTGTTTACCCTAATTCAGACACAGTCATGGAAATTACAATACATCAACTGTGGCACACTCACCATTCCCAACTTCTTTTAAAACCTTTGAGGAACTGTGGAATCAATAAGTCAGAATCTATAAGTATTTGTTCTTGTTTAAATGAAAAAAAAAGTCAGATTCAAAGCTAACCTGCAAATGTAAAATAATCACAAAGCTACACAATGGGCTATCTGCACTCTGCCCAACACAGACATCAAAACCTGGTTTACAGTGTTCTATGTCTGCAGATGTACCACTGTGGATCATAACAAAATGATTAAAGTATTACAATTGTAGCAGGTGTGGATGTAAGCACAATGGTACACCAGTTGGTCATAAGAAAATCCTGTCAAGAACTTAAAAAAGTAATCTGTGGACTGGAATGGTAAACTTATGACCGTATTTGATGGCTTGTCTTCAAATAGGAAAGACATCAAAGACAATTCGGCATTGTACAAATCTCACTGTCACAAATAAGAAGAATTATACAATATCAAGTAAGAAACAAATACAGAGCTGTTATTTTGTGTGATGGGCACAAATATAATGGTAAAATAGTTTAAGAGTAATTCATCTGAGTGAGACAAAAACATGCTAACAATTACTGAGATAAAAAAAAAATATTCTTGGTTCACGCCTCATGAAGTCGTGTACCTCACTCCCAAACTTCAGTCTCCAGATCTAAAGGGATACTCTATTACTTTCCAAAATATTCACATTTTTTACTGTTGAGTCACATATTGCTTGCTAACATTTAATTTGCGCTAATAACACCAATATTCAGTGTTAGTAACTAATAATGACAATTGTTAAAAATTACTGAATTACGTCAGTAAATATTGAATTCGAGAAGCAATTTATTTTGCTAAAGTTTATATACCTACAATAACAGAAAAACAGTATTAAAATACTTTAAGTATTTAGTTATTTTTAATCAGTTTACTTACTTTTGAAAGTAAGGCCTCCCAATACTTCTGTTTACTTTAATTTTAAAATCTATCACTTACCTCCGCCATAAACGCCTCCACTCATAGTTATTGTATATTCGGGTCAATTACAAACGTCTAATGAATAAATAAATTTATGTAAAAGATGAAAACAGTAGATCAATTATTATTCTCTATCTACTTTTTTTAAAACGAAAGTAGTTTACGTTAATTAAAATAATGTCTTTTCAATTGAACATTGTCTCAGTTACGCACTCATGTACAAATCTCGTTCATAGAGGGCAAACTCACGAGATGATAGTTGTAATGTCTAAATTATCGAAAGTTATCAAAATTACAAAAAAATAATATTTTTCACATATGTTTAAAATTCAAGATACTTGTGTAAAGAGATAAATAAATCCAATCGATCAATTTCAAAACGTTAACCATTTGATTTTAATTATTTTTCACTTATAAAGATTTGTC
The DNA here is from genome assembly GCA_011833715.1 of Carcinoscorpius rotundicauda. NCBI lineage: Eukaryota > Metazoa > Arthropoda > Merostomata > Xiphosura > Limulidae > Carcinoscorpius > Carcinoscorpius rotundicauda. Next base: position 172,055,007 of record CM022392.1, read on the forward strand.
TGTATTTTGTTGTCGTTGTTAAACATAAAGTTACACAATCCGTGATTATGAGAAACCCACTTGAAATAAAAATGTATCTGAATGGCTGGTATGAGTTTTAACACCTTTACTAATAAAGCAAAGAAAACCTTTTGTTAATTTAAAGATAACCTAAGAAGGTCGAAACGTTGTTTTTTGCTTAAATAGTAAAAGTTTTTTTGTTTTTGAATTTTGTGCAAAGCTACTCGAGGGCTATCTGCGCTAACCGTCCCTAATTTAGCAGTGTAAGACTAGAGTGTAAGCTAGTCATCACCACCCACCGCCAACTCTTGGGCTACTATTTTACCAACGAATAGTTGGATTGACTCTCACATTATAACGCCTCCACAGCTGTGAGGGCGAGCATGTTTGGTGCGACCGGGATTCGAACCCGCGACCCTCGAATTTCAAGTTGAACGCCTTAACACGCTTGGCCATGCCGGGCCTAGTAAAAGTGTTAATACCCATTCCAGCCATCCTGAGATATAAAGCTACACAATGAACTATTTATACTCTGGACACCTCGAGTACCGAAACCCAATTTTTAGACTTACCGCTGAGCCACCGAGATCTTTCGTAGGACCACGGAAGAGAAAAAGAAAATATTTTTGTTAATATAATAAAAATATGAAAATAGCAGCACAGATAGCCCATTATATAGCTTTTTGGTTAACTTCAAAGAAACAAACTTAAATAACAATAATTAAAAGCTTTTATGTTCATGCATTTATAAATGTCTAGAACTTTTTTTTATCCAAATATTATTTCAATGTATACAATGAAATATACGTCTAATTTAGCTTGAGTTCATACGCTAACTGGCCAAATATCAGAAACTCTGTTTTTATAGCGTGTTGGATAACTGTGTGCATTAATCGTAAGCTGAACTGTCGTGACATAGATCCTAATAGTTCATGGGGTAATGATATTTGAGTTTTAGCCTTATTAAACTTACTTAAACAGTACGCCTCACAAATTCTCAAATCATTAACGTATGAGGATTGTACTTACGCTCTTAAAACAAATCATGAGTAATATAGCGGATGGCTGCATCGTCGTGTCGCCTTACAGTGAAGCATCGTCGTGTCGCCTTACAGTGAAGCATCGTCGTGTCGCCTTACAGAGGAGCATCGTCGTGTCGCCTTACAGTGGAGCATCGTCGTGTCGCCTTACAGCGGAAGTAGCACACGAGGGTTTCAGGGTTGAATTGAACTCTCATCGTACGACACATTTCAAACAGTCAAATCCTAATGGTCTTTGCACGACTTATAGAAGCACCTTTATGTTTATAGCTGAGACTTATGGTTTACATTGTTCTTGTTGCAATAGATCATCCTGGTCCATGTCGTTCATCAGTTTTTGTCTGTTTGTCTTCATAGTTTTCGTTAATTTTCTTATACACTTATCTCACATTAGATTTCCGGTCCAGAGTTTATCCTACTTTACACTCTTGTACAGAGTTTTCTTCCGCGTCATATATGAGTAGTTTCACGAATGCATTTAAATTCCAATGTTCATTTTTGCTTGATGTTGTTTGCTAGAAGCTTCAACACATCGATCTCTGATAACAAAACCTCTTTGAAGTAACACATTTTCAACTTTTTCGATTTCTTTAAAGAATAAAACACACAGAAACGGTTTGTGAGATTTGAAGAGTCAATATAGTCAAGAGAGTTACATTTTACCTGATTACTCATCAAATACTAGGACAAAAATTAGTTTTTTTAGTTAAAGAGTAATCGTGTCGGGATTCATATCTACAGAACACACTTAATTTTTTCAATCACATTAATTCTATACATCTCAACATTAACTTCACATGTGAACAAGAAGAAAGCGATCAAATATCATTTCTTAACATCAAAATTACAAGAACCGATACACTATTTAAAACAGAAATCCACCGAAAAATCACCCATACAGGACTATACATTCCTCAGGACTCAGCACATGAAACAAAACAAAAACTCAACATTCTAAGAAACCAAATAAACACAGCCATAGAACTATGATCACTAGAGAAAATTAACCAAAAATGGAAACCAGATTCAAAGAACATAAAATGTCACCTTTACACATTTTCAAACACTGCAAGTCAAATACACACAACATAATCATAAAAAACACTCAAATACTAAATAAAGAAACAAACATAAACAAACGCAAAATTAAAGAAGCCTTACTTATACAACAACTTAAACCCAAAATAAACCAATATAAAGGAACGCCTTTATACCCATATTAATATAATAAAATAAATAAAATTGTATATTCAAACATCTAACACCGCCCTCTACATTCCGACACTCAGTTACACAACCCCTTTTAAACATGTGGTCAGCTTCCGGTCAGTTACCTCTTTCTTTGTGAACCTGACGATGACCGAAGAAGGTCGAAACGTTGTTCGCTCTTCTATGTAAAATATTTTCTCAACCCAACCGTGCCGTTTTTGGATATATATTTCTCTACAAGTGAGTTTTCCCTCTTCAAATATGTGGTTAGCAATCGGTCAGTTACATCTTTCTTTCTTTGTGAACCTGACGATGACAGAAGAAGGTCAAAACGTTGTTCGCTCCTCTATATAAAAATTTTCTCAACTCACACCAGTCATTTTAACTTTTTTTTTCTACAAGTGGGTTTTCTCGTCATCACGGACTCAAGAGTTTGTTAAATAACGAAATCAGCAACAGATATCTTTAACTAGTTGTTTAACGCCTTTTGGTTAGTGACTTGCTTTGAAAAATTCTGTCTGCCTGTCAGAAGTTCCATGTTTAGGAAACGACATGTCCATGATCATAATGCACATCAACATTTTCGTAATACATTTTCAATATTATATATCGACTGTAGATCGATATAAATCTCATAGAGTTAAGTAAAATGGCGCAATAAATCAGTTTATAAAAGTCAGTCAGTATCTTTTATCACGAATTGTTAAACAAAGTGCTAAAAATAACGTTATTTCATTAACAGTTTATGTATATCAAGAAGAAATTATTAAATTAAATAGCGCTGGCAGATTCTTAGTTAAGAATATTAAATATGTTTAAAAAGTTCTTTAACGAAATTTCTATTCAAATTCAAGGTTCTACAAGACTAAGCCGTTTAATCAGTGATGACGAGAAAACCACTTATAGAGAAAAATATATATGTAAAAACGGCTGGTTTGGGATAAAATAATTCTCAATCCAAACCAGCCGTTTTTACAAATATATTAAGCCGTTTAATCAATTACATTAAAATATTACTGTGGAATTTACTTATAAAATTCTTGATTTGTTTGTTTTGGAATTTCGCACAAAGCTACTCGAGGGCTATCTGTGCTAGCCGTCCCTAATTTAGCAGTGTAAGACTAGAGGGTTGTTGTTTATTGTTGTTTAGAATTAAGCACAAAGCTGCACAATGGGCTATCTGTGCTCTGCCCACCACGGGCATCGAAACCCGGATTTTAGCGTGTAAGTCCGCAGAAGACTAGAGGGAAGGCAGCTAATCATCACCACCCACCGCCAGCTTTTGGGCTACTCTTTTACCAACGAATAGTAGGATTGACCGTCACATTATACACCTTCACGGCTGGGAGGGCGAGCATGTTTAGCGCGACGCGGGCGCAAACCCGCGACCCTCGGATTACGAGTCGCACGCCTTACGCGCTCGGCCATGCCAGGCCATAAAATTCTTGAACCGCTTATTTTAATATATTACATGCCCAATTTTAACATATTTTGTTTCAATATTATAAATATTCATGTAAATTTGGCAAAACCATTGTTAGGTCTCATTTAAAGTACTTTGTACAGTTTTGGGCTTCCTTCTTCAAAAGGAATATTCAATTATTGGAGAGACACTAGAATGCTACCTGTGATGATGGGATTGTTTTACGAAAAGAGACTAAAATCTTTAAATTTACTTTCTCTTCAGAGGAGAAGGATCAGAGAGGATTTTATTGAGGTGTTTAAGGTTATTCATGGTATTGGTAATAAAGATTCATCAAACTTTTCTGTGTTTATGACAATGTGTCATAAATTCAAATTTTGGCAGCGGAAGACTCGTTTGCAGTTGAAGCAGTATGACCTTTCAAACAGGGTGGTTGACTTTCGGAATGACCTGCCTTCAAGGGTGGCAGAGGTAGAAAAATTTACTGAGCTCAAGAAAAGATTGGTTCAATACAGGAGTAGTAAGAGGTGGTTTTACTTGAGAGTTGAAAAGTACAGTCTCCATGGGCTATTAAGTTTCTTTTTTGTCCCTTTAAAATTTTATGAATTTTATTTATTAAAAAAAAAAACATTTTTTATATGGAAAGAAGCAATTGCCGTAAGAGGACACCTCTGCTTGTAAAGTGAACTGAATTTATGGGTAATGTTACGTCTAGGCTATGCGTAAATAACACGTTGAAGTAAATTTATTGTTATTATCAATTCTTTTACTAATGACTAATCAACAAGGTTCAAGCCAGGATGGTGAAGACTTCAAATTGAAAGGTAATAATGAATCATTCTGTTCAAGGCTGAATTCTGTGTTTGATGGGTTAACTCCGATAGAAAAACAACATAGAGAATGGGAGACTATGCAAAGCAGTAAATGTAGGAACTGGTTAAAACCAGATCCGGAATCATTAGAAGACGTAGAATTTTCTCCTAATGATAAGTTTGTAAGACCACGTGGATTTGCGCCTAAGAAGAGAAAAGTTGATAATAAATCCATGCCGGGTTTTAAAAGACATCCAGATAAATGGATTAAGTATTCGTTAACTGATGTGTCGTCATTCGAAATGTCCGACGAGTCAAATTCACAAGTAGCATTGTCCTTCTTGAAACAACTAAAGAAAGAAAAAAGCAAAGGAGAAAACGAAAAATTACCAGTTTCAGACGTAAATGCGAAAATAATTTTTCAAAAGCCTGCCAATAGACCTCCAAAAAGTATAAAGAAGAAAGATGACGTTAATGAAACCACATGCTATGGAAATTCTAACGCTACGAGTGATACAATCAGTGATACTATGGAAACGTGTAATAATTCTAGTGTTTCTGGAAAACTTCTTATGCCAGAATGTGTTGTGGGGTTACCATCAAGTACAAAGTGTAACAAGAGACGGAAGGATGATGGTTCTTGTAGTCATCATCCAGGCCACCTGGTGAGTCTGGATCACTTGAACGAGTATGAAGGGGAAGCTGAAGGAGGAGGAAATGAAGATTCTTCTCCTATAGAAAACACATTCAGATCTGTTGGGAAAAGAAATTATAGATTTGGGTGTGATGAAGATGGTAAATCTGACAAATTAAATTTGTTGAAGATGGAAACTGAAGATGTGTAATTTTTATTTAGTCAGTACAAGAGAAGGGTGTGGGTATCCTGTCTGGTTGAAAATTTTCACATTTATCCAGCAAGACACAAAAGTTTTTTTTTAATGGTTAACAGAATTCATTTTTCAATTATAGTTCCTTTTTAGTTTTATGTAAAATGCATAATTTGCCATTAGAACTTCTACTTCAGATACTGTTTTAAATGCAGCTCCAACACAAGATGTCCTGTTTTTAATATAAACTTGCAGAATCTTTTCATTGTTGCTGTGTATGAGAATGAACCATCTTTTCCATTTGTTTGTTTTTACACTAAAACTTGAAGAGTTACTTGAATGAAAATAGACTTGAAATTCAAAAGCTAATTTCATTTTCTTTTGTATTTATGAAAACTCATTTTTATGTATTTCCGTTGTTTGTACTTTTGTCTCTGTTAGTCGCATAACAACTATATGCAGATGTCTTCATATCACCCACCCATATATACATATGTAAACTTAATGTTGGCTTTACCCATGTGAGCGCTAATGTTTGTATATTATTACCAGTGGTTTTTGTTGAAATTCATTGTGACTGTATCATAATGCCTTTAGTTTTATTAAGATGTAAAAAAACAATGTAGCTTTAACTAAATGAATTTTCTTATACTTGTGGAGTGATCTGGATTTGTTTAAGAAATAAAAAAATATGAAATCTTTATATTTGGAGTCCGTCTATGTCTGCAGGCTTCAATAAAATGTTTATGTAACTGTTATGAAGTATTGTGGTGAGCATGGAAAATGTTTTCTGAGAATTATGAGTTAGATTTCATAGTCTCTCTTAGTTGCTGAAATAAAATACATTTGTACAGTTTAGCTGTGAGCTTGAAATATGTATATCTTCAAACTGAATTTAAAATCAGTTACACAGTTATGAAAGTTTTTTTTTATATCTAGCTTCCGTGAAATACAAAACATTTCCTAAAACCAGTCACTGTATTATCTTCAGTTTTAGTATTTCCCTCAGTCATTTGTTTATAAAATGGTTGATTCTGTGAATTTCAATTTGAAAATTTTCATTTGATCAGGTAAAACTTACTTTAAATTCTGTAGTGTTCACATTAAACAGTAAATAATAGTAGTAGACACAAGGAAAAAGAAATAAATATGGACTTTTCTTAATGGAACTTTGTTGTTTATCATTTATGAATAGTAATGTTTTTTTTAATTTGTCAGTGATCCAGTGTAACATTTGGAAAGACTGGCACTTGTAATAACTAAGCCTAAAGTAAGAAAATATGTTTCCAAAAGTTAATGTATTGGAAAGAGCCACCAAAATATATTAACATGGTGAAAGAGGGTAGAGATGGGCCACTAACATATATTAATATAGATGGAAAAAGGAAAAGATGGGCCACTAACATGGTGGGAAGAGGTAAAGATGGATCACCAAGTTATATTTGGTTTCAGTATTATCACTTATTCATTTTTACATTTATAAAGATTGTTTTCCATTGTTCACTTGTATGGATTTTTGACAGATAAGCCTTTTACACTGGTTCAACATTTGAGATTTTATTAGCATGAAGGCTGAAATTAATATTAACAATAAGGTTAATCCAACCAATGAATCAGTGCATTCTAATCACTGTGTTTCAGTTGTATTTCATAGTGATTTATAAGTTTCTTGTCAATTTGTCAAGTGAATTTAGTTCTTTAACATACAAGTTGTTTGTGACTTTTTATCTATATAGATATTTTTGTTCAGTCACAAAGTAATAGTTTTTTGAAAGATGCTAGAGGTGACTTGCTTGATGTGTGTGAAATTATTAGAATTTATATTGAGAAAGTCTCTGTTCAAAACCTTCTTTATTGTACTTTTAGTCATTTTGAAAGATGACACAGGAAAGTGTCACCCGTTTTACCTTGTCTTTTTGAGAAACCCTGATGTATTTTGTTTTGTAATTTTGATAACTCTCTTCAGTGTTTCTTATTGTACTTTTAGTCATTTTGAAAGATGTCACCCGTTTTACCTTGTCTTTTTGAGAAACCCTGATGTACTTTGTTTTGTAATTTTGATAACTCTCCTCAGTGTTTCTTATTGTACTTTTAGTCATTTTGAGAAACTTGCATGACTTGTTAGTGATCTTGTTAGTTTCAACTATTATTCCAACATGTACAATGTAGGTAATCTGGCAAATCATAAGTAAATTATTACTTGTACCAAACTAATACTGTTCTTTTACTCTAATTATAAGAACTGAAATCATGGTAATTTTTTAATCTAATACACAGTATGAAGAATCAAGTCAGGGACCTCTGTCTTCAGGTTTAGTTGATCTTGGTTTTGAACTGTTGAAATGGTGAAGATTTGGTTTGGTTTGAATTTCATGCATAGTTTCACAAGGGATGTCTATGCTAGTCATCCCTAATTTAGCAGTGTAAGACAGCTAGTCATCACCACCTATTTTTGAGCCACTCTTTTTAACAATGAACAGTGGCATTGACCATCATATTTTAATGCCTCCATGGCTGAAAAGGCAAGCATATTTGGTGTGACAGGGATTCAAACTTGCAACCCTCAGATTATGAGTTGAGTTCCTTAACCACCTGGACATGAAAGGGTGAAGAACAGCTGGTCAGCAACACTTGTGTTCACAAGAGCTTTATCTGAATCTTTGAACTAAAGGGACATTGGTCAATCTTGTTGTAGAGTTCTGAACTTTGTGGCTTGTTAGCCAGGATCAAATCCATGTGATCTCACAAAATATCCCTTGCACTTTAGTCTATTTTGCAATATAAGTGTGACAGTCAATCCCTTTGTGTAGGTGGTATGGAGATACTAAAGGGTTTCCTCTCATTTCGTCACCAGTTCATAATAAGGGACAGATAGTTTTAGATTTGTTATCATAAATTAAGAAAACAAGCTCCATGAATGTGGTTTTCAATCTCATAACTAAAAACAAACTTTCTAACTTAATCTTGACTACAGGGCTGTTGTACAATATCCAGAAACACAGAATATCTGAGTTTGGCACCTCACTTTACTTGACACCTTTGTTTATTGTACATAATTAAACATTTATTTTATATTATTTGATGTGAATAAGTTCCAGATAGATTTTTTTACACTTCTAAAATTTCAACTAAATATCCAGTCGATCATTTTCTGGCACTGTGCAGTTGACATGAGTAAAAAAAATTAATAGTAACTTATAAAGACAAGACAGAAGAATGAATTTTAAATACAAGCATATGCATTGCCATAAGGAATCAGAATTGGATAGAAATCTTAAGTGTGGAGTAAAAATTGATAAAGAGAATGATAATAGTAAAATCATAAGACATGACCTAAAAATGGAAGAAGTGAACTGTATTATAAAAGTTCATATGTGTGAAAACAAAGTTAAACATAAGAAAAGAGTTGATGAGCCCAAGAATGTGTGTAGAAAAAGGAAAATGGTTCCAAAGTTGAAGCAGAAGCAAACAACAATGTGAAAATACTGAACCAAGAGGTGAAGACCAAGACAAAAGTAGGGTTAGGAAAATGAAGATATGGTGATAGATTAACATAAAGCACGTGAAAGAGAACAGAAATGTGAAGTATAATCAGTAATTCTATAATCCACTTGAAACAATTGGAATGTTGATGAAGGAACCAAGATTAACAACACATAAAGTATAGTGTGTTGTTGAAGGAACAAAGAATAGGATTAACACATAAAGTGTAGTGTGTTGTTGAAGGAACAAAGAATAGGATTAACACACAAAGTGTAGTGTGTTGTTGAAGGAACAAAGAAAAGGATTAACACAAAGTGTAGTGTGTTGTTGAAGGAACAAAGAATAGGATTAACACACAAAGTGTAGTGTGTTGTTGAAGGAACAAAGAATAGGATTAACACACAAAGTGTAGTGTGTTGTTGAAGGAACCAAGAATAATGAACGTCACATATAAAACATCTAGGTATAGTATGTATTCATATTATATATAATTAATATATACTTTTAATTGTTGAATATTTGTTTCCCATATTGTTTTGGTGGTAAAATCTTTAGTGCCCAATAATATGTACTTGTTAACTTGATCCAATATGATGTCATCTGCCTGTAAGAATATTCCATGTGATGATGTCATCTACTAGACAAAGAAAGCAACATGGCAGTTTAAATCCAATTACACCTTCTTTACCTGACTGTCTCTTAGCTTTGTCCCCTTGTCTTTATGTTTACCGTTGTGATATTCTAATTGTCGACTAAGAAAATTACAATGCTAAAAACACATTGGAAAGTCTGTGTTAGTGTATTGTTTATGTCCACTGCTGAGAATCAAACTCTGAATTTTAGCTTTGTAAGTAAGTCTGTAAACGTGTTGATGACCAGTTGGGAGTCAAGTTAGGAAGAAATTATTGTGATTTATGGTCTGCATAGAAATGAAATAGCAACCTTACAACCCTTTTGTCTGAGTGCAGGTTGTATAACTCTACAATATAACTTTGTTTGCAGAAAATAGAATTAATTACATCCAATGCAAAAATGATTGTCGTCCATTTAATACAACTATACAGTTCAAAAAATTCAATAACCAGGATATAGGACACACATAAAAACACTCCTCTTAACAACGAAACACATCTCCCTTCTACTCTGGTCTGGCATGGCTGGGTGGTTTAAGGCGTTCAACTCTGAGAATCGTGTTGAGTAGCTTTGCACAAAGTTAAAAAACAAACAGACTTATATTTGACTATTTAACTTGAATTAAAATATCCCGCACACCTTTTCATATACATTAACTACATTGTACTAGAAATGAGATGCTTACTGTCACCATTAACTATATTGTACTAGAAATGAGATGCTTACTGTCACCATTAAGTATATTGTACCGGAAATGAGATGCTTACTGTCACCATTAACTATATTGTACCGGAAATGAGATGCTTACTGTCACCATTAACTACATTGTACCGGAAATGAGATGCTTACTGTCACCATTAACTACATTGTATTAGAAATGAGATGCTTACTGTCACCATTAACTATATTGTACCAGAAATGAGATGCTTACTGTCACCATTAACTATATTGTACGAGAAATGAGATGCTTACTGTCACCATTAACTACATTGTATTAGAAATGAGATGCTTACTGTCACCATTAACTATATTGTACCAGAAATGAGATGCTTACTGTCACCATTAACTATATTGTACCAGAAATGAGATGCTTACTGTCACCATTAACTATATTGTACCAGAAATGAGATGCTTACTGTCACCATTAACTACATTGTACCAGAAATGAGATGCTTACTGTCACCATTAACTACATTGTATTAGAAATGAGATGCTTACTGTCACCATTAACTATATTGTACCAGAAATGAGATGCTTACTGTCACCATTAACTACATTGTATTAGAAATGAGATGCTTACTGTCACCATTAACTATATTGTACCAGAAATGAGATGCTTACTGTCACCATTAACTATATTGTACCAGAAATAAGACACTTACACATAAATAAACATATCCTGGAGAACTGGATGACCCTGATTATAACAATGAACTCCCTCTGTGTGTATCACTTGTTCAACTACACCTCCACTCCCATTTTGCCTACAAAAAAGAAAAGTCACTTTTCGAAAGTGCTTAGGTTGTAAGGTTTCTATTTCATTTCTATCAAGATTTCTTGAACCTACATGTTTTTCTAACATCATATTTAGAGTGTGTGATCATCCACACTCACTTTCTGTTTCTTGTTCAAATAAATGTTCTGTTCACTATATTTATTTTAACATAAAAATGAACATTTAGTTAAAATATCTCAAACCCATGAAAATGGGTGAACTCTGTAGAGTATGGAGTTTACGTAAGAAATTAGTACGTCACAATGGAAACGTTTTGTGAACATTATTTCTGCTGAGACCCTTCAAACCATTAGAGTTGTTTTATATTGAATTTACTAATTCAGGAATAATGCTATTCTCATATATTTTGGGAAAGTTGTGTAACTTACATTTGTTTATATTTTGTTGTTGTTGACACTTAGAACAATATAAAACAGTGGAATTGTAAAGGGTATAGAATATCCTTCATGCATGTAAGTTTTATGTAATTCAAACCACTTTATATTGGCAGAGTAAACAATGTAGCTCAGTAAAGTGTAAGTGTACAATGCAGAACAAATATGAAAGATTGTTCAAGCATGACACAACATAAGTTATTGGTATGTAAAATGCAAGGAGTGAAGAAAGCTGCAACTAGCAAAAATAGGTTATTTTTAACTGGGAAGCAGGACTATCATGAAGATTCATTCAAACTCCTCCAAACCAGAATCTTCGTCCTTAACAAAGTGAAGCTTTGGTAAAGAGAATTAGTTTATCTGATCATGGATGATAAAAAGTGCTTGTTAATAAAGATAGTCATTTGAAGATGAACTTTTGCCCATGATGTCAGCCATGTCTGGACCTCCGACTTAGGGTGAACTGGTACACCAAGACTAAATGAGTAGGCCATACACCTGATCACTGACCTCAGTGACAAAAGGGCTGGAGTGTGCCAGAGTTATAGTATATGGAAAGTTGAAGAATGTATAAGGAGTGTATAATGTGCAATTGGGAGTGCAACAACCACAACTCTGGTCAAAACTACTGATGATATGTAGACAATAGAGGGTGGCCTTACTACTGATGGTTGTACATTGTTTCTTAGAATTGGCTTGCCAACAAATAAGGCAATGGATGAGAATTGTAACCCTCATGGCATACAGCATGAAGACAAAGATGCATTGAACATAATTGGATTTATTAGACCTACAAGAGGGTTTATTATGATAAAATAGGAAAATACTAGTGGACAGAGGTAACAAGTGTGGCTGGTAGTTTCTTAATCCCTGCATTTTGCAATACTTTATCATCTCTACATCTTTCTAATGTTTGGATATTTAGGTGTTATAAAACACCAGAGGAAGAGTAAGAGAGCCTTTCTATTAATTTAGTTGTAATGTATCTGTAGAGAATTTGTGTGAATCATGTGAAACCTGTCATGATTATAAATGTCCATGAGAGAAATAGTGCAGTCACCTACAACAGTACTGTGTTGGAATACCACTTGATAATTTTTCTGTCGATGTGTTTGGTCCTCTATCACAGAGTAACTATGGGAATAAATACATCATGGTTGAAACAGAAATGTCCAAAATCATACACTGTTGCTAACCAGGAGGTCAAATTGTAAATGAATTTGTTCTAAGATTTTCTGTGCTTATGGAACTTCAATCAGATCAGGGTTAGAATTTTGTGTTAGTTTGTTGACAGGAATGTGTCAGATACATGGGCTCTAAAAGACCAGGACAACATCTTTTCATCTTTCTTCTGATGGCATGGTTAAGAAGAACAAACAACACAGTGTTAAATCAATAAGTGTTGTATATGGATGAACACTAGAAATAATGAGACTGAGATCTTCTGTGTTGTCGATGTGTTATTTTACACGAAACTCCAGGGAACACACCATTACCATTGACGTTTGTGACAGAACGTAAAGTGCTTGGACCTTCTGTCCTCTTACGCTGAGAAATAGTCACTTATAAGACCCTTCCATGGAATATGTAGAGAAATTAACAAACGCTGTCAATGCTATACAACACTTTACTCACAAAAACTTAAATCAGCTAACAATAAATTAAAAAGCTGCTATGATGTTAACATTGATAAAGAATTTAAATAAGGTTTGTTTGTTTTTGAATTTCGCACAAAGCTACTCGAGGGCTATCTGTGCTAGCCGTCCCTAATTTTGCAGTGTAAGACTAGAGGGAAGGCAGCTAGTCATCACCACCCACCGCCTACTCTTGGGCTGCTCTTTTACCAACGAATAGTGGGATTGACCGTCACATTATACGCCCCCACTGCTGGAAGAGCGAGCATGTTTGGTGCGACGCGGGCGCGAACCCGCGACCCTCGGATTATGAGACACACGCCTTACGCGCTCGGCCATGCCAGGCCATTTTAAATAAGGAGATACGACATTATTATACTATCTCTGCCACAAGAAAGGATGAATTCCCAAGTGAAGTAGCTTTTGGGAAGGATGATACATTATATTAAAAAGAAACTGAGATACAGTTTACAAAATAGAAAAGCATTGGCAATATAAGCCAAAGATCATTCATCACTATCGTCTCTGGAAATATGTCAGTGAAATACGCAACAATTGAATAACCTTAGAAAACGATTTGTTAGCAGAACCTCAAACTTCTGATAGAGCCACCAGGGATTCATTCGTTCAACTACCTAGGGATATGACAGCCAGTGATGACAAAGGAAAAGAATAATTCCATCTGTATACCGAAAAAAAAAAGACTTTGAAAATGGACGAGATGGGCATATTAATTATGAGTATGAGTAAACAGTTAGGAGCGAGGCAGTCAAAGTTTGAGTTGGTAGGGTGCCAGGTCACCGGCCTGGCATGGCCAAGAGCGTAAGGCGTGTGACTCGTAATCCGAGGGTCGCGGGTTCGCGCCCGCGTCGCACCAAACATGCTCGCTCTCCCAGCCGTGGGGGCGTATAATGTGACGGTCAATCCCACTATTCGTTGGTAAAAGAGTAGCCCAAGAGTTGGCAGTGGGTGGTGATGACTAGCTGCCTTCCCTCTAGTCTTACACTGCAAAATTAGGGACGGCTAGCACAGATAGCCCTCGAGTAGCTTTGTGCGAAACTACAAAACAAACAAACAAACAAGCCAGGTCACCTGGTGCAATATTTAGCTTTAGTAAAATATTCAGATTGGCCCGTAAGGGCCGAGCGCGTTAAGGCATGCGACTCGTAATCTGAGGGTCACGGGTTTGCATCCATGTCGCGCCAAACATGCTCGCCCTCCCAGCCGTGAGGGCGTTATAATGTTACGGTCAATCCCACTATTCGTTGGTAAAAGAGTAGCTCAAGAGTTGGCGGTGGGTGGTGATAACTAGCTGCCTTCCCTCTTGTCTTACACTACTAAATTAGAGACGGCTAGGTGTAGTGGGCTTACAACCTACTCACTTAAAAACATGTTATAGAAACCGCAAGTGTTACGGCCCTGTGTTCCTTGAAGGAATTGAGTGGCAGATGATGAAAATATTCAGATTAGTGTTAGTTATCACGTATATTTAGTTGCTCGATCAACTAGTTGATCATACAATAATCATACAAGCATACCTATACATTATTTTCATTCAAATATAAACTGAGTCTTACAAGTTACAACAGTATACAGTTGATGGTATTCTTTACAAAGACAAAAACAAACTATGTTGAATTAACTTTGTATTTTTTCTTACAAAATAATTCTAAAGATCCCACTCAACGAAATGACATTAATTTTTAAGTAAGCCTTGCTATGGTCTTTTGCGAATAGACTAAATTTTGAGTATAAAAACAGTAAGAGAAAGTCTCTAGTTGTTTTGATAACTCGTTATAAATCTATATATCTTCAAATTATAATTGTATCGTTTGGAGTTTTGATTTAAAGCTTTGTTTTTGAATTTCGCGCAAAGCTACATGAGATCTATCTGCGTTAGTTGTTCCTAATTTAGCAGTATAAGACTAGAAGAAAGGCAGCTAGTCATCACCACCCACCGCCAACTCTTAAGCTACTCTTTTACCAACGATAAGTGGGATTGGCCGTCAAATTATAACACTTCCACGGCTGAAATTGGCGAGCATGTTTGGTGTGACGGGGATTTGAATCCGCGACCCTCAGATTGCGAATCGAGGGCCCAATTCACCTAGACGGCCATGCCGAATATAATATATTTTAGCTTTGTGCCATGTTTATACTTTTATATTTATTCATAGATGGCAGCATCAAACCCTTGTTTAGTTATTGTCCTTTATATTTTCCAAGTTCAGAATATATTTATTTCATCACTTTTAGGAATATACTGAATTCATCATAACAACTATACAAGCATGGAATTAAGCAGACAGTTAAAAGACAATTTGCAACTTCAACAGCGTGTGTTTATTATCTGTTGATAAACAATTTAGAAATTACCTCGTAGTGTTTAGAGGGCGCTTCTGTTACAAATAAAACAAATTCTTGGGCGGTTTTTAGCAAAATGTGTATAAATGTTTATATATTTATGAAAAACTGTTTACGTTCTATAAGTCATGGTGAACCCAACTTTGCAATTTAGAATTGGGAGCCTGTAAGTTTACCGCATAACCACTGGGTAATGCCTTAGTTTGTTGAAGTGTTTGCACAATGTCAAAATTTTTGTGTTCAAAAACTGGACAAGAGCGTCAGAAGGTAGGAGGAACAAATCCATCATACGAGTGAATGTGTTTAACATGTCAACACACTGACTAAAAATGCTAAATTTAACATTTAATTGGAGCCAGCTACTTGTAGTTACGTGTTGAAGATATTTATTCAGTGGTACTTGTACTAATATGATAATTATAGAAGTTATTGAGAACCGAGTGAGACCGTACAAATTCCAATGTGTAATAAACAAAAAGTGAATTAGGATGTTAATTATAATTTTACAAAATAAAATAAAATAAAGAAATGATTTGTTTGATTTTCCCTTTGAGGCGACATTTGTAGTATTACAGCTAATAATAATAATAGTGATTCTTCATAAATTAATGATATTATTTCAAATTAACTCTATTTTTAAAATTTAATTATATGTGTTTGAAACGTATACAAGTACTGAACTAGTAAAGTCAAAACTTGTAATTTAAAACAAAAGCAAAGTTCTGTGTTTGCTTTAAGTTTACAGTGGTCAGTATTCTGTATGTGTGTTGCTGCATAGCCATTTTGGAGTATCTACTGTGTCCACCAAGAGGAATCAAACCTCCAATTTAGTGTTGTAAATCCAAAGACCAGTATTTTGTAACAGAAACACCCACTATCTGTTTTAGTCATATACAAAACTTGAAATTCTTTTCCTAACAGTATTTAGGTGAAGCTATCCATGCAGCTGACAGTGTTACTTCCTTGAATTTCAACTTTTCACACAACATCCAGACTTTGACTCTGAATCTTCTTAATGATTAGAAGAGCAATACATATTTTCTAACATTTATCTGTCCCTAAGTTTAAGTTTTTCATTTGGAGGGAAACTGAAATAGCAGCTTCAAAAATGAATAATATATGAATATATCATCAATATATCAATGTGTATTTATTTGTTACTTTTCTATATACTTTATAACCAGACACATTTTCTGTCCTTATACCTGCTTGTATATGTTTCTCCAGATTAATCTCCAGTACTTGTAGTTATGTAAGTAGGGACAGTTCATCCTGGTTTTATAAACAAGGAGAGATGTGAGGTCGTTTTTCAATGAATGATAATATAAAGTTTCTGTGGGAAGGTAGACATTTAAAGTGGTTTTTTGAACTGACAGTTGATGTGTAGCTCAGTAGTAAGTAACACTGTATTAGTTGATGTGTAGCTCAGTAGTAAGTAATACTGTATTAGTTGATGTGTAGCTCAGTAGTAAGTAATACTGTATTAGTTGATGTGTAGCTCAGTAGTAAGTAACACTGTATTAGTTGATGTGTAGCTCAGTAGTAAGTAACACTGTATTAGTTGATGTGTAGCTCAGTAGTAAGTAATACTGTATTAGTTGATGTGTAGCTCAGTAGTAACACTGTATTAGTTGATGTGTAGCTCAGTAGTAAGTAACACTGTATTAGTTGATGTGTAGCTCAGTAGTAAGTAACACTGTATTAGTTGATGTGTAGCTCAGTAGTAAGTAATACTGTATTAGTTGATGTGTAGCTCAGTAGTAACACTGTATTAGTTGATGTGTAGCTCAGTAGTAAGTAACACTGTATTAGTTGATGTGTAGCTCAGTAGTAAGTAACACTGTATTAGTTGATGTGTAGCTCAGTAGTAAGTAACACTGTATTAGTTGATGTGTAGCTCAGTAGTAAGTAACACTGTATTAGTTGATGTGTAGCTCAGTAGTAAGTAACACTGTATTAGTTGATGTGTAGCTCAGTAGTAAGTAACACTGTATTAGTTGATGTGTAGCTCAGTAGTAAGTAACACTGTATTAGTTGATGTGTAGCTCAGTAGTAAGTAACACTGTATTAGTTGATGTGTAGCTCAGTAGTAAGTAACACTGTATTAGTTGATGTGTAGCTCAGTAGTAAGTAATACTGTATTAGTTGATGTGTAGCTCAGTAGTAAGTAATACTGTATTAGTTGATGTGTAGCTCAGTAGTAAGTAATATTAAGGTTTCAAACACACATCATGTAGACAGTAAGGGACCATTTGTTCCTTGAAGGGATGCCCTTTCACACCCACCAAAAGTAAAAAGATACCTCTCTGTTCTTTATGTTCTGTGGTATTTATGGTTCTTTTTTTGAATTTCTATAAAGTGCTAATCTCTACTGTTTTCCAATGGAACACATTGCATGTGTAAATCAATCAGAGAAATACAACTGTCCTAACTGTAGCCTACTCTTTGTCTTCCAGGTCATTTGTCTTGTCTTTCTGTTTGCAGAATATAACATACGTTGGATTTTCTGGGCAGAAACAGTTTTATTCTTTGAGTGAGGGTGTAGACTGGGGTGGGATTCTGTCCATCCTGTATTTTTATTTTTTTATTGTATACAATATGTGTGAAGTTGCCAAATATTCCAATTATCTCAATAAAAACAATTTTTTATGATTAGAAAATCTGTAAGAATGATTTTCTGTGGTTTAAATCTCCCACCTTCAGATGACCACCGTGACTGTGGCATTTGGACACCTTCTCATTTCCAATTTCAGACATGGGATGCCAACAAAACTTTGAGAGTCATTTGTCAGCCAAAACTTATCAGAAAGAAATGGATTTTTGTGGGTACAATTTTTCTATATTCTGTCTTTCAAGCTGTCAGTATGTTTTCAATGATGGTTATGTCAGATTTAGAGGAAGTGGAATTAATTTGTGAAAAAAATGTTATGTGTAATTCAGGTTATCAGAAAAGTTTATTCCTTCAAATGGCTATAGTGTTGCCACGTGTTGTAAGTACAATAATGATTGTACCTGTCCTTTAGCTTTCATTAGTGACACAAATTATTTTGTATAGTTTTATGGGATTCTAGTCATGTTGTAAGTATGAGAATGATTGTACCTGTCCTTTAGCTTTCATTAGTGACACAAATTATTTTGTATAGTTTTATGGGATTCTAGTCATGTTGTAAGTACAATAATGATTGTACCTGTCCTTTAGCTTTCATTAGTGATATAAATTATTTTGTATAGTTTTATGGGATTCTAGTCATGTTGTAAGTATGAGAATGATTGTACCTGTCCTTTAGCTTTCATTAGTGACACAAATTATTTTGTATAGTTTTATGGGATTCTAGTCATGTTGTAAGTACAATAATGATTGTACCTGTCCTTTAGCTTTCATTAGTGATATAAATTATTTTGTATAGTTTTATGGGATTCTAGTCATGTTGTAAGTATGAGAATGATTGTACCTGTCCTTCAGCTTTCATTAGTGACACAAATTATTTTGTATAGTTTTATGGGATTCTAGTCATGTTGTAAGTACAATAATGATTGTACCTGTCCTTTAGCTTTCATTAGTGACACAAATTATTTTGTATAGTTTTATGGGATTCTAGTCATGTTGTAAGTACGAGAATGATTGTACCTGTCCTTTAACTTTCATTAGTGATATAAATTAATTTTTATAGTTTTTTTTCTAATCTGGAATTTTTTCTTTAAAGAAGTAACTATTTTGGGTAATTCCATATTCTTCTTGTGTTTGTCATACCAAGATTGCAGTAGGGGTATTTACATTAACAAGAGGCCCAATATGGCCAGGTGGTTAAGGTGATTGACTCGTAATCTGAGGGTTGTGGGTTTCAATCCCTATCTCTTTAAATGTGCTTGCTGTTTCTGCTATGGGGGCATTATAATATGATGGTCAATCTCACTGTTCCTTGGTAACAGAGTAGTCGGAGAGTTGGTGATGGGTGGTGATGACTAGCTGTCTTACCTCGAGTCTTACACTGCTAAATTAAGGATAAATCGTGCTGATAGTCCTCGTATAGCTTTGCGTGAAATCCAAAAACAAACAAACGTTAATCAGCATATAATAAAAGTTTCACAAAGACAATTGTCCCAAATAAGGAATTGTGATGTGACAGGTCCAGTGAGATTCAGTGACAAATTGTCACATCAGTGGCTGATATAAACAGTCACCTTTGTTGCAGAGAGAAAATGTACAGAAATTCTACAATATGTTAAGTAATGCAGTGGAATACTCAACAACTGGGAGAGATACGATAGGAGGAGCACAAGGAGAACTGATTAACAACATCTGACAAAGTCCAGTTAGTGTTTACTTTGGATTTAGTGAATCTAGATGATGGAAACAATTCAATGAAGAACCTACTTGTAGACTGGGCTTTGAGAGCTCTTTGTAATAATACCCAGAATAACATATAACAACTCAATTTTTTCTTACAAACATATAGTATATGGTGTTAAATATACTCTCTAATGACCATTGGATTCTTGCTATAGTGAAATTATGTTGGTATTTATTTTACATAATAAGTTAATGGATAACTTGTTCAACGTTGCCTTGGAAATGAGTTGATTATGAACTAAGATTAACTGTTTATTCTTATCATAATGTAATTAAATGTTTCAGTAACATTAGAAACTTTAGTTTTCTGGCACCTGGGTACCCTCTGTTGAACTATCAAACAGTAAAACAGAAAGGCTTGTGTATGTAACTCCTATAAAACCATAAGTTAAGCCTTTTTTCAGTCTACATATTGTGTATCCATTTTGTGTCTGTCTTTCCACATCGAGAAGTAGGTAAATTCCATTTATTTAGCATAGAATACTCTCAGACAGTAATACTGATAATATGGTCTTTTAGACAGTACTACTGACGGTATGGTCTTTTAGACAGTAATACTGATGGTGTGGTCTTTTAGACAGTACTACTGATGGTGTGGTCTTTTAGACAGTACTACTGATGGTGTGGTCTTTTAGACAGTACTACTGATGGTGTGGTCTTTTAGACAGTAATACTGATGGTGTGGTCTTTTAGACAGTAATACTGATGGTATGGTCTTTTGTGTTTTAAATAAAAGAGAAAATTTTAAAACTTATCATGTAATCTCTAACAACTTTTTTGATCGTGTCAAAAATATTTGTTTTAACATTAATAGTTTATAAACTCTTTTGAATAACCTGTTTTCTTATGTTAATCAAATTTCTAGCTTTTCTGTAGTCCTCTATGTCTTCTGATCTCTATCATCTTAAACTTGCTACATATATTTTTATCCTTGTGCTTTCAGTTTATTTCATCTTATTTTCCTTATTTTAGGAACATTAGAGTAAATCAATTTTTATGGTTTCTCCAGTTTGTCCCACATCATTTTTAACCCATTATTTCTCTTCATTAAATCTTGTCTATGGCTTTAAAGTGCTTTTCTGTACACATTCATTAAGATTTAGTTGTAATTATTAACAGTAAATTAAAATGTTCTAAAGCGTGGGTATGGATGGAACAATCAGTTTCTCCACTGTTGTTTAATAATGGTGTTTCTCCACTGTTGTTTAAGGACGGTGTTTCTCCACTGTTGCTTAATAACGGTGTTTCTCCACTGTTGCTTGAGGACGGTGTTTCTCCACTGTTGCTTGAGGACGGTGTTTCTCCACTGTTGCTTGAGGACGGTGTTTCTCCACTGTTGCTTAGGACGGTGTTTCTCCACTGTTGCTTAAGGACGGTGTTTCTCCACTGTTGCTTAAGGACGGTGTTTCTCCACTGTTGCTTAAGGACGGTGTTTCTCCACTGTTGCTTAAGGACGGTGTTTCTCCACTGTTGCTTAATAACGGTGTTTCTCCACTGTTGCTTAATAACGGTGGGTTATTTAGCCAGCTCTCTGCTTCATCTTTCCACAAAACATGGAACAGTATTTTCTGTATCCAACCCTGAACTGTGAAGTATGCATCTGATTTTGTGTTAATTGTTAATGCATTCTATTCATAGGCAACACATTCCACAACTACAGTGGGAGTGCAGGCAGATCTCTCTGTGCCTCCAAGAGAATCGTTTTCAAAACAAATGAAAAGCCTTTTGACCTCCGTGGTTAAAAAAGTTGATGAATTGACTTCCAAACCCATCTCTTTTCCTCCCATACCTTCCAACAAACTTCAAGATCCATGTCCTTCAGTTTTAAATACAGGCATTTCTTCTGATACATCATTTTCTCCCACCACAATAAACAAAACAATTAATCGTCCGCGTCCTCAGTCACTTGATTCCTCTTCCAATAACAAAAACCTACCCACTCGACCCAGAGCAGGATCCATGGAGGTTGATAGACCTCCTCCGATTAAAGACAGTAAAGAAAAAAGACGTGGTCGTAAACCAAAGGGTTCTCCAGCCACTTCACCTACTCGTTCTTAAAAATGGCCACCTTGATACAAGTGAACTGTCGAGGTTTACATTCTAATCTGGATGATATCAAAATGCTGATTACTTCCTACCATCCTGTTTGTCTTTCTTTACAAGAAACATTTCTCAAATCTGCTGATACAGTCTCCATTCGGCAGTTTTCTCTGTACAGAAATGATAGGTTGTGTGATGGTCGAGTACATGGAGGGGTGGCACTGTTGGCTGATCAACATGTGCCGACCCTGTGTTTGTCACTCAACACACCCTTGGAGGCCATAGCCATCTGTGTTTCCTTGGGTCATACCATCACTGTTTGTTCTCTGTACCTGTCTCCTGGAGAGACATATGATCAATCAGACCATGATGCTCTCGTTGAACATTTGCCATCTCTATTTCTAATCCTGGGGGATTTTAATGGACATCATCCCCTCTGGGGAAGTGCTATTATTTATGGGAGGGGTCAATCTGTAGAGCAGATGCTCTCTGATCACAATCTTTCTCTTTTCAATACTGGTTCTTCCACTTACTTTCATGCACCAAGTCAGTCCTTCACTGCCATTGATCTCTCAGTTTGCTCCCCTTCATTATTCTCACATTTTTCATGGAGGGTTGACAGTAATCCACTTGGCAGTGATCATTTTCCTATCCTTTTGAGAGAGACTGGCCATGGTCGATGCCACCCTACCCACGTGCCCCGGTGGAAGCTGGATCAGGCAGACTGGTCCACTTTTACTGCTCTCACAGAACTTCATCCTGGCATTGTGAGTCAGCCATCAATAGATGACTGTGTAACAGCGGTAACTGACTGTATTATACATGCTGCTGCTGCTCAGTGTATTTCTAAAACCTCGACACGTTTTCCACGATATCCTCATCCATGGTGGAATCCTGCTTGCCACTTAGCACGGAAGGCTCAAAAACGGGTCTGGGATACTTTTTGTAGATATCCCACACTTTCAAACCAGGTTGCTTTCCAATGGGCCTGTGCACATGCTAGGTGTGCAAGACGTCAAAGCCAGAAGGAATTTTGGATTAAGTTCACAACTAGCATATCTTCTACCACCAGTTCCAAGATCATATGGGACAGGATTCGAAGGTTAATGGGCACTACAATTCTGTCCCCCGCTCGATCTTATTCTTTGATGGTGAGGAGGTGACTGATGTCCGGAACATCGCTAACACTCCAGGTGAAAGCTTTTGCCAGGTATCTAGCACTTCTGCATGTTCCTCTACCTTCCTGACCATCAAGACTTGGGCAGAGCAATCACCTCTTTCCTTTCAAACTGACTGTTTCTTTGACTATAATTGTACCTTTACCCTGGTGGAATTAAAAATGGCCCTTCATCAGTCTGCCAGTATGTCTGTTGGACCTGATGATATTCATTATGACATGCTGCACCATATATCTCCTGCTTCTCTTGATGTCCTTCTGATTGTCTTCAACCGGATTTGGCAGGAGAATGTTTTTCCTGATGCCTGGTGCAAGGCTATTATTTTACCTATCTCTAAGCCATGGAAAGATCTGAAGATTCCTTCAAACTATCGTCCAATTACTTTGACAAGCTATCTCTGTAAGACCTAAGAAAAGATGGTTAATGCTCCTCTTGTTTGGTTCCTTGAATCAAACAACCTCCTCTCGCCCACCCAGTGTGGAATTCGTTGACAGCACTCCACCACAGACAACCTAATTCATCTTGAAACATCTATCAGAGAAGCCTTTCTCAACTTTCAACATCTTGTATCAATATTCTTTGACATAGAGAAGGCTTACGACACAACATGGAGGTATGGCATTTTGCGAGACCTCCATACATATGGGTTATGTGGCCATCTACCCATGTTTATTAAAAAATTTTTAATGGACAGGAGATTCCAAGTTCGTGTGGGTTCGACACTTTCCCATTCTTTTGTACAGGAACCTGGAGTCCCTCAAGGCTGTGTATTGAGTGCCACACTCTTCAGTATAAAGATAAATGCCATCACTGAACAACTCCCTCTCACTGTTGCGAATGGGCTGTATGTCGATGACTTTCACTTCTCGTGTCAGTCGTCAAACATGAGAGATATTGAGCGGCAACTAAAAACTGCCCTTAATCATGTACGGAAGTGGACTCTGGCGAATGGCTTTAATTTCTCTCCAAAACTGTATGTATGCACTTTTGCCATCGACGAGGTATTCACCCTGATCCTGAACTTCATATCGGTGAAGTTTTGCTGCCAGTGGTCCTGGAGACAAAGTTCTTGGGGCTTATCTTTGATCATAAACTGATCTTTATACCACACTTAAAGCAGCTTCGGGTCAAATGCACAAGAGCACTAAACATCCTCCGTGTCCTCTCTTCTACCAGTTGGGAGGCAGATCACTGTTCGGTGTTGAAGATATATCGTGCTCTTATTAGATCAAAACTTGACTATGGATCAATGGTTTATGGCTCTGCCAGACCCTCGGCCTTAAAGATGCTGGACCCCATTCATCACCAAGGACTTTGACTCTGCACTGGGGCTTTCTGTAGCTCTCCAGTTCAAAGCATATACATTGAATCTCATGAACCTTCTCTACACCTTTGCCGTTTGCAACTATCTTTACAATATACTTCGAAACTTCGTTCCTTACCAAAGCATCCCACCTGCGAATGTGTTTTCCTTCCTCGGTGGGCAGTACTTTTTCAGAACAGACGATCTGTCATTGCTCCGTTTGGCCTTCACATCCGGGCACAATTGGATGAATTGGGTCTGTCCTTGGATAACATTGCAGATTCCACAGGTCGGCCCATCCCACCATGGCTTATTACAGCCCCCAAATGTAAACTTTCTTTCAGTCACCCAAAAAAGGCAAATACTCCAGATTGGAAGTACCGTCTTTTATTCAATGAATATCTTTCAAACAATCATTCAGTTCCCATTTATACAGATGGTTCCAAATCAGGTAATCCAGTGGGCTCTGTTATGGTTTGCTGTGGTTCAGTAGTTGCACACAGAATCCCCTCTACAGCTTCTGTGTTCACTGCTGAACTGTATGCCATATCTCTTTCCCTGGATCATATTGCAGCTGAGCAGTACTCCAACTGCAGTATTTATACTGATTCGCTTTGTTCTATACTTGTTTTGGAATCGCTACACATTAGCTCACATCCTATTCTTGCTGATATTTGAAACCGACTGGCCCATTTCTCATTAACAGCTACTTCAATCCAGTTTCCCTGGATACCAGGCCATGTTGGTATTCACAGGAACGAGCTTGCAGACATGGCAGCTAAATCTGTCTGCTCCAACACCATCACCCCTATGCCTATTCTGTACATGGACTATGGTATTGTCTTCAAGGCTCGGCTCTGTGCCAGTTGGCAGTCCACTTGGAGTGAGCAACACGACAACAAACTTTTTAAAATCAAACCCAAAATTGGAGTTTGGCCATCTAGCTTCCGTAAAGTTCAGAAGGAGGAAGTTGTTCTCACTAAGCTACGCATTGGTCACAGTTTTTTAACTCATCATTTTCTTTTATCTGGAACTGATGCACCAATGTGTAGTTTGTGTAACACTCAAATCACTATCAGCCACATTTTACTGTCTTGCCATCGTTACAATTCTCAACGACAACATTACTTTAAACATATTTTTTCCCAGGGTCAGTCTGTAACATTGGACAGAGTTATTGGTGATGGTGACTCTGTCCATCTTGATGACGTTTTTAATTTTTTAATGGCCATTAATCTTTTTAATCTCATTTAAGTGTTGCATATTTATTCATTGCACCTTTTTAATTGTGGCTCCTTTTTTACAGTTTTAATTTCTCTCATTCAATTTGACATTGGACAATGGCCAGAACATTAAATAACTCGACATCAGGACTGGAAAGGCCAACTTCAGGTGACTAACGCTTCTGTTTGAACTACTTGTTAGTCTTCCTGGGGAGTTACTATTATACTTTTGCTGCATATCATTTCACACTTTTACTACTTTACTTTTTAGTACTGGCCATATTGACTCATAACCCTGAACCAGGACTGGAAAGACCAACTTCAGGTGACTGACGTTGGTTCTTGAACTTACCTGTTAGTCTTCCTGGCAGGTTATGATCATTACCTTTTTACTAGAGTAAATACCTTACAACTTCTTATACTCTGCCTTCTATCTTAACCTTGTAGACTAGGTGTCAACATTAGTTTTATACTTTTTTGTTTTACCTTCATTTCCATTTATGTCTTTCACTACATTTATTTATTTATTTTTTACATTTTTACCGGATGTCTGGTGCAGATAGCCTCGTTGCTTTGTGCCATAAAACACTAAATCAATCAAACAGTCTGCAAACTGGTAACTATAACCAGTTTATTCCTGTTCAACAACTTGTGTCCTTTCTAAGGTTAAGCTCATTACATGTGAAGCAAATATTCAAAGTTGTGTTTCCAACTAGTCTTCTCCATCATGTACAGAAAGCTCATCAAAACCTGGTCTTCTGTCTTGGTTTTAATGTGCTCCAGTTAAAAACAATCCAATTCTTAACTTTCACCTCTCACCTTACATGCCTTAATTGGGTTTATTTTTTCGTTTCTCTTGTATGTTTTCCAAGACAACCTTTTGACCTGTATAGAATGGTAGTCTTCTAACTGTTCTTGTATTTTGATTTATAATTTTTGCAGATAACTTCAGGAAGTTTTTGTATGTATAACACTGCTGTTTCAATCATACAAGTCATTATAATCACAAACTATATAACTATGTCACTGATTCCTAAATACAAACCATATACCAGGTAAACCTGGTTAAAACATCTCAGTTGTAACTTTTCTGTGTTACACCTAAAATATTTATTTTGGTAAAGTTTGCAATATGCTTGGATAAATGATAGGAAATAGAAATATGAATATGGTAGATTATTAATAGAAGTGCAAATGTGGTAGGTTATTAATAGAAGTGCAAATGTGGTAGGTTATTAATAGAAGTGCAAATGTGGTAGGTTATTAATAGAAGTGCAAATGTGGTAGGTTATTAATAGAAGTGCAAATGTGGTAGGTTATTAATAGAAGTGCGAATGTGGTAGGTTATTAACAGAAGTGGGAATGTGGTAGGTTATTAACAGAAGTGGGAATGTGGTAGGTTATTAACAGAAGAATGAATGTGGTAGGTTATTAACAGAAGAATGAATGTGGTAGGTTATTAACAGAAGAATGAATGTGGTAGGTTATTAACAGAAGAATGAATATGATAGGTTATTAACAGAAGAATGAATATGATAGGTTATTAACAGAAATATGAATATAGTGTTATTAATATAAGTATGAATATGTTTGGGTATTAATAAAAATATGAATATGGTAGGTTATTAGCAGAAGTATAAATATTATAAGGAATTAATAGTTATATGAATATGGTATTATTAATAGAAGAATGAATGTGGTAGGTTATTAATAGAAGTGCGAATGTGGTAGGTTATTAATAGAAGTGCGAATGTGGTAGGTTATTAATAGAAGTGCAAATGTGGTAGGCTATTAATAGAAGTGCAAATGTGGTAGGCTATTAATAGAAGTGCGAATGTGGTAGGTTATTAACAGAAGAATGAATATGATAGGTTATTAGCAGAAGTATAAATATTATAAGGAATTAATAGTAATATGAATATTGTATTATTAATAGAAGAATGAATGTGGTAGGTTATTAATAGAAGTATAAATATGATAGGGTAGTAATAGAAATATGAATATAGTGTTATTAACAGAAGTATAAATATGATAGGGTAGTAATAGAAATATGAATATAGTGTTATTTGTAGAGGTATAAATATGGTAGAGTATTAATAGTAATATGAATATAGTGTTATTTATGGAAATACGAATATATTGTTATTAACAGAAGTATGAATGTGGTAGGGTATTAATACACATATGAATGTATTGTTATTAACAGAAGTATGAATGTGGTAGGGTATTAATACACATATGAATGTAGTGTTATTAATAGAAGTATGAATGTGGTAGGTTATTAACTGAAGTATGAATGCTATAGAGTATTAATAGTGATATGAATATAGTGTTATTAACATAATTATGAATATTACAGGGTATCAATAGAAATATGAATATAGTATTATTAATAGAAGTGTGAATATGGTAGGTTATTAACAGAAGAACAAATATGATAGGGTATTAATAGAAGTATGAATGTAGTATTGTTTATGAGAAACAGTTTTATTAATAATAATATGAATATTGTGCTATTATTAAAAGTATGAATATGATAGGTTATTAACAAAAGAATGAATATGGAAGGTTATAAATAGAAGTATATATATGATAGATGTTATTAATAGAAGTATGAATATCATAAGTTATTAATAGATGTATAAATATGGTTTGTTGTGAATAGAAGTATGAATATGATAGGGTACTAATAGAAATATAAGTGTAGTATTATTAACAGAAGTATGAATGTTATAGAGTATCAACAGAAATATGAATATTGTTACTAATAGAAATATAAATGTAGTAGGTTATAAAAAGAAGTATGAAGATGGTAGGTTATAAATAGAACTGTAAAGATGGTAGGTTATAAACGAACTCTGAACATGATAGGCTGTAACTAGAAGTGTAAAATCTCTGATGTTCATATTGTAAATACAAACATTGATACTCATGAGAGAGGTATCAGCAAGATTAAATAACCTTTTGACTTTCCCAGATTACCATATGTAGTGTACCGTTGAGATTACCATATGTAGTGTACCGTTGAGATTACCATATGTAGTGTACCGTTGAGATTACCATATGTAGTGTACCGTTGAGATTACCATATGTAGTGTACTGTTCAGATTACCATATGTAGTGTACTGTTCAGATTACCATATGTAGTGTACTGTTCAGATTACCATATGTAGTGTACCGTTGAGATTACCATATGTAGTGTACCGTTGAGATTACCATATGTAGTGTACCGTTGAGATTACCATATGTAGTGTACTGTTCAGATTACCATATGTAGTGTACCGTTGAGATTACCATATGTAGTGTACCGTTGAGATTACCATATGTAGTGTACCGTTGAGATTACCATATGTAGTGTACCGTTGAGATTACCATATGTAGTGTACCGTTGAGATTACCATATGTAGTGTACCATTCAGATTACTATATGTAGTCCACCTTTCAGATTATCATACGAAGTGTACTGTTCAGTTTACCATATATAGTGCACCATTCAGTTTACCATATATAGTGCACCGTTCATTGAAGAATTCCACTAGTTTACTGTTATTTGTAAACACAAACTCTCAGTATCTTGATATCTGATATTAATAGTTTATCATCCACATGTTAATAGTACACAGCATCTGAATGTATAAAGTCATTAATGTTTGATGAACAGCAAATGCTTGGTGGTAAATTAACGTTAGAAATATGTGGAAAAACTAGTAGGGGAATGTATACCACATGATTTACAAGTCCTTAAAAGCACACAGGTTTATGCTTATTAATCAACAATAAAACTACGAGAGGACTGACACAGTATCACCATAGCAGGTTGTGTCTGTAGGGTGTTTGGGTCACTGCCCAAATTGCTGTTTTTGTAAGATAGGGTGTGCCTCAGGCTATCTGTGAAGAACTTGTTTGAGTATTCTAGTTATGCGGCTGTTGGTCTATCTAGGATGAACTGGAACCTGTTAAACCAAGCTTGTGGATAGAGGCCAGGAGAATTTTGACTAAAATTATAGGAGAATCACTTAGTTGTAAGTATAAACAATTAACATATGTTTATTCTGTAGTCTTTATTCTTTAGACCAGGTAGTGAGAACTGAAATGCTGTGTAATATATTTTTTATGTTTAGTACGTCTTTCAGTTGAGTGCAGAAGCCAGCTTCTTTCTAGTTGTTTAGGAAATAGGGTAATTAACATGAAGCTAGTACCAATGTTTTACAGCTTTGTTATTGGAAAGTTTATAAATAGCCTGAGCAAAACCAGTGAAACTAAGTGTGTACAGTATAAATACATGGTAGCTATTTTAGTGTGAGAAGTGAAACAGTAATTACCTCTTAAATATTTCATGTGATTTGCTAAACTGGAATATACAGTTTCTTTATAAGCTTGATCCACTTTTATATTAAAAATATTTGTATTACTTTAACTTTTATTTATTTAACAATGTGTAAGGAAGAATTTAAAACATTTATCTAACAGTAAACGTTTTCAGCTTATTTATATATTAGCTGATTTCCTTGAGGCCTGATTGTTTTGATTTCCTTCTTTTAAGGTAAGTGGCATCCATAGATTGCTGTATTTGTAAGAACAACTTTGTTTAGAGGTATAAAACAATAGAACTTGAGAAATTTGCTAAATTTCCCTCTGATATACAAGATGAAAGTGCAGCTTTGTTTAATTTGAATGTTTACAATATTTAATAGTATACTGAAAGTTGGGAAATTTTCTGTTCCTTTGTTTTTAAAAGGAGTATTAAGCAGATTTATAGAGAAATATTCAATGCTTAGTAGTTACATTAATAATGGTAGTGAAATTATTTTAACACAAGAACATTTGGTAATTTTATGAAATTATTTTTTCATGTAAAAAGATAATTATAAGTAATTTTCTTGTATATGTTTTTTAATTTTTATAAACAGTCATGTGTGCTGTGGTGCACAACTTTTTCATAGTACAGGTGTTAAATGTATTTATAAGTAATCACTGTTTGTATTAGTATTACTTCATAGAACAGGTGCCAAATGTATTTATAAGTAATCACTGTTTGTATTAGTATTACTTCATAGTACAGGTGCTAAATGTATTTATAAGTAATCACTGTTTGTATTAGTATTACTTCATAGTACAGGTGCTAAATGTATTTATAAGTAATCACTGTTTGTATTAGTATTACTTCATAGTACAGGTGCTAAATGTATTTATAAGTAATCACTGTTTGTATTAGTATTACTTCATAGTACAGGTGCCAAATGTATTTATAAGTAATCACTGTTTGTATTAGTATTACTTCATAGAACAGGTGCCAAATGTATTTATAAGTAATCACTGTTTGTATTAGTATTACTTCATAGAACAGGTGCCAAATGTATTTATAAGTAATCACTGTTTGTATTAGTATTACTTCATAGAACAGGTGCCAAATGTATTTATAAGTAATCACTGTTTGTATTAGTATTACTTCATAGAACAGGTGCCAAATGTATTTATAAGTAATCACTGTTTGTATTAGTATTACTTCATAGTACAGGTGCCAAATGTATTTATAAGTAATCACTGTTTGTATTAGTATTACTTCATAGTACAGGTGCCAAATGTATTTATAAGTAATCACTGTTTGTATTTGTATTACTTCATAGTACAGGTGCTAAATGTATTTATAAGTAATCACTGTTTGTATTAGTATTACTTCATAGTACAGGTGCCAAATGTATTTATAAGTAATCACTGTTTGTATTTGTATTACTTCATAGTACAGGTGCCAAATGTATTTATAAGTAATCACTGTTTGTATTAGTATTACTTCATAGTACAGGTGCTAAATGTATTTATAAGTAATCACTGTTTGTATTAGTATTACTTCATAGTACAGGTGCCAAATGTATTTATAAGTAATCACTGTTTGTATTTGTATTACTTCATAGTACTGGTGCCAAATGTATTTATAAGTAATCACTGTTTGTATTTGTATTACTTCATAGAACAGGTGCCAAATGTATTTATAAGTAATCACTGTTTGTATTTGTATTACTTCATAGTACTGGTGCCAAATGTATTTATAAGTAATCACTGTTTGTATTAGTATTACTTCATAGTACAGGTGCCAAATGTATTTATAAGTAATCACTGTTTGTATTTGTATTACTTCATAGTACAGGTGCTAAATGTATTTATAAGTAATCACTGTTTGTATTAGTATTACTTCATAGTACAGGTGCCAAATGTATTTATAAGTAATCACTGTTTGTATTTGTATTACTTCATAGTACAGGTGCCAAATGTATTTATAAGTAATCACTGTTTGTATTTGTATTACTTCATAGTACAGGTGCTAAATGTATTTATAAGTAATCACTGTTTGTATTAGTATTACTTCATAGTACAGGTGCCAAATGTATTTATAAGTAATCACTGTTTGTATTTGTATTACTTCATAGTACAGGTGCCAAATGTATTTATAAGTAATCACTGTTTGTATTAGTATTACTTCATAGTACAGGTGCTAAATGTATTTATAAGTAATCACTGTTTGTATTAGTATTACTTCATAGTACAGGTGCCAAATGTATTTATAAGTAATCACTGTTTGTATTTGTATTACTTCATAGTACTGGTGCCAAATGTATTTATAAGTAATCACTGTTTGTATTTGTATTACTTCATAGAACAGGTGCCAAATGTATTTATAAGTAATCACTGTTTGTATTTGTATTACTTCATAGTACTGGTGCCAAATGTATTTATAAGTAATCACTGTTTGTATTAGTATTACTTCATAGTACAGGTGCCAAATGTATTTATAAGTAATCACTGTTTGTATTTGTATTACTTCATAGTACAGGTGCTAAATGTATTTATAAGTAATCACTGTTTGTATTAGTATTACTTCATAGTACAGGTGCCAAATGTATTTATAAGTAATCACTGTTTGTATTTGTATTACTTCATAGTACAGGTGCCAAATGTATTTATAAGTAATCACTGTTTGTATTAGTATTACTTCATAGTACAGGTGCTAAATGTATTTATAAGTAATCACTGTTTGTATTAGTATTACTTCATAGTACAGGTGCCAAATGTATTTATAAGTAATCACTGTTTGTATTTGTATTACTTCATAGTACAGGTGCCAAATGTATTTATAAGTAATCACTGTTTGTATTAGTATTACTTCATAGTACAGGTGCTAAATGTATTTATAAGTAATCACTGTTTGTATTAGTATTACTTCATAGTACAGGTGCCAAATGTATTTATAAGTAATCACTGTTTGTATTTGTATTACTTCATAGTACTGGTGCCAAATGTATTTATAAGTAATCACTGTTTGTATTTGTATTACTTCATAGAACAGGTGCCAAATGTATTTATAAGTAATCACTGTTTGTATTTGTATTACTTCATAGTACAGGTGCCAAATGTATTTATAAGTAATCACTGTTTGTATTAGTATTACTTCATAGTACAGGTGCCAAATGTATTTATAAGTAATCACTGTTTGTATTTGTATTACTTTCTATATTTCACCTCTACAAACACTGATATAGTTTTATTTCTTAAAACATAGAAATTATGAACCTTATAACTGGTAATTTTCAGAGTTACTTTTCAGAAAATACCACAATATGTAGGTAGTTGTTTTTGTGCCTTTCATTGAAAAAGGGTGTAAAGAGACACTAATGTAACAATCTGTATTACTTCAAATAACCAACAACTGTAACCTTTATATTCTTTGAAGTTATTCATTAAGATTTATTTAACATGGAGTACATAAAATTCTTGCAGAGTTTTCAAAGAAATTGGTTCACTGTAGTGCTTGAGGTTTGTGCGTGTGAGGTTGTTTTGTTTGTTTTTCAATTTTGCACAAAGCTACAAGAGAGCTATCTGTGCTAGCCATCCCCAGTTCAGTAGTGTAAGAGTAGAGGGAAGGCAGCTAGTCATTACTGCCCACCACTAAATCTTTGGCTACTCTTTTACCAATGAATAATGGGATTGACAATTACATTATATTGACCTCATGGGTGAAAGGGCTAGCAAATTTTGTGTGATAGGGATGATGTTTTATATGGCAGTTCCAGGCTATTAAATTTTTTTTTAATGCATTTTGGTGGTGACATTTGAAACCTAAAACTTGTGAACATGTTTTAAATGGACTTTATTAATTTCATAGTAAAAATAGAACAAAGTTATACAAGTTACAGTTGGGTTTATGAGTATTGTTAGTTGTATGAACATTAACAGTTGTAGTATAGTGAATATTGTTAGTTGTATGAACATTAACACATGTAGTGTAGTGAATATTGTTAGTTGTATGAACATTAACACATGTAGTGTAGTGAATATTGTTAGTTGTATGAACATTAACAGATATAGTGTAGTGAACATTGTTAGTTGTATGAACATTAACACATATAGTGTAGTGAATATTGTTAGTTGTATTAACATTAACAGTTGTAGTGTAGTGAATATTGTTAGTTGTATGAACATTAACACGTAGTATAGTGAATATTGTTAGTTGTATGAACATTAACAGTTGTAGTGTAGTGAATATTGTTAGTTGTATGAACATTAACACATATAGTGTCGTGAATATTGTTAGTTGTATGAACATTAACAGTTGTAGTGTCGTGAATATTGTTAGTTGTATGAACATTAACACATGTAGTGCAGTGAATATTGTTAGTTGTATGAACATTAACAGTTGTAGTGTAGTGAATATTGTTAGTTGTATGAACATTAACAGTTGTAGTGTCGTGAATATTGTTAGTTGTATGAACATTAACAGTTGTAGTGTAGTGAATATTGTTAGTTGTATGAACATTAACAGTTGTAGTGTCATGAATATTGTTAGTTGTATGAACATTAACACATATAGTGTCGTGAATATTGTTAGTTGTATTAACATTAACAGTTGTAGTGTAGTGAATATTGTTAGTTGTATGAACATTAACAGTTGTAGTGTCGTGAATATTGTTAGTTGTATGAACATTAACACATGTAGTGCAGTGAATATTGTTAGTTGTATGAACATTAACACATGTAGTGCAGTGAATATTGTTAGTTGTATGAACATTAACAGTTGTAGTATAGTGAATATTGTTAGTTGTATGAACATTAACAGATATAGTGTGGTGAATATTGTTAGTTGTGTGAACATTAACACATATACTGTGGTGAATATTGTTAGTTGTGTGAACATTAACAGATACAGTGTAGTGAATATTGTCAGTTGTATGAACATTAACACATGTAATGTAGTGAATATTGTTAGTTGTATGAACATTAACAGATGTAGTGTAGTGAATATTGTCAGTTGTATGAACATTAACAGATATAGTGAAATGAATATTGTTAGTTGTATGAACATAAATAAATGTTACTGTATACACTATTTTCTGAGAGATTTGTAGTATAGAACGTATAGTATACAGATGATACTGAAGTATATATAGAACGTATAGTATACGGATGATACTGAAGTATATACAGAACGTATAGTATACAGATGATACTGAAGTGTATATAGAACGTATAGTATACAGATGATACTAAAGTGTATATAGAACGTATAGTATACAGATGATACTGAAGTGTATATAGAACGTATAGTATACAGATGATACTGAAGTGTATATAGAACGTATAGTATACAGATGATACTGCACTATATATAGAACGTATAGTATACGGATGATACTGAAGTATATATATAACGTATAGTATACGGATGATACTGAAGTGTATATAGAACGTATAGTATACAGATGATACTGAAGTGTATATAGAACGTATAGTATACAGATGATACTGAAGTGTATAGAGAACGTATAGTATACAGATACTGAAGTGTATACAGAACGTATAGTATACAGATGATACTGAAGTGTATATAGAACGTATAGTATACGGATGGTACTGAAGTGTGTATAGAACGTATAGTATACAGATGATACTGAAGTGTATATAGAACGTATAGTATACAGATGATACTGAAGTGTATATAGAACGTATAGTATACAGATGATACTGAAGTGTATATAGAACGTATAGTATACAGATGATACTGAAGTGTATATAGAACGTATAGTATACGGATGATACTGAAGTGTATATAGAACGTATAGTATGCAGATGATACTGAAGTATATATAGAACTTTGTGTCACCATGAATTGGTTACACTGTTCTGTTTTATTTTAATTTGTTCAAACGTTATGTTTGTGATGTGGCTGATAAGTGCTTGTTAATATGACGCAGATATATAAATAAAATGGTTGTGGTTCCGGTAATAAATGTTGATATTTGTTGTCTTCTGTGGAGTGTATCTGTCTAGGAGGTGTGCACATTACAGCCGTAGTCACATGTGCACCAAACCAGTTTTTAATACGATAATTTTACGACATAAATCAGAAGTTGATAGACCTGTTTAATTTTTTTACCTGAATTTTTGTTTGTCCGCTAGATGTCAGTATGCACGAAGCAGTCCGTGAAACATTTGAAACGTTTCGTAATGCATATAAAAAGAAGTACAATTTTTAATTTATTATGCGATATTTAAAATACTTTGATAATGAAACATCAAACAATACGACATTCCTCATTGATCTGTTTCAGCAATTAAGCGTGACCTGGCAAAATGTTTCGTAATTTTCTACTTGATATTTTTTGTTTTTAATTTTTTTGTACAGGCTTAATCGAACAATTATTTTATAATCTCGAAATATATTTTCGAGTAATAAGTTTATTATCACCATATAGATGTAATAGTCGGTGTTTTTAGAACCGCCAGACACGTAAAGTATGCGAAAGTGGTATTTGAGAACATGTAGACGAGGCGCTTTCCTGAGATCGAAAACAACGAGTGGGCACAGTACCATTTTGGGGTCTGTGACTGCGCGCTCAAAGTTTGCTTTGCACGTGTTTGTGAGAGGGATCATCTGTGTATGTTGACATTACAAAATAAAATGAAGCCTGTGGAATTTGACGCATGATGTGTGATATCACTGTTTTTCTAAAGTATAATTTCTGAGTAATTTTAAACTGTTCATGTCGTACTGATACCAGTGAAACAGTTTCTGTAAGTAATGGACTTACTTTTATTTTCAGTATTATTTGGTGTGTCCAGTAATTAAGTTTGTATTGAAGGATCTTTAATTAAATATATATATGTAATGAATGTGTGTGTGTGTGTGTGTATATATATATATGTTATGAGTGTGTGTGTGTATATATATATATATGTTATGAGTGTGTGTGTGTATATATATATATGTTATGAGTGTGTGTGTGTATATATATATATGTTATGAGTGTGTGTGTATATATATATATATATGTTATGAGTGTGTGTGTGTGTGTGTGTATATATATATATGTTATGAGTGTGTGTGTGTGTATATATGTTATGAGTGTGTGTGTGTGTATATATGTTATGAGTGTGTGTGTGGTATATATGTTATGAGTGTGTGTGTGTATATGTTATGAGTGTGTGTGTGTATATGTTATGAGTGTGGTGTGTGGTGTGTATATGTTATGAGTGTGGTGTGTGGTGTGTGTGTGATATGTTATGAGTGTGTGTGTGTGTGTAATATGTTACGAGTGTGTGTGGTATATATATATGTTACGAGTGTGTGTGTGTGTGTATATATATGTTACGAGTGTGTGTGTATATATATATGTTACGAGTGTGTGTGTGTGTGTATATATATATATGTTACGAGTGTGTGTGTGTGTGTATATATATTGTTACGAGTGTGTGTGTGTATATATATATATTATGTTACGAGTGTGTGTGTGTGTATATTATATTATGTTACGAGTGTGTGTGTGTATATATATATTGTTACGAGTGTGTGTGTGTGTATATATATATATGTTACGAGTGTGTGTGTGTGTATATATATATGTTACGAGTGTGTGTGTGTATATATATATATATATGTTACGAGTGTGTGTGTGTATATATATATATGTTACGAGTGTGTGTGTGTATATATATATATATATGTTACGAGTGTGTGTGTGTATATATATATATATATGTTATGAATGTGTGTGTGTGTGTGTGTATACATGTTATGAGTGTGTGTGTGTATATATATATGTTATGAGTGTGTGTGTATATATATGTTATGAGTGTGTGTGTGTGTATATATATATATATGTTACGTTGTGTGTGTATATATATATATATATTATGTTACGAGTGTGTGTATATATATATGTATATGTTACGAGTGTGTGTGTGTATATATATATATATATGTTACGAGTGTGTGTGTATATATATATATATATATGTTACGAGTGTGTGTGTATATATATATAGTTACGAGTGTGTGTGTATATATATATATATATGTGTACGAGTGTGTGTGTGTATATATATATATATTGTTACGAGTGGTGTGTGTATATATATATATATGTTACGAGTGTGTGTGTGTGTGTATATATATATATATGTTATGAGTGTGTGTATATATACATGTTATGAATGTGTGTGTGTGTGTGTGTATGTTATGAGGGTGTGTGTGTATATATATGTTATGAGGGTGTGTGTGTATATATATATATATATGTTATGAGGGTGTGTGTGTGTATATATATTTTTTGTGTTACACACTCATAACAAGTAGATGATGACGTTGAAGCTGGTTTTATAAACGAATCACTTTGAAACATTTAACATACACTGTGAAGTGTTGAGCGGGTGGTATGATTGAATAAAATAATATTTTTTATTGTTCGTTTTGAGTTCTGTGAGATGTATTATGACAGAGGGGGACAGCCCAACGTGTCGTGAGGCTAACTTGAAATAATCCAAAACAAGTTAAATGGACGCCATTGGTTGAGAGGCCAAAGATATTTAAGGTGGAAAATGCGTTACACCCTCTCGCTAGCGACGACCCTAATTTTCATTTCACGTTCATGTTTATTACGTTGGGTGATTGTAACTTTTTTATATATATATATTAATTCAGTAGCTATCCGTGCGAGTTCTGGGTTAGTTTAATGAAGTTATTACTGTAAGTCTGTTGTCTTAAAACCCGAACTGTTTTTATTTGTTGAGCAATGTCACCTGTTGTGTGTTAGCTGGCGTTCATTCGTTGTAATTTGGCTACCAAGTTTACAGTGGTAACCAATGTATATTTTTGTGTTGTATTTTGGTCTACGCTAGTTTAAGGTTTTAGAGCTAAGTTCGACATCTTAAGGTATAGGTGGTTAAGTCTTCTAGTTAGGGGATTACAATTTAAGACCTCACTAAGTTGAAATGACCGTGGTTAAAGTATTGAATAGTGCCCTCTAGTTGTAAGTTTACAAAGCTAGGTACATATACAAGGTAGCACATTGTGTCGTAAATATTTTTTTCGTGCCCAGGCCGTGAAAGTGGGTTTTCTCGGGGTACTCCCGTTTCCCCCGTTAGCAAAATCTCTGGCATCGGACCTGCAGGTCACAGCCGTATCTGAAAAGGGTCGTTTACCGCGTCACCTGGAATAATCACCGTAAATTTTAAAGATCAATTCGCCAGCGTACTCCGTCCTAGAGCCAAGGTCTGGCTCACCTCACTTTCGCTGCTCTCGTCCAGATTTCCCGTCCTTCCTCTCACTCACAAGTACCCCACTCCAGTGTCGAAATATTAAAAATGAAATAAAAATTCCACGGGCATTTCAAAAATTTCTCACGAAGGGGGACGAAGAGAAACTACAAAGCTCCTGAACACCCCAGTTGGAGAGAGAACTCTTCTGATTTCTCTCTCTCTAAACTGAACCCCTGCCACGTTAGTTTAGTTAGTTAGTCGTAAATATCAGTGATAAAAGTGTGAACCCGTAACACCAGCTCAAGTTACTCTCCTAGTTAATAACAGGGAAGAATAAACGGGTGGTTTGTTGGAGGACACAATGACATGCTGATAGCCGCAGTAAACTGTGAGTCCAGAGCGACGGAACCACGCGCTGCCCATAAATATCAGTAATTTGAAATGGGAAGATACAGAAAATTAGTTCACAAAACAACAAGCGATATAAGACACTGACGGGATTTTAACTTCTGGTTGTTACAGAGGTTTGTTCTGACCTTTAACGAATATTTTAACAGTTTATCACAATCAGGAACTGTTAAAACTGTTAACCACCTGTCTTCGTTGAGAAGTTTTGGCCGACTTCGAACAAAAAGAAAGATTCAGTGTTAAAAATAGTCTGCAAGGTTCCAGCAATGTAGCTTAAAATCTATTTGTTTCTCAGGGAAAAGTCTCCAGATAATTATTTTTATATTAAAGCAATCCTGCAACTATATGTGATGCACTTCGTCAAAATTTGTATAGAACAAAGCGCTAGCTTCAGGTACGTCAATAGACGAGGCGCCATTTTGTCTCATTTGGCATTCTTTCTGTTGGGCATGATTCGTAATCCATATATTGTGAAACAGTTACATGTACAAGTTGTCAATGATACATAAGGTAGTGCAGTGTGGACTTTATCCGTTCGTCATAATTGTGATGGATGTTTCAATTTCATATCGATTTATTGATATTAAAAAGGAATTATGTAACAAAGCACATAGTTAATACAAGGAATAGCCGCGTGCTTTTAATAATCTGGGAAAAACATTCAATAGTTTGGCACGTGGTTTTAAAGTACATACAGCGATTGGATAAAATCTCGGAAACGCTTCCTTCAACTTATTTTCAAGTTTTGGTGTTTTTAATAGATGTAGCGGAGTGATAACTTAACTGTATTATACGATACAGTGTATCTGTATTTTGGTATTACATGTGTATTTGACAGGCTAGATTTAGCGGAGTGATAATTTAACTGCATTATACCATTCAGTGTATCTGTATATTGGTAGTACATGTGTATTTGACAGGCTAGATGTAGCGGAGTGATAATTTAACTGTATTATACCATTCAGTGTATCTGTATGTTGGTATTACATGTGTATTTGACAGGCTAGATGTAGCGGAGTGATAATTTAACTGTATTATACCATTCAGTGTATCTGTATGTTGGTATTACATGTGTATTTGACAGGCTAGATGTAGCGGAGTGATAATTTAACTGTATTATACCATTCAGTGTATCTGTATATTGGTAGTACATGTGTATTTGACAGACTAGATGTACCCTAAGAGTGTATTATATCACTCAGTGTATTCTTGTGCACGGTGAGGAGACCTCCCAGCGAAGGTTGTGTGTTTTCAGTTTCACTTCTGTGAGATTCAAACTTCCACCGTCGTGTTTGCCGTGCGTGGTGACCTGTGAAGGAGACGAGAGGTTTGTGATGGTTGAGGGGCTCACCAACAGCCACTGTGGCTTTGAATACCTGTAGATGGGTGGCCCCTCTTGGGTCGGTCGAATGACTTTGTTGGGGTGAGGTCAACTGAGTATCAACAAGTGTTGTAGATATTGTTTGATGCTGGGTATAGTGCTCATGAAACCCTGGTGTTGCTG
Source organism: Carcinoscorpius rotundicauda (assembly GCA_011833715.1). Taxonomy (NCBI): domain Eukaryota; kingdom Metazoa; phylum Arthropoda; class Merostomata; order Xiphosura; family Limulidae; genus Carcinoscorpius; species Carcinoscorpius rotundicauda. The sequence continues at coordinate 172,095,856 of CM022392.1, forward strand.
CAGTGTTTGTCATCATAGTGAGTCCCTTCATGGTGGGTGAAGACAGTGGTCACTGACTCTTTTTATAATGGATCCCCCAATCTTTGAAAGAAACAACAAATGAAATCGTGTAAAAAGCACAATAACTGCTAATTGGTAAGTGACCAAACACAAACGACTCTGTTACGACTACAATCAGAACTTGCCCCACGGTTTTTAATTCTTCATTGTTTGTCTAACAAATCCTTGGGGCAAATGTCTCCATTTATCAATTAAAAGGAATCAGAGGGGCTTACCGACTCTCCCAAGTCAGTGAGAAAGTTGAAACATTCTTGTGGAAACATCCACACCTTCTTACAATGAAGACCATTGGGGACATATCTATTGCATTTACTTTCCTTGCGAGTTTGAATTTCTTCCGGGGCGTGATCATGGAGAGATATTAATAACAATGCCGAGTGAGAAATCCTCACTATTTTCTCCAACCAAGGAGTTTCCGACGTTTGTATTACAAGTCGATTTGCCTTCGTCAAGGTAGGTTATTTGAATTGTAATGTTGCACCCATACATTCATAATCCCCTCAAATATTTCCAGTGTCAGCGGTTCGAACAGTCAGAGACGTTTTGTTGGAGTTCTTTGTCGCGATCTCATTGTGGTGATATAGACTGATGCTACGAGGGTCAGATGGACCCTTACTGTATCAATTGTAGTGGTGATATAGACTATGATGCTACGAGGGTCAGATGGACCCTTACTGTATCAATTGTAGTGGTGATATAGACTATGATGCTACGAGGGTCAGATGGACCCTTACTGTATCAGTTGTGGTGGTGATATAGACTATGATGCTACGAGGGTCAGATGGACCCTTACTGTATCAATTGTGGTGGTGATATAGACTATGATGCTACGAGGGTCAGATGGACCCTTACTGTATCAATTGTGGTGGTGATATAGACTATGATGCTACGAGGGTCAGATGGACCCTTACTGTATCAATTGTGGTGGTGATATAGACTATGATGCTACGAGGGTCAGATGGACCCTTACTGTATCAATTGTGGTGGTGATATAGACTATGATGCTACGAGGGTCAGATGGACCCTTACTGTATCAGTTGTGGTGGTGATATAGACTATGATGCCTACGAATGTCAGATGGACCCTCACTGTATCAATTATGGTGATGTAGACTATGATGCCTACGAATGTCAGATGGACCCTCACTGTATCAATTATGGTAATGTAGACTATGATGCCAACGAATGTCAGATGGACCCTCACTGTATCAATCAAGTTGATTCACATTTCTCTTATTACCAGTTTTGCTCTAAGTGGATGAAGGAAGCACAGTGTTTATGAACTGTCCATAATATTTCTTACCCCAGGACTTTGAAGTTATTGTCCTCAATTCTGTTTTGGACATATACTGTTCCACTGCTACAGCAGAAGTGTAACAGATTTGTTCATGCTTCCAATATAGTTGCTCTTGAACCATGTAAAGTCTTTCGCCCTGTCTGGATAAGCAAGTGGACAAGTCAACATCAATTCGTGTCTTTCTTCACCATTTCTTACAGTGATTGCCTTGATTCATTTCCTGGCTTGTGACGTCTACTTGGATCCACCTTCAGCTCTGAGATGTAGAAAGATTATGCCTTCCTTTGCTGGGATCTGTGTCTGATGACAGAGATCTGCTCACTCGACCCAGGGCAGAATCCACGGATACCGACAGATCTTCTTCCACTAAAGAAAAACAATGTGGTCGAAAACTGAAAGGTTCTCTGCCCAGTTCTCCTCCACCGAGTAAAAATGGCTACTTTGATACAATGTAACTGTCAAGGTTTCCATTCTGATATGGATAACATTAAATCCGTGATTGATTTATATCATTCTGTGTGTCTTTCCTTATAGGAAACATTTCTGAAACTTGCCAGTACGGTTACCTTTTGGTCTTTACATCAGAATGACAGGTTATGTGATGGACAAGTCCAAGAATGGCATAGTTAGCTGACTAATACATGCCCACTGTGTCTTTCCAACTTGATTTACCCTTGGAAGGCACAGCTATCCGTGTTTCCTTGGGCCGTACCATCACTGTTTGTTCTTTACACCCGTCTCCTGCAGAGACTTATGACATAAAAACACCTTGATGCTCTTGTTGAACGGTTACCTTTTTAACCCTGGGCAACTTTAATGGACACGATCCCTTCTGAGTTGATGATGATGGGAGGGTTATCCCACTGAGTGTATCTCGGATCATAACCTTTCTCTGTTAAAAACTGGTTCTTATATTTATTTTCATGCACCTAGTCAGCTCAGTAGGAAAGGATAAAAGCCAAAAGGAATCTTAGATTAAGTTTACAATTAGTGCATCTTCTTGCACGAATTCCAAAATGATCTGAGGCAAGATTCGAAAGGTCAGTGAGAAGACTTCCGAATCTTTGTGAAGGTAGACATTTTGTGAGACCACCATCCTGTGGGTTGTGTGGTCATTCACCTATTTTGTATAGTGGATACCCAACTTGTGTATATGATGTGCGCTATAGCGGAATGACTTTATTTTCTCTGGTTTTTTGAGTTGTTGGATTTTTTTTCTTTCATGAATACAACATTCACGTTCATTAACCGTTAATAGTTGAATATTCACTTTTTCTTTTTTGTTTTACTGAGAAATTTTAATTTTTAAAATAAATTTATTTTCCTCACCAGGCGTGTGTTCCTGGAATGGGTAACTAAAACATTGTTCGGTAAATGTCCAGCATGAGTCCTTTGGCAAGGTTCATGTCAGAAAGATTACACACATTACACCGTTATATATGGCAGCTCACGTGGCACTGAATTCAGTTTATTCACTGTTGAAATCTGTATATCCATTACATGCTGAGTAGTGAGCCAGTTGTGTAGTGGTAAAGTAACATAAAGATAACAGTGTAGTGGTAAAGTAACATAAAGATAACAGTGTAGTGGTAAAGTAACATAAAGATAACAGTGTAGTGGTAAAGTAACATAAAGATAACAGTGTGGTGGTAAAGTAACATAAAGATAACAGTGTAGTGGTAAAGTAACATAAAGATAACAGTGTGGTGGTAAAGTAACATAAAGATAACAGTGTAGTGGTAAAGTAACATAAAGATAACAGTGTAGTGGTAAAGTAACATAAAGATAACAGTGTAGTGGTAAAGTAACATAAAGATAACAGTGTAGTGGTAAAGTAACATAAAGATAACAGTGTAGTGGTAAAGTAACATAAAGATAACAGTGTAGTGGTAAAGTAACATAAAGATAACAGTGTAGTGGTAAAGTAACATAAAGATAACAGTGTGGTGGTTAAGTAACATAAAGATAACAGTGTAGTGGTAAAGTAACAAAGATAACAGTGTAGTGGTAAAGTAACAAAGATAACAGTGTGGTGGTAAAGTAACATAAAGATAACAGTGTAGTGGTAAAGTAACATAAAGATAACAGTGTAGTGGTAAAGTAACATAAAGATAACAGTGTAGTGGTAAAGTAACATAAAGATAACAGTGTAGTGGTAAAGTAACATAAAGATAACAGTGTAGTGGTAAAGTAACATAAAGATAACAGTTAGTGGTAAAGTAACATAAAGATAACAGTTAGTGGTAAAGTAACATAAAGATAACAGTGTAGTGGTAAAGTAACATAAAAATAACAGTGTGGTGGTAAAGTAACATAAAGATAACAGTGTGGTGGTAAAGTAACATAAAGAAAACAGTGTGGTGGTAAAGTAACATAAAGATAACAGTGTGGTGGTAAAGTAACATAAAGATAACAGTTAGTGGTAAAGTAACATAAAGATAACAGTTAGTGGTAAAGTAACATAAAGATAACAGTGTGGTGGTAAAGTAACATAAAGATAACAGTGTAGTGGTAAAGTAACATAAAGATAACAGTGTAGTGGTAAAGTAACATAAGATAACAGTGTGGTGGTAAAGTAACATAAAAGATAACAGTGTAGTGGTAAAGTAACATAAAGATAACAGTGTAGTGGTAAAGTAACATAAAGATAACAGTGTGGTGGTAAAGTAACATAAAGATAACAGTGTGGTGGTAAAGTAACATAAAGATAACAGTGTAGTGGTAAAGTAACATAAAGATAACAGTGTGGTGGTAAAGTAACATAAAGATAACAGTGTAGTGGTAAAGTAACATAAAGATAACAGTGTAGTGGTAAAGTAACATAAAGATAACAGTGTGGTGGTAAAGTAACATAAAGATAACAGTGTAGTGGTAAAGTAACATAAAGATAACAGTGTGGTGGTAAAGTAACATAAAGATAACAGTGTGGTGGTAAAGTAACATAAAGATAACAGTGTAGTGGTAAAGTAACATAAAGATAACAGTGTAGTGGTAAAGTAACATAAAGATAACAGTGTAGTGGTAAAGTAACATAAAGATAACAGTGTAGTGGTAAAGTAACATAAAGATAACAGTGTGTGGTGTAAAGTAACATAAAGATAACAGTGTGGTGGTAAAGTAACAAAGATAACAGTGTGGTGGTAAGTAACATAAAGATAACAGTGTAGTGGTAAAGTAACATAAAGATAACAGTGTGGTGGTTAAGTAACATAAAGATAACAGTGTAGTGGTAAAGTAACAAAGATAACAGTGTAGTGGTAAAGTAACAAAGATAACAGTGTGGTGGTAAAGTAACATAAAGATAACAGTGTAGTGGTAAAGTAACATAAAGATAACAGTGTGGTGGTAAAGTAACAAAGATAACAGTGTGGTGGTAAAGTAACATAAAGATAACAGTGTGGTGGTAAAGTAACATAAAGATAACAGTGTGGTGGTAAAGTAACATAAAGATAACAGTGTGGTGGTAAAGTAACATAAAGATAACAGTGTGGTGGTAAAGTAACATAAAGATAACAGTGTGGTGGTAAAGTAACATAAAGATAACATTCCTGGTCTAATTAGGCCAGTAGAGATATATAACAAAGGACGTCACATTTAAAACACTGTTGTTACCAGTTAATCAACCGGAAGACGCTAAAAGTTGGTTTTTCTCTAAAGAGAATTGTAGTTCAGTAATCACGTAATGGTAGTATATTCATTAGGCTACAGGAAAAGTACAGGATACCAACGTGACAAGAAAGGCGTGGCTTCTGTTTTCTGAGCTAGCGGAAAATATGGTGATGTGACACTATATTATGGACAGATACAGACTTCGGGTTTCAAATTAAACTTGAACAGAAGTTTGGACAAGAAACAGTTTTCTGGAAAACAAAACAATGGTTAACTCCACTATTCTCGTTTTCCGGTAAATAATTTTTCTCGTAAAGAATGAGCAATGTTTAGACTTGTTGTCAGTGTGGAGGTAAGTTAACATATTGAAACTTGTTGTTAGTGTTGTAGTAAGTTAACATGTTGAAACTTGTTAGTGTGGTAGTAAGTTAACATGTTGAAACTTGTTAGTGTGGTAGTAAGTTAACATATTGAAACTTGTTGTCAGTGTGGAGGTAAGTTAACATGTTGAAACTTGTTAGTGTGGTAGTAAGTTAACATGTTGAAACTTGTTGTTAGTGTGGTAGTAAGTTAACATGTTGAAACTTGTTGTTAGTGTGGTAGTAAGTTAACATGTTGAAACTTGTTGTTAGTGTGGTAGTAAGTTAACATGTTGAAACTTGTTAGTGTGGTAGTAAGTTAACATGTTGAAACTTGTTGTTAGTGTGGTAGTAAGTTAACATGTTGAAACTTGTTGTTAGTGTGGTAGTAAGTTAACATGTTGAAACTTGTTGTTAGTGTGGTAGTAAGTTAACATGTTGAAACTTGTTGTTAGTGTGGTAGTAAGTTAACATGTTGAAACTTGTTGTTAGTGTGGTAGTAAGTTAACATGTTGAAACTTGTTAGTGTGGTAGTAAGTTAACATATTGAAACTTGTTGTCAGTGTGGAGGTAAGTTAACATTGAAACTTGTTGTCAGTGTGGTAGTAAGTTAACATATGGAAACTTGTTGTTAGTGTGGTAGTAAGTTAACATGTTGAAACTTGTTAGTGTGGTAGTAAGTTAACATGTTGAAACTTGTTGTTAGTGTGGTAGTAAGTTAACATGTTGAAACTTGTTAGTGTGGTAGTAAGTTAACATATTGAAACTTGTTGTCAGTGTGGAGGTAAGTTAACATTGAAACTTGTTGTTAGTGTGGTAGTAAGTTAACATATGGAAACTTGTTGTTAGTGTGGTAGTAAGTTAACATGTTGAAACTTGTTAGTGTGGTAGTAAGTTAACATGTTGAAACTTGTTGTTAGTGTGGTAGTAAGTTAACATGTTGAAACTTGTTGTTAGTGTGGTAGTAAGTTAACATGTTAAAACTTGTTAGTGTGGTAGTAAGTTAACATGTTAAAACTTGTTAGTGTGGTAGTAAGTTAACATGTTGAAACTTGTTGTTAGTGTGGTAGTAAGTTAACATGTTGAAACTTGTTGTTAGTGTGGTAGTAAGTTAACATGTTGAAACTTGTTGTTAGTGTGGTAGTAAGTTAACATGTTGAAACTTGTTAGTGTGGTAGTAAGTTAACATGTTGAAACTTGTTAGTGTGGTAGTAAGTTAACATATTGAAACTTGTTATAAGTGTAGCAGTAATCGGTATAGTTGAAAATCCTTTCCTCCAAGGACATACCTAGTGACATCAGTGTGGCATTTGTAAAGAGAACCAACCATCCCTCCAGTGGTTCATCTGCATGTATAAGGGCTTATCATGTTAAAAAAGTAGATTTTTTTATACTTATGGTAGGCAGAGCATATATAGCTTACAGTGTAGATCGGAGTGACAGATTACACAATATTCAGGACCTATAATGATGTAATATATTGATTTCACAACATATCTTCATCTTTGTTGGAATTTTGTATTTTCATCTCGTCGAGTGTAGTTTTCTCATTTTGTGCAAGTCATTCGACGAGTTTATTGGACAACGAAAGTACAGCAGTGTGAAAAGTGAAGCAGTGCTGGACGTACATGTAATCACAGAAATATATATTTAATAAACACAAGGTCGATTATACGTGTTTAATATTTTTCATGTAAACAGAAGATTGGTTATGTATGTTTAATAGTTTCTGTGTGAACAGAAGGTCGGTTATGTATGTTTACTAGTTTCTGTGTAAACAGAAGATCGGTTATGTATGTTTAATAGTTTTTATGTAAACAGAAGGTCGGTTATGTATGTTTACTAGTTTCTGTGTAAACAGAAGATTGGTTATGTATGTTTAACAGTTTCTGTGTAAACAGAAGATCAGTTATTATGTTTAATAGTTTTTGTGTGAACAGAAGATCAGTTATGTATGTTTAATAGTTTCTGTTTAAACAGAAGATTGGTTGTGTATGTTTAATAGTTTCTGTTTAAACAGAAGATTGGTTGTGTATGTTTAATAGTTTCTGTTTAAACAGAAGATTGGTTGTGTATGTTTAATAGGTTTTGTTTAAACAGAAGATTGGTTGTGTATGTTTAATAGGTTTTGTTTAAACAGAAGATCAATTATGTCTGTTTAATAGTTTCTGTGTGAACAGAAGGTCGGTTATGTATGTGTAATAATTTCTGTGTAAACAGAAGTTGGGTTATGTATGTTTAATCATTTCTGTGTAAACAGAAGATCTGTTATATATGTTTAATCATTTCTGTGTAAACAGATCTGTTATATATGTTAACTAGTTTCTTGGTAACCAGCCGATCTGTTATATGTTAAATAGTTTCTGTGTAAACAGAAAATCGTTTTGCTATATATGAGTAACGTGTTTGCGTCGGTGACTTATACTGATCGATTATATACAGGGTGGCCCGTAAGTCCCTACCCATCCACATTGTGTCTAAACAACTTTATAACACTAATGATGAGTTGAAGGCAGCTGTTACCATGGTATTTGGAACAATAACCCCTGATATGTTGAGGAAAATGTCTCACAGAACATGGCGTCGCATAATATTATGTAGAAAGAATGAGGGACAACACACAGATACACTGTATACATAAGATATATGGATTGGTAGTGAGGGACAGCACACAGATACATTGGATACATGAGATATATGGATGGGTAGTGAGGGACAGCACACATACACACTGAATACATGAGATATATGGATGGGTAGTGAGTGACAGCACACATACACACTGAATACATGAGATATATGGATGGGTAGTGACGGGCCATCTTGCATATTCATTAGTAACGTGTTTGCACAGGTGACTTGTTCTGATTGATTATATACAGTGGAACCCCTCTAAGCGGCCACCCCTCAGATTTGGTCACACCTTGAAAACGGTCATTCAAACACAGTTCCTTTTTTTATTTACATAATCCCTAATTATGTACGGTGGAATCCCTCTAATGGGGCAGTTTGTCCCGAATGTTTAGAAGGGTTCCACTGTATATACGTTTTGTGTTCTGTTGACATTCTGTTTATTTCTTGTCTTTTCATGTCCTGCAACTAGGCCGCTCGACTCGTAACCTGAGGCTCGCAGGTTCGAATTCCCGTTAAACCAAAAATGCTCGCCTTTTTAGTCGTGGGGGCATTATAATGTTTCTATCAATCCTACTATTCGTTGATAAAATAGTAGCCCAACAGTTGGCGTTGGGTAGTTATGACTTAACTGCCTTCTAACTGGTCTTGCACTACTAAATGAAGGACAGCTAGTGTAGATAGCCCTCGTGTAGCTTTGTGCGAAATTCAAAACAAATAGAATTTTAGTTTTTCGGTTTTCTAAGACCGTAGGTTGACAAGGAGTTTGTGGGATATGAAATTAAAGGTGGAAATCGAACTTTACGAATAACGAGTCCAGTTTCCGGTTTTATCAGATAATGAATGTCTGAGAATATATTTATCTGTGAATTCCTTTGTCTTTGCGGACAGGTCAAGGTTTATAATAAATTAATTTATTGTTTTCGGATCTCCTCTGGTGCGGCGATAAATATGCGAATCTAAACTGCTACCACCTGGGGTTCGTGTCCCTCGGTGTACATAATATGTAAAGTCCGCAGTGTAGTCTTCCTCGGTGTACATAATGTGTGAAGTCCGCAGTGTAGTCTTCCTCGGTGTACATAATGTGTGAAGTCCGCAGTGTAGTCTTCCTCGGTGTACATAATGTGTGAAGTCCGCAGTGTAGTCTTCCTCGGTGTACATAATGTGTGAAGTCCGCAGTGTAGTCTTCCTCGGTGTACATAATGTGTGAAGTCCGCAATGTAGTCTTCCTCGGTGTACATAATGTGTGAAGTCCGCAGTGTAGTCTTCCTCGGTGTACATAATGTGTGAAGTCCGCAGTGTAGTCTTCCTCGGTGTACATAATGTGTGAAGTCCGCAGTGTAGTCTTCCTCGGTGTACATAATGTGTGAAGTCCGCAGTGTAGTCTTACTCGGTGTACATAATGTGTGAAGTCCGCAGTGTAGTCTTCCTCGGTGTACATGATGTGTGAAGTCCGTAGTGTAGTCTTCCTCGGTGTAAATAATGTGTGAAGTCCGTAGTGTAGTCTACCTCGGTGTACATAATGTGTGAAGTCCGGTTTGGTAATTTTCAAACCGTATTCCTGTCATTGAGGTTTGGTAGTTTTCAAACCGTATTCCTGTCACTCAGGTTTGGTAGTTTTCAAACCGTTTTCCTCTCATTTACAGTTCCGCCACGTCCAGGGTCCAGCCGTCCGTAGTTGTTTGAATTTTTAACCCTTTATAAGCGAACTGACTACGCTCTTATTATGTCTGATATCGTTTTTGAAGCGTCGTGTGACCCGATGTATTCGTGTAAAATAATTGTACGGAACGATTAGATAAACACATTTACCGCGAAGTATGCGACAAAGAATGTTATGCTGTAACTGTAGGCCGCGTACCCTACTCCTTGTATGTCGGGCGTATTGACGTTTTACTGACAACATGGCTGTAAGTGAGAGGTTTGTGTAATTCGGTTGGCATGGTTAATCATTCTGTAAGATTGACTTGATCTCTCGCTTACAAAATACTGATCACAAAACCGAGAAAGGCAATTTGTTTCTGTCACGAGATACACAACAACCACGTGCATATGGAAGAGCTGGAGACGAAAATCTCCTTATTCACAATATGAGACCAAAATTTCCCGTTTTGTAAACAAATATTAAAAACGCTGACAAATGAAGTTAACTGTTATCACATAAATACTTTAAAAATAACAGAGTGCACATTGTGCTGTTGTGTATTATAAAGATGAACGAGTGCACGTTGTGATGTTATGTATTATAAAAATGAACGAGTGCACGTTGTGATGTTATGTATTATAAAGATGAACGAGTGCACGTTGTGATGTTATGTATTATAAAGATGAACGAGTGCACGTTGTGATGTTATGTATTATAAAGATGAACGAGTGCACGTTGTGATGTTATGTATTATAAAGATGAACGAGTGAAAGTGAAAATAGGGTAATGAATGAAAAGGGTAACAACATGGCACCTCTAGTATTGCACGTGCCGCTTTGTTCTCCGACCATTATACAAAGTTTTTTAAAGGCATATGTTATATTACACTCATAGATGCTCAAAATGCATTTTATTCATGATGTAAAGAAATCAAAATAGAAATGAGTAAGCACGCATTTTATTCATGATCTCATCTGACCCTCAAATTTTCCGCTTTTCTAGTGACCACCCTGTAGTTTATACTACAATAAAATATTCGCTTGATGACGTGAGAATCATTTTCCAACTCAGCTAAAATTACACATTTTGAAAAATACAATGAATGAATGAATGAATGTCGGCGGTGTTTGGGTAATAAAAGTTCATACCCTGGAGGGTCAGGTTCTCTATGACCTCTTCCTCCTCCCCGTACTTATATTTTGACTGATTGATATTTATAACTGTGAACTGAATTTTATTTGGTCCTTTTCAGGACAATGTCCATGTATTTTGGCTCGTATACAGTTTTTATTCTATCAGCAGAATGTCAAGTTTGCTGGTGGCATTTTTTAAAAATTAGATAAATAAATAAACTAAGAGGAATTTTTTATTATTTTTATTTTATATATATATTATTTATTATTATTATTATTATTTATTTTTACATTTGAAATACAAATTAACTGGGGAGAGATGTTTAGGACTAGCTTCATCGTGTATGAGGTACCTATCTAGTTCGCATAATAAATCATTTTTTATCCAATTTTTGTTAAAATACCTAATTGTAATATTTAGGAGTCTATCTGGTATGGTTGGTATGTTTGAGTATTTGTGAATGAATTGAGATGATGTAGTTCTTGGAACTCTGTATGTTGTTGTGAGGAGTGTGTTTTGGATTGTTTGTAGTTTAGTTTTAATTATTTTATTGCTTACAGTTATCCATGCTGGAGCTGCATAGTCTATTACTGGTTAATATATGTTTTGTATATTTTTAGTATGTTATCTGTAGATGCTCCACTGTGTTTACCAGTTAGACTCCTAACATAGTTGGTTCTTCACCAGACTTAATTTCCTTAACAGGATTGATCCAAGTTAGTTTTGAATCACAGTTCAGACCTAAAAATTTTGCCGATGGGGCAATCTGGAGTAGAGTGCCATCCATATATAGTTCTGGCTGTTGTTTTTTGTGTATGGTCGATTTCGTAAGCACTACGAGTTGTGTTTTTGCTGTGTTTTTTTTATTAAAAAATGCAGATAAGAACAGAATTTCTACTTTAAAACGACCGCCTGTGATCGTCACGTGTGATTGGGAACGAGGTTACCTGTTTTATTTCTGTATTGTAGTTCTGTGTTCCCTGTCCGACTACACGGCCCCCATTGGAACAGCTGTGTATGTCTGCGGAATTACAGACCTTGAAACTGGGTTTCAATACCCGTGGTGAATGTCCTCGTTGTGTAGCTTTGTGCTTAACGTCAAACAAAAATCCAAACTGCCTGCACGAGCGCGTGGATCACCAGTATAGAACCAACATTTCAAGATAATAGAGTGAGGAAAGACTTTGGTTCAAGGAACTGCTACTTTTATATACGTATTAACTTACTGGAACCGTAATATTCATCGTCGATGTCTTGTTAACAAAAATTTTCAAATTACTTAACTGATCAACAGGGTTGTCTTTATCAGATCTCTAAACTGATCAACAGGGCTGTCTTTATCAGATCTCTAAACTGATCAACAGGGCTGTCTTTATCAGATCTCTAAACTGATCAACAGGGCTGTCTTTATCAGATCTCTAAAGAAATGACTATTGAAATACCGTAATTGACAAAATCCAGATCATGTACATTGTTGAAGTGCGATAAGAAATAATCTTTTTAATGTCATTTAAGTTTTTTTTTATATTTATTCATTAAATCTTTTTTTTTATTATTGTGGTTTACTTTTAAGAATCAAAGTCTCTCTTATTCGATTTAAAATTAGAAACTGACTGTAACATTAAATAACTCGACACCAGGGCTGGAAAAGCCAACTTCAGGTGACTAACGCTGCTGTTTGAACTATCCGTTAGTCACCCTGGAGAGTTACAATTAAAATTTTGCTGCAAGTCTTTTACAACTTTTATTACTTTTTGAAACTGGCCATAATGTCAAATAACTCAGAACCAGGACAAAAAAGGCCAACTTCAGGTGACTAACGGTGGTTTTTCTACACTAAATGTTACAACTAAGTTAACTGGTAAAAAACACTAAATGTTACAACTAAGTTAACTGGTAAAAAACACTAAATGTTACAACTAAATTAACTGGTAAAAAACACTAAATGTTACAACTAAATTAACTGGTAAAAACACTAAATGTTACAACTAAGTTAACTGGTAAAAAACACTAAATGTTACAACTAAATTAACTGGTAAAAAACACTAAATGTTACAACTAAGTTAACTGGTAAAAAAACACTAAATGTTACAACTAAGTTAACTGGTAAAAAACACTAAATGTTACAACTAAATTAACTGGTAAAAAACACTAAATGTTACAACTAAGTTAACTGGTAAAAAACACTAAATGTTACAACTAAGTTAACTGGTAAAAAACACTAAATGTTACAACTAAATTAACTGGTAAAAAACACTAAATGTTACAACTAAGTTAACTGGTAAAAAACACTAAATGTTACAACTAAGTTAACTGGTAAAAAAACACTAAATGTTACAAGTGTTGCGTTTATCGATACGACGTTGAAGATGTAAGTATAGTTGACGAAGTTACTGTGAACTGTTGGAACTGATCTCGTGATGTGATTCGTCCAACACCTAGAAATAAACAAGTCAAGAAGGAAGTAGGAAAATGTTAAGATAACATCTGACCCTTAAGGTCGCGCAACACATCACCAAACACTGATCATATTACGGACACAGAAACCTTACAATTAATTGGCTACTGATAAAGTTATTAGATTTATTAAAATAGGTTCTAGAAACAACTCTTAATAAAACATTTTATCACTGTAACCACGATAGAGTGGAATAAACAGTTATGTTCCAGAATTTATAATTGTTCTATTATACATATCTAACTTCGGAAATTGTAAGGGTATTACTGATACAACATACTTTCTTTAAAGTCCGCCATATTAAAGTGTTAACCCGATTAATAAAATACATAGGAAACTGACCGCTGTGACGTACAAGAGTCTAGGCGTTTGGTGAGCGCTTTGGGATTTTTCGTTATGATTTATATATAAATGTAAAGAAAGAAGCAAACAAACAAATAAAACATATGATAGAAACATAAATAGTATGTCCACACAAAATCTTAGGCCGAAACTACAATACTTTATCTTAATGTTTTCAACATTATCCGTTGGGGATTATAAATTGCCACGCACAGTTCAGACTATTTGTTTATTAAGATAAACGTGTAGGTAGCTTAATAGCAAGTAATTTACCAGGGAGAGGGTCAAACCGGTAGCGGCACATTGGAACTGCTGTAACAGTCTTCGTTGTCTTATCAACCGAATGTGTGTTAGTAATTGTTACACAGTTACGGTGATGTGCGCTAGTAATCGTTACACAGTTACGGTGATGTGCGCTAGTAATCGTTACACAGTTACGGTGGTGTGCGCTAGTAATCGTTATATAATTATATCCATTAATAATTCAGTACATTAATAAAAATGTACGAAAGATTTGTTTGCTCTAAGAGCACGTGCTACTTTTCTTGCTGATACAGAAAGTTGTCGGAACAATCGAAGTTGGTTTAACAGCAACCTTCATGGCTAATAATGACGTACACAGCGCAGGCAGCTTATTGTGTGTTCAAGTTTTTACACCTTAATACACAATAGTTTGTTTTAGTGAAGCGATGAAATAGTATTTTGGAATATAATTACCTGTTTTGAGCAGGAAGGATACATGGTAATAAGCGTAACCAAGGTAAAGTACTTTGTTATGGAAGCTTATTTCTGACGCAATTGCACTGACTTCCGAAATATATATAGCGAAAATTAGATTTATGATTTCCAGTGTAACAAACAGAAGAATTCTATAGCCTAAGATATCAGTGCTACGTTGTTACGTTTCTTTTTGTGTAAATGTTACTGGCGGAGAGTTTCATCTCAGTTTAGCGCACAAGTTAACTAGTGCTTATTATTTAAATAATAGAGTAATGATAACATGTTATGCTCATATAGAAGAGATATTAATGGGATTACGGCCGAAAATGTAATCCTCTTGTTTTTTGTTTATTTGTTTTCGGAATTGGATACGATTGAAAATGGAAGTCTTATATTATTGGTAACACGTATGAGTTCATCCTGTGAGAAGGTGCAGTTAGTTTATTCTTGAAAGATTGTAGTATAGAATATTATCCGGCCAGTATTCCTTTTGTTAATTGTTAGTTGTATTTCATCTCACCAGATAACATTACAATATTTAACCCAAACTTATTTTTTAAAACTTCAAAATCTTTACGTTAATGTCCTTTTGTTTTTGTTGTTTATTGTCCCGTCCAACTTTCTTTTGTTCTTTGAGAGACTAAAAACTGGTTGTAGATAAATAGAAAAAGAAGTTAAGTTTCCGTGTGGATGGTAATAGTGTAACAGTTAAATGTGTGGTACCTTGAGGTTTTAATTATGTGAAGATGATAATAGTGTAACAATTAAACATGTGACACCTTGAGGTTTTAATTGTGTGAAGATGATAATAGTGTAACAATTAAACATGTGACACCTTGAGGTTTTAATTGTGTGTAGATGGTAACAGTGTAACAGTTAAACGTGTAGTACCTTGATGTTTTAATTGTGTGTAGATGGTAACAGTGTAACAGTTAAACGTGTGGTACCTTGAGGTTTTAATTGTGTGTAGACGGTAACAGTGTAACAGTTAAACGTGTGGTACCTTGAGGTTTTAATTGTGTGTAGATGGTAACGGTGTAACAGTCAAACGTGTGGTACCTTGAGGTTTTAATTGTGTGTAGACGGTAACAGTGTAACAGTTAAACGTGTGGTACCTTGAGGTTTTAATTGTGTGTAGACGGTAACAGTGTAACAGTAAAACGTGTGATACTTTGAGGTTTTAATTGTGTGTAGACGGTAACAGTGTAACAGTTAAACGTGTGGTACCTTGAGGTTTTAATTGTGTGTCTATGGTAACAGTGTAACAGTAAAACGTGTGATACCTTGAGGTTTTAATTGTGTGTAGACGGTAACAGTGTAACAGTTAAACGTGTGGTACCTTGAGGTTTTGTGGTAAAAACAGTCAAGTTGTGCCCACAAAACGGAGGTTCTCTAATCTCGTACATGGATACGTTTTTTGTTTTAGCTATCAAGAATGAGGCTGTTGTAGATTACACAGAGAATGCAGATATTTTATAGGTTATTACAGTTTACAGTGGAAACAACAATATTACATTATGTAGTTTAAAATAATATGAGATTACAACAGGACGAATGATCGACCGGGTGTAAGAAACTCAGAACATTC
This sequence comes from Carcinoscorpius rotundicauda, assembly GCA_011833715.1. Taxonomy (NCBI): domain Eukaryota; kingdom Metazoa; phylum Arthropoda; class Merostomata; order Xiphosura; family Limulidae; genus Carcinoscorpius; species Carcinoscorpius rotundicauda. The sequence goes on from CM022392.1 coordinate 172,111,698, forward strand.
TCACTAGCATCACGTTAGAGAACCAGAAACACTTGTTAACCCTAATCCTCTCGTCTAGACTGCATGCAAGTTAGTCTTACCGTAAGTGAGTGTTCTGAAGTTAGCGTATGTAGAAATAACTCTGATATGTATGTGAGAATGAGATTAGTACGTTTCAGAAACTGTATTTATTCACGTACGAATCTATGCTCATAGCCAGTAAACTGAACTTTTATTTACGTGTCCAAGTGGGTTTATCCACAAGTTAACTCTGTAACTAGAGAAATGAATCTCACAAGTAAAACTATCGTCTTACAAGGAAAACAGTGACTGGTGCACATTAAATCAGTTGGAGAACAGGAAGTGATGGTAATTGACAAGTTTCTCACGCACACAACTATTTATCTGATTTGGTGACAAAAATAACTCGTTTCCCTAATTGCCTGTTCTGTGAGTGAATTAAACTGAAAGATACGCAATATTCTCCCTATCGAAGTAGCCCTTGCGGACAAAATGTAAACTAAAAACCTGTTTCAGCAAGGCTATTTTCCAATCTTCAAAATAATATATATATATAATGCAACCTTTAAATAAAAGGAGTAGAAGATAATATAGGACAGAGCCTGGTACAACAATACGAACAGGGAATTAACATTTTGTATTTCAGTTGCCCACTAAGCCTTATCTTCGGACATCCTGTGGGACGACTATTGTTTTATTAAACGACAATATTTACTAACTAGTATTATAAATAATATGAAACTTTTAGCGTCCTCTAATCTCAAATATGGATTTGTTCTGAGGATAATGAATATTTTGCTGTAAACTTCCACAGTGGACAGTGATTACCTTCAGATAATGCTCACGTGTTCTCGTGGCACGAAGCTGCTAAGTTTTTCTTTTGTTCTTAAAATGAATATAATTCGTGAAATACAACTTTTGTTCGTCTTTCATTCTCGTAGTCGTATGTTTTCCGTGGTTTAATGAGATTCTGTATAGAATGGTTTAAAAGCTGCCCAACTAGCACGTGGTAAGGATAAAGGTTAGTCAGTTTCTCCAAGTTATTGAAGGACGTAACTTGACTGTTTCATATTAAAATCACGTGGTAGTTAATACTTCACGAGCCTCATGCAGTTCCGCTTCTTCGTGTTACGTGGTTTTACGGGTTTCGAGAGAAGGAACAGCGGGTGTTTACCGAGCAGATTTTTAACGAAACCGTTTGAGCTCGTAGGGTAGTGACCACTTGAAGGTATTTCTTCAGTTTATCAAGTCGCCGGACTTTTCCTACAAGACGATATACTATTTTGTTTACAGTGAGTTCCTGTTGTGTGACAGTGTGTTTCAAGATTTCTATCAACTATGAATATTTCAAGGTAGTAGACTTATGTTTACTGTGAGTTCCTGTTGTGTGACAGTGTGTTTCAAGATTTCTATCAACTATGAATATTTCAAGGTAGTAGACTTATGTTTACTGTGAGTTCCTGTTGTGTGACAGTGTGTTTCAAGATTTCTATCAACTATGAATATTTCAAGGTAGTAGACTTATGTTTATTTTCACTTGGCTACTGATTTAATTTTTACTATAAACGAAGTAAGGGGTAAAGGGTGTAACAACACGTCTATATAATATTTGATGATAGGAGTAAATGGTGTAACAACACGTTGTGTATTGTGTTTAATGATAGGAGTAAGTGCAGTGGCGTAGATCCTGGGGGGATGAGGGGATACATCCCCCTTCATTTTAGGTGGGGGTATGGTGCATACAATCATCCCCTCCCCTACAGTTTGGACTGTTTGAATTGTTGTATTTCATCACAGGCCGGCAAATTGTGTGTTTGTTCTTGTGATTCTCGTGTTCTTACCAGTCGAATTACATAGTTAGGCCTAGATGTAGGCTCTTTTAGTAGCCGAAATGTACATCTTTAATATAGGCGTGCTTCTAAGCTTTTCGATCTAAGCGATAGTTTGGAAGCATCATTCAGTATGCTTTCTTCACAAGAACAGTTATTAAACGTCTCTGATGAACAAGTGTATACTCGTCACGAACATAGAAGAATGTATCGCGGCTGTTACGACATTGACGAGACATACTGACCGACACAATTCGTCCTGTAAAACGTCCATAACATCTAACTTACTTGTTACAGTGGTACTGAGGCAATGCTGTATTCTGAAACAATACATACACGCTATAAGGTCTATATTAATTCAATGAGCAGCATCTATGTATTCAAGCCACTTTTATAGCCTGCTGAGACAGTGTCAAACTGGCTCTGGCCTGTCCAGACATACCCGTGCTAAATACTTTCACAGAACAGCTTCCAACCAGGCCTGATTTCATACCTGGACATGCCCAGACTGCACAAAACATTGTTCATAGGTCTCTTACAGAAACGAAAATTTTTGGGCACAAACATAAGAAAAAACATGACAAAACTAAAGATTTCAATTAAACGATACGTGATGGGCAAATTTAAATATGATTTTCGTGATCAGCAACCAAAAATCTATAATGAACACCCAACAGTGTTCAAGAAGCAAACACTTTGTTATGCAGTGACATCAGAACAATTTGAGGTCTGTTTCTATTTAAGACGGACTTTCTTATTCCTAATTTTTATTTTTTAGTAAATTAAAAAATAACACATGCGCATTAAGTACCTTTACGATTCTTTTACCCAGTAGTTTTCTAATGTTCATAATTTGATTGTGCTGATTTTTCACATGGTACTCGACCGATTGTATGTTTACTGAGTATATTCATTTCTTATTAAAATTATATACACACGGAACTTGGCAAACAAACAATACGTTTTTTGGAGGTATTAACAATTGCAATTTCCATTATTTTCCTAAACTAATACTTGACAGGCATTTTAGTGAAAATTATATTTCTGTCGCAAACTTAAGGAGACCAAATATTTAAGCCAGAAGACAAAGAAATAATTAATACAAGAGACAGATCTTTACAGTTTCACCCCTTTTGTAATAAAATGATAGCATGTTGTTGGGCGGTTAATTGTATCAATTATTTACACAGGGTTTTTCTTGTCGGTAACTTGTGTCATCGTTATAATAAGTTGTGACGAGTTAAAAAAGAATCAAATCGTGTGACACAAGCTCTTGACTTTACACAAGATTCGATAGTTTCAGGATGTTGTGTTATAAACCAAAACAACTCGTGTTTCCTTTTGACAAGACTGATTAATTATATTTGAGAGAAGTGAAAAAACAAATGTTTTAATGTTAGTTTAGGTAGAAAGGAATAAGATAAGAAATTAATTCAGGTCCTAATTTCGATAATGAGGTTTTCTAAGATACAACACATATTGCTTTACAACTAGCATGAGGTTTCGAGGCAAGTTAGGCCTTCACTATGGGTTATGAGCCTGTTCAAACATAAACATAATACAAATAGTACTAATAATACAAATAACTAGCATAAATTAAGGAGTCTGAGCTGATACGTAAGCCTAAATGGAAAAATAAATGACATTATAGAGAAGAGTAAATGTAGTACTTTATCATCTGTTAACATAGTTTCCTATAAAAATTAATTTAGTGTATTGAAGAACTTACATTTTTCATTTCTATACTCGTACAATTTATCATAAGATTACTTGTTAAACTTAGCGTGGGGGATAATCTCTAAAGCAGACCTTACTGAGGATTATCTCCACTGCTACTTGCGGATATTACAGAATTAATATTCTCGTCCCCTGAGTTAACACTTGCAGCTTTCACTTGGGTTTGTATTTATCACTGTGAGTATTTTACTGATGGAAAAATAAAATCTCTCTCTTTATGGGATGAAATAAATTTTGGGGTAATGGGTCATCCTCCCCTACCTTCCTGTCTACAACCCTGGGTTGTTATACAGGGCAATCAGCGCTTATTTAGAGTGAGATCACGCAGGTGAACAGAAATATATTCTCTTATCCAGAAATTTAACGGGAATGTGATTAGTTGCATTTAGATAATTATCCTGGAGGTTTTCCACCTTTTGTTGTTTTTATTGTTCTTCAGTACTGCTAGAAGGTAGACGTAGAAGCTAATCTACGTTTTTAATTACCCCCCTTTTAGTAAATTCACGATTAGTGCCTTCACTATTTTTAATTGCATGTTTATGTTCATGGTAGCTCTAACTTGTCGTTTGTTTGTTTGTTGCGATTTAGAGCAAAGCAACATAATGGTCTGTCCACAAACTCATTGTTTACCAACTGTAACTTATGTGAGAGTGGTTGTACACGTTTAACATGTTATTTTTACTTTATCTAAAATTTCCCTAAGTCCGTTATGAAGCGGTAACTCTTATCTTTTCTCGGTCTTGCATAACTGCTTAACTTTATTGGAAGTGTAGGGGTGGGGGAAGAAAATACTAAGTCACTTTAACACGTTTATAAATAACAGTGTATGTGCACTCAATAGAAAAAGTAGTGAAGTGCACACAGATACGTGTTAGGTGGCTGTTTCTAGAACCACAGGAAACCGAGTTTTTAATAATTTTCGATCACCAAATGATGAGACACTTCGTCATGGAAACGATAATGTTGAATGTTTGAAACACTATATGTTATTATTTCTTATATAATTACCAAAAATATTTTGTCTCATATTGGTTATTACAGGATCAATGGAACATAAATTTAGCCCAATAATTAATAAGAAAACAATTTAATTGATCATTTATTAAATTAATGGAAAATTTAAAGTCACAAACAGTAATAAAATGTGTACGGGAGAAAATCAATAAAATTATATAGAAAAAAAAAGAAATCAATAAAAAAGGGTTTGTCTAGTAGCGGGAACGAACCCGGGTTTCCTGGGTTATGCCACGTCTGCTAGTCAGCTAAACTGTTTAAGTATACATTGTTTTTATTCTTTTGTGATAGAAGTATATAAACTATATATTATTAGATATATTTTGTAAACTTACCATTTTATTAGTTTAAAATAACGTAAGCAAACAATTGTACAATAATAAAAATCTAACCGTGACACTACGTATTTTATTCTCACCTAAATTGTATTTAAAGGTATATATTTCTTTTATTTAGAATACCAATTAATTTACTAATCTTTATTTCCACATTTACTTTGCAATCGCTATGCAATAATTTCTAGCTTCTGTTTTGTAAATAGGAACATTTCTGTAAATATCTTTATTACTTTGTTCTTTTTTAATTTCGCTCAAAGCTACACCAGAACTACTTGCGTCACCCACCCTAATTTAGCGGTGTAAGACTAGAGGGAAGGCAGCTAATCATCACCACCCACCGCCAACTCGTGTACCAACGAAAACTGGGATTGACTTTCACGTTATAATGCCCCTCGGCTGAAAGAGCTAGTATGTTTGGTGCGAAGGGGGTTCGAAAACGCAACCCTGGGATTACTCACGAGTCGGGTGCCTTAACCACCTGGCCTTCTTGATTATTATACTCAAATATGCACTCCTGTACTCTTTCAACATACTTAGATATAGCAGCAAGATTCATCATCTGTGTAATGTACACTCATTAATTAACATGTACGGGTGCGTAGATCGTGGGGAGGGATGGGGGATACACCCCCTTCATTTTAGGTGAGGGGTATGGTACATACAATCATCCCCCCTACAGTTTGCTCTGTTGAATTGTTTTATTGCATCACAGGCCTACACATTGTATGTTTATTCTTATCAATCGAAATACATAATTTTGCCTAAATGTAGGGTTTTTCAGTAGCCGAAATGTACATCTTTAATATAGGCGTGCTTCTAAGCTTTTCGATCTAAACGATAGTTCGTAAGTATCAGTCAGTGGGCCTAAGGGTACAAGCAAGTATCGTGGCAACAAGATTACTCTGTGATTGCATGTTTACAGCTTTCAGGTTTACGTAATCAGAAATTACCAATTTGCAAATTGAACAGTCCACATAAACGGTTGCAAAAATCATCTCCCATCGGGTGTAAAAAATCTACGCCCCTTGTAAGGAGTGTAACAACACGTTGTATGTTGTGTTTGATGATATGAGTGAGAGGTGAAAGGTGTAAAACGTGTTGTTACAGATTTGCTTTTATTCTGTTACTAAATTTTGTTTTATGAAATCACACATGTTGTGATCAGACCTTAAATCACACATGTTGTGATCAAATCTTAAATCACACAGTTGTGATTAGAGCTTTCATTTTACTTCTTGTTTCAGATACAAATTCGTTGTTTCGTTGAAGCTGCTATGTTACTTGTCTTCTGGCCAAAACTTATTTTGAACATAACACCGAGTTATTTCTTTTTCTTTCCAAATCGTTGTGGTTTTATAAATAAAACAGGCGAATATCTTACGTGAACAAGATGTAGAATGGTGTATCGCCCTTCTGGTTTCGCTTCTTATTGTTGTACTCTCCTAGTATTGAGTTTTAAAGGGCTCACGAATTCTCATTAACATTTTGCATCTTTTATTGACTTACGGCTTCGAGTGAGGGCATAAAATAGGTGAAGTCATGTTGAAAATAACGTTTGCTGTTGAACGGTAGAAGTCGTCAATATTCGGGTGTTACAGAAAACATGAAACTTAGTTATTTCATAATTTGTTATGATGCTATTAGCTGTTAATTCATCTTTTGAGAAAATTCTGAGTGGATTTCACCTTTTCAGATTTATAGGTACTGGTGTTTAGTGTGTATATGGGTCTGTTTGTAAACTGAGACTATCTCAGAAGTTAATTAATAAAAAGCAAAGAAGGCACTGAATGCAGCAGTACAATGAAACATGTCATAGAAGACAAGCCATGACCACAAGTACTTCACAACAAAACAGTCATCAGAGCACAGGGGCACAAGAAGGTCCCTGGTTTTTGGACAGCAGACGTAGGATGGACACTGGAGTGTGGATGCACCACCATTCTTATCCTCTGTTTTGAAGAACAAAAATGGAAAGGAAAAGCTGACCCCATAGCCCCTCTACTGGTAGTAAAGGCTCATACTGACCTGATTATAAGTATGATACGTTGGTAGTAAAGGCTCATACTGACCTGATAATAAGTATGATACGTGTAGGATGTTCAATGTTTTTGTTTATCCCTTCTGTAGGCTGTGAAGGGTGATATACGTATGTGGGGTTGAACACGCATCTTTTTTCGTCATTCTGTTTTCTTCGTTGTGTGTGAGATTAAATCTGATAGATGGTGGTCTTTAATCTCTGTGTGGGTCCCAATTCCGCAGTGACCTCCAAAAACATTAACACAACTTTACCTCGTATTATATATATATAACTCTTATATAGTTTCTTACGAAGAAAAACAAGCCTCTGTCGTAAAAACAATATAGTACGAATTGAAAGGATCCCCAACATACAGGCTATAATGTGAGATATAAAATGTACTTCAGGTTACATTCACACACAAACTTGTACGCCACCTTGTAGTATCTAAAGGAAATGAACATTAAATTGTAATTGCATAAATTCCATCGGTAAGTCTTTGCATGACGCTTAAGCACATTAAAAAAACATTATTCTCAGGTTTATGAAGTCAAACGACAACATTCACGAGAGAAAGTCGTTTATTTTTTTCTTCTTCATATGTACACTTTCACCTTTTGATTACACGGCGGGATTTCGATGTCATGCTCGATTGATTTCCGTCTCATTTCCGTTAGTAACTGATCGAGAAGAGTGACGTCAGAGAAATTGGCCAATTAGAGCGGTCTGTTCATATTCGAGTGCAGGCGGGAAATGATTCAAATGTACAGTTTCAGCCAAACAAACATCTTCAGTTTGTTGTACGTTTCGGTTTCGATTTTCTTAAATAAAGAAGATTTCTGGCGTAATTAAACTTTACTAAGTTCTTTTGTTCACTCAGTAGGTTATTACTGTGTGTAACGTGAAAGGATTTATCGTGTGTCAAAATGAAACTGAAACCTCAGTTTGCTAACTTTAAAAATAGAACACAATTTGAAATCGATATTTTCAGTGGAGATTATCTGATAATTCGGCGGATGGTGATCAGTGTTATAATAGGTTTTATTACCATTCAGAAATGTTTATATAATTATTTTAATTATCAGATATCACCTTAGATTCTACTCTCGCATAGCTTCGCGGTATTGTGATACTGCCTCATATGTCCAAGTTACATGATATGGCTACCTCGCTCATCCAAAAACAAACACGAGCTCATCCGTACCATTGATAGTCAGAATATAAAGAAAACACCTGACATCTCGGATGGAAGAAATGCTTTGGGAATACCGAGCCTCAATGGGGGTCTATCCCCCATGTCATCTCGGGGGATGTCACTGGATATTTCAAGTTCCATGAGGAAGCTGAGACCACTTTATGATGCTCACTTCACGTGACATACAGATATTTAATTTATATCTGAAAACGTAGCTTTATTACTACCAGCTCTGTGACCCTCATGTTTTGTCGTCGTGCCTATATTACGACATGTGTGTTCTAAGGGTTTACCCCTGACGCTGGACGACTTCAAACTTGATTGTATCTTTAACTTTATTTGAAAGCCACTGGCATTTTAAAATCTATACAAGTTTTCTTTATTGTTTGGTGTACATTGTTTAACTCGATTTCTTTTTTACTTTTTATTGTTATACGGATTGTTTGACGCAGATAGCCACGTTACTTTGCGTTGATAAACCCCCAAACCAATCATTAGCTCTCACGAATAAATAAATACAACATTTTATGTTTTAATAAGTCTATACTCGCTGTTTGCGGTTGTAATAAAACTGTAAGAAAACAATTATTTTCAAGATAGTAATAAATAATTGATGTTATAAATAAATAAATGGATAATATTGTATCATTAGTCGTTATCATAATCCAGCACTCAGAATAACATAAATAAAATTGATAGTAATTAGGCCTAAGTTATTGTCGTTGGCACCACAACAGTCGTTGCTCGTGTAAGGTTATAAACAACGCCTACTTCAGAGGTTTTTAAACTTTCTCAGTACAAGGCGTCCCTGAATGAGCCCTACACCCCACCCACTATATTTGGTGTTTTTCCTGCGGCCCCAGTTTGGAACCCTTACCCTACTTGTATTCCATAGGGTCTAATGACCCCTTGTATTACCTAAAAGTCTCGTTGGCTCTAGCAGGAAGAGAGTGGTTGACACATTAACATAGCTTAACACCATGGGAACCAACTAGTGTATTTCGTGAATGTACATTGGTTTTTTATTGGTTGGTTGGTTTGGTGTTTTATGGCACAAAGCAACTAGGGTATCTGCACCAATAACATATGTCCCACCGAGATTTGAATTTTTTATATATAGCAACTGAGTCTGAATTTAAATCGCAGAGTGTGACTGGTTAAGATTGGTCGTTATCATCTGTTTTAGGCAGTTGGAAAACAGTTTTGTCATTTTAAAACATTACGTATGTTGTACAAGGGTGTATGTTTTACATAGCCACTGATACTTCTATTAGGACGTACCTTATCGTTTAAAATATTAAATTAGCGACAACCCGCAAAATATTTACGCCAGTTTCGCGTCCGCTACTTTCTATTTGTTCCATTACGCCATTTAAGGTACGTTATTTTTTGGGCATTATGCGCTGGACTGGATAAATTGTGGTCCGTTTGAGAAACATTTACACGTTCACAGAAATAGACACAACTTAATAGAACTAACACGTAAAAATAAAATATGATAATAGTATTAATAATAGTGTGAAATAGTTCTGAATGTTCAGTGTGCAGCATCGTTTCACAAGTTAAAACAAATGAACTAATAATAACTAAAAATACGGCCCCTAATAAACTAACTAAAGGTGTTTATAGCAGTGTGTGAAACAAAATTATCGCAAAGTGAAATTAATGTAAAGTCGTAATGAAGACGAACTCAGATGAATGTGAAGAAATGGCTGAATGCGTGTTCACTACGTGATAAGCACGTGGTTTTGAACAAAATGTGCATGCGCATTTTAGACCTAAATAGGTCGAAAAAACTCACAAAAATTGTATTTAATATAATGTTCATTTTCTTTACGAAACTAACACCTGGGTTAAGCTTTGTTTGTGTGAAATATTTTACAAGTAAAAACAACAACTAAGGTTGAAATTGTCGTCACTCGTCTCGTCATGATAACGCTACTGTGCCGTATCTACCATACTGGTTGCATTAAAAAGTTGAAGTAACAAACGGGTAAGGTGATTCTGATTCGAACATTCAATATGTAATCCGGATTCCTCGGGAAAACGCCTTTCTAACGATATGAGATTTGTAAACATTCTAGACAGACACATGTAACGCTAGTGTTTCTTTAAATGTTTCTCTGGCATGGCGATTGGAGGGTGAGATGCTTGACTCGCAATTTTCGAGTCATGTGATCGAAGTCCGTTTCCGAACTTGTTCGTCCTTTCAGTCGCGGGGGGTTATTATGTAACGTCTTATTCCACTGTTTGTGGATAAGGAGAGACTGTCATCCCTCTGGTGTTTCAGATGTATTATACCATAATATACTGTTTCATAAATTAGGAATGGATGATATTACTACAGACTTCCAGTCACAGCAATCTTGGAGTAGAACCAATAAAAGAGGCCCACCATAGCCAAGTGGTTAACGCGCTCGACTCGTAATCTGAGAGCGCGGGTTCGAATCCCCGTAGCACCAAACAGGCTCGCCCTTTCAGCCGTGGGGGCGTTATAGTATGACAGTCAATCCCGCTATTCATTGGTGAAAGAATAGCCCAGAGTTGGCGGTGGGTGTGATTACTAGCTGCCTTCTCTCTACTCCTACACTGGTAAATTACGGACGGCCAGCGCAGATAACTCTTCAGTTGCTTTGCGCGAAACTAAAAACAAACAAACAAAGCAAACCAACAAAATAAAAATTGTGCAGTTAATTAAATATGCTTTTCTCCAGTTGATATTATATATTGTACCCATCAACTGGGAGAATCAAATGTGTAGACAACTCTCTGATATATGTAGTTTTCCCCATTCACTTATTATACCAAATTATTCATGTGGCTGCATCAGAATATACTGGAAAGGTAATTACGTCACTGTCATGCACGACACACTAAAAATCGTATTTGATGTTTACGAGTTGAGGGTTACGTAAAGTAGGGCGTTTGGGAAACATACAAACAATGAGATTATATGTTACACTTTGTGTACTTCTGAATTTATTAGTTTCTATATACACAAGTTGACCTTTAGCAAACACATTACTTCCAAGTATTCACAAGCTGTCAATGTCTAAATTCTTCACAATTTGTAACATCTAAATTCTTCACAATATGTAACATCTAAATTCTTCACAGTATGTAACATCTAAATTCTTCACAATATGTAACATCTAAATTCTTCACAATATGTAATATCTAAATTCTTCACAATATGTAATATCTAAATTCTTCACAGTATGTAACATCTAAATTCTTCACAGTATGTAACATCTAAATTCTTCACAGTATGTAACATCTAAATTCTTCACAGTATGTAACATCTAAATTCTTCACAATTTGTAACATCTAAATTCTTCACAATTTGTAACATCATTTATTTCCTGTTTATTATATTAGAGCGTATTTTACTTCCAGTCTTGCTCTTACTGTCTTATCGTCCTTTTTACGTGTTGGTCTTGTCGTCTTACCTTCAATGTTGATCTTACTGTCTTACCTCCAGCGTTGGTCTTATCGTCCTTTTTACGTGTTGGTCTTACCTTCATTGTTGAACTTGCTGTCCTACCTCTGGTGTTGATCTTACTGTCCTACTTTCATTGTTGATCTTACTGTCCCAGTTGCAGTGTTGATCGTACTGTCCCAGTTCCAGTGTTGTTCTTACTGTCCCAGTTCCAGTGTTGATCGTACTGTCCTACTTCCGGTGTTGTTCTTACTGTCCTACTTCCAGTGTTTATCGTACTGTCCCAGTTCCAGTGTTGTCCTTACTGTCTCAGTTCCAGTGTTGATCGTACTGTCCTACTTCCAATGTTGGCCTTACTGGCCCAGTTTCAGTGTTGTTCTCACTGTCCTACTTCCAATGTTGGCCTTACTGGCCCAGTTCCAGTGTTGGCCTTACTGTTCCAGTTCCAGTGTTGATCTTACTGTCCTACTTCCAAAGTTGGCCTTACTGTCCTGTCTCTAAAGCTGTAGACTTTCTGCAAATTTCAGAAACATGAAATTTTATCTGTACGTGACCAATGTCTAACAAATACTGTTTGTATATCTCATTTTGTTAAAGTGACAAGATCTTGAAGTATCGTTACATGGATCTGTGTGAAGTTACAACTATTAAGGTTTTATTAGTTGGCACGCTCCGAAATAAGCGTCTCATTACGATATTTGATACGAAGTATGTATTAGTTTCATAAACAACCATAGTTACAGCGAGATTCGATAGAGGTCTGTGTGGTGATCATGTAAGTGTTTTGTCGTGGTGATTTGGACGTACTGACGCATGTAGTTGTCTATTGGGAGATACTAAGATTACTGTAGGAGGCGTGAGCACGTCCTTGACGGACTTCGTAAGACTTCTAACGTCGGAATGACCTTTCCGCTTTTCTTGTATGGTATTTAACAAACAATGTATAAGACTTCGTTCGTTTGACACAGCTGCGTCAGATGTGCCACCAAAACAGCAAAGTGCGTCATTCATTTGTGAATTGGTTTCCATGATGACGTAACTATTTAAAACACAAAGAGATTTCAACTTTGAGAAAGAATAAACGTTTTATCACACATTCTGCTCTATATGCACTTAGCACTTCTACAACGGGTTACTATTCTAGGTACAGCTATAGAATAACGAATTGTGGACATTTGTACAACTTGTGTATGTTTATACATTCACCATCACCACAGTACAACTTGTGTATGTTTATACATTCACCATCACCACAGTTCAACTTGTGTATGTTTATACATTCACCATCACCACAGTACAACTTGTGTATGTTTATACATTCACCATCACCACAGTTCAACTTGTGTATGTTTATACATTCACCATCACCACAGTACAACTTGTGTATGTTTATACATTCACCATCACCACAGTACAACTTGTGTGTGTTTATACATTCACCATCACCACAGTACAACTTGTGTATGTTTATACATTCACCATCACCACAGTACAACTTGTGTATGTTTATACATTCACCGTAACCACAGTACAACTTGTGTATGTTTATACATTCACCATCACCACAGTACAACTGTGTATGTTTATACATTCACCATCACCACAGTTCAACTTATGTGTGTTTATACATTCACCATCACCACAGTACAACTTGTGTATGTTTATACATTCACCATCACCACAGTACAACTTGTGTATGTTTATACATTCACCATCACCACAGTTCAACTTGTGTATGTTTATACATTCACCATCACCACAGTACAACTTGTGTATGTTTATACATTCACCATCACCACAGTACAACTTGTGTGTATTTATACATTCACCATCACCACAGTACAACTTGTGTATGTTTATACATTCACCATCACCACAGTACAACTTGTGTATGTTTATACATTCACCGTAACCACAGTACAACTTGTGTATGTTTATACATTCACCATCACCACAGTACAACTGTGTATGTTTATACATTCACCATCACCACAGTTCAACTTATGTGTGTTTATACATTCACCATCACCACAGTACAACTTGTGTATGTTTATACATTCACCATCACCACAGTACAACTTGTGTATGTTTATACATTCACCATCACCACAGTACAACTTGTGTATGTTTATACATTCACCGTAACCACAGTACAACTTGTGTATGTTTATACATTCACCATCACCACAGTACAACTTGTGTATGTTTATACATTCACCATCACCACAGTTCAACTTATGTGTGTTTATACATTCACCATCACCACAGTACAACTTGTGTATGTTTATACATTCACCATCACCACAGTACAACTTGTGTGTGTTTATACATTCACCATCACCACAGTACAACTTGTGTATGTTTATACATTCACCATCACCACAGTACAACTTGTGTATGTTTATACATTCACCGTAACCACAGTACAACTTGTGTATGTTTATACATTCACCATCACCACAGTACAACTGTGTATGTTTATACATTCACCATCACCACAGTTCAACTTATGTGTGTTTATACATTCACCATCACCACAGTACAACTTGTGTATGTTTATACATTCACCATCACCACAGTACAACTTGTGTATGTTTATACATTCACCATCACCACAGTACAACTTGTGTATGTTTATACATTCACCATCACCACAGTTCAACTTGTGTATGTTTATACATTCACCATCACCACAGTACAACTTGTGTGTATTTATACATTCACCATCACCACAGTACAACTTGTGTATGTTTATACATTCACCATCACCACAGTACAACTTGTGTATGTTTATACATTCACCGTAACCACAGTACAACTTGTGTATGTTTATACATTCACCATCACCACAGTACAACTGTGTATGTTTATACATTCACCATCACCACAGTTCAACTTATGTGTGTTTATACATTCACCATCACCACAGTACAACTTGTGTATGTTTATACATTCACCATCACCACAGTACAACTTGTGTATGTTTATACATTCACCATCACCACAGTACAACTTGTGTATGTTTATACATTCACCATCACCACAGTACAACTTGTGTATGTTTATACATTCACCATCACCACAGTACAACTGTGTATGTTTATACATTCACCATCACCACAGTTCAACTGGTAACAGTTTTTTTATTTATTAAAAACGTGGTAGTTTGTTGGGGTGCTGGTGAATAAACCTCTTAATTTTGGTTGACAACCTCATCTGGAGGTTACGTTACCACCTTCACGACTACTGTGGGTGGGGATATCTTTCCTGGTGGTACACAATAAACACTGAGGGTGTAGTTAAAGCACAGTAAATGTTGATACTTTAGATTGATGGTTCATGACTTGTTTGCTAGTTTGTCTTCTAACTGTGTCTTCAACTGGTTCTGCTGGATGTCGAGATAAAGAAAGTTGTGAACTCTGCATGTTTCGTGCCAAATGTCTTACCATTTGGTTCACAGTATTGGTTACAGGATGATTACGGCTATTTATGTTTTCCGTGGTTTCTGAAAGCATAAATAATTATCTCGGCGGGAAAGCTAGTGGGCGAAGTCAGTGTTCTGGTTGGCTTATGATTCGACCAACGTATGATTTCATCTAAACATCATTGCGCAAGCGTTAAAATTGATTAAGAAAACTGGGATTCGGTTAGCTTAGAAAGCTGTCACACTTGCACGTGGAATCGAAAGTGAAGTAATATTCATGGAACGTTGCCTGATTTCAGAACAATGCCTCATAAAATCACCCCCTTCGTTTACATTGTGGTAAGTTATATGTTGACATAAATCGTGATAGACATAACTTACAGTTGATAAGATAGTTATTAAAAATTCGTCAAATCGACCAACGTGCAATTAGCAGTGCAACACACACACTGCACCTTTCAGAGTTGTTTTCTGTATCACTATCAGTTCTTGTAGTTTTCTCTAGACGTCGCTGATTAAGACGTTCATAAACAGCTGATGTATGTGTAGATAGTTGCTCGTGTTTAAAGTTTGTTGTTATTCTAAGTAACCTTGCCAGCTTAACTTGAAGTTCTGTAAATGTGTTTACAGATCTGAAGGAACTGTATGTGAAACTATTACATTTAATGGTTTCCTGGTTTGACCGTAACTTCACGTAAAGTTCGAATTTTACTATCAGTTGTTTACTGGGGATTGTTTGTTTTTTGGTTAATTTGTGCCTTATTGTAAGAGTTTACTTGTATGAGTAAAACCTGCCTCGCATGTAAAAACTTTATCTATTTATGAAAAAGGTTAAAATAATATACTGGTGTAGGCTGTATTTTTTACTTTTTTAACTTACACTTTGGTATTATTATTTGGCAAGAGGGAGGTTTGACAAAGTATTATAGATGTGGTTAAGTGACGAGAATGTTTTGGAACATTAAGAAACAGTTTAAATAATATGAAATAGGAGTTGAGCCAAAGTAGGCTATGATTGATTGTTGAGTTACTTGAGCCTGAAGTAATGAAGTATTTCTTTGTGTTTATTGGATAGTTGGTTCCTTGTTGTGTTTATTGAATCCGTGTTTGTTGGATAGTTGGTTCCTTGTTGTGTTTATTGAATCTGTGTTTGTTGGATAGTTGGTTCCTTGTTGTGTTTATTGAATCCGTGTTTGTTGGATAGTTGGTTCCTTGTTGTGTTTATTGAATCCGTGTTTGTTGGATATTTGGTTTCTTGTTGTGTTTATTGAATCCATGTTTGTTTCACAGATGGTTCTATGCTGTGTATATTGAATCTGTGTTTGTTGGATAGTTGGTTACTTGTTGTGTTTATTGAATCTGTGTTTGTTGGATAGTTGGTCTTTGCTGTGTTTATCAAATCTGTGTTTGTTGAATAGTTGGTCCTTGCTGTGTTTGTTGGATAGTTGGTTTGATGTGTTTCAATGAAGAAATACAAGAGAATTATCAGATGATTGAATGTCTTATATGAACATCTATTCTTCAATCCTGTCATAAACATTAGAACTTACAGTTGTATAAAGGAAATAGTTTCATTTTTCATGTTTAAAATTATAATTTGTTACAACCCCCTATCTGTGTAGATAGAACTTTCTAAAAATTAACATACTTAAGTACACAAACATCTATTAGGAAGATAGGATACCAGCAAAATATAGGTTCTGAAATATTACAAGTAGAATAGTTTGAAGACAAAAACAGTGTCAGAGAATGACAAGTAGACACTAAAATAGTTTGAAGACAAACAACAATGTCAGAGAATGACAAGCAGACACTAGAATAGTTTGAAGACAAACAACAATGTCAGAGAATGACAAGCAGACACTAGAATAGTTTGAGGACAAACAACAATGTCAGAGAATGACAAGCAGACACTAGAATAGTTTGAGGACAAACAACAATGTCAGAGAATGACAAGTACACACTAGAATAGTTTGAAGACAAACAACGATGTTAGAGAATGACAAGTAGACTAGAATAGTTTGAAGAAAAAAAAATGTAAGAGAATGACAAGTAGACACTAGAATAGTTTGAAGACAAACAACAATGTTAGAGAATGACAAATAGACGCTCGAATAGTTTGAAGACAAACAACGTCAGAGAATGACAAATAGATGCTAGAATAGTTTGAAGACAAACAACAATGTAAGAGAATGACAAGCAGACACTAGAATAGTTTGAGGACAAACAACAATGTTAGAGAATGACGAGTAGACTAGAATAGTTTGAAGACAAACAACGATGTAAGAGAATGACGAGTAGACACTAGAATAGTTTGAAGACAAACAACGATGTAAGAGAATGACGAGTAGACACTAGAATAGTTTGAAGACAAACAACAATGTCAGAGAATGACAAGCAGACACTAGAATAGTTTGAGGACAAACAACAATGTCAGAGAATGACAAGTAGACACTAGAATAGTTTGAAGACAAACAACAATGTTAGAGAATGACAAGTAGACACTAGAATAGTTTGAAGACAAACAACAATGTCAGAGAATGACAAGTAGACTCTAGAATAGTTTGAAGACAAACAACGTCAGAGAATGACAAGTAGACACTAGAATAGTTTGAAGACAAACAACAATGTTAGAGAATGACAAGTTGACACTAGAATAGTTTGAAGACAAACAACAATGTCAGAGAATGACAAGTAGACTCTAGAATAGTTTGAAGACAAACAACGTCAGAGAATGACAAGTAGACACTAGAATAGTTTGAAGACAAACAACAATGTTAGAGAATGACAAGTAGACACTAGAATAGTTTGAAGACAAACAACAATGTCAGAGAATGACAAGTAGACTCTAGAATAGTTTGAAGACAAACAACGTCAGAGAATGACAAGTAGACACTAGAATAGTTTGAAGACAAACAACAATGTAAGAGAATGACAAGTAGACACACAGTTGACACAAATTGTTATCACTGTCAATGGTATAGTGAATGTTTATTTGTTTAACTGACTTCTAATCCAATATGAAGAGAAACAGAGTGAGAGACAGTTTAACACAGTTACCTTAGACTAAGAGAGAGGCCTGGCATGGCCGAGCGCGTTAAGGCGTGCACTCGTAATCCGAGGGTCGCGGGTTCGCGCCCGCGTCGCGCTAAACATGCTCGCCCTCCCAGCCATGGGGGTGTATAATGTGACGGTCAATCCCACTATTCGTTGGTAAAAGAGTAGCCCAATAGTTGGCGGTGGGTGGTGATGACTAGCTGCCTTCCCTCTAGTCTTACACTGCTAAATTAGGGACGGCTAGCACAGATAGCCCTCGAGTAGCTTTGTGCAAAAATCCAAAACAAACAAACAAACTAAGAGAGAATCAAACCAAGAGTTGAAGTAAGAAAGAAAGAAATTCATGGAGCTATCCCAGTTTTATATTGAGCAAAGATTTTCACAGCCCTTAGTTTATTTCTGCCAATGGTCATTCCATATAAACATAGTCAAGGGAAATACACCTCCAACCTATAGTGTTTTGTGTACAACCTGATATGAGGAGGCTCCCAATGAAACAAGCAGGTACAAGGTTCCAACCTATAGTGTTTTGTGTACAACCTGATATGAGGAGGCTCCCAATGAAACAAGCAGGTACAAGGTTCCAACCTATAGTGTTTTGTGTACAACCTGATATGAGGAGGCTCCCAATGAAACAAGCAGGTACAAGGTTTGATTCAGAAGATACATTGTGAAATATTATATTTATCTAAGATAATGATTATCATAAATTTATGACATTTTTGCATCTAGTTTACAAAGATATCGAAACAATAAGCAGAACACCAGGAGGAAATCACTCAAATTACTAATTATTACAGAGTATTGTATTATGATATTAATATCATTACATTTTACCAAGAATAATATCGACATACTGTATCATGTTAAACTAATTTAGCATGTTTGTATATAACACTTAGTTCAAAGGATTGACCAAAAACGTATTTGAAGTCACTCAGTTTTAAGTAACAAAAACAACAGAAGTAATCACTGTGTTAGCCCCATCGCTTACAGTGGTAAGTTTCCATATTTATAACTCAAAAATCATGGGTTCAATTCCCCTTGGTGGACTCAGCAGATAGCTTGATGTGGTTTTGCTGTAAGGAAACACACACTCTTGTGTTACTTGAGATGTTGAGTGGTTTCATTAGAGAACACACACTCTTGTGTTACTTGAGATGTTGAGTGGTTTTATTAGAGATCTTCTAATCAAAGAAGACATGGAAACAACAACAGTTTAGGACTTTAATGTTTGGAAAAATATTTCTAAAAAGCTGGTGGTTTTCATGTGACCTCCAGTGGTGATGCTGGTGGTTTTCATGTGACTTCCAGTGGTGATGCTGGTGGTTTTCATGTGACTTCCAGTGGTGATGCTGGCGGTTTTCATGTGACTTCCAGTGGTGATGCTGGTGGTTTTCATGTGACTTCCAGTGGTGATGCTGGCAGTTTTCATGTGACTTCCAGTGGTGATGCTGGCGGTTTTCATGTGACTTCCAGTGGTGATGCTGGCGGTTTTCATGTGACTTCCAGTGGTGATGCTGGCGGTTTTCATGTGACTTCCAGTGGTGATGCTGGCGGTTTTCATGTGAATTCCAGTGGTGATGCTTGTGGTTTTCATGTGACTTCCAGTGGTGATGCTGGTGGTTTTCATGTGACTTCCAGTGGTGATGCTGGTGGTTTTCATGTGATTTCCAGTGGTGATGCTTGTGGTTTTCATGTGACCTCCAGTGGTGATGCTTGTGGTTTTCACGTGACCTCCAGTGGTGATGCTGGTGGTTTTCACGTGACCTCCAGTGGTGATGCTTGTGGTTTTCACGTGACCTCCAGTGGTGATGCTGGCAGTTTTCATGTGACCTCCATTGTTGATTCTATGAGTTAAACCATTTAATGAACAGGAAGTTATTTGGGGTTTTTGTTTCCAGTTTTATTGTCACTGTCTTTTGAATTTCTTTTCACAATTGGGGCTATGTTTACATTTTAACTTCTTTATTTCAATGATAAACTGAACAGTATACTATTGTTTATACCATTCTTCATTTCAATGATAAACAGTACAGTATACTATTGTTTATACCATTTTTCATTTCAATGGTAAACTGCACAGTATACTATTGTTTATACCATTCTTCGTTTCAATGGTGAACTGCACAGTATACTATTGTTTATACCATTGTTCATTTCAATGGTAAACTGAACAGTATACTATTGTTTATACCATTGTTCATTTCAATGATAAACTGAACAGTATACTATTGTTTATACCATTCTTCATTTCAATGGAAAACTGTACAGTATACTATTGTTTATACCATTGTTCATTTCAATGGTAAACTGCACAGTATACTTATTGTTTATACCATTCTTCCTTTCAATGGTAAACTGAACAGTATACTATTGTTTATACCGTTGTTCATTTCAATGGTAAACTGAACAGTATACTATTGTTTATACCGTTGTTCATTTCAATGGTAAACTGCACAGTATACTATTGTTTATACCATTGTTCATTTCAATGGTAAACTGCACAGTATACTTATTGTTTATACCATTGTTCATTTCAATGGTAAACTGTACAGTATACTATTGTTTATACCGTTGTTCATTTCAATGATAAACTGTACAGTATACTATTGTTTATACCGTTGTTCATTTCAATGGTTAACTGAACAGTATACTATTGTTTATACCATTGTTCATTTCAATGATAAACTGTACAGTATACTATTGTTTATACCATTGTTCATTTCAATGGTAAACTGTACAGTATACTATTGTTTATACCGTTGTTCATTTCAATGATAAACTGTACAGTATACTATTGTTTATACCGTTGTTCATTTCAATGGTTAACTGAACAGTATACTATTGTTTATACCATTGTTCATTTCAATGGTAAACTGCACAGTATACTTATTGTTTATACCATTGTTCATTTCAATGGTAAACTGAACAGTATACTATTGTTTATACCATTCTTCATTTCAATGGTAAACTGAACAGTATACTATTGTTTATACCATTGTTCATTTCAATGGTAAACTGCACAGTATACTATTGTTTATACCATTCTTCATTTCAATGGTAAACTGAACAGTATACTATTGTTTATACCATTCTTCATTTCAATGATAAACTGAACAGTATACTATTGTTTATATCATTCTTCATTTCAATGGTAAACTGCACAGTATACTTATTGTTTATACCATTCTTCATTTCAATGGTAAACTGAACAGTATACTATTGTTTATACCATTCTTCATTTCAATGGTAAACTGAACAGTATACTATTGTTTATACCATTCTTCATTTCAATGGTAAACTGAACAGTATACTATTGTTTATACCATTCTTCATTTCAATGGTAAACTGAACAGTATACTATTGTTTATACCATTCTTCATTTCAATGATAAACTGAACAGTATACTATTGTTTATACCATTCTTCATTTCAATGATAAACTGCACAGTATACTATTGTTTATACCATTGTTCATTTTAATGATAAACTGCACAGTATACTATTGTTTATACCATTCTTCATTTCATTGATAAACTGAACAGTATACTATTGTTTATACCATTGTTCATTTCAATGATAAACTGAACAGTATACTTATTGTTTATACCATTGTTCATTTCAATGATAAACTGCACAGTATACTTATTGTTTATCCCATTGTTCATTTCAATGATAAACTGAACAGTATACTATTGTTTATACCATTGTTCATTTCAATGATAAACTGCACAGTATACTTATTGTTTATACCATTCTTTGTTTCAATGGTAAACTGAACAGTATACTTATTGTTTATACCGTTGTTCATTTCAATGGTAAACTGCACAGTATACTATTGTTTATACCGTTGTTCATTTCAATGATAAACTGCACAGTATACTATTGTTTATACTGTTGTTCATTTCAATGATAAACTGCACAGTATACTATTGTTTATACCATTCTTCATTTCAATGATAAACTGTACAGTATACTATTGTTTATACCATTGTTTATTTCAATGGTAAACTGTACAGTATACTATTGTTTATACCATTGTTCATTTCAATGGTAAACTGCACAGTATACTACTGTTTATACCATTGTTCATTTCAATGGTAAACTGCACAGTATACTATTGTTTATACCATTCTTTATTATCACAGCACTTAAACAATATTTTTTTTCATTCTGCTTTACTTGCTGTCTGATAATTTAAGAGTTACGTAACACTTTCTTGTAATGTATCATGAAATAATGCAAAAAGGTGAAACATGTTTTTCACTTTTGATGATTGAGTGTGAAGGGGCGGATATATTTTTATATACTGTTATTTATCTGTTTTTCTCTTGTCTTATATTTTTATATACTGTTGTTTATCTGTGTGTTTCTCTTGTCTTATATTTTTACATACTGTTATTTATCTGTGTGTTTCTCTTGTCTTATATTTTTACATACTGTTATTAATCTGTGTGTTTCTCTTGTCTCTTCTCTCACTATAGTTCACATCATCTTGACCTTTTCTCTTTTGTTACTGATTCTTTCTTTCTCCCTCATTTTTTGTAATTTTCAGAATTTTTACAAAGTTCATATGTTCTTTTAACAGAACATTTTTGTTTCCACTTTCTATATATATTTTTTATGTGGTTAAAGATAAACTTTTAAAATAAGAATGTATATACTTAGGTCTTTCATGTCTGCATATCACTTATAAACACGGAAGTTTTAAGATATAATATTAACAACATTTTAATAACCAAAAATGGGTAAGGTATTGAGAAGTTAAGTTCCAAAATACTAGGTGGTGTTAAAAGTTCATATGATTCTCCACATGAACATTAAACATTTCATTCTGTGTATATGTTCGTGATTCCCCAGATGAACATTAAACACTTCATTCTGTGTATATGTTCATGATTCTCCAGATGAACATTAAACACTTCATTCTGTGTATATGTTCATGATTCTCCAGATGAACATTAAACACTTCATTCTGTGTATATGTTCATGATTCTCCAGATGAACATTAAACACTTCATTCTGTGTATATGTTCATGATCCTCCAGATGAACATTAAACACTTCATTCTGTGTTCATGATTCTCCACATGAACATTAAACACTTCATTCTGTGTATATGTTCATGATTCTCCACATGAACATTAAACACTTCATTCTGTGTATATGTTCATGATTCTCCACATGAACATTAAACACTTCATTCTGTGTATATGTTCATGATTCTCCACATGAACATTAAACACTTCATTCTGTGTATATGTTCATGATTCTCCAGATGAACATTAAACACTTCATTCTGTGTATATGTTCATGATCCTCCAGATGAACATTAAACACTTCATTCTGTGTATATGTTCATGATTCTCCACATGAACATTAAACACTTCATTCTGTGTATATGTTCATGATTCTCCACATGAACATTAAACACTTCATTCTGTGTATATGTTCATGATTCTCCACATGAACATTAAACACTTCATTCTGTGTATATGTTCATGATTCTCCACATGAACATTAAACACTTCATTCCGTGTGTACATTCATGATTCTCCACATGAACATTAAACACTTCATTCTGTGTATATGCTCATGATTCTCCACATGAACATTAAACACTTCATTCCGTGTGTACATTCATGATTCTCCACATGAACATTAAACACTTCATTCTGTGTATATGTTCATGATTCTCCAGATGAACATTAAACACTTCATTCCATGTGTACATTCATGATTCTCCACATGAACATTAAACACTTCATTCCGTGTGTACATTCATGATTCTCCACATGAACATTAAACACTTCATTCCATGTGTACATTCATGATTCTCCACATGAACATTAAACACTTCATTCCGTGTGTACATTCATGATTCTCCACATGAACATTAAACACTTCATTCTGTGTATATGTTCATGATTCTCCACATGAACATTAAACATTTCATTCTGTGTATATTAGGGTCATTTGAAAGTATCAGTTGTGATTAGTTGGTAATACCAGTTATCAGAGGACCACAAAACATTCTTTAAAACTTTTTATTTATTTGTTGTTATCAATGACTTGAGTGGCCAACAACATCACAATATTCTATATATATGTAAAAACTGCTGGTACGGGGTGAGAAAATTTTTATGTAGAGGAGCAAACAAAATTTTGACCTTTTGTCATCGTTAGGTTCACAAAGAAAGAAAGAAAGGTACCTGACCGATAGCTGACCATATGTATGAAGGAGGTTGTGTAATTGTGTGTAGGAATGTAAAGGGCTTACTTAGATGTTTGATTATATTTATTAATATAGATATAAAGGGATACCATAAAATTGTTTATTTAGGGTTTTAATTGTTGTATAATTAAGGCTTCTTTAATTTTGTGTTTGTTTATGTTTGTTTCTTTATTTAGTATTTGAGTGTTTTCTATGGTTATGTTGTGTTTATTTGACTTGTAGTGCTCAAAAACGTGTGAATGTGACTTTTTATGTTCCTTGAATCTGGTTTCAATTTTTCTACTTGTTTCTCCACTATAGAAGTCGTGGCAGTTATCACATTGTATTTTATAAATAATATTGGTGTGGTATTTGTCAGTGTTGTGTTTACATAGCATAGACCTTAGTTTTGTGCCTGGTTTTTGAATAAATTTAGTATTAACTGGAATGTTATATTTTGTTACTAGTTTTTATATGAATAGTTTAATAATTGTTACATTCTAGGGTTACAAGACAATTTTGTATTAATTGTTTGGTAATTATGTTCTAGGGTTGCAGGACATTTTGTGTGAATAGTTTAGTAATTGTTATGCTCTAGGGTTACAAGACATTTTCATAAAAACTGACTGTGTCTTCACAGTTAAAAGTATTTTAATATTCTTTCTTCAGTAATAGTTGGGCTGGTGAACAGCCTACAGAACAACAGTGTTTTGTTTTATTACTTACTGATAAACCGTACCTACTAACTAACTAACTAACTTTACATAAATTCATGCAGTTCAACGTCCGGCTTGTGCAAGTGTCGTTTTGTTACTTCCTGATAAACTGCTGATTACCAGGAAATGAAACTTCTATGTCATTAGTCATATTATCAGATTATCTTGTAATGTTACTGTTATTATTTTGTGTTTTAATGTTTGTTTATGAAAACAAAAATCAGTTTATGATGGTTGGAAAAATGGATGTTATTAAACTGGAAATATTTCCCAGGAAATAAGAGACTCCATACAAACTTATTGATTTCCTTATGAAAAAGGTGTTAGAAACACATGAACATGAAGTTATTTGATAAATTATAATAATGTTAGTTGTGCTTATATTTTTTGTGAAACTAACAGACAAAATCTTGATCCATATTTCTATTGTTTAGCAATGTTTGTTATTGTCACAATTTAACTTTTATCCTGACATAATTGATGTTTGTTTTAATTAAAAACTATAATTTATACTATATAAAATGTTAAAAGATAATTTTATAAGATTAATATATTTATAACTTTCCAAAACATAATTATCTGTACATGTTTGTTCTGAGTTCTTATGTTTAAGGTGACATAACGTGTGAAACTGATTTGGTTTTTGAACCATAATTTGGTAAAGAAAGTTTCAAGTATTTTCTACAAGGACTAGAGTGCATATTTTTGGAAAAATTCATTAAATTTTCAGCTCTATTTCTAGTCCTTTTGGAATTTGTAAAATTATTCTGTATAAATTATTGGACAACTGTTAAAAGGTTAAATGCTTCCCATGCTAAGAAAGCTCTCAGTTACTGATGTTCAGTGTAGCCTTATTGACACAATTGAATGAAAAGGGTGATGGATGGTACCCATAATACATTTAGAGTAAAATGTCTTGTTCGAGGACATGTTACGAACAAGATTAAAATACACAACTATCAAAATGTGAATTCATCAAGCCATAGTATTTCTTAAGTGTTTCATTACTAAATGTGTTTTAACACTTCAAATATTGTTAAAATTATGTAATACAACAATAAGAAACCACAAGTCTTTCCTGAGGTCCCATAGTTTGATCCCAAATACCTGTTTTGTTTTCTTTATGAATGTGTGACTTGTACGTACCTATGTATGTTACTGATTTTCTTCTCATCATTTCATTGTAGGTAGGCTGTGGAGAAAGTTGATGATCCTGAGAAAAGTGAATGACGTGATCAACACCCAAGTCACATCATTGGTTTGGACATTGGGTAACAAGTGAAATCAAAATGAACATTTCTCAAAATTTGTATCTTTGATAAAATTGGTTACCTGCTATAGTTACAAAGATGCTTGTACTTGTATTAGTAAGTGTGTTACAAGCCAGAGGTCATTCGTTTTGGGTTTTTTGAAAACAAGAACTTGAATTACTACAGTTGCATGGATGCTTGTCTCTCTCTGTTTACCAGTTTGTGAAGAACAGCAACTTGGGTGTATAAGAAATGTTACCACGTTTGAAGAATGCTTGTCTCTGTGTTAACCAGTTTGTTTTGAACCAGACCCCATTTTTCACCTGGGTCCTGTGAGCTATGAAGGCCATATACAAGATTCAGGGTGCACAGCTGCTGGTTTTCTCTATTTTAGTGAATATCACAGAAGCTTGCTGGGGTGCACCATCACAAGTCATAGGCAGTAAGTTTCATCACTAACTTCATCCTGAAGACAAACTAAGAGGGTTTTATGTTACATCACCATGCTAGTAAATTTAAAGTTTTTAACAATTTTCCATGAAATAAGTAAGTGACAATAATTTCTTATTTTCTGACGTAATGCCCTTTTTACAGGACCTCATGCTATTCTAGTCTACTATACTGTCCTCACTTAATGCCCTCTCTCAGCAGTCAGTATTGGTAAGTGTTATGTAGGCCATGATCTTTCTGTCTTGTTAAGCCTAAGCAGCAAACTTTAAACTCACTTCGATGGTGTAACTGAAGAAAGTTAGCTAGTATATGGCAGGACTGCTTCACAGAATTATTGAAGTTTGTAAACAATAATTGACATATTTACTGCAACAATGAGACTGATGTTTACAGCAGAATTAGATGCAAATAGGTTATGTTTGTTACAATTTATTGTAGCTATACTTTGTAAAAATAGGTTATGTTTGTTACAATTTATTGTAGCTATACTTTGTAAAAATAGGTGATGTTTGTTACCATTTATTGTAGCTATACTTTGAAAAATAGGTGATGTTTGTTACCATTTATTGTAGCTATACTTTGTAAAAATAG
The DNA here is from genome assembly GCA_011833715.1 of Carcinoscorpius rotundicauda. Taxonomy (NCBI): domain Eukaryota; kingdom Metazoa; phylum Arthropoda; class Merostomata; order Xiphosura; family Limulidae; genus Carcinoscorpius; species Carcinoscorpius rotundicauda. The sequence goes on from CM022392.1 coordinate 172,138,970, forward strand.
GTGATGTTTATTACCATTTATTGTAACTATACTTTGTAAAAATAGGTTATGTTTGTTACCATTTATTGTAACTATACTTTGTAAAAATAGGTTATGTTTGTTACCATTTATTGTGGCTATACTTTGTAAAAATAGGTGATGTTTGTTACCATTTATTTTAGCTATACTTGTTTGTAAAAATAGGTGATGTTTGTTACCATTTATTGTAGCTATACTTTGTAAAAATAGGTGATGTCTATTACCATTTATTGTAACTATACTTTGTAAAAATAGGTTATGTTTGTTACCATTTATTGTAACTATACTTTGTAAAAATAGGTTATGTTTGTTACCATTTATTGTGGCTATACTTTGTAAAAATAGGTGATGTTTGTTACCATTTATTTTAGCTATACTTGTTTGTAAAAATAGGTGATGTTTGTTACCATTTATTATAGCTATGCTTGTTATATCATATGAACCAATTATTTGCTAAATATTCTCCTTCTTGTGCAGTTAGCAATGCCCCCTGGGGTTATTAATTAGAGGCAATACAATACTAATAAATATCACTCCCTCCATATTTAAGGATATACAGAATTATTACTCTGTTTGCATTTTCATTGAGTGAGCAATAAGTTTATGAACTAACAGTGCTAAAATCTGGGGTTTGATTTATGTACTGAATAGAGCACAGACAGCCTGTTGTATAAATTTGTGCTAGATCAAACAATCTATGCAGAAAGTAAATAATTATATTGAATAGGATTCATTTCCAGAGTTAAAAAACTTTTTGGTAAATGATATATGAGTAACATCATGGGCTGCAGTGTAAGGAACAACATTTTGTTTTGTGATAAACCAGAAACTAAATATCAGCTTGAATATCAGTAAGTAAGAAATGAAGATACTTCAAAGTAATATAGCTTCTACCTTTTGATGCTGTAATTATTGAGAATACAAACAGGTAATTATTTGTGGTGACCACTTGTAGTTTTATCATCTTATAAGTTTTATACTTTGTGAGTTGGACTGTTTCTTATGATTCCATTACTTCTGTAAAATTTCAATCTAAAACTTTCTACTGAACATTTCACACCGAAGATAAAGTTGTGCACTTTTAACATTGCTGTACAACACTTAACAGAAGTGGTGTCTCGGGAGTTAATTATGTTTTTTCCACCTTCGGGATGGTTGTTGTTGTATTTTTCCATTTTCTTAAAATTATGCCAAATTCAGCAGCACTTTATTTACATATATACTTGTACCTGTTTGAAAAGTGGTAGAACCACTTAATACAAGGATGGTGATTCTGGAAAGGGAGGTACAGGAAGCCATTGGATAGTTTAAAAAAACAGAAAAGCTTGTGCCATGTAGAAAATTCTAGCAGGATGCAAAAGCAATGGACATTATGTGGATTAAATAACAACCTAATCTGTACAGGTCTTCTGATCCCATGAAACCCATGGTTGTGAAAACTTTCAGCTTTGTAACTGACACATGATCCTCAACAAGATTGAATATAAAGTTGAGACTGCAATGTCAGGAGATGAGAATGTTTTTATATCTGGTCAGGACATGGGAGTAAGAATATTTAACCCTAGCATGTAGGGTGAAAATGTCAAACCCACTACAGAGTGGAAATATTCACCATGTAAACTGAAACAAAATGTCATGTATGATCAGTTGTACTCTACAGAATGGAAATATTCACCATGTTAACTGAAACAAAATGTTGTATGATTAGTCGTACTCTACAGATTAGAAATATTCACCATGTTAACTGAAACAAAATGTTGTATGATCAGTTGTACTCTACAGAATGGAAATATTCACCATATAAACTGAAACAAAATGTCATGTATGATCAGTCGTACTCTACAGAATGGAAATATTTACCATGTTAACTGAAACAAAATGTCATGTATGATCAGTCGTACTCTACAGAATGGAAATATTCACCATATAAACTGAAACAAAATGTTGTATGATCAGTCGTACTCTACAGAATGGAAATATTCACCATGTTAACTGAAACAAAATGTCATGTGTGATTAGTCGTACTCTACAGAGTGAAAATATTCACCATGTTAACTGAAACAAAATGTCATGTATGATCAGTTGTACTCTACAGAATGGAAATATTCACCATGTTAACTGAAACAAAATGTCATGTGTGATTAGTCGTACTCTACAGAGTGAAAATATTCACCATGTTAACTGAAACAAAATGTCATGTATGATCAGTTGTATTGTACAGAAAGGTGATTATAAACTACTAAGGTGTGAAACTGCTTGATGTATACAGAAAAGAGAAGATATTTTAATAAGTTAGGATTTAGAAAAGGTTGATAGATTCTGATTGGTATAACTGGAGAAACAGAGACTTACTTGACTTGATATTTTTAGAGATTGGAAATGAAAAGTTTGAATCAGAACATTTTATGTAAAAATATAAACAGTAAAAGCCCTAGTCTTCAACCCTCAGAGACCTGGGGTCAACATGGTTGCCATGTGTGTCTTACTGCTGATGTATTTGTTTTGAATCTTGTTTTTAATTCCCATGTCAATAAAGATAACATTTGTAAGTCTTAAAATAAAGTGTTATAAATTTAAAACCATTTGTTTTGTGTTGCTATAAAGTATACCTAATAATGGTTTCCTAGAAGTTACTTAACTGATTCTTGTCAAAAATAACATTTTAACTTTGTAAACTTCACCTGAAAACATTTTTTGTCACTAGTAGTAATAATTTATTTACAGCTGGTGAGATTTTCCCATCATGCAGTAGTGTAAACGTTTCCTCTAGCTGTTAATATTTGAAGAATTTTCCTGTAGCTGAAAGTCCACACAACATTTTCAATGCAGTTGTTAATAATGATAATCTAAAAAATGTTTTCTCCATAGTCCAACAAATGTCTTGTTGTAGCTAGTAATTTTAAAAAATGATTTTATTGTAGCTAATAGTTTAAATATGTTTTCTCTGTAGTTTAGAGAAAGATTGTGCTGTTACTACAAACATTTTTTGCATAAGCATAATTAGTAGCATAAAAAGAATTCCTGTCACAATTAGTCTAAAAATTTTTTCTGTGGGTAATACTCTGTGAAAAGTTTTAGAGCACCCTCTGTTTTCAGTGAAATTTATTACTGTTTACCGTTTTTTATTTTATTTTCTAACAGTATTCGGGTAAGTTTTTTTAATATTTGACGAGTGAAATGTACTCCTCAGGCTTTTTATTACTTTTACTGGACACACAAAAGTTTGTCCATTTGGGCAATATACTTTTTTCTAATTCAAAGCTGAGATTTTTGATGAAATATTTTTGACATTTGTAACTTTATGTGAGGAACTTTGTGAAATGTAAAGCCAACTCTTCAAATTTTCAAAATGATAGTTGGTTTCAAAAGAGTGTTAGTTGCAGTTGATGTCGACCTAAAGTTAATTACTTCAGTTTAAAAAATCCATTGTTTCCTCAAATTTTTAAAATGTTTTTCTTTCCTTTTTTTCAGATCTAACAAATGATTACTCTCTGGTAGTTGGATCTACAGTTGACTTGAACTGCACGTTACTTCGACATAAGATTTCCCTGACGAACAAGGATCACAAAAGTGAAACTTATTTTGTTAATTCCACATACTTGTTCTTTCGTTTCAATAACAAGACCATAAAACAGGAAAATGTTCATATTGTGGATCCCTTAACTGCCCGACTACAAATTCCCAACGCTAGCATAGAACAAACTGGAAAATATTTCTGTAACTTGAGGTTACCAGGCACAGAGAACTCTACTACTGTATGCTTAAGTAACATCTATGTTGGGTGTAAGTTTCTGACATTCTGTTCATAGCAATTTTGATAGTTGGTAAAAACAGTTAGATATGATGCAGAAACAATAAACTGTAGAACAAAGACAAAGTAAAATGAAAAAAACATGTTTTTTGTTGTGATGTTATGATTTCTGACTTTGACATTACCATCACAATCATGAAATTATTTCATGTTATATTGAAATTGTTTCATTTTCTGGATTCCTCATGATGGTGTGTAAGTTGTTTGTATTGTGTGCCACTTTCTTGATTCTGCTTCTGTACGAAGTATGTAATGTGTCACTCTGGTTTTGTAAGGTAATTATATTAAGTGTCATGTTTTTGAATTCTGTCTGAAATGACCTTAATTTAACATAACTTTTGGTTGGTTTTGGATCTTGAATACTTGGTATTTTTCCAAAATATTCTTTCTTCCTCAGGAATTGTGTGTCACATCTGCAATGTTTAAGATAAATATATATGATTTATTTATCTCATGTGATTTAGACAACGGCATTATGAAATGTTTTATTAAAGTGTTTCTTCACAGGAATAGTTTTCATAATTTTAAACAAAACTAGTACCATTTGTGTTTTGTATAAAACTATATTCATGAATGTAATGCTTGTATACAGTGCTGTGCAAGTGTTTCAGGACAAAAGAATAAATATGTCGTTTTTATTTTTGTTGTATCAGTCTAATTTTTTTCATGTCATTACATAATGTAAATTTCAACATTATGGTGATGCTTTACCGATCTCTGTTGACAACTGAACGATCCAAGAATACTTATCATTCTTTATAATTCCCACATACTTGTACAAGGACGTGTTATAAGGGTTCTGCTTGAATAAACATGCTGATCATATTTAGTGTTTGAAATAAATGTCACAGTGCCCCACGGAATGTCTTAATTATATAGGAAGAAGCCAGCAAGGAGCTACCACGTGGTACCAGTAGGTGTGAGAATAAATCAGTTTAACAACAAACTACAAACAGACCTTGATAAAAACAGTGTTTAACACTGTATATTAAGTTTTATTATCATGCCACAGTTTAGATAATTATCAGTAGATCAGAGTTCACATAAAGCTTCACATGGTGTTGGTTGGACTTTTTACAAATTGCTGCAGACTTGAAATGCTCCCCAAACACTGTCAAGTACATCCTGGATCATGAGACCGAGACAGATGAATTAGAAAACATGAAAGGAAGAGACAGAACACCAAAACTCAATGATGCTGATATTAAGTATTTTAGTTTATACTGTCTTGAGGACAGAAGGAATACTATCACTGATCTCAGGCATGAGATAAACAACCATGTACCAGATGACAAGTGTCCAGATGTACAGTGTGAAGAAGACTCGACAAGAATGGAATATTTGGTAATGTAGTAGTTTAAAAAAACCTTTACTTTGATTTTTAAGTTTGATCAAAAGTACAAAAACTGGACTGTTGATGATTGTAAAATTATGTATGGTTTGGGATGTTTACTTGTTGAGGCAACAGGAGATGTTTACAAACCAGATGGAATAATGGACTAACACAAGTACCATTATATACTGATCCATCATGGTGTACCAAGTGATTTGTGTATTAAGAAGATAATGACCCCAAACAATCATCCAACTTGTGTAGAAATTACTTAGCTAAGACAGAAGCTGGTGGAATCATTCAAGTGATGTGATATGTTCACCTACCTCCACGTGATGTGATATACCCACCTACCTCACACACACAATCCAGCTGAGCAGTTCTGGGATTTGATAAACAAAAATTTGACAAATCAAAAGTTACTTCCAAATAAACTTTATGGAAGTGTATTAGTAACATTTGGAGTGAAATATCAAAATACACTTGGGTTAAATGTTATAGCAATGCCTGAAAGACTGTTTACAGTTATTAAAGCAAAAGGGTGACACAAAATATTAACTGTTTAACTTAAACACTGAGTTTCTGTTGTACTAAATATGAAGATTGATAACATGTTGATGTTTCACCTTTGTTCTCTGAAATCTAATGTTTGACTTTGTTCTAACACTTTTGCACATTGTTGTACTCTTCTATTTTGTTGTGTATTTTTGGTAAAGCATAAACTTGATGAGTTGATTAAGTGTGAAATGAATTTCTAATTCAGCTGTGTATAAAAACATTAAAAAATACACAAATATTTTGAATAAGGGTGATACAACTCAGTATAAATCATTTTTGACACTTGGTGAACTTGTGCTCAAAACTCCACGTTTTTCTCTGATAGACAAACCACGTGAAGTTAGCAGTTTTTCCTGTCTTAGTACAAACTTTGAGAGGCTAACTTGCTGTTGGGAGCCAACTATGAATCCTGTCCCAACAACTTACACTCTTAAGAGTCATGTGATTAGTGGGTGAGTTTGATTTTCTTTAACAAAATTTTATGTTTTCATTCCCTTGGATTTTTGTTGTATCTGATATTTTTTAGTTGTAATCAAAGTAACTTTAGATTTAAAAGTTACAGTTATATATAAAAAAAATTATAAAAACATTGCTTTTACACATAAAGTATATTACATGTTGTGTTCCTTTTACCAGCTGGCAAAGCATAATTATAATTAAGATTTCCATTATAGTATGATATTTATCATAAGACATTAGTGTTATATATATTACACTTATCACAAAACTTTAGTATGTTTTTAGATGCTACATTCTTATCTTGTCTGTTAGAGATTTTTAAGAATTAGAAGAGGCAACAATAATAGTCTTCGATACATATCATGTTATTATATTCATCAAATACATTGTAGACAAGGTATCAGGAAAATTGTCCCCTGGAAAATCTTCAGTTGAAGGTCTGTATTTGTTTCCTAACCAGTGTTAAACTTACTCAGTACTGTTCATTATGTTCCTACTATCAAACATAGCAGTACATATTGGTCTTCCTTCTATTCATTAATCATGATGTTTTTCACAAGATATCTCAAAATTGTGTGGATGGATTTTAACCAAATTTATCAGTTTTAGAGTACCTATAAAGTTCTAAACACCATTAACCTTTTTAGGTCATGGGCCAAAGAACGAGGTCACAGTGGAGACATAAGTGTTTCATAAACACAGCTTGTACTTGTTTCTTATTATGTTAATAAATACTTGATTATTGTAACTGGTCACAGTAGGGTAATAGGAGTTTAGTAAGTATCACATGTGCATAAAGGATATTTTTAATTGAAATATCAAAACAAGATTATGTCACTACAAAATGCATTAATAAAATGTTTTATTTTCTTTATGTAGATTATGTGTAAAATTTAATGGTTTTCAATCAAATATGAACAGGTAGTGATGGTGATGTTGTAATGAATTAATGCAAATTAGTCCTATCAAAGATCTAAATCATTGAAGCTTAAATTACATCATCCTGTATGATGTAAAAGTGAACAGTTTTAAAAGTGATATTATGTAATTGTTTCAGCCATTCTTTGCTGGGTTATGGAAACTGCCCAAACACCACTAAAGTTAACAATACGTGTTGTCAGTGGAGAGTGGACACTTCTCCACCATATTACACGAATCAAAAGCAGTTGTGGTTTACTTTGACTGGACACAATCATCTTGGATATATCACACAAAACATCGTGGTTGACCACTATAAACTTGGTATGTTACACATTTGTTAATTGTTTTATTGGACAAACTTCTGTTAATGTGTTTTTCTAATTTGTTTTTGCTCTTGATAATGCATATGTTTTACAATTTGCTCCTATCTTTGATAGAATATTTGTTTGTTTGTTTCTATCTTTGAAACTATACCTGTTTCTCAACTGTCCCTGTCTTTGATATTGTATCTGTTTTCTTAGTTGTTCCTGTCATTTATATTATATCTGTTCCTCATTTGTTCCTATCTTTGATAGTATATCTTCCTCATTTCTTCCTATCTTTGATGGTGTGTCTGTTCCCCATTTCTTCCTATCTTTGATATTGTATGTGTTCCTCATTTCTTCCTGTCTTTGATATTGTATGCGCTCCTCGTTTGTTCGTATCTTTGATAGTGTGTTTGTTCCTACTTTGTTCGTATCTTTGATATTGTATGCGTTCCTCATTTGTTCATATCTTTAATAGTTTGCCTGTTCCTCGTTGGTTCGTACCTTTGATTTTGTATGTGTTCCTTGTTTGTTCCTATCTTTGATAGTGTGTCTGTTCCTCATTTGTTTCTATCTTTGATATTGTATGTGTTCCTCGTTTGTTCCTATCTTTGACAGTGTGTCTGTTCCTCATTTGTTCCTGTCTGTGCTTCCTTTGTATGTATCTATGGTAATATATCTGTTCCTCGTTTGTTCATATCTTTTATATGATATCTATTTCCTCCCTTGTCCTTTTCACTGTTAATACAAGTTGTTTTGTTGAGGATGTGTTTTAACAGCTGATGAAATATCTGTTCTTTACACGATATTCGTTGTTTCTGGAAATATGCGTATTCACCTATCTTGTACTGAGTGTACTCACCTATCTTGTACTGAGTGTACTCACCTATCTTGTACTGAGTGTACTCACCTTTCTTGTACTGAGTGTACTCACCTTTCTTGTACTGAGTGTACTCACCTTTCTTGTACTGAGTGTACTCACCTATCTTGTACTGAGTGTACTCACCTATCTTGTACTGAGTGTACTCACCTATCTTGTACTGAGTGTACTCACCTATCTTGTACTGAGTGTACTCACCTATCTTGTACTGAGTGTACTCACCTATCTTGTACTTAGTGTACTCACCTATCTTGTACTGAGTGTACTCACCTATCTTGTACTGAGTGTACTCACCTATCTTGTACTGAGTGTACTCACCTATCTTGTACTGAGTGTACTCACCTTTCTTGTACTGAGAGTACTCACCTATCTTGTACTGAGTGTACTCACCTATCTTGTACTGAGTGTACTCACCTGTCTTGTACTGAGTGTACTCACCTGTCTTGTACTGAGTGTACTCACCTGTCTTGTACTGAGTGTACTCACCTATCTTGTACTGAGTGTACTCACCTATCTTGTACTGAGTGTACTCACCTATCTTGTACTGAGTGTACTCACCTATAATTTCTTCATGTTTTCAACCATTGATTCGGCTGTGCTGTTCTTTTTGTTTCTCATCAAAGTGAAAATAGTCATTTCTGTTCTTTCTTACATTCCTCATACTGTTCTCACAATACACCTGTTTCACGTTGTACAAATATTTGTTCTTTCATTTCTATGCCAGTTCTCACAATACACCTGTTTCATGTTGTACAAATATTTGTTCTTTCTTTTCTATGCCAGTTCTCACAATACACCTGTTTCATGTTGTACAAATATTTGTTCTTTCTTTTCTATGCCAGTTCTCACAATACATTCTGTTTCATGTTGTACAAATATTTGTTCTTTCTTTTCTATGCCAGTTCTCACAATACACCTGTTTCACGTTGTACAAATATTTGTTCTTTCTTTTCTGTGCCAGTTCTCACAATACACCTGTTTCATGTTGTACAAATATTTGTTCTTTCTTTTCTATGCCAGTTCTCACAATACACCTGTTTCACGTTGTACAAATATTTGTTCTTTCTTTTCTATGCCAGTTCTCACAATACACCTGTTTCACGTTGTACAAATATTTGTTCTTTCTTTTCTGTGCCAGTTCTCACAATACACCTGTTTCATGTTGTACAAATATTTCTTCTTTCTTTTCTATGCCAGTTGTCACAATACACCTGTTTCATGTTGTACAAATATTTCTTCTTTCTTTCCTATGCCAGCTGCAAAGGTTAATTTCATTATATTTTTCATTCATTGTTTCTCTCATGCTCACATTCATATAATATACAGCTCAAGTTATTGTTCACGAAAGCAGTATATCTATGCTAGAAGAACTAAACATTGTTTGGAGTGTGTAAGCCTGAAGACTAGAATTTTATCTGTAAAATTATGAAAGTATTTGCAGTTTCTCTGTTATGAAATGGTTGAAGAAGTTAAATATGCATAGAAACGACACTTATTAATGGAAGTAAAACTAATGTTTTAATGATTTAAAATTTTTCAGTTGGTTTCATGCTTCCCAGTTACAATACTGCTGTTTATATTGCAGATTTGAATGTACCCCACATATTCTTCCCCCCAGCTGGGAACTTTTCAACATAGGACTCTATTTCATTCTTTGGTTGTGTGATTATCTGATTATTGTCTTACGTTTATAGAAGTAGAATTGTCTTGTATTTATTATTGGTAATGGAGAATGTATGTAAGGGAAAAACTAACAATTAGTGAAAGAGTTAAAAATGGGAGAACTAGAAGGGAGTTAGGAATCCTGGATACTCAGATGGATAGCAGAAGAAGGAAGACCTCATTTGTTCTTGGACAAATTGGATGAAATATCAGGATTTTTTAAAGAAATGGTTCAACTAAATAAATTCTGACTTTATATTGGTGTTAGTACAAAATTTTTATGTCATTCTGTTTTTAGCAATTAAAGAAATTAAAAACATTAAACGTATTAGTAATGTATTGGGTAATATGAACAGTTCCTTGGTTGTACTCTGGTTGGTATTATAATGTGGGTCACTCTGTTACCCTCAAAACATACATTATAACTGGGGAGTACTGTAGTTGTTTTTGTACTTCAAAACTGTCCTTAATTTGTTGTATGTTTTCTATTAACCAGTTTTTGTACTTCAAAAACTGTCCATAATTTGTTGTATGTTTTCTATTAACCAGTTTTTGTACTTCAAAACTGTCCTTAATTTGTTGTATGTTTTCTATTAACCAGTTTTACCTGATGAACCTTCTCAGCTGCAGGCTTCAGGAGAAACACCAACTAGCATTAAAATGAACTGGTTGCCCCCGAAGAACTTTGCTATCTGGGATTTTCCACCTGGCCTCGTGTATGAGCTTTTATATAAACCTAACACTAGTAAAAATGAATCATGGAAGGTTTGTACTTGTTCTGAACATGTATAATGTACTCTTTGTTGTTTTTTATATATCATGATTTATGGAACTATTCCATGAGTTAAGCCACTATTATCCCTAAAACTGAAATAGAAACCCTTATTTATTTTAAGCTTATTCCATGAGTGAAGCCACTTTATTATCCCTAAAACTGAAATATAAACCCTTATTTATTTTTAGCCCATTCTATAAGTGAAGCCACTTTATTATCCCTTAAACTGAAATAGAAACCCTTGTTTATTTAAGCCTATTCTATAAGTAAAGCCACTTTATTATTCCTAAAACAGAAATAGAAACCCTTGTTTATTTAAGCCTATTCTATAAGTAAAGCCACTTTATTATTCCTAAAACAGAAATAGAAACCCTTACAGCCCGAGTGCTTTTAAAAGGTGGACCTTTCAAAAGCGCCCGGGTTAAAAAGGTTTCTATTTCAGTTTTATCAAGACTTTTTGGATCTACAGGTTTTTAGCACATCATTATTATTTTTAAAGTAATACATAAAGTAAATCATAAAATGATATTTTATATCAACCAAATGGAGCAGAAATTATGTGAAATTTAATATTCAAATATTGTAGAGATTTTCCCTGAATTATGTACATTTAAATGTTCAGTTTTTGATGCAAAACTGGTGACATTTCAGATGTATTGTATCACTCATGAACATTTCAACATAATTTTATTCTGATGCACCTACTAGCATATCCAAGTGTAATATGAAGTGGTGTCACTAGTTGCACTCCCTCTAGTGTATCACTGCCAAACTAGGAACAGCTAGCACAGACAGTCTTGATTAGTTTAGTGCAAAATTAAAAAACAAACACAGTTTGAAATTTTAAGACATAAATAATAATATTTGAAAACATTTGAATGTTTTATGCCAAGCTTGATTTTAACAAATGGAGAGATTTTTTTTTTCATGTCAACATAAACTTGTATTTTATGGCTTCATCAGGAACAAGTTAGGCTCAGGTTCGTCTATACATTTGGCACACTTTAAGTATCTACACTGTAATGTTTGATACAGCATGTTTATCTTCACAAAAGTTGGCACACTTTAAGTATCTACACTATAATGTTTGATACAGCATGTTTATCTTCACAAAACTTGGCACACTTTTAGTAAAAATTACAAATGTTTTGTACACAGAAAATCAGATTTTTAGTGAAATATTTTTACTAAAGATTTGTTTGTGAAAATAGAGTCTGTTTCATCAGCAGTCTGAGTGCAAAGTGATTTCATGTTATGATTTAAAAAACTATCCTTTGGCTGAAACACATTAAATATTTATGTAATCTAAAACCTTCTAAATACATTTCAAATATTTGTTTTCAGTAAGACATTATATGTTATGGTATTTCCTATACTGTAACTAAGTGGAGTCTGTCATTTGACCAACCTCGTAATCATCATAAAAAAGTTAGAAAATAAACATCAATTATTCTTTTTTCATGTTACAATATGTAGCTATTCTAGCTTAAGTCTCATAACTTTATATATTATTTTTTATCATATTTATCATCCAGTCACACCTAGAAAACGTTAACAAATGCAGTGTTGTGGCCTTTGACAAGTACCTTTTTTGCAAAAGGGTTAATGAAAAACAAACTTTTTAAGAAGAAGCACATTGCCTAGTTACCCTGGAGGATGTATTATACAAACTTTTTAAGAAGAAGCACATTGCCTAGTTACCCTGGAGGATGTATTATACAAACTTTTTAAGAAGAAGCACATTGCCTAGTTACCCTGGAGGATGTATTATACAAACTTTTTAAACAGAAGCACATTGCCTAGTTACCCTGGAGGATGTATTATACAAACTTTTTAAACAGAAGCACATTGCCTAGTTACCCTGGAGGATGTATTATACAAACTTTTTAAGAAGAAGCACATTGCCTAGTTACCCTGGAGGATGTATTATACAAACTTTTTAAGAAGAAGCACATTGCCTAGTTACCCTGGAGGATGTATTATACAAACTTTTTAAGAAGAAGCACATTGCCTAGTTACCCTGGAGGATGTATTATACAAACTTTTTAAACAGAAGCACATTGCCTAGTTACCCTGGAGGATGTATTATACAAACTTTTTAAGAAGAAGCACATTGCCTAGTTACCCTGGAGGATGTATTATACAAACTTTTTAAACAGAAGCACATTGCCTAGTTACCCTGGAGGATGTATTATACATTATTCTATTAACAACATAGTTTTTCATTTTATTTTGAAATGTATGAGATGTGACAGAAGATTTTCCATCATGAAGATTGATGTTAAGGTAATAACTATTTCCTCTCTTTACAAAACAGATCATCAAAATCGGGAAGAATGTTGGAGCTTATAATTTGACAGGATTAGTGCCTAACACTGTCTATGACTTATCAGTTCGCTGTCGCTCAGCGGAAGCAAGTGGAGAAGAGATGTGGAGTAAGCTTGAGAGCACGCTTGCTCGAACTGCTCCAGATGGTGAGTCGAGCACAACAGTGACAAGTATACTGCAGTTCATGTGAAGTTTTCGTTATAACTGTTCCTATTATAATTCTTAATGAACCTCTTAGTACTTTAGTTTTAAAATGAATGTGGGTTTTCCTAAAATTAATTGTGTTAATGATCCTTTGATAAAAATAGGTTTGATTGTTAAACATAAAATTGCTAGTATTAAGAAATTTCTTCACTTAATAAATTTTTTTATCTGTTTTTGTACCATTACTTCCATAACTTTCATGACACAGCTGTGGTTCAAAGGTCTAGAAAAACTAATGTTGCTGATGTAGAAAAATACAACCCATTAAATAGTAGTCTTACAAGCTAGGCCTATATATTAAATGGTTCATATTTGTATATGTAAGACTTGAAAAGGTTTGCTTTATTAACATTTTAAAAAACAGAAGTGTGATGGCAAGTATTATTAATGAAAAGATTTGTAACTATCTGTTAATTTTGTGTTCACTGGTGGATATGCACTAGGATAGTAATAATAAAGGTAGTAGTAGATATGCACTTTGAAGGTTTTAACAGGTAAACACAACAAACAGAATGCAAGATGGATAAACGTATGTTTATTCTTTACATAAACATTAGTCTACACTCATAGTTCAGAGTTAAGTCACACTGACATCATATATCTTGAGTATAAATACAGTCTTGTGTATACTTCAGAGTTCAAGTCACACTGACATCATATATCTTTAGTATAAATACACGTCTTGTGTATACTTCAGAGTTCAAGTCATACTGACATATATCTTTAGTATAAATACGTGTCTTTTGTATACTTCAGAGTTCAAGTCACACTGACATCTATCTTTAGTATAAATACACGTCTTGTGTATACTTCAGAGTTCAAGTCACACTGACATCTTATATCTCTAGTATAAATACACGTCTTGTGTATACTTCAGAGTTCAAGTCACACTGACATCTATCTTTAGTATAAATACGTGTCTTTTGTATACTTCAGAGTTCAAGTCACACTGACATCTTATATCTTTAGTATAAATACGTGTCTTGTGTATAACATATTTGATAATTTTGCTAACATCTTATGTTTCATGTAAATACAGACAATAAGAGTTACAGTGAAAATCCTACACCAGAATGATGGGAAAAATTTGTTGATTTTTATTTTACTAGTAATTTTGAAGTACAAATTGTAATTCTAGCATTATAGATTCTTTAAGTGGTGTAAATATGGTGTGTGTGGTGTTTGTAGTGGTATAAAGATGGTGTGTGTGTGTGTGGTGCTTGTAGGGGTGTAAAGATGGTGTGTGTGTGTGTGTGTGGTGCTTGTAGGGGTGTAAAGATGGTATGCGTTTGGTGCTTGTAGTGGTGTAAAGATGGTGTGTGTTTGGTGCTTGTAGTGGTGTAAATATGGTGTGCGTGTGGTGCTTGTAGGGGTATAAAGATGGTGTGTGTGTGGTGCTTGTAGGGGTGTAAAGATGGTGTGTGTGTGGTGTTTGTAGTGGTATAAAGATGGTGTGTGTGTGTTGCTTGTAGTGGTATAAAGATGGTGTGTGTGTGTGTTGCTTGTAGTGGTATAAAAATGGTGTGTGTGTGGTGCTTGTAGGGGTGTAAAGACGGTGTGTGTGTGTGGTGCTTGTAGTGGTATAAAGATGGTGTGTGTGGTGCTTGTAGAGGTGTAAAGATGGTGTGTGTTTGGTGCTTGTAGGGGTGTAAAGATGGTGTGTGTTTGGTGCTTGTAGTGGTATAAAGATGGTGTGTGTGTGGTGCTTGTAGGGGTATAAAGATGGTGTGTGTGTGTGTGTGGTGCTTGTAGGGGTGTAAAGATGGTGTGCGTTTGGTGCTTGTAGGGGTGTAAAGATGGTGTGCGTTTGGTGCTTGTAGTGGTGTAAAGATGGTGTGCGTGTGGTGCTTGTAGGGGTATAAAGATGGTGTGCGTGTGGTGCTTGTAGGGGTGTAAAGATGGTGTGTGTTTGGTGCTTGTAGTGGTATAAAGATGGTGTGTGTGTGGTGTTTGTAGTGGTAAAAAGATGGTGTGTGTGTGTTGCTTGTAGTGGTATAAAGATGGTGTGTGTGTGGTGCTTGTAGGGGTGTAAAGATGTGTGTGTTTGGTGCTTGTAGTGGTATAAAGATGGTGTGTGTGTGGTGCTTGTAGAGGTGTAAAGATGGTGTGTGTTTGGTGCTTGTAGGGGTGTAAAGATGGTGTGTGTGTGTTGCTTGTAGTGGTATAAAGATGGTGTGTGTGTGGTGCTTGTAGGGGTGTAAAGATGGTGTGTGTGTGTGGTGCTTGTAGGGGTGTAAAGATGGTGTGTGTTTGGTGCTTGTAGTGGTATAAAAATGGTGTGTGTGTGTGTGGTGCTTGTAGTGGTATAAAAATGGTGTGTGTGTGTGGTGTTTGTAGTGGTATAAAGATGGTGTGTGTGTGTGTGTGTGGTGTTTGTAGTGGTATAAAGATGGTGTACGTTTGGTGCTTGTAGTGGTGTAAAGATGGTGTGCATTTGGTGCTTGTAGTGGTGTAAATATGGTGTGTGTGTGTGTGGTGTTTGTAGTGGTATAAAGATGGTGTGTGTGTGTGTGGTGCTTGTAGGGGTGTAAAGATGGTGTGCATTTGATGCTTGTAGTGGTGTAAATATGGTGCTTGTAGTGGTGTAAATATGGTGTGTGTGTGTGGTGCTTGTAGTGGTATAAAGATGGTGTGTGTGTTTGGTGCTTGTAGGGGTGTAAATATGGTGTGTGTGTGGTCCTTGTAGTGGTATAAAAATGGTGTGTGTGTGTGGTGTTTGTAGTGGTATAAAGATGGTGTGTGTGTGTGGTGCTTGTAGGGGTGTAAAGATGGTGTGCATTTGGTGCTTGTAGTGGTGTAAATATGGTGTGTGTGTGTGGTGCTTGTAGTGGTATAAAGATGGTGTGTGTGTTTGGTGCTTTTAGGGGTGTAAAGATGGTGTGCGTTTGGTGCTTGTAGGGGTGTAAAGATGGTGTGCGTTTGGTGCTTGTAGTGGTGTAAATATGGTGTGTGTGTGTGGTGCTTGTAGTGGTATAAAGATGGTGTGTGTGTGTGGTGCTTGTAGGGGTGTAAATATGGTGTGTGTGTGTGTGGTGCTTGTAGTGGTGTAAATATGGTGTGTGTGTGTGGTGCTTGTAGTGGTATAAAGATGGTGTGTGTGTTTGGTGCTTGTAGTGGTGTAAAAATAGTATTTATGAACAACATGTAACTTATTGGTCCATCTTGGCTGTTCCACACTCTGAAGTAAATTAACTTAAAAAACAAAACAAACCCCTTTAAGTCAGCCATTATCATTTATATATTTATAATGCTTTTTGTTTTAATGCACTTAAATTCACTCCATTTACAACAACTGAAGGCAACCCATTCCAAAGATCAACCACCATGTCAGAAAAATAAAACTGTCTTAACTGGTCTTACCACACCAAAACTGATATTTAAGTCCCCTAGTCCTATTGTTAAAATATGATGCATCAAGACTATCAGTTCCCTTTACAATCTTAAACACCTCCCCCAGATTCCCCCCAAGTGTTTTCATTCAAGAGAAAGCAATTTGAAAGATTTCATTTACTCCTTATATGACAACGTCTCCATCCAAGGCACCATTCTAGTTATCCGTATATAACAACGTCTCCATCCAAGGCACCATTCTAGTTATCCGTATATGACAATGTCTCCATCCAAGGCACCATTCTAGTTATCCGTATATAACAACATCTCCATCCAAGGCACCATTCTAGTTATCCGTATATGACAATGTCTCCATCCAAGGCACCATTCTAGTTATCCGTATACAACAACGTCTCCATCCAAGGCACCATTCTAGTTATCCGTATATAACAACGTCTCCATCCAAGGCACCATTCTAGTTGTCCGTATATAACAACGTCTCCATCCAAGGCACCATTCTAGTTGTCCGTATATAACAACGTCTCCATCCAAGGCACCATTCTAGTTATCCATATATGACAACGTCTCCATCCAAGGCACCATTCTAGTTATCCGTATATAACAACGTCTCCATCCTAGGCACCATTCTAGTTATCCGTATATGACAACGTCTCCATCCAAGGTACCATTCTAGTTATCCGTATATAACAACGTCTCCATCCAAGGCACCATTCTAGTTATCCGTATATGACAACGTCTCCATCCAAGGCACCATTCTAGTTATCATTCTCTGAACCCTTCCCAGTAATTCAATGTTTTTCGTAAGGTAAGGAGTACAAGACTGAACACAGTATTACAAATGTAGCCTGACCTGTACAATAAAATTCTAGCTTATTTAAACTTGTATTCAGTATTTCTGAAGATAGAACCTAAAGTCCTATTCGTGCTAGCACTAGTAACAACACACTGCTTTGATAGCTTTAGAAACTGATCAACCATTACACAATGATCCCTTCATAACATTGTTAAAGTTATTCCCATCCCATGCAAGATGGTGCATGATTAAAATCCATCTGTCATTTATTTGTTCAACTCACTAAGTTATCTAAATCCTTTTGTAAATTAACAGCATCCTCTTCACAACCAGCAACACTCAGATTGTTAATATCACCTTTAAGTAATTCACTGATCATTTTTTTATCTGTCATTAATGTAAATAAAAACAAAAAGGCAAAGGTCTGAAGACTGAGTCCTGAGGTACTCCATTTGTAACGTTAATCTAGTTTGACTCAACTTCAAACAACCCTCTGCTTTTCTTCCATCCATCCACTCTCCTATCCAATTTGATAACTTATCCCTCACACCTATAGAGATAATTTTTTTACAAGCCTTTTATGTGGCACCTTGTCAGATGCTTTCTGAAAATCCCAATACACTAAATATACACCCTTAACATGATCTACATAAAGAGTAGTCTTATTAAAGTAACCTTACGATCTGTAAGGCAGGATTTTCTCTTAGTGAAACCATGTTGACTATCCAATAAAATTCAAAATTTTGTTAAAAAACTGTGCAAAGCATCTTTTAACACATTATTCAAAACTTTTCCCACAATTTATTTAAGCCTATTAGATCTGTAATTACTGGGACAATTTTTATTGCCTACATTGAAAAGAGGAGTTCATTAGCTAACATCTAATCCTCTGGTACCTGACCACTGTTCAAGGATTGACAAAAAATAGCAGTAAGTGGCTCACATATCTAACCCTTAACCTCTTTCAAAGCCCTTGAGGAAATAGTATCTGGTCCAGAAACTTTATCACTCTATAAACTCTCCAATTTTTTATCAACAAGATTAATGTAATCATCTTGTTTCCAGTAATCGAATCTTCAAGATGTGGAACACTGGTGCTTGTAGAGGTGTATGGATGTGTTTGGTGTAAAGATGGTGTGTGCATTGTAGGTAGTGTTCAACATTCATGAGGGCATACTTCACCTTTTATTACAATCAACCATTTTTAATATACAAAAGGGAAGAGAAGTCTTCAGTTGTAGTCTGAGAGGTTTTTTTTTATTGTTTGAACAGGTATTTTATCTGGTGTGTATATTTTTAAACTAACAAACAAATATTTGTTACAGTTGTTCTGCAGGAATTATCATGATGTCAGTGACATGAATCCAAACACCTGGAGGCACAGTGTTAAAGAATGTAAAAACAAAAATTATGAAACATATTAGTTTATATTATGTGTTTTTCTAGTGGTTGTAATTTTCCAAGTTTACAGCCTTGAATAAAATTGTTTGTGTTAGTTAGCAAAGGTGATTTATCTTGGATGATATAATATGCTTTAGCTACCTTTTGAAGATAGCCAATGGTGTATGAAACTCTATATGCTCTCTGAACAATGTGTGAATTGTTTTGTGTTAATCAGTTATCAATTATAGATATTTCAATATTTCCTTTTCCTTAACTCAGTTCCCTACCATGTACCAAATATAACAGAAGGATCATTTGAAGTCAAGGAATTGAGTGGGAGTAGAAACATCACGTTGTACTGGAAGGTATGGTCTTAACAATATTCTCTGAGGTTTTCACAACATTTAAACTGTTTTGACAAAATGTTGTATTCTGTAGTTTTGTCTGCTGAATGTCAATACATATACAGTTATGGACTATTTGTAAACTTGTAAGTTCCTTATTAATCAAACACAACTCTAAATATTTATATTTTAATATTATATCTTCAGATATTGTATTATTATTTAATATTTTTTTACAAGGTTTTGCATCTGCAAATTATAAAATTTATTTCTTTGTAATTTCTGCTAGCCTATACCAGAAGAGCATTATAATGGGAAAGATTTCCACTATGTCATCAGTTACAAACCGACTTACAGCCTGCATTATAAAAGAGATGTGTCAGAACAAACTGTGGAAGTAATGGACATCAAGTATACCTTTTCCAATTTGAACATTAAAACTGCTTACAAGTTCGAGATACGATCAGCCAATAAGGAAGGGGTATCTAGAGGCATGGAAGATCTTACTGTAGAGAGTACAGAAAACAGTAAGAGTGCTCAGTTTTATCTAGAATTAAGTAATCTGTGGTCAGTGTTTTAGATGACATTAAATTCTTTATCAGTAGTTTGAACATGACTGCACAAGGCTTAAAGTTATTATACAAGTTTCCAAACTTTGTTTTCTGGTGTTCAGCATTTTAATAAATTTTCTTTACATAACTGATCATTTCCATCTCTAACTTCCTTCGGTAATTAATTTTTTTAATATATTTTTCTGAGTAAAGTTTAACAGATAACATGTTAATTCAAACAAGAACTTGTCAAAAAGCAAATGTAATGTAAGGATAAAGAAATCATGGTAAAAATAAAAAAATACAAATAATTTTGTCAGTTTCTAAATTAAATATTTTTAATCAAAGAGAAACTCAGTACATAGACTTGTGATTTGCATGTGTACTTTTTGTATTTTTGCAAAATTTGTTTTAACTCTACATAGGAAAAGAGAACGTGTTAAAGTGTTACATGTGGATGTGTTAAAGTGTTACATGTGGACTGACTGTCAGTTCCTGATAAAGAACTCAATTCAGGGCTGTAATGCTGTCTGCAAAAGTAGACGAGAAACTATTGAATGTGTAAAATACGTAGCCTAAAATTTTCTCGAAGAGAAGGAGCTTACATACTGATTTGTTTTGTTGATGCTAGTAAACCAGTTTCAGTAACTGGAGAAGGTAATGATTGACTTGGTTGGAATAACCAGTGTTGTGACTTATTACCTGTTGATGTTGTTCATGGAAAACAAGAATTGTGACAAAAAATTTATTACTCCATTTGAAAATGGAATACACTGTTTTTGTTATTTAGTGATATGGTAATAAAAAACTCCACACAACCACACCTAAAAGTGTGACTTACTCTCCAGAATCAGTTATTTTAATTGTTTAGGAACATAACACACAAATAATCTGTTATAGACATACTCATGTATCGCCTAAAGTAAGAGAAATCAGTTGGAAGAACGATAGCCAAGCCAAGTGTTGTTCTCTTTCTGCGTACTCTTGTTCGTGTTATGACTGAATTAGAGCATGCTACTAAATTCCATTTTAATCAGACAAGAAAAAAACCTCACAACATAAACTAGATAAAAACAAACAAAACTAAATTACAAGTTTGTTTTTTATGATATATGTATTCAGATTAAAATGCCACTTCGTTTCTTTCAGTGCCCGCTGAACCTGAAGAAGTCACTGTTATGTCTTTTGGTAATGGAACCTACCAGGTGAATTGGGAATATCCTATAGAGAAAAAAAATTTTATTGACAGATTCACAATTTATTGGTGTCACAACCTTCGACCTCACTCTTCTATGTGCAGGTATCCAATAGAATGGACGTTTGTTCCTCCTCACTACACTTTTCAAAACATTAACTTATCTGATGACACTAACTATCAGTTTGCAGTATCAGCAGAAACAGGAAAGATAAGTTCTGGAATGAGCAGAGCATCGTGTGTTGTACTGTATGAAAAAGGTAATATGTTAGAAAGTTCTCACTTGGTGCCATTCTTGTATACAGCTGTCATGGTGTGTTGTACCGTATGAAAAAGGTAATATGTTAGAATGTTCTCACTTGGTGTTATTCTTGTGTACAGCTGTCATGGTGTGTTGTACCGTATGAAAAAGGTAATATGTTAGAATGTTCTCACTTGGTGTTATTCTTGTGTACAGCTGTCATGGTGTGTTGTACCGTATGAAAAAGGTAATATGTTAGAATGTTCTCACTTGGTGTTATTCTTGTGTACAGCTGTCATGGTGTGTTGTACCGTATGAAAAAGGTAATATGTTAGAATGTTCTCACTTGGTGTTATTCTTGTGTACAGCTGTCATGGTGTGTTGTACCATATGAAAAAGGTAATATGTTAGAATGTTCTCACTTGGTGTTATTCTTGTGTACAGCTGTCATGGTGTGTTGTACCGTATGAAAAAGGTAATATGTTAGAATGTTCTCACTTGGTGTTATTCTTGTGTACAGCTGTCATGGTGTGTTGTACCATATGAAAAAGGTAATATGTTAGAATGTTCTCACTTGGTGTTATTCTTGTGTACAGCTGTCATGGTGTGTTGTACTGTATGAAAAAGGTAATATGTTAGAATGTTCTCACTTGGTGCCATTCTTGTATACAGCTGTCATGGTGTGAGTATATTGTTTGTTGTGTATGTCTGTAGATCATGGTGTGGTTATATTAGTTGTTGTGTATGTCTGTAGATCATGGTGTGGTTATATTATTTGTTGTGTATGTCTGTAGATCATGGTGTGGTTTTGATCAGTGTTGTACAAAATTAATGCCAATAACTTTATTTATTTCTTAAGAAAGGGATATAACTTGTAGACTTACAGTTTAATTGTTGTTTGTTGATGCACAAAAATTACACAAGGAAAGCTGGTCTGTTCACTGTTGTTTGTCATTGCATTCAGTTTTCTGCACATGTATAATTATATTTGTGTTATAAACATACATCTCAAGTTTGAGATTTTCTGTAAGATGTACTTCATTTGAACTGTTTGCTTTATAACAGTGACTGAGTTTGATATCTTTTAACTTCTGGATTAGTTTTGTTTGTAATTAATTTTTATGAGTGTCGCGTATCATCTCTCAGTGATGAAGCTGACTAATATATCATCGACAGGATTAAACATTAAGTTTTGGTTGTTTGTGTTGAACTTAAGGAATATCAACACATCTGTCTGTGTTTCTTATACTGGACATTATCAACAGCCGTTTCTTTCTCTCTAGCACTGGACAAGGTTCAAGGTGTAGATCTCTATAAGATTTTCCAGGGTCTTCAAGTGCGGTGGAGGCTGGCCTGCAGTGCTCAGAAGAAACTTGTAACACAGTACAAAGTAGAATACTGTGAGGTGAAGGACAGACAACAGACATGTAGTGGTAAGTAACAGGGGAATATTAATGTTCTCAATTTGGAATACTCGTAGACCTGTAAATGTTGGAATACTCGTAGTACCTGTAAATGTTGGAATACTCGTAGTACCTGTAAATGTTGGAATACTCATAGTACCTGCAAATGTGGCCGATACGAGGACCATATTTTACGTTTCAGAATTTTCCTACTTTAATTTTTAAGTAAAAGACTAGTGAGTTTCACTACTTCGTATAAGTCTCACTGTAATGATACAGCTGGCTTGTAGGTTATGGTACTCTGCAGGATCAATACATTTCAGTTAATGTGTTTGTTGTTTCAACTGTGGAGGTTTTGTAAAGTGGTCCATTATCCATTGGTAAAAAATAGCCCAAGAGTTGGCAGTGAGTGGTGTTGACTAACTGTCTTCTCTGTATTCTTATTACTTCAAAGTTATAGATGGCTACCCTTTGAGTAGCTTTGTGCAAAATTCAACAGACAAACGAACACTGGAACAGTTGTTGTGCGTGACAGTTACTCATTATGGTTACTGTCAGGATGTCTTTGTGTGATGATGTGGGAATGTTTGTTTTTGTACTGAGCATTGTTACAATTAGGTTAGCAAGTAAAAGATAATATAAATATTTTGGTAAGCAACTAAACTAAAGACTAGAGATATAAAGTAATTATCTATGTTTTCTAGCTTTAACTACTGACTTAGTGGTTTGTTCAAAGTGGATGTTAACCCACAAGTTTCTAATGTCGTGCATACCATACGTAACCAGTATATTGCTGATTCTCTGCACTGTATCTTTACCAGAACTTTGATCATGTGTATAAATGATGTAACTACTGAGAAAGAGCTACATTCAGAAGAATGTTCGTAAAACCATTAATGCTCACTTGCTCTCCTCGTGTGACAGTGTTACCAGAAAGCTTGTAGTTCTGTATTGTAGTTACTTCAGTTGTACTGGAATATATCTGTGGAAATTTTATGTTGAAATAAATATTCATAATTCTATCTTATTTTTACTTTAAATTTACTTTTATTTGGGTGTTGAGAGTTATATTATTAGTTTTTTATTTTAAATTTTGACAATTTTATTCACACAGATCCTTTTAGTGTGACAACTGACAATCAAAGTGCTTCCAGAATAGACATAAAAGATTTAAAACCTTTCACCTTGTACAGAGTGACTGTACAAGTCATAAGCAGAGCAGGAATTAGTGACTTTAGTGACCCAAAGTATGAGAAAACCTTTGCAGGAAGTAAGATACTGTTCAGTTGATTAATATTGTTCTTGTTAAGTATAAGTTTGAAACTTCTAGTATGTAATACTAAATTTTTTAATTTTAAAATTGCCTTAAAATATTCTATTTGAGTGTTTTCTGGAATTTATCAAAGATTACTGTGGGTGGAAATACAGTGATCTTTATATGATTTTCAATTTGTGGTAAACTGTCTGGAGTTGTGCAGAGATTAAAAACATTAGTCTTCAGAATTGTACTTAAAAATCTTTGAAGAAAGAAAAGGAGGTTAGTTAAATAGAGATTTTCAATAAGTAATCTGTAGTTATTTCAAGACATTGTATAGCTTTCAGAATAATTATATATGCAAAAACGGCTCGTTTGGGTTGGGAAAATATTTTACGTAGAAAAGCGAACAACGTTTCGACCTTCTTCGGTCATCGTCAGGTTCACAAAGAAAGAGGTAACTGACCGGAAGCTGACCACATGTTTGGAAGGGGTTGTGTAACTGAGTGTCGCAATGTAGAGGGCAGTGTTAGATGTTTGAATATATAATTTTATTATATTTATATAGGTATAAAGGTGTTCCTTTATATTGGTTTATTTTGGGTTTAAGTTGTATAAGTAAGGCTTCTTTAATTTTGCGTTTGTTTATGTTTGTTTCTTTATTTAGTATTTTAGTGTTTTCTATGGTTATGTTGTGTTTACTTGACTTGCAGTGTTCGAAAACGTGTGAAGGTGACTTTTTATGTTCTTTGAATCTGGTTTCCATTTTTCTACTTGTTTCTCCAATATAGAAGTCGTAGCAGTTATCACATTGTATTTTATAAATAATGTTGGTGTGGTGTTTGTCAGTGTAGTTCTTACATAGTATAGACCTCAGTTTTGTGCCTGGTTTTTTTAATAAATTTGGTATTAACTGGAATGTCATATTTTGTTATTAGTTTTTGCCAACTGTTGGTTATTTGTTTACTGATGTCAGGAATATATGGTATACAGCAGTATATGGTTTCGTGATTTTTTGATTCGTTAGATATATTTACTTTTGTTGGTTGATTTTGCTTTCTGTCTAGGTGTATGCGTATAATGTTTTCTACGGTTTGTGGAGGAAACTTATTGATGTTGATGAAGTATTGTTTTATTTTGTCTAATTCATCATTAATTTTATCTGGTGAGCATAGTTATATGGCTGTGTTTATCTGGTTTTTTAGTATGTTGAGTTTTTGTTTTGTTTCATGTGCTGAGTCCCAAGGAATGTATAGTCCAGTATGGGTGACTTTTCGGTGGATTTCAGTTTTGAATTGTGTGTCGGTTCTTGTAATTTTGAGGTTAAGAAATGATATTTGATTGCTTTCTTCTTGTTCACATGTGAAGTTAATTTTGTGATGTATAGAGTTAATGTGATTGAAAAAATTAAGTATGTGTTCTGTAGATTTGAATCCTGCAACCGTGTCATATACATATCTGTACCAGTATAGTGGTGGATGTAATGCTGTATTAATTGCTTGTGTTTCAACTTGTGTCATAAAAATATTGGCTAGAACTGGTGATACTGGGTTGCCCATGCTTAGGCCATTTTTTTGTATATAGTTTTGGTTGTTGAACATGAAGTTTGTCTTTATCCTGGTGAATTCTATGAGGGTTGCTAATTGGTCAGCTTCCAGTCAGTTACCTCTTTCTTTGTGAACCTGCTGATGACTGAAGAAGGTCGAAACGTTGTTTACTCTTCTACGTAAAATATTTTCTCAACCCAAACGAGCTGTTTTTGCATATATATTTCTCTACAAGTGGGTTTTCTCGACATCACCTTCAGAATAATTATTTCTTGATTGTTGTTAAAACAGTCCCATCAGTGCCTCGGGAAGTAAAGGTTGTGGATATCAACTCTTCTGCCATCCAGCTGACATGGAAAGCCCCTGCTAAGCCTAATGGTGTTATATCACACTACTTTGTATACTACAGAAATTTCTCTGAGAAAGTTATTTCTACTCCTGCTAAAAAATCTTATTTGGTGGTTTTGTGGCGAGATGTTAGAAGCTACACAAACTACTCCATTTTTATAAAAGCATGTAATGATAAACTGTGCTCTTCTCCATCAGAGACTGTCTTTGGGATGACTCTTATAGATGGTGAGTTAAGTTTGAAGTATTCCTCTTGTAGGTTGAATTTGTAACTTCAACATTTTTATAACAGAAACTGTTTGTTATTTCTTGAAATTGTAAATTTTTCATGCTCTTAAAACTCTTGACATGATGTTCTAAGCAAGCTACTTTACCATAATATAAAACATATTAAATAGTATTGGGCATCTTTTCCTATGGTGTGAATGGGAGTTTCAAACTACATGTCAGTCTAACTAGACTAAATAAACATTTGAATTTCAAACTGTCTACTTTACATCAGTGCAACTAGGCTTATGATAAAATCAGTATACTCTTGTTTTAAATTGAAATGTGAGCTCAAATGTACATTAATTAAACACTCAAGTAATGGGTCAGGTGACTCAAGTTGTTAATAGATTAATTGGGTTAAAACAGTCCAGTAGTTTAACGGGTGTAAAGAAGTTTCAGTTCAGATGTTTGAAGTACGGGACTTTTATTTAGGTTGCAGTGGGTGTTCGTTAAGCTAATGAAAATGTAAATTATTTAATAATGGAATGAGTCAAAATATCATAGTAGATTGGAAATGTGGTTCTAATTAAGAGTGAATCACGATAAATTAGGTGGTTGATAAATATTTTTGAGTGAACAGTTTTTCTGATAATTGTTACAAGCTAGATCACGTCGTTTTAACAAAAACATTTTTTCATATTTTATTTATTTTTACCTTCTGAAGATTCTTTTCATTTGTTTCTATTGTCCTCCTTTAAATCTACAAGTTCTTTAAGAAACATAAGAAAGTTCTCAACCAATTTCTGATGTTTAAAGACACTTACCAAACTTTGTGGTTGATGTTTAAAGTTAAATCTATCTTCCAACTTTCACAGCTCCTGGTGTAATGATGGAACCTTATGTTGAAGTTATAAATTCAAGTGCTGTTCACGTTCGGTGGTCACCGCCAGATCATCCTAATGGTCCGATTAACTTCTACCTTCTGAGCGTTAAATGGGAAGAAGAAAACGGAACCTCTCCAGTCCTCTTTAACACCTCAGGAACACAAACATTCATAGAAATTCTTCTGAATTGTCCAGTAAAGATGGAAGGTTTGAATGTATATTTCAGCATCCAGGCAGCCAATATTAAGGACTATATTAACCTCCTTGGCCCAAGTAGTCCTTCAATAAAAACAAAATTGTGCTTTCATGAAGGTAAGAAGTTTTTAATTCAAACCAAGCTGTTTAAATGTTATGACTGTTAAGAAAAAGTAGTGCAAATAAATGTTTTCATACACTCTGGTTTTTATGTTTAATTGTTACATAGTTGTTCTTTTATGTGAGTACAGACAACAGTAGGTTTACTGTAGTAATAACAGAATTTTTTTGTTTGAAGAAATATGTGTTATTCATATCATTAACAAATTTTAATTGGTAAAGCAGTAGATAGCTTTCCTTGTTTTAATATGGAGATTTTTGTGCATTGTATTAAAACAATGTAGTTTTAATGCACTCAAACCTCTGTATTAAAATAGAAACAAAATTACTACTCTACCAGTTAAAATTTGTTGATAATAAGATGTACTTCTTCAAACCACTGTTTCAGTCCATGTCCAGTTATGTTGTGTCTGTAGGCCATCCTTCTTGAAACCTTGTATTGTACTGCTTGACTGTTAACCCTTAAATAGCAGCCATCATCAATTGATGTTACTACCTACAACATTCCTGCAATTTAAGGGTTAATTGAGGCATATTACTGAACTTTATATTTGTGGGTTCTCTCCTGTTAAAAGACACCATATTTTTTGCTTACTGTGGTAGGAGTAAATTATGACTTTTTGCAGGTCTCTTTCAGGATAGACCAGAAACCTCAAGTTGATACACATTTCTTTATTTTCCAATGTTATTAGGTAATGGGATATCTCCTTCTTGGAAATTCTAACTTCTGTATTTAAACAAATTTTTATGATCTATGTGTATGAATATTTTGCATCAGAATGGGTTGTTAAGGCCCTCTCAGTGGCATGTCTGCAGAGTTTGAATGCTAGAAACCTGGATTTGATACCTGTGGTGGAGAGAGCATAGATAGCCCATTGTATAGCCTTGTAGTTAATGAACAATAAATATTAACTAATTCATCTTGTTCTACCATAACTTGGTTGTAGTTGTCCCCTGATTTAGTGACTAGCAGTTTTATAGATTGTACTCAACCCTGTATTTATATGTGTTTGTGCACTTATACACAGATATATACTTTTGTATCGATGTACTAGTATTGTAAGTTAAAATACATCTAAATATTCATCTATACATACATGGATTTCCATAGGGTTTTGTTTTACTTTGTCCAAAAGTGATGAGGGTGTTGGTTGCTATGTATGAAAAGATTTTTTTATAATTTGTATATTAATTATAGTTGTCAGTACCTAACTGTAACATATTTAGAAGTAATTCTTATTATAAAAATAACAACCTAAAACAACTGTTTTATCCAAATTGTTGTCCTTCATTAATAAGAAAGTATTATAAATTTCTACCAGATAACTCATTAGTATTCATAAGGTAACTTGTAAGTTTTGTATAAAACATTAGTTTTTGTTAGGTTATATGTGTGCTTTATTTTTATAATGTGTTAATGTTCATAATGGCATCAGTGTATTTTGAACTGTCTTTCAGTTCGATAGTTTTGCACCAAGTAATTGTTTTTACATTATTTTGAGACAGTAGGTGTATCTATCTAATATAAAAAGGTCTCTCTCCATGTTAATGCTTTATCTTCTTAACTATATATGAGTTAAAAGTATAGGTTTGTTTGTTTGTTTTAAATTTTGCATAAAGCTACTCGAGGGTCATCTGCACTAGCTGCCCCTAATTTTTCAGTGTAAGACTAGAGGGAAGGCAGCTAGTAATCACTACCCACTGCCAACTCTTGGGCTACTCTTTTACCAATGAATAGTAGGATTGACTCTCACATTATAATGCTCTGACGACTGAAAGTGTGAACATGTTTGGTGTGACAGGGATTCAAACCTGCAATCCTCAGATTACGAGTTGAGTGCCTTAACCATGCGGCCATGCCGGGCCAAGACTATAGGTAGAAAAAGAAGGTTTGGTTATAAAATCAGTTGTATTGTTACTACAGTATGTATGAAACAGTGTTTGAATTCACTAGTGATTTTAAAATGTAGTTTTAAAGTGACTAATTAGAAATATTTAATGGTGTGTTTAGTGTTTGGTAATGTGTTACAGTTTATTTAGGTTTTAGTTGTAGTGTTTGGAGATGTGTGTATCATTTGTTTTATTTTTTGTATCCACTCTTTAGGTTTCAGAGGAGTTGTGTACAGTTCTGTGTCATAAACAATATTTATTGGTTGTGTAACGAACGTTTCCATTTTATTTTACCAGGTCTTCAGGTTCCACTAATTTTGGGCATTGCTTTTGGTGGATCTCTGGGGTTGGTGGTACTGGTGCTGGTGTTCTATGCTCTAGTTTGTTGGTAAGTTTTTATTGTAAAGTCTAGAATGGTTGATCTTGTTAAAGTACTGCCAGTCTAGAATGGTTGATCTTGTTAAAGTACTGCCAGTCTAGAATGGATGATCTTGTTAAAGTACTGCCAGTCTAGAATGGATGATCTTGTTAAAGTACTGCCAGTCTAGAATGGATGATCTTGTTAAAGTACTGCCAGTCTAGAATGGTTGATCTTGTTAAAGTACTGCCAGTCTAGAATGGTTGATCTTGTTAAAGTACTGCCAGTCTAGAATGGTTGATCTTGTTAAAGTACTGCCAGTCTAGAAACCTGTTCAAAGGAGAACTCTGAAGAGCTAACAGAAACCTTTTTGTAACTTGAATGATTAACATATCTTGTCAAATGTCATTGTTTCAAAATAGTGTACTACTGTAATGTGGTCTTAACAAGAGATTTTATACTCCTTAAGAAAACAAATAACATTGACCAGGAACAAACATAAATTGCTGTGCACTGGTTTTGCAGTCTGATTATCAGGGTTTTGTGTAAAGTATTTCTGGATAACAATAACCAGAGAAGGTCATCTGAGTGTGTTGTTAAGTACTGCTGTCATTAAAGTGTGTTTTAATTATACTGGTACTTCTGAATAAGGTCAGGTCCAGTCTCACAACAACTTAGTTTATCTCTTATTATCCATGATGATGAGAAAAGCCACTTGTAGAGAAAATTATATATTTAAAAACAGCTGGTATGGGTAGAGAAAGCACTAATAGAGGAGCAAACAATGTTTCCACCTTTTTCAACCAAGAAATTTAGTTTATCTCTCCTTTAATATTAACAACGACCATTGTCACTTGTGTGCAATGAAGTTTACAAATAACATTCAGACATAAATTCCTTGATAATGGAACTTTGACTAATGTGCAGGTATTCATATTTGTACAGTTTCGTGGATGATTGAAACATGCAACTGTAAAGAGATGACAATAACACTGATCCATATACATCCCATGTATCTCACCAGTTGGCTGACCCATATACATCCCAGGTATCTCACCAGTTGGCTGACCCATATACATCCCAGGTATCTCACCAATTGACTGACCCATGTACGTCCCAGCTATCTCACCAGTTGGCTGACCCATATACATCTCAGGTATCTCATCAGTTGGCTGACCCATATACATCCCAGGTATCTCACCAATTGACTGACCCATATACATCCCAGCTATCTCACCAGTTTACTAACCCATATACATCCCAACTATCTCACCAGTTGATTGACCCATATACATCCCAGTATCTCACCAGTTGACTAACCCACATACATCCTGGGTATTTCACCAGTTGACTGACCCACATACGTCCGGATATCTCACCAGTTGACTGATTCACATACGTCCGGATATCTCACCAGTTGACTGACCCATATACATCCCGGGTATCTCACCAGTTGACTGACCCATTCATTCTTATATCTGAAATCTCATTTCTAGATATTTGTCAAAGTTACTACATTTCCAAAACATCATCTAGAACATTCTTATATTTTAGGATTTATTTAATATCATGTGCCCTCTAATGTCCTTCATATGAAACTACTGTATACTGACACATGTAAGTAAAGACAAGCTTAATATCCTTCAAGTGAAACTACTGTATACTGACACATGTAAGTAAAGACAAGCTTAATATCTTTCAAGTGAAACTACTGTATACTGACACATGTAAGTAAAGACAAGCTTAATATCCTTCAAGTGAAACTACTGTACATTGACACATATAGGTAAAGACAAGCTTAATATCCTTCATATGAAACTACTGTATACTGACACATGTAAGTAAAGACAAGCTTAATATCCTTCATATGAAACTACTGTACACATAAAGTAAAACACAATACAGATGCTACTCATTCGCCATGTTTATGTTTCACAAGTAAGATGATTTCTTAAAATTTTTATTAATGTTTCTGTGGCTTCAATTTCAACATTTGTTCTTTGCTTTTTACCAGAGGGAGCTGCTAATTTTGATAATAATATAATAAAATGAGGAGGTTTGTGAAAGTGGGGAGTTTATGTTATGAGTATGAGAATTAATGAAGCAATGAATGAATACTCAAGATTGAGACAGTAATTCAGATCAGTGTCAGAAGTGAGATTAGTTTGGTGAACAATGGTACAACAATACATTTTGGATATTCAAAGTTAATGGTACACCTATTTCTGTGGTTTCTTTGCTGTACTTGGTGAAAAAGGTGTTCCATTATATGTATATATCATGTCATGAGTTTTTGATGTACTGATGATTAATTGGGCTTAATATTAGGTGAATGTATGACAGAATTAATAAGATAAAGTGATAAACATTATTTTATTGTGTATTGTGTCACTTTGCCCTTTTGTGTGTCATTAATGCTTGATTACACATTGATAGTAGTGTGGAATTGTTGTTTTCTTTATTTGTTTTTACCTAAAGTTTGCAAATCCACAAGGATGTGGGTAATAAAATCTATATGAATGGATATATGTTGGTAACAGTATTCACATGGATAGGGCTATGTTGGTAACAGTATCTATATGGATAGGGCTCTGTTGGTAACAGTATCCACACAGATGGGGCTATGTTGGTAACAGTATTCACATGGATAGGGCTATGTTGGTAACAGTACCCACACAGATGGGGCTCTGTTGGTAACAGTATCCACACAGATGGGGCTATGTTGGTAACAGTATTTATATGGATAGGGCTCTGTTGGTAACAGTATCTATATGGATAGGGCTATGTTGGTAACAGTATCTATATGGATAGGGCTCTGTTGGTAACAGTATCCACACAGATGGGGCTATGTTGGTAACAGTATTCACATGGATAGGGCTATGTTGGTAACAGTACCCACACAGATGGGGCTCTGTTGGTAACAGTACCCACACAGATGGGGCTCTGTTGGTAACAGTATCCACACAGATGGGGCTCTGTTGGTAACAGTATCCACACAGATGGGGCTCTGTTGGTAACAGTATCCACACAGATGGGGCTCTGTTGGTAACAGTATCCACACAGATGGGGCTATGTTGGTAACAGTATTCACATGGATAGGGCTATGTTGGTAACAGTACCCACACAGATGGGGCTCTGTTGGTAACAGTATCTATATGGATAGGGCTATGTTGGTAACAGTATCTATATGGATAGGGCTATGTTGATAACAGTATCTATATGGATAGGGCTCTGTTGGTAACAGTATTCACATGGATAGGGCTATGTTGATAACAGTATTCACATGGATAGGGCTATGTTGATAACAGTATCTATATGGATAGGGCAATGTTGGTAACAGTATCTATATGGATAGGGCTATGTTGGTAAGAGTATCCACACAGATGGGGCTATGTTGGTAACAGTATTCACATGGATAGGGCAATGTTGGTAACAGTATCTATATGGATAGGGCTATGTTGGTAAGAGTATCCACACAGATGGGGCTATGTTGGTAACAGTATCCACACAGATGGGGCTATGTTGGTAACAGTATTCACATGGATAGGGCTATGTTGGTAACAGTACCCACACAGATGGGGCTATGTTGGTAACAGTATTCACATGGATAGGGCTATGTTGGTAACAGTACCCACACAGATGGGGCTCTGTTGGTAACAGTATCTATATGGATAGGGCTCTGTTGGTAACAGTATCTATATGGATAGGGCTATGTTGGTAACAGTATCTATATGGATAGGGCTATGTTGATAACAGTATCTATATGGATAGGGCTCTGTTGGTAACAGTATTCACATGGATAGGGCTATGTTGATAACAGTATCTATATGAATAGGGCAATGTTGGTAACAGTATCTATATGGATAGAGCTATGTTGGTAAGAGTATCCACACAGATGGGGCTATGTTGGTAACAGTATTCACATGGATAGGGCAATGTTGGTAACAGTATCTATATGGATAGGGCTATGTTGGTAAGAGTATCCACACAGATGGGGCTATGTTGGTAAGAGTATCCACACAGATGGGGCTATGTTGGTAATAATGTCCATAGGGATGGGCTGTTGACCTTGAAAAAATTTGTTTTATAGAAATTATGAAATAAAATGTTAATTTTTTTATGTATGGTAAATAATGAATGTAGTGTTTTGCTTCTATAACTTACTGCTATATCTGATTACCATGTGACTTTCGTCTTTAAACTGTCAATAATCTGAATGTCTGACTGGTGAGTTGTGATGATTAAATAACTTATTTTAACAAGGATGATCAATAGTCTGAATGTCTGACTGGTGAGTTGTGATGATGAAATAACTTATTTTAACAATGATGATCAATAGTGTGAATGTCTGACTGGTGAGTTGTGATGATTAAATAACTTATTTTAACAATGATGATCAATAGTCTGAATGTCTGACTGGTGAGTTGTGATGATTAAATGACTTATTTTAACAATGATGATCAATAGTCTGAATGTCTGACTGGTGAGTTGTGATGATTAAATAACTTATTTTAACAATGATGATCAATAGTCTGAATGTGTGACAGGTGAGTTGTGATGATTAAATAACTTATTTTAACAATGATGATCAATAGTGTGAATGTCTGACTGGTGAGTTGTGATGATTAAATGACTTATTTTAACAACGATGATCAATAGTGTGAATGTCTGACTGGTGAGTTGTGATGATTAAATGACTTATTTTAACAATGATGATCAATAGTCTGAATGTCTGACTGGTGAGTTGTGATGATTAAATAACTTATTTTAACAATGATGATCAATAGTCTGAATATCTGACAGGTGAGTTGTGATGATTAAATAACTTATTTTAACAATGATGATCAATAGTCTGAATGTCTGACAGGTGAGTTGTGATGATTAAATAACTTATTTTAACAAGGATGAAGAAGAAGATCAACCTGATGAAACAAATCAGAGTTCAGCTTCCGAACGGACTGGATGCGCCAAACACAGTAAGTTTAGATATGACTCCAAACACAGTAAATTTAGAAATGACTCCAAACACAGAAAGTTTAGAAATATGTAGTGTTTGTGTAAGATTTTGGAAAGTTCTTTTGTTACTGTATTCGGTTTTTCTTTGTTAAGTAGTGTCACGTGGAATACCTTAACAATTTGATTTTGTGGTGTTTGTTGTAGTAATTTAAAATGCTGTATATAGAATATTTAATATACCTTAATTAAAGGAACCCATCTTTGGATATGATAAGTTCATTAAACGTGATGATGAAAGAGATCACAACATCGGCTTGAAGGTTCCAGTTAACATCTTTGATTTGTACTCATCTAACAACAACAATCATCTGATCGAAGGACAAAGTACAAACATCTCTCAGTGTCACAGCTCTCCGACAGATGAGGTATGGATGTTTCTAAAGTTCTCACGAGATGTTGGTGCTTGGTAATATTATTGTTATTAATGTGATTCTGTAAATGTTGTGTATCTTAAAAGCATAAAATGATAGAGGAAAATACACCATTTAAAAATTCTCCAAGGTACAAAAATAAGAAGCAGTCAGATGTATAAATTATGATAAAACTTTCCAATTTCCATCATAACTTACGTTATATCCTTCTGGTTTTTAACCAAATCTCAGGGTGAAATATAAGAAAACTTTCAACCAATGTTGAAAGAATGTTCTTGTTTGGTGTGACAGAAAAAGTATATTAACATATACTAACTTACGTTCCAGTTGGTCCAGAGGAAGATTCTGTGCAGTACTTACAGGAGGAACCCAAGTGGAGACAGTAGTGGTTACAGTTCAGTAGGTGGACGTGACAGTTTTTCTTCTTCTTTCACGAACCGCACTCATCTTTCATCAGAATACCACACTGATCCTGAATATAATGGTCCTGTTACTCCTGATGCTGTCTTCATGGATTACCATCTTGAAAGTGACCACTTTTTAATCCCCTGTCAAGGGAAATTAGCCCTTCCCACAGTGGATGAACTTCAAGACAGTGAAGAGTTTTATAATGAAAATAACTTGGAAGACAATAGGAGGGTGTCTGATCCACAGGACAGACATCCATACTGTTCTTTAGATATTATGGGAAGAGCTACAGATAACTGTGTACCATTTGATGGCCAGCAGAACAGCTTGCCTCTCTTCACTAAAAACTTGTCCAATAGTGAGCCTTCTGTGTTCGACATTTACGATGATCACGTGGTTTGTGTAACCAATCAAAATTATGCTGTTCCACCATATTCTAGGCTAGGGTTAGTAAAAGGTTCTGGTTCAACAGTTGACTCTAATATGCCAGATATACAAGATCAATTTCAAAATTTAACTTCAAAAACTGGATACTCCAAATTTGGAGTGATTAATATTTTAGGAAATTCGACAAAG
This sequence comes from Carcinoscorpius rotundicauda, assembly GCA_011833715.1. Taxonomy (NCBI): domain Eukaryota; kingdom Metazoa; phylum Arthropoda; class Merostomata; order Xiphosura; family Limulidae; genus Carcinoscorpius; species Carcinoscorpius rotundicauda. The sequence goes on from CM022392.1 coordinate 172,174,663, forward strand.
CAACCTTCCTCCTTACAAGATAGTAAAAACAGAATTGGAATGTCGTTACCCCCATCTAATTCAGACACGGAACTGAAGCCAGATACTTTAAGAAAAACAACAAGAAAATGGTACGTTGTAGCTAAACCTGATGGTACTAAACCCATCCGGAGCTCATCTCCAACTGTAGTTCCCTCCCGAGAACCCATATTGGGCCTGCCAACTAAAGTGCCAAAGTCTGGAGGATATGTAAGCCTTCCCAGTGCTCTCAAAATGTTTAAAGAGCCTCAAGGTTACTCAAAGTTTGGAATAGAATCAAACTTGAATAACATTAAGCAATTGGAAATGCGCCAGGAGAAAGCTCCCCCATCTTGTACCAGCTGTGAGAACGTGTCTGTAGTTGTTAACAATACAGCCATTGAAGAACAAGGTAGAATCACAAAGATATCTGAAGAAATTAAATCTCAAGAAGGAAATAATGATATTGTTCCAATTCTTACTGACCATTTCTAAGATGAGAGAATTATTAGAAGGTGAAACAGATAACTTGAATGAAAATAAATCAGATAATATGTGATGTAGGTAGTGGCTCCTCTGTCTCCAAACATTTACAGACTGACGACTTGCAGGAAGGAAAAAGGGTCCAAGGGTCAAAAATTAAAGTGAAGGCAATCTATATGTCAAATGAAATGAATAGGAGCTCCATCTTCACACGATGACCAAAAATATCCACTAGACATTATTCTTGTTTTGTAGACTGTTAAACAAATTGTGAGGTAAATAAAAAATTCTATTATTCTTGTAATGAAAAAAGTATAGAAACTTAACTGTTTTGTTTCCTACTAAGTTTTGACTTGAGGCTATGACCTGGAAAACATGAGCTTAGATAGTGCATCTGAAGAGTGATTTTTGGTGCCACACTTTATGAAGAGGGTAAGATGGTACAAGAGAACCTTGACCTGCTTGTTTGTACACATGGTCAGAGAAAGTGAGACAAGAGAACCTTGACCTGCTTGTTTGTACACATGGTCAGAGAAAGTGAGACAAGAGAACCTTGGCCTGCTTGTTTGTACACGTGGTCAGAGAAAGTGAGACAAGAGAACCTTGGCCTGCTTGTTTGTACACGTGGTCAGAGAAAGCAAAGAAAATAAATAATGTTTATGTGGTTATAAATAATGTCACAATATAATTATATTCCAGAATGGCAGATATGACGGTGAGTTTTGTTATGTAGAGACTTTCTAATAACATTCCACATTGTTGTTATATGTATACCAAAGTTAATCATGTAAATTGTGCTCCAGTTAATTAGAAATCTAATTATACATTTTGATTGGCAGGGTTGAAAGAATCGGTCAATGATGAATTCTTACAAAAGACTGCTTGTGATAATACACTTTATGGTTTTCTGGTGCTTGTTTCAGACTCTTTGTTATGTGCTAAGATTTACATTTGGTCAGTTGGCAAGGTTTATGATACACTTTGCATCAGTACAGTAACTTTGGTGTTTTAATGTAACTGAATCACTTACAATCAAACACATACTTGGTACATCATGGGAATCACCATTATGGTGCTGTGTTCTATTACATTAAAAAGGGAAAAATCTGAGTTCATATGAAGTGTCTCCAGGGCTTTGTGTTGTAGATGTTTATGTGTAAAGTTATCTGTTTTCTGAGTACATATGAAGTGTCTCCAGGGCTTTGAGTTGTAGATGTTTATGTGTAAAGTTTTCTGAGTACATATGAAGTGTCTCCAGGGCTTTGTGTTGTAGATGTTTATGTGTAAAGTTGTCTGTTTTCTGAGTACATATGAAGTGTCTCCAGGGCTTTGTGTTGTAGATGTTTATGTGTAAAGTTATCTGTTTTCTGAGTACATATGAAGTGTCTCCAGGGCTTTGTGTTGTAGATGTTTATGTGTAAAGTTATCTGTTTTCTGAGTACATATGAAGTGTCTCCAGGGCTTTGTGTTGTAGATGTTTATGTGTAAAGTTATCTGTTTTCTGAGTACATATGAAGTGTCTCCAGGGCTTTGAGTTGTAGATGTTTATGTGTAAAGTTATCTGTTTTCTGAGTACATATGAAGTGTCTCCAGGGCTTTGTGTTGTAGATGTTTATGTGTAAAGTTATCTGTTTTCTGAGTACATATGAAGTGTGTCCAGGGCTTTGTGTTGTAGATGTTTATGTGTAAAGTTGTCTGTTTTCTGAGTACATATGAAGTGTGTCCAGGGCTTTGTGTTGTAGATGTTTATGTGTAAAGTTATCTGTTTTCTGAGTACATATGAAGTGTCTCCAGGGCTTTGAGTTGTAGATGTTTATGTGTAAAGTTATCTGTTTTCTGAGTACATATGAAGTGTCTCCAGGGTTTTGTGTTGTAGATGTTTATGTGTAAAGTTTTCTGAGTACATATGAAGTGTCTCCAGGGCTTTGTGTTGTAGATGTTTATGTGTAAAGTTGTCTGTTTTCTGAGTACATATGAAGTGTCTCCAGGGCTTTGTGTTGTAGATGTTTATGTGTAAAGTTATCTGTTTTCTGGCCAGTTGAGGCCAGTATACATTCAGAAGTTTTCAGCTGATTTCTCTGTTATTAATTGTTCAGATGATGTGTTGTGTTTGATAAACAACTAAAAGCGACAGTATTATATTACAATCCATTTGAAACATTCTACAGAAAATACGAACAACACGTATTTTGTACAAAATAAAGAAACAGTTTTGGAGAGAATCATGTTTGGAACACATCAGAATAGCATTCATGAGAAATAAGAAGTAATGTACAGTGTAATGTAGATTGACTCAAGTAAGCCTCCATTTTGTTGAAAACAATTTGTATAAAGAAACAGTTGAAAGAAATGAAAAAAAACAAATGCCTAGACATTTGTAACAATGTTCAGTACAAGTTTTATTGCAACAAGAAACAATTACCCTTTGCTGTCAGACAAAATCTCTCACAGCTTGTTTTTAAAACTTCTGTAAACACTTAGAAAGAACCTCTTAAAATTTTTATACTTAAGAGCAATAGAGAACTGTTATTAACACGTTTCACATTCCAGTAATAGAGAACTGTTATTAACACGTTTCACATTCCAGTTTTCATGTTATTTTGATTGCTCAGTTGGTGAAAGGAAAAGTTTGAGGTGTAAATTTAAGATGTGATGACTAAAACAAAATAAATTGAAAAGATTTAGTTATTAAAGTTTAGAAGAAAAAAACAGCTGACAACTAATTTTTGTGTGTTTTGTGAGTTGTTTAAATTTTCTTAACATTTGTACATAATAAAAGAATGTTTTGAAGATAAACTTGTTTGGTGTACAACAGGCTAATACTTAAGAGAAACTACAAGTTATGCACAATAACACAGATAGCTTTCTGTTGAGGCCTCCTTTTGTTGAAAGCAATTTGTATCTGTTTCAAGGACCAGTTACATATAAAGTTTGTGTTAGGAAATGTTATTTTTCTGATGTGGTTTTTGTTCCTCATTAAGTTTATTGTCAACACCAGATTTTAAAATTAAAACTCGTTGATTATTTGAAAACTGAAAAATTTTAGTTATATTTTGAAAGATAAAAAAAATAAATTCTAAAGTAGCTCAGTAATCTAGAGCTAGCACTGTGTATATTATTGGGTTTGTATACAATGTAAATTGTGTTCCGTGTGTTTAAAGTGTCGGGCCGATTGTTTTACTAGTTTGTGTCAAATATGGTGCTCATGAAATTGCCCTGTTGCACATAAATATCAATCAGTTCAATACAAAATGGCAAGATATCTATTGTTAAGAATCCAAAGTTTAATAAACTTCATCAAATTATAAGATGGGTTGGTAAATTTCATACCGTAATGAATATATTCACAGCAGAACTAAAATGATGAAAGAAAAATGTCTGTTGGTATCACTTGATCTTAGATATGAAGTTTAAGGCACGGCTTAGTTTTTAAAATAATTCAAGGCAGTTGTGCAAAACTTAATAGTTTATTTGTTGAAATTATGTCAGTTTATGTGTATAATGAATCATCAAATATGGAAAGTATAATGTTTAACAGATGTGAATGCTAGAGTTTACCTGGCCAAAGAACCTCCAACCCCAAACACACTCTTCATAGCCTTTCTCGTACAATTTAAGATGTAAAATAATTTTGTGTTCAAGTGACCCATATATATGATGTTTTTGTTTAGCTAGAAATTTACAGTTGACAAGTCTGGTGAAACAGTGATTTCAGTTGGGTTAAAACATGTTAACTCTTTCAGAACAAATTCATGAGTTAACTAGGGTGTTATGACATGAATCATATAGTCTTTCAGAAGTTTAGATTTAAAAAAAAAAAATGTGTAACTTGGGTTTCTCATGGGAAACTGCATACAATGGTCTTACCAACAGCTTGGATGTATGTATTTTACAAATTTTTAAACACATAAGAGAGTTTGGTTTAGATGACATAACTAACTCATTTGAAGGTGCACAAAAGCTTCTGTCCTTTGTACAAAGTTCACATTTGTAATCACTTTATAAAGTGATATGTTCCAGATATTATTGTTTCATTGTTCAGTTTACATTAAGAATTTTCTACCAAATTTGTACTGATTTAAGGTTAGGATTACTTGGAGATGCAACCTTTAGTTAGATTGGAATAGTTTTTGTGGAGATCAAACTAGTGAAGTGAACTATCGAAATTAATCTCTAAAAAGAAATTCAGAGCAACTATGTTTTCTTTCAAATTCTTGAGTTTTTTTTCTTTGTTTTTGTTCCATTCTGTAGTTTTATGAGAAGAATTAGTGTTTACAGGATTGTTAGCCATTCTGCGATGCTCAGAATTATTTGAATGTTTGCAAACTAACAGTTATAAAGAAAGTACTATTTTTTGTAGCTTTGTATTAGAGCTGTTTGTAACTGACTTTGAGAAGTACCTGAACTTTATCTAGCTAGATTGATGTCATGTAAACAGTGTTGAGTTTTGAATATGACCAGATGATTATACTATGGTGGTACCTAACTGAACATTATAAGATATAAATGTATATGGATTATACTATGGTGGTACCTAACTGAACATTATAAGATATAAATGTATATGGATTATACTATGGTGGTACCTAACTGAACATTATAAGATGTAAATGTATATGGATTATACTATGGTGGTACCTAACTGAACATTATAAGATACAAATGCATATGGATTATACTATGGTGGTACCTCACTGAAAATTATAAGATACAAATGCATATGGATTATACTATGGTGGTACCTAACTGAACATTATAAGATGTGAATGTATATGGATTATACTATGGTGGTACCTAACTGAACATTATAAGATGTAAATGCATATGGATTATACTATGGTGGTACCTAACTGAACATTATAAGATGTAAGTGTATATGGATTATACCATGGTGGTACCTAACTGAACATTATAACATTCTTCTCATATCTACTCCTCATTTCACAAATGGTATTTTCATTTTGAGAATTGTTAGGTAAATCATCTTGTAATGCATCAGGCAGATGCATCTTTGGCTGTTATTTTCACAAAATATTCAAACTAATGATTACACTCCCACTTTTTGAAGACACTGATACTACATACCCCTTGTTCCACTCTCAGTGCAGTAAGTGAATCATCTCTTATTCGACAGGTATGGATTGATTGGGATGCCTTTGAATACATTCTTCCCTCATCCATTCTGTACCTACAGTTTAGCTTAATAACGATACTTAAACCATCATATTCTGTCTAGGTACATTACCATCACTCTCTAGGTACATCACAATCACTGTCTAGGTACATCACCATCACTGTCTTGCAAGATAACAGGTTTGGTTCAGCAACCGAGAACTTCATAATAGTGCCAAACTTTTGTTTTAACCAAAACAAAATAAACCTTCCTGGAATGCTTTGTTTTAATTCATATTAAAATACTTGGTTGATTCAACTGATAGATGTTAAAATAAACCTTTCTGGAATGCTTTGTTTTAATTCATATTAAAATACTTGGTTGATTCAACTGATAGATGTTAAAATAAACCTTCCTGGAATGCTTTGTTTTGATCCATATTAAAATACTTGGTTGACTCAACTGACAGGTGTTAAAAAGATTTTAGCGTTCATTGGAAAGTAAGTCATGTTGTCTCAGTCGACTTTCCTTCCAGCTCAACTTCTCGAGATGACTGTTCAGTGACAACTACTCTTCTCATTACTTTGACCACAAATAATGCCTTGTGTGTCTGGTTTATATTCCAAGGTTTCTGTAGAGCACCTCCACCACCTATGATTAGGTCATATTATGCACAGAACTTTGTACAAGTGCCAAACCTGGAGACTTTTGATCATTCTGAGTGAATTGTTAAAGGGAATATAGTCATCATGAAGGTACTCAGGTTTAGTGGAAAGTAGCCATTATTTTGTTAAATTCTCACCTTCCACAGCACGTGTCTTCAGAGAAAAATGACAACTTAATTTTCTGTTAATAAACAACCACAATCCCCATTCCCGTGTTTTGTTAATAATGTATAAAACTTTTGGGTTCTAACAAATGTTTTGTTAATGTATATATATTTCAGATAATTAGCTGCAAAAAGTAAGAGTTTTATTCTGGAAGATTTTGAAGACATTTAATTACCTTTGTTGTTAGAGTTGAGGGTAGCCTTAAAACTGATTATGAAATAAAACACTAGATTTGTTAGGAAGAAACTGATGAATTATATTTTAGGTTATCATAAGTCATGTAGTGATGGTGTGTTTTCTTTTTGTTTTTATAATATGCTTGATAATAAAACTGACAATAAATACAGGACATTAAATATTTGTTATCTTCTGTATTAATTTTATAATAAACTAGATACTGTGAAAATTTAATTTTTTAAGTTTTTGTTATATAAGTGAGTCAATAAGCTCACTTTGATTAAAAAGTGACCTGTACATAGACTGTTGCTCATATCTTGCCATTTGACATGTTTACACTGCAGTAATTCTAACTTCATTAGGTCTGATTTTGAGATATTAAACCAAATCTCCAGGAAAGATAAAGAAATTTGACGTTATTAGTGTACTGTTAAAATATCTAATTTGTTTGTTGAATAAAGTGTTATCTATTACTTGTCTGTGTGGTTTGTGATATGCTAAAGTTCCAACATTAACCTGTTCAGTGCCGTAGACGGGATAACTCGTCCAAGCCGATCGGTACCAGTGCCACGGACGAGTTCATTCGTTCTCCATAACACCTAACTTCAACGCTAGATGTCAGCACCATACATGCATTTGACCTACTTACAAATTGTTTCACTTTCGATTCAAAATGGCGTCACGAAAAAGTTACAAAATGAAGAGGCATTAGAGTTGTATTGTAGCAGCTGAAATACTTGGCAGTCAACAGGTTAAGAAAGGATAGTGCTAAGTAACAGACACGTGTACAGAACAGTGTGGTTCCAATGTCTGATATCACTGTTGAATGTTTTGTGTGGTAGGTAACAGAAACTTCCCACATGTTCTGTAAGATCACTTACAGTCTAAAGAACTGTAATCTGGCAAATTAACTGTGTTATAATAATAAACCTAAAGAACAGTGATCTGGAAGCAAAATGTGTAATAATAATAAAAATAAGAGTCTAAAGAACAGTGATTAGGCAAACTAAATGAGTAATAATAAAAATAAGAGTGTAAAGAACAGTGATTAGGCAAATTAAATGACTAATAATAAAAATAAGAATATAAAGAACAGTGATTAGGCAAACTAAATGAGTAATAATAAAAATAAGAGTGTAAAGAACAGTGATTAGGCAAATTAAATGACTAATAATAAAAATAAGAGTGTAAAGAACAGTGATTAGGCAAACTAAATGACTAATAATAAAAATAAGAGTGTAAAGAACAGTGATTAGGCAAATTAAATGACTAATAATAAAAATAAGAATATAAAGAACAGTGATTAGGCAAACTAAATGAGTAATAATAAAAATAAGAGTGTAAAGAACAGTGATTAGGCAAATTAAATGACTAATAATAAAAATAAGAATATAAAGAACAGTGATTAGGCAAACTAAATGAGTAATAATAAAAATAAGAGTGTAAAGAACAGTGATTAGGCAAATTAAATGACTAATAATAAAAATAAGAATATAAAGAACAGTGATTAGGCAAACTAAATGAGTAATAATAAGAATAGAGTCTAGATAAGAGTAATCTGGCAAATTAAATGTGTTGTAATAAGAATAACAGTTCTGAAAACAGTTATATAATAAACTAAATGAGTAATAATAATAATATAGTGTAAAGAACATTAATTTGGCAAAGTAAAGGTGTAATAATAATAATGATTTTGAAAAACAGTAATCTAGCAAAATAAATGATGAATAATAGTGTCTAAAGAACAGTTATCTGGGAAATTAAATATGTAATAATAATAGAGTGTGAAGTATAATCATTTGTCAAATTAAATGTGTAATAATAAAATAGACTAAATAACCGTAATCTGGCAAACTAAATGAGTAATAATAATAACAATAGGCTATAGAACAGTAATCAGGGAAATATAATTAATAATAATAATAGAATCTAGTGAACAGTGATCTGATAAACTAAATGAGTAATAATAATATCAGGCTAAGGAACAGTAATCTGGAAAACAAGATGTATAATAATAATAACAGAGACAAAAGAACAGTAATCTGCAAACTATATGTGCTATAGTAATAATAACAGACTCAAAAGAACAGTAATCTGGAAAACAAGATGTATAATAATAATAACAGAGACAAAAGAACAGTAATCTGGAAACTATATGTGTTATAATAATAATAACAGACTCAAAAGAACAGTAATCTGGAAAACTAGATGTATAATAATAATAACAGAGACAAAAGAACAGTAATCTGGAAACTATATGTGTTATAATAATAATAACAGACTCAAAAGAACAGTAATCTGCAAACTATATGAGTAGTAATAATAATAGTCTGGTGTGATCTGAGAAAATAAATGAATTATAGTAAGAGTCTAAGGAACAGTAATCTAGCACACTAAATGTATTATAATAGTTTAAATTTACATTTAAACAATTAAATAATAGTTTCATGTTGTTTCACCAATGTTATTTATTCATTTTTGTTAGTTCATTCACTGACGTAAAGTCGTGTTTTATAATCCGTGCTTCAATAAAACAAGGTAAAATAAATATTTGTTTTTTATATTATTTATGCAAGCAAAAGTTGGTGAACTGAAATCCTAGATACATAGTTTTAATGAACGATGTCATATGATTATCTTAAAAAATAAATTATCAAAAAAATATAAAAATAGCAGTTCACTGTATAAAAGAATTCTTTTGCAAAAATAAAAAAGGCAAGTCTTAGTTGTGAATACACTATACGGTTTCCAGGGCAGAAGCCGAGTGAAATAACTCGCGAGTAAACAGCGAAACATTCGGTCATATCAACCGCTAGAAAAATGTATTTGTTTGTTTTGGAAATTCGCACAAAGCTACTCGAGGGCTATCTGTGCTAGCCGTCCCTAATTTTGCAGTGTAAGGCTATAGGGAAGGCAGCTAGTCATCACCACCCACCACCAACTCTTGGACTACTCTTTTACCAACGAATAGTGGGATTGATCGTCACATTATACACCCCCACGGCTGGGAGGGCGAGCATGTTTAGCGCGAGCGAGAAAAATGTAACGGAAAAAAAAGGAATACTTGATTATATCGTCTCATCAGAAACTTTTTACAGAAGTAAACAAAACCTTGACATAAACATAGTAGAATACTTCTTGGTATTTAGAATACACTTGCATCTCTTGAAATTCATAAAATGCATTTTAAATTATTGCAAGAAAAGTAACTTTTGACCGCAACATTAACAACAAAGTCATTTTCTTTAATGTTCCACAAAATAATAAATATTTTTGGCCTAAAATACATTCACAATTTTGACCTGTTTAGGATTCGCTACTAAGCAAATTCTTTGTTTCTCCTTGAGAAAACTTTTAATAAAAAATCGACTCTATATAATTTTGGGAATTTCGTGGAACACATTTTTTTAAAAATAAAATTAGTTATTTTAAAAATAAAGGATTTATAAATCAAATATTTAGATACATTCATCGTTTTGGATAGCATCGCTGATACCATAACACAAATTCTCGTTAACTTCGTGATGGAAACGCATTTGACTTCGAAAGCCACTATAGAATTTAATATTCTAGTCTTTAGTGCATATAAAATGTCATATATACTCAAATAAATTAATTCTTGAGTTATTATTCAAACTATCTCTGTTCGTGGTGTTCTATTTTATTAACCCCATCTCACCGGTGGCTCAGTGGGCTTATAACGCCAATAACTAGAAATTTTGATTGTAAAACAGTGTCATTTTTAAGAAATAAACGTAGGTTTAGTTTTAAAAATGTAAAGTGGAAACTCATACGCAAGGCTTATTCCGTCATGTATTAGATAATCGTTTTTGTTTTCTATCGAAAAGCTATACAAAGAGTTATCTGCTCACTGTTTACCGAGAAGTATTGGAACCTGAATTTTAGTATTGTAAGTCTATAAATTTACTGCTTATGAGAGAACGGCCCATATCAAATGGTCTTTTGTGTCGTATAAAATTTACTCGTACAAAATAAATTATGTGAAAAAACTTGAAATATTTTAAAATAAATCGTTTCATTTATATTTTATTCTACCTTAGGTACAATAATATAATTTTAAAAATAAACAGAACAAATTGGCTTCATCCACCTTCAGTTTGCAGCTAAGCCATTCGGTACATTGATAAACTACGCTAACCACTGACATTATCAACAAAGGCCTGTTAAAGCCTTGTGAAAACAAACTAGTAACTGGTAGACTTATATAAAGTAACAATTTTCTCAGATGCAGTAGGTTATAAATAGTACAGAATTAAATTTTTGTCAAATTTTCAAACCAAACTCTTGCAATACAGCTTCTTAGAATGATAAATTGTTTCATTGAAACCCAGAGACTTTAAATTGATAGTGATAGAGGGTGCTGTCACCTTTTATTTTAAACAAATATTTCTGCATTTTATTATTATGAAATTTTGCGATACATGACGCCACTAAGCTCCTATAAAAATTATGTAGACGTGTACAACTTTTTTCCTGACAAATTTTATGTTCGCGAAGGACAAAAATGCAATAAACAGTTCAAGACAACCAGACGAAAACAAATAAAAGCAACAATTTCTTGGATGCTTATCTTCGCCATCTCTGTCTCGTTATTAATTCTTTAGTGTTTAACAATATATGTCTCTTGATTTTAGTTGGATAAAAACACGCCATTTTTGTTTTTCGACACAGCGTACTCTTTGTTTCGCTACTCCACACTTTTAGTGATAGATGTTTATCATCCACACTTGTCTTTCAGAAATATTTAAAGTTTTTAATTTTTTGAAAGCTCAGAAGACGAATCACAATTTCAGGAATAGTCATCAGTAGGACTAGCTTATAGTTTCCTGCCAACGAAGAAATGGTGAAAACTGGATTCCTGTTTATGATTCCTGTTACAAGACAGAAATAATCACGCTATTCTAACACAGTTGGTTATTAGAAGAAGCCACATCATTTGACAGCACTCTCTTACAGGAATTAATAGAACGGCCTTGGTTTGGTTGTTCTGACAATAAATAAGTGTAATATGTTATATCTCACAAGAAAGTGGTTTATTAGTTTAAAAATATTTAATTATTTTTATGTACGTTCGGTCCAATTCTTTAGGACAAAAAAATATCAAAATGTCAGCTATTTCTAATCAACAAGAAACACCCATTTTATAAACTGAATAATTCATCTCTTCATATTCAATAACATAACTTACCTCATCTAACTCTTCGACAGATACTACGTTTCAAACTGTATATGTTAACATGTATTCTGATAAATTGTCTTCAAATAGAATTGATATATTATCAATATATATTATATTATTTTCTTTTAATTAAGGTTTACGTTAAAGAACCCACCTTTAGCGTCTCGTATAATAACGTAACAAGAGTTTACGTACTTAGATTTAAGTAACAGTAATGAAAAGAGATTCTCTACCTAAGCAAGTTCTTTATCTTACGTAGAGGTAAAAACATTCGATTTAGACAGCTCTCTTACCAGCGCCCCCCAGTGGCTCAGCGGTATGTCTGCGGACTTACACGCTAAAATCCGGGTTTCGATACCCGTGTTGGGCAGAGCACAGATAGCCCATTGTGTAGCTTTGTGCTTAATTCAAAACAACAACAACTCTTACCAGTATTGCACTTCCCTGGCGGAGAAGTAGGTTTATCGTTATCACCACTAGAGGGCGACATGCCTTGCGAAAATGGGATCAGCGCTCGTCTTCATGGCAGCCTAATATGTTTAACAGTGAATGGAACTTGTGGACAAGATACTGAAAAATACAAATATTGTTAAAGTTATGATACATCAGGAAACGTTGTCGTTAAAAACACTGTCCGCCTACACCGTAAACCTTTATCGCCTTTAAGAAATAAAATACGAGTATTGCCGCTTTCAGAATTAAAACATTTTCATGATGACGAGAAACCCACTTGAAATAAAATGTGTTCTCAACATGGCTGTTATGGGTATTAAAACCTTAATTAAAATAAAGTACATCTTCACGTCTGTGCCACATAATAATATCGTTGGTGGATCATAAAACATTTTTACTTCTAGGTTATAGCAAACAATCGCTTCTAGCTTACAAGTATTTTGTCTAAAAACTAATCCCAGTGGCTTCAATCTGTTGATTTATCTTTATAGCGTTTGTCGTTTTAGAGTATGTTTTCACCTCTTACAAGATTATACTTTTGTTTATTTGTTGAATTTTGCTCAAAACAACGCGAGGGCTATCTGCGTTAACCGTTCCTAACTTTGATAAGATATACTCGTAGTCAACAGTCAAACCTTAATAGTTATTTTGAGAAGAAACTTTTCTGGAAATAGAAATCAACATTATTATTTTATTAATGAAAATAATTCTTAAGAGAAACAACTTCGTCCTAGTCTGAGGACAACCAAGTTAAAAATACCCGCTTGTTGTTCTTTGCATTAGGGGGGTTCTTATAAATCATCAGAATATTCGATTTCTGGTTTAATCATTCTTTTCATATAGTCACTTGTTTTAAAGCAAAGTCACAACGTGCCAGAGGACATCGCACACTGCCCCGAATCCGAGTTGATGTAAAACTGGAAAAGGAAACCAGGATCGATGTCACACCAGAACGAAAAGCGACACTCCTCCTGTCTGCTGTGTGAAATGCGGGGAATCAAACCCTGAGTTTTAGTCTTATAAAACCGTAAACTTACTACTGACCCACCAGAGGACAGGATGGACGACATTGTTTCACTTTATTTTGTACTTTTATTCGAAGGTTATTGTTAAACTGATAAAAACAGAGAAAAACACCAGTTATAAATAAATATTTCTTCCCGTGGGGCGAGGGTAAGTTTAAAGACGTACAAGGCTGAACTCCTGAGTTTGATTCCTCGCTATGGACAGACAGCTGGATAAAATGGGTGGATTAGTTGGATGCGACTGCCCCAAACACTTTCGATCGAATACCCCCAGCCTAAAATAAAACTATTATAAAAACTCGAAAACTGAAGGTCGTTTTTTTAAAATGAACATATCTTTAGTTGCATTGCTATGACAACGGTTACTTCAGTCTTATCATATAAATCTATAAATCATTGTAAATGTTTTTAACAGCTGGCCTTTAGTAAATATCTTTTGTTTCATTTAACAACAAAAATCGTTCTCATTACTTTATCATTTTTAAATCTATTAATTAATAATGTTATCTATCCACGGTTTGTACTCGTGTGTTTCTCAAACCCTGGATTATTGTTTTGTTTTTTGAATCTCGCGCAAAACTACTCGAGGGCTGTCTGCGCTAGCCATTCCTAATTTAGCAATCTAAGACAAGAGGAAAGGCAGCTAGTCATCACTACCTACCAACAACTCTTGAACTACTCTTTTACCAACGAATAGTGGGATTGACCGTCACATTATAACGATCCCACAGCTAAAATGACCAGCATGTTTGATGCGACCGGGATTAAAACCCGCGACCTTCGGATTACGATTCGTATGCCTTAACCCACCCGGCTATGCCGGGCCTGTAATTAATAAAAACTACTCAACTGTAGTTTACTTAGCGATAGAGAACATTCAACTTGTTTAATAATCTTCATTAAACAGTTACTGTAACATTTACCTTGTTTAATAACCTTCATTAAACAGTTAGTGTAACATTCACGTGTTTAATAACCTTCATTAAACAGATAGTGTAACATTCACCTTGTTTAATAACCTTCATTAAACAATTAGTGTAACATTTACCTTGTTTAGTAACCTTCATTAAACAGTTACTGTAACATTTACCTTGCTTAATAACCTTCATTAAACAGTTAGTGTAACATTCACGTGTTTAATAACCTTCATTAAACAGATAGTGTAACATTTACCTTGTTTAATAACCTTCATTAAACAGTTACTGTAACATTTACCTTGCTTAATAACACCTTCATTAAACAGTTAGTGTAACATTCACGTGTTTAATAACCTTCATTAAACAGATAGTGTAACATTTACCTTGTTTAATAATCTTCATTAAACAGTTAGTGTAACATTCACCTTGTTTAATAACCTTCATTAAACAGTTAGTGTAACATTCACGTGTTTAATAACCTTCATTAAACAGATAGTGTAACATTTACCTTGTTTAATAACCTTCATTAAACAGTTATTGTAACATTTACCTTGTTTAATAACCTTCATTAAACAGTTAGTGTAACATTCACGTGTTTAATAACCTTCATTAAACAGATAGTGTAACATTTACCTTGTTTAATAATCTTCATTAAACAGTTAGTGTAACATTCACCTTGTTTAATAACCTTCATTAAACAGTTAGTGTAACATTCACCTTGTTTCATAATCTTCATTAAACAGTTAGTGTAACATTCACCTTGTTTAACAATCTTCATGCCCACACTGAAGGTATCTTTATCCCGGGAACAAGTGTCACCAGCTTGCTTGATGTAGGCCTCGCAGTTCCCCACTACTTTACCAACCTGTAATTCACGTGATTTTTAGGCTAAACATGCGAGTTCGTTCAAAATCCTTTGCATTGAAAAGCTTGAATATTTGTGATCGAAAACATAAAAGTTTATTTAAATGTTATTATAGAGTAAACTGAAGAAAACTAAACTGTTTACTAAAAACGTCAATTGTGTGTATGTGATAGGTATTGGAGTCCAAGTAAACTAGGTTTCCAAAGGTTGATTATACTTTGTTTTATTGGAATTAAGCAAAAGCTACACAATGGGCTGTCTGTGCTCTGCCCATCAGGGGTATCGAGACCCGGTTTCTCTTGGTGTGAGTCTGTAGACGCTGTAGTGAAGAAACGTGCCATCACAGCTGGGATCTAACGCTTGACTTAGAAATTTAGAAACTCTGATTCTTTTTGAAATTTCACACATTTTCCTCAGGGTATTTTTCATTCGGAGAGACATCGAATTGTTTGAAATGGTTTATAGAATGGTTACTGCTATTCTTTCTTTGATAGAAGTATTGTAATATTGAGATCCTTAAAACTGTTTTCTCCTGAAAAAAGAAGAGTTGGGGACGGTCTGATTGAAGTGTTTAAGACTACAAAAATAATTAATAATGTTGATGCCTTAACATTTCTTGTACTCAACACCGAAAATTATTGAACGAGGGGACAGAAGTACAGATTTAGCAAACTAGAAGCCGTCTTCAACTAAAGTTTTACTTTTGAAATAAGGTGGTTGGCCTATGGAACGGGTTATCTTCTGATGTTGTTGAGGCAGTAAGATTGAGTGAGTTTAAAAGAAAGCTTGATAGATATATGAATAAGGGCTAACTATTAAATTGTTTTTATTTAATAGTTTTATTTTGTCTTATAGAATGGGACAACTTAAATGGACTAACAGGTCCTTTGTTGTCCCTACACATTACGTTATGTTGATTTTGATGCACTCTTACTTGACACATTGGAAGTACACCACACCCGCTTACTACACTAGTTTGAACTGCATTTATTCCAAACACAAATCTACGACACATGAGAAAGGGGCACATATTTTTTTTTTCTGTCAGACACAGTTAAATTAATATTATAAAATAACAAAACCTCGGACCCCTTTTTTTTTGCCAAGAGCACACAACCAAAATTCTGGAAATTTATTCTATTAGGGTGTGGAAAGGTTAATATTTTTCGTGTCTCTTTTAAACAAATTATGAAAATAGTACACGTTTTCATTAGTTTGCTGTTTTTCTTCCATAGTACAACACTGAGTCACGCATAAACGTAATTTTGAAATTATGAACTCTCAAAGTTTTTTTTCAATGGTTTTGAATTTGTTAAAATAGTATTCCATTTTTATATAACTTCAAATAGCAGAAAATACAAAAAAACCTAAGTATTTTGATAATTTTCGAGCTATAAATGTAAAGACTACTTTGTGTGGTTTCTATTCTACTTACGAAACACTGGCGTCCTCGAATATCTTCACGTTGTGTGAAGAGGGCGCCACTTTCTTCCCAATTTCCAATGCACCGATATACGCGTTCTGGTAAATGAATGAAAATTATGAAAACCTGAATAAGGTCTCACTCTCTTACCGATTGACAGTAGCATAATTTAATAAACACAAAAAAATTAAATTATTGTGATACCAGGAAATTGTAAAACAAAACAATTACAACAAACAAATTACGTTTTAAAACTTTTTAAAGAACATAACGCACAGAGACGTCTTTATTGTAATATTCATAATAAATAACACACTTCCTGGATGTTAATTTGAAATATCGCATGCGTGCATGTGATGTAGCTTCCTTCTGGTACAGCGATAAGTCTACGGATTTACAACGCTAAAATCAGGGTTCGATTCCCCTCGGTGGGGTCAGCAGATAGCCCGATGTGACTTTGCTGTAAGAAAACATACACACACATAACATGCGCCGTAATAAACCTTAAAATTAGAAGATGGAAAGTTCTGTTCGGAGCACGTTGATTAGGGTCACGACCGAGACAATTCACCAACGTATGTTATAGTTTCATATCTGTTATCCATGCGCGTATTATAGTAACAATTCTTGCGCATAGATTCGAATCGTCAACTCGTGGGTTATAGATAATTCCGTTTGTAACTTTCTTTCTGGGTAAAAACGACTCGTTGCGCGCAAGGGATTAATTTCCACAGTTATTAACTACCAAACAATACCCCGACTCTGTGTAAGGCACATCGGTATTTCGCTCACGTTCTCTCTATTACTGTTTTATAATAAATATTAACCTCATTAAAAATGGCCTCGCCGATATTTAACTTGATCTCAACACATTGGTCAATAAATTGGCTTATTGTATTTTTTTAAATCCCAGAAACCAACGAGCCAAAGTTTGGTATATTTTCTATTGAGAAAGTTTTACTTTTTCAGTGCATTATTTCATCTAATAAAACTTTTATATGTAAAACAATAAAACAGTGCGTAATAACCTTCATTTTATCAGTATGTTTCCTTCTCATTTACAACAGTTTTCCAAGGATAAATTCCGTCAAAGCAAACCTGACATCAAGATTACGTGTAACAATATCTGTAAGTAAGAAATTATATCACTTGAATTACTTATGCCGTATCCACTGTCAAAACAAAAATCTGAAATGAAAATTTCAGTCACTAAAGTAATGAGACTTTTTGTTTTCAAACCCTGTTCAAAATATCTCGTTTCAATTTGTATAGTAATTAAAATAGAAACGGGAACCTTTAATTTCTCCTTTTCTGTCCTAAATACTGTTGCATCCAATAACTGATAGGCCCATAGACGAACTAAGAGTGTCGGTATGATTACAATAACTGATAGGCCCACAGACGAACTAAGAGTGTCGGTGTGATTACAATAACTGATAGGCCCATAGACGAACTAAGAGTGTCGGTGTGATTACAATAATTGATAGGCCCACAGACGAACTAGAGTGCCGGTATGATTACAATAATTGAAAGGCCTACAGACGAACTAAGAGTGTCGGTGTGATTACAAAAATTGATAGGCCCACAGACGAACTAAGGTGCGGTTATGATTACAATAATTGATAGGCCTACAGACGAACTAAGAGTGTTGGTGTGATTACAATAATTGATAGGCCTACAGACGAACTAAGAGTGTTGGTGTGATTACAATAATTGAGAGGCCTACAGACGACCTAATAGTGTCGGTGTGATTACAGACACTCAGTGACGACAGTAAGTACAAAATATAACAGTTCCAGACAGGCAATACTCATCTCAAGGTCGAAGTAAGAGATTTAAAGTGACTGATGAATATTCATGTTTTCTAAGTTGATGAAAATTAGGAATTAAATGGCAACTGTAAATATAACCAAAAAAACACAATAAATCTTATATTTAAACCACGTGTAATGTAATTTATTTACTTATAAATACAAAATTCTGTGTGAAAACAAAGATGATTGAGAAAAAATGCAACCATTGATATCTTCTGCATTCGGTACCGATGAGGCGTTTCCATCTGGACCTAGATTCTTTAAGTTGAATGACATACAAGATACACAGTAGTGACTGAGATGCTATGTATAGTATGAACTTACATAAACACCAACTGTTATGGTGTTAACTATATTAAGTTACTGAAGTGTAATTTATCATCAGTTTTATTTATACATCACAGTTAGGGTTAGAATTTTGAACCTAATATTTGTTATTTATTTAAAAAGTATAGTTTATTAATCTTGAGTTTTGTTTGGAGACATAGCCGACCAGTAAGATATCAAATCTAACCTTCATAAACATGCGATTTGTTGGAGCAGTTAGTGACTGAGTAGAACATGACGTCTGGGATGTTACAGTCCGAAGCTATCTTGGCAAACAGCCCGTGGAGTCGGGAACCACGCCCGTGAAGTCTCTTGTGATGGGACAAGAGGTGGCCTCTTTCACGGAAATTTCTGTAGACGGTAAGAACAGATTTGACACAATACTAACAGCGAGTACAAAGATAGAAATAATTTGTTACAGTGGGACACCTGTCGGCAACCAATAGAACCTTTAAAACGAAAAACAAATACAAGCATGACCTGCGTTTTTTATCTACACTATGGTTTATGGATTAAAACAACAAAATTTATAATTAATAGGAAAGTGACAGTCCAAACATAGGGACGCCCTTTAAACAAACACAAACGTATAGGTTGATGTTTGACTCTCTATACGCTGAATAAAATCCCTGAAATTTAGGAGTTCTGTGGACGGGGCGTGGCCTGGTGGATTGTATCTCACTGCAGTAAAATCACTGTAAGCGCTTGACAGGAGTAACAACAAAGTCCCACTATTCGATTAGAGCAGTGGTTTTCAAAATGTATTTCACGGACTGGTTAACCAACGTGCAAGCAACTAACGCCAAATGCCACGAGAGAACAAGAGAGTTGGGATAGAACTAGTAGGCGGGCGGTCTGCGGGGTATTTTGCCCAGCTGATTTAGAAATTCGAAAAATAATTACATATTCGTAAACGAATATTTTTTTACTGTTTGTGTCAAACAAAGCCGTCCCCGAGTTTCAATTGATAAACTAAATACAGGGTGGTCGCTAGAAAAGCGGAAAATTTGTCAAACAGCTATTTATTTTTACAAAGAATAACTTGTACAAAGATTTTTAAAGGCATATGTTATATTACACTCATAGATGCTCTAAATTATTAAACTCATGCATTTTATTCATGATGTAAAGAAATCAAAATAGAAATGAGTAAGCACGCATTTTATTCATGATCTCATCTGACCCTCAAATTTTCCGCTTTTCTAGCGACCACCCTGTAGTTAATCAACAGTACCCCCCGCCAACCTTTGAGATACCACTATCTAATCAACTAGTGAGGTTTGATTGTTACTTTTATTGTGCATTCACAACTCCTATAAACAAAGACTTTTTCTGGCAGTGGGATGTGAATCATGAACCTTCCTACTTACATCCTGATAAGGTTAAACCACTAGACCACACCTGGTCACTGATAAGTGATAAATAGTAGCAGCTACAACTAATGCTTACATCTGTTTTGTTTATTTAATCTATCAAAGAATTTACTTCCGTTCGTAAGTTAACGGTCTGACTGACGTGTTACAGGAAAGTTCACAAATGTACAGATATTTACGTGTTAGTGTTACATTAGATCCTTACTTCCTTGTGTTACCCATTCCTTGGACTCAAACTATTGATTATCCGAGAAGTGGGAACTGGGAGTTGATCCAAACACGATCTCCAGGATTTGTGACTTCGCCTTTCGAACCAAACACAGTTGTAAAAAGATTTTCCGCTTTAACAGAAAACACAACATGTAACATTTGGTGTGTTAGGGTGTTATAATATGTAGAAAACACACTTGTAACATTTGATGTGTTAACATTTTACAAAATGTAGAAAACACGCAACATGTAACATTTGGTGTGATAGGATGTTATAATATAGAGAAAACACACAACAGGTAACATTTGGTGTGTTACGATGTTATAGCATGTAACAAGATGAAACTTGTTAGTATTATATTATCTCCCGTAACATTTGATGTTCCATCGCATGAGCTTATCTGAGACTTGGTAGGTTACGTAACGGTTTCGTTACAACAAACTTACCACTGAGAGACAGTGTACACGAAGAACTGGTCGTCGGGTGTTTTGTTTTCCCTCTGTATGCAGGTCGCGCTGATTGTCTGAAAATTGACAAAATCTCCAAAAGTAAACCTTCTCCCGTCTACGAGGATATGTTCCCACTGTCCTTGACTCCAGTCAGGAAACTTGAAGTGAGGCCGAACTAATAGAGTTTTAGACTCAGGAACTGAGAAAGAAGAGTGATAAACATTAAAGTGACCTTCATCAGGCACACATGAAGGTATGTTTAATACGGTCGTTAAAGTGGCCTTCATCAGGCACACATGAAGACATGTTTAATACGGTCGTTAAAGTGGCCTTCATCAGGCACACATGAAGACATGTTTAATACGGTCGTTAAAGTGGCCTTCATCAGGCACACATGAAGACATGTTTAATACGGTCGTTAAAGTGGCCTTCATCAGGCACACATGAAGGTATGTTTAATACGGTCGTTAAAGTGGCCTTCATCAGGCACACATGAAGACATGTTTAATACGGTCGTTAAAGTGGCCTTCATCAGGCACACATGAAGACATGTTTAATACGGTCGTTAAAGTGGCCTTCATCAGGCACACATGAAGACATGTTTAATACGGTCGTTAAAGTGGCCTTCATCAGGCACACATGAAGACATGTTTAATAGTCACATAGGTAGTTAAAACTATCCATTACTTCAAATACGTATCCTCACTCAAACGTTTCTGTCGACAAAGTACCAGTACCATTTTTATTTAGTTTTATTTAACTGTCTCATCAGAATATTTTAATATTCCTGTTATTAAAACTATCCAACAGAACTACCCCTAAAGTTTTCTGTATGTTGTCGCTAAAACTTCTTAACGAAGTCTATATACTTCATCAGCGATATGCTTATAAGCTTTTATATAATTAAGATCCCAAGTGTTTTAACAACAGCCCCCCAGTGGCTCAGCGATATGTCTGCAAACTTACACGCTAAAATCCGGGTTTCGATACCCGTGGTAGGCAGAGCACAGGTAGCCCATTGTGTAGCTTTGTGCTTAATTCCAAACAACAACAACAGTTTTCACAGTGAATTAAAATGCACGCATGTTATGTTCCAAGACCTAAAAATAGCGTGTTTTCACATATACAGGTCTGAGAAAGGGAATACTATATTAAAATAATTTTGAACAAGCACCTCAGTTAGGCACGTGGAAATTAGAGGCGATTTGAATTTGTTGTCGAAAGGCGTGTATCAAAACCACATTTTGATATTGTTAGACCATTTTGAAAACTGCGATGTCCCCCCAAATCACTGATTGTTTTAGAGAGTAAAACAGCATACAACATAACTATGTATAATTTTTGTATGGAAATAACACCAAACAGATAAGACATGATTCTTGTAACATGAGTCAAACATTTTACAAATTAAAACGTGCTCGTGGTAGTTCTCACGGAAACAATCTGTTCGAGTCTCGGAATACATAACCGACGGATGTCAGTGATGATATTCTTCAACTGCCATTGTCGTACACTGGATGGATTATGGAAAGCATGCAGAACGAAGTTGTATACTTCAGACATGATATCCTTATGACGTAAGTTTATGTAATGTGGTTATTACCACGATTTAGAAAGAGCGTAACTGGACATGAACTATAACGAAGTGATGAGACTCCAAAACCATTTTAACACCACACAGTCAATCCTCTGTGTTTTTGGTCTTCGTATACGAACATTTAAGTAGGATTTAAAATCCTCGTTTAAGGACCTAGCTTTGACAAAACTGTATTGATGTATATAGTACAGTTGAGGATGAAACTCATTGTGTTTCACTGTATAATTTTCAAACTGTAACATGTTTTATCAGGCGGTATACAGCCCGGTTCTGAGCACGATACGGACCACCTGTGCTACAGCGGTATACAGCCCAGTTCTGAGCACGATACGGACCACCTGTGCTACAGCGGTATACAGCCCGGTTCTGAGCACGATACGGACCACCTGTGCTACAGCGGTATACAGCCCGGTTCTGAGCACGATACGGACCACCTGTGCTACAGCGGTATACAGCCCGGTTCTGAGCACGATACGGACCACCTGTGTTACAGTGGTATACAGCCCGGTTCTGAGCACGATACGGACCACCTGTGTTACAACAACCAACGATCGGTTTAATTATTATCTACATGATAATCCCCTGCCCCATGTCACAAAACATCAAATAATCTACATGATAAACCCCTGCCCCATGTCACAAAACATCAAATATAAATTTTAAAAATGAAATATTTGTTAACATGTTAAAGATTTCTGACTTACTTGGAGAAAGCAACAGAGACTCGTAACCTTCTGATGAACTGCGAAGTCTGATGAAACAGGCGGAGTCAGCAGATAAAGAAATAAAGACAACCCCTGTTTCCTCATCTTTCTTGTACAACTGTTCGTGAAATAAGTGGAAGTTATAATTTAACTCTGGTCTTTACGTGAAGATAATTATTATCTCTTTAACTGACTTAATAACTTGCTGGCATATCTTTATTCACTGCAGTGAAAAATCAGGTGAAAAGTTCAAGCGCCGTAACAAACGTGAAATCTGAGACTGCGTTGGTTATTGTACCCCCCCCCCCACAGAAACCAGAAGGTGTATTAACACTTCAATTTGTTCAATATTAAAAAAGGTGGTTTTCAGCCCATGTTTTAGAGACAACTTTAGAACACGATTTCTTTTGTTAACTGATATGTTTTTAAAGTGAAACGCAGCATCCTCAAGTCTTTATACTATCTAGTACTAAGGTCTACCTGCTGGAAATAAACACAGTATATAGCAATAAAGAAATATTCTCAGCATCATTAATTAAACACCTCTCAACGTTCTGCTATCAGTGTTTGATGTTTAACTTTCAGTTGAAGTATGAATTATTTCATCTGTGATTCGATTAGAAGGTTGAAGCATCATTGTAGTCAGCAGTGGGATGAGTAGACAGGAATACTATGAAAACAGTTACAGGCATAATATTATACATAGCTTGCTTCACAAAATCTACCAAGGTGGTTCTAAATAGTTCCTGAATACCTTTGTGTGTCATTTGGAGAATTCCATGTTTCTTGTTCTTGACCATTAAGTTAATGATCCACTAATGAATTTCAGTAAACATGCCAATTTAAATCACTTTTTGTAGCTCTAAAGACAGTGTGGGGAATATTTCCTTTCTGAGTAATAAAAATGTCCAATAAAGTTTGATTAACATTAAGAAAAAGAAAACGAATTAGATAGTCCATTTTAAAATATCCCCCAGTAAGAGTCCTGCTAATAAATTAAACTATTGTTTTAAGATTTTCAAAATATGATGACTTATTGGTGCGGATATTAGCATGTTGTTAAGGTAAGCCAACATTTCAAAGTGATGTATCACTTAACAAATTGTTCCTACATATGTACACTTAGTAATGTTGTAATCATGTGATAAATGATAGACTTGTTAGAGCAGTATTATTACATCTGTTATTAATAAACATACTTTCATATGGAATTTGAATGTTCTATATATTAAATAAAGTTGTTTTTGGTCACCGAAAACGAGAAATACCAAGAACTCACTGAAACATACAGTCTGGAAACTGCTGGCGTTTTACACACCTAACCAGACGCTACGTAATCAGCGGTGCGTGACGCTGCAGAAAACGAAATACCACATTCTGAGGTTGTCCGATACTTTAAACATTAATAATGGAAAGTGTTTTAATGAATCATTTTTAACACGAGACTGTGACGATAGAAGATGCTTTCTTCTTTTTATGTGGATAAACAAAAGAAATATAACTTGATAAATATTGCTTCAGTTGAGTCAGAATGTTATATCGCATTCCGAATATTAATTTAGAATAAAGATCTACAGAAACGTTTAATGACTAAATTCAACGCTCTAGTCCACTGGTTCATAACCTTTTTCATCGTCTTACCCCCTGAGACTCTCTAGGGTATCACCGTGACCCCTATAATGATTTTTGTAATGGTGAACTTTGCGTAAAGGTAGAATAAAACAAAAGTGTATAAAAATCCTAATTTATTGAAAATGTTACAAATAAATGGCCTTGAGAAATGTTACAAGTGTAGACAATCACAAAATCCATTGAATTACTGAACATCATACAAAACCCGCTTATTCACTCAGTGTGAGGGTTAATATAATATATACATATATAGAGAGAAAATATACTAAATGTTCAAAATTCAAAACGATGTAATATACGAAAATTTTTACTCAAAATTAGACAGGCGGTTTCTCAACAAGCATCTCGACACAGTTCATCTGTTGTACTTCGTGTTTCTCATTGGTGGACAGTTACAGGCACTTGTCACAAAACTACAAACTGCTCTGTGATTTTCCCAGTGATTCTCAAACCATCCGTGACCCTAAGAAACTTCAAACAACCCCCATGGGTCACGATCCCCAGGTTAAGAACCACTGCAGTCTAGCCTAAAGATGTATGTGGCTTACCTCACAACGATACTTGGGTCTCCCCTCTTGTTCTGGCCGAAGATCCATCAGAGCAAGATGGCGATCTTCGTTAGGCTCTTCCCAGTCCCCTAAACACAAAAACTGGACGTCTAAAAGAAAAACAACAACAACAACAAAATGTTGTTACATTGATAACAATGCTTTAAATTAGAAGTTAGTCCTAGCTCAGGTACATAATAACCTATAATATATAAACGTGTCATCTTATTTTATACTTTCATTAGTATTTAGTCCTAACTCAGGTACGTAAGAACCTATAACATATAAACGCATCTATTTCATGCGTTCCATTGTTATAGTTAATTATGACAAGTAGAAAGGTCTCAAACTGACAACTTTCGATAATAACATTTTTATTATTCATACAAACGTAGAATAATTCGGATAGTAAAATTTGTATGGTTAGCACAGACTTATGGACCTTCCAATAAAATCGAAAAATATCCTTTGTTATTGTAAATAAAAATATCGAACTCACGTTAAGTTCCGAAATAACATTTGTATTGTTATTAGAAAGTTAGGGAACTCACGAGTTTCAAATGTAAAGTTTGTTAAACTTGTGTTTCGAATAGAAATGTTTATGGAAGTCATTTTCCTCAGTTTCACTTTAGGGTTGTTTGTTTTTGAATATCTAGCAAAGTTACATGAGGACTAGCTGTGTAAGACTAGAGGGAGGGCAGCTAGTCATCACCACCCACCGCCAACTCTTGGGCTACTCTTTTTACCAACGAAAACTGGGATTGACCGTAACATTCTAACTCCCCCGTGGTTGACAGGGCGAGCATGTTTGGAGCGACAGGGATTCGAACCCGTGACCCTCAGATTAGGAGTCGAACGCCTTAACACACTTGGCCATGTTGGACCACCACTTTAGGAACAACTTTTATCTTACTATTCAAGTATCGAAATTTTTAAAACAAATAATCTATTGTGATAGCCTTTCATTGTTACGTTTAAAGGTAATAACCTATTGCTACATGTTAGCATTGTTACATTTAAAGCTGATAACCTATTGCTGCATGTTATCATCGTTACGTTTAAAGGTAATAACATATTAATCCATCTTATCATTGTTAGGCCTGGCATGGCCGAGCGCGTTAAGGCGTGCACTCGTAATCCGAGGGTCGCGGGTTCGCGCCCGCGTCGCGCTAAACATGCTCGCCCTCCCAGCCGTGGGGGTGTATAATGTGACGGTCAATCCCACTATTCGTAAAAGAGTAGCCCAAGAGTTGACGGTGGGTGGTGATGACTAGCTGCCTTCCCTCTAGTCTTACACTGCTAAATTAGGGACGGCTAGCACAGATAGCCCTCGAGTAGCTTTGTGCGAAATTCCAAAACAAACAAACAAACAAACAAACTTATCATTGTTATGATTAGAAGTAATAGCCTATTGCTACTTCTTACCATTGTAACGTTTAAAGGTGATAACCTATTGATACGTGTTATGATTGTTATGTTTCAGTAACTATTATCAATCCTTAGCTTAACTAAACTTAGTGTTTACAATTTGTTCTTAAAAGTAGCGCCTCCCAGTGCAACAGCGGTAAGTCTATTGACGTATATCGTTAAAAAACTAGGCTTCGATACTCGTAGTGGCTACAGCACATGTACCTTTGTAAGTAATAATAGGTAAACAAACTCAGTAATAAATATTTTATGTTATTCAACCAATAAATACATTTAGGCTTACTAGTACTAATTTTTATATTTAGGCTTACTACTTCTAATTCTTACATTTAGGCTTACTACTACTAATTCTTACATTTAGGCTTACTACTACTAATTCTTACATTTAGGCTTACTACTACTAATTCTTTATAATATAAAAATCATACTCATATCTGGGAAGTTGCATTGTCGAAATCGGATGCCCAGACTGTTACCATGGGGACAGCTGCTAACCTCTGAGAAAGGATGAGGACATTGAAACTCTTCATTCTTCGCTGTGTAGGTGAAGTGATACCGACCGTTGGTGTGACAAAAAATATTCTGAATCGTGAACACAGTCTTAAGATCTTGTTTCCCTAAAAGTATTAAAATACACATTCATAGACTATAACTTTTGTCATAAAATAGATTGTAGTCATTCAAATACGCTTCTTCAGGGCCAATTTGCTGTTTCATTACTCAATACCGTACATAGTAAAAACTAGATCCAATTGTATCAATGAGGACAAATACCCAATTCAAAGATAAATAATGTTATCTTTATTGATACGTTATGTCACTGTTACGACACTATTAAAACAATTCGTTCACGAGTACATAAACGAAACGATAACAGGTTACTAGAACTGATAAAACATCTAAACTCAGAGAACTCATAAAAACATTATGAGTGTCTTTCGATGGGCAAACGATAAATTTAAAGACTCACAACGCTAAAAACTGAAGTTCGATTCCTCGCAAAAGACATAACAGATAGTCCAATGTCGCTTTGCTCTAAAACAAACAACTAAGCCTAACATTTCATATCAGTACTAAAACTATATTAATCCGGCATGAAAATGAATAGAGAATATTATATAACAGAAAATTAAAAATTAACCTCACCGAAACATTAGTTTAATGCTCAGTGTTGACGAAACTTTCGGGCGTAATCCCATTAATATCACACACGATTCAAATAACTTGAAAGTCTCCCGTTTTGTTCAAAATCTACATAGTATGTCAAGAGACAATCTAACGTCATAAGTTTAAATATAATTCCGAAAATTCTAAAAAAACAAGAAAAACTACAGGGTGGTCGCTAAAAAAGCGGAAAATTTGTCAAACAGCTATTTATTATTACAAAAAATAACTTTTACAAAGTTTTTTAAAGGCATATGTTATATTACACTCATAGATGCTCAAAATGATATTAAAATCATGCATTTTATTCATGATGTAAAGAAATCAAAATAGAAATGAGTAAGCACGAATTTTATTCATGATCTCATCTGACCCTCAAATTCTCCGCTTTTCTAGCGACCACCCTGTACAAACGAAACTAACATTAGCGCCATAAGAAATAACGAGAGCAAATTATAACTTAATGTGTAACAAAGAGATATAATTATAAACTAATATATAATCGTGAGATATACTTATAAATTAATGTCTGAGCTTGAAATAGTCTAAAGCTGTCCTTAAGGGCCGTGTGTGGCCTACTGGTAAGCCATGTTAAAGTATGAATTTGAAGATAAAACAAGGGTTTTTCCCAATATTGTCGTTCTCTGATACACACAACAAAAGATTCATCAATACTGTCGTTCTCTGATACACACAACAAAACTTTTCCCAATATTATCGTTCTCTGATACACACAACAAAACTTTCCCTAACATTGTCGTTCTCTGATACACACAACAAAACTTTTCCCAATATTGTCGTTCTCTGATACACACAACAAAACTTTTCCCAATATTGTCGTTCTCTGATACACACGACGAAAGTTTCACCAGATATTTTTTCTCTGCTGCTCGTGACAAAACTTTTCCTGACGTTACATTGCTATGTTTGATTGGTACAGTTAACAAAAACTCTCTTCTTACGTTCAGTAGGTAAGTCGGTACAGGAGAGAGAATTGTAAGGTTTGTTATGTGATAACGAATTACAGAAATACAGTAAACGTGTTTAGACTGCACAGAATGTTTGGGTTTAATTTGAACTGACCAGAAGTAGAATAATTTGGTGAACAGAATCTTTAGTTTCCACAAACCGAATTTTCATACAAAGTCTACAAATAGGATGTTTTATAACACCAGGTAACACTGTAGTATTTAACTAGTCTCTTTTAGCATGTTGACATTCATGTGCAGTGATTTATCTGTGTTAAACACACGTGGAAGAACGCGAAGAGTGCTGTGTTTGTAGAAAGTATGTCACTTGCCACTACTCACGGACCATGGTAATATCGGTATGCATTGATTGACATCCTTATAACACCCAACAGTCTACTTTCAGAAACCATGATACGACTTTAGTATTCTTGTTTTAATTACACTCGCCAGTTAAAAAACAAATCCACACACAAATTATTGTAACGCTTGAGGACATTCTGTACAAAACTAGGCGCTACACAGAACGAGAAACTATTGTAATGTCGCCCCAGGACTGATTGAATCAACTTAGCCAGCTAGTAGCTTAGTTTAGAATTACTAGGTTTTACTACGAGGTCTGTTCAAAAATACGCGGACTATTTGAATTGCGCGGCTCCAGTTGGTTCCAGGGGAATCCGCTTGGTGTCGCTAGGTTTGCACAACTCAGCTGTTTACGACGCCATTTCCCGATTGCAGATATCTTCATTTGTGTATTAGCTACGCAGTTTTAAGTGAAGTGCGATTTTTTCGTTTGGCGGATTTCAGAATGAATGATCTGAAGGAGCAACGACTTGCTGTGAAATTTTGTGTTAAACTTGGAAATTCTCCGACTGAAACTTTTGCTATGCTTAACACAGCTTACGGTGATGTTGCTATGAAGCGTACGGCATGTTTCAAGTGGCATGAACGTTTTAAGGATGGTCGATAGTCCATTGAAGATGATGATCGTCCTGGACGTCCTTCCACGTCAACTGACGGCCCACACGTCGACAAAATCAACACCCTGGTGCGGACAGTCAGCTGGTCTGACTGTCAGGGAGCTTGCTGAAGAGTGTGGGATATCAGTTGGATCTTGTTACGAGATTTTGACCGAAAAATTGAAGATGCACCGCGTTGCTGCGAAATTTGTGCCTCAAAACTCGTGAGTTTTTGACCAAACACTCGATCACTGTTCTTTCCCACCTCCCTACTCACCTGATCTTGGTCCTTGCGATTTTTTCTTGTTCCCCAAACTCAAAAGACCCTTGAAAGGGAGAAGATTTGAGACGATTCCCGAGATTAAGGCAAATGCGACGAAGGAGCTGAAGGACATTATAAAAGAAGCGTACCAGGACTGTTTCAACAAGTGGAAACACCGTTGGGATAAGTGTGTGCGTTGGGGAGGAGAGTACGTTAAAGGGGTCCCAGACCTGTAACTTCTAAATAAAGTATAGTTTGTTTTATGACGTCAGTCCGCGTATTTTTTGAACAGCCCTCGTATACTAAAGTAATCTCGAGATTGTTGGGGGCCAACAAGACCCCCTTCCGCGAGCTCTTTTACCAACGAGAAGTGGGACTCATCAGAACGTTCATACTGCATGCTCGGCGGCGGGATTTGATCTCGCGAACAAAACAGTTATTGGTTAGAGTTGAGAATTATCTTTGTGTAATCTCTACAAGTAGTGTACTTGAAATATGCGATAAATATTAAATATTTGTTAAATAATTTAATTTCATAATTTTTGTGAAAGTCCATTTTATTTACTAGTTTGTTTTGTACACAGTTGTCCATAACTCCATGATTGCTTGTTAAGTGTACCTTTGAGCGAAATTCAAAAATGAACAAAAACAAACAAACATAATGAAAAAAAATACATAAATGTGTTACTAAAGGAAGTTTTGGACGTGATCCATTAATCGGTCTTTATGACCACTTACCGCAGAAATGTTATCCACACTCTGGTGTCATTGGTCAGCTTTAATAACAAATAATCCAATCAGTCGTTCAGACAAAAGTAGCACGAGCATTGGCTTGTTGACTAATTGTCTTTCCTCTATGTTATCAGAGATGGCTTTAAATAGATAACCCTTGAAAGAAACAAATAACTACACTTGCTTTGAAAAGAGTCGTGTTCTGGCACTCCGTCTTGCTCCTTCTACCAAGTGTGTTGTTTCTATATCTAGTGATGCTGAGTCATGAGTAATAACAAGTTGCAGAATATTTCTCGTGAGATAAATTATGTGTACATTAATATCCGTTACCTTCATCAGAAACACAAGTTGAGCGTGGCACGTGAAACGTTAATTTAATTTATAACAAACTAATGTCAGTTTAAGCTGAAGTGAATTATAACATGACAATAATAAATAATGATGTGGCAAACATTTCGGTCAAAATAAGAATAATTTTAAGTAACGAACTCAAGCACAAATGAATAGTTTCATTACAGACTCCACGTGATGAATGGTAAACTCATGGAAACCAGGAAACAATGAGAACAATGGAAAGTTCAGTTACCAACAATGATTTCCATGAGAATCACGAAAAGGACGAGTGTCAGTGATTTAAATACAAGCTAATGAAATATTGTTTGTGTTTGTTTTTGTTTGTTTTGAATTTCGCACAAAGCTACACGAGGGCTATCTGTGCTAGCCGTCCCTAATTTAGCAATGTAAGACTTGAGGGAAGGCAGCTGGCCATCACCACACACCGCCAACTCTTGGGCTACTCTTTTACCAACGAAAAGTGGGATTGATCGTTACATTATAACGCCCCGCGGCTGGGAGGGCGAGCATGTTAAGCGCGACTCAGATGCGAACCCGCGATCCTCGGAGTACGAGCGCATGCCTTAACGCGCTCGGCCATATCAGGCCTATTATTTGTGTGGTTGTGTTCTATAAGACCTAGACATTATTAGTTAATGGTGTTTGTGTGGTTATGTTCTCTAAGACCCAGATATTATTAGTTAATGGCGTTTGTGTGCTATAAGACCCAGACATTATTAGTTAATGGTGTTTGTGAGTTTGTGTTTTATAAAACCCAGACATTATTAGTCAATGGTGTTTGTGTTCTATATGACTCAGACATTATTAGTTAATGGTGTTTGTATTCTATAAGACCCAGAGATTATTAGTTAATGGTGTTTGTGTGGTTATATTTTATAAAACCCAGACAGTATTAGTCAATGGTGTTTGTGTTCTATATGTCTCAGACATTATTAGTTAATGGTGTTTGTGTTCTATAAGACCCAGAGATTATTAGTTAATGGTGTTTGTGTGGTTACATTTTATAAAACCCAGACATTATCAGTTAATGGTGTTTGTGTGGTTGTATTCTATAAGACCCAGACATTATGAGTTAATGGTGTTTGTGTTCTATATGACTCAGACATTACATTATTATTAGATAATGGTGTTTGAGTGTTTGTGTTCTATAAGATCCAGACATTATTAGTTAATGGTGTTTGTGTTCTATAAGACTCATACATTATTAATTAATGGTGTTTGTGTGGTTGTGTTCTATAAGACCCAGACATTATTAGGTAATGGTGTTTGTGTGGTTGTGTTCTATAAGACCCAGACATTATTAGTTAATGGTGTTTGTGTTCTATAAGACCCAGAGATTATTAGGTAATGGTGTTTGTGTTCTATAAGACCCAGACATTATTAGTTAATGGCATTTGTGTTCTATAAGACTCATACATTATTAATTAATGGTGTTTGTGTGGTTGTGTTCTATAAGACCCAGACATTATTAGGTAATGGTGTTTGTGTGGTTGTGTTCTATAAGACCCAGACATTATTAGGTAATGGTGTTTGTGTTCTATAAGACCCAGAGATTATTAGTTAATGGTGTTTGTGTGGTTGTGTTCTATAAGATCCACAGATTATTAGTTAATGGTGTTTGTGTTCTATAAGACCCAGACATTATTAGGTAATGGTGTTTGTGTGGTTGTGTTCTATAAGACCCAGACATTATTAGGTAATGGTGTTTGTGTGGTTGTGTTCTATAAGACCCAGACATTATTAGGTAATGGTGTGTGTGTTCTATAAGACCCAGAGATTATTAGTTAATGGTGTTTGTGTGGTTGTGTTCTATAAGATCCACAGATTATTAGTTAATGGTGTTTGTGTTCTATAAGACCCAGATATTATTAGGTAATGGTGTGTGTGTGTTGAATGTGTAGGTTACAGATTATGTGTTGAAATGAGAAAGTTAATTCAGTGTGCAGCCTGCTTCCATGGGTAATTTATGACATTTAGGGAGAGAAACACAAGCAAAAAAAACACACCAGAACCATATATGTTTTGTGATCTGCTAATATTTTTGTTTAATTTTCCGACTTGAAGTTCCATAGAGCAATAGAAATATGGAGATAAAAAACTTGTGAGATATGGAGTTAAGGAACTCGTGAAACATGGAGCTCAAATTGTGGAATATGGAGTTAAGGAACTTGTGGAACATGGAGCTCAACTTGTGAGACATGGAGTTAAGGAACTTGTGGAACATGGAGCTCAACTTGTGAGACATGGAGTTAAGGAACTTGTGGAATATGGAGTTAAGAAACTTGTGAAACATGGAGCTCAACTTGTGAGATATGGAGTTAAGGAACTCCTGAAACATGGAGCTCAACTTGTGAGATATGGAGTTAAGGAACTAGTGAAACATGGAGCTCAACTTGTGAGATATGGAGTTAAGGAACTTGTGAGATATGGAGTTAAGGAATTTGTGAGATATGGAGTAAAGGAACTTGTTAGATATGGAGTTAAGGAAATTGTGAAACATGGAGCTCAACTTGTGAGATATGGAGTTAAGGAACTCCTGAAACATGGAGCTCAACTTGTGAGATATGGAGTTAAGGAACTAGTGAAACATGGAGCTCAACTTGTGAGATATGGAGTTAAGGAACTTGTGAGATATGGAGTTAAGGAATTTGTGAGATATAGAGTTAAGGAATTTGTGAGATATAGAGTTAAGGAACTCGTGAAACATGGAGCTCAAACTTGTGGAATATGGAGTTAAGGAACTTGTGAGATATAGAGGTAAGGAACTTGTGAGATATGGAGTTAAGAAACTTGTGAGATATAGATTTAAGGAAACTGTGAAACATGGAGCTCAACTTGTGAGATATGGAGTTAAGGAACTTGTGGAATATGGAGTTAAGAAACGTTTGAGATATGGAGTTAAGGAATTTGTGAGATATGGAGTTAAGGAACTTGTTAGATATGGAGTTAAGGAACTTGTGAGATATAGAGTTAAGGAAATTGTGAAACATGGAGCTCAACTTGTGAGATATGGAGTTAAGAAACTTGTGAGATGTGGAGTTAAGGAATTTGTGAGATATGGAGTAAAGGAACTTGTGAGATATGGAGGTAAGGAACTTGTGAGATATGGAGGTAAGGAACTTGTGAGATATGGATGTGAGGAACTTGTGGAACATGGAGCTCAACTTGTGGAATATGGAGTTAAGAAACGTTTGAGATATAGAGTTGAGGAATTTGTGAAACATGGAGCTCAAACTTGTGAGATATGGAGTTAAGAAACTTTTGTGATATAGAGTTAAGGAACTTGTGAAATATGGAGTTAAGAAATTTGTGGAATATGGAGTTAAGGAACTTGTGAAATATAAAATTCAAACTTGTGAAAAATGGAGCTTAAACTTGTGGAATATGGAGTACAAACCTGTGGAATATGGAGTTAAAAGAAAACATGCACACCACGTTTATTATTAACATCTGGTAGCTCCCACATCGTTTTAACTGCTTGTATAGTTTTTAAACTTCATACGTTTAAACAAAATGGTTCCAAACACTTGTAACAAGTAACATTAATTAATATATGGATTACATTATTTCCTTGCCAAACGAGTACATTATAACATACTGGTATAACAGTAAACCTAACACTGTATCAATACATTAAAGTTTGTTTATACATACGTATACTTACTATATAAAATTATTTCTTTAAACCGTTTCTCAAACACAGCTTTGTCATCGGGGCACGTGACACGTGCTGCCTTTTCATTGGTGTAACATCTACCGAGTCCTATTATCGTAAAAACAACAACCATTGCTTCATTTAATATGTTTTGTTTCTAAACATAAAGAAACAAATAGTATTATACTTCATACACATAAACCAATACAGTTTGTTAATACACACACATAAACCAATACAGTTTGTTAATACACACATATAAACCAATACAGTTTGTTAATACACACATATAAACCAATACAGTTTGTTAATACACACACATAAACCAATACAGTTTGTTAATACACACATATAAACCAATACAGTTTGTTAATACACACATAAACCAATACAGTTTGTTAATACACAATACATTTTATCTTATACGTATGTAAACTTGTACGTTTTATTCCTTCGACCATATAAACCAATACGTTTTGTTTCACAATACGTGATGAAGTGTGACTCAGTTTACTTGAAAGTTTAATAAACAATATAAAACATGAATTACAATAAGTTTGATGTACTGTAGTGAATGTTGGATTACCGAGGGAGCTGTTGTAGTTTCTCTGTTACTGTCAGCTATTCAGTCAGTTCAGTTTGAAGGTTGTTTTTGTGACTCAGTATAAGAGACACCTGAGAGTGTCTGAGAATGGCTGGAACGGATATTTACACTTTCACTGATAAAGAGAAAACAACCGTCCCGGGTCAGCTTCAAGTTATGATGACGAGTACATGTTTATACTCATGTCCTTAAGACACGTGTCCTGCAAGTGACCTCATTTGCAAACTCTCTTTCTTAATCTGAAGATGACCTAGGAAGGTGGGAATATCATATATGTAAAAACATCTGGTGTGGGTTGAGAAAATTTGTATGTAGAGGAGCAAACAACGTCTCGATCTTCTTCGGTTGTCGTCAGGCTCATAAAAATGAAAGAGGTAAGTGACCGATAGCTGACCACATGTTTGATGGGGTTGTGTAACTAAGTGTAGGAATGCAGAGGGCGTGCTTAGATGTTTGATTATATTTGTTAATACAGGTATACAGGTGTTCCTCTGTATTTCTAGTGGGTTTTTCGTCATTAAGAAGGACGAGAGTGTCATAATCACTAGCGAAGTTAACAAATATGTCAAACGTTTTGTTTTAACGTCTGCCAATTGTAAACACACTTGAAGAAACAAAACACTTTCTTTCATGATAACAAGAAACTCACTTGAAATAGAAACGGATCTCAGAACAGTTGGTGAGAGTATTAACAATTTTATTGATAAAAAGTGAACAACGTGGAGACCGTCAGAAAAATTAACACCTTTACTGATAAAAAGAGAACAACGTAGAGTCCGTTAGAAAAATTATTACTGACGTATTGTTGACGTAACAACAATAACTTATACAAACATAAAGAACAAACACAAGTTCCATTGTTAATCACCTGTCTTTTACAATGACGTTACAACAATAACTTATACAAACATAAAGAACAAAAACAAGTTCCATTGTTAATCACCTGTCTTTTACAATGACGTTACAACAATAACTTGTGCAAACATAAAGAACAAACACAAGTTCCATTGTTAATCACCTGTCCTTTACAATGACGTTACAACAATAACTTGTACAAACATAAAGAACAAACATAAGTTCCATTGTTAATCACCTGTCTTTTAGTGTATTTTGTGTGATTAGTGTATTTATCAACAGTTTTACATGCCCTAGAACTGAATGATTAATGTATTTATCAGCAGTTGTACATGCCCTAGAACTGTACGATTAGTGTATTTATCAACAGTTGTACATGCCCTAGAACTGAATGATTAGTGAATTTATCAACAGTTGTACATGTCCAGAAACTGAATGATTGGTGTATTTATCAGCAGTTGTACATGCCCTAGAACTGAATGATTAGTGTATTTATCAACAGTTGTACATGCCCTAGAACTGAATGATTAGTGTATTTATCAACAGTTGTACATTCCCTAGAACTGAATGATTAGTGTATTTATCAACAGTTGTACATTCCCTAGAACTGAATGATTAGTGTATTTATCAACAGTTGTACATGGCCTAGAACTGTATGATTAGTGTATTTACCAACAGTTGTACATGTCCAGAAACTGAATGATTGGTGTATTTATCAGCAGTTGTACATGCCCTAGAACTGAATGATTAGTGTATTTATCAACAGTTGTATATGCCCTAGAACTGTATGATTAGTGTATTTACCAACAGTTGTACATGTCCAAAAACTGTATGATTAGTGTATTTATCAGTAGTTGTACATGCCCTAGAAATGAATCATTAGGTGTATTTATCCACAGTTGTACATTCCCTAGAACTGAATGATTAGTGTATTTATCAACAGTTGTACATGCCCTAGAACTGAATGATTAGTGTATTTATCAACAGTTGTTCATGCCCTATAACTATATGATTAGTGTATTTATCAACAGTTGTTCATGCCCTATAACTATATGATTAGTGTATTTATCAACAGTTGTACATGTCCAAAAACTGAATGATTAGTGTATTTATCAACAGTTGTTCATGCCCTATAACTATATGATTAGTGTATTTATCAACAGTTGTTCATGCCCTATAACTATATGATTAGTGTATTTATCAACAGTTGTTCATGCCCTATAACTATATGATTAGTGTATTTATCAACAGTTGTACATGTCCAAAAACTGAATGATTAGTGTATTTATCAATAGTTGTACATGCCCTAGAACTGTATGATTAGTGTATTTACCAACAGTTGTACATGTCCAAAAACTATATGATTAGTGTATTTATCAACAGTTGTACATGCCCTATAACTATATGATTAGTGTATTTATCAACAGTTGTTCATGCCCTATAACTATATGATTAGTGTATTTATCAACAGTTGTACATGTCCAAAAACTGAATGATTAGTGTATTTATCAACAGTTGTTCATGCCCTATAACTATATGATTAGTGTATTTATCAACAGTTGTTCATGCCCTATAACTATATGATTAGTGTATTTATCAACAGTTGTACATGTCCAAAAACTGAATGATTAGTGTATTTATCAATAGTTGTACATGCCCTAGAACTGTATGATTAGTGTATTTACCAACAGTTGTACATGTCCAAAAACTATATGATTAGTGTATTTATCAACAGTTGTACATGCCCTAGAACTGAATGATTAGTTTCAAGGATAATTAGTCTTATTCAACGTGGTCATGACCAAACTTACAATTTCAAAGTTAATATTTTTAGATCACATTCCTGGAAGGTTTACAGAGATACGATTTGGTTTATTTTGAGTTTCGTGCAAAGCTACATGAGGGCTATCTGCGCTCGCCGTACCTAAGTTAGCAGTGTAAGACAGTTATTGAACACCACCCACCGCCAACTTATGGGCTATTTTTTACCAATGAATAGTGGGATTGACCGTCAAATCATAAGGCCCCACGGGTGAAAGGGCGATAATGTTTGGTGTGTCGGGAATTCGAACCCGCAATCCTAAGATTACGAAACGAGTGGCTTAACCACCTGGCTATGCCGGGCGACAGAGATACAAAACCTGTAATGAAATATGAACAGAGAAAAAAAAACACATAACCAGTAATATTATTCACGTCTTAACAGGTGTGTTCACAAAGTAACCAGGTAGTTTCTTCAAGTCTTACTGGGATATGTTATGTCAACTTGCAGCAGTACCAAATATTTCACACAATTATTTAGGTGCTACCAATGTCGATTCTGGATGAAGATGACACACAAGTTAACCAGGTCTGTATGATAACACACAAGTTAACCAGCTCTGTATGATAACACACAAGTTAGACAGGTCTGTATGATGATACACAAGTTAACCAGGTCTGTATGATGACATACCAATTAACCAAGTCTGTATGATGACACACCAATTAACCAAGTCTGTGTGATGACACACAGATTAACCAGGTCTGTATGATAACACACAGATTAACCAGGTCTGTATTATGACACACAAGTTAACCAGGTCTGTATGATGACACACAAGTTAACCAGGTCTGTATGATAACGCACAAGTTAACCAGCTCTGTATGATAACACACAAGTTAGACAGGTCTCTATGATGATACACAAGTTAACCAGGTCTGTATGATGACACACCAATTAACCAAGTCTGTGTGTTGACACTCAAATTAACTAGCTCTGTATGATAACACACAGGTTAACCAGGTCTGTATTATGACACACAAGTTAACCAGGTCTGTATGATAACAC
Source organism: Carcinoscorpius rotundicauda (assembly GCA_011833715.1). Taxonomy (NCBI): domain Eukaryota; kingdom Metazoa; phylum Arthropoda; class Merostomata; order Xiphosura; family Limulidae; genus Carcinoscorpius; species Carcinoscorpius rotundicauda. The sequence goes on from CM022392.1 coordinate 172,213,612, forward strand.
ACAAGTTAACCAGCTCTGTATGATAACACACAAGTTTGACAGGTCTGTATGATGACACACAAGTTAATCAGGTCTGTATGATAACACACAAATTAGACAGGTCTGTATGATGATACACAAGTTAATCAGGTCTGTATGATAACACACAAGTTAACCAGCTCTGTATGATGACACACAAATTAACCAGCTCTGTATGATGACACACAAGTTAACCAGCTCTGTATGATGACACACAAGTTAACCAGCTCTGTATGATGACACACAAATTAACCAGGTCTGTATGATGACACACAAGTTAACCAGGTCTGTATGATGACACACAAGTTAACCAAGTCTGTGTGATGACCCTAAAGTTAACCAGCTCTGTATGATGATACACAAGTTAACCAGCTCTGTATGATAACACACAAGTTAACCAGCTCTGTATGATGGCACACAAATTAACCAAGTCTGTGTGATGACACTCAAGTTAACCAGGTCTGTATGATGAAACACACGCTAACCATGTCTGTATGATGATACACAAGTTAACCAGCTCTGTATGATGATACACAAGTTAACCAGCTCTGTATGATGACACACAAGTTAACCAGCTCTGTATGATGACACACAAGTTAACCAGCTCTGCATGATGATACACAAGTTAACCAGGTCTGTATGATGACACACAAGTTAACCAGGTCTGTATGATGACACACAAGTTAAACAGGTCTGTATGATGACACACAAGTTAACCAGCTCTGTATGATGACACACATGTTAACCAGCTCTGTATGATGACACACATGTTAACCAGGTCTGTATGATTACACACAAGTTAATCAGGTCTGTGTGATGACACACAATTTAACCAAGTCTGTGTAATGACACTTAAGTTAACTAGGTCTGTATGATGACACACAAGTTAACCAAGTCTGTGTGATGACACTCAAGTTAACCAGGTCTGTATGATGACACACACGCTAACCAGGTCTGTATGATGACACACAAGTTAACCAGGTCTGTATGATAACACACAAGTTAACCAGGTCTGTATGATGACACACAAGTTAACCAGCTCTGTATGATGACACACAAGTTAACCAGCTCTGTATGATGACACACAAGTTAACCAGGTCTGTATGATGACACACCAATTAACCAAGTCTGTGTGTTGACACTCAAATTAACTGGCTCTGTATGATAACACACAGGTTAACCAGGTCTGTATTATGACACACAAGTTAACCAGGTCTGTATGATAACACACGAGTTAACCAGCTCTGTATGATAACACACAAGTTTGACAGGTCTGTATGATGACACACAAGTTAATCAGGTCTGTATGATAACACACAAATTAGACAGGTCTGTATGATGATACACAAATTAACCAGGTCTGTATGATGACACACAAGTTAACCAGCTCTGTATGATGACACACAAGTTAACCAGGTCTGTATGATGACACACAAGTTAACCAGGTCTGTGTGATGACCCTAAAGTTAACCAGGTCTGTATGATGACACACAAGTTAACCAGCTCTGTATGATGATACACAAGTTAACCAGCTCTGTATGATAACACACAAGTTAACCAGCTCTGTATGATGGCACACAAATTAACCAAGTCTGTGTGATGACACTCAAGTTAACCAGGTCTGTATGATGAAACACACGCTAACCAGGTCTGTATGATGACACACAAGTTAATCAGCTCTGTATGATGATACACAAGTTAACCAGCTCTGTATGATGATACACAAGTTAACCAGCTCTGTATGATGACACACAAGTTAACCAGCTCTGCATGATGATACACAAGTTAACCAGGTCTGTATGATGACACACAAGTTAACCAGGTCTGTATGATGACACACAAGTTAAACAGGTCTGTATGATGACACACAAGTTAACCAGCTCTGTATGATGACACACATGTTAACCAGGTCTGTATGATGACACACATGTTAACCAGGTCTGTATGATTACACACAAGTTAATCAGGTCTGTGTGATGACTCACAATTTAACCAAGTCTGTGTGATGACACTCAAGTTAACTAGGTCTGTATGATGACACACAAGTTAACCAAGTCTGTGTGATGACACTCAAGTTAACCTGGTCTGTATGATGACACACACGCTAACCAGGTCTGTATGATGACACACAAGTTAACCAGGTCTGTATGATAACACACAAGTTAACCAGCTCTGTATGATGACACACAAGTTAACCAGCTCTGTATGATGACACACAAGTTAACCAGCTCTGTATGATGACACACAAGTTAACCAGGTCTGTATGATGATACACAAGTTAACCAGGTCTGTATGATGACACAAAAATTAACCAAGTCTGTGTGATGACACTCAAGTTAACCAGGTCTGTATTACGACACACATGTTAACCAGGTCTGTATGATTACACACAAGTTAACCAGGTCTGTATGATGACACACACGTTAACCAGGTCTGTATGATGACACACAATTTAACCGATTCTTGTTTTTCCATGGCTCTATGTTTATGTCAGTAAGCTGAAATCTGTATCTAGACTTGAGAAAATGTAGCATAGAAATTGTTGACTCATCTAGACTTGAGAAAATGTAGCATAGAAATTGTTGACTCACCCATTCATGTGGATCTAAACATGGAAAATGATTTTGAAGTTTAGATTTGGAAGAAGACTTTAATTTGTCAGAACAGTGAGCCACATGTCTCTGACAGAACACGTTTGTTTATCTTTTATGTGTTCTACACTTTGTAGGGTAAACACCTCGTCTTAAAATCCACACTTGTTTAAAGATAAAAAAGATATAATTTCCTTATTGAAATTTTTAAGTCAAATTGAAATGGATTATGCAAAAATTCAAATATCAATTTCAAATTTTTAAACACGGAGAACGTGATTCAAGTTTTTGAGAAAAACGTTTGATCCAGTTTACATAGAGATCATCTTTAGCATCAGAGAAATCATAATCCTTATTACTTTCTCGAAAACTATTCAACTTTGCTAAATGTATCAAATCATCTTTTGTAAATGTTCCACAAGAAGGTTTAGCTTTAATTGAAATTCATGAAGAGACTGTGCTTGTTACTTTATTATTTTACCTCTTTCCTGAAGCTTCGTATTCAAATTATTCAAGTGAGCCATCATGTCACACATAAAGTGCACATCACACTGCCATGACAAAGTTTCAAAGTGCACATCACCTGTCATGACAAAGTTTCAAAGTGCACATCACACTGCCATGACAGTTTCAAAGTACACATCACATGTCATGACAAAGTTTCAAAGTGCACATCACATATCATGACAAAGTTTCAAAGTGCACATCACACTGCCATGACAAAGTTTCAATTTCATGGAAATATTCAATCTTACCTTTTTCTACAAGATATTCTTTTGTTTGAGCAAATGAGGAAGTGGATCGTTGCAAGACTTTTCCTATACTTAACCATCTTACGTTTGCCAAATCAGTAAGATCATCAAAATTACAGTCATTGCTTTTCTTCAGAAACTCAAAAACTGTCGATTGATGAGAGAGCTTCCACTTCTAATACAATTCACAATTTGTACAACAATGTCCATCAAATTTTTCAATTCATTACTCTTAGACACCTGGGTACATAAATCTTACAATGGAAAGATGGACTTGACATTATATTCTGTTAAATACTGTTTCAGAAGATAAACAAATCCAAATTTCGCTCCAGTCATGGCGGGAGCGCCATCTGCTGTGATAAAACCTAGTTTTTTAAAACCCAGATTAAATGTTTTTGACATTTCAAGAAAATTTTCAAAGATGTTTTTTCCACATTTTCGATCTCGTAATCCATAAAGGCCAAATATTTCTTCCCTCACTTAACGATCTGAAGTTACATATCGAACCCAAAATATGAACTGTGCAGAGTCACTAATATCTGTTGATTCATCTAGTGCTAAAGAAAAAGGCAAACAGTATTTTAGTTGTTCAAACAACTGTATCTCTATGTCTTTCGCTAACTCTAGCATTCTGAGGACAATTGTTCTTCGACTTGATTCTAAATTATTTGCCTTTTGAAGAATATCATCTTTTATTTTTGAATCATAATTCTCCAACAGATTTTCAATATTCTTTTGTTTTTGTTTTTTTTTGTTGTTGTTTTTAGAAACAAGCACAAAGCTGCACAATGGGCTATCTGTGCTCTGCCCACCACGGGTATCGAAACCCGGATTTTAGCGTATAAGTCCGCAGACATACCGCTGAGCCACTGGGGGGCCAATATTCTTTTACTAGTTCAGCATCAGAAAATGAATTCTGTTTTTTAGGTAGAATTCAAATTACTTTATAGCTAGCTAACGTAACTAGTTCTACCGATGATAAAAATCTTTTTAGGCCTTCCTTTTGTTCGTGAAGTTGTGCTTTCAGACGGCTAATTTCATTAATATGATTTTTGCTACCAACTGAAAATGTTACATTAAATTCCTTATGAAAATTGTTAAAGTGTTGCTTAAGGTTGTATACTTTATTATCCCTAAAAACTTTATTACACAAAAGACACACTGGTTTATTATTTGCTTCAATCACTGCAAATCTGAAGTACGAACTTTTATTAAATTTTCGTTCCACATTTTACCAGTCACGCGACCAATCTATTTACGTCAGTAATGACATAATGGGTTAAATTGTCTCTATTTTCTGTGTGTTCACCATCATCTGGATTCTTTCGTTTACGAATTATCCATTTATCATTATTATGGGATTAAAAACAAAATATATTTAAACAATTGAAAGTTGCACAATAAAAAAATATATTTGCAAGTGCATGCAAAACAATGCACACTCGATAACAAACATCTAAACCAAACTAACGTTACGAAATGGGCGGAGTCTGTGGTTGTGATGAAGCGCGCGACATTAACGATGACGTGAGGCAGCGCAGTTACTGATTGCCAAATTTGCGATAAAAAATAAATGATGGAAAAACTTGATTTCTAAACTTGAGTTAGCCACAATTATGCTATCCACTGACCACATGTGGCCGAAAGCTATGGAGTTGTCCATCCTGATCTAACGTATAAAATGTATTAACAAAACTCTAACGTATAAAATGTGTTAACAAAGTTCTAACGTTAAAAATGTGTTAACAAAGTTCTAACGTTAAAAATGTGTTAATAAGTTTCTTCTTCGTTTGTTTTTGAATTTTGCACAAAGCTACTCGTGGGCTATCTACGCTAGCCGTCCCTAATTTAGTAGTGTAAGACTAGAGGGAAGGCCGCTAGTCATCACCACTCACCTTCAACTCTTGGGCCACTCTTTTACCAACGAATAGTGGGATTGAACGAGACATAATAATACCCCTACGGCTGAAAGGGCGAGCATTTTTGGTGCGACGGGGATTTGAACCCGCGACCCTCGGATTACGAGCCGAACGCATTAACCCACATAACCATGTCGGGCCAATAACATTGGAACATACAAAATGTGTTCACAAGGTTCTATGCTGGTCCCTCCCTCTGGTGAGAGTTTGAAACACACAATAAAGTATTGCAATATTGCATTTATAATTCGTAACTCATTAGCAACAATACTGTTGCTGATCGATCTGGTTTTAACATTTTTAACTCAGTAAACTCTCTCGTTTCGCCCTCTAGTGCGAGTTTGAAACACCGCGATGTGTAACAATATTTCATTCGCTAGGCACTTGATCGTGTATATTTTGCTTACTATTCTTCAATATAAGTTTAAGTATCTAATGGTGTATGTAATTCTAGATATATTATTGAATTTACCCAGTAACTCCTTGCTAAAAAAGTACCTTTTTACACTGCCAATAAAAGTTAACAAAACCTGACGCGTGTGCAAATATCATTTCCGTTAAATGAAACAAAATTCGTTATTCAAAAATATTATCCAATTCGCTTCTCTTCGGCCAGGTGGTTAAAGCGCTCGACTTCTAATCTGAAGGTATCGGGTTCACATTCCCATCACACTAAACATGTTCACCCCTTTTAGCTTTAGGGATGTTATAATGTGTGATCAATCCTACATTTGTTGATAAAAGAGTAGAACAAAAGCTGCTATTGAGTTGGTGATGACCGCCTTAACTCTAGTCTTACGCTTCTAAGTTAGGGATAGCTATCGCAGATAACGCTCGTCTAGTTTTGCGTGAAATTCCACGAGAAACTTTTTATAGTTGAAAGGAAGGCAAGTATTTTAGCTACCCATACAAGTTCCTTCTGATGTGCAGAATGATTCGAAAACCGCTAAACAATGATTATAGTAGTGATAAATGTGAGATTTTACTATGTTAAGTTCGGGATCTTATGTTAAGTTCGGGATCTATTCATCTAAGCTTCATTTCTAACACCCTTTACACTTAAATGACAAAAAATACTCTCTATCGAAAAAACAGTACGAAAGACTAAGAACACTGCATCTTCACTGGATTATGAGGTCCCTTGAAGAATCGTAATTAAATGAAATAATAATAGGAATTTAAGTAATATAGCATATTAGTATTCATAAGCACAGGTCAGATCGTTATCAAATTATGTGAAATAAATACAATGATAATCCTGACTAACAGAACATTTTCCTGTTATCATTTATTGTCATTACCAGATCTGTTTGGTAATTGTTTCTGTGGCTTATGATTCCAAAGATAATATGGTCTCTTGTTCTATTAGAAACACACAGAATAAAATACATAAATATAAGAATGTTTCTGGTCGAAACCATATAGATGGCTTTTGTCAATAACATTTGTGTTTGGGTGTTCTCATTTCTTCACTTGTTGTAAATCTATTACAGAATGGTGTGGGTCTAAACTGATGCACGTTCTTTTGTTTTATAATGACAGAATGGTGTGGGTCTAAACTGATGCACGTTCTTTTGTTTTATAATAACAGAATGGTGTGGGTCTAAACTGATGCACGTTCTTTTGTTTTACAATGACAGAATGGTGTGGGTCTAAACTGATGCACGTTCTTTTGTTTTATAATGACAGAATGGTGTGGGTCTAAACTGATGCACGTTCTTTTGTTTTACAATGACAGAATGGTGTGGGTCTAAACTGATGCACGTTCTTTTGTTTTATAATGCCATTAAGTAGAATGCATATCATCGTTTTGGAAATTCTAAATTCCTGATCTAAGGTTTTTAGAGGCATCACACTAGACAAATCAGGTTTTTAGAGGCATCACACTAGACAAATCAGGTTTTCAGTGGCATCACACTAGACAGATCAGGTTTTCAGTGACGTCACACTAGACAGATCAAGTTTTCAGTGGCATCACACTAGACAGATCAGGTTTTCAGTGGCATCACACTAGACAGATCAGGTTTTCAGTGGCATCACACTAGACAGATCAGGTTTTCAGTGGCATCACACTAGACAAATCAGGTTTTCAGTGACATCACACTAGACAAATCAGGTTTCCAGTGGCATCACACTAGACAGATCAGGTTTCCAGTGGTATCACGCTAGACAAATCAGGTTTTCAGTGGCATCACACTAGACAGATCAGGTTTTCAGTGGCATCACACTAGACAGATCAGGTTTTCAGTGGCATCACACTAGACAGATCAGGTTTTCAGTGGCATCACACTAGACAAATCAGGTTTTCAGTGACATCACACTAGACAAATCAGGTTTTCAGTGGCATCACACTAGACAGATCAGGTTTTCAGTGACATCACACTAGACAAATCAGGTTTCCAGTGGCATCACACTAGACAGATCAGGTTTCCAGTGGTATCACGCTGGACAAATCAGGTTTTCAGTGACATCACACTAGACAGATCAGGTTTTCAGTGGCATCACACTAGACAGATCAGGTTTTCAGTGGCATCACACTAGACAAATCAGGTTTTCAGTGGCATCACACTAGACAGATTAAGTTTCCAGTGGCATCACACTAGACAAATCAGGTTTCCAGTGACATCACACTGGACAGATCAGGTTTCCAGTGGCATCACACTAGACACGTTGAAGGAAGAATCTTGGAAATATTCTCGTTGGAAATAGCAGTCAGAAATCCCAGGGCCAGACAGTTAAGAAATTCGACTCGTAATCCGAGGGTCGGGGGTTCGAGTTTCCGTCACACCAAATATGCTCGGCCCTTTCATGGGGGCGTTATAATGTGTCGATCAATCCCACTATTCATTGGCAAAAGAATAGCTCAAGAGGTTGCGGTGGATGGTGATGACTAGCTGCCTTCCTTATGTGGCCCGGTATGGCCAAGCGTGTTAAGCCGTGCGACTAGTAGTCTGAGAGTCGCGGGTTTGTATTCTCGTCGCGCGAAACTTGTTCGCTCTTTTAGCCGTGGTGGCGTTATAATGTTACGGTCAATACCACTATTTGTTGGTAAAAGAGTAGCCCAAGAGTTGGGGGTGGGTAGTGATGACTAGCTGCCTTCCCTCTAGTCTTACACTACTAAATTACGGACGGCTAGCACAGATAGCCCTCGAGTAGCTTTGTGCGATATTCTAAAAACAAAGAAACAAACAAGCCTTTCCTCTAATTTTGCTAATTTAGGGACGACTAGCACAGATAGCCCTCGTGTAGCTTTGCGCGAAATTCAAAAACAAACAAACAGAGATCCAGGTGAATATTCTTGATATAAATCCTGTTTATAACGTCAGGAAAAATGTTTGAAAGTATGTTTATCGGGATATTTCAGAACAAATATCAAGGAAGAAATATAAGTGAAGATATCATGGCGAAAAGTGTGATAACAACTTCGGTGATTAACCCCCGAACATTACGAGCGAGAAACATTTCATGAAAAGCATTCCAGAAGAGAAATTCCAGAATAATTTCCAGCAAAATATCAGGAATAAATTAAATTTGAAACATCAGTGTATAATTATAATGATTTATAAATTGCAGAAAAAGTTATATGAGTGTATAAATCAGAAAAACCAAGAAAACATGTCAGAAAGAAATCACCAAGCTCTCCAAGAGAAACCCGAATTAGAACCTTGGAGAGATCACAGTTCAGAAGACAACGCAGTTAACCATCCATGATAGAAAAGGTCTTTGTCTAGTGTATTCTCTACTAGCTGGGGCCTGATAAAAGTAATGTGTCTGTAGTTAACATTTCAACTTTGAATTGACTGTTGTAAGTATAAATATACCTTAATACCCAAGGCTGAGTCTTCCTCTTTCAAGACTACGAATGCTTGTCCTATAGGAACTTGTTCTTTGTTGTTGTGTTTTGTGACTTCCTGTCTTCACACTACTTCATACATACAAAGATTATACAATCTAAATTATATGTTAAAATAATAAAAAATGACATAATTTAAATACAATTTTATTGAGCAAAATACATGTATTTATTTATAGTTTTTTAGAGAACCTGTGGATACTCATATTTGTAAAAAGGTTAAAAATGAAACATTATTTGATTACATGAACTAGAGACTTACACCCTCTAGTGTAATTTCAACACTTCTTCCTCTCCCTAAAGACTGTAATGGAGCATTAAGTTATATAGCGTTAAGTATTTTCGTCGATGTTTCAACTACAGGATGAATGGTATTTTGGTGGACGATCATCGTTAAGCTAAGAGAACTGTTAAAAGTATCAAAATTTTGTCAAGACTTTGCCTAAATAATCGCGAAAGATTTACATTTGTTGGTTACTGTTCATGATTTAATTTAATTTTCAGTTTTACTGTTTTCGTGAAACGTGTAAACTTACGAAGTCCAAAATTTGAACGCATGAAATAACCTCTCTGAACAATGAGAGAGAAAAATAAAAAAATCGCATTTCCTTACAAAGTGGTAAGTCTGTGGTCGTAGGTTAAATAAATACAAAACTTTATGGGAATAGTAATAAATTTCTAGAGTTATAAAGTCAAAGTTCTCCACTTCTTAAATTAAAGTAAAATTTCAGGAGTCTCACTGGTTCCAAAGTCCAGTAAAGATATAAAGTAATTAACTGACGATTACACGCTGTGTTTAGGCTTAACATTTGGTCTGATTTTAATACTAATACATTTTATTGGACGATTTACTACTGCTATTTTAAGACGCACTATAACTAAAAATGTTGTTAATACCAGAACAACCGCATAGTGTTCATCGACTCATTAAACTAATAAATGGACATGGGGTTCTGAATGAATAGTTAACTGATGCAATTTTAATTGAAAATATCCTTTGTGTTTCAAGTTTATTACTTGTAACTTAAGAAAATGTACATATATGTATTATTCGTTTAGCCAACTAATTAGACTTAACTTTTTAAAATCTTTTGCCATACATCTAGGCTTACGTGACTTATTTGTTATTAATCTCTTACTTAGGAATATGTAATAATCCACAGATATAACAAAAGTTTCAAAAAAACCAAGTAAACTATAAATTATGCATTTAGTAGCCCGAAGCAGTTTTCGCTACAGTAGGATTTGCCCTCTTATAAGCAAGAGCGAAGTCGGCTCGAAATTGGCTGTTTTCGTATTATATTTGATATGCTAAACATTTATAATTAGTCGAATACAAGTTGAAGTTTGAATTATAACAGTTAATACATAATCCATATTTTACATATAAATTAGTAAGATATAATATTCTGTGTACCGTAGTTTTCTGAAGTTGAAGTTTAAACGTTACACTTGGATTTTTTTAGGCTAATTATTAAGCCTAAATTCTTCACCTGTACAAATGCTGAGTAACTAAGTTTAACAAGCATGACGAACCTGTAATATGTGTAATTTTCATTTACTTAATTTGTTATGCTGCTTTATTTTTCTTGACAAAAGAAAGATAAATTGCATTATTTATAATACGAGTTATTTGTTGGTGTGTTTGTTATGGTTTGTTTTAAGCGCAAAGCTAAAGAATCGACTACGTGCGCCATTTCCACCGTAGTTATGGAACCCAAATTTTAGTGCTATAATTTGCTACTGAGCAACTGGAAGACCTCATTGGCGGTTTTTCTGTTGTCACGTTCTTTGCATTAACCGATTGAAAAAGGGAAACTCGCAAAATTCGAAATCAAATTAGCGTAATTAATACAATGTTAGAGGTGAAAAGCTGAATTTTTTAATTTACGAGAAATCGGGCGCCATTTTGAACAACAGAAATAAAATGTTAATGAAGGCGAATTTAAGTCAGTTTAAAACACTGAAGGAAGGATTACTGGATAAAGTTAATATTTAGAAATTTAATTTGTGAACCTGACGATGACCGAAGAAGGTCAAAACGTTCACTCTTCTACGCAAAAAATTTTCTAAACCCAAACGAGCCGTTTTTACATATATATTTGGAAATTTAAAGTTAAATGTCAGTGTTCTTTTTCATATTTTAAATAAATCATCAATAGATTTACCAGACGTCTTACTAGCTTGTTGCTTTTTGTTTGTTTGTTTCGATTAGAAATAGTAAAATTAAATTTTCCATTTTCTCTGTACCACGATGCGACTTTGAGACTTCAAATCACAAAAGTAACCACACCCTCTTTGTTACGTCTTAATCTAATCAGTCATTAGGCAGCCACTGAAAGAGATTTAAAAACCTGCCCCAGCCGCAAAATAAAAAGCGAAGAAACAATATCAATGCGCCCTCGTGTAGCAATTAAATATATATATATATATATATTAATCAAATACAGGAAAGAGGAAGGAGTGTTTTGAACCTCCCAGGTGTACAAGACCTAATTACCGATACGAGGAACGAAAGTGACTTTTGTAATTTGGATTGCATACATGATGGAGATAACCTTAAATATTTCCCAACAACTGATATATGTTAATAATAAATATTTAATACGGCCGCCTAACGCTAAATTAAGAAACCCCATTAGCTTAAGGTAATACGGGAGCACCGACAGGGTATTTACGTAAAGGCTGTCGATTAACGTATATATGGAAGTACGGAACGTGTGAAACTGTTCGCCACTTTCAGAACTGTGGAACACCGAATAAAAAAGTGTGTTTATTCAAACGAATATAAATGCAAATACCTACATGGTCATTGCCCTGAAAGGGATACTCTGACCCTCACGTTGTGTTTAAAATCGTATTCCTCTGAAATAGCTTCTAGAAAGCAAACATAAACAATATAGTTTAAAGCACAGCCCCTTTCCAAGATTGTGAAACCCCTTTAACAGTACTAACGCAGGATATAAACGGTACCTTAAGCTGTCATTCATCATGTTGACAGAAACCTCAAGAATTTCAGTAGGTTGACTTTCTACTTTCTTTGAAGTTTTCAATTTTGTCTTTTATTCATAAACAGCGATTATATTGGATAGCGTTTGGTTTGAATCATTTGTTTTTCGAAGTTTTGTAAACGCCATTCTCTTCGGTAAAACACACAACTCTTTGAAACATTTAACTTTGTCCTTTTCTTGAAGTGTGGATTATTCATCAATATCATCACCTCAGTGGGATGTGGTGTTAACCAGCATCATGACATCTCTTCGTTTTATCACAAGATAATTTAAGTATTTTATCCGTGAATCTTAATTTTCCACATCCAGAAGAGTTCTTCGAACTATCAGTCTTTTTCGTCTTTTATTTTCTTTGAATTTTCTGTCTCAAATTTTAATTTTGTTTCTCTTTACCTTCCAACTTTCACCTCTGCTGGCAGAGTTTCAATAGTTTCTCAGTTATCTTAAATTCTAGTCAAAATTCTATTTTATTTCCAAAATAATACCACTTCTGATACAAGTGTTGTAACATGTTGCATGTTTTTGGATTATTTAATGATAACACCTTCAAGCCCAGTTCAATTAGTTAATTTATTGTCTTTTCACGTTATTGGATCAGTACCATATTTTTCTGACATTGTGAGATTGCTGTCATGATGTCATTCATAACATCTTGTCAAGCGACCACTTGACCCTTCAAGGAGAAAATGTAAGAACTTAAACCCACATTTTATTTTCTCAGGAAAATTTTAATTTCTTCTTTAAACCATTTTAATCACCACCATAATTCTTGAAAATCCGTTCCATAAGCTAATTACGCTCTGACAGCTGTATGTACATGCGTGGTATTATACTTCATGGCTCTTTATATATATATATATATATATATATATATGTATGTGTGTGTGTGTGTGTGTGTGTGTGTGTGTATCGATTTGAAGTGAAGTTGGAATTCTGTAAATATCCACTTAACGTCAATACAACAGTCCAGCACATCCTAGTGGGACCATTCCAACTTAGCATGGCCAGATGGTTAAGATGATTGACTCGTAATCTGAGGGTCGCGGGTTCGAATCGTCGTCACCCCAAATTTGCTTTCCTTTTAAGTTGTGAGGGCGTTATAATGTGACGACGGTCAATCCCACTATTTGTTGTTAAAAAGAGTAGTCCAAGAGTTGGCGGTGGGTGTTGATGACTAGCTACCTTCTATCTAGTTTTACACCGCTATACTAGGAGCGGCTAGCGCAGATAGCCTTCTTGTGTCATTTTGCGCAAAAATTCAAAACAATTCAATGGCCACGATTGTAATAGAAAATTATAGAATCTCACAAAACGGGTATAATATTAACTATATATATATTTATTACCATTTAATTATAAAAATAGATGTTTGCAAAAGATATCGGGGTTACTAGTGAAATCATTCATTTGCTAAAGATGTGTCAGGGTTAATAGGATAATTATTTCTATAATAAAAGAAAGAGATATCAGTGTAAACTTTGAAAAGCTTAGTTGATTTAAACCTGTTTGAGTGACATGTCAGTTTATTATTGAAGTCCAAGCTGAAATAAAAATAATTTTATTTAATCCAGAATCTTCAGTTAATAAGTTAAAGTACAAGAGTTAAAAATAGTTAATTTGGCCTCACTACTATATATAAATCAATGTAGGCTAAATATCTTCTCTTTAACACTTATTACAAAGATAAACTCTTTAAGAGCACTCACTGTGGTAGCGGTCTTTTCTTGTAATCAATAAATAACAAGGAATTGTGGCATCCACCATCGGCTGCTAACAGAACCTGAACACACTGTTGTTCTGGATACGTCGAAACCCAATCATATTTTACCAAAATGGCATCATAATTGCTTAAAAACAAATGCCATACATTTTGTTCGTATTAAAGTAACACATGGAATGACAAAAGACGACTGTAAACGGGTCACTGGACAATCATGTTGGATGTACACTGTTTAAAGGGGTTGGTTTGCCTACACATTTTAAATTTATTCGTTACTGTTTTTAGGAAAATTACCGTTAAATTGTTTCAACGGGCATCTGCTATTTAATAATATATTTTGATATCTTACAATTTATTGCTAGAATTTTAAATCATTTGGATTAAAATTCTGTGGCCTTCCATTAGGAAAGTCCAACTCTGACCAAACTCAGAAGACAAAATGGCGTTATCTTTGGTGTCGGAAATCCAGCTTTCCACATAAACAGAGAACAGAAACTCCAGGTTCAGGATACCCCTGTTGCTGCAAGAAATCACAATCGTATAAATCCAGTCTGTCTGTCATCTCGTGTGTCTTCTTGGATAACCACTACTACACCTCCTGGGTCAAACAACGCCTCACCTCTAGGTCAATTCGAACTCTTCGTTGGGCAGTGTTTGCCAGAATTGAAAACTAATGGGGTAAAGGAGCAACGTGGACAACCGATAAGACAATGTTCTTCAAGGACGCCACAGAGCATTGTGCTCAACTGTCCTGAGTCCAGTGGGAGTAAACAAGTGACGTGGAATTCCATTATGGATACTCCTAACAACAAGACTTCTTCCTTCAAGCAGCCAAGTGGAACAGAATCCACAGAGTCGTGGGTGTATTACAGCAAACCAGGTAATTAAATTTATTTTATCTTATAACATTACACAGACATGTTTACGAGAACATGGTTCGTCAGAGCATAAACATGCGAGTTACTTAAGTGTATTGGTTTCATGTTGTGAGTTGGTTTCGTACAGTTCAACTTGGTAATCTGATAGTGTTGGTTAGACGAAACTTTTACAGCTTCAACACATGGCAATTTGATTTGTATATAACAGTGTAATTGTGGAAACTTGTTTGTAACGCAGTCTGAGTCTCCGATCATCTGAAGCAACAGTGGTTCTTCAGTGTTTACTCTAGGAGACTGGAGTAACATCTTATGGTGTAGTTAGTTTTAAATTATGAATTCATTTCAAAACCGACTAAATACATTTTGTTGTTATCACCTCACGTATACGACGTTATATTTGTATATCCTTAAATAAAGGTGTCTATGAATTTTGCCCCCCAGTGGCTCAGCGGTATGTCTGCGGACTTACACGCTAAAATCCGGGTTTCGATACCCGTGGTGGGCAGAGCACAGATAGCCCATTGTGTAGCTTTGTGCTTAATTTAAAAAAACAACTATGAATTTTATCTGTGTGCGCGTTTAGGTGTCGCTGTTTTGTTGCCTTATCGATGTGTCTATGTATGTTAGCCACTTTGATTACAATAGTATTCAAGAGACAACTTGTTTTCTTTTTGTTGTATGTTTTCAAAGATAAATTTCTAAATGAAAACGTCTTTTATTATGTCGTAAATAATTTTGTCTTATCACGTTAATGATCTTTCCTCCACATTTTCTGATTTATATTCCTTAAAGTTCATCGTACATCTTGTGTAGATCACAGTAAGAAATAATTTTAAATATTTTTTAACAGTTCTTCCACGCAGAAGTACTCTTACCAGAACCAACTGTGATTCGTTGTTGATTGGCCATCGGAAAAGTACAGAGATAAAACTGTGTACAGCTCTTGTAATAATAATATCACTCTTATGTGTACTTGGAATAATAGGTTCTGTAGTCGGAATTCTCTACCTTCACCTTATTTCAAAAAATATTTTTCTTGACGACAAAACAACAAACTTGGTGTCGACTGTTGAAAAGTACAACGTATCATCAGAGGTAAATAAAAACGGAATAATGCAGAAAACTTTTCCACCAGAAGGCGTTCAGACCCCTGATACAAGTGCTCCGTTTTCAAAGTCTACAGCGGAAAACCCAGAAACAACTCATTGATTTAGTTAACGCAGAGGAATTGAATAGTAGTTTGGTTCACATATATATATACCCAGTAAGTACCTCAGGAAATATCGGCCTTCGTCTTCCATGGTAACAGGATAACATCCGGATCTGTCACGAATAACTGTTCCCACGTTCAAGAACACAATTGTTCCAGAAGAACGTATAAAAACCGACATACTGGTGGTTCTTAACCAAACGTGTATTTTCTCCTCTGCGGAAGTACAAAGAGGAAACACTGAGGTTCCGGTTTGTAATGTAGTTTACTGATATTAAATTTATCAATGAAGGTAAGGAAGAAAGTTTTAACAAATACTTTACTTGTTTGTTAATCTAATTCAAAAAGGCGTTACAAGGAACTTAATACTGCCATAACTATTTTAATTTAAAATAATTAAATTAATAAAGCTTAAAAAAAACGTAAGACCAATTCCTAGAAATATCAGCGTGACGTCGATAAGTTAAAATTATAGTTAAATGGTGGTAAAATAGTCTTAAGCGAAGCGTTAATGTTTAGGGAACTATTATAAGTCAGAAACGTTTACAGGTATATTGGATATTAAGCGAAAGAAACTCCTGTTTCAACAGGTACTAAGGGTATTTAGGGTGAAATAACATCCTGGTTACTGTAACGTAATAAGAAACATTCTGTAAAACAATGTATTTGCAATTTTTTAAAGTTTTGTTTCGTTTAGTTTTGTATGAAGCGCATTAAATAATAAAACTTAGTGTTTTTAAACTGATGAACAGTGTATAGGTTTGGCCACTAAAATAGTTCGGAGCACCACACATACTGACCTTCAGGGGTCAAAGTCAACTTTCGTGTTTCTGATGGCAAACACGTTTACATTTAAGAAGTCTTTTAGAAAGACATAAATAGGCTTAAGATTAATATTCACAGCTGACGAGAGTAGTTCGTAACACAACAGAAGGATGTCGCTACGTTTTCGTTCCTATAGTATCTAAGCCTTTTCCGTTGAAAAATATAGAAATTAGCCCGACGAATATAGGGAAAGCCTTTAAATTGTATTAAAAAAAAAAAAAATATATATATATATATATATATATAGTTATATATATATTTATAATGATAGTTATAATAATAATATAGTTATAATGATATATATATATCATTCACCCTAAACATTTCAGTTAAAAACACAAGAATGGTTTTTACTTATCTGTCAACCACAAGAAGCAGCAAATCTGTTATAGGTTTCCAAAACGAAGCATCACGAACCTGTAAAGATGAAGACCTTAGTGACATACAGTATACAATGTTAATTAATAAAATAAATGTTTGATTCAAAAGTTGTGTATTTTTAACGAAAGTAATAGCTATGAACAATTTCATATTAAAAACGGGATTTAATTATATGGAATCACTAAAGAATTGATTGGTGTGTAAATAAAGGTATTGTTCGAAAGACTCTAAAGTAATAGTGTTATATATAAGTAAAATTAAAGATGATATGAACAGTGTGTTCTATATAAGTAAAATTAAAGATATGAACAGTGTGTGTCCACTGGACCCTGAAGTATTTGTCCTCTAAGTTACCAGTTACAAATATTACTTATATGGTAAATCATTGTTACAAATATTACTTATATGGTAAATCATTGTTACAAATATTACTTATATGGTAAATCATTGTTACAAATATTACTTATATGGTAAATCATTGTTATATTGGATATTTCACCGTTGTATTTTGCTAATGTATTGTGTACGTCATATCCCCCTTCGAATACAGTAAATCACAAACTACAAGACTCAATCTCATTGGAAACCCACCCATCTGGATACAAAGTCGATCTAACGGTCTATGGTAACAAGAAATCATATGAATATTAAAAGGATGTTAATCCAACCATCTATGGTAACCAGACAATCATATGAATATCAAAAGAATGTTAATCCAATAATCTATGGTAACCAAACAATCATATGAATATTAAAAGGATGTTAATCCAATTATCTACAGTAATCAGACAATCATATGAATATTAAAAGGATGTTAATCCAACCATCTATGGTAACCAGACAATCATATGAATATTAAAAGGATGTTAATCCAATCATCTATGGTAACCAGACAATCATGTGAATAGTAAAAGGATGTTAATCCAATCATCTATGGTAACTAGACAATCATGTGAATATTACAAGGATGTTAATCCAATCATCTATGGTAACCAGACAATCATGTGAATATTACAAGGATGTTAATCCAATCATCTATGGTAACCAGACAATCATATGAATATTACAAGGATGTTAATCCAATAATCTATGGTAACCAGACAACCATACAAATATGAAAAGGATGTTAACTCAACCATCTAAGGTTACCATATTTGAATATCAATAGGATATTAACCCATGGTAACCATTCGTGATGCTAGAAAAACACACAGGTTTGAGAAGTCTTGATGGAAGCGAATGAAAACCCTATAACTTGAGAACTTTCGAGAGGTGGGCCTTCATTCTTCAGAGGCAGATTGTAACCAAGCAGTCATTTTGATGGTAAATAACTCAAACCCACTGACCATGGTAACTTTAAAACCATTTGAATTTAAAGAAGAAATCGGTCAAATGCCGAACACTCTCGTTGTGTGACATGAATTGTAGCAACAACAGTAAGGTTTATTTACTCTCGTACCCTTCGCTCTAAATGAAGCAAATACGAAATGCATAACGTAAAACAGGTAATGTGGGTGGAATCGATGTATAGAACAAAGATATGCAAGTAGTTATGTGCACGTTGAGGAATCGAACCCTGAATTTCAGCTTTGTGACTCCAGAGACTTATCGCTTCTCCATAGAGGTACTATGAAAACATGACGAAATACCAGTTTCTAGTCAACGCTTCACTTCTCTGTTTTATCATTATAAATAGTTTAATGATGTTTAGGTTTAATTATTTTTATCATTCAAAGCTTACTTTAAATTATCAACACCTAGTTATTATACACGAATATTTACATCAATAAGACAGGCCTGCCATGGGTTTATCTTCAAAATTTCACGTGTTGTATAAAATTCTTGTATGTTGAATCCGAAAGTGGTGCTCATTTTTCATGTATAGATTTTTCACAGTAAGTTGTGTACACTTACATAAGTGAATCATTTAAACTCAGGTCACATCGTTTTGTACTTGAAAGTTTAATCACTGCCTATAGATTTTTATAGAACAATCGCGACGTGCAAGTTTTATCGATTGTTCTAGAACCCACGAGAAACACCCCACTATTATATAACTGGTTAACAGGGCGGATGACGTGTCATTTCTCGATCGTATTTGTTTGTGTGTGCACTTTGACATTACTTTTTAAAATATTATTTATTCATCGCTATGACAACGAAAGGTTGTATGAGTGACCCAACCATATTTTGTTATATTGGTGGTAAATTTGTTGTATAAAAACAGACAAAGCATCACAGAATTCATCAAAAAACGTATTATATATGTTTTGAAATTAAACCTGGAGAAAACGAAATCATGGGTTCCTCACAAAGTGAGCCTCGTTTGTGTCGACGAATCGAAGCAATAGGATAAGGGTAAAAAAATACCTTTTGGAATTCCAAGGATCTGGTATGAATCAAGAAACCAATGACATGACTGGTGTTCTTGTTCATGTAAGATGCAAAGCTATAAAACTTAAAATAGAAAAAATGTTATCTGAACCTTCAATCTGCTATAACTCTGGTGCTGATGGACCTAACGTATCTTTTCTTCAGAGTGTTTGTACTTTGTAAACAAACAATAAAAAAAACGTTCATTCTAGTAAACGAAATAACAATACAAGTAAGAGTTGAATAGCAATACAAGTAAGAGTTGAATAGCAATACAAGTAAGAGTTTAACAACAATGTGAATAAGAGTTGAATAGTAATACAAGTAAGAGTTAATAGTTTTTGAAAGCTGAATTGTGGGAAACCAAAACAACTTTTATAAAGTTCACATTCTCCAGCCTGGAAATTATTTAATAATTATTGGACATCTGCTCACAAGAGGGCGCTTCTCTCCGAGTAATAAATGGTTTGACTAACAAAATGTTTTTGTTTGGACCAAACTTGAATAAAATTTGTAGAATTAATTGTCTGTGAATATCTGAAATATTATAAATACATTATTTTAATATAACAACAGTAATAATGGAAAACAGTGAGGAAGACAATCTTATTTTTGAAAAGGCTGTTAACAAAGATGATTATTTCATGGAAGCTAAGTGACAACATGTATGCAAACGTTCGCTCTTCTACGTAAAATATTTTATCAATCCAAACGAGCTGTTTTTGCATATATATATTTCTCTACAAGTGGGTTTTCTCGACATCACTAAGTGACAACATATGATCCTACAATCGGTTTATTAAGACCATAACTGATAAACTTAAAAGCAATAAAATAAAGAAATCCTTAAGACAAGCTTTTCCTGGTAGATTTTATCTCTTACAAAAAAAATACACAAAACATATAATCCTTGCCACCCAATAATTTCTAGTATAAACATGGCTACTGTCCACTCTTGTTGACCAATGCGTAAAATGTTTTCCCTGTACCCTCCTTCTTACATAAAGTACACCACCCACTTTCTTAACACTACAGAAGATATTAACACTGACGGACAGTTATTACTCAGTAGTCTTATTTGTACGATTGATGTTTCCACTCTGTACACCAACACTCCACACGATGAAGAAATAGAACCTCTAACGTCTACATTAAACCTTTCTAAGTAATCAGAACCTCAAACAATAACCAGTCTGCTTTTATCTGTGAACAACTTCGAATTTAATAGCGAGCTTCACATTCAGGTTAGGCCTAGCAAGGCCAGGTGGTTAAGGCACTCGACTCGTAATCTGAGGATCGCGGGTTGGAATCCGCGTCGCACCAAACATGCTAGCCCTTTCGATCGTGGCGGCAATATATGTTACGGTCAATCCCACTATTCGTTGGTAAAAGAGTAGCCCAAGAGTTAGCGGTGGGTGGTGGTGACTAGTTGCCTTCCCTCTAGTCTTACACTGCTAAATTAGGGAGGGCTAGCGCAGATAGCCCTCATTTAGCTTTGCGCGAAATTTCTTTGAGAGTAACGAGAACTTCTCTTTCTGTAATGGAAGACGCTGAAGAATAATTCGTAATCTGATTCAAGGCAAGTAATCAATTGAGATGTAACTTATGGAAAGCTATCGAGTTCGGGAACCAAACATTCAGGTTAATGGTACTGTATTGGGTATCAAAATGGCTCCTGGTTATACCAACATTTTTATGGCTCATACTGAAAACTAACTATTACAACTCATCCCCGTTAAACCTCAATTATAGAAACATTACACAGAAGACATTTTTTTTTTCATTTCGACAGCCAGTGTTAAATCACTGAAAGGTCTTATCACACATACAACTCCTTTCACAACACAATCAAGTTTACCTTTGATTGATAGAAGACAGACTACTACATTTTTATGGCTCATACTGAAAACTAACTATTACAACTCATCCCCGTTAAACCTCAATTATAGAAACATTACACAGAAGACATTTTTTTTTTCATTTCGACAGCCAGTGTTAAATCACTGAAAAGTTTTATCACAACACAATCAAGTTTACCTTTGATTACTCGCTACACAGATTAACTTTACTGACGTCACAGTTTTTATAAAAAAACGGAATTTTACGTACTGACTTCTGCAACAAACCTACAGAGAGACCACAATACTTTAAGTTGTCACCCCTCTCATACTAAATGAAACACTACCTACAGTCAAGCTGTTGAAATAAAGATAGTATGCTTAGGTGGACAGACTACAGAAAACACATCAAGTATATATAACAAACCATGTGAGGATGATATAAAGATACTGAAATTAAACAAAAGAATTGAAAACACTAACAAGGCTCATCCTAAGTTAGTGTAATACTAAACTTTCAAGGATGATTCCTCATATCTTAACCTGCCAATGTAAACTCAGAAACATTTCACAAATTCAGATAAAAAACATTTTGATCTCCTATAGCTCAACGATCGTCTTAAAGAGATATTTCCTGAACTTCCTGTTGTCTCCTTTCTAGACAGAACTCTAAAATATGTCTTTGTTCATACAAAAGAGATTTACATCCCACCCAAAAATGGTTGTCGTCCACATTATAAAACCCGTTGTTAAAACTGAAAGTTCATACAAAACACTGACTCATTTTCTGACAAATATAATCTAAGAAACTTTAAAATATATAAACAATCACTTGTGAAACAAAAACACCTTTTATCTTATACAGTTTACAAAATTCAATGACCAGTATATAGAACATACATAAAAACACTTTCAGAAAACGATCCCACAACCATAAATCTTCTATTAACAAATAAAATCATTTCCCTGCCACATAACGCTTTAACAAAGCATTCCATTAATCATGTATTTCAAACTGGTATTTAAAACTAAAGCAGATCGAGGAATGAAAGTAGTTTATAGGATTGTTAATCCAAACACTGTTCAACCTATTGTAATTAATGTGGATCATGGAAAAACTGATATCCGGTCAGTGGTTTCATCTCTGTCAGAAAAGTAATATATATTCTTTGCTTATTTCTTTCATCTAGCGAGAACACTTAAGTTTCCTCAGATATAAACACATATATTAGCCAATTACATTGTACCGGAAATGAGACAAAAACAATATATTGAAACATATACTTAAGAGTTGCCGAAAAACCTGATGACCTCCACGTCACTCAACCCTCCCTTTATACAGAACGTGTTCGATTACACCACAATTTCCTGTTTTCCCTCGAAGAACAAAGGTCCACCCTTGGAAAGCACTCAGGTTATGGGTTTTCAATGAACACTTCTTGGATCCCAGTACTTCTCTGACATTATACATCATGAAGACACCAATAAGATGGTTGTATTTAAAACCAAAAGTAAATTATACTGAAGTTCGGGAAGTTCCTATGTAAATTATATATAGTTTGTTACAGTTTCATAAAAACATAATACATAATAAAAACACAACGTTGTAAATAATGCATGATAAAAATGTAAGTAATACATAATAAAAATGTAAATAATACATAATGACATTGTAAGTAATATATACCATTGTAAATAATACATAATAACATTGTAAGTAATACATACCATTGTAAATAATACATAATAAAAATGTAAATAATACATAATGACATTGTAAGTAATACATACCATTGTAAATAATACATAATAACATTGTAGCTCCACATATTAATATCGTAAGTATACATACAAATAACATTGTAATTACGAGTAACTGCAAACACATTAAATGTGTAAAAATAGGTAATTGAGACACTTAACTTTACCCTCTTCCCATTGGTAAGTCTGAGGGATAATAATACTAAAGGTCAGATTTTAGATACGTGCAGTAAGAAACAACTTATCCTAACGGACCAGTGACACCATCTGGTGTCGAGAACACACTTCGATGTGAAATGTAAGTAATTATGTGGAAATAATGAGTTAATGAGTATTGTTTGGAATAGTAAGGACAAAACTACACGTTGAGCTAGCAGCACTCTACCAATCACGCGTATCGAAATCCAGTTTCTAGCGGCGTGAGTCTGGAGACACAATGCTGTGACACTGGAGACACACTGCTGTGACTCTGGAGGGATAACACATCTAACTCAGTTTCATCAGTTCTGTAGATACTTATACTATAATCGATATTACGTAGTTTTATTGTTGTTTTGAATTAAGCACAAAGCTACACAATGCTCTGCCCACCACGGGTATTGAAACCCGGTTTTTAGCGTCTGAAGTCCGCAAACATACCGCTGAGCCAATGAGGGGTACGTAGTTTTATAAAGTCTGTTTAGTTTAATTCATGAAGTATAATTAAACTAAAGTTCAAACTTTCATTTCTGAATTGTTTTTTTTAAATGTTCTCTACACATTCGATAGTATAAATGTACCTCAAAACGGCTCGTGCGGGTAATAACACTTTTATTAATGAGGAGAGAACAGCATTTCGACCTTCCTCGGTCATCTTCAGGTTAAGAAAAAGATATAATTTGCAAGTGACCGTTGACAGACACATCTTAGGGACAAAAGTATAAACGGGTACTGGATTGTAGGGGGCGTTGCAGTTGGGTGTTAGGTTATTAATTAGTACAGATATAAAGGTGTTCCTTTATATTAGTTTAATTTTGGTTTTAGTTGTTGTATAAGTAAGTCTTCTTTAATTTCGCGTTTGTTTGTTTGTTTCTTTATTTAGTATTTTAGTGTTTTCTATGGTTATGTTGTGTTTATTTGACTTGCAGTGTTCGAAAACGTGTGAAGATGACTTTTTATGTTCTTTGAATCTGGTTTCCATTTTTCTACTTGTTTCTCCAATATAGAAGTCGTGGCAGTTATCACATTGTATTTTATAAATAATGTTGGTGTGGTGTTTGTCAGTGTAGTTCTTACATAGTATAGACCTTAGTTTTGTACCTGGTGATTTTTCCGTGGATTTCTCTTTTGAATTGTGTATCAGTTCCAGTGATTTTGATGTTAAGAAATGTTATTTGGTTTGTTTATTCCTGTTCACAGGTGAACTTAAAGTTGCGGTATAAGGAGTTATTGTGGTTGAAAAACTAAGTGTGTGTTCTGTAGATGTGAATCCAGCAACTGTATCATTAACATATCAGTACCAGTACAGTGGTGGGTGTAAGGCTGAATGGATTACCTGTGATTCAATCTGTGTCATAAAAATGTTGGATAGAACTGGTAACACGTGATTCCCCAAACTCAGACCATTTATTTGTAGGTAGTTTTAGTTATTGAACATTAAGTTAGTTCTAATGATAGTAAATTCTATAAAGGTTGCTAATTGGTTTCTGGGGATGTGTATCAATAGGTTGGGGTCTTGGATGTAAAGGTTCTAAAGTTATCTTGCAGGCTTCAGTCGTCAGGACTTCTGTGAAGATGTTGTTTTTGTTTTAAATTAAGCACAAAGCTAAACAATGGGCTATCTGTGCTCTGCCCACCACGGGTATCGAAACCCGGATTTTAGCGTGTAAGTCCACAGACATACCGCTGAGCCACTGGGGGGCTTCTGTGAAGAGGGAGATTACATCTGAACTAACCATTAAGGCTTTATGATTTAGTTGTTTAAGAATATATTTAAAGTATTTGATAAAGGAGTCAGCTGATGTTACATGTTTATAAAATGTCCACACTATATTTACTGGTGTTGTAGTTAAATGGTTCATAGGCGTTCGACTCGTAATCCGAGGGTCGCGGGTTTCAATCCTCGTCGTACCAAACATGCTCGCCCTTTTAGCCGTGGGGGCGTTATAACGTGAGAGTAAATCCCAATATTTGTTGATGAAAGAGTAGCCCAAGAGTTGGCGGTGGGTGGTGGTAAATAGCTGCCTTCCCTCTAGTCTTACACTGTAAAATTGGGGACTGTAAGCACAGATAGCCCTCAAGTAGCTTTGCACGAAATTCAGAAACCAAACATTGTAGTAGTATTTTGTTTAACTGGTTTTCATGTGTATTTGTTGGGTTTGTGTTTAGTAGTTTTAATTCGTTTGTATCTGACAAGATGTTCATTGTTTGAATGTATTCATCTGTGTTCATTATAACTATAGCTGTTTGCCTTTAAGAATTTTCATGTTGTTATCTTGGTTTAGTTTACAGAATTGATATCTTCTTGTGTGAAGTTGTTTGTTAGATTTCTTTTCTGTGAAATTATGTTGATAGTTTTGTGTGAAAATTCTTTGAAACATTTGTTTAAGATACTGTTTTGAGGTGTTTCAGGGAAAGAGATGTTTTAAGTTCTACCTGGAAAGGTGAGTTGTTGGCAGTCGATGGAATTGTTGTCGTCTTTCCGATGGTTGTTTTCCGTTGTTTTGTTGGTGTTTTCAGTTTGTGTAGAGTGAATCACCTGTTTTCTAGCTAAGTCTTCCAGTGGATCACCTGTTTTCTAGCTAAGTGTTCCAGTGAATCACCTGTTTTCTAGCTAAGTCTTCCAGTGAATCACCTGTTTTCTAGCTAAGTCTTCCAGTGAATCACCTGTTTTCTAGCTAAGTCTTCCAGTGGATCACCTGTTTTCTAGCTAAGTCTTCCAGTGAATCACCTGTTTTCTAGCTAAGTCTTCCAGTGAATCACCTGTTTTCTAGCTAAGTCTTCCAGTGAATCACCTGTTTTCTAGCTAAGTCTTCCAGTGGATCACCTGTTTTCTAGCTAAGTCTTCCAGTGAATCACCTGTTTTCTAGCTAAGTCTTCCAGTGAATCACCTGTTTTCTAGCTAAGTCTTCCAGTGGATCACCTGTTTTCTAGCTAAGTCTTCCAGTGGATCACCTGTTTTCTAGCTAAGTCTTCCAAGCAGGCTTTCGTCTTGATGGATGGAATATTTCTAGGAGTTACTGCAAAAGTAGATGTATTTCTTCATTGTTTAATTTTCTGTTTAATTACGAGGTTTGTTGGTGGTTCGTCGTGTTGGTGCCTTTTCTGTTGATGACACATTAATTTATTTAGTTTCTTATTGTAGTAAAAACTACACTGACAAACACAACACCAACATTATTTATAAAATACAATGTGATAACTGCCACGACTTCTATATTGGAGAAACAAGCAGAAAAATGGAAACCAGACTGAAAGAACATAAAAAACACCTTCACACGTTTCTGAACACAGCAAGTTAAATAAACACAACATAAATAAAGAAAACACACAGATACTACATAAGGAAACAAAAGTGTTAATACCCACACCAGTCGTTCTGAAACATTTTTATTGCAAGTGGGTTTCTCGTCATCAAGAATTCGATAGTATAGTTTACAGAGTTTCTCGAAAATTCTTAGATTTATTTTTTTTGGAAGATGTAACAACAGAATATGAAAAGTTTTATTGATGACAAGAATGTTCAATATATTACATTGTTACAAGTTTTATGTAACACCAGAATATGAAAAGTTTTATTGATGACAAGAATGTTCAATATATTACATTGTTACAAGTTTTATGTAACACCAGAATATGAAAAGTTTTATTGATAACAAGAATGTTTAATGTATTACATTGTTACAAGTTTTATGTAACACCAGAATATGAAAAGTTTTACTGATCACAAGAATGTTTAATGTATTACATTGTTACAAGTTTTATGTAACACCAGAATATGAAAAGTTTTATTGATAACAAGAATGTTTAATGTATTACATTGTTACAAGTTTTATGTAACACCAGAATATGAAAAGTTTTACTGATCACAAGAATGTTTAATGTATTACATTGTTACAAGTTTTATGTAACACCAGAATATGAAAAGTTTTACTGATCACAAGAATGTTTAATGTATTACATTGTTACAAGTTTTACGTAACACCAGAATATGAAAAGTTTTACTGATCACAATAATGTTTAATGTATTACATTGTTACAAGTTTTATGTAACACCAGAATATGAAATGTTTTATTGATCACAAGAATGTTCAATATATTACATTGTTGCAAGTTTTATGTAACACCAGAACATGAAAAGTTTTATTGATCACAAGAATGTTTAATGTATTACATTGTTACAAGTTTTATGTAACACCAGAACATGAAAAGTTTTATTGATCACAAGAATGTTCAGTATATTACTCGGCTCATGAAGAAAGTAATAGATAATGGTGTAAGAAATATTTTCAATAGACTTGAAGTAAATCACCTTACGTTACACACCACACATTTCAACGTCACACTTAATTTCGATTACTTACTTTCGATTAAATTTAATGCTGTAGTTACGAAACGTATTTTTAAATGGTTCAATAAACAAGTATAACTCTTTCTATAAGACAATATTTGAACTCATATAAGGATACGCCCTCTTGGACGTAACTAGACCGTCATTTTCAATATCATCCATCTATACAGCGAAACTTGACATCTTCGTTCTAGTGCATCGTATTATACACTCTACTCATGCCCCCTGTAGGGTTGTTCCAAGACAAAGAGCAATGGCCGTTGATGGAATGCTTGTTTGTTTGTCTTAAATTTCGCACAAAGCCACACGAGAGCCAGCCGTCCCCATTTTAGCTGTGTAACATCAGAGAGAAGGCAACTAGTCATCACCACTCACCGCCAATTCTTGGGCGACTCTTTCACTAACAAATAGTGGAATTAACAATCAGTGATGTCGAGAAACCCACTTGTTGAGAACTTTTATATGCAAAAACGGCTGTTCTGGGCCCAGAAAACACTTCAAATAGAAGAGCGAACAACGTTTCGACCTTCTTCGGTCATCGTCAGGTTCACAAAGAAAGGGTTACTGGTCGGAAGCTGACCACATGTTTGGGAGGGGTTGTATAATTATACAAGGGGTGGGGGGTGGGGGGGGGTTGTATAATTATACAACCCCTCCCAAACATGTGGTCAGCTTCCGACCAGTAACCCTTTCTTTGTGAACCTGACGATGACCGAAGAAGGTCGAAACGTTGTTCGCTCTTCTATTTGAAGTGTTTTCTGGGCCCAGAACAGCCGTTTTTGCATATAAAAATAGTGGAATTAAAGGATATATTATAGCACCCCCACGACTGAAAGGGCGAGCATTTTTGATGTGACAGAGACGAGCGCCCTAACCACTTAACCAGGCCAGGCCTCATGGAACATTTTAAACAAAAATACCAAAAAATCACAAATCAGGAGATTTGTTATCCAGTCTCTTGTGTTTGGTTTAAGGTTATCTTAGCTAAATAACAAAACTGGATTTTCTGTACATCAGTAATAAGATATGATAAAGACGGATACTCCACATAGCGGTCATAATATGTAATAAAATCTGGTATTCTAAATATCAACCGTAAAGTATATGTTTACACGTTCCAAATGAATATTGCTATTCTACAGCACAACACAAACCACTATCTGCCAGTTTGTTCTGGTACAGAGGTTCATATCTACAAGGTTACTTCTATAGCACAACACAAACCACTATCTGCCAGTTTGTTCTGGTACAGAGGTTCATATCTACAAGTTACTTCTATAGCACAACACAAACCACTATCTGCCAGTTTGTTCTGGTACAGAGGTTCATATCTACAGGTTCCTTCTACAGCACAACACAAACCACTATCTGCCAGTTTGTTCTGGTACAGAGGTTCATATCTACAGGTTCCTTCTATAGCACAACACAAACCACTATCTGCCAGTTTGTTCTGGTTCAGAGGTTCATATCTACAAGTTACTTCTATAGCACAACACAAACCACTATCTGCCAGTTTGTTCTGGTACAGAGGTTCATATCTACAGGTTCCTTCTATAGCACAACACAAACCACTATCTGCCAGTTTGTTCTGGTACAGAGGTTCATATCTACAGGTTCCTTCTACAGCACAACACAAACCACTATCTGCCAGTTTGTTCTGGTACAGAGGTTCATATCTACAGGTTCCTTCTATAGCACAACACAAACCATTATCTGCCAGTTTGTTCTGGTACAGAGGTTCATATCTACAGGTTCCTTCTATAGCACAACACAAACCACTATCTGCCAGTTTGTTCTGGTACAGAGGTTCATATCTACAAGTTCCTTCTACAGCACAACACAAACCACTATCTGCCAGTTTGTTCTGGTACAGAGGTTCATATCTACAGGTTCCTTCTATAGCACAACACAAACCACTATCTGCCGGTTTGTTCTGGTACAGAGGTTCATATCTACAAGTTCCTTCTACAGCACAACACAAACCACTATCTGCCAGTTTGTTCTGGTACAGAGGTTCATATCTACAGGTTCCTTCTATAGCACAACACAAACCACTATCTGCAGTTTGTTCTGGTACAGAGGTTCATATCTACAGGTTCCTTCTATAGCACAACACAAACCACTATCTGCAGTTTGTTCTGGTACAGAGGTTCATATCTACAGGTTCCTTCTATAGCACAACACAAACCACTATCTGCCAGTTTGTTCTGGTACAGAGGTTCATATCTACAAGTTACTTCTACAGCACAACACAAACCACTATCTGCCAGTTTGTTCTGGTACAGAGGTTCATATCTACAAGTTACTTCTATAGCACAACACAAACCACTATCTGCCAGTTTGTTCTGGTACAGAGGTTCATATCTACAGGTTCCTTCTACAGCACAACACAAACCACTATCTGCAGTTTGTTCTGGTACAGAGGTTCATATCTACAGGTTCCTTCTATAGCACAACACAAACCACTATCTGCCAGTTTGTTCTGGTACAGAGGTTCATATCTACAAGTTACTTCTACAGCACAACACAAACCACTATCTGCCAGTTTGTTCTGGTACAGAGGTTCATATCTACAGGTTCCTTCTATAGCACAACACAAACCACTATCTGCCAGTTTGTTCTGGTACAGAGGTTCATATCTACAAGTTACTTCTACAGCACAACACAAACCACTATCTGCCAGTTTGTTCTGGTACAGAGGTTCATATCTACAGGTTCCTTCTATAGCACAACACAAACCACTATCTGCCAGTTTGTTCTGGTACAGAGGTTCATATCTACAGGTTCCTTCTATAGCACAACACAAACCACTATCTGCCAGTTTGTTCTGGTACAGAGGTTCATATCTACAAGTTACTTCTACAGCACAACACAAACCACTATCTGCCAGTTTGTTCTGGTACAGAGGTTCATATCTACAGGTTCCTTCTATAGCACAACACAAACCACTATCTGCCAGTTTGTTCTGGTACAGAGGTTCATATCGAGTACAAAAACAATAATTACCGGATTATACAAATACAGAGATTCAAATATAGAGGCCTCACCCAGCAGTCTGTTGAATTCACCCAATACCGTCATCTTTCCCTATTTGTCCATCAAACATTCGTAGTTTGGATTACTTTGAACTTCATGACGAACTTTCAATCTAAGTAATAAAAACAGAGGGTTTTATGAAATATATCATATATAACCACCAATATGTAGTCTTTCATTATTTTAGTACTGTAGATAGCTCCAACTTAACCATCATAACGTAATCTTTAATAAATTCATTGTTTTATTATTGTAGATTACTACAACACAACCACCATCCTGAAGTGTCTGATAAGTCCAGTAATGAATATCAGTTTCATATTACCAGGAAAAATACGTTACAAAACACTAAATACGTTAAAACAATACTTGTCATAAAACATCACAACAGTTAACAACACTCATAAAACACTAAAGACGTTACAACAATACTTCTAATAAAACAACAGAACAGTCAATAACACTCTTTATGAAACATCATGCA
This sequence comes from Carcinoscorpius rotundicauda, assembly GCA_011833715.1. Taxonomy (NCBI): domain Eukaryota; kingdom Metazoa; phylum Arthropoda; class Merostomata; order Xiphosura; family Limulidae; genus Carcinoscorpius; species Carcinoscorpius rotundicauda. The sequence continues at coordinate 172,244,814 of CM022392.1, forward strand.
TGTTACAATAACACTCGTTATAAAACACTGAAGACCTCACAACTATACTTGTAATAAAACTTCAGAACACATAACAATACTCGTAATAAAACATCGTACGTGTTGCAACAGCACTGTTTATAAACGGCAAAGACGTTATAAGAATACTTCGAATAAAATACCACAAGAATTAACAACACGTGTTATATAACACATCATATATGCTACAACAGAACTCCTTATAAAACACTGAAGACGTTACAAGAATATTTATTGTAAAATATTGTAACACTACGACGTTAAGTGTTTGTAAATATAACATTGAACAATGAATGTGTTTCGTATTGTTTGTTAGGATAAATTTGAATTATGACAAATAAATATTTTAGCTTAGACTACAGTTCATTAACGCGAAAAGATAACGTTTATATGATTTAAAATAACTTTGTAAAAACACAATATTTGTGGTTATCTTTTGTTCTCTGACAATGTTGATTTTATATAATTCTATAAATAAGTGTTTAACTAGTTGTATATCGCTGTCAGAAGTTTGTAAAATACAAACCATTCTTCACAATTGTTACCCGGAGACCTTAGACTATTTAATCACGTGACCACTTTACAAAATAACAATTGTACATATATATGTGTGTGTGTGTGTATAAACGTATTCGCTTTTTTTATCGCTATATAACAACGCCATTAGCATGTGAACACACTCAGAACGTAAAACATCAGTATAATTGTTTTGTACCTACTAGGTTTCAACAACCGTTACTGTAATATTATATACCTGTAGCTAACATTTAGCATTACTTCCTTTCTACTGTCCAAGAATATATAGAATACAAAATTTATTAACATACAGTCTTCAGTGAACTTTTATAGAAATGTTTTATAACAGTTAATATACAGTAGGCCTGTAAAGATTGTAAATATTGATATAAACGTTTTGTGTCCATTCTCTTCTCTTGCTGGTATCATATAAGTTCTTTACAGGTGTGGGTGAATATGACAGACATGTATCCGGGATCTTGGGAAATATCGAGGAATGGTATCTAATAATCTGACCTATATAGACTGTTCATTTCTTTCATAGTGCAACTATTGTATCAATATTGAATTTATACAAACGGATATAATATTCATACCAAGCCCTCAGTGATTTAGATACACGTCGTTTCTCGCGACTTCCATTTCAGCGCCATCTCGTGTACTCGGAAACATCGGTATTTAAATACTACATGTAACACATACTTTCACGCGTCTCTTCATTTTCGTACATTGGCTCTGCACGTGTTCCACTAAAAACAAAAACTACTGGTATCGAACAAAGATAATAAAGATTCTTCAGACAAAATTGCATAATTTGTCGAGGACAATTTCAGCCTACAATTTACAAAATTTCACGCTGGAAACACAAGTGGAGCACAATTCACGTGTCCTTTGGCGTAAGGCTGATTGGCCTCGAGGCTACGGAATGACGGAGAAAAATCTATGTATATCTATAGTTAAACCACAAAGAACAGATATAAATACCAGATACCATTAGGTAGCGAACACTTTATAGTAACGTGTTTGATCGAGTTGTGTGAGATACACTTCACTGTTGTCCGTGTTTCATGGTGGAGTCTTAATACATTTATTTTATAAACAAAGAAAACCCATTTCAGGTATGAAATATAACAAAATATTAATTTTGAATTATAGCACACAAAGATATATTCATATATGACATATTTGATTTTATATTATAATATGTAAAGATAAATTCAGTTATGGCAAATATATTTTTAGACTATCATATATAAAGATATATTCAGGTATGACATTTGTGATCGTATATTCTAACATACATAAAGATATATTTACGTATGACATATTTATTTTTGAATTATCGGAATAATAACTCGTGTTTACAATATCTTTATGTAGAAATATATAATTATAAGAGGGTTTTATAAGTTTATAATTAATAAGAATTTTAAAAAGTAGGTTTTAACATTTTTCTCATAACTTTACAACCAATTCAACCCTTTCAATTACTTATTTAATATAAATATAAAATATTTAGATTTATAATAAGCACATAAAGGACACGTGAAATGGATCATGTTTTTATAGATGTATTTATTTAGAATTCTCCAAACAAGGCAAATATATATATCTATGGTAAAATAAGTATCCAGTTTTCCCTTCATCCGCGTTCTTGTAAAATCTGGGGTTCAATTACTACTGTATTTTCTTGATAAGCTGTTATGTCACTAAGTAGTTGTCATGGTGAGCTGTTCTATCACTAAGCTGTTGTCATGGTGAGCTGTTATGTCACTAAGTTGTTGTCATGGTGAGCTGTTCTATCACTAAGCTGTTGTCATGGTGAGCTGTTATGTCACTAAGTTGTTGTCATGGTAAGCTGTTATGTCACTAAGTAGTTGTGATGGTGAGCTGTTCTATCACTAAGCTGTTGTGATGGTGAGCTGTTATGTCACTAAGTTGTTGTCATGGTGAGCTGTTCTATCACTAAGCTGTTGTGATGGTGAGCTGTTATGCCACTAAGTAGTTGTCATGGTTAGCTGTTCTATCACTAAGCTGTTGTGATGGTGAGCTGTTATGCCACTAAGTAGTTGTCATGGTGAGCTGTTCTATCACTAAGCTGTTGTGATGGTGAGCTGTTATGCCACTAAGTAGTTGTCATGGTGAGCTGTTCTATCACTAAGCTGCTGTGATGGTGAGCTGTTATGCCACTAAGTAGTTGTCATGGTGAGCTGTTCTATCACTAAGCTGTTGTGATAGTGAGCTGTTATGTCACTAAGTTGTTGTCATGGTAAGCTGTTCTGACACTATATTGTTGTCATGGTGAGCTTTTATGTCACTAAATTGTTGTCATGGTAAGCTGTACTGTTACTAGGTTGTTTTCATGGTAAGCTGTTATGTCACTAAGTTGTTGTCATGGCAAGCTGTTCTATCACTAAGCTGTTGTGATAGTGAGCTGTTATGTCACTAAGTTGTTGTCATGGTAAGCTGTTCTATCACTAAGCTGTTGTGATAGTGAGCTGTTATGTCACTAAGTTGTTGTCATGGTAAGCTGTTCTGTCACTATATTGTTGTCATGGTGAGCTTTTATGTCACTAAATTGTTGTCATGGTAAGCTGTACTGTTACTAAGTTGTTGTCATGGTAAGCTGTTATGTCGCTAAGTTGTTGTCATGGCAAGCTGTTCTATCACTAAGCTGTTGTGATGGTGAGCTGTTATGTCACTAAGTCGTTGTCATGGTAAGCTGTTTTGTCACTAAATTGTTGTCATGGTTAGATGTTATGTCACTTAGCTGTTTTCATGGTAAGCTGTTATGTCACTAAGTTGTTGTCATGGTAAGCTGTTCTGTCACTATATTGTTGTCATGGTGAGCTTTTATGTCACTAAATTGTTTTCATGGTAAGCTGTTCTGTCACTAAGTTGTTGTCATGGTAAGCTGTTATGTCACTAAGTTGTTGTCATGACAAGCTGTTCTATCACTAAGCTGTTGTGATGGTGAGCTGTTATGTCACTAAGTTGTTGTCATGGGAAGCTGTTCTGTCACTAAATTGTTGTCATGGTGAGCTTTCATGTCACTAAAGCTGTTGTCATGGTAAGCTGTTATGTCACTAAATGGTTGTCATGGTAAGATGTTATGTCACTTAGCTGTTTTCATGTTAAGCTGTTCTGTTACTAAATTGTTGTCATGGTTAGATGTTATGTCACTAAATTGTTGTCATGGTCAGATGTTATGTCACTAAGTTGTTGTCATGGTAAGCTGTTATGTCACTAAATTGTTGTCATGGTTAGATGTCATGTCACTTAGCTGTTTTCATGGTAAGCTGTTCTGTTACTAAATTGTTGTCATGGTCAGATGTTATGTCACTAAGTTGTTGTGATGGTAAGATGTTATGTCATTTAGCTGTTGTCATGGTGAGCTGTTATGTCACTAAGTTGTTGTCATGGTAAGCTGTTATGTCACTAAGTTGTTGTCATGACAAGCTGTTCTATCACTAAGCTGTTGTGATGGTGAGCTGTTATGTCACTAAGTTGTTGTCATGGTAAGCTGTTCTGTCACTAAATTGTTGTCATGGTGAGCTTTTATGTCACTAAAGCTGTTGTCATGGTAAGCTGTTATGTCACTAAATGGTTGTCATGGTAAGATGTTATGTCACTTAGCTGTTTTCATGTTAAGCTGTTCTGTTACTAAATTGTTGTCATGGTTAGATGTTATGTCACTAAATTGTTGTCATGGTCAGATGTTATGTCACTAAGTTGTTGTCATGGTAAGCTGTTATGTCACTAAATTGTTGTCATGGTTAGATGTCATGTCACTTAGCTGTTTTCATGGTAAGCTGTTCTGTTACTAAATTGTTGTCATGGTCAGATGTTATGTCACTAAGTTGTTGTGATGGTAAGATGTTATGTCATTTAGCTGTTGTCATGGTGAGCTGTTATGTCACTAAGTTGTTGTCATGGTGAGCTTTTATGTCACTAAATTGTTGTCATGATAAGCTGTTCTGTCACTAAAGCTGTTGTCATGGTTAGCTGTTATGTCACTAAGTTGTTGTCATGGTAAGCTGTTATATCACTAAAATGTTGTCATGGTTAGATGTTATGTCACTAAATTGTTGTCATGGTGAGCTTTTATGTCACTAAATTGTTGTCATGGTAAGCTGTTCTGTCACTAAGTTGTTGTCATGGTAAGCTGTTCTGTCACTAAAGCTGTTGTCATGATTAGCTGTTATGTCACTAATTTGTTGTCATGGTAAGCTGTTATGTCACTAATTTGTTGTCATGGTTAGATGTCATGTCACTTAGCTGTTTTCATGGTAAGCTGTTCTGTTACTAAATTGTTGTCATGGTCAGATGTTATGTCACTAAGTTGTTGTGATGGTAAGATGTTATGTCATTTAGCTGTTGTCATGGTGAGCTGTTATGTCACTAAGTTGTTGTCATGGTGAGCTTTTATGTCACTAAATTGTTGTCATGGTAAGCTGTTCTGTCACTAAAGCTGTTGTCATGGTTAGCTGTTTTGTCACTAAGTTGTTGTCATGGTAAGCTGTTATATCACTAAAATGTTGTCATGGTTAGATGTTATGTCACTTTGCTGTTTTCGTGGTAAGCTGTTCTGTCACTAAATTGTTGTCATGGTGAGCTTTTATGTCACTAAATTGTTGTCATGGTAAGCTGTTCTGTCACTAAGTTGTTGTCATGGTAAGCTGTTCTGTCACTAAAGCTGTTGTCATGATTAGCTGTTATGTCACTAAATTGTTGTCATGGTTAGATGTTTTGTCACTTAGCTGTTTTCATGGTAAGCTGTTCTGTTACTAAATTGTTGTCATGGTCAGATGTTATGTCACTAAGTTGTTGTGATGGTAAGATGTTATGTCATTTAGCTGTTGTCATGGTGAGCTGTTATGTCACTAAGTTGTTGTCATGGTGAGCTTTTATGTCACTAAATTGTTGTCATGGTAAGCTGTTCTGTCACCAAGTTGTTGTCATGGTAAGCTGTTCTGTCACTAAAGCTGTTGTCATGGTTAGCTGTTATGTCACTAAATTGTTGTCATGGTAAGCTGTTCTATTACTAAGCTGTTGTCATGGTGAGCTGTTATGTCACTCAGTTGTTGTCATGGTAAGCTGTTTTGTCACTAAGTTTTTGTCGTGGTAAGACGTTCTGTCTCTAAATTAACATCAGATAATTCTTAGGGACAACAAGAGACCTAAGTGAAAATAATAAAGTCAATTCTTATCATTCATACATCTATCAAGCTTTCTTTTGAACGCACTCAAATGTACTTCCTTCCCAGTACATGAAGGAAACCCATTCCATAAGCTGAACACCCTACTTGAAACATATTGAAAATTGTCTTAGTTGAAGACGCCTTTACCATGTCTAAATCTATATTTGTGTCCCCTAGTTCTATAACTTTCGATGTTAAACATGCGAATGAATCAACATTACCAATTCCTTTTACAACCTTAAAACCTTCAGTCATATCTTCTCAAACTCTTCTATTTTGAAAACAATTTTCAGAATCTTAACATGCCATCTCGCCATCTTAGAAATATCCTCTGAGACATCCCTCCATCTTAGAAATATCCTCTGAACTTTTCCAACAGTCTGTCCTGTAGATAGCATCTAAAATATTATTTGACCTAACATTAACACCAGCATACAAGTTCATGAACCATGACACCAAGATCCCTTCATAACACTGTTAAGGTTATTCCCATACAAATTATACTTATAATTCAAATTATGATAACCCACGCCCATTACCTTACATTTAACATAATTAAAATCCATCAACCATATATTTTTCCAACTCACTAAATGTTCTAAATCCTTTTGTAAATCAGCAGCATCCTCTTCACAACTAGCCTTAACAAAGACCTTAATGTCATCTGTAAATTTAAATAATTGATTGACCGTTCATCTGTCATTGGTGTAAATCAAAATGAGCAAAAGTTCTAAGACTGATCCAACTTGACTGAACTCCATATGTAACAACCATCTGCTTTCTTCCATCCAGTTAATTAACTTATCTCTCACACCTGCAGAAGTAAGTTTCTTCAGAAGTCTTTTATTTGGTACCTTGTCAAATGCTTTCCGACAATCCAGACACACCACATATATACCCTTAACCTAATCTACATATGCAGTAACATTCTCAAATCATGTAAAAAAAGATTTGTAATGCCAGATTTTCCCCTAGTGAAACCATATTTGCTATCTAATAAAATTCTAAATTTTGTAAAACGACTTTGCAACGTATCTTTTATCAGACATTCCAAATCTTTTCCCACAATTGATGTAAAACTAATAGGCCTCTAATTACTAAAACAACGTCTATTACGTTCTTTGAAATAGGAACGACATTAGCTATTTTCCAATCTGTTGGTACTTGTCCACTACTCAAGGACATACAAAAAACTGTGGCAATATCCGATCCTTGACCTCCTTTGGGAAAGATAGTCTGTACTTGAAGACTTATAATTCTTGAAACAGTTTTATTTTAACAAGCTCAGAACTTATGCTTGTTCATGTTTGTTTTCAACTAACAGTTTGTCAAGATGAGGAACACTGCTTAAGTCTTCATTAGTAAAAACTGAAGAAAACAGAACAACAACTCAGCCACTTTATAATAATCAGATACAAGCCTGTTATTCGTCATCACTAAAGGATCTTATCATTTTATTTTGTAATGATAAACTGTTCTGTCATTACGTATTCTCAAGACGGTTATTATGAGTATTAAAAGTTTAAGTAAACTAAAATACAGAACAACGTTTCGATCTTCTTATACCATCACCAGGTTAATCTGAGGGTTAACCTTTCGTTAACCTGAAGATGACCTAAGAAGGTCAAAACATTTTTCTGAATTTTATTTTACTTAAAGTTTTAATACCCATAATAACCGTCTTGAGAACACGTTTTAACATCTAGTGATTTTCTTGTAAAAATATTCTGTAACAACTTTACTGTCATGATCAGATGTTCTGTTACTACTTTACTGTCATGATCAGATGTTCTGTTACTACTTTACTGTCATGATAAGCTGTTCTGTCACTACTTTACTGCCATGATAAGCTGTTCTGTCACTACTTTACTGTCATGATGAGATGTTCTGTCACTACTTTACTGTCATGATGAGATGTTCTGTCACTACTTTACTGCCATGATAAGCTGTTCTGTCACTACTTTACTGTCATGATGAGATGTTCTGTCACTACTTTACTGTCATGATGAAACGTTCTGTCACTACTTTACTGTCATGATGAGATGTTCTGTTAATACTTTACTGTCGTGATAAGATGTTCTGTCACTACTTTACTGTCATGGTAAGATGTTCTGTTACTATGTTCTTGTGATGCTAAGATGTTCTGTCACTGAGGTCTTGTCATGGAAAGACGTTCTGTCATAACTTTATAGTCATGGTAAAATGTTCTGTCACACTTTGTTGTTAAAGTATATGTATTTAGCTTTTAGTATTAGAAGATAACCAAAGCTTTCCGACTTATCTTATAGTATAAAAGTCTGTTATTCATTTATAACACTTTGTAAAACCCAGGTTTTACACACTAGTTTTTAGAGGAGAAAGTGGTCATTACATTTCCTTTATATCGCTGTTAGAAACAGTTGATTGTATGAAAACATTCAACTTTCTTAACGGTGTAACCATCTATTAGAGTTTGTTTACAATGGTTTATACTTTATTTCTTACCATTTGAAATACTTCAATACTGGATAACTACCGAAGGTAACACTGAGGTAGCGAAAACACACTGCATGAGTACAAATAGTTTTGATTTCTAACAGCTAAAGTATAGCTAGAAAGTTGTGAGATAGAAAACAGTAAGAACTTATTCTGAAATTGACAAGGATTGTGAAACGTAAATGGACCATTTCCTGCTAACAGTGTCGTGTCACGTTTACTAAAAGGTTTATTAGTTACTAACAATGAGGTGCTATACAAAGGAGAGGCTATTGTTAGAACGTGACGCACGAAATTAAGAAATATATTACCTGTAGATATTTATCAACATGATTACTAGACTGAAATAGATTTATCAAAATGATTAATATATTTATACATTTTTATCACTGACTTTCTGTAAATATTCATTACATTTTGCAAAATAAATTCATAAAATTATATTATTCAGGAAGTTGTAATTGTTAAAAGTTGATACCAGAAATCTGGTATCCTTCAGATAATACAAATGTCGAATAACAAAATATATGAGTTTAATGGTCTTTTAGATAACATATTTGTATTATAACACAAACTCTAAGTGTGAGGGTTCTTCAGATAACAACATTGTTATATAAAACAGATTTAGAGCATAAGGGTCCTTCAGATAACAACATTGTTATATAAAACAGATGTAGAGTGTAAGGGTCCTTCAGATAACAACATTGTTATATAAAACAGATGTAGAGTGTAAGGGTCCTTCAGATAACAACATTGTTATATAAAACAGATGTAGAGTGTAAGGGTCCTTCAGATAACAACATTGTTATATAAAACAGATGTAGAGTGTAAGGGTCCTTCAGATAACAACATTGTTATATAAAACAGATGTAGAGTGTAAGGGTCCTTCAGATAACAACATTGTTATATAAAACAGATGTAGAGTGTAAGGGTCCTTCAGATAACAACATTGTTATATAAAACAGATTTAGAGCATAAGGGTCCTTCAGATAACAACATTGTTATATAAAACAGATGTAGAGTGTAAGGGTCCTTCAGATAACAACATTGTTATATAAAACAGATGTAGAGTGTAAGGGTCCTTCAGATAACAACATTGTTATATAAAACAGATGTAGAGTGTAAGGGTCCTTCAGATAACAACATTGTTATATAAAACAGATGTAGAGTGTAAGGGTTCTTCAGATAACAACATTGTTATATAAAACAGATGTAGAGTGTAAGGGTCCTTCAGATAACAATATTGTTATATAAAACAGATGTAGAGTGTAAGGGTCCTTCAGATAACAACATTGTTATATAAAACAGATGTAGAGTGTAAGGGTCCTTCAGATAACAACATTGTTATATAAAACAGATTTAGAGCATAAAGGTCCCTCAGATAACACAGTTGTTATATAATACAGTCTCTGAGTGTAAGGGTCCTTCACATAACACATATTCTGTCTTTCAGATAACACAGACTTTGATTGTGAAGATCCTTCAAATGAAACAGCTGTCGTATTGAACGTAACGGTCCTTCAGATAACAGAGTTCTTATACAGACTGTAAGTTTAAGGGTCTTTCGGACAACATAGTTGTCAAATAATATAGACTCTGAGTGTAAGGGTACGTCATATAACACACTTGTTATATTACTCAGACTATACGTGTAAGGTTCCTCTAAACTAAACTGTGATTTGGTGTTCAGTTTTTTGTAGAATTTTATATCTTATGTAAAATTGTCATTCAGTTACATTTTTCCCTTAAGCCAATAACTAACTTGAAACTTTAGTAAATTCAACAGTTTATTTACACTTTACAGACCAGCTGTGATCTGGGTTGGAGAGTATGAACTGAAACAGCCAACAAATAATGAAACAAATCACGTGGGTCCCCGTTCTATTTTTTGTTGCTATTTCAGGTAGGTGGAGCTATTATATACAATATAATATATTGTATTCAGTTGAAATCTTTATAGATCCTGTTGTAAAAAAATAAGTCGAGATAAAAGTACTTATCAAAAATATATTACTATGACTATTATTTGTGATCACATTATGCGCGAAATAAGAACAGAGACACGTGCACCCTGACGTCTAAACAACGATGGAAAGTTATGTGCAAGACTCAGTCTATACATGTGATAGTTTGAATTCTTGGATTAATATTTATGACATAAAGACCAACCCTACTTACCCTGATATTTCAAACAGAAAGACCAACCCTACTTACCCTGATATTTCAAACAGAAAGACCAACCCTACTTACCCTGATATTTGAAACATAAAGACCAGCCCTACTTACCCTGATATTTCAAGCATAAAGACCAACCCTACTTACCCTGATATTTCAAAGATAAAAAGAATATTTCGAGATTACTAAGGAATATGTTCATTGCGAACGAAAAATGACATTATTAGCTTCACCACGAGTTATGACTTGACTTTTCATCTATCTGACTTTAACATATTTCACATTAAATGATCTAGACCTCATGCAGTCGTCTAGAGATGTGCAAAAGTCACACCTTCATCTACTAATAAATTGTTCTTTGATCTGTAAACTTGGTCCAGGTTGGATAATGCCAAAATATTAGGTTGTCCAGAAATAAATAATACCAACATATTTACAACAAAAATCTATTCATAAAAGTTACAAAGCGTCATTTGTATTCCATATAATCACGTGTTTCTGTTTAAAATGTATTATCTTAATTAGTATATTTGTATTAGATACAATCACGTGTTTCTGTTTAAAATGCATTATCTTAATTAGCATATTTCTATTCCATACAATCACGTGTTTCTGTTTTAAAATGTATTATCTTAATGTTTAGAGAACGGCAGGGTTTGTAAACATTACGGAAGGTCGTCTCTAATTAAATTAATGACTGTGTTTATCATGTTAACATGACGATATTGTTTGTCAACATTACAGAAAATTAAATATATATGTAAAAACGGCTAGTTTGGGTTGAGGAATTTTTTATATAAAAGAGCGAACAACGTTTCGACCTTCTTCGGTCATCGTCAGGTTCACAAAGAAAGAAAGAGGGAACTGACCGACAGTTGACCACATGTTGATTATTTTTCTACTGATGTCAGGAATATATGGTATACAGCAGTATATGGTTTCTTGAGATATATTTACTTTTGTTGGTTAATTTTGCTTTCTGTCTAGGTGTGTGCGTATAATGTTTTCTACGGTTTGTGGAGGAAACTTATTGATGTTGATGAAGTATTGTTTTATTTTGTCTAATTCATCGTTAATTTTATCTGGTTAGCACAGTTTTATGGCTGTGTTTATTTGGTTTCTTAGCATGTTGAGTTTTTGTTTTGTTTCATGTGCTGAGTCCCAAGGAATGTATAGTCCAGTATGGGTGATTTTTCGGTGGATTTCTGTTTTGAATTGTGTGTCGGTTTTTGTAATTTTGAGGTTAAGAAATGATATTTGATTGCTTTCTTCCTGTTCACATGTGAAGTTAATGTTGGGATGTATAGAGTTAATGTGATTGAAAAAATTAAGTGTGTGTTCTGTAGATTTGAATTCCGCAACCGTGTCATCTACATATCTGTACCAGTATAGTGGTGGATGTAATGCTGTGTTAACTGCTTGTGTTTCAACTTGTGTCATAAAAATATTGGCTAGAACTGGTGATACTGGGTTGCCCATGCTTAGGCCATTTGTTTGTATATAGTTGTGGTTGTTGAACATTTGGCAAAAACTAGTAACAAAGTGTGACATTCCAGATTTATTCAAAAACCAGGCACAAAACTGAGGTCTATACTATGTAAGAACTACACTGACAAACACCACACCAACATTATTTATAAAATACAATGTGATAACTGCCACGACTTCTATATTGGAGAAACAAGTAGAAAATGGAAACCAGATTCAAAGAAAACAAAAAGTCACCTTTACACGTTTTCGAACACTGCAAGTCAAATAAACACAACATAACCATAGAAAACACACAAATACTAAATAAAGAAACAAACATAAACAAACGCAAAATTAAAGAAGCCTTACTTATACAACAACTTAAACCCAAAATAAACCAATACAAAGGAATCCCTTTATACCTATATTAATAAATATAGTCAAATATAACATCTAAGTACCCCCTCTACATTCATATACTCAGTTACACAACCCCCTTCAAACATGTGGTCAGCTATCGGTCAGTTACCTCTTTCTTTCTTTGTGAACCTGACGATGACCGAAGAAGGTTGAAACGTTTTTTGCTCCTCTACATAAAACATTTCCTCAACCCAATCCAGTCGTTAATACATAAATATTTCTCAACAAGTGGGCTTTATCGTAATCACTGATTGTTTCTAATTATATTAATGACTACTTTCATGATGCCTCAGTCTTCTAACTGCGACAATAAAATCAGAGCATTATCTCTATCTTGAAACGTATTCCACAAAACTTAAGAGACATCTCTATCTTGAAACGTATTCCACAAAACTTAAGAGACATCTCTATCTTGAAACGTATTCCACAAAACTTAAGAGACATCTCTATCTTGAACCGTATTCCACAAAACTTAAGAGACATCTCTATCTTGAAACGTATTCCACAAAACTTAAGAGACATCTCTATCTTGAAACGTATTCCACAAAACTTAAGAGACATCTCTATCTTGAACCGTATTCCACAAAACTTAAGAGACATCTCTACGGATCCTAACTGTTCAACAAACAGAAAAGTTTTGAATTAGTTTCTTACTAAAAACGTATAATAATCACCATTGTGGTGTTAGATATTTTGGTACATTGAGAACAGATTTTCAATACTAATGCAGATCAGAAATGAATATATCAGTTATTTATTTGTGTAAATATTGTAATCTAGTATTTATCGATTAAAGTTCTTTTGTTTGTTTAATTTACCTTCAAATCTTACGTTAATTGTAGGCTAATCTCACGTTACTAGTTGGCCTGATTATATATATGACTAATTGTTTTTTTTTATCAAACAGCTACGACAGAGGGCGACATCTGGTGGAATAAAGAAAAACAGGTTAATGCTAACGTTTTGGTAAGTCTTTTGTATTAAGTTTTCCAAACGTTTTTTTTAGTGAAGTAGGGACAGGGGGAACTGATACCCAGTAATTTTTCGTTCCCTCAACCACTATCTTAAAATAAAACACGTGTTTCAGAGAAAGAGAGATGACCCTTGGTGCAATGATTGAGAGACAACAGATACTCATTATGTACCTTTGGCCACAGAAAACAATATAATATACAGAGAGAGTTAGAGAGGTTGAACATATAAAGACTAAGATAACCAACAAACAAGTATCCTGTGTTGCAAAACTGGTCACTAAGATAACCACCAAACAAGTATCCTGTGTTGGAAAACTGGTCACTAAGATAACCAACAAACAAGTATCCTGTGTTGGAAAATTGGTCTATAATTCTTAGAATTTTTATAACAGTCTCAGACAACAAGTATATAACACGTTAGTAGCCGGATCACGGTATTTAACATATCACAAGTTACTAGCCGGATCACGGTATTTAATATATGACACGTTACTAGCCGGATCACGGTATTTAATATATGACACGTTACTAGCCGGATCACGGTATTTAATATATGACACGTTACTAGCCGGATCACGGTATTTAATATATAACATGTTACTAGCCGGATTATATTACAGGATGCTATCTTTAGTTCCAGTGAAAGGAAATCTGAATGATACAGTACACAATAACATTCTAGAGAATTGTGTGCTTCCAATTTTGTGGAAAGCCCTTTCTTTGTTTCAGCATGACAATGGCCCACAAAGCGAGGTCCATAAGGACATAGATGCAGAGGTTAATGTAGAAGAATTTGATTGGCCTGCACGGACCCCTGACCTCAACCCCATCGAACACCTTTGGGATGAATTAGAACGCCGACTGCGAGCCAGGCCTTCTCGCTGGACATCATTGTCCGACCTCACTGATGCTCTTCTGAATGAATAGGAATGAATTCCTTCAAACCTGTTCCAAAATCTAATGAAAACGCCTTCCCAATAAAGTGGAGGCAGTTATCAGAACAAAGGGAACCCTAACTTCATATTAATGTCTATGGTCCTGTGATGAAATGTTCAACAATCACATATGGATATGATGATCAAGTGTCCATATAGTTTTGGCCATGTAGTGTATTTCAATATTTATATTCACGTTAATACCATTTATAACAGCTTTATAATTAGGTGTACTCAGTTGGGGAGCAGTTCCTTCTCCCTTTTGTGTTTAGTGTGTACCCTCTCCTAAAAGTCCACTGTCTAGACTGAGTTGAGACAGTGTGTACCCTCTCCTAAAAGTCCACTGTCCAGACTGATTTGAGACAGTGTGTACCCTCTCCTAAAAGTCCACTGTCTAGACTGATTTGAGACAGTGTGTACTCTCTGTTCAACGTCAACTCTTTAGGTTGCTTTGAGACAGTGTGTACTCTCTCCTCAAAACCCTCTGCCTAGACTGGTTTGATACAGTGTGTACTCTCTGTTTAACGTCAACTGTTTATGTTGCTTTGATACAGTGTGCACTCTCTCCTCAAATTCCACTGTCTAGGTTGGATTGATGCAGTGTTTTCTCTCTCCTCAAGGTCCACTGTCAAGGTCGGTTTGATACAGTGTGTATTCTCTCCCCCATGTTCACTATCTAGGTTGGTCTGAAACAGTGTGTAGCGTATCCTCAATGTCCTCTGTCTAGGTTAGTCTGATACAGTGTGTACTCTCTCCTCAAAACCTTCTGTCTAAATTGGTTTGATACAGTGTGAAGCGTATCCTCAATGTCCTCTTCCAAGGTTTGACTGATACAGTCTGTACTCTCTCATCAAAGTCCACTGTCTCGGTTGGTCTGACACAATGTGTACTCTCTCCTCAAAGTCCACTCTTTCGGTTGGTCTGACGCAATGTGTACCCTCTCTTCAAAGTCCACTGTTTAGATTGGTTTCATATAGTGTGTACTCTCTCTTCAAAATCTCCTGTCTAGATTGGTTTGATATAGAATGTAGTGGCTCCTCAAATCCAGTCACTGTCTAGGTTGGTCTGATACAGTGTGTACCGTCTCCTCAAGTCCACTCACTGTCTAGGTTTGATTGATAAAGTGTGTACTCTCTCCTCAACGTTCACTGTCTAGGTTGGTTTTAAACAGTGTCTACTCTCTCCTCAAAGTCTCCCATCTAGATTGGTTTGATACAGTATGTAGCGTCTCCTCAACTCCACTCACTGTTTAGATTGGTTTGATACAGTGTGCACTTTCTGCTCAGCGTCAACTGTTTAGGTTGCTTTGATACAGTGTGTACTATCTCCTCAAAGTCCACTGTCTAGGTTGGATTGATACAGTGTGTACTCACTCCCTGTCCACTATCTAGATTGGTCTGAAACAGTGTGTAACGTATCCTCAATGCCCTTTGTTTAGGTTAGTTTCATACAGTGTGTACTCTCTCTTCAAAACCTTCTGTCTAGATTGGTTTGATACATTGTGAAACGTATTCTCAATGTCCTCTTCCAAGGTTGATCTGATACAGTCTGTCCTCTCTCATCAAAGTCTACTGTCTCGGTTGGTCTGACGCAATGTGTACCTCTCCTCAAAGTTCATTGTTTAGATTAGATTGATACAGTGTGTACTCTCTCCCCAAAGTCCACTGTCTAGGTCGGATTGATAAAGTGTGTACTTTCTCCTTAACGTCCACTGTCTAGGTTGGTTTCATACAGTGTGTACTCTCTCCTTAAAGTCCCCTATCTAGATTGGTTTGATACAGTATGTAGCGTCTCCTCAAAATCCATTCACTGTTAATGTTGGATTGATATAGTGTGAACTCTCTCCTCAAAGTCCACTGTCTATGTTGGTGTGATACAGTGATTGTATAGGCTGTATCACGTCTTGCTGACTGTACAGTAAACATTTCGATGTCTCTTTAATTAATAATTATTCACTCCTAATATTTCTTTTGTCATTGTCACTTTCAGTGCAACCAGGTGGTTAACTCATGTGTTCATATTTCTCTGCTCATGGTTACGAGGAAAAACTGAGTTTTAGAGTATTTTCATATGAAAATCATGTCACTCACACAACCGTTTAAACCGTGGTGGCGTTATAATGTTACGGTCAATCCCACTATTCGTTGTTAAAAGAGTAGCCCAAGATTTGGGTGGTGATGACTAGCTGCACTCCCTCTAATCTTACACTCCTAAATTAGGGATGGATAGCGCGGATAGTGCTCGTGTAGGTTTGCGTGAAATTAAAAACAAAAGAAATTTTAATGAACAGAAATTATTACTGTGAAATATTAATTCGAAGAACTGCTTTACTGGGGAAGTGTTTTGTGACGACTCGGGTCATTTAACAACTAAACACAAAAGTCTGGTATGGAATATGAATATTACAGGAATTTCTTTCTGGTATCCTTTATTTTGTCTTTTTGCTAAACGTGAGGTTCTGCGTTTTCCAAATAATTTAAAATTCACATGTGAGAAGGATCTCGTTAACCCAAATAGCTTTATATTAACAACTGCTTCACGTTACCTGTCATAACCTCTGTCTTACTTCTAAATCTATTTATATCCATCACAAAATTACTTGTCCGCTTTACTAAACAAAGACATTAACATGTGGCTGCATCACACTTCAAATACACGAGTTGTGTGGAAATGAAAGTCAAACATTTAACGCTAGGTGTCCTCTCCTCGTTCCATTACTGCCACCTAACATAGTCATTTTATTTAATTAATTATTAAATAGAGCATCAAAACATTTATCATATCTTTGGTTTAGTCCGGTTTATAGGACTTCCCTGAATTAATACATCTATTATTCTTTTTTGGATGTATCATTATAATAAAATATTTCTTATTCTCAAAACAAATAAACCATTTCAATTTTTCAAAGAAAAGTTAAAACGGGAGATATTAAACCAGTTTTTATATATAACAGAAATTACACAAAGGACCTTACTTCGTTTAGTTTTCGTTTCGATTTTGTTGATTACAGGTTTTACCATCATGGAAATGATAGCCACGGTAACTCCATTATCCCCTAGGTAGAAATAAAAAATAAATAAATACCAAATTTGGAACAATCGTGTAAAAGTTTTAATCTCTCTACCAAAAATTTAACATACTTTGGTGTATCTAGAGCAGTGGTGCACAAAGTCCAGCCCGCTACGAGTCACCGAGTTACTCACGATGTCCAACGGGGAAGTAAAACATAAAAAAATCGCGCTCTTAGAGTTCGCACCTGGGCGAAGATTAAGCGCTATAGAAGAATATACATTAGATTAGATACTTGTTTGTTTGTGTCGAGCAATAAATAAAATTTTATAAGCAAGTCTTGTTAATGCATAGGCATTTAATCATTGGCTCAATGACGTAATATTTCCGTAATTACGAAATCTCACGCGTTCCAATTGTTCTTCGAGATTTACTTACGAGCCCTATTTTGATATTATTTCGAAACAAAAATGCCATCTAATCGTAAAAGAAAAGTTGACGACATAAACCGGCAGTTTCATGATGATTGGGCTGCGCAATACTGTTTGTTCAACAACAGAAAAACGTGATTTGTCTCCTGCGTCATTCGACAGTAGCAGTAGCGGTGTCCAATATAAAGCGTCATTATGAGTCGAAGCATAAAGATTCCCACAACGTTGTCAGTGATGAACGAACAGCTCGAATTGAATCTCTGTGGCGGTCGCTGAATCACCAGCAGAACGTTTTCTCAAATCAGTCAACAGATTTAGGTGCAACATGTGAGGTCAGTTACGATATTTCATTGATGATAGCGAAATCGGGCCGACCGTTTACTGATGGTGATTTTGTCAAGCAATGTATGATTATTGCATCGCAAAAGTTGTGTCCAGAAGCAGTTCACAAGCTACAGATGGTGGCTTCGAATCGTACGACAGTTCAGTGAAGAATTTCACACCTCTCATCAGATGTGACAAGGCAGCTTACAAATAAAGCAGCAGACGAGTCGACTGACATCAGTTCAACAGCACAACTACTAGTTTTTTTCATGGTGTGTCGTCATCGTTTGATATCACAGAGGAACAAATCAGCATGGTTCCATGAAGGGTCAGACAACTGGGTCTGCTCTATTCGAGGAGACAGTACGACTGTGTAGTAGTGTTTCATTGGATTTTACGAAACTGGTAAGTGTGACAACTGATGAGGAGAAAGTAGCAGGCTGGTAGCACTGTTCACCAACAGAACCTGTGCAGTAAAGAACTTAGTTTTCAGTCATTGATGGTATTAGTGACGAACACCATTAATTTATTCAATTTACGAGAGCTTAATCACCTTCAGTCTCGAAGTCTTCTTGAAGAAATTGATTAAGACTATGATGACCTTGTGTATCACTGTGAAGTACGCTGGCTGAGTTGAGGGAAGATGCTCAGAAGATTCTTGGAGTTGATTAATGAACTGATAGAATTCCTCAGAAGCAAGAACAAAGACAGAAATGTTTTCCATGACTGATCCAGCATGGTAAGCTCATTTGACCTTTCTGGTCGACATGACACAACACTTGCATGTTCTGAATTTGAAGTTGCAAGGCAAAAATCAGCTTGTCTGTCAGCTTGCAAACTACGCCTCAGCTTTCAGGACAAAGTTGCAGTTATTCTGGCAGCAAGCAACATCAGGCAACTTCGTGCACTTTCCCACTTTTCAGTCACAGCTACAGAAGAATCAAGACATTGACACACAAGTTTATGTTGGGAAGCTGGATACTTTGATCCAATCATTCAACTCACGGTGTCACTCACGACTTTGACCAATGCAGACTGTTGATGAAACTTTTTGCTGATCCGTTCGGTGTGTCAGTGGTTGACTTGTCAGCAGAATATGAGTACATACTGCCAAACATGCTTTCTCGCATATGATCATCTGGAAGCAATCTTTCGTCTTTCAACGTTAAGCATCAAGCCGGACATTTCTAAGCTTGTAGATGACATGCAGCACCATCCATCGCATTGACTTTGTGGCAGTTGACGTATTGTAACATTTCTTAGAATAATGTGCAAACACTTTGATGTAATCGTCATTTGTGTGTTCTTAAATGTGATGTCCATCTTGTGTGAAACAACTGTGGGGCGATTTTAATCTTCACTTTTTTGTGGCTCCCAACGGTTACGATAAGTCTGTTTGTGACCCCTGACTCAAAACGTTTGTGCACCACTGATCTAAAGCTTTAGATATTTTATACATGTGTGATCAGTAGTGAAAAAACACGTATAAATACATGTGATCAGTAGTGAAAAAACACGTATAAATACATGTGTGATCAGTAGTGAAAAAACACGTATAAATACATGTGTGATCAGTAGTGAAAAAACACGTATAAATACATGTGTGATCAGTAGTAAAAACACGTATAAATACATGTGTGATCAGTAGTGAAAAAACACGTATAAATACATGTGTGATCAGTAGTGAAAAAACACGTATAAATACATGTGATCAGTAGTGAAAAAACACGTATAAATACATGTGTGATCAGTAGTGAAAAAACACGTATAAGTTACTTACTTATTAATGACTGAATAAGGTTAGTTAGTAAAAAATTATTACTTTATTATATTTTTTAAAAATTAAATAAAATCAATTTCACCATGTGTTTATTAAAAGTAATATTTCAAATTCGTCTTCATCAGACGAAAGACAAATGCGTGAATCATTAACAAAACTCTGTCAACTTTCTAATATCTGTCATGGTTACACCCTAACGTGTATTAAAAATAAAGGTGAAATGTAACTCAAATAACACCTGCTATAACACACTTCCAAGAGTTATAATTAATAGTACAGTTATGTATAGTTTCTCTTAATACAGTCACATCTAATCTTATAATTAATGAAATCCAACCTCACGTGGGAAGTGTTATTCTAACCCCATGATAAATCATATCCTGCCATTGCATGGTTTTGAAAGTTTTACAATATGATTATATAAAACACGCATATCCTGCCACAGCGTGGTTTTAAAAGTTTCACTATATGACTATATAAAACACGCATATCCTGCCACAGCGTGGTTTTAAAAGTTTCACTATATGACTATATAAAACACGCATATCCTGCCACAGCGTGGTTTTGAAAGTTTTACTGTATGACAATATAAAACACGCATATCCTGCCACGGCGTGGTTTTGAAAGTTTTACTGTATGACTATATAAAACACGCATATCCTGCCACAGCGTGGTTTTGAAAGTTTTACTGTATGACTGTATAAAACACGCATATCCTGCCATTGCATGGTTTTGAAAGTTTTACTATATGACTATATAAAACACGCATATCTTGCCACAGCGTGGTTTTAAAAGTTTCACTATATGACTATATAAAACACGCATATCTTGCCACAGCGTGGTTTTAAAAGTTTCACTATATGACTATATAAAACACGCATATCCTGCCACAGCGTGGTTTTGAAAGTTTTACTGTATGACAACATAAAACACGCATATCTTGCCACAGCGTGGTTTTGAAAGTTTTACTGTATGACAATATAAAACACGCATATCCTGCCACGGCGTGGTTTTGAAAGTTTTACTGTATGACTGTATAAAACACGCATATTCTGCCATTGCATGGTTTTGAAAGTTTTACTATATGACTATATAAAACACGCATATCTTGCCACAGCGTGGTTTTAAAAGTTTCACTATATGACTATATAAAACACGCATATCCTGCCACAGCGTGGTTTTGAAAGTTTTACTGTATGACTATATAAAACACGCATATCCTGCCACAGCGTGGTTTTGAAAGTTTTACTATATGACTATATAAAACACGCATATCTTGCCACAGCGTGGTTTTAAAAGTTTCAGTATATGACTATATAAACCACGCATATCATGCCACGGCGTGGTTTTGAAAGTTTTACTGTATGACTGTATAAAACACGCATATCCTGCCATTGCATGGTTTTGAAAGTTTTACTATATGACTATATAAAACACGCATATCATGCCACAGCGTGGTTTTAAAAGTTTCACTTTATGACTATATAAAACACGCATATCTTGCCACAGCGTGGTTTTGAAAGTTTTACTATATGACTATATAAAACACGCATATCATGCCACGGCGTGGTTTTGAAAGTTTTACTATATGACTATATATTGTTGTTCTTGTTTGGAATTAAGCACAAAGCTATACAATGGGCTATCTGTGCTCTGCCTATCACGGGTATCGAAACCCGGATTTTAGCGTGTAAGTCCGCAGACATACCGCTGAGCCACTGGGGGGCATATGACTATATAAAACACGCATATCCTGCCACTGCATGGTTTTGAAAGTTTTACTATATGACTATATAAAATACGCATATCCTGCCATGTTGTTGTCCCGTTGACCTGACGAGTTCCAGGATTAAAGCCCCCAGTGGCTCAGCGGTATGTCTGGGGACTTACACGCTAAAATCCGGGTTTCGATACCCGTGGTGGGCAGAGCACAGATAGCCCATTGTGTAGCTTTGTGCTTAATTAAAAAACAACAACATCCAGGATTAAACGAAAGCCCTTATTATAATCAGGCAACAAGCTGAGTTCGTTTATTGTTTCTTCTCTTTTTAGTTTTCTATGAAAACCCTTCTTGGGTTTATAAAACGTGAAACGGCCGACATATTTCTAGTTCTATTTCGACTTTTTATTACACGTTAGTTACCTAAGCACCAGTCTAAAGTAAACTGCCTTATTCAAAACGGTTTATTGGAACTCCTAACACAGCTACTACAGAAATGTTGTTTACATTACAATCGTACCTGGTTAGTCAAGTCACATTAGGAACCAATAGAAAGAATAAAGTGGGTTTACAATGGCCTACTTCCATAACCTATTAATGACAGTGTTTGTAGCCTATCTCATGTTATCTTGGTATTTTTCGTTAAAATTACAGAGAACAAGTACTTGTAAAGTCCACACTTCGTTATGAAAATAACAACAAAACGTTAAAAAAACCTATATTATTCTATAAACCTTCAAGAATCAAGTTTTCGTTTTTTGTGTTTCTTTGAGATGATATCATAGTATTAGGCTTAGCAATGGTACACGAAATGGAGCGTATGATTTGAAAAGTTGTTTCGTTACTGTGGTTAAATTTCTTCTTGTCACATTCATCTTCTCTTCTTAAGAAGACGACCCTAAAAACTGCAACATCGCGAGGGAAACTTGGTTGTAATTTAACTACTTAAAATAAGTGTTGAAGTTAACAGATAATACCCGTTTTTACCGACATTAACAGAACACACCTTACTTATGCCTTTGTTTCTCATGGGTAGATCACGCTCTCTGCTGAACTAGGCCACGTCTTATACTAAACTACAATTATTCTGCTTATCCTTGCACGACAGATAGGAGTTATTTAAATTTATAACCAATTAGATCAGCTTAAAGCTCCGGCCTAATCAATAGTTAAAACAGGCGGCATTTTATAAATGACTTTCTGCAGCTTTAGAGATTCCATATACACAAGAATGTCGATATAACAAAAGAAATAAACAAAAATGAACGAGAACATTTTATCTTAAAGCTCTATTTTCTACTTTTCATTCTTATACCAATGTACGTCTGTACGGATGATAAATTAACTAAATATATAGATTTACTATCATCAGTTTAAGATCACCAAATTTTCGCTCTCATAGATATCGAGAGGAGAAATTATTCAGGATAGAATAAATTTTATTTGTAATTGAATTTCAACAGTAATTTGAAAGAGTTATTTTATTCGCCACAAATGTCTACAGAATATGATGTATGAATTTCGGTTGTTTAAAATAATTACGAATCTATTTATTTATTGCTCATACTTACTTGCCAAGAAGAAAACTAACTGGGAAAAATTAATACCTAAGAAAATTAGCTGTTACCTAGCGTTAAATTAACAATTATTATTTAATTTTAGGTAAAACAACAAGATGACGAACACAACTCAACTCAGAATCTAGACCCTCTGTCAAAAATCTTTTCGCGGATGACTTTCAAGTGTGAAAATAAAAGAGAAGGATATTACCCAGACAGAACTTTCAACTGTCAAGTGTTCCACTACTGCAACCAAGATGGAAAAAGATTCACATTCATCTGTCCTCCAAAATCATATTTCAACCAAAAGTTCTTGATTTGTCGTTATCAGTCAGAGAGTATTTGTACAGGTTTGAAAACATACTTTCACTTGAAAGAAAATGTTAATCATAAACAAAATATTACATCAGATAAAGGCGTTGTTTCTCCGATAGAAACCACTCAGAAAGTAAGTTCTCGCAGACGTATGAAAACTTTCAATCAGGAAAATACCTTTTCAAAAAACCCAACAATGTCCAATCAAGAAGAACCCTCCCTTATATCTCAAACCACGACCAGTGAGGAAGAAACTATCTACAAACCTACGCCAACAATTAGCCAGGAAGAAATTTCTCTCACAACGACAGATCGAGAATTAACCTTCCTAGAATCCCAAGGAATGATAAATCAGGAAGAAATTCTCTCAGAATTTTCGACAACGGCGAATTACGAAGAACCCACCTTAAAACTCCCAACAACGATCAATGGAGAAGAAACTATTCAGAAACATCCGACAACGATAAATGAGGAAGAAACCCTACCCGAATCTTCGACAACGATAGGTGAAGGAGACACCTTATCCAAACTCCAGACAACAACAGGTCAGAAACGTATTGTTCACAAACCTTTGACAATGATAGGTGAAGGAGACACCTTATCCAAACTCCAGACAACAACAGGTCAGAAACGTATTGTTCACAAACCTTTAACAACGATAGGTGAAGGAGACACCTTATCCAAACTCCAAACAACAAGAGATCAGAAACGTATTGTTCACAAACCTTTGACAATGATAGGTGAAGGAGACACCTTATCCAAACTCCAGACAACAACAGATCAGAAACGAACTGTTCACAAACCGCCCCTTGAAAACGGTAAGCCTCTTGAAACTCCCTCCTTGAGGATTCAAGATCCACTTAAAACAAAAATATCACTCCCATATCTTCCTCACTCTGCTGCAACTTACTCAGACGGTACAAGAAATGCTACTTTCAGTGAGCATCCATCAAGTGTAGATTCATATGAAGAAGGCCTCAATCCTTTTGGAGCGATAGGAAGAATATATGAAAAAGATTATCTTACACTGTCTCGCTTCAAAGAACAAGAGTTACCCTTGTTAGAGGAAAGAAACAAAGCAGTGTTTAACACCAGAAGTCCACACAAAGAGAGAAAAAAAGAACACTTAATCTACAAAAAATTGAACGAAAAAGCCGATCTACGCCTATCTGATAAATACCCTAATAAAGAAGTAACACTGAGTCATCTGTTTGAAATAACTAAAAATGGCGACACTAACTACACGCCAGCTGAAGATTACAAATACCCACAGAATATTGTAGGAAAATACCATCCACCCAACAAAATGCAAGACAATAATGGTTCCAGAAGAAAAGAGTATAGTCAAAACGTAGAGCATTACGGTGGTAAACATGCATATGGTTCCAGGTTGAGCACCAATACTCATTATCAACCGATCTCAAACAGTTTTAGACATCCAGCAGCACACATCCAGTACAACCATCTGACACTCAACAAACATAATATTCAGGATGATTTGTTATTTACTCCAGCAAAAATAACCAGATCAGAAGAGTCACCCCATTCCTTTTCTAATATTAATAAACATTTCACATTTCCAAAGGAGATTGATTTTCAAACGAATTATGAACACTCAAGACAATACAACCAACCTCTGCACTTAGCCAAAGACCGACAAAATTATTATGATCTTTCACTGAATACTAATGCAAGTAATAAATATCTTAATCTTCCTTTTTTTGGTAAAACAAACGTAAAGCATCCTCAGCTTTCATCTGTAAGCTACCCATTACAACATAATAATGAGCAAGATTTTTTGTACAGTCTAAAAACAAGACAGGGCGTAGAAGACTTTAAGTTAATTCTAACAGGGCTGGCAGATCTTCCAGAAAAACGAGAATTTCATAGTAAGAACTTTAAAATTCAAGGTCCCATAATCAATGTATCTTTTCTACCCCGCCAATACAACCCAAAACATTTACAGACTCGTCCATTTAAAAGGATAGAAAAGTCATCCCCTACTTCTCCAACCATAAATACATATTTTGAAAGTGCTCACCTAAGTCCTTCTAATATTCCTACGACACTTTATATAAAGAAGAAAAACGATCCAATCACTCGAACCAAAAGGAAGACTTCTGCCCACGTAAAGATAGAAAAAAGTCTTCCTTCGTTTCATGACTTACAGTTCAAAATTCCAAAAGATATACAAAATGTTGGCATCCAACGTAAAAGACATCGTCGTCAGTTGTACAATGGTTCTATTAATCGTTCAGGGAACAGTAACTTACCAAATGCTTTCATTGACCCTTCCTCTTCCCGAGGATCCTTGTTGCCCTATCAGCAACATTTCTTTAGAGACTCAAATGTTAGGAACGCAGAGCAGGCTTATCCATTATTCGAAGATGCAACAAATTATTTCAAATTTCGGCCTTCCCAAAATTTGGCATATGGAAGAGGTTTTCACCAGTTTCCTACAATAAATCCCACTCCAGTTTTTTATCCCGAATTTCAAGATGTGAGAGTTTTACAATCGTTTTCGCCTTTTAGGTCACAAGAAAATGAAAATTCAAACAATATCCATTCCAACCATAATCCTACACCAAATACGTCTTCTCAAACTGAAGAAAATAAAAACGCTGAAACAGATCTAAAAGGTAAGACTGATGAAAACTCTGAAAGGATATCACATTCACTCAGAGGTACATCAAATGGATATAATAATCCACACACGCAACAAAATGGCATTTCAAATTATCGAAAATCTCTCATTTCTCCCCCTGTTAGATACCCATATTCACCAAGAGAATTTACACCTGCTCTTGGATATGGCCCTAATCCTTATCCTGGATTCCAACATTCGCCATTTACACCATTCTCCAACTTAAATAAAGAGATTCGTCAACAACCAGAACGACCACCTAGTACTAACCCACAAACTGCTGACTTACAACAGCCAAAACCTTCATATGGTGTGTCAAGATCTGACCATCCAGTACAGTTTAATCGTTTCAGGCCATTTCCTTCTTTTCGCTTCGCACCTAGAAACGGTAATCATCCATTTTTTATTCATTCGGATTTGTTTCAAGATCCTGTGCTGATTCCTCCCTCAAGAAATCTGTCAAATAATACAAGACAAAGACCAGATATAAATCTTAAGGATTATAATAATCCATTTGAAAGATTTTTCTCAGAAGATGATAGAGGAATACCTAATCAAGATCTCAGATATTCCAAACAATTGGAAAAAGGATTTCAGTCACCCTTCTCTCCATATAGTGAGAAACAAAGACTTGAACTTGATTCTAATTTCCAAGACAATCATAAACTACAATTTTTACCCAGAAATGTACCAGGATCGATAAATTTAGATAAAGATCCATATTCTCTCGAGGCACATTCCGAACTCCCATCGACAGGAAAGTTTACATTGGAAATTGATAAAAGAAGACTTGAACATGGTTTTGGTTATCCTGAAAAACCTTCTCAAGACACTAAATTCCCTAAAAGTGTTTTTAGAATCAATAAAGAACTGAAACCTTACGAAAGGGTCCTTCGAACACAAATTTCTCAGAGTCGTCGACCTCATATAACGTTTCCAGGACCAAGAGTAGATCATAAAGAAGAGGGTTTGAGAAATCCTCTGTCAGAATCTGATATAGCAGGCGATGGTGGCCTAAAATCGCAACTTCTTTCCAGCAACAAAGAACACACACAAATATACAGTACTATAGAAAAAACCAAAGTTGGTTTGGAGAATGATCCTAACAAGTTTAATCGTGGCCAACTTTCTACTGAAGGCAGCAATCATCAAACAGTAAACACGACAAGAAAAACGCCAAAAATTAAGAATTTAAGCCTTCCAGATCCTTTTGTCTTATCACTTCACGAAGATGTGAAAATACCATTTGGGGAAAGAATTAAAGCATTAGACGAACCTTTGAAGAATAAAGAGCATCAGGTCCACTATCCACGACAAAATGGAAACACTGAACCTGAAATGTTTCCTACTAAACACTCTCAGTCATTTGAATCTTCAAGAAAACATCATCGCCCCCAACATGATATTAAACAAAATCCTTTTTCCGAAACGTCCGAGAGAGGACTAAAGATTAAAGAGAATAGACCAGCTCAGTCTGTAGAGCTGCCAAGATCATTCTCAAGTCATCAGATTCAAGCCAAGCCAAATATTCAAGAAGGTTTTTCACCTGAAACAGTAGTATTAGATAAAAAAGAAAAAAATAATTTTGAGCATCATGGAACTTTGAGGTCTGAAGAAAATCCACATTCTACAATAGGACCACTATCACGGAACGCTTACATATCGAACAAAAAACAGACTATTCACAAAAGATTCCCATTTCCAAAACCTTTACGTCTGGTTTATGATTCAAGACGAACACACGACAAACGACTAGAGCCAGAAGATGATAACTCGTTTACTAATGATGATGATCAAGAAGAAAACAGATATCCATCCACTTCATCATCAGTGCCACATCCCATCCCTGCACCTCATCAAGGAGCATCTACTCCTATCACCTTGTCAGATTTACCGCATGATTCTCTTTCAGTTACAGATGATGAAGTAACGCGCAGTTCTTCTGAAACTGACAACATAAAAGATACTGTACGAGATGGACCTCGTGTCTTTGAACGTATATCTTTTAGAAATCGAAAGAGACGACCCTCTTTTACAAGAAGATTTCGACGTCTACATCTGCATCCAAACAATAGGAAAACTGTTAAAGAAACAACTCCTGAAGAAGATGGGAAATATGAAGAAGAAATTAAACATAAAACTGAATATAGTTTGACACAACAGCCCTTACAAGAAGTGGAAACAGATCATAAGCACGTTACAACAGAAACTACAGGTGACAAAAAACTTACTTTCACACGAAGAAAAATCAATAATTTTCGACGTCCATCTTTGTTTAATAGTCCGCGAAGGTCATCTACGCACAACAACAAACATTTTCATGTAACCATAACACCAACTTCCACCCCAGAAAACAATATCAATCCAACTGAGACTTCGACTCAGGAAAGTATCTTTCGTGTAGAAAACAAGCAAAACCGAGTTTTATCATCTACCAAGACAGAGACAAACACTCACAAAGAAACAACAACGAACAAACCTAGAAGAGTCTATTCCTCTAGGAGTGGGGGATCCCTCAGTTCAACTCTCGGAAGGTTCAAGAAAAGACCTAGGTTATTATCATTTGGACGACCACGCCTTGACCATGAGGGCTCAAATGACCACGAGACACAAGCTCAGGGTACAATAAATGTATAATAATCATTAACCTCACGTATCAACAATTTGATTCTGCAAATGTGCTCTTTCAACGTCTTTTAATTTTAAAGACAAAGATCGAAACTAAGTAAATTTAGAAGCATTCCAACAAAAATAAAAATGTCACCGAATTTAAATGCCATGAGATTATGTAATCCTTGGATATTTAACACACACTTTTATTAATCTGTCATTTTAAAGCTATTTAGCTTATATTGTGTTACCAAACCTGCAGGTAATAGTTATAGCTTATATCCTGCTACAAGTAACCAGTTGGTAGTTGTTGTAGGTTATATCCTCCTACAGATAGCTTGTAAGTAACGGTTGTAGCTCATACATATTCTGCTGCAGACAGCCTGTTGGTGGTGATTATATATCTTGCTACGGGAGCGACTGTTTTAAAGTAGAAGGTGACAATAATTACTTTTTATCATAACTTTTGATCACGAGTTGTAAACGTCCAATAATCGATGTTGTTACATAATGTATTTTATTAATGTATTATATAAACGCCTGTCTTATCCTCTACCATTGGCTTAATGAAAGCATATCTTAGATTAGTGCTATTTATCGTTAAAACTGTCGTATCTGCTTCAATATTGTGAATACATAACCAGTTTCTCCATAGAGTATCAGGTTCTAAGAATTTGTATTTCGATATCATTATTGTTTATTGAACTTCTGTGAAATATTAAATACGTTTATGAAATAAAACTCAACTACCAGTTGTGTTTTTTTCGCGTTATGAATGTATTATTACTGTGACAGCAATACGTCAATGTGTTGTGTTTAATACATCACAGTAGCACTACAATGTGTTAGGCTTAATACATCACAGTAGCATTACATTAATGTGTTGTGTGTTTAACACACCGTAGTAATGCATAAAATATTAAGTATATATTTTCTAAACAATACCATTTCATTTCATGCTGCTTTCTTCTTCGAACGCTCTAGTGGACAAGATGAGAAACTATGTTTTACAACTGTTTAACGTATAATTTCGATATATTCGATTTTTCAGTTGACAAACAGTGACATCTTTACACTTGATTGAAAAACGCTTATAAGTCAACTTTTGTATTGCAGACAAGAACAATAAACAGAAGAAATAAAAAGAGCAAGTTTAACATTTCTGGAGTATCTTTGATGAATCCACCAGAGATATTAAAACACAAAGAATTAGTTGGTTCCAAAGAACGGAGATAGCTGCTTTTACCGTTTTCATATAAACTTACAGAGACCTGCAAAGTATTTACGGTCAGAATAGTATCTTTATTACAACCAGGGGCGTAGATCCTTGGGAAGATGGGGTATACACTCCCCTTCATTTTAGGTGTTGGGTATGGTACACAAAATCATCCCCCCCACAGTTTGGTCTGTTGAATTGTTTTATTGCATCACAGATCTACAAACTGTGTGTTTGTTCTTGTGATTCTCGTGTTCTTACCAATCGAATCACATAATTAGGCCTATATATAGGCTCTTTCAGTAGCCGAAATGTACATCTTTAATATAGGCGTGCTTCTAAGCTTTTCGATCTAAGCGATAGTTCGGAAGCATCATTCAGTATGCTTTCTTCACAAGAGCAGTTATTAAACGTCTCTGATGAACAAGTGTATACTCGTCACGAACATAGAAGAATGTATCGCGGCTGTTACGACATTGACGAGACATACTGACCGACACAATTCATCCTGTAAAACGTCCATAACATCTAACTTTCTTGTTACAGTGGTACTGAGGCAATGCTGTATTCTGAAACAATACATACACGCTATAAGGTCTATATTAATTCAATGAGCAGCATCTATGTATTCAAGCCACTTTTATAGCCTGCTGAGACAGTGTCAAACTGGCTCTGGCCTGTCCAGACATACCCGTGCTAAATACTTTCACAGAACAGCTTCCAACCAGGCCTGATTTCATACCTGGACATGCCCAGACTGCACAAAACATTGTTCATAGGTCTCTAACAGAAACGAAAATTTTTGGGCACAAACATAAGAAAAAACATGACAAAACTAAAGATTTCAATTAAACGATACGTGATGGGAAAATTTAAATATGATTTTCGTGATCAGCAACCAAAAATCTATAAGGAACACCCAACAGTGTTCAAGAAGCAAACACTTTGTTATGCAGTGACATCAGTACAATTTGAGGTCTGTTTCAATTTGAGACGGACTTTCTTATTCCTAATTTTTATTTTTTAGTAAATTAAAAAAATAACACATGCGCATTAAGTACCTTTACGATTCTTTTACCCAGTAATTTTCTAATGTTGATAATTTGATTGTGCTGAGTTTTCACATGGTACTCGACCGATTGTATGTTTACTGAGTATATTCATTTCTTATTAAAATTATTGTGACTAAGTCTATATGCACACGGTACTTGGCAAACAAACAATACGTTTTTTGGGAGTATTAACAATTACAATTTCCATTATTTTCCTAAACTGATACTTGACAGGCTTTTTAGAGAAAATTATATTTTTATCGCAAATTAAGGAGACCAAATATTTAAGTTAAGACAAATAGAAATAATTAATACAAGAGACATATCTTTACAGTTTCACCCCTTTTGTAATAAAATGATAGCATGTTGTTAGGCGGTTAATTGTATCAATTATTTACACAGGGTTTTTCCTGTCTGTAACTTGTGTCATCGTTACAATGAGTTGCAGTCGTGACGAGTTCAAAAAGAATCTAATCGTGTGACACAAGCTCTTGACTTTACACAAGATTCGATAGTTTCAGGATGTTGTGTTATAAACCTAAACAACTCGTGTCTCCTTTTGACAAGACTGATTAATTATGTTTGAGAGAAGTGAAAAATACAAATCTTTTAATGTTAGTTTAGGTAGAAAGGAATATGATAGGAAATTAATTCAGGTCCTAATTTCGATAATGAGGTTTTCTAAGATACAACACACATTGCTTTACAACCAGCATGAGGTTTCGAGGCAAGTAAGGCCTTCACTATGGGTTATGAGCCTGTTCAAACATAAACATAATACAAATAACTAGCATAAATTAAGGAGTCTGAGCTGATACGTAAGCCTAAATGGAAAAATAAATGACATTATAGAGAAGAGTAAATGTAGTACTTTATCATCTGTTAACATAGTTTCCTATAAAAATTAATTTAGTGTGTTGAAGAACTTACATTTTTCATTTCTATACTCGTACAATTTATCATAAGATTACTTGTTAAACTTAGCGTGGGGGATAATCTCTAAAGCAGACCTTACTGAGGATTATCTCCACTGCTACTTGCGGATATTACAGAATTAATATTCTCGTCCCCTGAGTTAACACTTGCAGCTTTCACTTGGGTTTGTATTTATCACTGTGAGTATTTTACTGATGGAAAAATAAAATCTCTCTCTTTATGGGATGAAATAAATTTTGGGGAAATGGGTCATCCCTACCTTCCTGTCTACAGCCCTGGGTTGTTATACAGAGCAATCAGCGATTGCTTTGTGTGAGATCACGCAGGTGAACAGAAATATATTCTCTTATCCAGAAATTTAACGGGAATGTGATTAGTTGCATTTAGAGAATTATCCTGGAGGTTTTCCAACTTTTGTTGTTTTTATTGTTCTTCAGTACTGCTAGAAGGTAGACATAGAAGCTAATCTACGTTTTTAATTACTCCCCTTTTAGTAAATTCACGATTAGTGCCTTCACTATTTTTAATTGCATGTTTATGTTCAAGGTAGCTCTAACTTGTCGTTTGTTTGTTTGTTGCGATTTAGAGCAAAGCAACATAATGGTCTGTCCACAAATTCATTGTTTACCAACTGTAACTTATGTGAGAGTGGTTGTACACGTTTAACGTTTTTTACTTTATCTAAAATTTCCCTAAGTCCGTTATGAAGCGGTAACTCTTATCTTTTCTCGGTCTTGCATAACTGCTTAACTTTATTGGAAGTGTAGGGGTGGGGGAAAAATACTAAGTCACTTTAACACGTTTATAAATAACAGTGTATGTGCACTCAATAGAAAAAGTAGTGAAGTGCACACAGATACGTGTTAGGTGGCTGTTTCTAGAACCACAGGAAACCGAGTTTTTAATAATTTTCAATCACCAAATGATGAAAAACTTCGTCATGGAAACGATAATGTTGAATGTTTGAAATATCATATGTTATTATTTCTTATATAATTACCAAAAATATTTTGTCTCATATTGGTTATTACAGGATCAATGGAACATAAATTTAGCCCAATAATTAATAAGAAAACAATTTAATTGATCATTTATTAAATTAATGGAAAATTTAAAGTCACTAACCGTAATAAAATGTGTGCGGAAGAAAATCAATAAAATTATATAGAAAAAAAATCAATCCAAAAATCCGTGCCGGGATTGAAGCCGGGTTGTGCCAGGTCTATTAGTCCACTCGACTACACGGGACCGTAAACGATAATTTACGTGGCAGAGGTTTAGTTTAGAGAGAGAGAGTTGTTGTTGTTTTGAATTAAGCACAAAGCTACACAATGGGCTATCTGTGCTCTGCCCACCACGGGTATCGAAACCCGGATTTTAGCGTGTAAGTCCGCAGACATACTGCTGAGCCACTGGGGGGCTAGAGAGAGAGAAATCGTAAGAATTTTCTCTCCAACGGGGGTGTTCAAGAATGTTGTGGTTCCTCTTCGTCCCCTTTCGTGAAAGGTTATTAGGTTTAGTTTTATTTATTTATTTATTACACAATTTTTGACTTTTTATGGGGTGAAGGAGGTCACTATAAATGTTATCCTGGACCGAGACAAATGCAGCACCGGAGAGAATGGCCAGGTCCCGTCCCGAAAGGCAGAAGTCAAGGTAAATGTGAACATGGACTCAAACGACCCGTATCAGGGTCTGGCAATAAGGTTGCCTGGGCTGGAATCTAAAAACCAATGCCTTAGTTTCTGCTGTGGAGGGAAACGGGAGTGCCCCGAGAAAACCCACTTTCACAGGACAGGCGCCGAAAGTTTTTGCCTGTCCTGTGTCCGATATCTGAAAAAGAGAATACATATTATTAACATGAGTTTAGTTCTTTAGATACTTTGTTGTGTAATTTGTGATTCTTAAAATATGTTGTAAGGTGAAATGTATTTTGTTGGTGCACTAGTTAATTTGTATAGAGATGCCGTTAATTTGTTTCTGTTTTCTGCTTTTAGATAATATCTGTGTGATATTTCCGTTAGTCTATCTCTTAGTGTTGGTAAATTGTTAATTAATATAATTTACTGGCGTGAATGATGGCAGACTGAATGCAGATCTTAGTACTCTGTTCTGTTGAATTTGGATTTTCTGGAGTGTGTTGTTTGACATATTGTATGTTACTTGACATCCATACTCTGTTAGTGGACGGATGTAAGCCTCGTATATTTGTATAATGGTGTTTGGTGAACATTTTGATTGTCTACTGGTTAGTCATTAAGTGTGAAATCCGTTTTTTAATTGATGAGTGTATATTGTTAACATGTTTTTTCCGTGTTAGTTTTGTGTCGAAAGTATTGCCAAGGAATGTGATGTTTTTGCTCATGTTAATGGTTGTATTTCCGAGTGATCATTTTGTTTTTTCTTTGCCTTTTTAATTTCCTGTAGAAGGTGATTGCTTGTGTTTTAACACAACTCTCCACTTGTTGCTCCATGTTGAGACGTTGTTCAGTGATTCTTGTATGCGAGACATGACCATTACTGGGTTTCTGGAGATGCTCCAGATAGCGATGTCGTCTGTGTATGTTAGATTTGGGACAGGTATGTCACTGAAGATAATAATGTATAGAAGTGGATAAAGGACCAATCCACTCCTGCGGTTATATTGAATGTTTTAGATATAGTTTTATTGACTTTTACTTGTGCTGTTCTGTCTGTTAAGAAATTTTAAATCCATTTAACTATAGTGGGATTTATTTTCAGGTGTTTTAGTTTGTATTTGATGGCATTGTGCCAAACGCTGTCGAATGCTTTTTTAACATCTAGGAATACCCCAATGGTTAATTGGTTGTTGTTGAAAGCTTAAATGGTTGATTCGGTGAGTTGGGAACAATATAAACATCTGCTTATATTCTATTTATAGTTTTTATTGTTTTATAATATAACTATTTTAAACTATATATTGTTCTATTATTAGAAAAAAATCGTAAACTTACCATTTTATTAGTTTAAAATAACTTAAGCAAACAATTGTACAATAATAAAAATCTAACCGTGACACTACGTATTTTATTCTCACCTAAATTGTATTTAAAGGTATATATTTCTTTTATTTAGAATACCAACTATTTTACTAATCTTTATTTCCATATTTACTTTGTATTAGCTATGCAATAATTTCTAGCTTCTATTTTGTAAATAGGAACATCTCTGTAAATATCTTTATTATTGTTCTTTTTTAATTTCGCTCAAAGCTACACCAGGACTACTTGCGTCAACCACCTAACTTAGCGGTGTAAGACTAGAGGGAAGGCAGCTAATCATCACCACCCACCGCCTACCCTGAAGCTACTCTTTTATCAAGGAAAACTGGGATTGACTTTCACGTTATAATGCCCCTCGGCTGAAAAAGCTAGCATGTTTGGTGCGAAGGGGGGTTCGAAAACGCAACCCTGGGATTACTCACGAGTCGGGTGCCTTAACCACCGGGAATTCTTTATTATTGTACTCAAATATGCACTCCTGTACTCTTTCAACATACTTAGATATAGCAGCAAGAAAACATAGTCCATCATCTGTTTAATGTACACCCATTGACATATACAGGGGCGTAGATCCTGGGGAGGGATGGGGGATACATTCTCCCTTTATTTTAGTTGGGGGTATATTGCATACAATCATCCCCCCTACAATTTGGTCTGTTGAATTGTTTTATTGAATTGCAGGCCTACAAACTGTGTGTTTATTCTTGTGATTCTCGTGTTCTTATCAATCGAATTATATAATTAGGCCTAAATGTAGGCTTTTACAGTAGCCGAAATGTACATCTTTAATAGAGCTGTACTTCTAAGCTTTTTGATCTAAGCGATAGTTCATATCAGTCAGTAGGCCTAAGTATACACGCAAGTATCGTGGCAACAAGAATACTCTGTTACTCCATGTTTACAGCTTTCAGGTTCACGTAATAAGAGATTACCAATTTGCAAATTGAACAGTCCACATAAGTGATTGCAAAAATCATTTCCCCATCGGGTGTAAAAAATCTACGCCCCTGATTACAACACTTCTTTTAAACATGCTTGCCCTCTCAGCCGTGGGGGCGTTATAATCTGATGGTCAATACCATTATTCAGTGATGTCGAGAAACCCACTTGTTGAGAATTTTATATGCAAAAACGGCTCGTTTGGGTTCAGAAAATATTTTAAATAGAAGAGCGAATTTTTAAAATATTTTCTGAACCCAAACGAGCCGTTTTTGCATATAAAATACCATTATTCGTTGGTAAAAAAGTAGCCCAAGAGTTGGCGGTGGGTGGTGATGACAAGCTGCCTTCTCTCTGGTCTTACACTGCTAAATTAGGGACGGCTAGCACAGATAGCCCTCGAGTAGCTTTGTGCGAAATTCTAAAAACAAACAAACAAACAACAAACTTTTAATGCAAGACTTCCAGAATATTACAAAATAATTCTAATTGCAGACTCCAAAATTTGCAAGTTCATTTATCTTGAGCCTAATTTAAGAAACGGTCTGTATCCCACAGAGATAAAACTAACTTATCTGCATTGTTTGCTTTAGTGTAATTAGTTAAACTTTGACGTAATTAATACTATAAATAATGAAACTAATCATATTATTTTCCGACTTAAAGGGAGATGATTTTTAAATCTTTGAAAAGCGTTTAAAAAATACAAAAAATCATGTATGGTTTGTCACAGCAAAACTTCATCGGGCTCTCTGCTGAGTCTACAAAATCGAACCCCTGATTTTAGCGTTGTAAATACGCAGACTTACCACTGTTCTAGTGGTGGGCTGCCAAAAAAAAATGTCTTAAATCATATTTACATTCTTACAGCTCAAACACATATTAAGATAGTAACGTGAGTGCAAATATTTTCAGGAAACGAAACTCGAGTATTATTTTAATAGAAGGTATCTTAGATGTTCCAATGTTTGCTATCAGTGCAGTCCTTCATCCTT
The DNA here is from genome assembly GCA_011833715.1 of Carcinoscorpius rotundicauda. Classification (NCBI taxonomy): domain Eukaryota; kingdom Metazoa; phylum Arthropoda; class Merostomata; order Xiphosura; family Limulidae; genus Carcinoscorpius; species Carcinoscorpius rotundicauda. Next base: position 172,281,551 of record CM022392.1, read on the forward strand.
GTATTTAACACACACAAACACAATCATCAATCAGCAAGTGCAGTAGAAAATTATTCATCACGTAAAGAAACAATATTTAGTTTCTCAGTTACATCTGGCCACTAACTATTTAAATTGCACAATTTCCAGCCTTGCCTCTGACCAATAATGGCTTTCGAAAGGTCCACCTTTTGACAGTTCTTGGGTTGTAGTTTTTGTTTCATTGACTCAAGTAGGTAATTTTCTATTGCTTGACTTATTTAGTCACATCATCAAAATTAGTTTTAAATTACGATCCATTTTACAAATAAATAACTGCTACACTATATGCATAAATGTATACAAGTTTAAAAGGATTAGTGTGGTGTTCGGGAGACAAGAGAAATGGCTGATAAATATACTGAAGAGATCCAATAACGGGATTACTGTGGTGTTCGGGAGACAAGAGAAATGGCTGATAAATATACTGAAGAGATCATATAAAGGGATTACTGCGGTGTTTGGGAGACAAGAGAAATGGCTGATAAATATACTGAAGAGATCCCATAAAAGGCATTACTGCGGTGTTCGGGAGACAAGAGAAATGGCTGATAAATATACTGAAGAGATCCCATAAAGGGATTATTGTGGTGTTCGGGAGACAAGAGAAATGGCTGATAAATATACTGAAGAGATCCCATAAAGGGATTACTGTGGTGTTCGGGAGACAAGAGAAATGGCTGATAAATATACTGAAGAGATCCCATAAAGGGATTACTGTGGTGTTCGGGAGACAAGAGAAATGGATGATAAATATACTGAAGAGATCCCATAAAGGGATTACTGTGGTGTTCGGGAGACAAGAGAAATGGCTTTTAAATATACTGAAGAGATCCCATAAAGGGATTACTGTGGTGTTCGGGAGACAAGAGAAATGGATGATAAATATACTGAAGAGATCCCATAAAGGGATTACTGTGGTGTTCGGGAGACAAGAGAAATGGATGATAAATATACTGAAGAGATCCCATAAAGGGATTACTGTGGTGTTCAGGAGACAAGAGAAATGGCTGATAAATATACTGAAGAAATCATATAAAGGGATTACTTCATTAATCTGAATGAGGATATGGATTAATAAAGATGAGTGAGTACACAAGTTTCGTTACATGTAACTTTTAACATTTTGAAAGTATATACGACCCAATGTTATACCACCACGTGCTACGTCATAAGATACGTTTAAGAATCAGTGAAGGCTGAAGCATTTGTGATACCACACTAGCAGAAAATTTTAAACACATTTTCCATAATTTAAAACCGATCTGCAGGCCTATACTCATGACTGTTGTATATCCGTTTATCTACAAAGCAAAATAACATTTACCAGGACCCTCTACAATAAACCAATATATTTATAAAGTAAACGACATAGAGGGAACCTGAATTTGTTTCACACTCGCAACATTTGAGGCTCATGTGGTGTGTTCACATAGTTACCCGAAGAAACATTATGTTAAACAAAATATTGCGACTTTTTTTCAATCTTTATCTCAGTAATGTGATGACAAAAATACTGTTAGAGAACCTCTTTCTTACAAACACAACTGTTCCACAGGACAAAGTTAATAATAAGGGTGTTTCCATTTTACCTCAAGAGACGACACCACTAGCTAAAGTAAACATTAACATTTCTCCAAGTTGCTATTCCTTTAACTATTTTCATATAACACTTATGGCTTTTAAAACTGCCTTTAATTCTTGTGACCAGAGACTGACCACAATATACTGTCAAACATATTGTTGTAACTCTGCTAAACCTTGTTACACAGTTTTATAACATGATCACATTTCAAGATTAAACCAGTTATAGGAACAACTGAACAGAAATGTGGTATCACACACTTCAAACTATCGATATGTCTAATTGTGACAAAATTTGACCAATCACTGTTAACATTTTCACATTTAAATGAAAGACATAACTTAAACCTTCGTTTCCATACACAGCATACTGGCATTTAAATGAAAGACATAACTTAGACCTTTGTTTCCATACACAGCACATTGACATTTAAATGAAAGACATAACTTTGAACTTCATTTCCATACACAGCAGACTGACATTTGAATGAAAGACATAACTTAAGACTTTTGTTTCAATACACAGCACACTGACAAACAAGTTTCTGTACAATTTCAAGTTACATTAGCTTACAATAATACTCCAAGTAGTTCACAGTAAATACCAGAAGACTGAATTACAAACTAGGGTTTCAGTTATGACCAAAATCAACTGTGGTAAATTATTTTATTCTCAAAAATAAATAAAAAATTACAAAATAAAAAGGAAACACTTTAAACTTTATTTACAGATAATGTTATAATTGAAATTTTTTATTTTCTTAATACAACTTTTTTTTGAGAAACATGGTTTAAAATTACTAAATAAAAAAACAATTCTATATTAAACCCCTTCATTTACAAACACGTCTCCACGACTCATTTTCAGTTGCTACACTTAGAAGTTTTCAAGTATCTAGGGTGCCTGAAAAGAGTTTAACAAGAAACAAATGATTACATTGTTAAATATAAAAAATGTTTCCTTGATAAAATAAACCTAATGAGAAGACAGTCATTTCTGTAACTTATAGATCAGTTATCGTTGTTCATGTCAGTTTCTACCTATGATATTGAGATTCTAGACTTTGAAAGAATAAAATAAATGTATAAACTGATATTGTTGTTGAGTCTAGACACTGAAAGTATGAAATAAAAGTATAAACTGATATTGTTGTTGAAAGTCAAAACACGGAAAGTAAAAAAGTAAAAGTACAAACTAATATTGTTGTTGAGTCTAGACACTGAAAGTATGAAATAAAAGTATAAACTGATATTGTTGTTCAGTCTAGACACTGAAAGTATGAAATAAAAGTATAAACTGATATTGTTGTTGAGTCTAGACACTGAAAGTATAAAATAAAAGTATAAACTGATATTGTTGTTGAAAGTCAAAACACGGAAAGTAAAAAAGTAAAAGTACAAACTAATATTGTTGTTGAGTCTAGACACTGAAAGTATGAAATAAAAGTATAAACTGATATTGTTGTTCAGTCTAGACACTGAAAGTATGAAATAAAAGTATAAACTGATATTGTTGTTCAGTCTAGACACTGAAAGTATAAAATAAAAGTATAAACTGATATTGTTGTTGAGTCTAGACACAGAGTATAAATTAAGAGTATAAACCAATATTGTTGTTGAGTCTAGACACAGAGAGTTCAAAATAAAAGTATAAACTAATATTGTTGTTGAAAGACTAGACACTGAAGATACAAAATAAATGTATAAACTGATATTGTTGTTGAGTCTAGACACAAAGTGTTAAATGAAAGAATAAACTGATATTGTTGTTGAAAGTCTAGACATTGAGAGTATAAAATAAAAGTATAAACTAATATTGTTGTTCAGTCTAGACACTGAAGATACAAAATAAATGTATAAACTGATATTGTTGTTGAGTCTAGACACAAAGTGTTAAATGAAAGAATAAACTGATATTGTTGTTGAAAGTCTAGACATTGAGAGTATAAAATAAAAGTATAAACTAATATTGTTGTTCAGTCTAGACACTGAAGATACAAAATAAATGTATAAACTGATATTGTTGTTGAGTCTAGACACAAAGTGTTAAATGAAAGAATAAACTGATATTGTTGTTGAAAGTCTAGACATTGAGAGTATAAAATAAAAGTATAAACTAATATTGTTGTTCAGTCTAGACACTGAAGATACAAAATAAATGTATAAACTGATATTGTTGTTGAGTCTAGACACAAAGTGTTAAATGAAAGAATAAACTGATATTGTTGTTGAGTCTAGACACAGAGTATAAATTAAGAGTATAAACCAATATTGTTGTTGAGTCTAGACACAGAGAGTTCAAAATAAAAGTATAAACTAATATTGTTGTTCAGTCTAGACACTGAAGATACAAAATAAATGTATAAACTGATATTGTTGTTGAGTCTAGACACAAAGTGTTAAATGAAAGAATAAACTGATATTGTTGTTGAAAGTCTAGACATTGAGAGTATAAAATAAAAGTATAAACTAATATTGTTGTTCAGTCTAGACACTGAAGATACAAAATAAATGTATAAACTGATATTGTTGTTGAGTCTAGACACAAAGTGTTAAATGAAAGAATAAACTGATATTGTTGTTGAAAGTCTAGACATTGAGAGTATAAAATAAAAGTATAAACTGATATTGTTGTTGAAAGACTAGACACTGAAGATACAAAATAAATGTATAAACTGATATTGTTGTTGAGTCTAGACACAAAGTGTTAAATGAAAGAATAAACTGATATTGTTGTTGAAAGTCTAGACATTGAGAGTATAAAATAAAAGTATAAACTAATATTGTTGTTCAGTCTAGACACTGAAGATACAAAATAAATGTATAAACTGATATTGTTGTTGAGTCTAGACACAAAGTGTTAAATGAAAGAATAAACTGATATTGTTGTTGAGTCTAGACACAGAGTATAAATTAAGAGTATAAACCAATATTGTTGTTGAGTCTAGACACAGAGAGTTCAAAATAAAAGTATAAACTAATATTGTTGTTGAAAGACTAGACACTGAAGATACAAAATAAATGTATAAACTGATATTGTTGTTGAGTCTAGACACAAAGTGTTAAATGAAAGAATAAACTGATATTGTTGTTGAAAGTCTAGACATTGAGAGTATAAAATAAAAGTATAAACTAATATTGTTGTTCAGTCTAGACACTGAAGATACAAAATAAATGTATAAACTGATATTGTTGTTGAGTCTAGACACAAAGTGTTAAATGAAAGAATAAACTGATATTGTTGTTGAAAGTCTAGACATTGAGAGTATAAAATAAAAGTATAAACTGATATTGTTGTTGAAAGACTAGACACTGAAGATACAAAATAAATGTATAAACTGATATTGTTGTTGAGTCTAGACACAAAGTGTTAAATGAAAGAATAAACTGATATTGTTGTTGAAAGTCTAGACATTGAGAGTATAAAATAAAAGTATAAACTAATATTGTTGTTCAGTCTAGACACTGAAGATACAAAATAAATGTATAAACTGATATTGTTGTTGAGTCTAGACACAAAGTGTTAAATGAAAGAATAAACTGATATTGTTGTTGAAAGTCTAGACATTGAGAGTATAAAATAAAAGTATAAACTAATATTGTTGTTCAGTCTAGACACTGAAGATACAAAATAAAAGTATAAACTGATATTGTTGTTGAGTCTAGACACAAAGTGTTAAATGGAAGAATAAACGGATATTGTTGTTGAAAGTCTAGACATTGAGAGTATAAAATAAAAGTATAAACTGATATTGTTGTTCAGTCTAGACACTGAAGATACAAAATAAATGTATAAACTGATATTGTTGTTGAGTCTAGACACAAAGTGTTAAATGGAAGAATAAACGGATATTGTTGTTGAAAGTCTAGACATTGAGAGTATAAAATAAAAGTATAAACTGATATTGTTGTTGAGTCTAGACACAAAGTGTTAAATGGAAGAATAAACGGATATTGTTGTTGAAAGTCTAGACATTGAGAGTATAAAATAAAAGTATAAACTGATATTGTTGTTCAGTCTAGACACTGAAGATACAAAATAAATGTATAAACTGATATTGTTGTTGAGTCTAGACACAAAGTGTTAAATGGAAGAATAAACGGATATTGTTGTTGAAAGTCTAGACATTGAGAGTATAAAATAAATGTATAAACTGATATTGTTGTTGAGTCTAGGCATTGAAAGTACAAAATAAAAGTAGAAACCAGAAAGTTGAAAAAATATTTGTGATTTATGTCTATAATTTGCAGTGTAAGGAACCACTTCTTTTCTGTATGTTCTTCACTAGTTTCACTCATTTAAAAGTTGCATAATGTTGCACACAGATGAATAAAACACAATACCGAAGTGCACACTCTCAGGGTCCTCTTTCCTCTTGAAGATATGGCAGTCAAACACAGACACAGAAGTGTATGTTTCTGTAAGTGTGTTATTTCTATTTCTTATATGAGAAACCATTTCTACCGAGTTGTTTTTCGTTAGCCTGCCTCATCAACACGATTCTGCTTTAAATATTCCAGAATGTTAGCTGTGTATCCATTATAAGTGGCAACCAATATACTTTATTTGGTTCAAAGCCAAACAGAATTTACTCATTTTAGAAATCTCAAACAAGTAATTGCTGAGATAATAATAATTACTAGATTACCTCAGACAGAATAAACTAGAGGCTGCTACTGTATACAAGTCATTTTGACAAACAGTAATAGTACTAATTAGTAAATAAGGACTGACTGCTTTAGCTAGATGCTGCTACTGTATACAAGTCATTTTGACAAACAGTAATAGTACTAATTAGTAAATAAGGACTGACTGCTTTAGCTAGAGGCTGCTACTGTATACAAGTAATTTTGACAAACAGTAATAGTACTAATTAGTAAATAAGGACTGACTGCTTTAGCTAAAGGCTGCTACTGTATACAAGTAATTTTGACAAACAGTAATAGTACTAATTAGTAAATAAGGACTGACTGCTTTAGCTAGAGGCTGCTACTGTATACAAGTCATTTTGACAAACAGTAATAGTACTAATTAGTAAATAAGGACTGACTGCTTTAGCTAAAGGCTGCTACTGTATACAAGTCATTTTGACAAACAGTAATAGTACTAATTAGTAAATAAGGACTGACTGCTTTAGCTAGAGGCTGCTACTGTATACAAGTCATTTTGACAAACAGTAATAGTACTAATTAGTAAATAAGGACTGACTGCTTTAGCTAAAGGCTGCTACTGTATACAAGTAATTTTGACAAACAGTAATAGTACTAATTAGTAAATAAGGACTGACTGCTTTAGCTAAAGGCTGCTACTGTATACAAGTAATTTTGACAAACAGTAATAGTACTAATTAGTAAATAAGGACTGACTGCTTTAGCTAAAGGCTGCTACTGTATACAAGTCATTTTGACAAACAGTAATAGTACTAATTAGTAAATAAGGACTGACTGCTTTAGCTAGAGGCTGCTACTGTATACAAGTCATTTTGACAAACAGTAATAGTACTAATTAGTAAATAAGGACTGACTGCTTTAGCTAGAGGCTGCTACTGTATACAAGTAATTTTGACAAACAGTAATAGTACTAATTAGTAAATAAGGACTGACTGCTTTAGCTAAAGGCTGCTACTGTATACAAGTAATTTTGACAAACAGTAATAGTACTAATTAGTAAATAAGGACTGACTGCTTTAGCTAGAGGCTGCTACTGTATACAAGTCATTTTGACAAACAGTAATAGTACTAATTAGTAAATAAGGACTGACTGCTTTAGCTAAAGGCTGCTACTGTATACAAGTCATTTTGACAAACAGTAATAGTACTAATTAGTAAATAAGGACTGACTGCTTTAGCTAGAGGCTGCTACTGTATACAAGTCATTTTGACAAACAGTAATAGTACTAATTAGTAAATAAGGACTGACTGCTTTAGCTAGAGGCTGCTACTGTATACAAGTAATTTTGACAAACAGTAATAGTACTAATTAGTAAATAAGGACTGACTGCTTTAGCTAGAGGCTGCTACTGTATACAAGTCATTTTGACAAACAGTAATAGTACTAATTAGTAAATAAGGACTGACTGCTTTAGCTAAAGGCTGCTACTGTATACAAGTCATTTTGACAAACAGTAATAGTACTAATTAGTAAATAAGGACTGACTGCTTTAGCTAGAGGCTGCTACTGTATACAAGTCATTTTGACAAACAGTAATAGTACTAATTAGTAAATAAGGACTGACTGCTTTAGCTAGAGGCTGCTACTGTATACAAGTCATTTTGACAAACAGTAATAGTACTAATTAGTAAATAAGGACTGACTGCTTTAGCTAAAGGCTGCTACTGTGTACAAGTAATTTTGAAGAAAAATAACAATATTTAGTGGATTACTACCGACTGTTGTAGCTAAGTTCTGCTTAATAATATATACACACACATCTTTATATATATATAGATTTATATATACATACATGTCTTTTTGGTTTTAGTTTTTACATAATTGAGACAAAGCTTCTGTTTACACTGGAACAGCCTATTTGGTACATTAAAAGAAAGACACCTGAAACTACATTCATTTTAACGATGATAACCAAGAACATTACACCAATGGTTTTATAAATACAGATCTGACCATCATGTTTATTATCACTGTAACTAGAGTGATGAATACCCTGGACCAACAAGTTTTGAGTATTTAGTTAAAAGTTTCAAAACAAGTTATTTAATGACTATTTTAATCTTTTGGAGGACATGTTGATCTGGTAAAATCATTTTAACTCATTGTCAGTATAAATGTCAGTATCCTTACATAAACCACATACAAGTTTCAGTAATCTAAATCCCATATCAACAAAACCTGAAAAGTCAAAAGCAAATAAGAGATATCCATGTCTTAATCAGTATAGCTTCTATAAATATATATTTTGTTTTTACACAACTAATCAGTATAGGTTCTATAAATATATACATAGTTTTCAGACAACTGCTCAGTGTAGGTTCTATAAATATATATATAGTTTTCAGACAACTGATCAGTGTAGGTTCTATAAATATATATAGTTTTCAGACAACTAATCAGTATAGGTTCCATAAATATATATATAGTTCTCAGACAACTAATCAGTATAGCTTCTATAAATACATATATAGTTTTCAGACAACTAATCAGTATAGGTTCTATAAATATATATATAGTTTTCAGACAACTGATCAGTGTAGGTTCTATAAATATATATAGTTTTCAGACAACTAATCAGTATAGGTTCCATAAATATATATTTTGTTCTCAGACAACTAATCAGTATAGGTTCCATAAATATATATATAGTTTTCAGACAACTAATCAGTATAGGTTCCATAAATATATATATAGTTCTCAGACAACTAATCAGTATAGCTTCTATAAATACATATATAGTTTTCAGACAACTAATCAGTATAGGTTCTATAAATATATATATAGTTTTCAGACAACTGATCAGTGTAGGTTCTATAAATATATATAGTTTTCAGACAACTAATCAGTATAGGTTCCATAAATATATATTTTGTTCTCAGACAACTAATCAGTATAGGTTCCATAAATATATATATAGTTCTCAGACAACTAATCAGTATAGGTTCCATAAATATATATTTTGTTCTCAGACAACTAATCAGTATAGGTTCCATAAATATATATATATGTATATATATATAGTTTTCAGACAACTAATCAGTATCGGTTCTATAAATACATATATAGATTTCAGACAACTATTTTGTATCAATTCACTGTGAACCTTAAGTCTATATAATGATGAAACAAGTTTATTTTTAACAACATAATTGCAATTACTGGTTGGTTCATTAAAGACTTTATATTTCTTTTATAAAAATATGTATTCGAAACAACAAATGAATTACAAAGTGACTGAAACTAAAAGAACCATAAACATGAGGTTATTATAGGTGTTACAAAAACAGTGACAACAAGAAAGACAGATGAAACGAGACATTCCAGTGTTTTTATGTAAGCAAAGCATGTTTAAATAACAACACTTGTTCCACATAGCATGAAGTCGATACTGATGTCATCCATTCTACGACTGGCAGTACTACGATATGGTGTGTTATTTCACTTTTCTCTCTTAATTACTGATAAACTACATTAAAATTTTGAACGAGCCTACAATATTTCTCTGACATAGTTCTTATTAACATGTTAAGTATCTTCATGTTTTATCCATGTAAAGAGCTTTATCTTACATGTTATCAACTGCTTCTTACCTTCCAGAAAAAACAAGGAATCAACTAGTTCAATACATGAATCTGCAATAAAAAACAAGTCATAAAAACTTTCAGTGATATCTAACTATATATATACGAACAATGAAAAACTCAGTGGTATCTAACTATATATATATATATACGAACAATGAAAAACAAGTCATAAAAACTCAGTGGTATCTAACTATATATATATATATATATATATATATGAACAATGAAAAACAAGTGATAAAAACTTTCAGTGGTATCTAACTATATATATATATATATATATATATATATATACGAACAATGAAAAACAAGTGATAAAAACTTTCAGTGGTATCTAACTATATATATATATATATATATATATATATATATATACGAACAATGAAAAACAAGTCATAAAAACTCAGTGGTATCTAACTATATATATATATATATATATATGAACAATGAAAAACAAGTCATAAAAACTTTCAGTAGTATCTAACTATATATATATATGAACAATGAAAAACAAGTCATAAAAACTTTCAGTAGTATCTAACTATATATATATATGAACAATGAAAAACAAGTCATAAAAACTTTCAGTAGTATATATATATATATATATATATATATACGAACAATGAAAAACAAATCATAAAAACTTTCAGTGGTATCTAACTATATATATATATACACGAACAATGAAAAACAAGTCATAAAAACTCAGTGGTATCTAACTATATATATATACACGAACAATGAAAAACAAGTCATAAAAACTCAGTGGTATCTAACTATATATACGAACAATGAAAAACAAGTCATAAAAACTCAGTGGTATCTAACTATATATATATATATATGAACAATGAAAAACAAGTCATAAAAACTTTCAGTAGTATCTAACTATATATATATATATATATACGAACAATGAAAAACAAGTCATAAAAACTCAGTGGTATCTAACTATATATATATATGAACAATGAAAAACAAGTCATAAAAACTTTCAGTGGTATCTAACTATATATATATATATATATGAACAATGAAAAACAAGTCATAAAAACTTTCAGTGGTATCTAACTATATATATATATATATATATATGAACAATGAAAAACAAGTCATAAAAACTCAGTGGTATCTAACTATATATATATATGAACAATGAAAAACAAGTCATAAAAACTTTCAGTGGTATCTAACTATATATATATGAACAATGAAAAACAAGTGATAAAAACTTTCAGTAGTATCTAACTATATATATATATATATGAACAATGAAAAACAAGTCATAAAAACTTTCAGTAGTATCTAACTATATATATATATGAACAATGAAAAACAAGTCATAAAAAGTTTCAGTAGTATCTAACTATATATATACATATGAACAATGAAAAACAAGTCATAAAAAGTTTCAGTAGTATCTAACTATATATATACATATGAACAATGAAAAACAAGTCATAAAAACTTTCAGTGGTATCTAACTATATATATATATGAACAATGAAAAACAAGTCATAAAAACTTTCAGTGATATCTAACTATATATATATATATATATATACGAACAATGAAAAACAAGTCATAAAAACTTTCAGTAGTATCTAACTATATATATATATGAACAATGAAAAACAAGTCATAAAAACTTTCAGTGGTATCTAACTATATATATATATATGAACAATGAAAAACAAGTCATAAAAACTTTCAGTGGTATCTAACTATATATATATGAACAATGAAAAACAAGTCATAAAAACTTTCAGTAGTATCTAACTATATATATATATGAACAATGAAAAACAAGTCATAAAAACTTTCAGTAGTATCTAACTATATATATATATGAACAATGAAAAACAAGTCATAAAAAGTTTCAGTAGTATCTAACTATATATATATATATATGAACAATGAAAAACAAGTCATAAAAACTTTCAGTAGTATCTAACTATATATATATATATATATATATATGAACAATGAAAAACAAGTCATAAAAAGTTTCAGTAGTATCTAACTATATATATATATATATGAACAATGAAAAACAAGTCATAAAAACTTTCAGTAGTATCTAACTATATATATACATTTCAGGTGTTAATTTTTTTCAGTAGTAATTTTGATGTACAACATTATAATTTTGTGTTTGATGTTGAGAGGCTTCACTTGAAAATACATGACATCACAATCAGCATTATAGTAATAAATAATAACACATGAATAAACAATAATAAAAAAACTTTTTAAATTGAGCAAAAAACAGACTGGAGATTTTTTTCACTTTCATTTACAGTGATCTGTAATCATTAACTTTCAGCAGAGTTCTTAGAATTCATTACATTTTCAATTCTGGAAACCATAGAATTAAAAAATACAGCCTTTATCACTGTTCTTCCCAGGCTGAATGTGTCTTATTTATACAATTACAGAATGTAGCAAGTTACAAACAGAATACTTACCTATGTCTTTTTTCTGTAGTGTCTTCTTTTTGGCTTGAGAAGTAAATGAAAATGCTTCCTTAGCTAAAGAGTCAACAAATAGTTCCTACAAAATAATAAAGATTCTGTTAAAAACTGACAGACACGAAAACCTAATACAGAGTCATCTAGAGAGCCACTCGTGAATGGGTTCCAGTGCCACACAGTTTTGACCATGTCTGTCATTATCAATGGATACAGATTGTCTTTGGCAGGATAGTTCATAACATGCTAAACACATCCACCAAGTTTCATCAAACCAATAAGTTTTGACTTAGTGATAGCCCAAAAATAGTATGCAAAAATCTCTCTCCCTATTAACAGATATTTTTATTTATATTTTTGTGACTGTGATCTATGATCAACCAAAAAACTATTAACTTCTAAGTTGGGTCATATTCATATGTATATCAACTATCATCCAATGTCATTCAGTCATTTTTGAGAAATCTTGCTGACAAATGCATGCACACAAACAGGAGCAAAGACCCAGCTTCCCTCTATCTTCAGTAGCAGAGATACCAAACTGTTCCTAAAAAACAGTAAACATTCAGATACAAACTTATGGAAACACAAACCTAGTAATGAGTAAAAGGGTTAAACATTTAACTACCAACTTGATGAAAAAGGGGAAAGTGTGGTGAGTGAAGCTCATTGAAAGAAGGACAGGAGCACGTTTTCTAAACAATTCAACCTGTCATATTTATGAAGGGCTCAAAAGAAGTAGTTTGAACTTATTTGTTAATAATGTTTCAATGTATCATATACACTGCTGGCCAAAATCTTAAGGCCAATGAACACACAGTAAAAATATACATTTTACATTGTTAGACTCAATCATTTATATGAGTAGAGCTTCAAAAGATAAAAATAAGAGAAGGGAAAATGAAAATAAAAACGTTTTTGGCATTTAATAGGGAAAATGTAAACACTATGAAATTAGCCTAAATACTAGCTGGTCAAAAGTTTAAGACCATACTGAAATGAAGTATTAATCAGTAAAAACATAACAAAATTTAGTCATTAGCGTTCAAGCATTAGCGTTGTCAACATCTCCCACTGAAACCTCCTGTGTTACATTGGTTTAAAACATAGCAAAGGCTAAAACATTGACAGAATTGTTTAGCAGTAAAAGTCTCTCTCAATGTGCTATTGCTGGAGAGATTGGGCAGAGTAAAACTGCAGTTGCAAATTTCTTAAAAGACCCTGAGGGATACAAAACAAGAACTTCAAGCAGTTGGCCCAAGAAAATTTTGCCACCATTGAGCAGGAGGATTCGACAGGTTATCCAGCAAGACACCAGCAGATTGTCAAACCAGATTAAGGCCCTTAAGGATGCAGAATGCAGATCAAGAACAATAAAATGGCATCTATGAAAGGCTTTAAAAACCACAAATGTCTTCAGAGTCCACTCCTCCTTCCACATCATGAAACAGCTTGGTTAAACTTTGCTGAGAAGCACTAAACATGAGATGTAGAAAAGTGGATAAAGGTTTTGTTCTGTGATGAGAAAAAACCCAGTTGGTCCAGATGGCTTTCAATGTTACTGGCACGATAAGGATATCTCACAGGAGACATTTTATACACGACACAGTGGAGGAAGTTCCATCATGATCTGGGATGTTTTCTCCTTCCATGGAAGAATAGAGCTTCAGGTTATACAGGGGCGTCAAACAGCAGCTGGTTACACTGGCATGCTCAAGAGAGAATCCTTACTGACTCAAGGCCTTTGCTTGTGTGGAAATGACTGGATCTTTCAGCAGGACACACAACTCTACAACCCAAAATGCCTGTAGGACCAAGGACTTTTTCATGGCAAAAAAGGTGATTCTTTAGGGCCATCCTGCATGTTCGCCCGAACTGAACCCCATTGAAAATGTTTGAGGGTGGATGGCAAGAGAAATCAATAGAAATGGATGTCAATTCCAAACAGTGCACGATCGTCGTGAAGCCATCCTCACCACTTAAAATAACATTCCAGCCAGCCATCTCCAAATGGTTATATCAACTATACCAAAACAAATGTTTGAAGTTATTCGCAATGATGGCTGTGCAAGTCACTACTGAGACCTCTTTGTTGAACATTTCCTACCCTATTTAGGACTTCTTTTTGGTGTGGTCTTAAACTTTTGACCAGCTAGTAGTTAGTCTAATTACATAGTGTTAACTTTTTCCAAACTAATTTCTAAAAAAGTTTTTTTTTAATTTTTATTTTCCCTTTTCTTATTTTCATCTTTCAAAGCTCTACTCAAATAAGTGGTTGAGTCTAACAATGAAAAGTGCATATTTCTTTTTTTTTACTTTCACTGGCCTTAAGATTTGGCTCAGCAGTGTATAATAGTAGTTGTGTGTATGTTTCAATGTATTTGTATATGTATTGGTACTACTTGTTTGTGTACTTATATATCTAATGGTAGTTGTTTGTGCATGTTCCCTTGTATTTTTATATATAATGATACTTGTTTGTTTCCATGTATATATATATATATACATACTTGTTTGTGTACATGTTTCCATGTATTTATATCAATATACAGGGTGGTCGCTAGAAAAGCGGAAAATTTGTGAAACAACTATTTATTTTTACAAAGAATAACTTTTACAAAGTTTTTAAAGGCATAAGTTATATTACACTCATAGATGCTCAAAATTATTAAAATCATGCATTTTATTCATGATGTAAAGAAATCAAAATAGAAATGAGTAAGCACGCATTTTATTCATGATCTCATCTGACCCTCAAATTTTCCGCTTTTCTAACGACCACCCTGTATATAATGATATTTGTTTGTGTGCATTTTCATGTATTTGTATCTGTATATATGATACTTGTTTGTGCATGTTTCCATGTATTTATATATTACTTGTTTGTGTGTATGTTTCCACATATTTGTATATATAATTGTACTTGTTTCTGTATATATTTTCTCATGTATTTATATATATAATGTACTTTTTTGTGTGTTTCCATCTAATTATATGTATAATACCTGTTTGTGCAAATTTCCATGTATTTATATATATAATGATACTTGTTTGTGAATATGTTTTCATGTTTTTGTATGTATAATAGTACTTGTTTGTGTGTATGTTTCCATGTATTTGTATACATAATGGTACTTGTTTGTGTACGTTTCCATGTATTTATATATAAAATGATAGATGTTTGTGTATATGTTTGTAAGTAAGAATGTACCTGGAAAATAGACTAATCACATTTGGTTTTACCTCAAATGGAACTTTGCATTTCACTACTGAATCAAGAATGGTTTTCTAAAATATACACCATATGGAAATAATTTGACATAACACTTAGTGACAAGGTTTAGGCCTAACACACATCTGATAAACAGTTTAAATCACATCAGACATTACTGAAGTTGAGGTTAAAACCAGTTAAGAATGAAGGTTCCATCTGAAAGCTGGTTGTGAATGTATTTAGTATAGGTTAGGAGATAGACTGTGTGCACATACAAATATGGAAAAAGAAATATATTGGTATAGCTGTGTTTTTAAAGTTCATCACTCTTAACAATATACTATGTATGTCTAACTCTTTCATCTTATCATTCATATAAACCAACTAAATGAATGCTACCTAATTATTAACAGATTTAAACACACAAATCTACCTAATCAGGTACTTCATGGAGTACAATATGGGCACACTTAGGATCACAAGGTCACTATCTACAGACTGGATTCATACTGATTATGGAGTACAATAATGGGCACACTTAGGATCACAAGGTCACTATCTACAGACTGGATTCATGCTGATTATAGAGTACAATATGGGCACACTTAGGATCACAAGGTCACTATCTACAGACTGGATTCATACTGATTATGGAGTACAATATGGGCACACTTAGGATCACAAGGTCACTATCTACAGACTGGATTCATACTGATTATGGAGTACAATAATGGGCACACTTAGGATCACAAGGTCACTATCTACAGACTAGATTCATGCTGATTATAGAGTACAATATGAGCACACTTAGGATCACAACGTCACTATCTACAGACTGGATTCATGCTGATTATAGAGTACAATATGGGCACACTTAGGATCACAAGGTCACTATCTACAGACTGGATTCATACTGATTATGGAGTACAATATGGGCACACTTAGGATCACAAGGTCACTATCTACAGACTGGATTCATACTGATTATGGAGTACAATAATGGGCACACTTAGGATCACAAGGTCACTATCTACAGACTAGATTCATGCTGATTATAGAGTACAATATGAGCACACTTAGGATCACAAGGTCACTATCTACAGACTGGATTCATACTGATTATGGAGTACAATATGGGCACACGTAGGATCACAAGGTCACTATCTACAGACTGGATTCATACTGATTATGGAGTACAATAATGGGCACACTTAGGATCACAAGGTCACTATCTACAGACTGGATTCATGCTGATTATAGAGTACAATAATGGGCACACTTAGGATCACAAGGTCACTATCTACAGACTGGATTCATGCTGATTATAGAGTACAATATGGGCACACTTAGGATCACAAGGTCACTATCTACACTGGATTCATACTGATTATGGAGTACAATATGGGCACACTTAGGATCACAACGTCACTATCTACAGACTGGATTCATACTGATTATGGAGTACAATAATGGGCACACTTAGGATCACAAGGTCACTATCTACAGACTGGATTCATGCTGATTATAGAGTACAATATGAGCACACTTAGGATCACAAGGTCACTATCTACAGACTGGATTCATACTGATTATGGAGTACAATATGGGCACACGTAGGATCACAAGGTCACTATCTACAGACTGGATTCATACTGATTATGGAGTACAATAATGGGCACACTTAGGATCACAAGGTCACTATCTACAGACTGGATTCATGCTGATTATAGAGTACAATATGGGCACACTTAGGATCACAAGGTCACTATCTACAGACTGGATTCATACTGATTATGGAGTACAATATGGGCACACGTAGGATCACAAGGTCACTATCTACAGACTGGATTCATACTGATTATGGAGTACAATAATGGGCACACTTAGGATCACAAGGTCACTATCTACAGACTGGATTCATGCTGATTATAGAGTACAATATGGGCACACTTAGGATCACAACGTCACTATCTACAGACTGGATTCATACTGATTATGGAGTACAATAATGGGCACACTTAGGATCACAAGGTCACTATCTACAGACTGGATTCATGCTGATTATAGAGTACAATAATGGGCACACTTAGGATCACAAGGTCACTATCTACAGACTGGATTCATGCTGATTATAGAGTACAATATGGGCACACTTAGGATCACAAGGTCACTATCTACAGACTGGATTCATACTGATTATGGAGTACAATAATGGGCACACTTAGGATCACAAGGTCACTATCTACAGACTGGATTCATGCTGATTATAGAGTACAATATGAGCACATGTAGGATCACAAGGTCACTATCTACAGACTGGATTCATACTGATTATGGAGTACAATATGGGCACACGTAGGATCACAAGGTCACTATCTACAGACTGGATTCATACTGATTATGGAGTACAATAATGGGCACACTTAGGATCACAAGGTCACTATCTACAGACTGGATTCATGCTGATTATAGAGTACAATATGGGCACACTTAGGATCACAACGTCACTATCTACAGACTGGATTCATACTGATTATGGAGTACAATAATGGGCACACTTAGGATCACAAGGTCACTATCTACAGACTGGATTCATGCTGATTATAGAGTACAATATGGGCACACGTAGGATCACAAGGTCACTATCTACAGACTGGATTCATGCTGATTATAGAGTACAATATGGGCACACTTAGGATCACAAGGTCACTATCTACACTGGATTCATACTGATTATGGAGTACAATATGGGCACACTTAGGATCACAACGTCACTATCTACAGACTGGATTCATACTGATTATGGAGTACAATAATGGGCACACTTAGGATCACAAGGTCACTATCTACAGACTGGATTCATGCTGATTATAGAGTACAATATGAGCACACTTAGGATCACAAGGTCACTATCTACAGACTGGATTCATACTGATTATGGAGTACAATATGGGCACACGTAGGATCACAAGGTCACTATCTACAGACTGGATTCATACTGATTATGGAGTACAATAATGGGCACACTTAGGATCACAAGGTCACTATCTACAGACTGGATTCATGCTGATTATGGAGTACAATATGGCACACTTAGGATCACAAGGTCACTATCTACAGACTGGATTCATACTGATTATGGAGTACAATATGGGCACACGTAGGATCACAAGGTCACTATCTACAGACTGGATTCATACTGATTATGGAGTACAATAATGGGCACACTTAGGATCACAAGGTCACTATCTACAGACTGGATTCATGCTGATTATAGAGTACAATATGGGCACACTTAGGATCACAAGGTCACTATCTACAGACTGGATTCATACTGATTATGGAGTACAATATGGGCACACTTAGGATCACAAGGTCACTATCTACAGACTGGGATTCATACTGATTATAGAGTACAATATGAGCACACTTAGGATCACAAGGTCACTATCTACAGACTGGATTCATACTGATTATGGAGTACAATATGGGCACACTTAGGATCACAAGGTCACTATCTACAGACTGGATTCATACTGATTATGGAGTACAATATGGGCACACGTAGGATCACAAAGTCACTATCTACAGACTGGATTCATACTGATTATAAAGTACAATATGGCACACTTAGGATCACAAGGTCACTATCTACAGACTGGGATTCATACTGATTATAGAGTACAATATGGGCACACTTAGGATCACAAGGTCACTATCTACGTTTTTAATTACTCCCCTTTTAGTAAATTCACGATTAGTGCCTTCACTATTTTTAATTGCATGTTTATGTTCAAGGTAGCTCTAACTTGTCGTTTGTTTGTTTGTTTGTTGCGATTTAGAGCAAAGCAACATAATGGTCTGTCCACAAACTCATTGTTTACCAACTGTAACTTATGTGTGAGTGGTTGTACACATTTAACGTTTTTTACTTTATTTAAAATTTCCCTAAGTCCGTTATGAAGCGGTAACTCTTATCTTTTCTCGGTCTTGCATAACTGCTTAACTTTATTGGAAGTGTAGGGGTGGGGGAAGAAAATACTAAGTCACTTTAACACGTTTATAAATAACAGTGTACGTGCACTCAATAGAAAAAGTAGTGAAGTGCACACAGATACGTGTTAGGTGGCTGTTTCTAGAACCACATGAAACCGAGTTTTTAATAATTTTCAATCACCAAATGATGAGACACTTCGTCATGGAAACGATAATGTTGAATGTTTGAAATATCATATGTTATTATTTCTTATATAATTACCAAAAATATTTTGTCTCATATTGGTTATTACAGGATCAATGGTACATAAATTTAGCCCAATAATTAATAAGAAAACAATTTAATTGATCATTTATTAAATTAATGGAAAATTTAAAGTCCCTAACCGTAATATGAGCACACTTAGGATCACAAGGTCACTATCTACAGACTGGATTCATACTGATTATAGAGTACAATATGGCACACTTAGGATCACAAGGTCACTATCTACAGACTGGGATTCATACTGATTATAGAGTACAATATGGCACACTTAGGATCACAAGGTCACTATCTACAGACTGGGATTCATACTGATTATGGAGTACAATATGAGCACACTTAGGATCACAAGGTCACTATCTACAGACTGGGATTCATACTGACAAAGATGAGACCAACGCTAACATTCTCAAGATAATCCACACAAACAATTCACAAGTATATATATAACAGAACATACTGTAAGTACTATATGTGAACAATTCACTAGATACAAAAACTACATATTCTCTCTATATGGTTTAATTAACAAGTGAGTTGTCACAAGCAACATACTGTTCAACTAGTTCTCAAGGCTATCCTTGCACATCCATAAGGAACCAACTATTCCTAAAGGCTATCCTTGCACATCCTACATTTCACTGAATACCCAATTAAATTCTGGAAAAGTACTGGTTGCCACTACTGCCAATAGCATGCTTTCATTAAGCCTTCCTAACCTGAAGATGACCTAAAATGTACTTTCATTAAGCCTTTCTTAACCTGAAGATGACCTAGGAAGGTTGAAACGTTGTTCTCTGCTTATCAATACAAGTGTTAATACCCATACCAGCTGTTCTGAGATGTACTTTCATTAAGCCTTCTTAACCTGAAGATGACCTAGGAAGGTTGAAACGTTGTTCTCTCCTTATCAATACAAGTGTTAATACCCATACCAGCTGTTCTGAGATACATTTTCATTGAGCCTTCTTAACCTGAAGATGACCTAGGATTGATTGATTGATTGATTTAGTGTTTTATGGCACAAAGCAATGAGGCTATCTGCACCAAACATCCGGTAAAAATGCAATAAAAGACATAAATGGAAATGAAGGTAAAACAAAAAAGTTTAAAACAAATGTTGACACCTAGTCTACAAGGTTAAGATAGGAGGCAGAGTGTAAAAAGTTGTAAGGTATTTACTCTAGCAAAAAGGTATAATCATAACCCGCCAGGAAGACTAATAGGCAGGTTCAAGACCCACCGTCAGTCACCTGAAGTTGGTCTTTCCAGTCCTGGTTCTGGGTTATGTGTCATAGCAACCAGTATCAAAATGTAAAAGAATAGAAGTATTAAAAGACACACAGTAAAATCGCAACAATGAGTAGCCAAATGTTCAGTAAAAAGAGAAAGGTCACGTAAATGGAGTAAAATTTGTAAAAGTAAATGAAGGTAAAAACAAAACAGCAATTAAAACAGAAAATGGTGTAAAAACCAATGGTGACATCCAGTCTTCAAAGTTATAAACTATTTACTCTAGCATAATAATAACGATCATAACCCGCCAGGAAGATCAACGAGTAAGTTCAAGAACCACCGTCAGTCACCTGAAGTTGGCCTTTCCAGTCCTGGTTCCGGGTTATGTGTCATAGTAGTTATTATCAAAATGTAACAGAATAAAAGTTTAAAAGACACTCAGCAAAATCGCAATAAAAAGTAGCCAATTGTCCAGTAAAAAGATAAAAGTCAAGTAAATGGAGTAAAATGTGTAAAGGTAATTGAAGATAAAAGCAAAATGGCAATTAAAACAGGAAATGGTGCAAAAACCAATGTCGACATCCAGTCAACAAAGGTGTAAAGGACAACCCGTAGCAGAATGGGAATGATCATAACCCGCCAGGAAGACTAACAGGTAGTATATAAACCACCATCAGTCACCTGAAGTTGGTCTTTCCGTCCTGGTTCCGGGTTATGAGTCAATATGGCCGGTACAAAAAGGTTGTAAAAGTGTGAAATGATATGCAGCGAAAGTATAATAGTAACTCACCAGGAAGACTAATGAGTAGTTCAGACAGAAGCGTTAGTCACCTGAAGTTGGCCTTTCCACTCCTGGTGATGAGTTATTTAACGTTCTGGCCATTGTTTAATGTCACATTGAATGAGAGAGAATAAAATTGTAAAAAAAAGAGCCACAATTAAAAAGGTGTAATGAATAAATATACCACACTTAAATGAGATTAAAAAGATTAATGGCCATTAAAAAATTGAAAACGTTAAGGTGGACAGAGTAACCAACACCAATAACTCTGTCCAATGTTACAGACTGACCCTGGGAAAAAGTATGTTTAAAGTAATGCCGTCATTGAGAATTGTAACAATGGCAAGAAAGTAAAACGTGGCTGATAGTGATTTGAGTGTTACACGAACTACACATTGGTGCATCAGTTCCAGATAAAAGAAAATGATGAGTTCAAAAACTGTGACCAATGCATAGCCTAGCGAGAACAACTTCTTCCTTCCGAACTTTACAGAAACCAGATGGCCAAACTCCAATTTTGGTTTTGATTTGAAAAAGTTCATTGTCGCGTTGTTCACTCCAAGTGGACTGCCAACTGGCACGGAGCCGAGCCTTGAAGACAACACCATAGTCCATGTACGGAATAGGCATAGGGGTGATGGGGCTGAAGCAGACATATTTAGCTGCCATGTCTGCAAACTCATTCCCACGAATACCAACATGGCCTGGTATCCAGAAAAACTGGATTGAAGTAGCTGCTAATGAGAAATGGGCCAGTTGGTTTCGAATATCTGCAAGAATAGGATGTGAGCTAATGTGAAGCGATTTCCATGGCAAGTATAGAACTAAGCAAATCAGTATAAATAGTGCAGTTGAAGTACTGCTCAGCTGCAATATGATCAAGGGCAAGAAATATGGCATACAGTTCAGCAGTGAACACAGAAGCTGTAGAGGGGATTCTGTGTGCAACTACTGACCCATAGCAAACCATAGCAGAGCCCACTGACTTACCTGATTTGGAACCATCTGTATAAATGGGAACTGAATGATTGTTTGAAAGATATTCATTGAATAAAAGACGGTACTTCCAGTCTGAAGTATCCACCTTTTTTAGGTGACTGAAAGAAAGGTCACACTTGGGGGCTGTAATAAGCCATGGTGGGATGGGCAGACCTGTGGAATCCGCAATGTTATCCAAGGACAGACCCAATTCATCCAATTGCGCCAAACCGAGCAATGACAGATCGTCTGTTCTGAAAAAGTACTGCCCACCGAGGAAGGAAAACATATTCCAAGGTGGGATGCTTTGGTAAGGAACAAAGTTTCGAAGTATATTGCAAAGATAGTTGCAAATGGCAAAGATGAAGAGGAGGTTCATGAGATTCAATGTATATGCTTTGAACTGGAGAGGTACGGAAAGCCCCAGTGCAGAGTCAAAGTCCTTGGTGATGAATGGGGTCCAGCATCTTTAAGGCTGAGGGTCTGGCAGAGCCATAGACCATTGATTCATAGTCAAGTTTCGATCTAATAAGTGCACGATATATCTTTAACATTGAACAGCGATCTGCCCCCCAACTGGTAGAAGAGAGGACACGAAGGATGTTCAGTGTTCTGGTGCATTTGACCCGAAGCTGCTTTAAGTGTGGTATAAAGGTCAGTTTACGGTCAAAGATAAGCCCCATGAACTTTGTCTCCGGGACCACTGGCAGCAAAACTTCATCGATATGAAGTTCAGGATCAGGGTGAATACCTCGTCGATGGCAAAAGTGCATGCATACAGTTTTGGAAAGAGAGAAATTAAAGCCATTCGCCAGAGTCCACTTCCATATACAATATGGGGGCAGTTTGTAGTTGCCGCTCAATATATCTCATGTTTGACGACTAACATGAAATGTGAAAGTCGTCAACATACAGCCCATTCGTAACGGTGAGAGGGAGTTATTCAGTGATGGCATTTATCTTTGTACTGAATAGTGTGACACTCAATATACAGCCTTGAGGGACACCAAGTTCCTGTACAAAAGAATGTGAAAGTGCCGAACCCACACGAACTTGGAATCTCCTGTCCATTAAAATTTTTTTAATGAACATGGGTAGATGGCCATGTAATCCATATGTATGGAGGTCTCGCAAAACGCCATACCTCCATGTTGTGTTGTAAGCCTTCTCTATGTCAAAGAATATCGATACAAGATGTTGCCGGTTGAGAAAGGCCTCTCTGATAGATGTTTCAAGACAAATTAGGTGGTCTGTGGTGGAGTGCTGTCAATGGAACCCACACTGGGTGGGCGAGAGGAGGTTGTTTGATTCAAGAAACCAAACAAGATGAGCATTAACCATCCTTTCTAAGGTCTTACAGAGACAGCTCATCAGAGCAATTGGACGATAGTTTGAAGGAATCTTCGGATCTTTCCCTGGCTTAGAGAAAGGTAAAATAATAGCCTGGCACCAGGCATCAGGAAAAACATTCTCCTGCCAAATCCGGTTGAAGATAATCAGAAGTCCATCAAGAGAAGCAGGAGATAGATGGTGCAGCATGTCATAATGAGTATCATCAGGTCCAACAGACGTACTGGCAGTCCAATGAAGGGCCACTTTTAGTTCCACCAGGGTAAAGGGACAATTATTGTCAAAGAAACAGTCAGTTCGAAAGGAAAGAGGTGATCGCTCTGCCCGAGTCTTGATGGCCAGGAAGGTGGAGCAACAAGCAGAAGTGCTAGATACCCGGCAAAAGCTTTCACCTAGAGTGTTAGCGATGTTCCGGACATCAGTCACCTCCTGACCATCAGAGAGTATGATCGAGAGGGGAACAGAATTGCAGTGCCCATTAACCTTTCAAATCTTGTCCCATATGATCTTGGAACTGGTGGTAGAAGATATGCTGGTTGTGAACTTAATCCAAGATTCCTTCTGGCTTTGACGTCTTACCCACCTAGCATGTGCTCGGGCCCGTTGGAAAGCAACCCGATTTGAAAGTGTGGGATATCTACGAAAAGTATCCTAGGCCCGTTTTTGAGCCTTCCGTGCTAAGTGGCAAGCAGAATTCCACCATGGACGAGGATATTGTGGAAAACGTGTCGAGGTTTTAGGAATACACTGAGCAGCTGCATGTATAATACAATCAGTTACTGCTGCAACACAGTTGTCTATTGATGGCTGATCTACGATGGCAGGATCAAGATCTGCGAGAGCAGTGAAAGTGGACCAGTCTGCCTGATCCAGCTTCCACTTGGGCACGTGGGTAGGGTGGCATCGACCACGGCCAGTCTCTCTCAACAGGATCGGAAAATAATCACTGCCTAATGGATTACTGTCAACCCTCCATGAAAAATGGTAGAAGAATGAAGGGGAGCAAACTGAGAGATCAATAGCGGTAAAGGACTGACTTGATGCATGAAAGTAAGTGGAAGAACCAGTATTGAAAAGAGAAAGATTGTGATCAGAGAGCATCTGCTCTACAGATCGACCCCTCCCATCAATAACAGCACTTCCCCAGAGGGGATGGTGTCCATTAAAATCCCCCAGGATTAGAAATGGAGATGGTAACTGTGCAACGAGAGCATCCAGGTCTGATTGATCATATGTCTCTCCAGGGGACAGGTACAGAGAACAAACAGTGATGGTACGACCCAAGGAAATACGGATGGCTACGGCCTCCAAGGGTGTGTTGAGTGACAAAGACAGGGTGGGCACATGTTGATCAACCAACAGTGCCACCCCTCCATGTACTCGACTATCACACAGCCTGTCATTTCTGTACAGAGAAAACTGCCGAATGGAGACTGTATCAGCAGATTTGAGAAATGTTTCTTGTAAAGAAAGACAAACAGGCTGGTAGGAAACAATCAGCGTTTTGATATCATCCAGATTAGAACGTAAACCTCGACAGTTCCATTGTATCAAGGTGGCCATTTTTAAGGACGGGCAGGTGAAGTGGTTGGAGAACCCTTTGGTTTACAACCACATCTTTTTTCTTTACTGTCTTTCTTCGGAGGAGAACTATCAACCTCCATGGATCCTGCTCTGGGACGAGTGGGCAGGTTTTTGTTATTGGAAGAGGAATCCAGTGACTGAGGACGCGGACGAATAATTGTTTTGTCTATTGTGGTGGGAGAAAATAATGTATCAGAAGAAATGACTGTATTTAAAACTGAAGGACATGGATCTTGAGGTTTGTTGGAAGGTATGGGAGGAACAGAGATGGGTGTGGAAGTCGATTCATCTACTATTTTAACCACGGAGGTCAAAAGGCTTTTCATTTGTTTTGAAAACTATTCTCTTGGAGGCACAGAGAGATCTGTCTGCACTTCCACTGTAGTTGTGGAATGGAGTGCAGCAGCATATGTTCGAGATGGGATTGTGGACAGCAATTTCCAAGCCTCAGGATAACTAATGTTATGTGTCGTTTTCAAACGCTGCACCTCTTTTTCCTCCAACCATTTTGAGCAAGAATGAAAGTAAGAGGGGTGAGAACCATTGCAGTTGATGCAATGTGGGTTCATGTCACAGTAATAGGCATCGTGGTCCTTGCCTCCACAATGAGCACATGTCAGGGAACCACGACAAGATGTCTTTGAGTGGCCGAATCTCTGACATTGGAAACATCGAAGAGGGTTTGGAATGTATGGCCGAACCCTGCAAATGAGATAACCTGCTTTGATGGTGGCGGGTGCACGTGGTGAAGTAAATGTTAAAACGAGGGTATTTGTTGGCAGTGTAACTCCATCTTTGCGAGTGGAGATGCACCTCACTGCAGAAACTCCTTGAGTGGAGAGACCAGCGAGAATCTCTGATTCAAGAACATTCTTCAAATCCCTTTCAACAATAACTTCTCGTGAAGAATTCAAAGTAGCATAGGGTGTAACCTCAATAGGTATATCCCCAATTGCCTTTGATTTCAAGAGGAGTTCACTGTGTTAGGATGTGGATGTTTCAACCAATATGTCACCAGATCGAAGCTTCTTTACTGACTTTGGAGAGCCAGCAAGTCTCTCTAGTCCCTTTTGAATAAAAAAGGGGACATTTGCCCTGAAGGTTTTTCCGAAAGAGAATGCAATATCAGAAAATGAGGTACGTGTGTTACTGATGTTGGAGATTGCTGTTCTGAGTATTCAAGACGTGGTCGCTTACCCATTGACTGTTTTTCTACAATTTTATTTAAATTTTTTGTAGGATCCATAGGAAAGAGAAAAAGTTTCGGTACTCACTGACCCCACCCACCAAGGGGACGCACTACAAAGTCATGCAAGGACAATGCAGCAACGCCAGGGTTTCGTGAGCACTATACCCAAACACCAGCATCAGGCACAATGTACAAAACATTCATTAAGAACTTCCAACACTGGTACTTGGTTGGCTCCAGCCCAGGTGAACCAGCCGATTGACCCAAGGGGGGCCACCTAAGGGCCACCCGTCTACAGGAATTTGAGGCCAAAGTGGTGTGTTAGGGTTGGACCCCTCAACCACCAGGATCCTCTCCTCCCCTTCATGGGTTGCCACGCACGGCAAACACATGGGTGGATGTTTAGATCCCAGAGAAGGTAACTAGACAGAATAGAACCTTCCCTGGGAGGTCCCTTCACCACATACAGGAATCCACTCTGAGGGGTTGACCTAGGAAGATTGAAACATTGTTCTCTCCTTATCAATACAAGTGTTATTACCCATACCAGCTACTCTGAGATGTACTTTCATTAAGCCTTTCTTAACCTGAAGATGACCTAGGAAGGTTGAAACGTTGTTCTCTCCTTATCAATACAAGTGTTAATACCCATACCAGCTGTTCTGAGATACATTTTCATTAAGCCTTCTTAACCTGAAGATGACCTAGGATGGTTGAAACATAGTTCTCTCCTTATCAATACAAGTGTTAATACCCATACCAGCTGTTCTGAGATGCATTTTCATTAAGCCTGTCACCTGTTATAAAAATAAAACTGTACTGACTGTAGCCTAACCTATCTGTTCTTCATTTTAAGCTTGTCCTCTCATTGTATTATCTTAAGAACATACAGTACAAAGAAATGGGTGGTTTTTATCCTATTGGTTGCTGGATAAAACTGTAGACTTCAGTAAGTTTACTTTCTATCCTACAACCTTAAAGTGAGGTATAAGAGATCTTAAACTGGCTATGTAAGATAACTTGTCCATTTCTGGACTTCATTTCTTGGCACACTTCATCTAAATTCTTTCCAGTAAACCACTGCTTTATCTTAGACATGGAAAACAGAACTGTACATATTGTTCAAAAGGAGGTACAACTGGTGAGTTAAGTGGACAATACCTAATGAAATTCTATTGATGTTACTATTAACAGCAGAACACAGCTATAAAGACTTCAGTGACTTTATTCTCAAACCACTTCCTTTAGTGGTGCTAATGAATGAATTCTAAATGTGTGATTTGAATTATCACCACTCAAGTGTTTGTATTGTCATTAAGAGTCATCTATTAAATGTGTTTAACTTAGAACTATTCCATGTAATACAAAATTATTAATACAGCTATAAATATCAACTATTGGCCCATGCTAAATTAAAAAGGTATTTGCTCATCTGGTCTCTGACTTCTAAAACCCCAGGGAAAACCTTCTCTTGCCTTATAGAATATATATTTTTAATCTCTCAATCTTTCCTCATAAGTGAATACTTCTTATGTCTAGCCCAAGAAATCACTCTAAAAGATCACAGCCTGTTTCATTATAAACCTCTGGAGTTCTTCACTTTACCTCCTACCATTTACTCTTCCTAACATCCCATGCATTGCAAAAAGGAAATGTTATTTGATATTAATAACAAAACTGTTATCTCACATTATAATATTCTGTACATCAGCAAAGTCTAGTCCAATTCTTTTAACACTTTCCCACCACAAAATACTTCATCCATATAGTTAAAGAGGGGCTTCTCTGGTGTGAGAAACCTTCTGACATCTGTAATTAATGAGGGACTTCTCTGGTGTGAGAAACCTACTTATTATCTGTAATTAGTGAGAGACTACTATGGAGTGAAAAACCTACTGATATCTGTAATTAGTGAGAGACTTCTCTGGTGTGAAAAACCTACTTTTTATCTGTAATTAGTGAGAGACTACTCTGGTGTGAAAAATCTACTGATATCTGTAATTAGTGAGAGACTATTCTGGTGTGAAAAACTTACTGATTATCTAATTCCTTATTTCAAGTGGCCAAGGTTAAAATCTACTCAAGATTGATACAAACTAACATAAACAACAATGGTAAGAAGATAAATAACAAATACAAGGACTACTTAATTATAATACTATAATTATCAGATACGGTTCTAAAGAATGAGATTATATCATACTATATAATTAAAGAAAATTAGTAACATATCACACTGAAAAGGGCCAAGTTGATCATTATGTCCTTATTATAACAAAATGATCAACCATTTTGTGATAGGGTCATGTTATCTCACTTGTTGACTTGCATTCAAATTTTATTCAACTATTTTATGTCAATAAATTTGAAATCAAACTGTAGATTATAATTCAAACCTTACAATCATATATGAATTTTCTTAATTTAAAAGTAAATATTAAAAGAACACACCTAAATACATATTTTAGCGAGTCACATGGTATGTTGATACACCACTGTTTAAAATTAGATGTTTATGATGTCAAAATACTAAGTGTATAGTTCCATACAAGTCAGAAACTCAAATCACTAATATTAACAGGGTAGAATATAATAAAAATGATCTCATATCTTTTTATTTTACTGAAATATGGATTATATACAGAATCAAACACAGTGGTTCCATTCACTTCTTTCCACTCTTGGAAACAGACCTCATATATTCTTATTTTAATATATGTGGAAAGAACAGGTAATTGTTTTCTTTACTTCTTGATTTATTGCTTTATATTTTAAGAAAAACAAGTTTAGTAATTTATTTCTAAATAGTAATAATTTATATACATATATATATGTATAAATATATATTGTATAATAATTGAAATGTGACTATATGACAAAATACTAATCTAATATAACACAGACAAGACTAAAGGTTAGTTTAATATTATTGGATATGTAACACATGTGCATATGACCAAGTCAACGCAACTTATTTCATGTTAGTTAGACATGATTAGAATGTCAATATAAATATATGACATTATGAGACTTAAACTACCCAGACTAAACAGATGTAGTTTTATGTTATAATATGTAGTCATTCTAGCATGAAGAAACCAATTTATATCCCAATATTCTTATGACTGCTACAAAGTTGGCCAAGTAACAGGACCTCATATTTATATAAAATAACATGAAATATAGTATTAGTGAAAACAAATATTTGAAATACATTTAGATGGTTCTAGAAATTACACAAAAATAATATTCGAGATTTTTGTGCAAAAAATAGTTTTTTGAATCATGACAGGAAATCACTTTGTACTCAGATTAGTGACAAAACAAAATCAATATTTCAAACAAAACTTCAGTAAAAATATTTCATTAAAAATCTGATTTTTTGTGTACAAAAAACTTGTAATCTTTACCAAAAGTATACCACATTATGTAAAGATACACATGCTGTATCAAACATCACATGTAAATATTTAATGTGTGCAAATGTGTAGACAAACTCATGTATACTATACTGACTCCATCACAAAAGAGTTAATAAAAAATGTGCAGTCATTCAATACTTAAAATGGATGGAATATATAAGATCACATGATCACTTGGCATGATATTACACTATTTCTCTCATTAATAGATTTTAAGGTCACTCTGTAATAATTATTAATTACAAATATTTATAATTCTCAATACTATCACAAAAATTATTTCA
The DNA here is from genome assembly GCA_011833715.1 of Carcinoscorpius rotundicauda. Taxonomy (NCBI): domain Eukaryota; kingdom Metazoa; phylum Arthropoda; class Merostomata; order Xiphosura; family Limulidae; genus Carcinoscorpius; species Carcinoscorpius rotundicauda. The sequence goes on from CM022392.1 coordinate 172,312,182, forward strand.
CATTACATCAGCTTAATTCATGGACTTACTATTAGACCTAATCTAAATCTACAACTTTTACCATAGTGTGACAGTTCATATTTAAAAATCAGCCTAAACAAGTGAAAGTTATAATTTTCCTGCATTGAAAATGTATTTCAGATAGGTACATACCTTCTCTCACAAGATCAGCAAAAATCACACATTGAAAAAAAGGAGAGACCAATATGAGGAAACAGAAGTATCTATCAAAAGCATCCAAAGGATAACCAAGATTGAGCTGATCAACAGTGAGTAAATCAGAATGTAGAAACCAAGATTGAGCTGATCAATAGTGAGTAAATAAAAATGTAGAAACCAAGACTGAGCTCATCAATAGTGAATAAATCAGAATGTAGAAACCAAAATTGAACTGATCAATAGTGATTAAATCAGAATGTAGAAACCAAGATTGAACTGATCAATAGTGAGTAAATCTAAATGTAGAAACCAAGATTGAACTGATCAATAGTGAGTAAATCAAAATGTAGAAACCAAGATTGAGCTGATCAATAGTGAGTGAATCAGAATGTAGAAACCAAGATTGAGCTGATCAATAGTGAGTAAATCAGGATGTAGAAACCAAGACTGAACTGATCAATAGTGAGTAAATCAGAATGTAGAAACCAAGACTGAGCTGATCAATAGTGAGTAAATCAGAATGTAGAAACCAAGACTGAACTGATCAATAGTGAGTAAATCAGAATGTAGAAACCAAGATTGAACTGATCAATAGTGAGTAAATCAAAATGTAGAAACCAAGATTGAACTGATCAATAGTGAATAAATCAGAATGTAAAAACCAAGATTGAACTGATCAATAGTGAGTAAATCAGAATGTAGAAACCAAGACTGAGCTGATCAATAGTGAGTAAATCAGAATGTAGAAACCAAGACTGAACTGATCAATAGTGAGTAAATCAAAATGTAGAAACCAAGATTGAACTGATCAATAGTGAATAAATCAGAATGTAAAAACCAAGATTGAACTGATCAATAGTGAGTAAATCAGAATGTAGAAACCAAGACTGAGCTGATCAATAGTGAGTAAATCAGAATGTAGAAACCAAGACTGAACTGATCAATAGTGAGTAAATCAGAATGTAAAAACCAAGACTGAACTGATCAATAGTGAGTGAAAAGCTCAGACTACTTGATAACATAAGTGAGGTGCTTAGACAAGTCTGAAATTAATAAACCACCCCAAGGGCACTATCAATTTATGTAGGTAAATGTTGGAGCCATCCATAACTGGTGTAAGTGCCCATTTTACAGTGAGAAACAGTTCCATGGTGAACTATCGTTGGGTAACAAATTAGCTTAGATGAGATAAATGTATTTCTGGCTGCCAAATCCCTGGTTTTCTCAGGGATAACAAAAATGCTGACATAAAAACACCAGAAAAAATAACATACTGTAGCTTGGCTTCATTACTACTAAGTACATATGTTTAGTTCTGATCTACGTAGTGCTGTTGGTTTACTTTGATTAAAGTTAATATTATTAAAAGGCAGGTCATCTGTTGAGTGTACTACTGTGAACTATCTTACTTAATAACATACTGCTAATCCTGAGTTACTATAAAATAATATTGTCATCTTATATACACCTTTTGTCCTGATAGTCATAGTTGGTGGAGGTAAGTCTGAAGTACGTTATAAAACGTGTTTAAACAAAAATGTCTTTCATGTTGTAAATACGGTAAAAAGTACGGTTCCAAATACCAAGTACTTTTGTAAAATTGTTCATATGATCGGCCTAACTGAAAGATTGAATTGAAATATATTTTCAATTATGGGCAGTTGTATGCAATTAACATCCGGTAGGCCCAAACTCGACCAAAAGGGCAGTTGTCGCCATAAAGTGGCTAAAACTGAAAGTAATTGCAACACAATACTGATAATCCACAAGTGCAAGAAAAAAAAGGCGTTTCGTTTGTCTGAACGTTTCAAAAGCTACCTCCAACTTTTACCAACACAGCCTATTGCTGCTTATGACACTAATTAAACCAAATATACTTATGTAAATATTATTTACCGTGGCTCTGGCAATAAGGAAAACTGCTTCCTGGCTTGCTAATGTAACATCTGGATCAAGTTTCATTAAATGCTTGACTCTTGTAAGCGGTATTCGAACTAATTTTTCCGTTTTGGTGCTGTTAGATGATTTTTCTTCTGCTTTTTCTATATTTTCATCTGCATCAATATTGACAATTTCTGTTTCATGTGAAGAACTGTCAGATTCTCGATCCATCATATCAACATTATTTGCCGCCATTTTACTATATCGCCCTCTGGACGGCTGATATGGGTATCAATACTTTTACCAAAATAAAGCAGAGTACAACCTGAAGATGACCTAAGAACGTTGTTCTCTGCTTTATTAGTAAAAGTGTTGATACCCACACCAACCTTCATGAAATATATATTGCCTTATTTCCTTTTTTATTATTATACGATATAAAAACCTTACAAACACTCCCAATATTATGAAAAAAGCAAATGTTTCACTCTGTTTTAGAAGTTTTGAACTGTATCACAATTAAACACAACGTATTCGATTTTGTCCACCAGTAAAGATAAAATACAGTGTATTGAAATAGTAACTTAACATGTACCTAAGACACTCACAAATAACACAATTTTAGAATAACTGACCGCTGTTCCTTTCTCAGTTTCCTTCAAGCTGGGGCACACGTCCTACATCTAGTGGTATAAGTATTGAACATAGGGCCTTGAACTAATAAAGTAAAACCAGAAGTTGTATTTATATGCATAATTAATTTCATATCTCATTTACCTTACAACTACTTTATTTCACTACATGTTACTCCACTATAATAGAAATAGTCTTACAATTATTTCACTATCTATACTAATCCCTATTTACAGCTGTGTGTGCGTTATAATGTTTCGATTAATTACCACTATTCGCTGGTATAAAAGCAGATCAACAGTTGGCGGTGGGTAATAATGACTAGCTGCATTTTCTCTAGCCTTTAACTGCTAAATGAAGAAAGTTTAGTTTTGCGCAAAATTCATAACAAGCACATTCTACATATGCATAACACATTCTATACAGTCTTTGTATCAGTGTTTGTTGATAATAAGAGTGATATTTGATGGATCACATTAGAAGTTCTTCCTACTATTTGTGTCAAAATGAAGAGATTTCTTGGTTACCCTGCTGTTGAACCAATATAAAACTGGCCACATGAAAATGAAGAGGTTTTTTAGATGTAGTCTTGCTACTTTAAATGATTGACTTTGTGGTTTTGTTGCTATCTTTTCTCTAATTTTTGACATTCATATATATATAATCCGACAAAATTAAAAAAATCCAAAATGAAACATTTCATAATTTAAAAATTGCCCAAGATTGTGGAGACATTTTATAAACAAATATATTTTGACTGTGACCCAGGGTGAGTATGGTCAATTATTAGACGTTTTATGACAGTTATTAGTTCATTGTATCAACCTGCCAATTTTGGTTGAGGTGGCTTTAATGACCACGGAGTAGTTTACGAACAAAAATCAAATAAATAAACTAGCGCGTTTAGGCGTGCGCTTCGTAATCTGAGGATCGCGGGTTCACGCCTGAGTCGCGCCAAACATGCTCGCCCTCCAGCCGTGGGGGCGTTATAATGTTACGGTTAATCCCACTATTCGTTGGTAAAAGAGTAGCCCAAGAGTTGGCGGTGGGTGGTTATGACTAGCTGCCTTCCCTCTAGTCTTACACTACTAAATTAGAGACGGCGAGCACAGATAGCCCTCGAGTGCTTTGTGCGAAATTCCAAAACAAGCAAACTCTTATATAAGTATAGGTTGCGAATCTACAGAACTCGTCGAAAGATCATAACATTGAATGTATTTTATATTACATATAATTTATTTAAAATATTGTTTCTCTAGGCTTGTAGTTAATAAAATTAAGGTATCATAATATCCATTGTATTTATCTGTAGTTATATGTACTTCTTATATGTTTTGATTAAATACTCTTTACTCTTATTAATCAAACCAAATTAAATAAAATCTTTTTACTCTGCTTGAAGATAGCTCGTTATTATGGATAAAACGTTACAGTTTTAATCTTCCACTCTAAAGATGACCACGATACTGTTGTAGCATATTATATTCCCGATTGAACAGCACCTAACACTAACTCTTAGCTGCTCTTATGTAATCGAAGATCTTCCATCTTGTAGCTTACCTACAAATCCAAAGTACAGATTGTGGTTTTGTGGCAACGGGACACATATTTGGGACCTTCGTATTTATTATCCGGCGAACTAAGCAGTAGGCCACTCCTCGTCTAATTTTTATGTTTTCAGGAAAACACTTCATTACCATACTATTTTAACTTTCTTCTTTTTAGCCCTATATTTCGAAAGGTTTGGCCTGGCATGGCCAGTGGTTAAGGCACTCGACTCGTAATCTGAGGGTCGCGAGTTCGAGTCCCTTTCCCACCAAACATGCTTGCTCTTTCACCTGTGAGGTTGTTATACTGTGACGAATCAATGAAACTAATCGTTGATGAAAGAATAGTACAAGAGTTGGCGGTGGGTAGTGATGACTAGCTGCCTTCTCTATAGTCTTACACTGTTAAATTACGGACGGCTAGCGCATATAGACCTCAAGCAGCTTTGCGTGAAATTCGAAACTAAACCAATTCAAATGTTTAAACCACTGTTGGTTAAATATAATCAAATACCTTTTAAAGAAGATGTTTAATTTTCACAGTTTTAAATATTTTATTAAACATTTTAAACTAATTGTTCAATTACAACTACAACATATAGTTATCATTCAGCACTCGCTGTCAAATTATCTGATAGACTTTACGTGCGACAGGTCTTGGAGTTACAAGGTGTAAAAATTAAAGAAGAATTGACTTTGAAAAGTGATCGTCTCACAATCCTTACATAAAGCCTAAGAACTGGCTTTGTTTTGGAGAGAGGACCAGATTTTGTTAATTCGAATTGTGGCTAAACACTGGAAGGTTAATTTAGTTGGTAAAGATATATATATATATATATATCGGTTATTATACACATATTTATAAGATTAATGTAAAAACATATAAAGGTTTATCGGAGAAAAACTCGTGTCGGTGTTATTACCATGAGATTAGGCCTACATATCACACAATAGTAACAGGTAAAAGTACTTAAAACATTCTCTTGATCTATAGTAAACTTAATTATATACATTAATTCAGTTTTTAAATAAATCGTATGATGTGATTTAATTTATATTTTGAAAGTGCGATACATTATTAGAACATTAAATACGTGAATTCATTTCTTCACATTTATAAATACAAAAATCACGTATTGCGCCACCTTCAACACAGTGATAGTAAATAACTCTTACAAGTGCGCAACATATGCGCCATTACTGCAAAAATGAAACATAAGACACCCTCAGCGTGCCAAGAAAATGCTACACACAGATACATAAAATTATAGCGTGCGAGAAGAAATGATATAACCTATGAAATTCAAATGGTTGGTGGTTTTCAATAACAAATGGTAGACAGGGTAAAGTACACTAGTTTCTGGAAAATAAATTATAAATGGAAATATAAAAACCTAAAAAAGGATCTCAAACCCTGCTACTAGTTCAGGTACTCAGTACCTCTAAGTACCAGAAGAATTTCACCCTTCGTTAAACGGAGATTTCAGCATTTCAGGATAAGCCAGAAAACTTTGACATTTGTGTTTCCTGATTACTACATATCCTTCTTTTATCTAGGGTATCCATTCAAGGCATGTATTCAACTTCTTTTATCAAAGGTATCCATTCAAGGCATGTATTCAACTTCTTTTATAAAAGGTATCCTTTCAGTGGGTACATTTAAGTTCTTTGATTGCCATATACCCTTCTTGAATAAAAGTTATTCTTTCAGAGGGTACATTTAACTTCTTTGAGTGCACTATATAAAAGAAATGTTTACTTTTTCTTGTTCCTGGACAGAAAGTGTTATTTCCCAATTGCTTATGCCTAAAGTAAATGTAAAAGACCTATTTTTATCTTCAAACTTTGCTGTTGTTACCTGGATAATGAAAATTTTCAAATTTACCCATTTTCCAGAATATTTCAGGTTGATTCAGTGCTAAGTAGCTGATAGAGAATTTTATGTAATTTACAAGAATTTTCAAGAAATTTTTTGAATGTTGTAGTACTTTCCATAGTAATATATATACTCCACTCACTAGTTCACTTTAGTTCTAGCTGCCTAAATAAACACATAGACCTATCTGATTTTATCAGAGATGGCATCAAGAAGCTCCCAGCATTCTCCAGACACATTCAGCTATGTATGTGCCCAATTTATCAACATAAGAACGAAAAAGTACTGTGCGACAGCATCTGCTAAAATGTGTGAAGCCTATAAGACATATTTCAGCATGCCTGACGGGGATCAAGACAAATCCCAGGCACCTCATTTTACCTGCAAGCACTGAAAAAAACCAAAGAGCGTAAGACGGACAATTTTTATTGCTTGAATAGTAAGATATATTATTATACAAATTTTAGAAGTTTCAAAATTTAAATATCTTTTTTTTAATTTCCAATAGTGTATAAAAATATCACATATAAAATATTTTGCATGAACCTCTTACACATTAGTTGTGGATGAAATAAATTTAATCTTCATAATAACAATTTTATTTTGCTTTTTTTTGTTTGTTTTGTAATTTCGCACAAAGCTACTCGAGGGCTATCTGTGCTAGCCGTCCCTAATTTAGTAGTGTAAGACTAGAGGGACGGCAGCTAGTCATCACCACCCACCGCCAACTCTTGAGCTACTCTTTTACCAACGAAAAGTGGGATTGATCGTTACATTATAACGCCCCCACGGCTGGGAGGGCGAGCATGTTTGACGTGACTCGGGCGCGAACCCGCGACCCTCAGATTACGAAGCGCACGCCTTAACGCGCTAGGCCATGCCAGGCCTATTTATTTTGCTCTTTTGCAGGATGGTACAGGGGAAAAAGAGAGCCATGAAGTTCGCTATTCCAAGAATTTGGCGTGAACCCACTTACCACTCAAGCAATTGATACTTTCAAACATCGGGCTGGCAAGAATGCATCTGCTATCATGTATCCGGACCTTCCATCATCCATCACTTCGGTGCCACACTGCCCTGAGCTCCCTGTTCCCTCTCCACGAGATACGTGAAAGTGATTTACATTACAATCGCAAATCTAGAAAAACTACTCGCTTTTAAACATTTTTGTTCATTTTGATATAATTTTAGTATAAATACATGCACATCTTGATTCATAAATGAAAGATCTGATTCAACGTGTCACAAAGAACTCTAATTGAAAGATCTGGTTAAAAATGCCACAAAGAACTCTAAGTGAAAGATCTGATCCAACGTGCCACAAAGAACTCTAAATGAAAGATCTGATTCAATGTGTCACAAAGAACTCTAAATGAAAGATCTGATTCAATGTATCACGAAGACAAAAAAAAAGAAAATAATTTAGTTGCTTCCTTAACCAACATTCTTTGTTAAAATTATTTAACCCAAATACATGAACATTTTAATATCAAATAAGGGGATAGAAAACGTGTAGTATATCTGTAAGTTATATTCATTAGTGGGGTAGGAGACGTTTCATTAAAGGAAAAAGACAAAGACCTGGCATGGCCAAATGGTTAGGGGGCTGAGCTTACAATCTGAGGGTCGCGGGCTCGAATCCCTGTGACACCAAACATGCTCGCTCTTTCAGCAGTGAAGGCGTTATGAAGTGACGGCCAATTCCACTATTCGTTGGTAAAAGAGTAGCCCAAAAGTTAGAGGTGAGTGGTGGTGACTAGCCTGCTTCATTCTAGTCTTATACTGCTAAATTAGGGACGGCTAGCACAGATAGCGCTCGAGTAGCTTTGTGGGAAATTCCAAAACAAACAAGACTAAAAATGTTTTGTAAGCGAAGAATGAAACTTCCCACTGTTTCTATCCCGACACCCTTTCATTTCTTTGTAAAGCCAGCTTTATTACTTTTATTGGTTATCATGTTTAAAACAATTTTTAACTTGAAGATTTATATTATTATTGTTAATTCTTGCACTTATGAACATACTTTTGTACATTATTGGTGTATGAAGATTGAGGACTATAGTAAGGATTTCTGGCACAAGATGGCCAGATGGTTAAGGCGCTCGACTCGTAATCCGAGAGTCGTGGGTTCGAATCCATGTCGCACCAAACATGGCCATCCTTTCAGCCGTGGTTGGCGTTATAACGTTCGGTCAATCACACTGTTTGTTGGTAAAAATGTAGCTTAAGAGTTGGCGGAGGGTGGGGTGACTAACTTTCTTCTTTCTAGTCTTACACTGCTAACTTAGGGACAGCTAGCGCAGATAGCCCTGGTGTAGCTTTGCGCGAAATTAAAAAACAAAAAACAAATAAATTGAATATCCCAAAAGAGCCGAACTGTGGGAGTTGTTCTTGGGATAAAGGCTGAAAATAAGTGTTGTTTTCTCGTATGATAATATGAAACACACTATATACTTTTTATTAGCTTTTTTACATAATTGACTTCATTAACGCAGAAATCACGTTTTAATTCTGATGTGTATAAGTAATTTAGTTTTATTTATTTATGTGTGTGCGTGTGTGTGTCTTTGGATTTACAACGCTACAATAAGGGATTCGATTCCCCTCGCTGCACATAACAGATTGCCCGATATAGCTTTGCTATAAGAAAACACACAAATTATTTATTTATAAGAAGGTATCAATTACACTTATTTGTATTCGTTTATGCTAGTCGCAGTGCTAATGTTATTTATATTATAATGCACGTTCAATGTTTTCTGATAGAGACCTGAAGTAAAAATGTATATATATATATAATTTATTTACAAGTTACTTCTGATTGGTTTGTTGGATTTTTAGCAGCAATTCAATTTCGAAGTAATTTGTTTTTTAATTCTTCTTGAAATACTTTTAGCATCCGGGTCACTTGCGCAAATAACTGCGCAATTCCAAGGTTGATCAGTTGTATGTCTTGACAGGTAGGTAGAAGTAAACTGTTGTGTTATAAATTTAGGTGAGTAGTTTTAATATAATTTTAACAAAACAAACTACGCTTTGGACATATAGCTTTGTTATGGGTCAGAAAATGTAGTGAATTGTTATTTATATGTTAATAAATAACCTTGGAAAGGCAGAATAAAAAAAAATATTTTGCGTTGAATCTTGTTTGGCCATCTGTGTTCGACTGTTGGACTCGTTACTGTTAGTATTATATAAGTATTAATAAAATCAGTAAAACTTATGAGTCAAGTTAAAGTTAACGGGTTTTGTTGTACAGCTTTTATTTCTAGTTGTTAGGCCTAAGAGCAGTAAAGTCTAACTTAATAAATATGCCCATTTGATTCATTATAATTATTTGCTTTGATTATCATATAAAGTCAGAATTAAAAAGAAATTAAGCTACTTTGCTAGCGTTTTGCATAAATTATCTGATTTTAATTATAATAAATTCGTAACATAATAAAAAGTAAGAACTTAATTACTACAATAGTACAAATGAATGTATCACTTTCATTTTTAAACAAAAATGGGGGATGGACATTATATTTAGTAACACTTATTACAAATCTTGTATTATGAGGCAAACCACCCTACAAGCCTAAATACCAATATTCAGTGGTGCTGAAAACTAGTGAAAGTGAGTAAAACTTGCTTTGATAAATAATAAACGTATGATTGTTTAAATTTAGTGTTATTGTCAAGTAAACTTTAATATTTGTATTTTCTTAAGGCTTAATAGAATGCTTTTATTATTTTTGGTTCTGGGAATAATGCATGTTTCAGTATCATTTTGGTTTATATTTGTTAAAACCGATATGAAATCTTAAAGTACAGTGCTTACTCTGCGATGACCATAATTTGAAATGGGAACTGAAAGTATGAGGGAAATTACAAATCTTTCTTTAATAATAATAATAATAAAGTCACTGTTGTGAAATAAATGTTTTATATAGGGCTGAACTAGACATTTTTTCTTTATGTAGTATCACTAATAACCCAAGGTAATAGTATGAAGTATTATTTCAGTGACTGAATATGTGGAATTTTGAAATTCATCATTTGGCATTTGAGTATGTGTTCTCTACATCACTTGTAGTCAATCAGTATCCTTGTTTTAATAAGATAGAATTGGATCAGTTGATAATTTGATTGACTTTACGGATGTTAACGTTTCTGCAAAATATGACATGAAGTGCTTGAATAGATTAGTATGAAACATTTAAAAATTGTAGTAGAGGAAATAGATTACAACAGTTTGAGATAACTTTATACTCAGGAACAGTGAAAATACATTTTAATTTACTACTTGTATGGGAGGTTGCAAGACATTTTCACATAGTAGTATGTCAGATGTTAAATTTGAAGTAATTACGGCATGTGGTATGTTTGACCTTCAGACTACATCTATATACATTAGAAATACATTTTCATCTGGTTGAGTAGTCTAAACCATCTTTCACAGCATCAATGTTCTTGTAAACAAGTTGATTTTCTTTAGTATTTGTATTTTGTAATGTTTGCTACTTTATAATTTTCATTATTAAAATATGTTCATAGTTCTTGTTTTTCTAGCATGAATGCTTCTGATGAAATAAATGTCTAACATTATTAGACTTATCAAATGGCTACAAGTTAATTATTTGCAAATATGTTATAATAGTTGATGTAAATGTTAAATTCTTTCATGAGGTAACAAGAAGGGTTATGAAAATTGTTACTTTGTAACATTGTTCCTGCCACACCAAAAACATCTGAGTATCGTGGCTAAGGCCATATTTGATTGTTCATGATTGTGGACGTATTTAATAAATTTGTAAAATAATTCAGTGGCATAGAGTGTGATAAGGTGTTATGAGATCAGTTCTCTTAGAGTCCTCACCCACATTCATTAGTTTATGTTCTAGTGCCATGAAACTTGGAATGTGCTCTATAATGTATAATTTGAGTTTCTTTCTTTTGAATGAGGGTACCTTCACTGTTGTTGACTCTCAAAATTATTTTGAAATAGTGTTGCATAAAAGTCAGACTCATGAAAGTGGTTAAAAAATTAATTTGATATAAAATTATATGTATATCATGTTAAAATGTATATCATTAAAGAGGATTTTGAAGAACAAATTTTATTTCAGTGTTAGAGTAGTGTTGGGTACTTTGTTATTGAAGTGACTTTGGCATCAGAGTAGTGTTGGGCACTATAACATTGTTGAAGTGACTTTGGTGTTAGTGTAGGACACTGTAACATCACACACTATTATAATTGTACTTACAAGTTACAAAAGCTGTAACTAAACACAATGTATGAATATTGTCTTAAGAGTCATTTCATGAACTTCAGGGCAGAGTAAGGGTGTGTCTGAATTTAAGAATAATTACACAGTTTCATTATCCCAGTTTAGAACCGACATAGTTAAAAAGTAAGTTATATTTGTATATGAGAGGTGACTGAAACATGATCAGTGGACCATTTTGATGTGTTGATAGATTTGGAAAGGCTGGTAACTGGGTCAGAAGGCAGATCATGCACAACACTTAAGGTACAGGTACAACTGAGCATGATCATGCCTATTAGAAATGATACAGTTATCACATTGAAAGCTGTCTCAAAATGTCGCACTGTTTGTTATTTAAGTGAGTGCCTCTTAAAACATCTTTGGAGTGCAATAGAATATGATTAAATATTTGATAACATGAGTTAATATTTACTCTGATCATTGTGTAGTGGGTACATTAATGTAGTAATCTCTTTGATTTTCTGTACAAGTCATCTTATCACTGTTCCATATGTTTCATAAACAGTACTAAAAGGAAGTTACTTATTTGTTCATGTTGAAAAGTATGTATAAAGTAGAATGTGAACATCAATGATGCAATGTGCACATTGACAAGAATATCTTGAATTCATATAATTCTAGATATTAACTACAGATAGTTTCTAACCTACAGCTACATACGAGTTTTGTCGTTGTGGATATGACTGATTTTATTTCTTCAAAACTGAAATATGAGAGTAACAAGTCTATACTTCAGAACACTTTCTTTGTGTCTTTCTTATAAACGTTTTTTTTGCTCCCTTCCTACACTTCATATAAATAGTTTTAGAATTGTAGATAGTATAAGGCATACAGTTTCAGTTTTCTCAACAATTTAATGTGATTTGAACTTTGGAGTGAGAGATTCTTGAGTGAATCTTGTATTTTCAGATGCTTCTGAAATAATTTTCCTGCCCTCTTGAGGCTAACCCTGTTCTTTGTGCACCATAACATTTTTAAAGAATAATTGGATTTATTTTAAAATAAAGTTTCTGTATTTCTAGTCTGTTGAGCTGATAAAGTGGTTAAATATGATCTGTGATTACTGAGTGATATGCAAGTAAATTTAGCAAAATGTCTCGTGTTGCACTTCAAGTACAAATATTAGAAGATGCTGTTAATGCTATGACATTATATTTAATGTGTCAAATGAATCCAATTTTGTAGAGGTATAATACAGAGAATATCCAGCTTTTAGTTTTGATAGAGGTCATAAAAACAACAAAATTGTTTCAGAGGTAAATTAACTTTGAACTCCGTGTTTCTCATCACTGTATTTACCATGATTATGTGAGACATGTACCTGTCCTAGTTCTCTGTATTCACCATGACTATGTGAGACATGTACCTGTCCTAGTTCTCTGTATTCACCATGACTATGTGAGACATGTACCTGTCCTAGTTCTCTGTATTCACCATGACTATGTGAGACATGTGGATGTCCTAGTTCTCTGTATTCACCATGACTATGTGAGACATGTACCTGTCCTAGTTCTCTGTATTCACCATGACTATGTGGGACATGTACCTGTCCTAGTTCTCTGTATTCACCATGACTATGTGGGACATGTACCTGTCCTAGTTCTCTGTATTCACCATGACTATGTGGGACATGTACCTGTCCTAGTTCTCTGTATTCACCATGACTATGTGAGGCATGTACCTGTCCTAGTTCTCTGTATTCACCATGAATATGTGAGGCATGTACCTGTCCTAGTTCTCTGTATTCACCATGACTATGTGAGGCATGTAGATGTCCTAGTTCTCTGTATTTACCATGATTATGTGAGACATACCTGTCCTAGTTCTCTGTATTTACCACGATTATGTGAGACATACCTGTCCTAGTTCTCTGTATTCATCACGATTATGAGACATAACCCGTCCTAGTTTTCTGTATTCACCATGACTATGTGAGACATGTACCTGTCCTAGTTCTCTGTATTCACCATGACTATGTGAGACATGTACCTGTCCTAGTTCTCTGTATTCACCATGACTATGTGAGACATGTACCTGTCCTAGTTCTCTGTATTCACCATGACTATGTGAGACATGTACCTGTCCTAGTTCTGTATTCACCATGACTATGTGAGACATGTACCTGTCCTAGTTCTCTGTATTCACCATGACTATGTGAGACATGTACCTGTCCTAGTTCTCTGTATTCTCCATGACTATGTGAGACATGTGGATGTCCTAGTTCTCTGTATTTACCATGATTATGTGAAACATGTACCTGTCCTAGTTCTCTGTATTCACCATGACTATGTGGGACATGTACCTGTCCTAGTTTTTGTATTTCAGTAATAGTGATTCCAGCAAAACTCCGTAAGTTATGAGTGATATGTCACTGTGTTCTTGTCACATGTTTGGTAAATGAATGAGAGACAACAACATTACTTTCTGTAATTGTTTTTATGTTGGTCAGAAACTGTTGACCTCATCACAACTACATTTAAAAAGATAATGGTCATTTTTTTTTCTGTGGCCTTCCACCTGTAAATTTCCTTTCCTTGTACTATGTGAAACAAATTGACATTGTCCACAGTTACTCCATGTGTGCTTTGGAAGAAGAATTATTAAGTTTAACATTTTGTTTCATGTTGACCTGTAATAGATCCAGCCAGCAACAGCCAACATCTGATGTTTGTCATTCTGACATATCTATATCAAACACTGTTAAACAACTATCTTTAACAGGTCTTCAAATGTAATACATTTGTGCCTATCAATAAAACTGCTAGTTAGACAAATTCATGGATACACAACTAAACGTAATGTTGCAATAATAACTGTGCATAAACAAAGAAGTCCAGCATCTGAGATAGAAACTTGTGTTCAATCATATGTATAAAGAACATAATTAAATTACTAAACAAAGAAATTTAAAGAATATACCAAATGCCTGTAAATTTAAGTAATTGTACATGTATATAGGCGTATGTTCATCTGGAAACCTCCTAGTAAGAACATTCATGGTTTTTATTTTTGCTAATAAATATTTGTCATGTTGTCATGTATGTAACTTGTTAGTTATTAATCAGAATTTTTTTTTTATAGTAATTCTGGTAGTGTACTGCTTTTGACAAGTTAAATATTCAAGTCAATATGTCTTCAAGTGAGGATCAAATTCTTGAGGTATGACCTTTCTTATTTGTATCTATTAAATTTGAATACCTTCTATTATTCTCTGTTCTTTGGTGCAAATAAAATAAAAACCACTGAATTGTTTTATATCTAGTAGATTAGGTAACTTTCCAGCTGTTTATTTTATGTTCATGAAAAATTGCTACTTTTTGTGTCATAAAAATTGGTATGAGATGTTTGTTAATCTTAAAATCACGATTCAGTCATATGGTAATTTCATTGGCAACTTTGACCAAGAAAAACCCTGCTAGATTAATTTATTACATAAAACTTTTAAGTATCAAACACAGTAAAATCCCCAAGTGTGTTGATAAAAACACTTTCCAAAGCAAGGTTGTTGCTCAGAATCATTTTATTTTGACTATTATTTGCTCTATAAGAATCATTTTCGATATGCTCATGACATGAAAGACATGCTTCACTCTTGGTATTGAGAATTATAAATGTACTTCAGTACATTACTTATTGGTTGAAGTCTGATTAATCATACTTTAGTTTGTTGAATATTTTGTGCTTAACAACAGAAATGAAAGCAGTATTTAGACAGTTGGAAAAATAGAAAAATTTTCATGATCACAAACCCCAACTTTGGTCAGATAATTATTTTTCCTAACAATTGACTTAATTGAAATTTTGGGAAATCAGTTGTTCGAGTAATAAAAAAACAAATTTGGACACAGCACCCTGATTTTACTGTGTGGTTAGACTATAGTGCCCTAAAGAGGCACTTTTCTAGGGCACTTGATGTATTATGGTAAGAACTCGGTGGAGAATGGTATGCTTTGGATGCAGTATCTTACGATTGAGCCTTACATGTAGAAATAGTTGCAGTCATCAGATGTAGTATGACTAATTATGATGACATAATGAATAGTGTACTAAGTTTTAAAAACGATTTTCACATATTTAACCCTCTCTAGTATAAACAAACATCTGTAGTAAACAATTATAAGAGTGTAAAGAATATTTTCCAAAAAACACTTCAAATTCATAAGGCTTAGTGATAAGATTTTAACCTGATGTTGGTTAGCAGGTCAGAGGCTGGATCTTTATTCAGTTTGAAGAGTGGTGAATATATGTATATTGAGTGTGAACACAGTTGTGAAATATAAATAATTTTTTTCTTTGTTCAATTTCATGGAATTTCTCAATGCTTGGAAAACCTGTCATTTCAATCACATAATGTAATGTTTGCCAGGTGGTACACAAAGCCTTTATTTTACTCGTGATTACACCAGTAGATGAATCTTTTAAATATAAAAAAGTGTTTTCAAGTTCATTGTTACGGTATCAAAGGATATATTAATTCAGTGCTATTCATTCTCTAGAATGTAATGACTGGGTTATTCAGACTAAGGAACTGTACTATATTTGGTTTAATGTTAGTTGTCACGAACCACAGTAGGAAGTAGATATTTAACAAACCTTATAGTGCTAACTGGTGTTAGTTACTGTTAAATCTTGTCAAAAGCTTTCTCTTGTGGTAATGTGGGTTACTGTAAAATAGTACCAGGATACAGTGGTGAGAAGTTATCAGGTTGAACATTGTCTTGTGGTAATCTGGGTTACTGTAAAATACTACCAGGATACAGTGGTGAGAAGTTATCAGGTTGAACATTGTCTTGTGGTAATCTGGGTTACTGTAAAATACTACCAGGATACAGTGGTGAGAAGTTATCAGGTTGAACATTGTCTTTGAATCTGGGTTACTGTAAATACTGGACAGTGTGAGAAGTGTTGATTATTAGATTATTCCTGTTTTAAAATCCACTTTATTCTGTGGCAATTTTCAAAAGTTAAATATTCAGACAGTTACGAACGTTACGTTAATACTGGCTCTGTTTGTAATTCACTGAATATATGAATGAATTGTTAACCTTGAGTTAGTGTGAAGATGACAGCTGTGTGTGTTAGTTGATGGTGGCAGTTGTCAGTGTTAAGTCACGGAAATGTGTATATGTAAAGATGGTGGCTTTGCATCAGAAAGAGACATTTGGAAAATCTAAGTGCTAGATGTGCCTGGAAAGTCAAATAACCAGTCATACACAATGTGAAATAATGTATATAAACAAATGTTTTGTTTTATTTGTTGTTTTCTGCATTATATGAAAACAGTATAACCTGTTTGAATGACACTTTTCTGTGCATTGATGTTTTGAAGTATAAACCCACAATTTAAGTGTATAAATTGTTTTAAATTATAAAATAACAGTTAATAAATTAAAAAAATGATAATTTTATGGTATGCATTAAGATAATTTCATACTATTCTCTCTATTGTTAGTGTTTTCATACTATTCTCTCTATTGTTAGTGTTTTCACACTATTCTCTCTATTGTTAGTGTTTTCACACTATTCTCTCTATTGTTAGTGTTTTCACACTATTCTCTCTATTGTTAGTGTTTTCACACTATTCTCTCTATTGTTAGTGTTTTCATACTGTTCTCTCTATTGTTAGTGCCCTTTGTGCATGGAACCTCTCGAGATGGATGACATAAACTTTTATCCATGCACTTGTGGATATCAGGTAAGAATATGTTAAAAATGTGGATAAAAAAAATTATAACCAAAGTGCACAATTTGTCTAACATTCCAAATGTATGTTCAACACTTCCTGAGATAAAACATTGAAACATTCCATGTTTTAGTACAAACTTAGTGTGATATCAGGAAAAAATAAGTTTTTCTTAACTTATTCTGTAATAATCAAACATTTTATTTTCCACAAGTGTTGTGTATGATGTAATCATCGTGGATCACAAATTGTGACTATAGATGTGGCTTTTCTGTGTTGTGTATGAAGTTGTGACTTTTAGATCGCAGATTACAACTGTGCATGTGGCTTTTCTGTGTTGTATGTGAAGTAATCAATTTTAGATTGCAGATTACAACTGTGCATGTGGTTTCCTGTGTTGTGTGTTAAGTTGTCCTTCATAGATCGCACGTTGTAACTGTGCATGTGGTTTTCTGTGTTGTGTGTGAAGTAATCACTCTTACATCACAGATTGTAACTGTGTATGTGGTTTTCTGTGTTGTGTGTGAAGTTGTCCTTTATAGATCGCAGGTTGTGACTGTGCATGTGGTTTTCTGTGTTGTGTGTGAAGCTGTCTTTCATAGATCGCAGATTACAACTGCATGTGGCTTTTCTGTGTTGTATGTGAAGTAATCAATTTTAGATTGCAGATTACAACTGTGCATGTGGCTTTTCTGTGTTGTATGTAAAGTAATCACTCTTAGATTGCAACTGTGCATATGGTTTTCTGTGTTGTGTGTGAAGTTGTCCTTTATAGATCACAGATTGCAACTGTGCATGTGGCTCTTCTGTTCTTTATATCTAATATATTTTTGTTTATTATACTAATAAATCCTGTTGTTTTTCTAGATTTGTCGTTTTTGCTGGCATAGAATTCGAACAGATGAAAATGGTTTATGTCCTGCTTGTCGAAAGGTAAGATGTCAGATATTTAAATAGATTATGTCCTGCTTGTCGAAAGGTAAGGTGTCAGATATTCAAACAGTTTGTCCTGCTTGTTGAAAGGTAAGCTGTCAGGTATTCAAACAGTTTGTCCTGCTTGTCGAAAGGTAAGCCATCAGGTATTCAAACAGTTTGTCCTGCTTGTCGAAAGGTAAGCCATCAGGTATTCAAACAGTTTGTCCTGCTTGTCGAAAGGTAAGCCATCAGGTATTCAAACAGTTTGTCCTGCTTGTCGAAAGGTAAACCGTCAGGTATTCAAAGGGTTTGTCCTGCTTGTCGAAAGGTAAGCTGTCAGGTATTCAAACAGTTTGTCCTGCTTGTCGAAAGGTAAGCCGTCAGGTATTCAAAGGGTTTTTCCTGCTTGTCGAAAGGTAAGCCGTCAGGTATTCAAAGGGTTTGTCCTGCTTTTCGATTGGTAAGCTGTCAGATATTCAAATAGTTTGTCCTGCTTGTCGATTGGTAAGCTGTCAGATATTCAAATAGTTTGTCCTGCTTGTCGAATGGTAAGCCGTCAGATATTCAAACAGTGTCCTGCTTGTTGAAAGGTAAGCTGTCAGGTATTCAAATGGTTTGTCCTGCTTGTTGAAAGGTAAGCTGTCAGGTATTCATGTAAGATGCAGCAGGATTTTCACTCTATATGTAGATCTCTTGACTTCAGTTGTGAATTTGTTAACTAGAGTGAAGCAAATAAAGAACCACAACATTGTATACACATTATTTCAGTTGTCTTGCAGGCTTCTGAGTGAATTCTTTAAAATATATGAAATCTTTATTTTTGTTTTCATATCTTTTATGTTTACTAAAAATACTGTAAATTGTCTGACTTCACATTGTTATTTGTAAATAAATTAATAGTTCAGTATTTTTTATTCTTGTTACAGTTTATTATTTGAAATTTGTTACAAAAGTTTATTTTTTTGATAGACAATTTTGATGTTATTAATTCTGCTTCTATGATATGGAATTGGTGGAAGACTATCAGTGCTTCCCATAATGGGTGTTATGACAGTTTTGGTAGCCAATAAGGGGTGTTGTCATGTTTCTGGAAATTGTACAAAATGTTTTAAGTTTTTATTCATAAATTTCGGTGATATAAAATATTTCTAAACTTGTTTGCCAATATAGTATGCAGTAATTTAATTTTTTGGGGTATGTGACATGTAAAGGTTCACCAACAGTTTTGTGTAGCAGCATGTAAAATGAGAAGTTGCGATGTGCCAGTTTTTACTTGTTTCTGTACTGTTAAATTGTGTTTGGTATGTGCGAGGTCTGTTCAAAAAATACACAGACTGACATCATAAAACAAAATGTATTTTATTTAGAAGTTACAGGTCTTGGACCCCTTCAAATTACTCTCCTCCCCAATGCACACACTTATTCCAATGGTGTTTCCACTTGTTGAAACAGTCCTGGTATGCTTCATTTGTAATGTCCTCCAGCTCCTTCGTCGCATTTGCCTTAATCTCGGGAATCATCTCAAATCTTCTTCCTTTCAAGGGTCTTTTGAGTTTGGGGAACAAGAAAAAATTGCAAGGAGCAAGGTCAGGTGAGTAGGGGGGTGGGGAAGAACAGTGATCGAGTGTTTGGCCAAAAACTCGTGAGTTCTGAGGGCTGAATGGGCTGGAGCGTTGTCATGATGGAAAAACGAGTCGCCAATCCTCCACATTTCTGGCCTTTTGCGACGGATGGCGTCCCTCAGATGTTTCAGAACTTCAATGTAGTAAGTCTGGTTTACTGTGGAGCCTTCGAGGAGGTACTCGTGGTGAACAACACCCTTAGCATCGAAGAAAACTGTCAGCATCACCTTGACCTTGGATCGAACTTGACGAGCTTTTTTGGGTCTGGGGGACATTTCACCCATCCACTGGGATGATTGGACTTTTGTTTCAATGTCATAACCATAAACCTATGATTCATCACCTGTTATGACCCTTGACAAGAAGTTTTCATCTTCTTCTGAACCATCAAGCAGTTTCTGACAAACCTGGACGCGATAGGTTTTTTGTTCGTCCGTCATCAGGCATGGCACAAATTTTGTAACAACGTGGTGCATCTTCAATTTTTCGGTCAAAATCTCATAACAAGATCCAACTGATATCCCACTCTCTTCAGCAAGCTCCCTGACAGTCAGACGTCAATTTGCCCGCACCATGGTGTTGATTTTGTCGACGTGTGGGTCGTCAGTTAACCTGGAAGGACGTCCAGGACGCTTGTCATCTTCAATGGACTGTCGACCATCCTTAAAACGTTCATGCCACTTGAAACATGCCATACGCTTCATAGCAACATCACCGTAAGCCGTGTTAAGCAGAGCAAAAGTTTCAGTCACAGATTTTCCAAGTTTAACACAAAATTTCACAGCAAGTCGTTGCTCCTTTAGGTCACTCATTCTGAAATCCGCCAAACGAAAAAATTGCACCTCACTTAAAACCGCGTAGCTAATACTCAAATGAAGATATCTGCAATCGGGAAATGGCGTTGTAATCAGCTGATCTGTGCAAACCTAGCGACACCAAGCGGATTCCCCTGGAACCAATTGGAGCTGCGCAGTTCAAACAGTCCAATTTTTTTTTGAACAGACCTCGTACACAGTGTGTTGCCCTCAAAAATGTTTGGAAACCACTTGACTACATATTTACTTTTTCTGCAGGAATAAATTATTTTTGTTCTTAAGTGTTTTGAAAGTTATGAAATCTGTATGTCACAGTTGAGGTAATTTTTAATTAAGTTATTGTGATCAGTGTAATTTTGTTTTGATGACATTCAGCTTGTGTGTCTTTGAATGGGATGTTTTGTTTGTAAGTTGCTGGTGATAAACTAAATACTTTATTCATATCAATTTATCTTTTTGTAGCAATACCCTGAAGACCCTGCAGATTTTAAACCCTTAACACAAGAAGAGTAAGTTTTAATGTTTGTTTTTCTATAAAACTATGAATGATAAGTGATCATGTGACCTCATTACATGTAATGTTTAGAATCATTAATCTTAGTGTCAGAAGTAACTTAGCTTATAATGTAAAAACCAGGTTTTGATATTCATATATAGCAGAGTATAGATATCCCAGTGTTTAGTTTGTTCTATAAAAGAAACAATGTTTAAAGCATCAAAACACAATGAACTAAATGAGTAATACAAGTCAGCTCTCATTAGAAAGTTGGTCAGTTTGTATAATACCTTCATAAATATCAGAAGTCTTTTCAGTAAACTATATTTAACATAACTTTACAAGGTTTTTCTTTTCGTTTCACTAACTTTATAAAAATAAATTAAAATAACCTAATTTTTTCTTCCTAGAATTATTTCAAATTGTAACACGAAACTTCATTTCTTTATACTGAATAGTTTTAAACTCATAATGGTGTACATCTTACTGAATAGTTTTAAACTCATAATGGTATACATCTTACTGAATAGTTTTAAACTCATAATGGTATACATCTATTTATAATTTTATAACTCTGACTAATATTCCTGCCATATAAAGTTGTACATCCCTTAGTAGCAGCTTGTGTTATATTATCAGACTACAAGTCAGCTACTTGTGAGCTTATCTGTGAAAATTATCTTATGTTTTATCTAACCTATAGGTATAATGTTTCCTGTATTTACATTTTACTTTTGTACAAGAAATACTTCTATTGACTGTCTGGTGATCTTGTGTAATGATGGTAGTAGTACACTAAATTTTTATTTAATTAAATAAGGCACCAAAAAAACAGAATAATAACATGCAGAAAGTGTCACAGATTCTCTGGTTCTCTAAGTATGTGACAAAAGCCATTAAAAATGTCGATGAATTCATTGATAAATGTCCCATGTTTGTTCTGGGAAGTGAAATAGACAGTTTTGCATGCAGAAAATAAGGTAATACAATATATTTGATAAATTAAAATGATTTCTATTGTTTGAGTAATAAATTAAATATAACAGAAGTTCTGAGAATTTCTGTAAGAGAGGATGTGACTGGTGTACGGAGAAAGGAAGGTATAATTTGTTTATTTTATGGACTGCAACAAGTTAAGATTGAAGGTTTTAAACATTGCTTTACCTGAGCCATGATGACATTACATACAGATAATTTAGAGGGGTTGTAAGTAAATTGAAGAAGGGTTATCTAGAAATCAAATATCATAATTCTCACAATAGGGGAAATTGAGGTTTTCTTTAATATTGCTTTATGGAGTTTAGAATTTAAAATTTATAATATTAAATTCCGGATTGTATCTCGATTGGTTGTACTGATATTAACACTTTAATTAAAATGAAGTACAGAACATTTTGACCTCGGGTCATCTTCAGGTTAAAGTTCTTCTGTACTCTATTTTAATTAAAGTTTTAATACCCATAGCAACTGCCTCGAGATACATTTTTACTTCATCTGAGTTTCTCATCATCATGAATAAAATCTAGATTATCAGCAACATTTTTACGTCAAGTTTACTTTTACTTTCTCAAGGGACTAGTGTTAATTAGTACCTGTTCAGAAAGTCTTAATTCAGTGTTGTATGATTAAAGTTACTTAAAGTAATATATTGAGGTAACAAGGTATTCATTTCTTTTTTACATTTTTACAAAAGAATATCTAGATTTAAAGATAAAGGTGTTGTGTAGTTAATGTGTTTGTTGTAAGTTTTGTAACTTCTGTAGGGCTGTAGGAGTAAATGTACTGTCACAAAACTAATTATATTTGTAATTTTTTGCATAAAGTCAAACAAAAACACCAACAACCTGCATGTGAAGTGAAAAATTAGACTCCAAACTTGTGAAAAGAAATTCTTTTCATTCTTTGAATTGGCCCAATTGTGTTAATTAGTTTATATTTTATTTCCTTATCTGTTTTATTGGGAAGAACTATCTTCTCGTGGCTGTCAGGAAATGGTGAAAGGTCATTTAGAGGTGGGAGGTCATGAACATTTTAATTTTTTAAAACCCACATGTGAAAGTTTCATACTTGAAGTTCCATGAATAATAAGAATGTTTTAAATATTTAATGATTATTACTGTGACTGACTTTGTCAGTAATAAACCATTTGTGAAACTTACATTATCCCTGTTTTCTTCCATTCTGCATGTATTTTAATCTTTCATTGTGATGCTTGTGTGTAGAGGATAGAAAATTATTTTTTACCACTATCTTTAAGACTTCATGTTTGGCCTTGTTTGCAATGTTTTAAAGTAGATATGGAGGTACATTATCATAGGTCTTTCCTTTATATTATAAAACATTTCCATTCTTTAATTCATAAGTTTAAGTGTATTCATAAAATTCAAGTGTGTATGTGACACATTATTAGCTCTTTTTACCTCTTAATGTTTCTTATTTTAAATTCCTTGTCAGATTACAAAGAATTAAAACTGAAAAGAAACAAAAGGATTTACAAAGAAAACAAAAAATATCAGAAAATAGAAAGCATTTGGCAAATTTAAGGTAAGCTCTGATGTTTATGAGTGATGTGATTTTTGAACATCAGGTATAGTTAGCTGTAGAGCTATGCATGTGTAAAATGAAAGGAATGTTTATATTTGGATTGATACTGTGACGTCAGTGGTGTAACAAAACTTGGATATTAAAATGACCACAAATTACTCTCAAACTCCATATTATCATATATAAATGACGTGCTAAAGAAATATTTGTTTGACTCGATTTGTATAAGAAAAATAATTTTAGTTACTAAAAATACAATATTTGATAAAAACGTCAATTGTGGATCCTGTTTTATATATGGTAAAAGTTGGATAACTTTTTTCTGATTCTTATATTTTAAAAAATGTTGGATGAATCTAATGATGAAACTTCTGAAAGTTCTCAAGTGTACTTAATAAACTAGATATGGGTATGTTGGATAAATCTGGCAACAAGGAGTATTGGAATGTTGCTATGTTGGATAAATCTGGCAACAAGTAGTATTGGAATGTTGATATGTTGGATAAATCTGGCAACAAGGAGTATTGGAATGTTGATATGTTGGATAAATCTGGCAACAAGTAGTATTGGAATGTTGATATGTTGGATAAATCTGGCGACTAGGAGTATCTGAATGTTGCTATGTTGGATGAATCTGGCGACTAGGAGTATCTGAATGTTGCTATGTTGGATGAATCTGGCGACAACGAGTATCTGAATATTGCTATGTTGGATGAATCTGGCGACAACGAGTATCTGAATATTGCTATGTTGGATGAATCTGGCGACAAGGAGTATCTGAATGTTTCTGTGTTGGATAAATCTGGTGACAAGGAGTATCTGAATGTTGCTATGTTGGATGAATCTGGCGACAAGGAGTATCTGAATGTTGCTATGTTGGTTTAATCTGAGAAGCTTCTGAATGTTGTCAAACATGCTTCAACTGGATGTTTGTATGATGGAAAAATTTGGTCAGAAGGAGCTTCTGGATGCTGTCAAACATCATTAACTGGATGTTTGTATGATGGATAAATTTGGTCAGAAGGAACTTCTGAATGTTGTCAAACATCATTAACTGGATGTTTGTATGATGGATAAGTCTGGTAAGAAGGAACTTCTGGATGCTGTCAAACATGAAACTGGACGTTGGTATGAAGGATAAACCTTGTTAGTGAGATCAAGTTTCTGCTCGTTCTCATTGTTTGACCAAGCATATCCAAGAAATATAATGATAGTATAATCTTTTGATGAAGTAAATGAAAACATTTTGTTTCTACACTGTATTTTATTACAGTTAAATATTTTAAAATGTGATTGTAAGCGTATTAAATATATAGTCAAGTTTAAAGTGTCAGTACATATCTGGGACATTATCATGTTTAATATTAGAACATACAAACTAAGTAGATTGGTAACATTGAGGTGTTTAAGAGTGTTTCAAAATGCTGTGAATTTTTATACAAGTTAACCAGCAGCTTGTAATGGGAGAAATTAGTGTATGAAATGGTTGCAGTAAATTGTTGTATGTGATTAATATACATTGTATGTAGACATTCAGTGTAATCAAAGTGTTATGACTTTTCAAATATTTATCTGTTAAGACTGTTCTGTGTGTGATATCCAGTATCTACATCTAAAGAAGCATTGGATGTGATAACTGTATGGGGACTGAATTAATGTATTTTGGGTGATCTGGAATATACATTTAGTCTTAAAGAATACTAAATCCTTTTGTGATTAGTGTGAAATTAGAATTAGAAATTGTCATGAAGCAGTGAACTAATCTTTTGAAGTTTTTGGCTAAATATAATTTTGGTGGCTGATTTATGAAACCTTTACAAAATCTGGGTTGATTAACAAGTCTTAAATGGACACCTTGGGCTTGTGCCAAATTTGACCATACCCTGATAATCGATCTGGAGAAGTTAATTTAGAAGATTAGACAGTAGTCTTTGATTTGTTATTAACTTATTGATGGAAGGTGTTCCAGATACTTGTCATACTCTTGTATAGCTTCTGACAACAGATTTTTGGACTAAATGTGCTACATCATATTAAGATCAGGACGTTCCTCTTATAAACATCATGATACTTTTGACAAGGTGGTGTATGTTTATTGGTATTTCTCAATATGTAAGCTTTGCATTATTTCTGGTATTGATAGGAATATTTAAAACTTTAAAGAAAATCAGAATATAACCATAATATACCACTTGAAGTGTAGTTACAAAAGGTATATTATCCACACTTCTTGAATTAAGCTGTAACTTGTTACCTGATGTTCTGTAAGTTTCAGTTTCTACAGTACTGGTTAATTTTCACAGGGTTGTACAGAAGAATCTAGTGTTTGTTGTAGGCTTACCTCCCAGACTTGCAGAGGCAGAGGTGCTAAAGAAACACGACTATTTTGGAAAGTTTGGGAAGATACACAAAGTTGTTGTAAACCACAGCACCTCATATGCAGGCTCACAGGTTTAGTTCTTTTATATCTCAGAATTAATGTCAGTAACATGTTTGTAAATGTTTATTAATACTTGTTGTCTTGTGAACATTACACCACTAATATTTTTTATGAAAAACAACTGTTACCTATGTTTATAAAATACATGTTAATGGAAATGATGAATGGAACCAAAATGGTAAACTTACATTAAGTTATTCTTGTAAAATCCATATTTAGATGATTTTGCATCATGTAACTGCTAATATCACCACGAAGGTTGATGGTCAGTAGTTTACTGTAAGCCAGTCTACGTGATCCATCCAGCACTGTGTTTCCTTAGTCTACCTTTATTTAAACATAACTTTCAGTATTGTTGTGTGGCCATGCATCTACTGTTACCAGAACCACATGAGCTGTTTGATTGGTTCATTTATCAGCTTGTTAGTCAGTTAATTTTAGGAACTGTTAAGAACGTTTGCCAGAATGTTGACACGTGTTTACTGTGTCTAGTTACTCATCTGGTTATGAATCGTTTGTATATCATTCTTTGTCATATTTCTGAACTTAACAATTCTGACAGTCAGTTTCAAGGATAAATATTAATGATCCAAACACTTCTGGATCATCAAATCTTAACATCAATCCAGGATGCACACCCTCAGTAGTGTTGAACAAGATATTGATACAAGTGTGAGAATCTCGTTTGTTTCATAAGCTAACATTGTGAACAAACAAGACACAGATATTTCAAAGCTTTTCATGTGTACTTTTTAAGTATGTATGTGTTCTTACTTGTATGTTAGTAAAGCATCAGTGTGACACTGTTTTGTAACCACAGACATAAAGGATGTCTACATATAAAGATCTGCAGCTAGGAACTGAAGTAAAAGCAACATATTTACCACAATCTTTTTTTTTCTCATGTAAAAAGTAAACAAATGTAGCCTGATACTTAAAAGCTTGAATGAACTCTGTTTAAATGTAATAGCTGTCTCTTTATTGAGTTCTTTACATGATATGCATGTGTTAAGTCCTATGTTTATGGAAGACAGTCATGTAAATTCTAAGAAAGTGCTACACGCAGGGTCCAAGTGCAAGTGCTTATGTGACGTACTATCGAGGTGAAGATGCTTTAAAAGCTATCCAAGCTGTAAATAACATACACGTTGATGGGAGAACATTAAAAGCATCTTTAGGAACAACTAAGTATTGCAGTCACTTCCTTAAAAATCAGCAGTGCCCAAAATCGGTAAGTGTGGAAACTGTTATTATAACAGACCAAGTTAATGTCTTTAACTGAGAAGCCACGAGCACATATTTTTACTTTGATGTTTTACTTTAATACTTGTGGAATGTTTTTGAACTGTTTGAAAAACAAAACTTCTACATATAGGATTAAAGATAATTATAATAAGTGTGGTTTTTCAGTTTAACCTGATGTTTTTACCAAATGACCTATGTGTTTTGTAACTTATGGTGTTCAAATTATCCTATAGTGACAGGCAAATGAAACTACCTTAAGAATATCCAACAGAAATAAAGTACTTTGGTACATTTGGAATATTAAACATGGAGTATTTTTCATTTAGAATTGCAAATTGAATGTAGAACCTAAATGTTTACAATATGGTCAAAGTTTTTCTTAAACAAAACTTATCAAGCTCAAAATAAATGTAATTTTCTGAAATTGTAAATTGTCAGTTTCAAAGTATGTTTGAGAGATTCCATTGAAGTTGATGTATTTGAAAGGCTTAA
This sequence comes from Carcinoscorpius rotundicauda, assembly GCA_011833715.1. NCBI lineage: Eukaryota > Metazoa > Arthropoda > Merostomata > Xiphosura > Limulidae > Carcinoscorpius > Carcinoscorpius rotundicauda. The sequence continues at coordinate 172,339,803 of CM022392.1, forward strand.
AAGCTATTTAGTTTTAATTACAGGCTGATTTAGAAATGTACCATTAAGTCTTAATAGTTAGCTAGCTTGTTTAGTTTCTTTATGTTCAGACATGAACTGGGGATCGGGTAATAATATAATTTCTTTTTTGTTTCTCTCACTGGTAAACTTTACGTGCTTATTTATTGGTCAGTTACAATTGCAATGTAGGGAGTGTTGTTTAAGTCATTACATTTAATAATAGGCTAGATCTAGTATTGTTTAACAAATGAATTATTTTATTGTCTTCTATCAAGGTACAGTGTCTTTATTAAATAATAAGGTATTTGTTTGAAAAATCTGGAATTTTGGCTGGAAAGGTAGGATAAAAAATTTTTAGAAAGAATGTGGCCACATTATAAAGCTAGTTAAATAAATGCTCATAGTTTAAGTATCTCTAAGTTATCTATATAGAGTTGTTAATCTTGAGTATGTATTTGGTAATTCATCAAAATCACACAAAATACAAAAGCAACTTGAGTGCAAAAATGAAAAGCATTCTCAGGAATCATGTTGAGCATGTGTGAGCATGCACACACATACAAGTAAACATATGTGATGTGATCCTATGTTATATATGGTGATGTGATGTCTCCTGTGAGTTACTCCTTAGGAGTATTTCCAGAAACATGAATGTCAAAGTAAATGAAATGATTTGTAATTTGAGATTTAACATTTTTTCTTCTGTGGTGATGTTTCGTGTGTAATGTAAGTTACAACTCTGTTTAAACGTGAACATAAATCCCACAGGAAGCTGGCATTGTTCATATGCAAGTGGAAAGTTATTTTGTCTCTGGCTTTGACCAATTTCTCACTAATCAAAAGTAATAGATCCAGTGTATTCTAACTTACTTTTCTTCAGATATAGTTTCTTTTTTCACAGGACTGCATGTATTTACATGAATTAGGTGATGAATTAGCCAGTTTTACAAAAGAAGAAATGCAACAAGGGTATGTGTTTGAAAAGTTATGTCAGATTTTACATTTTAGTTACTTGGTTACACTAAATGTAAAAGGGTTTCTTGTATGTAACAATAGAATTAATTCAAGCTGAATATTTGAATTTCAAAGGAAAATTTTAAACTGTTAAAATGGGTTACATTTTAACTCAACATGTGGCTTTGTCAGTTTCACCAACTGTGTGACGTCTTTGTACTTACTCAAAGTGAATAGAATTAATATTTCTAACTTTCAATAGAGTATATCTTCATAAAATTTGGAAGTCTTTCACATACTTCAGTAAAAAGGATTTTTGTATTTTTAATAAACTAAAAATTTTCCTCAAATATATATATTGAGTATTGTTTTCAAATAATCCATGTGCAAAGTGATTTTCCTGTTAAGAGTAAAAGTATTTTTTTTCCATATCAAAAATCTCAAATTTCATTTGTGTAATCTCTAGAACGTCAATACAGTATCTGTTGTCAGTAAATCTTTGTATTTTATTTTCTTTATCCTAACTCTGTATGGTGTTGGTCAGTTGGACTGGTCTTGTAACTACTCCAATAAAAACTAAAATCTTTTCTTTCTAGAATAACTTCAAGTGTAACATGAAATAACATTCATTTATTCTGAGTAGTTTTAAGATCATATCAGTTTTCATCTATTTATATTCTGTTTTATTGCCCTTTGAGCAGTGATTAACCACTATTCAAGCCAATAAAAGTTGTAAATCACTTGTGGAACATGTAACTTTTGTTACTCCAAATCACTTTACCCATGAGATACTCTGAGCTGCTCTTTAGCAAACCTTTTGAAATATTTTTTATTATGTTTACGTATTTTATCTAATCTAAAATTATCTGACCTGAAGATATTTCTATTTTTATGTTTGTCATATTTGTGGTAATAGAGTAAATGTGCTAAACAATAAAGTATTTACCTGAATATTCTTTATTGTTGTTGTCAGCTGTTGGTGACTCTTAACCCTACATTTTTATACTGATGGTAGTAGTGCATAAAATAGTTGTATTTAACTAATTAATGCACAAAGAACATAGAATAATAACATGCAAAAAGCAAACAATTTCCTGCAATAATTACAATATTTTTTGGCTTCCTAACTATTGCAGCAAGAGCCATTACAAATTCATCCAACATGGTCGTTGTAGTTTCTGTGGGAACCGAAGCTTGTGAAACTGACTGTCTGTCAATCACAATATTATACAGTAAACCATTTGATGTATAAAACCTTTGGTTTTTATGGTAGATAGGTAATATATAATTAAACAGGACAGAATTAACAAATTCTGAAACAGAATGTTACTGGTGGGTGTGACAATGGGAATCTGCTTTTCTGTTCAGTAACTCTTTACCAAATAAAACAGGTGGGTGTGACAAAGGGAATCTGCTTTTCTGTTCAGTAACTCTTCACTAAATAAAACAGGTGGGTGTGACAAAGGGAATCTGCTTTTCTGTTCAGTAACTCTTCACTAAATAAAACTGGTGAGTGTGACAAAGGGAATCTGCTTTTCTGTTCAGTAACTCTTTACTAAATAAAATCCAAGGCTATAAAAGTTATGGTTTGTATGAGCAATGGCAGTTTTGATAAGAGTAATTTACAAGTAGTGGATATAACAGAGAAGACAGATTACCTAGAGAGAATACAAGTGTGTAACACTAGAGAAAATTCAGAAATTTTTAACACTTCCTTATAGAATTAATAACTAAAATTTTCATATAATTAAAATATTAATTATTGAGCTAAGATATTGTGTGTTAATTATATCAATTGATATAACAAATCAGAGGTAGAGTAACTGTCAGTAGGAGGGAATTTGTTCATTGGACCATCCTTGTAACCATTTTGTGCTTGGTATAATTCTTGTTCTATTACTTTTAAATTAGTAAGCAGATGAGTTCAGGTAATTTGGCAGATCATCAGTAAACAATATAAGGCTTTCATACACAATATCTTTTCTATGTAATTTTGACATCAGCCATCTAATTTGAATCAGTGTGACACATTATTTTTGTTTACTTTTAAATGAAGAAATTAATGAAAGATACGAAAATATACACTTTGATTCCAAACTTGAGAAAAATTTTCAATGCAAGTCATCAAATGTGATGACATAGCCTTTAAATAACCTGTGACTCGTATGAAAAAATTTGTAAATTATCCGGCAAATGTTTAGCTCTTGTTTCTATTCAAACACAATGTTTAAGCTGCTTGTTAATGTATCTTGTGAAGAATTTTGTTATTTTTATTATATCATTAAATATTTCTAATTTTCACATATTAGTTTTTAATATTAGGTTAGAAATATACATGAAAAACAGAAAATACAGCCCTTTGTTTTTGTTGCCAGTTGCCGATGAATTTTAAGACATTTATAATGGTATGAATAAATTTTATTTAAATAATGTACTTAAGTGCACAGGTTAATAACACAGTAAACTGTGACTATTATAATTTAAACAAGGTACAAGGAGTTTAAAATAATGACAAGATACACTTCACAGGAAGGTGAAATAGACGGTACTTAATACATTGATAGATTAGAACTGTGTACAGGTTTGTTAAAGGATTTATTTTTCACCTCGGGTGAAATTGAAATGAAACTGTGATGTAAAGACCTGATGCATTCTTTGATTGGCCGTACCCACTGCTCTGGATATTAAATGGACTAATGTTTTGCTTTTCTCTTGTTTATAAATAAGATATCAAAAAGAGATATTGGTATTTGTAAAGGGGATATGAAATGTAGTGTGACTATTACATCTGACTCTAGACATGTAAGATTGAAGTTTATAAAATTTAAACAGTATTAACTATATACATATTATAATGAATAACTTACATTAAACTACTACAGAGTGCTGATAAATATACTTGAAGTGAGATTGGTAAGACAGAGAACGCCACACTCCTGATATGAGAGATCAAGGATTTACTAAAATATTTCCTTATTCAATTAAAAATTCAAATCTAGTATGATAAAATTTGATTTACTAACTACATTTTTATACCAAATTTGTTTTTGTATGTTCACAATAAATTGATTTATCTGTAGTAAAGGGTGCAATGTGTATTAGTAGATCTTGTAAAAGTTCCTAACAAGCAAATTAGCTGAGACAGCTAATAAGTCCAAAAATAACTTGTTAATCCAACATACTTGTACTTTCTAAAGAGACATTAAACTTACGGTGAACTTTACAATCTTTTTAGTGGTAACTTTAGAAATATTTAATGTAACAAACATTAAAATGGTGATTTTTGTTCATCATGATGAATATTCAGTTACACTTGAGTAAATATTTTTACAGTTACACCAAGAAAGTCACAAAATGTTAAAAGATAACACTTCTTCTCACTAGGAAACATCAAGAATATGAACGAAAACTGTATGAGCAAGTGTTGGGAGGTTGCAACCATTTAACTAGGTAATGTGCTGAAATTGTTTGTAAAGAAACCAATGTTGCAACAATTTCGGGTTGTGCTGAAATTGTTTGTAAAGAAACCAATGTTGCAACATGTTCGGGTTGTGCTGAAATTGTTTGTAAAGAAACCAATGTTGCAACATGTTCGGGTTGTGCTAAAATTGTTTCTAAAGAAACCAATGTTGCAACATGTTCGGGTTGTGCTGAAATTGTTTGTAAAGAAACCAATGTTGCAACATGTTCGTGTTTTTATATAATTTGATTTCTGAAAGAGTTTGAAAATATTAGATCACTTATTTAACATCTTGTACTCCTATACACAAATGTATGTTTGTAAGTACTTTTAACTCACAAATGACCATCACTAATATGGATTGAGCTGGCAAGTGTACAAGTTATGTTTTGTGATAAGATGGTGAATGGTCGTAGTTTTTTTACTAATAAACTTTGAAAAGACTTGAATTTTCCATAACTTTTAGAGTGGTAAGATTCAGTTTGTGATGGGATTGTGGCTCTAATAAGAGAATAGCACTTCTGTTTGAAAAAATGTTAAGGTCACTTTAATATGTATATATTTCTGAATACTACTTAGGAGGCTTTCATCCTCTCCTACAAACAACACAAATAATGGGCAAACAACTCGAGAGGGCTGGCCAACACTGCAACACTACAAAAGTGAACATAGGGCTAATGGTCTAACAAAATGTGTTATTCTATCTCAGCATGGAGTTGGACACAAATCTTCAGCAGGTGGTGGACAGAAACGACGTAATTCAAGGGAAGATTGTAACAAGGGGTAAGGATAACAGGTTGTTTATTATCACTATTAACTAAAGTATCATACGTCTACTTAGATGTGTGGTTGTTTATTATCACTGATAACTAAAGTACCATATGTCTACTTAGATGTATGGTTGTTTATTATCACTAATAACTAAAGTACCATATGTCTACTTAGATGTATGGTTCTTTATTATCACTGATAACTAAAGTACCATATGTCTACTTAGATGTATGGTTGTTTATTATTACTGATAACTAAAGTACCATATGTCTACTTAGATGTATGGTTCTTTATTATCACTGATAACTAAAGTACCATACGTCTACTTAGATGTATGGTTGTTTATTATCACTAATAACTAAAGTATCATACGTTTACTTAGATGTATGGTTGTTTATTATCACTGATAACTAAAGTACCATATGTCTACTTAGATGTATGGTTGTTTATTATTACTGATAACTAAAGTACCATATGTATACTTAGATGTATGGTTCTTTATTATCACTGATAACTAAAGTACCATACGTCTACTTAGATGTATGGTTGTTTATTATCACTAATAACTAAAGTATCATACGTTTACTTAGATGTATGGTTGTTTATTATCACTAATAACTAAAGTATCATACGTCTACTTCGATGTGTGGTTGTTTATTATCACTAATAACTAAAGTATCATACGTCTACTTCGATGTGTGGTTGTTTATTATCACTAATAACTAAAGTATCATACGTCTACTTCGATGTGTGGTTGTTTATTATCACTAATAACTAAAGTATCATACGTCTACTTCGATGTGTGGTTGTTTATTATCACTAATAACTAAAGTATCATACGTCTACTTCGATGTGTGGTTGTTTATTATCACTAATAACTAAAGTATCATACGTCTACTTCGATGTGTGGTTGTTTATTATCACTAATAACTAAAGTATCATACGTCTACTTCGATGTGTGGTTGTTTATTATCACTGATAACTAAAGTATCATACGTCTACTTCGATGTGTGGTTGTTTATTATCACTGATAACTAAAGTACCATATGTCTACTTAGATGCATGGTTGTTTATTATCACTGATAACTAAAGTACCATATGTCTACTTAGATGTGTGGTTGTTTATTATCACTGATAACTAAAGTATCATACGCCTACTTAGATGTATGGTTGTTTATTATCACTGATAACTAAAGTACCATATGTCTACTTAGATGTATGGTTGTTTATTATTACTGATAACTAAAGTACCATATGTATACTTAGATGTATGGTTCTTTATTATCACTAATAACTAAAGTATCATACGTCTACTTAGATGTGTGGTTGTTTATTATCACTGATAACTAAAGTACCATATGTCTACTTAGACGTGGTTCTTTATTAAAATTTAACAAAGGAACTGCACATGAGCTTCATTGACATGTTAACTCTCTTGTTATGAGCATGGTTGATTCTACCTAAAAATGAATCTTCAGAGATTCCATTCTATATTTTTTAATACATTCTGTGTATTTTCCCAATTTTTTTTAAAGTCATTTGTTGATAGAAAATCACAATTTTTAATGAAGTAGTTTAATAAACATTAAACAGTGTGGATTGTTTTGATGCAAAGTGACCATAAGATTATACATGTAGTCAGTGTTGATTGTTCTGATGCAAAGTGACCATAAGATTATACGTGTAGTCAGTGTTGATTGTTCTGATGCAAAGTGACCATAAGATTATACGTGTAGTCAGTGTGGATTGTTCTGATGCAAAGTGACCATAAGATTAAAAGTACTTTCTATGTCAAACATGTATTTAGAAACTTTATATCTGTTATTTTCTCTTCCTTCACTCTGTACAAAGTTGTTCAATCTTGACCGTCTTTGTAACCACCAAAAAAAATAACCATTTTTATTATTTCCAAAATGACTCAAATTGTAACTAATTTAGACTTGTGACAGCCTACATCTGTTGACAAATTTGATTGTTTTATACTCTTTGGACCATGTATAAATTAATTTACCCATTATAAAGTCTGTAAATCACTTAGTCATGTAGCTCACACTATCCTGTTGAATGATGAAATACATGTGTGAGTTGTCAGCTAGAGTACCTTGTTCAAAATTGTTGTTCATTTTACCTTATCTGACTGAAAAGGTTTTTAATTTTTACATTTTAGTTGCTTGTTTAACAATGAATAAAGAATACATTGTTAAAACAAGAAATGTAATACCATGGTTTTATTGTTTTGTACTGATGGTACTACTACAGTGAATTAATATTGATGTAATTAGATAACATTGTGAAACTGTTGCTTTGTGTGACAAGCACCATTAAAAATCAGCTAAGTTGAATTGTGTTTCCTGTAAGAATATCAGTTGAACTGAAATTGAAATAGACAATTCTCTGTAAAGCAAAATGTTTAATATTTATAACCAACTCAAATTTTAATTATCACAAAAAAAAACACCCAGCAATTACTGAAAGACAGAATGTGACAGATGGGGCCTGCTTTCTGTTTTATATATCTAACTAAATATGATTGGCGGCTATAAAAATTATGTTTAGCCTGAGGAATGCCAATATTACATTAAAACATTAGTTAGAAGTTGTAAATAAACCGGAGAAAAAGACATTGCTAGAGAATGTCATGGTTCTTATCCTATGGGAAAATCAGAATTTTTTTTCTTAGTATTGTGAAATAAAATTAAGTTAAAACTTTCATATTGTTAAAATTTGAATTATTAGCTATTTTTATACCAAATTCATTTGTATGCAGTGATAAGGAAGTAGTTTCCTTTTTGAATATAGCTCAATAAAACTTGGCATGTTCACAAAATGTCCATATTAAAAGAGTTAAGGGTCCAAGTAGAAGTAATGTTACTTTTAAAGTGTAGAATTGTATTTTGTACTCTTAGTTTCTTTTTGGAAACTTTTTATGCTGTTTTTCCTTTAACTTTCTTTCAGTGGATCTCATAAATGAAAAATATTTTTAATGCAAGACACTAAAGTTTTCACGTAATAAAGGATACCCAGGGTGAAGGAGTTATTAACCATATTTCAACTAATTTTATGTTTCTTTAAAGAAAAGTCAGGAATTTTAAATTTTAATCTTATTAGTTCAATTGAAATGTAAAGAAGAGATAAGAAATTATCTAGGAATTATTTATAAAAAAAGTTATTCTCTGAAAATTGTAAATATACAGTATATGATTATTTATCAATATTATAAGCTTTTATAACCTGAGTCTCAACAAATGTGTCTGACATTTCAGAAAAGGGAGGGACAGATCATCAGAACAAAGCTCCTCTAGGGGTAGCAGTAGTAGCAGCAGTAGGGAGTCTCTGTACGTTTCTAGATCTCAAGCGACCCCTCCAACAAGTGGTCAGGAACCACAAGGTTTAAGTCCCTGTCCGATTGAGCAGACTAGTGAAATAAGAGATTGTTCAACAGAAGTATCACAGTGCAATAGAACTGAGAACCGTACTCTGCCCACACCAAAGACTGACCCTTCTCTTAACAGTAAGTTAGGTGGTGCTCTTCATAATGGACTCCCCACTTCTTCATGCTCTGCAGATCAAGAATCCCGGGATTCAGAAGGTATTATGAGCTTGTTAAACTGTTTAGTGGTATGAACGTTCACTGTGGTGATATTAAAACAAATTGTTGTGTTGCAAAACATTTTGTTCAGAAACGTTACAAAGGTGTTGATACTGATAAAATGTTTCATTACATAAACGTTTCTATGGTGTTACAAATAGTTACAGTTGGATATTACTGAGATAAAATTCACAATTGAAAATGGAAATGACTGCATAATATATTTTTAAATATTATAAATATTAACACCACATAAACTCTAAGTTTTCATCTCTAAAAGTCATAGAAAAAAATTACAAGAGAAATATTGTTTTTGTACTTGTTTAATATGTTAAAGCTAGGCACTCTAAAAATCCTCGTATATTTAGTCTATTATATATACTACAGAATGTTAATAAAGTTGCACTGTTATGTACACTTCAGAATGTTAATAAAGTTGCACCATTATATACACCACAGAATGTTAATAAAGTTGCACACACTCAACTCAATACTTAACTGATATAAACCATTTCCCAAGTACAGCAGTTACACAAATTATTGACAAACTTAAAACGTGAACAAAATGCATTTACCTTTCATTACAGGCCTGGTATAAAATACCCGAGTTTGTATGCACATTAAATATTTACAGTGTATGTTTTAAAGCAGCATGTGTATCTATACAATATTTAATAAGCATTACAGGCCTGGTATAAAATACCTGAGTTTCTATGCACATTAAATATTTACAGTGTATGTTTTAAAGCAGCATGTGTATCTGTACAATATTTAATAAGCATTACAGGCCTGGTATAAAATACCCGAGTTTGTATGCACATTAAATATTTATAGTAAAGCAGCATGTGTATCTATACAATATTTAATAAGCATTACAAGTCTTTCTCTATAAGAATTCTGTTTAAGTCTATGTACTAAAGATTTGTTTGTGATAAATTGAGTCGGTTTTGTCATTAGTCCAAGTGCAAAGTGATTTTCATGTTATGATAAAGAAACTGTTCTTTGTCTAAAATATTAAATATAATTTATCTAATCTCCAAAACTTCTAAAACATTTCAGATGTTTGTTTTCAGTAAAATTTTATTTTCTCTCTCTACTCTGTGGGGTTGGTCAGTTTGACCATTAAAACTCTAAGTTACTGTCTCTTCCTGAAATTACTTCACATTGTAATGTGAAACTACTCTTTTTTCTGAGTAGGTTTAATTTATCACAGTATACATCTAATTATACTTACATTTTGTTTTGTTTCTCTGTGATTACTCATTGAACAACTAATTACTACCCTACACACTGTTAAAAGTTGTTAATAACTTGGGGAATGTGGAGTTCATATTATGATGTCGAAGTACAGCTGCCTGCTTTGTCAAACAGTTATTTGTTTTGTTTGATCTAACCTAAAGAGACAGGATAATACAGGATTAAACATGAGAGAACTAGTGGCAAACCGTGGAAGAGAAGGTGTGATAGATGGGTGTAGCCAGAGAGGTTCATTTAACAAAATTTAACAATACAAAAAGTGTGGTTTGTCCAAGCAGTGATGATATATAAAGTCATGTTAAATATCACACTTGTTGAAGGGGTAATGAATAAATTAGAGAAAAATGCAGGTGTTTATTTTTTTTAAATTAAAAAATTTGATTTATATGCTATGAACATGGATTATTAGTAATTGTTCTGCTATGAACATGGATTATTAGTAATTGTTATGCCATGAACATGGATCCCCTCGATGTGGATTCCTGTATGTGGTGAGGGGGACCTCCCAGGGAAGGTTCTGTTCTGTCTGGTTACCTTCTCTGGGATCTAAACATCCACCCACGTGTTTGCTGTGCGTGGCGACCCATGAAGGGGAGAGGAGGATCCTGGTGGTTGAGGGGTCCAACCCTAACACACCACTTTGGTCTTGAATTCCTATAGATGGGCGGCCTTTGGGTGGCCCCCCTTGGGTCAATAGGCTGGTCCACTTGGGCTAGAGTCAACCAAGTACCAGTTTTGGAAGTTCTCAACAGGTGCTCTGGACATTGTGCCTGATGCTGGTATTTGGGTATAGTGCTCACGAAACCCTGGCGTTGCTGCATTGTCCTTGCATGACTTTGGTGTGCATCCCTCGTAGAGCTCCATGGTGGATGGGGTCAGTGGGTACTGAAACTTTTCCTCTTTCCTATGAATCCTCCAAAAATTTTAAATAAAGTTGTGAAAAATCAGTCAATGGGTAAGCGATCACGTCTTGAATACTCTGAACAGCAATCTTCAACATCAGTAGCACACGTACCTCATTTTCTTATATTACATTTTCTTTCAGAAAAACCTTTAGGGCAAATGTCCCTTTTGTTTATTCAAAAGGGACTAGAGGGTCTTGCTGGCTCTCAAAGTCAGTAAAAATGCTTCAATCTGGTGACATATTGGTTGAAACATCCACATCCCAACACAGTGAACTCCTCTTGAAATCAGAGGCAATTGGGGATATACCTATTGAGGTTACACCCTATGCTACTTTGAATTCTTCATGAGGAGTTATGTTGAGAGGGATTTGAAGAACGTTCCTGAGTCAGAGATTCTTGCTGGTCTCTCCACTCAAGGAGTTTCTGCAGTGAGGGGCATCTCCACTCGCAAAGATGGAGTTACACTGCCAACAGATACTCTCGTTTTAACATTTACTTCACCACGTGCACCCGCCACCATCAAAGCAGGTTATCTCATTTGCAGGGTTCGGCCATACATTCCAAACCCTCTTCGATGTTTCCAATGTCAGAGATTCGGCCACTCAAAGACATCTTGTCGTGGTTCCCTGACATGTGCTCATTGTGGAGGCAAGGACCACGATGCCTATGACTGTGACATGAACCCACATTGCATCAACTGCAATGGTTCTCACCCCTCTTACTTTCATTCTTGCCCACAATGGTTGGAGGAAAAAGAGGTGCAGCATTTGAAAACGATATATAAAATTGGTTATCCTGAGGCTCGGAAATTGCTGTCCACAACTCCATCTCGGACATATGCTACTGCACTTCATTCCACAACTACAGTGGGAATGCAGACAGATCTCTCTGTGCCTCCAAGAGAATCGTCTTCAAAACAAATGTTAAGCCTTTTGACCTCTGTGGTTAAAAAGGTTGATGAATCGACTTCCACTCCTATCTCTGTTCCTCCCATACCTTCCAATAAACCTCAAGATCCATGTCCTTCAGTTTCAAATACAGGCATTTCTTCTGATACATCTTTCTCTCCCATCACAAGAGACAAAACAATTATTCGTTTGCGTCTTCAGTCACTGGATTCCTCTTCCAGTAACGAAAACCTGCCCACTCGACCCAGAGCAGGATCCATGGAGGTTGATAGACCTCCTCCAACTAAAGACAGTAAAGAAAAAACACGTGGTTGTAAACCGAAGGGTTCTCCAGCCACTTCATCTACCCGTTCTTAAAAATGGCCACCTTGATACAATGGAATTGTCAAGGTTTATGTTCTAATCTGGATGATGTCGAAATGCTGATTGCTTCCTACCATCCTGTTTGTCTTTCTTTACAAGAAACATTTTTCAAATCTGCTGATACAGTCTCCATTTAGCAGTTTTTTCTGTACAGAAATGACAGGTTATGTGATGATCGAGTACTTGAAGGGGTGGCACTGTTGGTTGATCAGCATGTGCCCACCCTGTCTTTGTCACTCAACACACCCTTGGAGGCTGTAGCCATCCATGTTTCCTTGGGTCATACCATCACTGTTTGTTCTCTGTACCAGTTCTCTGGTGAGACGTATGATCAATCAGACCTTGATGCTCTCGTTGAACAGTTGCCATCTCCATTTCTAATCCTGGGGGATTTTAATGGACATCATCCCCTCTGGGGAAGTGCTATCTTTCTCTTTTCAATACTGGTTCTTCCACTTACTTTCATGCACCTAGTCAGTCCTTTACCACTATTGATCTCTCAGTTTGCTCCCCTTCATTATTCTCCCATTTTTCATGGAGGGTTGACAGAAATTCACCAGGCAGTGATCATTTTCCAATCCTTTTGAGAGAGACTGGCTGTGGTCGATGCCGCCCTAACCACGTGCCCCAGTGGAAGCTGAATCAGGCAGACTGGTCCACTTTCACTGCTCTCCCAGAACTTGATTCTGCCATCGTAAATCAGCCATCAATAGACGATTGTGTAGCAGTGGTAACTGACTGTATTGCACATGCAACTGCTCAGTGTATTCCTAAAACCTTGACACGTTTTCCATGATATCCTCGTCCGTGGTGGAATCTTGCTTGCCACTTAGCACGGAAGGCTCAAAATCGGGCCTAGGATACTTTTCGTAGAGATATCCCAGACGATCTGTCATTGCTCCATTTGGCCTTCGCATCCTGGTGCAATTGGATGAATTGGGTCTGTCCTTGGATAACATTGGGGATTCCACAGGTCGGCCCATCCCACCATGGCTTATTATAGCCCCCAAATGTAAACTTTCTTTCAGTCACCCAAAAAAGGCAAATACTCCAGATTGGGAGTACCGTCTTTTATTCAATGAATATCTTTCAAACAATCATTCAGTTCCCATTTATACAGACGGTTCCAAATCAGGTAATTCAGTGGGCTCTGTTATGGTTTGCTGTGGCTCAGTAGTTGCACGCAGAAACCCCTCTACAGCTTCTGTGTTCACTGCTGAACTGTATGCCATATCTCTTGCCCTTGATCATATTGCAGCTGAGCAGTACTCCAACTGCACTATTTATACTGATTTGCTTAGTTATGTACTTGCCTAGGAATCGCTACAAGTTTGCTCACATCTTATTCTTGCTGATATTTAAAACCGACTGGCCCATTTCTCATTAACAGCTACTTCAATCCAGTTTTTCTGGATACCAGGCCATGTTGGTATTTGCGGGAACAGTTATATCTGTTTGCTCCAGCACCATCACCCCTATGCCTCTTCCGTACATGGACTATGGTGTTGTCTTCAAGGCTCGGCTCCGTGCCAGCTGGCAGTCCACTTGGAGTGAGCAACGCGACAACAAACTTTTTAAAATCAAACCCAAAATTGGACTTTGGCCATCTAGCTTCCGTAAAGTTCAGAAAGAGGAAGTTGTTCTCACTAGGCTACGCATTGGTCACAGTTTTTTAACTCATTTTCGTTTATCTGGAACTGATACACCAATGTGTAGTTTGTGTAACACTCAAATCACTATCAGCCACATTTTACTTTTTGCCATCGTTACAATTCTCAATGATGGCAATATTTAAAACATATTTTTTCCCAGGGTCAATCTGTAACATTGGACAGAGTTATTGGTGATGGTGACTGTCCACACTGATAACATTTTTAATTTTTTAATGGCCATGATTCTTTTTAATCTCCTTTTAAGTGTTGCATATTTATTCATTACACCTTTTTAATTGTGGTTCCTTTTTACAGTTTTAATCTCTCTCATTGAATTTGACATTGGACAATGGCCAGAATATTAAATAACTCAACACCAGGACTGGAAAGACCAACTTCAGGTGACTGACGGTGGTTTTTATACTTGTTAGTCTTCCTGGTGGATTATTATCATTACCTTTCTGCTACTGGTAGTCCTTTACAACTTTATTGACTGGATGTCAACATTGGTTTTTGCGCCATTTTCTGTTTTAATTGCCATTTTGCTTTTATCAATTACTTTTTCAAATTTTACTCCATTTACCTGACTTTTATCTTTTTATTGGACATTTGGCTTCTCATTATTACGATTTTGCTGAGTGTCTTTTAAAACTTTTATTCTTTTACATTTTGATACTGGTTGCTATGACACATAACTCGGAACCAGGACTGGAAAGATCAACTTCAGGTGACTGATGGTGGTTTTTATACTTACCTGTTAGTCTTCCTGACAGGTTATGATCATTATTTTTTTGCTAGAGTAAATACCTTACAACTTCTTATACTCTGCCTTCTCTCTTAACGTTGTAGACTAGGTGTCAACATTGGTTTTATACTTTATTGTTTTACCTTCGTTTCCATTTATGTCTTTTACTACATTTCCTTTATTTTACATTTTTACCGGATGTCTGGCACAGATAGCCTCGCTGCTTTGTTCCATGAAACACTAAATCAATTAATCAATCAATAAACATGGATTATTAGTAATCATTATACTATGAACATGGATTATTAGTAATTGTTTTTCTATGAACATGGATTATTAGTAATTGTTATGCTATGAACATGGATTATTAGTAATTGTTATGCTATGAACATGGATTATTAGTAATTGTTATGCTATGAACATGGATTATTAGTAATTATTATGCTATGAACATGGATTATTGGTAATTGTTGTGCTATGAACATGGATTATTGGTAATTGTTGTGCTATGAACATGGATTATTGGTAATTGTTGTGCTATGAACATGGATTATTGGTAATTATGCTCTAAACATGGATTATTGGTAATTGTTATGCTCTAAACATGGATTATTGGTAATTGTTATGCTCTAAACATGGATTATTGGTAATTGTTATGCTCTAAACATGGATTATTGGTAATTGTTATGCTCTAAACATGGATTATTGGTAATTGTTGTGCTATGAACGTGGATTATTAGTAATTGTTGTGCTATGAACGTGGATTATTAGTAATTGTTATACTTAACTAATTGGCATAATATAAACAAAATTACTTTAAATTTTGAAAATAACTGAAAGATGGTGACTTGCAGTTTGACCTGCTTGTCTTGAAAGAGTTATTAAACAAACCCAAAAAATATTTCATAAAACAAAGGAAACTTAATCAGGTGCACTGTCCCATATATAGAAAATATTAATAAACCCGTATCAGAATTTTTAAAGACAAGCAGATGAATATAATGTTAACTGGATTCATTTTCACCCAGTAGTGAAAATTAAAAACCTTAATATAACAAATCAACCCCACCAGGAAACATTTACAAAAGAAAGTGTAACAATTAACCAACCTTTTGTGTAGGTAAAACAAACATCCAAAACCCCATTTTCAAGTCCATGAACAAAAATGACCACAGTTTTTCAGAACCTTAATTAATAGAAGAATCAGACAAACCAGATTAGTAAAATTCGGAACTCCTACATCTTTCATCATTACTTTCCCACATGTTCCTAACCTAGCACAAACATTTTCGTATTCAAATTTGTTTTGATGTTTGATCATAAATAATCTGTCAGTTCACATGGGTTGAGAGAGCACATTCATTATGTAATCACTCTCAATTCTGTGATTTATATTCATTGTTAGATTGTTGAAAGTTGTATAATTGCTAAAACCATATTTACTGTTAAAACTTGTACCCTTGTGAATGTTTTCACAAGTAATCAAAATGTTGTACCAGCTTTAAAAGTAATCTTCCATTCTGCAAAAGCTGTATATTGTAATGAAATAATTATTATTTTAGAATGTTTTGTGAAATAAACATAAATAATAATTCTTTCAAGTTATTTTTCTTATACAAATTATTAAATTCGTGAAACTTGCTCTGTCTGAAGGATCCTTGAAATTTGAGTAGGAACCAATTTAGTGGCCTGTTATGCTACACTCTGGGAAGCATTTGTAGATTTTTCAGGTTAATTGGGAATTAATCTCCGAGTCTGGGGCATCCAGTATAAGAACTTTGTTAACTAGAAGTATTATTCAGGAGTGAAATAATGACACGTTTTTGTGTTCAGAAAGTCCTTCCTCAAGGAGTTCTCTGTCTTTTTAAAGTCATAGATGAATTATTGGAAAAGGTTAAACATAGTTGGTCTGTGTTGTTTAATTATTTTTATTACAAATTTTTAATTACTAAACTGTCTTAATCTTTTTTTTTGTATAATATGTGCAAGTAATATTTAAGCCCAACACGAAAATTTGCAATACGTCAATGTGTACAGATTGTCAAGTCATTATCTCTTACTATGAATATGAATAACTGTACAGTTGAGTACGAGTCAGTGTGCATAGTAGACAGTACAGTTGAGTACGAGCCAGTGTGCATAGTAGACAGTACAGTTGAGTGTGAGTTATTATGTTTATGCAGTGGAATTAATCATATACACCAGTGTCATTATAAGATTTAAAGTTGGTGAAACAGGCAGAAAGTACAAGTAAAGATTGGCTGAAAATGTAAAAAAAAAATTAACAGAAAGGATTTCTTTAAATTCACTAAATGTAAGTAGAATGTTAGAAAGGGCTAGGACCCTTGATAAATCATAAAGGAAGACTTGTATCATTAGAAAGGGGTAGGACCCTTGAGGAATCATAAAGGAAGACTTGTATCGTTAGGAAGGGGTAGGACCCTTGAGGAATCATAAAGGAAGACTTGTATCGTTAGGAAGGGGTAGGACCCTTGAGGAATCATAAAGGAAGACTTGTATCGTTAGGAAGGGGTAGGACCCTTGAAGAATCATAAAGGAAGACTTGTATCATTAGGAAGGGGTAGGACCCTTGAGGAATCATAAAGGAAGACTTGTATCATTAGACAGGGGGTAGGACCCTTGAGGAATGAAAGGAAGACTTGTATCGTTAGAAAGGGGGTAGGACCCTTGAGAAATCATAAAGGAAGACTTATATCTGGTAGTTGAGATGGCTGGTTTTTGTTGGTTTTACTGAAGATGATTTAAACAGTATTCCACATCTTGAACAGTTTATAACTGGATGAAGATGATTTAAACAGTATTCCACATCTTGAGCAGTTTATAACTGGATGAAGATGATTTAAACAGTATTCCACATCTTGAACAGTTTATAACTGGAAACAAGATTGAACTTAAGTGACTGCATTAATTCTGAGCTGGATAAGAAAAACTGGGAACTTTAAAAAATATTTTTGGGGCAGATGTGATATTTCCATAAAGGTTTTGAAGGAGGTTAAAATTGTATGTGAGCCTTTTGCTGCTGTATTATTATTCCTTGAATAGTTGGCAGATAAAAGAGAATTGGAAGCTAGTAAATGTAACTACTCTTCAAAGGAGTTGATAAGAATTGTCCAAGTAATTATAGACTTATTAATATTACATCAGTTGTGGGAAAAGTTTTGAATAATGTCTTAAAAGATTCTTTGCACACTTTTTTTTAAAACTAAGATTGGAATTATATTGGATAGTCAACCTAGTTTCACTGAGAGAAAATCTGGTCTTTCAGATCCTTTGAAAAGGTTACTGTTTATGTAGATGAGGTAAGGGTATATCTTCTATGCATCTGGATTTTCAGAAAGCATTTGACAAAGTGCCACAAAAATGCTTTCAAATAAAAAAATCTAGGTGTGAGAAATAAGTTAACTAATTTGATTAAAGAGTGACTGGATAGAAAAAATAAAGCAGAGGGTTTTTAGAAATGGAGTTCAGTCAAACTAGATTGAAGACCTAAGTGGATAGCTCAGGGCTCAGTCTAGGATCTTTGCTCTTTTTTGTTTTTCATCAGTGACAGATAAATGGATGGTTAATAATCTACTTAAATTTGCAGATGATCTTGAGGTCTTTGGTGATGACACTGTGAAGAGAATGCAGTAAATGTAGTTAAGAAAGCTATTTAAGTATATGAATGATAAGTACTGACTTTAAGATCTTGTATGATTTTTTTTAAAATTAATTTTAGTTTAGAGGATAGAATAGCTGAGATGGACCATTAGGTGCAAAGTTGTTTCAAAATGTTTAGATAAAGAATTTTGTGATGGTATAAAATGTACCAATGTACTGATGAATGAAATGTTTGTAAAGAAAATCCTAAGTTGAACAGAAACCCCTCATTTAAGAACAACTATCCAACTAGTGAAAGTACACTTCAGGGATGGTAGCTTAAGTTAAGGTGTACTGGTAACCAGGTCCATACTTTTTAACTGAAAAATATTAGAACATTACAGTAATGTGAATACTTGTCTTATAGAACTAAGTTTTTTACTTACCCTAGATTTAAACAACTACAACTTGTATTGTCAGTATCTCCTAAATATTCAATACTTAACAAAAACATAATGTTTAGTATTGATGTCATATTGGTGTTATAAGGTAGAAACCATTGTTTAATGTCTTACATGATGTAGGTATTACAAGGTATAAACCATTGTTTAATGTCTTATGTTATGTAGGTATTATAAGATAGAAACCACTGTTTAATGTGCCATGTGATGTAGGTAATATAAGATAGGAACAATTGTTTAATGTGCCATGTGATGTACGTATTATAAGGTAAAAAAACATTATTTAATGTGTCATGTGATGTAAGTGTTATAAGATAGAAACCATTGTTTGATGTTTTGTGATGCAGGTATTGTATGGTAGAAACCATGGTTTCGTGTCTTCAGATGTAGGTATTATAACACAGAAACAATTGTTTAATGTGTCATGTGATGTAGGTACTACAAAGTAGAAACATTTTTGACATAATGTGTTACTAGAAGTAGTCACAATAACATTGGTTTTGTTGTGTCCCTTACTGAATAATGCTGTTACTAGAAGTAGTCACAATAACATTGGTTTTGTTGTGTCCCTTACTGAATAATGTGTTACTAGAAGTAGTCACAATAACATTGGTTTTGTTGTGTCCCTTACTGAAGCTAGTTCTTTTTCATGAACAAAAACATTACGTCTGATTACTTACTAACTTTTGAACCATAAGCTTGATGTTATTGTGTTATATTCATTGGATATTGTAATCCATACTTGGTACCAAGACAAATAATGCCTTAACCCTAGAATATCACTGTGCGATTTTCATCCAGTTTTATATTCATCATTTATTTTTTCTGTGTATCATGAAATAGTTCACGTGAATAAATCAGTGTATTATGTTAAATTTGTTACGATTGTACAAATGTTAATGTATGCTTCTGGTATAATATACTTTTAGGAAAGTGTTATTTTTATAATTTCTTCTTTTGGATGGCAGAAGTTATGTTAATGTGTACTTCTGTTTATTTTCCATTAATTGTTGCTCACAATATCACATGGTACTCAGAAGTTGAATTACTTGGTTAATTACAAATTTAATCAGAATTGTTAGTTTGTTGAGATTAATTCTTAGAAAGTAAAATGTTTGTGTAACAAAGTGTTCTCTTAATATTAGTATTCTGAAGTAATAAATTGTCTGAAATTCTTTAGTTTTTTTTACATTCATGCATGTCAGCAGTTTAATGTTGATAATACACAAATCAATAAATTAAGTATCTTAGAATTGGCAATTTTATTATAATTTGTTAACTCACAGTTTAGAAGTAACATTTGTCTTCTGTTTATTTTTCTCTCCAGAAAATTGGATAAAGAACCAAGATCTTGAGCTTTCTCCAGAAAATATTCCAGTACAATGTAGCACAGATTGGCAAGCAGCATTTGGGTTTACCTCTTCCAACCACAGACATCAAGACGATGAATTAGGTGTGTTTCACAGATTCAGAATGATGACAAACTGTGCTAAATATGATGTTTTGATCCATGACACGAGTCACTAACTGATCTGCTGTATTAATAGTGGACAATTCATGTTTTAAATGATTGTTTCTCACAGTGTGGATTCCTGTATATGGTAAGAGGGCCTCCCAGGGGGAAGGTTCTGTTCTTTCAGTTTACCTCCTCCGGGATCTAAACATCCACCTACATGTCTACCGTGCGTGGTGACCCATGTTGGGGAGGAGAGAATCCTGGTGGTTAAGGAGTCCAACCCTGACACACCAATTTGGCTTTGAATTCTTGTAAACTGGCAGTCTTGGGGTGGTCTTTCCTTGGGTTATTTGGCTAGTCCACTTGGGGTAGGGTCAACCAAGTACCACTGTTGGATGTTCTTAGCAGGTGCTGTGGACATTGTATCTGATGCTGGTGTTTGGGTATAGTGCTCACAAAACCCTGGTGTTGCTCCAGTGTCCTTGTTTGGCATTCTAGTGTGTCCCTTCGTAGGGCTTCTTGGTGGGTGGAGTCAGTGGGTCCTCCAAATAAAAACCCAGATAACATAGTGAAAAAATTGTCTATAGATAAACAACCATGTCTTGAAGATTCTGAGCAGCAATTTTGAACATCTGTGACACCTGTTGTATCTCATTTTCTTACACTACATTCTCTTTCAGACAAACATTTAGGGCAGATATCTTCCTTTTTCATTTAGAAGGGACTAGAGGGACTTCCTGACTTTCCAAAGTTAGTAAAGAAACTTTGATCTTGTGACATATTGGTGGAAACATCCACATCTCAACACAGTGAACTTCTTCCAAGGCAATTGGGGATATACCTATTGAGGTTTCAACTTAAGCTTCTTTGAATTCATCATGAGGAGTTACTGTTGAGAGGGATTTGAAGAAATTTACCAAGTCTGTTTCTCCACCCACGGAGTTTCTGCAGTGAGGCATATCTCCACTTGCAAAGATGGAATTATGATGCAACCACAACATCACCATGTCCAACTGCAACCAACAGGCTACTTTAATTACAGAGTATGGCCGTACATTCTAAATCCCCTCAGATGTTTCCAGTATTAGCAGTTTGGTCACTCAAAGATGTAATGTTGTGGTTCCTTGACCTGTGCTCATTGAGGTGTTAAGGACCACGATGCCTATGAGTGTGAAACGGACCCTTATTACATTAATTGAATGGCTCTTACCTGTCCTATTTTCATTCTTACCCCCAAACAATTGGAAGAAAAAGAGGTGCAGCAATTGAAAACAATTCAAAACATTACTTATCCTGAGGCTCGAAAGTTGCTGTCCACTATTTCATCTCGGACGTATGCTGCTGCATTTTATTCCACTACTACAGTGGGAGTGCAAACGGATCTCTCTTTGCTTCCAAAGTGATCTTTCTCAAACCAAAGGAAAAATCTTTTGACCTACACAGTTAAAACAGTTGATGATCAACATGAATAACCATCTCTGTCCCTGCCATACATTCCAGCAAATCCACATCCTCTTGTTCCGGGTATGGCATTTCCATGAGTACATCTTCTTCTCCCACCTCAAGAAGCAAAACGATCATTTGTTCATAGCCTCAGTTGCTAGAATGCTCTTCCAACAGCAAAGACCTGCCCAGTTGATCCAGCAAACTGTATTTTGCCCTGGATCACATAGAAGTTAAGCAGTACTGAAACTGCTCTATTTATACTGACTCGCTTAGTTCTCTACTGACCCTGGAATCGCTTTGTTAGTTCACATCCTGTTCTTGCCAATATTCAAAACTGGCTGGCCCGTTTCTCCTTAACATCTACTTCTATCCAGTTTTTCTGATACCAGGCTACATTGGTATTTGCAGGAAAACGCTTGCCAACACTGCAGCTAAACCTATCTGCTCTGGTACTATCACTGCTGTGCCTGTTCCATATATGGACTATGGTCCTGTATTCAGGGCTTGGCTCTGTGCCAATTGGCAGTCGACTTGGAATGAGCAACGTGACAACAACATTTCCAAATAAAACTGTACTGGACTTTGGTCGTCTTGCTTCCATAAGGATTGGAAAGAGGAAGCTATTCTGACTAGACTACACATTGGTCACAGTTTTTGAACTGGTTTTCTTTTATCTGGAACTGATGCACCAGTGTGTAGTCTGTGTGATAGACAGGTCACAGTAAGACACATATTACTATCATGCTGTCTTTATGACGCTTGATGACAGCACCATTTTAAATGTTTTGTTCCAAGGTTTGTTCATAACGTTAGACAGTGTTATTGGTGATGGTGACACTGTCCACCTTAGAAATATTTTTAGTTTTATAAAGGCCATTAATCTTTTAAATGCTATTTTAGTTTTTTAATTTATACATTAGACCTTTTTAATGTGATTCCCTTTTAAGAATCAAAGTACATCTAGTTTGATTTGAAATTAGAAAATGTCCATAATATCAAATAACTCAAAACCAGACTGGAAAGGCCAACTTCAGATGACTAACGGTGGATTTTCTACTTACCTGTTAGTTTTCCTAGTGAGTTATGATAATTACAATTATGCTGCAAAAAGTCCTTTACAACTTGTATTACTTACGTTTTTCTCTTATAACTATAGAAACATTGGTTTTATGATATTTATTTTTAAACTTTGTTTTGTTTTATCTCCATTTCATTTTATGAACTTTACTAAATTTATTTTAACTTTTTACCAGATGTTTGCAGATAGACTAATTCCTTTGTGCCATAAAACACCAAAACAACTAACCAGTCAACCAGATGATTGTTTTAGTTTGATCCATGACATGATTCAGCTAAAGTATTAAGTGATTGCCTGATTAATAGTGTACACGTCATGTTTTAAATGATTGTTTTAGGTTTTGATCCATGGGATGAGTCGGCTAAAGGGTTAGCTGATCTGTTAGAAAAAGAAGCAACTAAAAAACCACACCTTCCTCAGCTTATTAACCACAGAATGGACTCAGTACATCCTTCTCTGATGACCACCCCTGGTTATTCTAACCACTCCATATTGAACTCCAGTGAAGACTCATCCAGAAGAGTGGCACCTCCCCCAGGGTTTGGCCCTAGTCATATCAACAAGTTTGTAAATATTCCCACTCCAGCCTTTTCTTCAGGTAGAAATGAATATTAATAATTAAAATTTTTTTTAGGTATGTAATAAAACTTGTGTATACTAACATGCTTACATGTAGTTTGTACTTTGTTCTATATAAAGTTTTTTTTAGGTATGTAATAATACTTGTGTATACTAACATGCTTACATGTAGTTTGTACTTTGTTCTATATAAAGTTTTTTTTAGGTATGTAATAATACTTGTGTATACTAACATGCTTACATGTAGTTTGTACTTTGTTCTATATAAAGTTTTTTTTAGGTATGTAATAAAACTTGTGTATACTAACATGCTTACGTGTAGTTTGTACTTTGTTCTATATAAAGTTTTTTTTAGGTATGTAATAAAACTTGTGTATACTAACATGCTTACATGTAGTTTGTACTTTGTTCTATATAAAGTTTTTTTTAGGTATGTAATAAAACTTGTGTATACTAACATGCTTACATGTAGTTTGTACTTTGTTCTATATAAAGTTTTTTTTAGGTATGTAATAAAACTTGTGTATACTAACATGCTTACATGTAGTTTGTACTTTGTTCTATATAAAGTTTTTTTTAGGTATGTAATAAACTTGTGTATACTAACATGCTTACATGTAGTTTGTACTTTGTTCTATATAAAGTTTTTTTTAGGTATGTAATAATACTTGTGTATACTAACATGCTTACATGTAGTTTGTACTTTGTTCTATATAAAGTTTTTATCTGCCACTGAAAACACTGTGATTGTATTAAGCCTTTAATGGGGTTTGTTTCTCCTCTATTGGATGATTTCTGTACAGAATAACAAAACCAGTACTATGTGTCAATACTGAGTTCACATCTAACTTTTTAAAGCTGTACCTGAAGTTGATGTTATAATTGGAGAGTTAAGGAAAGCAAGTAAATACATCATTTGGTATGACCTTGGTTTTACTGGTGAAGGCATAACTGTATTAGTAAATACATCATTTGGTATGACCTTGGTTTTACTGGTAAAGGCATAACTAATGCCACAGTTATGACGTGTATTTCTGAAAGCTACAGTTGTCTTGTTCTTCTTGATTTCTGTAATACCTGAATGTTGAAAGGAAGACATTCCTTGTTTTTAAAATGTGTAATACTTTTTAGTATAAGAAATTTTCCAAGCCTTAAAATTGGGACTTTTATTACAGGAACCAACAGCCAATAGCAATTAATGGATACAAGTGAATGTTAACTAAGAGCTCTTTATAATGATAAAATTAAACAATTTATAATTAGACTCGTGTTTTATTAATGTAGTCATAGTTAAGTGTTTGAAGTGATCTGTGTGTGTGTGTAACAGAGATATTCTGTTAAGAGCTAGTTAGGACCAACTGTTGGTCTTTCTTTAGTGAAGGTGATGTATCATTTCTGTAAGCATAGTAAAGTAGTAAGTTAAACCGATACTACATTGACAGTTTCTTAAAAATTGAAACAGTTTTAACACCACATGCACATCAAATTATACACATTACAGCTTTTTAGGGTTGACTTTTAATTCTATGTATCATTGTATGCTTAGCATTATTAAATCAAATTATAATGTTATTTGAGTATTACGTTTCTGATTTGATAAGAAAATATTTATAAATTTATTTTCATTAGTATGAGAATTGTGATATTTTCCTTTGAAAAATACAGAATTTAAATTACTAATTATAATATGGATGTTACTCAGGCAAATTGTAAGATTTATGGTTTTTAGTCTTGTTTCTCCAGTAAACCATGAACTAGTCCATCAGTCACCCTCTGTCACATCAAATTACCAGTATTTCATTCTGACATATAAAACTATATTATTTATAACCAATAGCTTTAATCTATCAAAACACATATTATGTTTTAACTACAGGTGATTTTCAGCTTCATGTTCAGTTTTAAATTTGCAAACATAATTCAAGTGAATCTTGGGTATGTGTGTGAAAGTTGTCAGATTGAAGTGCGAAGGAAAAGTTTGTTGTTAAGTGAATCTTGGGTGGGTGTGTGTGTGTGTGTGTGTGAAAGTTGTCAGATTGAAGTGCAAAGGAAAAGTTCGTTGTTAAGTGAATCTTGGGTGTGTGTGTGTGTGTGAAAGTTGTCAGATTGAAGTGCAAAGGAAAAGTTCGTTGTTAAGTGAATCTTGGGTGTCTGTGTGAAACTTGTCCGGTTGAAATGTGAAGGAAAAGCTTGCTGTTAAGTGAATCTTGGTTGTGTGTGTGAAAGTTGTCAGGTTGAAGTGTGAAGGAAAAGCTCGTTGTTAAGTGAATCTTGGGTGTGTGTGACAGTTGTCAGATTGAAGTGTCAAGGAAAAGTTACTGTTGAAAAGCCAGGATCAAGCTCTCAGTTATTAGAAAGGAATTCTTGTATATTTATGGCTGCTGATGATGTGTATATTTATATGTATGTGTGTATGTTTTTGTAAATAAGTTTTTAACTTTTTCATTGAATCAGTGATATGCTGAAATTTTAATTTCAGCCAAAGCAGTTATAGTTTGCTAAAGTTGTTTCTGGGGAGTCTGAAACAGTACTTTCATATGTGTAGTATAACATCCCTTGTTGACAGAATAGCTGTTATTTAAAATCACTGACACTTGAACCTTTAAAGCTTCTGCTCCACTGTTACAGTGCTGTTGAAATATGAAAGTGTTCAACTTGTGGTACATTATTTATGCCACAGAAGTTCTTGTGTTGTTTCTTTAATGTAGAAATTTCACCCAGCAAAATGATGTCCTTGATGAACATGCCTCCAAATAACCACATCGTGAACGGGCCGAGCCCGTCCCAGGAACAAATGTCTCCTTTGTTACCTGGGTTCACCAGTTACAACAGACATGTGCCTGCACCTGGCGTACCACCTGTTAGACCAAAGGTATCAGTACTGCTCTAAAGATACTTTATGTCATTTAAATATGGGCTTGCTGCATCTTGTGTTAATTTTGTAGAAAACATCAACTGAGTGATTATAAAACTGGTTACTCCACTTCTGAATACATTTTGTATGATAAATTAATAACAGAACTGTCTGTCTGAGATTGTGTTTAGCTACAAGGTGTTACAAGTCTATTTCACCCTGTGGTAAGAATATCTAGTTTACTGTTATTAATTGTAATATTAGAAAATTATAATGCTTATAAAATTAAAACCATAAAGAAAATACATGAATTGGATAGTTGAAACAAATCAAAACGTTTTATCCAACATTTCATCATTGGTTTTAATCAGTTACTCGTGTTACATTGTACATACCAAGTTTTACCTGTTCAGTTTGTTATGTTTAGTATACATTTTTTTCAAATTCTGCTCGTTTACATCAGAATAACTTGTCATCTTATTAAAATATTGATTTCCAAGTCACAGCTGAGGAGAGCATGCATTCTTTCAAGAATGTGGTTATTTCTGTGTTTTGTATTATTGAAAAAAGTGTGAAATTTAGGATCTGATTTTATTCCTCCATGTAGAAAACGACACTTCTAGAAAGACGTACATTGTGGTTTTCTCTCTAGAAAGACGTACATTGTGGTTTTCTCTCTAGAAAGACGTACACTGTGGTTTACTCTCTAGAAAGACGTACACTGTGGTTTACTCTCTAGAAAGACGTACACTGTGGTTTACTCTCTAGAAAGACGTACACTGTGGTTTACTCTCTACAAAGACGTACACTGTGGTTTACTCTCTGGAAAGACGTACACTGTGGTTCTCAACCACTGTTTTTGCATATATATTTCTCTACAAGTGGGTTTTCTCAACATTACTGTGGTTTACCCTCAAGAAAGACGTACGCTGTGCAAACCCCATTGATCAGTACATGTATAATACAGATTAATGCTGTGTAAACCCCATTGCATGTATTTTACAGATTAACACTGCACGCACGCACGCACACACACACACACACACAATCATTAATACATGAAAATGATGTTAGAACTCTCAGATGAATTTGTTTATTAAGGTTGTAGAAACTAATGCTCACACTAATGTTTTCAATGCTTGTCTTTGTAGAAACTAATGCTTACACTAATGTTTTCAATGCTTGTCTTTGTAGAAACTAATACTCACACTAATGTTTTCAGTGCTTGTCTTTGTAGAAACTAATGCTTACACTAATGTTTTCAATGCTTGTCTTTGTAGAAACTAATGCTTACACTAATGTTTTCAATGCTTGTCTTTGTAGAAACTAATGCTTACACTAATGTTTTCAATGCTTGTCTTTGTAGAAACTAATGCTCACACTAATGTTTTCAGTGCTTGTCTTTGTAGAAACTAATGCTCACACTAATGTTTTCAGTGCTTGTCTTTGTAGAAACTAATGCTTACACTAATGTTTTCAATGCTTGTCTTTGTAGAAACTAATGCTTACACTAATGTTTTCAATGCTTGTCTTTGTACAAACTAATGCTTACACTAATGTTTTCAATGCTTGTCTTTGTACAAACTAATGCTCACACTAATGTTTTCAATGCTTGTCTTTGTACAAACTAATGCTCACACTAATGTTTTCAATGCTTGTCTACATGAACATTGAACTTGCAGGCTTTAATGAGATGTTTCATTTCAAATTGTAATAACTATAACAGCCAGGGTCATATAAAATTTTAATTTATTAAGCTTTGAGAGGCATAGTTGTATATCTGCCTGGTCAGGATTTGATACTTTAATGAACAGTAAATATAAATATTAATTTCAATAAGTAAAGAAATTAATCAAGTTTATTTGATTTGCAGTAAGTGTAACATAACCATAGAAAACAACCAGCTATTAAATAGGTAAACAAATACAAAATCAAAGGAGCCCTACTTGCACAACTAAAACCAAAATTAAACCAACATAAAGGAACATCTTTATACCTATACCAATTAATAACTTAACATCCATCTGCGATGCCCCCTACAATCTCGTATCTGTTTATACTCTTGTCCCTAAGATGTGTCTGTCAACAGTCACATTCAAACTCTCTCTCTCTTATCTTTAAGTTGATCTAGGAAGGTCGAAACATTTTCTCCTTATCTGAGATGCATATTTATTTCAAGTGGGTTTCTTGTCATCAAGAAATAATAAAATTTTCAATAAACGTGGATGTGAGCAGCTTGTGTGTAAAGTAATTCGATAACTAATGTGAGCCATGTTTCTTCAGATGATTTAAAACTTGTAACGGCTTAAAGGGCAGTCAAAAGACAGTAAAAATTAATTTAAATATGAATAGAACTATACTGTTTCAAATGTAAAGCCACTTTGGATAAACAAGTGTAGTTTCATGTTATAGTTTGAAGTCATTCTAGAAAGAAAGAGTAATTTAGGTTTTATCAACTATTTTTGGTTGTTACATGTTTGATCAAATTGACCATTAATAGACTAAGGTAAAGAAAATAAAAGATAAAATATAAAGATTTATTGATGAAAAAACTTTGAGATTATGCAGATTAAATTTGAGATTTCTGAGATGAACAAAAGCAATTTAAGTCTTAACATGAAAATAATTTTACAGTCAGACACTATTGAAATCTCTTTAATCTATTAAAAATACTTCATTAAAACATCTGATTTTTGAATGTAATAACTTGTTTACTGAAAGACTGTTAGATTTTCTGAAGATGGACTTTGTATATTAAAACTATACTTGACTTGAAACATGTATAAGGTGGTTACGTTGTTGGTCGTATTGACCGAGTCTGTGTAGAGAGAGTTAAGTAATATGTTATCTTTTGTTGAAAAATTACAGTTTGGTAATGCTTTTGTCATGAAAGACTGGCAAGAAAGTTTACGCTCTCTATTCCCAAATATCAACATTAGTTTTGGACCTCCAACTACTCAAACAGTACCAACTCCTACAGTCCTCCAAAATCCTAAAGGTAAAATAAATGTGTAGACTGCTGTTAGATGCAGTCATATTTTCATATCTATGTTTTGGGGAATCCCAACATTAGTATATTAGTGTGCAAGGCAAAAAATTAGATGTATTGTTTTACACTGTCTCACCATTGACAAGGATGTGAAATCTAACAATCATTCTAAATCACTAGAAGTTACAGCTAAATATTCATACTTTCAGCATTTAGGATCTAAGGTGAAATTAAAAATATTAACTATTCCTTCTCTTGTTCAAATAAGTTTAGAGTTTCTAATGTAGAGTGACCAAACTGTTTAATAATAAAGAATTTGATAAATCAAGTCTATATCTATGCCTTTTGTAATTTTTCGAATTAATTTTATAAAAAACCTTTTTGTGATCCTGTTTTGGTCAGAATATTTTAAAACTTGGAGCTTCCACTGACGTAAGTATTTTAATTTGTGGGAAAAGAATTATAACATTTTTGTTGCAAACACGTCAAAGATAGCATGTTGTGAAGTTTGAGACCTCTTTTCAAAATTTAAACAATTTCATGAAGAATGTACCTTTGTTCCACATGTTTATATTTTGACATATTTTAATGTTTTATTTCAAAAAATACTTAAAACAAAGTGTTAATTTTGTGTGTCATGAGGTATGTAATGGTCAGTTTGTTTTATCACACCTAGCCTGCAATGTCTGTTTTGGTTTATGAATTAGAAACTGAAATGTTAAAACCCTGACAACTTAAAATATAAATTAAGTCTTTCGACTTTCTGATCTGCAGAGATATTAATATATTTAGTAAACCACCAGATTAGCCCTTCCCACTACATTCATCTTGCCTACACAGTTACTTCTCTAAATACAAGTCTATATTCAATAGAAAAAGTGTATTCCAAGCTATATAAATCTGACGGTCATTTGGAGAGGAATACGAGATTTTCACTGAAAAACCTGTTGAGTAAATCATTGCTCAGAAGAGAAATTAGTTTTTGTCAATGTACATAGTAAGAAAGCCAGATAAATATTGCTTTTATGTCTACCAGTATAGAAATTTGGTAATTTGTGTTGTTGTAAAATGCATCTACAAAAGTAATTTATCTTCATGTGAGAGAGTTAACAAGGCTTATGGTGAGATTTGACATGTATGACAAGTGAGTTCTGTGAATTTTGTAACATTCCAAGCACATGAAATAATTGTTTTTCTGTGTATTTTTATTTTTGTTGTGTTTTAAAAAGTAACTAACAATTAATCTTTTGTAAGTGAATATGACATACTTGTCCATTAGCACTTACTGATAAATAATGTTCATCCTGGGAGAGTAACTAACATACAAATATCTGTTAAGTTTATCAGTTCAACTAGACTTTGTACAGGCTTATAACATAAACATTATCTTACTATTCTGTGACTTTAGACAATTCTTGTTGCATACACTGTTCTGTAAACAAACCATTAAATCCTTTCACACTGTATTCTTGGGGACCCAAATAAAATAAAGTGTGTGGGAATTGTCATCTTATTATATTACACATGCTAAAGAAGCAAAGAGTTATTATTTTGTTATAGTATCCTGTAAGCAGTCCAATGTCAGGAGGACAGTGATTCATTGTTTTGTGTTTTACAGGTTTTTACTTCAGCTGCTAAATGTAAAATAATCATAGGAAATAATGTTACAAGTACCTTGGAACTGTGGAATTAACTCTTTTCTGTTTCGTTGTGATTACAAGTTCAGTCAAAGTGGCCAAGATTATATTGAGTAAACCAAAGATAAAATATAGTGAAAAAACATTATTTAGGAGTTCATAGAAACCATGTAGGTTTCATTGACATATTATAATTATTCATTTTGTTAGGTGTGGTTATAAAGTATGTATTTGTTGTGGTGTTATTATGTATGTTAATTGGTATGATTTCTTAACTGTACAGTTACTCCAGTTCACCCTGTATGGAACCCTCGTGGACCGTCCTGGGTAAATCAAGACCCTGCAATACTGTCCTCAGGAAGTGTCACAGACAGTAGGTGTTACTACTCTTGTATATAGGGATGACATGTTACAGTTTATCAAACATTACCATGAGATAGACAGTAGGTGTTACTACTCTTGTATATAGGGATGACATGTTACAGTTTATCAAACATTACCATGAGATAGACAGTAGGTGTTACTACTCTTGTATATAGGGATGACATGTTACAGTTTATCAAACATTACCATGAGATAGACAGTAGGTGTTACTACTCTTGTATACAGGGATGACATGTTACAGTTTATCAAACATTACCATGAGATAGACAGTAGGTGTTACTACTCTTGTATACAGGGATGACATGTTACAGTTTATCAAACATTACCATGAGATAGACAGTAGGTGTTACTACTCTTGTATATAGGGATGACATGTTACAGTTTATCAAACATTACCATGAGATAGACAGTAGGTGTTACTACTCTTGTATATTGGGATGACATGTTACAGTTTATCAAACATTACCATGAGATAGACAGTAGGTGTTACTACTCTTGTATTGTATATTGGGATGACATGTTACAGTTTATCAAACATTACCATGAGATAGACAGTAGGTGTTACTACTCTTGTATTGTATATAGGGATGACATGTTACAGTTTATCAAACATTACCATGAGATAGACAGTAGGTGTTACTACTCTTGTATTGTATATTGGGATGACATGTTACAGTTTATCAAACATTACCATGAGATAGACAGTAGGTGTTACTACTCTTGTGTTGTATATTGGGATGACATGTTACAGTTTATCAAACATGAGATACACATTGTTAATATTTATTAGTTGTGATTTGAAAGGCATGCATTACACCAAAGGTGATATACAAAGAATGTGCAAGTCAAACATTCCTGTAGCACTTATATGTTGACCAATGTGCTAATTCTATCAAATTTGAAGTGAGTATTTAAACGTGTGTGTTGAGGTGTGAAAAAATGATTGGTAGAATAACTGCTTATGTTATCAGGAAAATGAATACATCAGTAGAGAGAGAAAAAGAATCAGATTGAATGTTTTCTTTATTAAAATTTGTTTATATCTACCCAGTGCACCAGTGTTTGTATTGACACATTTGGAGTTCCTGCAAATTTGGTGTAATGAATAATAAAAAGAAATCATGACTAATTACCATAGAGATGGTAATTTGTCTAAATAATTAAAAATATGGGATGTGGGAAGCCCCTGAGTTGAACTCTAGGTTTCTGAATTCGTGAACAGGGGTTTAATCCATCAGATGCTACAAAATACTCCTCTGGGCCGTTATAGGCATGAGAGTCAGTCTTTTAGTTTGGATGGTGTGTGATAAGCGTGCTGCTAACTGACTATCTTCCATTTGATTTGATTTGTTCAGAATTACAGATAGCTTTATTAGCATTGCCATAAATATGCACAAGTTAAATTTGCTGGTAGGAACAGACAGAAAGTTGCAAACTTGTATGTCCACCTCCCATGTAATTTTGATGAGGTAAAAAGTTAATAGGTTTCTTAATTTTCCCCAGAGTTAGGATGTTTCTATACATTTTCCACATTCCAGCTGATATTTTGTTCAATACATATGTATTTCAGGCTAGTGTAGTGTAAATTTTTTTTTTATATTTTTCTCAAACATGTAATACCTTTGTAATATTTGTCAGACAGTTTAAGTACTTTGTTTAAAATTTCATTTCAACAGAACTTAAATGAGAAGAGATAAAGAAGAAAATGTGAATATTAAGTTCCACAATACTGTGACTGGCTATCTTGTTTTTTAGGTCGTTCAGACAGTCCACCTCACTGGATGAAATCCCTTCAACAGATGACCGTAGAAGATGGAAGTATAAGTAATCACAGTCGTCATGTACAGTTCCCCATGCCGTTTGCTTACAGAGGTAAGTCTAGTTGTCGTTCTTCATTGATTGTGCTCCAAACATGTTTTAGGTACCTTCTGAGTACCCATATTCTATATAAGAAAAAGTTCTAACATTTGAAAGTAATGCGGAAACCTTAAATTATTAATGGAGGAATAGTTTTAAAGTTGTGGTTATGTAACAAGACCAAAACTACATTGAATGTTGTTAACCCACATTCTGTGTTAACAGCATCTTTATTAATTTGTAGTCTTAATAACTGTTGATGGTACTTTATTGATTTGAAGATGATAATTTTGTATGCTTTAATGGCTTGAGACACTTTTAACCCAGTTTATTGGCTTTATAAATTCAGGGCACCATATGTATTATAGCAAGTATTTTAACTCATTTTATAGGCCTTAAAAATTCAGGGCACCATATGTATTATAATAAGTATTTTAACTGTCTTTAAGACTATTACAATTAAAACTAACTTTTGTTACTTTTGTCCATGAGTCCACAATTTTATAGTTTATAGCAAGAAGAGAAAATATTAAACTGATACTAAAACATTCCTAGTGCATACAGTTAGAAAAGAAATGGTAACAAATACTAAAACCTTCCTAGTGTATACAGTAACTAAAGAAATGTTAACTGATACTAAAACCTTCCTAGTGTATACAGTAACTAAAGAAATGTTAACTGATACTAAAACCTTCCTTGTGTATACAGTAACTAAAGAAATGTTAACTGATACTAAAACCTTCCTTGTGTATACAGTAACTAAAGAAATGATAACTGATACTAAAACCTTCCTTGTGTATACAGTAACTAAAGAAATGTTAACTGATACTAAAACCTTCCTGGTGTATACAGTAACTAAAGAAATGTTAACTGATACTAAAACCTTCCTGGTGTATACAGTAACTAAAGAAATGTTAACTGATACTAAAACCTTCCTTGTGTATACAGTAACTAAAGAAATGATAACTGATACTAAAACCTTCCTTGTGTATACAGTAACTAAAGAAATGATAACTGATACTAAAACCTTCCTTGTGTATACAGTAACTAAAGAAATGATAACTGATACTAAAACTTTCCTGGTGTATGTAGTAACTAAAGAAATGTCAACTGATACTAAAACCTTCCTGGTGTATGTAGTAACTAAAGAAATGTCAACTGATACTAAAACCTCTCTGGTATTATAGAAACTTTCAGAATACATATGAATGAGTGTATAATGTGTAATTTGATGTTCAACTAATAATGCGAACAGTTATGGTTTTCATTGATAATATGACACAGTTGGTTCAGTGACAGTATCTCTATATAACAGTTAGAACACTGGCTGTGTATCCCCATGTAACATACAGTTAGTTTACTGGCTGTGTATCCCTATTTAACATAGAGCTGGTTTAGTGACACTCTCTCCCTATGTAATATACAGCTGGTTTACTGGCTGTGCATCCCAAAGGAACATACAGTTAGTTTACTGGCTGTGTATCCTTATGTAACATACAATGAAATTCAGTCTGTTTCCTAATTAATACTAAGAATATGTCTGGTGTTTTTAGAATGTGAGAGTTTGCACTGTGAATAAAATATCAGTTTATGAACTGTTTTCTCTGTTTAGATTTATAGATTTTCAACAGAATCCCGATATGAAGGACTGTACAAGAAATGAATACAGGGAGCAGTATACAGCCAGTAAATTGATGGTCATGTACCATACTGGGGCAAGTTCCCACAAATCTTTTATTTCTTTTCCTTTTGTGACCACTTACACAGCATGAAGTTAACTCAGTTATAGACGGTTCTTTTTCTGTCAGTGCTAATAGTAGCTAGCTGGTGTCAGTTTGCCATTGGATATGGTACTTGCTTCTTTCCATCTGTGAAGTTCACATCAGATACTTTATTCATGTGATAGGATGTATTAAAAACTACAAACTATGAACCATATTGTTAAATTAAAACCAATTAAATCAACTGAAGTTCTGTGGTGTCTTATTTACAAAAACTGAAAACCATCAAATTAGTTTCCATGTAAACATATCTACACTTGTGTTGGCAGTATATCTGCTGTTTAAACGTTTCCTTGTAATCACATAAAGCTCTTTTACAGTAAACACCACGGTATCAAAAGTTTCCATCCAATCATGTATACTACTTTTTACAGAAAGTCTGTTTTCATTGTGTGATATCTGTAGGTTTTTGGCAGCAGGTTTTGTATCATCTCTAGAATTCTCCATTAAGTGGGCAGTCTGTGAAATTTATGAAACCAAGTATACAATCCACTTAAAAGGACGCCAGATAGGTTTATTTACATTACTTATGGAATAAGATATGGTTGTGCATTTCAGAAGTCTTATAAAAAGTGTTTCA
The DNA here is from genome assembly GCA_011833715.1 of Carcinoscorpius rotundicauda. Lineage (NCBI taxonomy): Eukaryota > Metazoa > Arthropoda > Merostomata > Xiphosura > Limulidae > Carcinoscorpius > Carcinoscorpius rotundicauda. The sequence goes on from CM022392.1 coordinate 172,375,109, forward strand.
AGTTTTGTGTCTGTTTAAATTCACAAACATATTTATCTTACCATCTGCAAGATAAACTAAATGCTTGTGGTTGAAGAAAATGAATTTATCTTATTTTTGTAATTAAATGTTTGGATTTGGCTTGGACACAAAAAACTGGTGAAAAAACATTGAAAACTAAGTATCAGATTAACCGTTATGTTAATATTTCCTGTTAGTGAATTAAAAGTCTTCTGTAATAAAGTAACCTTTGACACTTTTGCTCCTAAAATGTTTTTCCCATTGGAGTTTTTGCAACCATTGTCATAACCTATAGAAGTTAAACTTAAAATGTTATAGTCTTTTAGGGATGGGGGATTGTGGAAAAACAGTGTAAATTGATGACATTTTTTAAGCCATGATATATCATAGATTACCACTCAGGATAAACAAAATAAGGATGGTAAATGTTACAATGCATGAATGTAGAACATTTACTATAAACCTGTGTATGAGATTGTTCTAACACTGAAACTGTTTCATATCAGGTTGATCCAGTTAAAATGTGTATTATGATAGGGTACCTTCAAACAGTGCCTGCAGATATTAGGACTGGGAAAATAGAGAAGCTGGAGGAGATGAGAAATATTAGCATCAAGAGCTAGGAATCATCCTTAAATAGTCACTGTACAGAAAATATATAAACAAAAGAAATGATTCATCTACACTGTCTTAAGCTACGTGCTGGATCGTTGTGTGATACCAAGTTAAACGTGTGGTTATTATAGTTCACAACACATGTAAGCTTCATTCCCAAACATTTCTGTTACCATCAGCTATGGAAATTAATATTTTCATCCTTTTATCAGTAATATTATACAAGTTTATCATGGAGATTGTAGGTGTTAAATGTGGAGAGAAAAGTGTTAGTCAGTCATGGAGATTACAGGTGTTAACTGTGGAGAGGAAAGTGTTTTATTCCCTCATGGAGATTACAGGTGTTCGTTTCAGAAGGTGTTATACTCAGCCATGGAGATTATAAGTGTTTATTGTGGAGAGGAAGGTGTTATATTTTCCAGTCATGGAGATTATAGGTGTTTGTTGTGGAGAGGAAGGTGTTATATTTTTCAGTTAAGGAGATTATAGATTATTATAGATTATTCTGTTCCAAAATATACTTGCATCATTAAAGCTCTGAGTGCCATTGTCTTTATTTTTTGATTTTCTTCTTTCAGTGGATCACTGAGGATTGGGATGACTCCTTTTTCACAGCCTTGCAATTTTCCAAATTTTGGGACACTGACAATATTTTAAATATCTGTAATGATACTCTAACTTAATGTCTTGTAAGTCTTATTGCTAGGATGGTCAATAAATAGTCACTTGTCGAGTTTCTTGTTTTGAGATTTTCTTGTTCTTTTGTCTTGTCACAGTTGAAGATGTGGCTTTGCACTCATTTTCAGGTTAAGAGTTAGTTTTGTAGTTGATAACTGTAGTGATGTAAGGTTTAACATTAGTCTTCTTATTTGATTGCAATGCTTTCTAATGGCTGATGTATTATATCCCTACTTATATCTCTGACACTTGAGCTCATATACCATTAGCAAAGGACTTAATGTTCTTTATATAACAGCCATTTTGACTGTGTTTTAAAGACACATTTTATCTGGATGTAGCTGTTTCGTACACAGAAAACAAGTACATTAGCCATGTCTTTGGTATATTTAATGTAAGATGTTTAGCTTTTTAGGTTTGTTTTATTTCAGAACATCAGTAGAAAACAATTTATCTTAAGGATTCTGTAATGTCTTCAAATTTCCTTCAAAATACCATGAAGGAAATAAGTTAGTAATAAAGTTACTGGTAGTTAAAATTTATTGTAGAAAAATTGTAATTTGAATGTTTCTGAAAAGAAAATTAAGTGTACGTCAACATCCACCACTTAGCATGGTCTAGTTTGATTAACAATCTTTTGTATGGTAACTATTCACATTTACATTTCAAACTTTATGAATTTTACTCAAAAATGAAACAAAATCCCTGAAACGGGAGACATTTCTACTGTTTCATTGACTTCTGATTTGGAGTTTTAAAGACAAGGACTCAATTAGATAAATGACACAGAGTGTACAGTTAACATATAATGAGGTCATCACTGATTTAACAAAGGAAGGAGACATTGTCTAAAATTGTCTTCTGTACACTATTTGTTTAGTTAACAAGTTTCATGAGCTAATTTAAGTAATGAGAGGATTCTTTCCTTATCTATTAGAAATAATGAAATAACAGTTGGACATTAAATATTCATTTTACTCATGGTTGATGTTGTGAAACTTTCATACACATACAAAAACCTAACAATTTGATTCATTTCTATGTGTTATAAAAACAATAACATCACAATAACTTGTCTGTTCATATAGTTGTGAGAACCAGTGAATGTTTGGATTGTATTATTACGTGAGATCCATGATGACCTGAGTGACTTTAACCTTTTGAACCAAAGAAGTTGATTTTCTAAACATCTCAACTGCAACATCCATTCCACTGCTAGTCAAGACTTGATCAGTATCTACCATTAGGCATAAATAGATGATGTCCAGAAAATTATTCTAAAGATATTATGTCCAAGTATATATAATTTTTCACTTGTGTCTCAAGTCTTGTGGTATATCGTTTGTGTTCAGCACAAACATGCATGATGGGATATTTTTATTCTGTCTACCACAGGTATCAAAACCCATTACTTTAAATTTTAAATCCTCAGACTAACTGGTCAGTCATAGCTGGACAAGATGCTATGAACAAATTATAAGGGAAATAAAATTACTAATGTGGCACTGATAAAGGAAGGTGATATGTTGTAAACAAGTAAGTTTGAATAATTTAGTTTTTACACTGGATGTCGCCACTTGTACAACATAAACACTGATTATTAAAGAATGTTCCTGCTTACGAAGTGTAATGTTGTTTTATACAATGTAAACAATAAGTATTGAATAAAAATAACTATTTTTATAGTTAGTGGACAGAATGAAATCTTCAAGTAGATCTACTGTATACGTGTACAGAATGTTACTTCAATTTGCCAAGCTATATATTACCAGCTAAGGAATGTTCTTTTTGGCAAGCTTGTTATCTGAATGACACTTAAGATCTCTAGTTTCAAATGTCACTCATAATTACACTTAAATTGTTAACTTGTTATTAATTTCAGAACGTGTTATCCTTATTAAAGATAATCAGTTTGTAATTACCGATGTGAAAAACCCATCAGCATTTGAAAGCCAACAATATCATAATATCCTAATAAACTTTCCTTTCAACATTCATTTTTATACATGGTTGCATGGCTTTTTTGTTGTAGAACTAAATTTATTCAACATTCATTGTTCCAAGTGTGTGGATAATTCATTATAGAATAAAATATTTCCATATTCATTGATCACATATGTACTGCATTTACTAATTTTAAAAAGTTGCATTACATGATTTTTTAATATCTGTTTTTCCTATTGTATATTGGTCATTGGTTTCTGAAAGTAGCAGCATTATTTCAGTAATCATTGTTGGAGACTTCTTATTACAATGTATTAGTGATTATGTGGGTAGGTTTGGTATTCCTGGATTTTCATAAATTATTTGACAAGGTTCCATAAGGAGATAAAAGTTAGCAAATTGGACAGAAGAGTGACTAGATGAAGGAATGCAGAGGGTTGTTACATATGGATTTCAAACTGGATTGAAGTAGTGTACTTCATGGCTCAATTTTATGATCTTTGCTCATTTTGATTTACACCAATGAGAGATGAATGGTCAATAAATTATTTAAATTTACAAATGACATTAAGATCTTTGTTGTGGCTAGTTGTGAAGAGGATGCTGCTGATTTACAAAAGGATTTAGATCATTTAGTGAGTTGGAAAAATATATGGTTGATGGATTTTAATTATGTTAAATGTAAGGTAATGGGCATGGGTAATTATAATTTGAATTATAAGTATAATTTGTATGGGAATAACCTTAACAGTGTTATGAAGGGATCTTGGTGTAACAGTCCATCAGTCTCTAAAGCCATCCAAGCAGTGTGTTGTTACTAGGGGTAGGATAAATAGGATATTAGGTTGTTATTAGACTATCGAAAAATATTTACCTACTTTAATACAAGTTGATGTCTTCACTTACGTGTGATTATAGAAAAACATTAAGCAGCTTTAATACAACATGATATCATCACTTACATGTTATTATAGAAAAATATTCAGCGAATTTAATACAATTTGATGTCTTCACTTACGGGTGATGATAGAAAACATTCAGCTACTTTGATATAAATCGATGTTTTCACTCACATGTGAATACAGTAAAACATTCAGGTATTTAACACAATTTAATGTCTTTACTTACATGTGATTATAGAGAAAAATTCAGCTACTTCAATACAAGTTGATATCTTTACTTACATGTGATTATAGAGAAACATTCAGCTACTTTAATACAATTTAATGTCTTTACTTACACGTCATTATATAAAAATATTCAGCTACTTTAAGAAAGGTTGATGTCTTCACTTACATGTGGTAATGAAAAAATTCAGGAACTTTAATACAAATTGATGTCTCTACTTACATGTAATTATAGAGAAACATTCAGCTCCATTATATCAAGTTGATGTCTTATTTTACATGTGATTACAGTGGAACATTCAGCTACTTAAAAACAAGTTGATGTCTTTACTTACATGTAATTACAGTGGAACATTCAGCTACTTAAAAACAAGTTGATGTCTTATTTTACATGTGATTGTAAAAACATTCAGCTACTTAAAAACAAGTTGATGTCTTTACTTACATGTAATTACAGTGGAACATTCAGCTACTTAAAAACAAGTTGATGTCTTATTTTACATGTGATTGTAAAAACATTCAGCTACTTAAAAACAAGTTGATGTCTTTACTTACATGTAATTACAGTGGAACATTCAGCAACTTTAATATATGTTGATGTTTTCATTTAGATGTGATTATAGAAAAAATTCAGCTACTTTTATATAAATTGATATCTTCACTCACATGTGAGTACAGAAAAACATTTAGGTATTTAACACAATTTAATGTGTTTACTTACATGTGATTATATAAAAACACTCAGCTACTTTAATAAAAGATGATGTCTTCACTTACATGTGACTAAAAAAACATTCAGGTACTTTAATACAAGTTGATGTCTACTTACTTGTGATTAAAGAAAAATATTCAGGTATTTTAATAAAAGTTGATGTCATTACTCACACGTGATCATAGAAAAACATTCATCTACTTTAATACAACATGATGTTTTCACCTTCATGTGATTTTAGAAAAATATTCAACTACTTGATTACACTTTGATATCTTCACTTACATGTGATTATAGAAAAATATTCAGCTAATTTAATACAATTTGAGGCTTTTACTTACATGTGATTATATAAAAACACTCAGGTACTTTAATACAAGTTGATGTCTTCACTTACATGTGATTATAGAAAACATTCAGCTACTTTTATATAAATTGATGTCTTCACTCACATGTGAATACAGAAAAAAATTCAGGTATTTAACACAATTTAATGTGTTTACTTACAAGTGATTATAGAGAAACATTCAGCTACTTTAATAAAAGTTGATGTCTACACTTAAAGGTGATTATAAAAAAAACATTCATGTAACTAAATACAAGTTGATTTCTTAACTTACATGTGATTATAAAAAATATTCAGCTAATTTAATACAATTTAATGTCTTTACTTACATTGATTATTGCGAAAAATTCAGCTACTTTAATACAAGTTGATGTTTTCACTTACATGTGACGATAAAAAACATTCAGGTACTTTAATACAAGTTGATGTCTTTACTTACATGTAATTATAGAGAAATATTCAGCTACTCAAATGTAGAATGATTATATATATATAATTAGGTTGATAAGTGAGTACCATACTCAGTTATCAGCCCGATAGCCCCCTATCCGACACAAATGTAGAATGATTATATATATAATTAGGTTGATAAGTGAGCACCATACTCAGTTATCAGCCCGATAGCACCCTATCCGACACAAATGTAGAATGATTGTATATATATAATTAGGTTGATAAGTGAGCACCATACTCAGTTATCAGCTCGATAGCACCCTATCCGACACAAATGTAGAATGATTATATATATAATTAGGTTGATAAGTGAGCACCATACTCAGTTATCAGCCCGATAGCCCCTATCCGACACAAATGTAGAATGATTATATATATAATTAGGTTGATAAGTGAGCACCATACTCAGTTATCAGCCCGATAGCACCCTATCCGACACAAATGTAGAATGATTGTATATATATAATTAGGTTGATAAGTGAGTACCATACTCAGTTATCAGCCCGATAGCCCCCATCCGACACAAATGTAGAATGATTGTATATATATAATTAGGTTGATAAGTGAGCACCATACTCAGTTATCAGCCCGATAGCACCCTATCCGACACAAATGTAGAATGATTGTATATATATAATTAGGTTGATAAGTGAGCACCATACTCAGTTATCAGCCCGATAGCACCCTATCCGACACAAATGTAGAATGATTGTATATATATAATTAGGTTGATAAGTGAGCACCATACTCAGTTATCAGCCCGATAGCACCCTATCCGACACAAATGTAGAATGATTGTATATATATAATTAGGTTGATAAGTGAGCACCATACTCAGTTATCAGCCCGATAGCACCCTATCCGACACAAATGTAGAATGATTGTATATATATAATTAGGTTGATAAGTGAGCACCATACTCAGTTATCAGCCCGATAGCACCCTATCCGACACAAATGTAGAATGATTGTATATATATAATTAGGTTGATAAGTGAGTACCATACTTAGTTATGAGCCCCCTATCTGACAGAAATGTAGAATGATTGTATATATATAATTAGGTTGATAAGTGAGTACCATACTTAGTTATGAGCCCCCTATCTGACAGAAATGTAGAATGATTATATAAATGGTAGAACACTGGTACTTGTTTGAATTATGGCTTGGTGAGCCTCCTTGAACTCGTTGTCTCTTGAGCACTGCATACCTTATATGGTTGTTACTGATAATGAAACATTTGTTTCATTTTTATAATTCGGTGATAACATATAATATTAATATCATATGAGTTTTTTTTAAAGATTGGATTATAATGACGGTCACTGAAGCTGAAATGGTACCCAAAGTTCAGTACAAGTACCCCTGAGCGCTGGACCGATGTTAATTACGGAAACCACACCTTTTAACATCACCCCACCTCGCTGTATATACGTACAATAGAGCGCACCACGTGCTAGGGTCATGTCGGTTAATAAGGAGAACACTGTATAGATCCTAGGTCAGGAAGTGTGATACCAATCACACACACGTGCTGATGGGCTCAGCCGCACTGAAAATTTTAACAAAAGTAGACCAGTATATAATGCATTGTTTTGATAATTAAGAAACTCGTGTTTGAAACTCAGACATCAAAAACATGTACACAAATACGTCTGCTGCACGTATACGTGATCTCCTTGATACCTTGAACAATAACATTCTTTTTTATTTATTTATTCATTCATTTGTTTTTATAGAATTGTTCTAACAGATATCATGTTGTACAATAGAATGAAAAGTCACAAAAGGTCATTATATAATAAGCTGTGTTACCATCTAGCGTCAAGAAATGAAACTGTTATTCATGAAAAATGGAAATATTATGTGTTATAAATTAAGCTCACTGCCAGTAATTGTTTTCATCAATTTTTTTTATAAAAATACATGTGGAACACGAACATAATAATATTAAAATGACAATAGCAGCTTAAATAAAGCTACATCTCCACTTCATTAGTTATTTGTAAGCATCATAAAATAAGAGATTGAATTTAGCAGTGTTCTCAAAATGTTTTTCTGTTGTAATAAAACCAGTTCGAAAACTTCATCGATATTTTTGCTAGCGTGAGAGAATAAAAAACAATAACGAACACTCTGCTGAGTTCCAAGTTCTCTATTTCAGTGACATTTTTCAATGATACTGGGAGTATAAGAAACTGTGAAACACTGCAATCAGGTACTTAAATAAAGCTATAACTTTAGCAATGTCAGACTAGAGAGAAGGCAGCTAGTCATCATCACACACCGCCAACCCTTGGGATACTCTTTTACCAACGAATAATGGAATTGACCGCACATTATAACGTCCCCACGGCTGGGAGGGCGAGCATGTTTGGTGTGACGGGGACTCGAACCCACGACCCTCAGGTTACGAATCGAGTGCCTTATCCACCTGGCTATGGCAGGCGACTAAAAACTGAAGAAATACTTTGCATTGTAAGAATTATCAAGAAACAGAAACATCGTTCCGATAATGTAAATGGAACTGATATTCCAAACTAAACAAATCCATCACGCTACACAATAATTATCACACGTACTTTTCTAAAATATTTCCAGTGAACACACATTTACCGCTGCGGACACGTTTTGTGAACTGTAAAGATGATCACACAGAGTGCTCAAAGATAGAAGTCGAACACCAGCATCGTCGCTTTGTAGATTCCTTGTCTGAAGAATTAATGAAGTACTCACATATGTGCTCTCACTTGCACGAGCAAACTAATTTTACCAATTAGTCGAAATGTTGAAATAAATGAAATAACAACTTGTAAACTGTAACAGCTGCTGTTATTGTATTTGTTAATTGTTTTTAATTTCCTTCCTTCCTTATAATTTACAGTTCCATCCAACCTTTCAGTAAGAGAAACTTGAATAATGCCAAACTTCAACAACCTTTTATAGTAACTGACCATTTTATATATGTTCTAATGTAACATCTGGTTGAATAGCCTGTTACACTGACCATTTTATATATGTTCTAATGTAACATCTGGTTGAATAGCCTGTTACACTGACCATTTTATATATGTTCTAATGTAACATCTGGTTGAATAGCCTGTTACACTGACCATTTTATATATGTTCTAATGTAACATCTGGTTGAATAGCCTGTTACACTGACCATTTTATATATGTTCTAATGTAACATCTGGTTGAATAGCCTGTTACACTGACCATTTTATATATGTTCTAATGTAACATCTGGTTGAATAGCCTGTTACACTGACCATTTTATATATGTTCTAATGTAACATCTGGTTGAATAGCCTGTTACACTGACCATTTTATATATGTTCTAATGTAACACCTGGTTGAATAGCCTGTTACACTGACCATTTTATATATGTTCTAATGTAACATCTGGTTGAATAGCCTGTTACACTGACCATTTTATATATGTTCTAATGTAACATCTGGTTGAATAACCTGTAACACTGACCATTTTATATATGTTCTAATGTAACATCTGGTTGAATAACCTGCAACCTGTGTGGTATTCTACACAAAATCTTGTTTCATTTGTTGTAACTAGGAACAATATTATAGTGGCAAAGTGACTTTTTAAGTTCATCACAGAGGTGTACAACTAAGTGAAAGTCTGATTGAAGTGTAGCCAATGGACTATTTATTAACTAAAACTTTTAGAACACCACAAAGGCAATGTGGCCAGTACGTGATCAACAATGACAAATGTAGCTCAACTATGAAGGTTTGTCTTTTTTTTTAAAGTACACGTGCTTCACCTCTGCCATGAGTACAGAACCTCACATCATTACATTTACAGCAACATGTTACACTCACAATACATCCATCAGATCATAACACTACCAGCAACATGTTACACTCATAATACATCCATCAGATCATTACACTACATGCAACATGTTACACTCACAATAAATCCATCAGATCATTACACTATGAGCGACATGTTACCCTCACAATACATCCATCAGATCATTACACGACCAACAACATGTTACACTCACAATACATCCATCAGATCGTTACACTACCAGCAACATGTTACACTCACAATACATCCATCAGATCATTACACTACATGCAACATGTTACACTCACAATACATCCATCAGATCATAACACTACCAGCAACATGTTACACTCACAATACATCCATCAGATCATTACACTACATGCAACATGTTACACTCACAATACATCCATCAGATCATTACACCACCGGCAACACTCACATTACATTTAGCATGTTATCTCCTTATTTCCACCGTTTTATCAGAAGAGAAAAGAGTGGAATGCGAATCATCAGATTATAACACGTGCTTCTAGTAATTCATTGTCCACGGTTATGCTCTAAGACTCACGGAATCTGTTTGTATCCTATGAAGTTTTTCTCCAATGCGACAGTACTTTAGTCTTTCCACTGACCGTCCAACAACTGTCAGCCAAAGTCTGCCTTGTGACGAGCATATCCTCAAACTGTCACCATTAATACAAGGACTGTTCAAAAAATACGCGGACTGACGTCATAAAACAAAATGTACTTTATTTAGGTGTTAAAGGTCTGGGACTCTTTCAAAGTACTCTCCTCCCCAACGCACACACGTTATCCCAACGGTGTTTCCACTTGTTGAAACAGTCCTGGTGCGCTTCTTTAGTAATGTCCTCCATCTCCTTCGTCGCATTTGCCTTAATCTCAGGAATTGTCTCAAATCTTCTTCCTTTCAAGGGTCTTTTGAGTTTGTGGAACAAGAAAAAATCGCAAGACACAAGGTCATGTGAGTGTTTGGCCAAAAATTCACGAGTTCTGAGGCACAAATTTCGCAGCAACGCGGTGCATCTTAAATTTTTCGGTCAAAATCTGGTAACAAGATCCAACTGATATCCCACACTCTTCAGCAAGCTTCCTGACAGTCAGACGTCGATTTGCCAGCACCAGGGTGTTGATTTTGTCGATGTGTGGGCCGTCAGTTAACCTGGAAGGACGTCCAGGACGCTCATCATCTTCAATGGACTGTCGACCATCCTTAAAACGTTCATACCACTTGAAACATGTCGTACGCTTTATTGCAACATCACCGTAAGCCGTGTTAAGCATAGGAAAAGTTTCAGTCACAGAATTTCCAAGTTTAACACAAAATTTCACAGGAAGTCGTTGCTCCTTCAGGTCATTCATTTTGAAAACCGCCAAACGAAAAAATCGCACTTCACTTAAAACCACATAGCTAATACACAAATGAAGATATCTGCAATCGGGAAATGGCGTCGTAATCAGCTGATCTGTGCAAACCTAGCGACACCAAGCGGATTCCCCTGGAACCAACTGGAGCCGTGCAATTCCAACATTCCTCGTATTTTTTTAACAGACCTAGTATATTCTTATGACAGATATATCTATGTGGCATGCACGTATGCAAAAGGGAAGAGTAGTCGGCTATATTTTGTTGTGTAAAATAATTATGTTTATGTAGTTATAACACAATTACTTATGTAATACTTTAACATTTTATACATTATTCTGATTAAATATCAGCATTTATTGCCTTCACATAGTCACATGTTCACATTTGTAAATAGAAATCAGAAAAGGTATTGCTACTGTCAGGATTTATAGGCCGAATTCTTTACAATAGGAAGACAAGACAACCTTCTATACCTGTCCAGGTCACGCCCAAAATACTGGATGACTGCTTAGAATATCTTTATGTTATTGAAACTCTTTGCTACACTGCCTTTTAATTCATGTTCGTGTGAACTTTGGACACCTTCTCTCCGTCTGTTCTCAAACTGAATTATCTAGCCTTAATATCTGATCATTATGACACTGCTATCACATTGAAAATCTACATTTGTTATTTATGGAAAAGCACACCAGAACGACGTAACATCCTGACATGTTTTTTGTTTCAGTAGAGCATTAATGTATATATATATCAGCCAATGATTGGAACAGCTGACACACTATTGTTATATAGAGTTGATTAAATTAATAATATAATCTAGCAATTAATAGCTACAGTGTATGTAGATAGTACAGTATTTTACCATAATAAAACATAAATATTTATGTTAATTTGTATCTAGTTCTCCACGTAGTGTTATAACACAATCATAATTTGTCGACTTTTCATTGGATGTTTATGGATTTTATTTTCACAGCTATACATTATATTTCTTGCTAAATAGCCTCCAGATTTAATCTCATAGTACCTATCTCTCATACATTTTCCGTGTTGCATGTTGAATTATCATATCGTAAATTAAATTATTCTCCTTTTTAGAGTTGAATTTTACAGAAAAAAAGGAAACTTTGCAGTCAAAAGAACTACCCATACTGATTAATTTTGCAGATTCACATTTTTTTTTGAAAAAAATACGTACTAATAAATGAAACACAGAACTTGGTGCAAAAAGAGCCCTTTCCGAGCGGAAATCCGAAACTTTTAGTTTTTATACTTACCACTAGGAAAAGTACTGTGACATAATAGTTGCCAAACAAACCGCCAACGCCAGCGCGTTAAATGTAAATAATCATGGCCAGTGCATATGGAGAAACAGAGGCGAAGTCTGTTTTGGCTTTGTGTTCTCAACAGTGTCGAGTAGCGCCATATCAGTTCGAACCTAGAACAGTTTCTTTTGACACAGATTTGACAAGTTCTAGTGATGAGGACAGTTCCACGAGCGAGAGTAGCGAAACTGTAAGTCATACTGATAGCGCCCAGGCCGGTTGCAAGTCGGTCATACCTCTAGTGGAAGAATGGTAAACCTAAGTCATAACAACAAATATGGTCTGTATTATTTTATCTCGAAACCTGCCTGATGTTTGTAAATTATTGGTATCACAGACTGGGTTTTATTTATTTATTTATACTTTGCCGACTATGGTAACTAATACTCGGCCCTTCCACAATCTTTGACTCGTAACAAAATGAATTTCAATTATACGCCATAATTCTGTCTATAAAAGCAAACTAGATGTAGCAGTTTGAATAGTTAATATTTAATAGTTAATCTTGAAATGTTAAATTGAAAAACTGAATTCTTCAAACTTTTCCACATTTAAAAATGATACAAAAACATCTACAAAACCTGCCTGGCTTGAAACCCACGAAATTCAAAACTGTGGGATCCGACAGAAAACACGAGCGTTCAAAGTGATCTTGACAAAGTTTTATATGGTGTGAAGGTATCCAGTTCTTCCTGTTCACCATCCGCACCCACTGTCGCCACCTTGCCAGTTCCTTCTCCTTGCAAGGAAACAAACACAAGCTTTTGCCCGATGCCGAACCGTTTTTACAACCATAAGCAATGCAGTAAACCATGTTATCATAAAACAAACATAAAGTAGCAATATCAAGACAAAAATAGTCTCACAAAGTATGTAATCCGAAGAAAAACACTGATAGTTTAAAAAAATACCAGCACTGAAAGGAGCACAATGGTCGTCGCGCAATGAAGCGTGTTTGGCAACTATTACGTCATAGTTGTAAAACGTCACGGAAACAGCCGAACGACCGAGAGAAACTTGAATTTGAGGACCCGGTTTACGTTTTTTTTATGTTTTATGTTTTTCGTAGACTAAACGCAACAAAAAAACACAGATAACAGCTTGTATAATTTATTACACTAAACTATTAACAGATATAACAGATATAGCATAAATTATATAATAACAATGACAGATATTAAGTTTAAATCTTCAAAATTAATTACAAAACAAAATGATACTAGTTTCAACCTTCAAAATTAATCACAATACAAAATGGTACTGGCCTGTATCTAATATAATGATCTAAAATGAAAGTCTCAAATTCCAGTCTAGGGAGTGAATTTGGTCCCACGAAGAAATTCCGAAGTTTAAATGAAGAAGTTCAGAAACAGTTCACAGTTCAGTAAATTCGACGAAGTTCTTTTCACGATGCCTCCGACGAACGTCTCAAATTTTCCCGATTTCCCGTGAATAGTTCCACACGTGTTGACTATCAGTATAACCACTAATTCGAAAGAATCGTAGAGATTGACGAAGTAAAATCACAGCTTCCGTAGATCTAACTTCAGTCACAAATCCAAGTTGAATAATCACAGCAAACACTTAATCTTTCTCAAACGAATGACTGACTCTTCTTTTCTAATGACTCTTCTCTTGAATAAAACTAATGTCTGACCCTTTTTTCTTCCTCGCATCTTCGTCTGTTTATATATTGTAGGCCTAGACTCCTCGAAACACCGCGAAATTTCTACAGATCTCCAGAGCAATTCGCGCATGTCCGTTCTTGCACGAGACTAAACGTCTAGACACGAAGTCGCCAGCATTTCATTTACAAACATATGATTGGTCTACTTAATTCAAGAAAATTCTAAATGTTACCCTAAATGAATAACAACATATTTTATTAGTTTAAACTTCGAAACAATAGTATAAATATGGAAATGAAAATTTAAACACAACACTACACGTTGTCGCTTACAAAATATTTACACATTTACATAACACCGGATATTTTACTTCACTTTTTACTCAAAAACCTAAGTGTATAAAAATATGGCAACCACACAGGAATTTTACCTAACCAAAGTACAGTTTCTAAGGCAATTATTAAATTTGTTGAAAATTCACCTTTAAACATTTTCCATATAGACATAACACATCTAGTCAAAGAAAAATTCTTTAATAACCATCTTTCACTGAACCACGCGAGAAGGTATATTGATTTCATATGAAACATTAAAACATTGTACAATAGAAAACAAATCTTACATCGGAGGAAGTTAGGTTCCTGTACAATACATCTTGACTTGTCATGGTGGTGTCTATCTTGCATAACTCTTACGTTACTCCACACTTATTTTCATTTTTCGCTTAACTTAGTCATTCTCACTTTGTTCCTGATGAAAGAGCTTGGGTTTTAATTTCTAATTCTTGTATGTAATTGTCCTTTTTTAAAACCTATATGTTTTCCTAGCATCAACGAGGATAATGTACTTCCCCTTATATTAGTTTCAAAATAAAAGCTAACTTAGGAAAGGGTCCTAAGGCGTCAATGTTTAAGGATTAACCATACTCGTGTTCAAACTTTCGACTGTGTTTGACCCTTATATACGAATATGTTTTTGTATGATTTTTATGATCAGTAAAGAAAAAAAGGCATTTTTAATGATTATTTCGATGTTAATATTATTTAAAGTACTTTGTTAAAAATATTAATTTCATAAGTTGAATATGGAATAAAGACCATACAAAAATACTGCGGGAAAAAGATTGGTTCTAGGAAATGTTTACCAAATGACACACGCTTGTAATAGTTCTACCAGTTTATATGTTGTACTTTGATCTCATTGCAATAAGGGTATACAACCACGGAAAATTAAATACTGGGTACAAATAAACTAATAATAAATTGACAACAAGCACAGAACAAGGTTGAACTATCGTTTATGGTTAAGCATCTGTTTTTTATTGTAATACATCAAGTATTTTATAATTTATGGTAGGGAATATTTATAGGTGTTAAGATTCCTAGCAGTTTTAGGCTTCACCTATAAGAATACTCGTGAGCCATTTATACCATAAAATCATTAGGCTTAAGTTAACATAAACTTACGAAGGTCTGAAGAACTGATTTAGAATATTTTATTTTTAATTTCTCCACGTGGTAAAGGGTCTTAAACTAGCTTTAGGTTTTATTTATATGGAACAATTACACGTATTTCTTGCTTCAAAGAATTGTGATATAGATGTATAAATAAAATGACCATATAAACAATTTGAAGTTGATGAAACTACAGTACTAGACTTAATATTAGTAATATATTATAGATCTGTTGCTATTCTCTGACGTTAGGCCCAGATTCTTGGATTTTTTAAAACTCTAATCAATCCTTATTTTAAGTAAAATAATACTAATTTTTTAAACGCTCTCCTTCAAAAAGCAAGATTTTCTTCAAATGGATGCAGTATTGGGCATCCAGTTGGACTTAATGCATTCCAAAGCATTATTTTTTACATTTCAAAACAAAATAGACGTTTGATTAATTAACTCTATCATATACTATTTAAAGACTTGCGGGTATTAAAGCACATTTGTTAAATATTTTTTTCCCAATTAAACCGAAAGCTGTGTCGTTTGTGGTTGAAATTTAGGCCTATGATAGATAAAACAGAAGGTTTAGATACTTGAGATTATTATAAATTAAAAACTGTAATACTAGAGTTGAAATATGTCGCAAAATTTACGTTCAGTTAAGGTGTTATAAAATTTTAATATATAGAATGCATAATTACAGTTCAGTAAATAATTCCGTGTCAATTCTATTAAGTACCGAGGTACTACATTTTAACAGATTCGGGATCTGTAAGTTTTTCAAAAAAAAAAAAAAAGCTGAGAAAATTTTGATATAATATTTTGATTTCATGGTTGAGATTTAAATAATTTGTTGATAGAATATCAAATTTAACCGTTACGTTTCAACGGAATTCACGATAGGATGAAGGTTTTCATTCGAGTTGATATGGGTTATTTATTCCAAACACTATAATATTGACTAGTGGGATTAGAGAGACTATTTTTTTCAAGAAATATATTTTAATATGTTATCCCATGTTGATTGAGAGTTTAAACCAGTGCGAGCAAAATTCGACCAGTGGACCGGATCTAACATTTCTGTCCTGCCTGCCGGCAACTGTGGTAAGAACATAATAGATATTGAGGTAGTTTAATTAATATAGTAGGCACATGCAGCATGGAGTGTCCCATTTTCTCTGCAAAAATTATTGTCCATGCCTGGTTGAGTCGTATATATTTATATATCAGTTTCACTTTTTACGGTGTTTTCAATCATCTGTTTTATTTCTTGTTACGAGGACCACTTGAACTTCTCCTAACTGTCTGCAAACATTAATTGTACTTTATGTGGTTTCTGCATATTAATCAGCCCTGGATTAACCATTAAGCAAAATAAGCATCTGTTTAGGGCACCAAGGGAAGTGGGGGGCACAGAATTTTTTCCCTAACTTTCATACCCTTAACTTTTTCACTGTCACACTCAACTTTGGTCGATTTTTTTACTGTTGTCCTTAACTGTCATGCTCGACTTTACTCTGAAGTGTTAAAAAAAACTTTTTTTTGGCTGGGTGAGTGACTAAAGTTTCGAGAAACTACTAAACTATGTATCTGAAGTAATAATTCATTATTTTGTGAGAGTTTTTTTTTTAATTTTGAGCAAAGCTATGCGAGGGCTATCTGCACTACATCTCCCTAATTCAACAGTGTAAGACTAGAGGGAAGGCAGCTGGTAATCACCACCCACTGCCAACACTTAGGCTACTCTTTTACCAAATAATTATGTAATAATATAAAGAGATCTGAAGCGTAGATTTACTTAGGAGATAAATACAAGGGTGTCCGGTTTTATATATGATTTAAGACCGGTTACCCTTGTTTTTATCCCCATTCATAAAGAGTCAACAAAATTTCGTCAAATATGCCATTTGTAGACCCATAAATGGAGATCACAATTATATTCTCCATACTTCTTCCTTGATCCTATACTGATGTCATAATGCCTGGTCCCGGCCCTCTGGTGATATTTTTATGAGACAAACGAACAGTTCGAGAGGAAACGCAGAGGCAAACACGACAAACCTTTATGTGTAATTCAACTATTTTGCGACTATAAATTCAGATTAGTATGTGTTCTATTACATTTCTGAAAACCTGGAAAACAACTGATTGATCGGAACAGTCTAAAGGTGATAATTCGACTTTTTACGTCAAATTGCGTAAGGCTCCTACATGTACAACATGATTCTTAACGTTGTTATGTATACACTATACCATTAGTGGTAGTACAGTACTGTGACACCGTGGTCATACAAAGATACTGTAAAGAACCGACAAATCAACAAAATCAATTTAGGGTTATCTGAAAAAGTGCATGAATTGAACAAGTTTATATGAGCAAGGTTAGTATTGAGTACTAGGCTTAACGTTGCAATGTATTAGCATCAGGCCTAACGGAAATGTTATCTGACAACTGAGTGACAGTAACGTTAGGCCTAAATACTGTAATTAGTTTAGTGGAAACTGGAAACGCTACTGTAGCCTGGAATAATGAAGTGGACCACTATCGATTTAAGGCCGTCGTTTTGAATTTGCCTTCGCATCCAGGCATGCAGGTAAAGTTTCAGACATATGCCTATTTTACCGATGTATGGTTTATTTATTAAGGTATTATAGCCTAGGCCTAACCCAGTATTTAGTAGTTTAATATGCAGTACGGTTTACAATTGATTATATGCTAGGTATGTGTACCATTACAGAATGATCGCTGTGTATATAGGTTACTACAGAATGTGTTGTTGATCACAAATTGTTTCGGAATACTTTTTGGCTCACAATGGATTTGCATATTACCATTGACATTGCTCCATGCCTACACCTACCATAGCAACAACCGTAGTGAAACTTTTGGAATGACTGAAAAATAATTCCCCTAAAATGGATTGAAACTAGTCTCGAATCGATTTGAGACTGGTCACGACTGGTTTTAAACCAATCAGAATGCAGCAAATCAATAAAGGTATTTATGAACTCATGTTTATGTGCTGATGGACCTGGGTCCAAGGATAACTTTCTGACAATCTTTGTCTAAAGTTTAGTATGTTTGAATGTCTTACCAACGTTTTTCTTTATGAATTCCAGTGTTTTTCTAATCATTATAACTATATATGATCCATATTCTTTTATGTTTCTTTTTTATTTTTGTTTCTCTATTTTTCTCTACTTGTAGCTTTACATCTACAAGTACCACTTTGTCCACCTTAAGGTCAGAACATCATGATTACCTTAAGGTGTCACAAACTGGCACAAGTCCCACAACTAATCTCACTTTACCTGTAAATTCTCCTGATATGTTGTTAATTTTGATGCAAGTTGCTCTGCAAGACAGTCTGAAGTTGAAATAATTGCTGAAAATGAAAATCTACTGAACTATGGTAAAATGCTTCAGTCTACAAAAGATGAAGAAACTAAAGCAAATGATCCAGGGTTGTGACTTGATTTCTCTGCTGATGATGTGACTTATTGGATTGCTTGTGGACCCACCGACTGTTGACACTACAATGAGTCATTTGGCAAATCTTGCCAGGCTTTCAATAGTAATAAACCAACGAGATACTGTTCGCAAAAACTTTTCTTTGGAGTAAAAGCCAATGGTGGGCAATGCAAGAAAGTGGTTATTGTATTCGCCATCAACATGGTCAGTTTACTGCTTTGTTTGTAAACTTTTTGCCCTAAATTTTCCTCGTTTTGTTGAAAGAGAAGGGTTAAGTGACTGGCGAAATATTATTATGATTGATGGTTATGAAAGCAGCACTACTCACCGAGACTCAGTGCTAACATACTTAACTCACAGACAAGGTTTAGGCTTGCGACAGGAGTTGGAAAAAAATTTAAAAAGAGTGCAATTACTGAGAACATATTTTGGAGCGTGTAACAGATGCTATTCATACGTTAGTTGAACGTAGCCTGGCTTTTCGAGGAACATAAAAAATTTGGTTCACTGCAGAATGGAAATGTTTTAGGACTGCTTGAGCTCATGAGTCAGTTTGATCCATTTTTAACAGGGCAAATTTTGAAATATAAAATTCTGGAAAAGGAAATCCTTTTATTTTTATTTTTATGCTTATTTTTAACATTAATGGTTACAATTTGCACAGCTGAGCGTTCCTTTTCTCAACTTGAAGCACATTAAAAATCCCAACAGAACATCTGTGCAACAAGACAGGCTAGATGCCTTCTTTCTGCTAAGTATAGAAGCAGATTTCTTACGCCAAATTAGTTTTTTAGGATTGATCAAAGACTTAAGAATTGAAAAATCTAGAATAAAACTTTATAAAATTTAAATAAATATTAAGGTATAAGTAAATAATTTGCTTTCAGGGTTTTAAGTTCAAAGTGAGAAACTGTTAACATCAAAGTGAGATTTTTTCTAATAAAAGGGTTTTCAGTAAATTTTTCATTTCTTTAACATCAAATTTGAATTTGTGAACATCAAAGTATAAATTTTTAACACCAAGGTTTGAATTTTTAACATCAAAGTGAGAAGTGTTAACTCAGAGTGAAAATAAATACACAGTAAAAATAATTATTTTTAGTTAGCATTAATCAAACAAGTGATTACCATCATCAGTTCTAAATAAAAGGCCTCAGTCATTGTTTGATTTTGATTTATGCCCAATCTGTTAAATAAATAAAGTAAAAAAGTTTTTAATTAATATAATTGTGGCGTCTGACCTGGAAGAAAACTGAAGAAAGGCTATAAAGTTTCAAACTTCTATTTCACTTTCAGTACTTATTGAGTCTTAATGTCTTGTTAGTTAAGCAACAGAGGGGCACCATCGTTGGGTTGTGCTTAGGGCATCAGTTGCCCTTAATCAGGCCCTGACATACATCTGCTATTAATTATAATCCATAATTAATCCAGTATGTGAGACTGGTAGAAAAAGCTAAATCTCATGCAGCTCGACCAACTTTATCTAAACTTTCTCTCACCAGATTATATAGTAACTTGTACTTTTGTGTCGGGTTTCTGTTATTTGTAACGTACATTATTTTCACTTTGGTTATTATATTACAGATTTCTTTTTCGCCGAGAGTAGAAATGAAAAGAGAATCTGTGATGTAGAGGTCAAATAAAATCCTCGACTAAGCACACTCTCTGCTGTGGATTAAAGTTTCGTCTCTCCAAGAAGAATGTTGAAACGCTGTTTTGTACTGTAGTAAAAGTTTTAATACCCGTATCAGCAGTATTTAGAATACATTTTTACTTCAAGTGGATTTTCGTCGCCATGAATAGTTATATTTAACTATATTTGTCATAAGTCGTTTGTGTTATGCATGTAAAAATTTTTAACGGCGCACTCAATCAATTCCCATAGAGATTTTTAAGAATTAGAACAGTGTATAATCATGCTTCGACAACTTATAAAAGGCGTTCACATCACAGCAAGTGTATTAAATGGCTTATATGAACCATGTTCCGACAGTAACTGTGTTGTACAATCCCAGCCTTCCAGATGAGCTCTGGATTGAGCGAAACGCTATAACAAATATAGTGGAAAGCTATTACAATCCACTCTTCCTATTCTTGAAACACATAAAGGAACTTTCTAAAGAATGTAGCATTAAAAAATAGAACAGGCTTAAAATTACTACCTGATAAAAAGTAAATGTTGTCAAGAAGTATGGCCGTTCATGTATATGAATAACAGGACCTTATCATGACCTTGTATATAAATAACAGGACCTAATCATGACCTTGTATATAAATAACAGGACCTTATCATGACCTTGTATATAAATAACAGGACCTTATCCTGAGCGTGTAGATAAATAACAGTACCTTATCCTGACCTTGTACATAAATAACAGGACCTTATCCTGAGCGTGTATATAAATAAACGGACCTTATCCTGAGCGTGTATATAAATAACAGGGCCTTATCCTAAGCGTGTATATAAATAACAGGACCTTATTCTGAATGTGTATATAAATAACAGAACCTTATCTTAAGCGTGTTTGTAAATAACAGGACCTTATCCTGAGCGTGTATATAAATAATAGGACCCTATCCTGACCTTGTATATAAATAACAGGTCCCTATCCTGACCTTGTACATAAATAACAGGACCTTATTCTTAGCGTGTATATAAATAACAGGACCCTATCCTGACCGTGTATATAAATAACACGACCTTATCCTGACCCTGTATATAAACAACAGGACCTTATCTTGAGCGTGTATATAAATAACAGGACCTTATTCTTAGCGTGTATATAAATAACAGGACCTTATCCTGAGCGTGTATATAAATAACAGGACCCTATCCTGACCTTGTATATAAATAACAGTCCATATCCATGACAACTTCAGTGTCACGAACAACCATATAAAAGTAAGGGTGGGTAAAAACGTTTTGCTAAAGGTTTTTTATTGTATCCACTCCTGGTCCTAATTTAAACCTCAGGATGAAATTTCCAAGCACGTGTTGTTTTATATACCTTCCATCTCCGTGAGACCTCTACCATGACAGATAGCTCTTTTACTTAAATGTACGTTACAGCTCACACTCTGTTTGTAGTTTATAATGTGTATTTCTAAGTTCTATTTTCTGTTGACTCCTACGTTTCAGTTAATATTGAGTGGACATGCTTACTTCTGTGTGCGATGTCGGAGGAGATAAAAATATATAAAACTATGAACAACCTTTATCATTTTACTATCTACTTTTCTCTGTGTATAATTCAGTTTTTCAACAAAACGTACGGCAGAGATAAGAATAAATGTCGGGATACGACCCACTGTTCTTGTTGCACACTATGAAAATCAGATTTCTTTTGTAGGCTTAATATAAAATCACAAAACTGGATTTACTCTATACATACAAAGACAACCTGTTACCTTATCACAGTCATCACTGTTCGAAACTGACATCTTCGGAACCGGATATTAAGCCTTTTTTATTCTGTTGAAGCCAGCCATTATTGTAAACACACAAGTGACGTCGGACCCGAGTTTTTCATTCCCAATCTGCACTGCCGTTGTAAGGGTGCTGGGTCTATTGAAATAACACTGTGGTGAAGCTATCCATGCGATGAAACATGTGAAACTCAATAGAAATATTTCCGACAAAACTCAGCAGTTCTCACGCTACTCTTTGATGTCCACACAGAACATCTGGGCAAAGGCCAGTATGTGAGGTAATTATGTAATTCAAGGTAGCACGGGTGTTGCATATTTGACAGCCTTGAAGTTTATACTTTCTTTATATATGAATATATAGTTAAAGTATCGTGTTGTTTGGGCTTATCTGTACTATGTTTCACGTTCATTTTTCATATATCAATTTGCAAGGTCTTATATGTGTAGTAAAAATTAATACATATAAACCGCTTATAATACTACCATTTTATCTTAACTTATAAGTTTAATACACAAAACATTCTTTTGTTCTCTTCCAATAATATAGCAGAAAGTATCTGAGCTGAAACGCTAAAAATTGGTATTCGATTTCTTCAATGAGAACTCGACAAAGTCCATTCAAAACTTGTGGTGAACACCGTTATCTTCCTATAGATTTGTTTTAATAACAAGCAGTTTAGTATCTGGAGTTGTTAATGTCTTGTTGGTTATCTTATGTTAGTGTACTGTTTATTATCTTGTGTTGTTAATGTCTTGTTGGTTATCTTATGTTAGTATACTGTTTATTATCTTGTGTTGTTAATGTCTTGTTGGTTATCTTATGTTAGTATACTGTTTATTATCTTGTGTTGTTAATGTCTTGTTGGTTATCTTATGTTAGTATACTGTTTATTATCTTGTGTTGTTAATGTCTTGTTGGTTACCTTATGTTAGTATACTGTTTATTATCTTGTGTTGTTAATGTCTTATTGATTATCTTATGTTACTATACTGTTTATTATTTCGTGTTGTTAATGTCTTGTTGGTTACCTTATGTTAGTATACTGTTTATTATCTTGTGTTGTTAATGTCTTATTGATTATCTTATGTTACTATACTGTTTATTATTTCGTGTTGTTAATGTTTTGTTGGTTATCTTATGTTAGTATACTGTTTATTATCTTGTGTTCTTAATATCTTGTTGGTTATCTTATGTTAGTATACTGTTTATTATCTTCTGTTGTTAATGTCTTGTTGATTATCTTATGTTAGTATACTGTTTATTATCTTCTGTTGTTTATGTCTTGTTGATTATCTTATGTTAGTACACTGTTTATTATTTTGTGTTGTTAATGTCTTGTTGGTTATCTTATTTTAATATACTGTTTATTATCTCGTGTTGTTAATGTCTTGCTGGTTATCTTATGTTAGTATACTGTTTATTATTTTGTGTTGTTAATGTCTTTATGATTATCTTGTGTTAGGATACTGTTTATTATCATGTGTTGTTAATGTCTTCTTGGTTATCTTATGTTAGTATACTGTTTATTATCTTGTGTTGTTAATGTCTTGTTGGTTATCTTATGTTAGTATACTGTTTATTATCTTGTGTTGTTAATGTCTTGTTGGTTATCTTATGTTAGTACACTGTTTTTATCTTGTGTTGTTAATGTCTTGTTGGTTATCTTATGTCAGTATACTGTTTATTATCTTGTGTTGTTAATGTCTTGATAATTATCTTATGTTACTATACTGTTTATTATCTTCTGTTGTTAATGTCTTGTTGGTTACCTTATGTTAGTATACTGTTTATTATCTTGTGTTGTTAATGTCTTATTGATTATCTTATGTTACTATACTGTTTATTATTGTGTGTGTTTTGTTGTTATGTTTTGTTTGTGTTGTTATATGTTGTTGTTATCTTATGTTAGTACTGTTTATTATCTTGTGTTCTTAATATCTTGTTGTTATCTTATGTTAGTATACTGTTTATTATCTTCTGTTGTTAATGTCTTGTTGATTATCTTATGTTAGTATACTGTTTTATTTCTCTGTTGTTTATGTCTTGTTGATTATCTTATGTTAGTACACTGTTTATTATTTTGTGTTGTTAATGTCTTGTTGGTTATCTTATTTTATATACTGTTTATTATCTCGTGTTGTTAATGTCTTGCTGGTTATCTATGTTAGTATACTGTGTATTATTTTGTGTTGTTAATGTCTTTATGATTATCTTGTGTTAGGATACTGTTTATTATCATGTGTTGTTAATGTCTTCTTGGTTATCTTATTAGTATAGTTATTTTATTATCTTGTGTTGTTAATGTCTTGTTGGTTATCTTATGTTAGTATACTGTTTATTATCTTGTGTTGTTAATGTCTTGTTGGTTATCTTATGTTAGTACACTGTTTTTATCTTGTGTTGTTAATGTCTTGTTGGTTATCTTATGTCAGTATACTGTTTATTATCTTGTGTTGTTAATGTCTTGATAATTATCTTATGTTACTATACTGTTTATTATCTTCTGTTGTTAATGTCTTGTTGATTATCTTATGTTAGTACACTGTTTATTATCTTGTTGGTTATCTTATATTAGTACACTGTTTATTATCTTGTGTTGTTAATATCTTGTTTATCTTATTTCAGTATACTGTTTATTATCTTGTGTTGTTAATATCTTGTTGTTTATCTTATTTCAGTATACTGTTTATTATCTTCTGTTAATGTTTTGTTGGTTATCTTATGTTAGTATACTGTTTATTATTTCGTGTTGTTAATGTTTTGTTGGTTATCTTATGTTAGTATACTGTTTATTGTCTTGTGTTCTTAATATCTTGTTGATTATCTTATGTTAGTATACTGTTTATTATTTTGTGTTGTTAATGTCTTCATGATTATCTTATGTAAGGATACTGTTTATTATCTTGTGTTCTTAATATCTTGTTGATTATCTTATGTTAGTATACTGTTTATTATCTTCTGTTGTTAATGTCTGCATGATTATCTTATGTAAGGATACTGTTTATTATCTTGTGTTGTTAATGTCTTGTTGGTTATCTTATGTCAGTATACTGTTTATTATCTTGTGTTGTTAATGTCTTGTTGGTTATCTTATGGAAGTATACTGTTTATTATCTTGTGTTGTTAATATCTTGTTGGTTATCTTATGTTAGTATACTGTTTATTATCTTCTGTTGTTAATGTCTTGTTGATTATCTTATGTTAGTACACTGTTTATTATTTTGTGTTGTTAATGTCTTGTTGGTTATCTTATGTTAATATACTGTTTATTATCTCGTGTTGTTAATGTCTTGCTGGTTATCTTATGTTAGTATACTGTTTATTATTTTGTGTTGTTAATGTCTATATGATTATCTTGTGTTAGGATACTGTTTATTATCTTCTGTTGTTAATGTCTTATTGGTTATCTTATGTTAGTACACTGTTTATTATCTTGTTGGTTATCTTATGTTAGTACACTGTTTATTATCTTGTTGGTTATCTTATGTTAGTACACTGTTTATTATCTTGTGTTGTTAATAATTTGTTGGCCGTCTTATGTTAGTACATTGTTTATTATCTTTTGTTGCTAATGTCTTGTTGGTTATCTTATGTTAGTATACTGTTTATTATCTCGTGTTATTAATGTCTTGTTGATTATCTTAAGTTAATATACTGTTTTTTATCTTATGTTGTTAATGTCTTGCTGTTTATCTTATGTTACTATACTGCTTATTATCTTGTGTTGTTAATGTCTTGTTGGTTATCTTATGTTAGTATACTGTTTTTATCTTGTGTTGTTAATGTCTTGTTGGTTATCTTATGTTAGTATACTGTTTATTATCTTCTGTTGTTAATGTCTTGTTGATTATCTTATGTTAGTATACTGTTTATTATCTTCTGTTGTTATTATCTTGTGTTGTTAATATCTTCTTGTTTATCTTATGTTAGTACACTGTTTATTATCTTGTGTTGTTAATATCTTGTTGTTTATCCTATGTGAGTATACTGTTTATTATCTCGTGTTGTTAATGTGTAGTTGATTATCTTATGTTAGTACACTGTTTATTATCTTGTTGGTTATCTTATGTTAGTACACTGTTTATTATCTTGTGTTGTTAATAATTTGTTGGCCGTCTTATGTTAGTACATTGTTTATTATCTTTTGTTGCTAATGTCTTGTTGGTTATCTTATGTTAGTATACTGTTTATTATCTTGTATTTTCATGTCTTGTTGATTATCTTATGTTAGTATACTGTTTATTATTTTGTGTTGTTAATGTCTTTATGATTATCTTGTGTTAGGATACTGTTTATTATCTTCTGTTGTTAATGTCTTATTGGTTATCTTATGTTAGTACACTGTTTATTATCTTGTTGGTTATCTTATGTTAGTACACTGTTTATTATCTTGTGTTGTTAATATCTTGTTGTTTATCCTATGTGAGTATACTGTTTATTATCTTGTTGGCTATCTTATGTTAGTACACTGTTTATTATTTTGTGTTGTTAATATCTTGTTGTTTATCCTATGTGAGTATACTGTTTATAATCTTGTGTTGTTAATGTCTTGATGGTTATCTTATGTTAGTATGCTGTTTATTATCTTGTGTTGTTAATATCTTGTTGATTATCTTATGTCAGTATACTGTTTATTATCTTGTGTTGTTAATGTCATATTGATTATCTTATGTTGCTATACTTTTTGTTATCTTGTGTTTTAATGTCTTGCTGATTATCTTATGTTAGTATACTGTTTATTATTTCGTGTTGTTAATGTCTTGTTGGTGAACTTATGTTAGTATACTGTTTATTATCTTGTGTTATTTATGTCTTGTTTATTATCGTATGTTAGTATTCTGTTTATTATCTTGTGTTCTTAATATCTTGTTGATTATCTTATGTTTATATACTGTTTATTATCTTGTGTTGTGAATGTCTTATTGATTATCTTATGTTAGTACACTGTTTATTATCTTGTTAGTTATCTTATGTCAGTATACTGTTTATTATCTTATGTTGTTAATATCTTTTTGGTTATCTTATGTTAGTATACTGTTTATTATCTTGTGTTGTTAATATCTTGTTGATTATCTTATATTAGTACACTGTTTATTATCATGTGTTGTTAATATCTTGTTGGTTATCCTATGTTAGAATAGTTTTTTATTTTGTGTTGTTTATGTCTTGTTGGTTATCTTATGTCAATATATTGTTCAATATCTTTCATTCTTTGTTTATTGTTGGTTATCTTATGTCAATATATTGTTCAATATCTCGCATTCTTTGTTTATTGTTGGCTCTTTTACGTTGTCAATATATTGTTTAGTATTTGAACTTGTTTTTTAATGTGTGTATATTTTACACTTTGCCTGGAATCAATTGAACGTTCTGAGGTATTTCTCGGTGTATAGTTTTCTGTGTGTTTTTAACATCTTTCTTATCCGGAATTTAAACATTGGAGACTAAAAGATATGTCCTGCTTGATCTTTAGGGAACACTTATGATGCGTTACCTGGGTGACCAGTTTCTGATTATTCAAGTAAGCTTTGGAGTTTCCGTGTGGTACTTTTTGTATCATATTTTAAAAATGAATCACCGAATTGAACTCTCTTCTTCCGAAAGTACCTTCATTTGATGAAATGATTGAAGTAAGTGTTGGTTCTCATCAAGTCAGTAATATGTGTCTTTATTTACTATTTTTGCTGTAATTTTATCTTTTTTGGTTCAGCTGTAACGCTCGAATTTGCGGTTCGATTTCTGTGGAGAAGAAATTGAAGCTTTGTCTAATTAACCCAAAAGCAACAAATTTATTTTGATTTGAAAACTACCCACAACTGATGTTTTTATTGGCATAAACCATTTTAAAATATAGGTTAGATCATGAGAGTGAATTAATTCGATATAAAGTGAACCATGGAAGAAACACAAGAGATCACTGAGATGTGTCTAAATGTGGAGATAATTTATTTACAAAAGAAGTCAATAATATAGTGTGTCTTTACACATAACACAATAAAGTACTTAAATTTGTATTTATATATAACATTGTTAAACAATCGACCATTCCTACAACTTATATGCTTAGTGCTGCGATATAATAAGTATCTTTCTTTAAACCTACAACTTATATGCTTAATTCTGCGATATAATAAGTATCTTTCTTTAAACCTACAACTGACGTGTTTAGTTCTGCGATATAATAAGTATCTTTCTTTAAACCTACAACTGACATGCTTAGTGCTGCGATATAATAAGTATCTTTCTTTAAACCTACAACTTATATGCTTAATTCTGCGATATAATAAGTATCTTTCTTTAAACCTACAACTAACTTGCTTAGTGCTGCGATATAATAAGTATCTTCCTTGAAACCTACAGGCCTGGCATGGCCGAGCGAATTAAGGCGTGCACTCGTAATCCGAGGGTCGCGAGTTCGCGCCCGCGTCGCGCTAAACATGCTCGCCCTCCCAGCCGTGGGGGTGTATAATGTTACGGTTAATCCCACTATTCGTTGGTTAAAGAGTAGCCCAAGAGTTGGCGGTGGGTGGTGATGACTAGCTGCCTTCCCTCTAGTCTTACACTGCAAAATTAGGGACGGCTAGCACAGATAGCCCTCGAGTAGCTTTGTGCGAAATTTCAAAACAAACAAACAAATGAAACCTACAACTGACATGCTTAGTTCTGCGATATAAGTATCTTTCTTTAAACCTACAACTTATATGCTTAATTCTGCGATATAATAAGTATCTTTCTTTAAACCTACAACTGACGTGTTTAGTTCTGCGATATAATAAGTATCTTTCTTTAAACCTACAACTGACGTGTTTAATTCTGCGTATTATAAGTATCTTCCTTTAAACGTACAACTTACGTGCTTAGTTCTGCGATATAATTAGTATCTTCTTTTAAACCTACAACTGACGTGCTTAGTTCTGCGATATAAGTATCTTCCTTTAAACCTACAATTGACGTGCTTAATTCTGCGATATTATAAGTATCTTTCTTTAAACCTACAACTGACGTGCTTAATTCTGCGATATAAGTATCTTCCTTTAAACCTACAACTGACGTGCTTAATACTGCGATATAAGTATCTTCCTTTAAACCTATAATTGACGTGCTTAATTCTGCGATATAATAAGTATCTTCATTTAAATCTACAATTGACGTGGTTAGTTCTGCGATATAAGTATCTTCCTTCAAACCTCCAACTAACGTGCTTAGTTCTGCGATATAAGTATCTTCCTTTAAACCTAAAACTAACGTGTTTAGTTTTGCGATGTAATAAGTATCTTCCTTAAACCTTCAACTAACGTGCTTAGTTCTTCGAAATAATAAATATTTTCCAAACTAGAGATATATTTCAAAATCCTAGTGAAATAACTCTTGTCAGTCAACCTTTTTTTAGTAATTATGGTGTCATACAAATAATTAAATACACTTACATTTTAACTTTAACGTCCAATTTTAATATTCACATTATTTTTGAGTTAACATATTGTGTGACCTGTCTCACTGTGTGCCCCCTTTTGCCCTCAGTAAGGGCGAAATAATTTTAATTATAATAATGAATAAAAACACGGAAAGTTTCGGATCTTGAAAAGTCCATCTGTAGAAGTGGATATATTAGATCGTGTGTTTGTTTCACTCCTGTATTATTACTGAAAATGGGATTTTGAGGATTCTGAAACGTTTAAGAAATAGTTTACGTTATTAAGATCATGTTTTTATTTATTATTAAATCACATTTTTCATGTAATAACTTGATTACTGAAGTTAATTATAGTCTACAAATATTGTGAAGTGTGTAATGAACGTTAGGGTGAGCAAAACAGTCATCCTTATAATATAAAGGAACGAAAAGGTCAGGTCATTCAAAATGACCAATGGGCATTTCCTGATGTAAACCCGTTAACACCGTACCTTCAAGCACAGATCACAAAATAGAGTTAAAGGTAATAAACTGCTACGCAGGGAAACATTCATGTCAAGCCATGTCTAACTGTTCTACCCAGTTCTTTATGAACAAGTTACTGAAGTGTGAGATGCACGAATGTAAGTAAAGGGACACCCCCACAAGAAAATAATGACGCAGTTCCATGTTTCAGCAGCACGGTGAGACAGAATTACACCGCTTGTGTGGTACGCGTCACCATTTATCTCCTATAATTACTTCAATATTAGCGCACATTTGAAGAAAAAAATATACATATATATTGTAATGACGCCTACAGCCTCCGGAAACAGGTGAAGTGACTCCCAGGGTTCTTGAACTGAAAATGGATTAAATTATTTTTCAGCCACTTTTAACTTCATTGCACTTTTGTTGATGTCTCGTAAATATGAAACTTAAATTTTTTCAAGCAGGCCAATCACATAGGAGTATGAATACAATTACTCTATAAAGATATTAAATCCTTATTACAACAGTATTATATTAATATACCAGTCAGCTGATAATATATCGATGACGTAGTGCTAAAGTTTAATTCGTTTTGTTTTTCAATTTCGCGCAGAGCTACACGAGGGCTATCTGCGCTAGCCGTCTCTAATTTAGTAGTGTAAGACTAGAAAGAAGGCAGCTAGCAATCACCCACTGCAAGGTCTTCAGCTAATCTTTTGCTAACGAATAGTGGAATTGACAGAAACTTTATACCGCCCCCACGGCTGAAAAGGCGAGCATGTTTGGTGCGACGGGGATTCGAACATGCGATCCTAAGATTACGAGTCGAGCGATTTAACCACTTGGTCATGTCGTGCCCGTTAAAGTTTCTAGAACCAGCCCAAGAAGTGCTAATTTGAATGAATATTGTGACGTCATTGTCATATTTAAAAAAATGTCATATTCAAAACCTAATTATAATTATAAAGAGCACCCCTCCTCAGTGCCCTAGTGTTATGTCTGATGGCTTATGACACTGAAAATCATCTTTTGATCCCTGCGACGGGAATATAAAACATATTCCATTGTTTTTCTTTTTACATAAGACATTAAATGAAAACGTATTTGTATCACTAATTATTTCAGATGACTAACATTAAAAGTTAAATGTTGTTTTGAATTTAGCATAAAGCTATCTGTGCTCTGCCCGCCACGGGTATCGAAATGCGGTTTTTACCGTTGTAAGTCCGCAGACATACCATTAAGCCGCTGGAGGGCACTAGTGGAAAGAAAATACGCAACTCAACGTTAAAAAAACACAAAACGTGATATCAAATATTGTAGTCTGACATCAATAACTGTTAGAAATGATTGCACCGTAATATGGAACAATGTAGTCTGACATCAATAACTGTTAGAAATGATTGCACCGTAATATGGAACAATGTAGTCTGACATCAGTTTCAATAACTATTTTAATAGTTTCTACCGTAATATAGAGTACTGTAGTCTGACATAATTATCAATAACCATTATAATACTTTGTACCGTAATATAGAATAATGTAGTCTGACATAAGTATCAACAACATTATACTAGTTTGTACCGTAATATAGAGTACTGTAGTCTGACATAATTATCAACAACATTATACTAGTTTGTACCGTAATATAGAATACTGTAGTCTGACATAAGTATCAACAACATTATACTAGTTTGTACCGTAATATAGAATACTGTAGTCTGACATAATTATCAACAACATGATAATAGTTCGTACCGTAATATAGAATAATGTAGTCTGACATAATTATCAACAACATTATACCAGTTTGTACCGTAATATAGAATACTGTAGTCTGACATAATTATCAACAACATTACACTAGTTGGTACCGTTATATAGAATAATGTAGTCTGACATAATTAACAACAATATTACACTAGTTGGTACCGTTATATAGAATAATGTAGTCTGACATAATTATCAACAACATTACACTAGTTGGTACCGTTATATAGAATAATGTAGTCTGACATAATTATCAACAACATTACACTAGTTGGTACCGTTATATAGAATAATGTAGTCTGACATAATTAACAACAATATTACACTAGTTGGTACCGTAATATAGAATAATGTAGTCTGACATAATTATCAACAACATTACACTAGTTGGTACCGTAATATAGAATAATGTAGTCTGACATAATTAACAACAATATTACACTAGTTGGTACCGTAATATAGAATAATGTAGTCTGACATAATTATCAACAACATTACACTAGTTGGTACCGTAATATAGAATAATGTAGTCTGACATAATTAACAACAATATTACACTAGTTGGTACCGTAATATAGAATAATGTAGTCTGACATAATTATCAACAATATTACACTAGTTCGTACCGTAATATAGAATACTGTAGTCTGACATAATTATCAACAACATTACACTAGTTGGTACCGTAATATAGAATAATGTAGTCTGACATAATTATCAACAATATTACACTAGTTGGTACCGTAATATAGAATAATGTAGTCTGACATAATTATCAACAATATTACACTAGTTCGTACCGTAATATAGAATAATGTAGTCTGACATAATTATCAACAATATTACACTAGTTCGTACCGTAATATAGAATAATGTATTCTGACATAATTATCAACAACATTACACCAGTTTGTACCGTAATATAGAATACTGTAGTCTGACATAAGTATCAACAACGTTACATCAGTTTGTACCGTAATATAGAATACTGTAGTCTGACATAAGTATCAACAACGTTACATCAGTTTGTACCGTAATATAGAATACTGTAGTCTGACATAATTATCAACAACATTACACTAGTTGGTACCGTTATATAGAATAATGTAGTCTGACATAATTAACAACAATATTACACTAGTTGGTACCGTAATATAGAATAATGTAGTCTGACATAATTATCAACAACATTACACTAGTTGGTACCGTAATATAGAATAATGTAGTCTGACATAATTAACAACAATATTACACTAGTTGGTACCGTAATATAGAATAATGTAGTCTGACATAATTATCAACAACATTACACTAGTTGGTACCGTAATATAGAATAATGTAGTCTGACATAATTAACAACAATATTACACTAGTTGGTACCGTAATATAGAATAATGTAGTCTGACATAATTATCAACAATATTACACTAGTTCGTACCGTAATATAGAATACTGTAGTCTGACATAATTATCAACAACATTACACTAGTTGGTACCGTAATATAGAATAATGTAGTCTGACATAATTATCAACAATATTACACTAGTTGGTACCGTAATAGAATAATGTAGTCTGACATAATTATCAACAATATTACACTAGTTCGTACCGTAATATAGAATAATGTAGTCTGACATAATTATCAACAATATTACACTAGTTCGTACCGTAATATAGAATAATGTATTCTGACATAATTATCAACAACATTACACCAGTTTGTACCGTAATATAGAATACTGTAGTCTGACATAAGTATCAACAACGTTACATCAGTTTGTACCGTAATATAGAATACTGTAGTCTGACATAAGTATCAACAACGTTACATCAGTTTGTACCGTAATATAGAATACTGTAGTCTGACATAATTATCAACAACATTACACTAGTTGGTACCGTAATATAGAATAATGTAGTCTGACATAATTATCAACAATATTACACTAGTTCGTACCGTAATATAGAATAATGTAGTCTGACATAATTATCAACAATATTACACTAGTTCGTACCGTAATATAGAATAATGTATTCTGACATAATTATCAACAACATTACACCAGTTTGTACCGTAATATAGAATACTGTAGTCTGACATAAGTATCAACAACGTTACATCAGTTTGTACCGTAATATAGAATACTGTAGTCTGACATAAGTATCAACAACGTTACATCAGTTTGTACCGTAATATAGAATACTGTAGTCTGACATAATTATCAACAACATTACACTAGTTTGTACCGTTATATAGAATGCTGTAGTCTGACATAAGTATCAACAACATTATACTAGTTTGTACCGTAATATAGAATACTGTAGTCTGACATAATTATCAACAACATGATAATAGTTCGTACCGTAATATAGAATAATGTAGTCTGACATTATTAACAACATTACACTAGTTTATACCGTAATATAGAATACTGTAGTCTGACATAATTATCAACAACATTATACCAGTTTGTACCGTAATATAGAATACTGTAGTCTGACATAATTATGAACAACATTACACTAGTTTGTACCGTTATATAGAATACTGTAGTCTGACATAATTATCAACAACATTGCACTAGTTTGTACCGTAATATAGAATACTGTAGTACAACATGATTATCGACAACATTATAATAGTTCGGACCGTAACATAGAATAATGTAGTCTGACATGAGTGTGAATAAGATGGATTATATTTATACAAAATTCACACTGACCCATCGTATTTATCTGTACAGTATTCACACTGACATATTGTATTTATTTGTACAGTATTCACACTGACACATTGTATTTATGTGTACAGTATTCACACTGACCCATCGTATTTATCTGTACAGTATTCACACTGACCCATCATATACATCTGTACAGTATTCACACTGACTTATTGTATTTATTTGTACAGTATTCACACTGACCCATCATATTTATGTGTACAGTATTCACACTGACCCATCGTATTTATCTGTACAGTATTTACACTGACCCATCGTATTTATCTGTACAGTATTCACACTGACCCATCGTATTTATCTGGACAGTATTCATACTGACCAATCGTATTTATTTGTACAGTATTCACACTGGCTCATCGTCTTTATGTGTACAGTATTCACACTGACCCATCGTATTTATGTGTACAGTATTCACACTGACCAATCGTATTTATGTGTACAGTATTCACACTGACCCATGGTATTTATTTGTACAGTATTCACACTGATTCAACATATTTATTTGTACAGTACTCACACTGATCCATCATATTTATGTGTACAGTATTCACACTGACCAATCGTATTTATGTGTACAGTATTCACACTGGCTCATCGTCTTTATGTGTACAGTATTCACACTGGCTCATCGTCTTTATGTGTACAGTATTCACACTGACCCATCGTATTTATTTGTACAGTATTCACACTGGCTCATCGTCTTTATGTGTACAGTATTCACACTGGCTCATCGTCTTTATGTGTACAGTATTCACACTGACCCATCGTATTTATGTGTACAGTATTCACACTGACCAATCGTATTTATGTGTACAGTATTCACACTGACCCATGGTATTTATTTGTACAGTATTCACACTGATTCAACATATTTATTTGTACAGTACTCACACTGATCCATCATATTTATTTGTAAAGTGTTTACATTGATTCATCATATTTATTTGTAAAGTGTTTACATTGATTCATCATATTTATTTGTAAAGTGTTTACATTGATTCATCATATTTATTTGTACAGTGTTTACACTGATTCATCATATTTATTTGTACAGTGTTTACACTGATCCATCATATTTATTTGTACAGTGTTTACACTGATTCATCTTAATTATCCATCATAACAAACAAGCGTCTTAAAATACTGAGAACCACCATCTTTAGTTACCATGAATATTTAAATCAGCTGATAAACGTTTTCAAATTCCCAGAACGATCCTCTTTTATTACAATCAACACTTAAATCAGACGATAAGTGTTCTCAAATACTCAGAACGACCGTCTCTAGTTACCGTCAAGACTTGAATCAGACGATAAGTGTTCTCAAATACTCAGAACGACCGTCTCTAGTTACCATCAAGACTTGAATCAGACGATAAGTGTTCTCAAATACTCAGAACGACCGTCTCTAGTTACCATCAAGACTTGAATGAGACGATAAGTGTTCTCAAATACTCAGAACGACCATCTTTAGTTACCATCAAGACTTGAATGAGACGATAAGTGTTCTCAAATACTCAGAACGACCGTCTCTAGTTACCATCAAGACTTGAATGAGACGATAAGTGTTCTCAAATACTCAGAACGACCGTCTCTAGTTACCATCAAGACTTGAATCAGACGATAAGTGTTCTCAAATACTCAGAACGACCGTCTCTAGTTACCATCAAGACTTGAATCAGACGATAAGTGTTCTCAAATACTCAAAACTGCCATCTTCTGCTACCATCAAGACTCAAGGCAGATGATAAACAAACGTCCTCAAATGTTCAAATCGACCATCTTTAGTTATCATCATGACTTACATCAGATGATAAAAAAATGCTGTCAAGTAGACAGAACGACCATCTTCAGTTACCATCAAGTCTTAAATCGGGTGATAGAAAAGTTCTCAAACACTGAATCATCTTTAGTTACCATCATGTTTCACATCAGATGATAAACAAAGGTTCTCAAATACTCTAATCTACCATCTTTAGTTACTACCATGTTTTATTTCTAATTAAAGAATGATTCCCAAGTTGCTGGGAACTAAAAACATACGCTATAATTATTTTAGCTAATTAAGTATATTGATTAAAGAACAGTATGTAGTAAAACTAAATAATGTGTAATTAATAGTTAACGTGTTATTAAGTATACTGATTAAAGAACAGTATGTAGTAAAACTAAATAACGTGTAATTAATAGTTAACGTGTAATTAAGTATACTGATTAAAGAACAGTATGTAGTATAACTAAATAACGTGTAATTAAGTATACTGATTAAAGAACAGTATGTAGTATAACTAAATAATGTGTAATTAATAGTTAACGTGTTATTAAGTATATTGATTAAAGAACAGTATGTAGTATAACTAAATAATGTGTAATTAAGTATACTGATTAAAGAACAGTATGTAGTATAACTAAATAATGTGTAATTAAGTATATGATTAAAGAACAGTATGTAGTATAACTAAATAATGTGTAATTAATAGTTAACGTGTTATTAAGTATATTGATTAAAGAACAGTATGTAGTATAACTAAATAACGTGTAATTAATAGTTAACGTGTAAATAGATATATTGATTAAAGAACAGTATGTAGTATAACTAAATAATGTGTAATTAAGTATACTGATTAAAGAACAGTATGTAGTATAACTAAATAATGTGTAATTAAGTATATGATTAAAGAACAGTATGTAGTATAACTAAATAACGTGTAATTAATAGTTAACGTGTTATTAAGTATATTGATTAAAGAACAGTATGTAGTATAACTAAATAATGTGTAATTAAGTATACTGATTAAAGAACAGTATGTAGTATAACTAAATAATGTGTAATTAAGTATATGATTAAAGAACAGTATGTAGTATAACTAAATAACGTGTAATTAATAGTTAACGTGTTATTAAGTATACTGATTAAAGAACAGTATGTAGTAAAACTAAATAACGTGTAATTAATAGTTAACGTGTAAATAGATATAGTGATTAAAGAACAGTATGTAGTATAACTAAATAATGTGTAATTGAGTATACTGATTAAAGAACAGTATGTAGTATAACTAAATAATGTGTAATTAAGTATATGATTAAAGAACAGTATGTAGTATAACTAAATAACGTGTAATTAATAGTTAACGTGTTATTAAGTATATTGATTAAAGAACAGTATGTAGTATAACTAAATAATGTGTAATTAAGTATACTGATTAAAGAACAGTATGTAGTATAACTAAATAATGTGTAATTAAGTATATGATTAAAGAACAGTATGTAGTATAACTATATAATGTGTAATTAATAGTTAACGTGTTATTAAGTATATTGATTAAAGAACAGTATGTAGTATAACTAAATAACGTGTAATTAATAGTTAACGTGTAAATAGATATAGTGATTAAAGAACAGTATGTAGTATAACTAAATAATGTGTAATTGAGTATACTGATTAAAGAACAGTATGTAGTATAACTAAATAATGTGTAATTAAGTATACTGATTAAAGAACAGTATGTAGTATAACTAAATAATGTGTAATTAAGTATATGATTAAAGAACAGTATGTAGTATAACTAAATAACGTGTAATTAATAGTTTCATGCTTAGTTTTCATGGCTATAAACATGTTTTTTGTTACAAGTTCCAGTTTTCACAATAAGGAAGAATTTAAATAAAAACATAAAAATAAAAACAGGTTTCATTCACATTGCTGTTCAAACTGATCGCATCAGCAATCTAAACATCTTATCTATTTTAAAAAATAACTTTCCTATAATGATTTGAACTATTCATCTTATTTCTGTCATCCATATTTTTGGTAATAATCCCAGCAATATCCCATGAGTATGTTTATTTTTGGTAATAATCCCAGCAATATTCCATGAGTATGTTTATTTTTGGTAATAATCCCAGCAATATCCCATGAATATGTTTATTTTTGGTAATAATCCCCGCAATATCCCATGAGTATGTTTATTTTTTAGGAATGCCACATTGAGCCAACTGCCCTGTCTACCGCTAGGAATCGAACCCCGGGTCTTAGAAATGCAAGCCAATAAACTTGTTGCTGTTCCTCCGGGAACCGAGAATATATAAGCTAGTTCTAAGTCCATACAATAATCTAACAATGCAACATAATAAGTACATACTATATGTAACATATGCTATATGTATATAACAATGCAACATAATAAGTGCGTACTGTATGTAACATATGCTACATATCCAACATTTTAAACAACGCCGTTAAGAAAGTGACATCAAAATAAGAATGGAAATCGACTCCACCTATGTTTAACTTTTTTCCATTGAGTGTAAATTTTGTTAAGTGACGTTTTCTCTACACGATGACGAACAGTTTTGTATTTGGAGACAGCGAGAAGAGTTCTCTGTTTTATCCTTTTTCGTTGTTTAATATTTGTGTTGTAACCTACATGAGAAGATGTTAAAGCATAACTAGTAACACCATTGGAATACCACGTAACGCTTTTTGTTGGCATGTTACCAATATTTTGAGCTGTATCAAAATTCTATGAAAAACGGAAGGCGAGAGACTTTGTGTCATCAAAAGAAACATTTTCACCTTTGTTCAACGTTTCCTCTGTTTTCGTGATTCGAGGAGGAAACACGGTTCGAGATTATAATACAGCGCTTTATGTGACGTACTAATAACACAACAATGGCTTATCACACTACAGTGATGGTGTTTCAAATATTACTACCTTTGAAGGATCTGAACACATAAACATATAAATATGAGATTTCCGTGTAGGTAGGTGCACATATAAATACTCTTATAGGTGCAGTCCCTCCTTGTTACGTGTTAGAAATCCTCATTGGCTATATGATGACGGGTTGGAACCAACAGGTGCGGGTTTAGGTTCTCAGTGGACCAGTAACCGCCGTGTTTGGCCATCTGTTTGGTATTAGTTTAGCCTGGCTCGTGGTGTAGTCATGGGTGTTCAAGACATGACTAAAGGACTACTTCTGTTCACGGTGAGTTCAAACATTTATTGATATTTTCATGAGTCCAAAAACGGTTAGCCACTAAAAATATCACTTTTATTGGTTAATAGAGCATACAAGAAAATAAAAAATATCTTCCACTTCTTACCTAGTGATCGGGCCAGTGGCGAGGTTGCCGAACTGTGGGTCGGAGTTTCCATGGTTACCGCCAAACACAAAATTACGGACAAAATCGCTCTCAGTATTTAAGGGTGCGTTTTGCGTTATAAGAGTGACAGTGAGACTGTTTGGTCTGACAACAGTAGTTCAAGACTTGATGACGGGTGGTGTTGATTGGTTGATTTCCTTTTGGCCTAACTAGTACACAGCTTAGGAGTAGTTTTTTGGGAATTGGAGCCATGTAAATGAATTTATTGCGGGCTCAAAATCTCGCTAAAATGAAAGATCACCCTGTCTTATCTAGAAATATCACAAAGTATATCCTAATGACCTAGGTTGAAATATCATCCTGCCTTATCTATAAATATCACAAAGTATATCCTAATGACCTGGGTTGAAAGATCACCCTGTCTTATCTATAAATATCACAAAGTATATCCTAATGACCTAGGTTGAAATATCATCCTGCCTTATCTATAAATATCACAAAGTATATCCTAATGACCTGGGTTGAAAGATCACCCTGTCTTATCTATAAATATCACAAAGTATATCCTAATGACCTAGGTTGAAATATCATCCTGCCTTATCTATAAATATCACAAAGTATATCCTAATGACCTGGGTTGAAAGATCACCCTGTCTTATCTATAAATATCACAAAGTATATCCTAATGACCTAGGTTGAAATATCATCCTGCCTTATCTATAAATATCACAAAGTATATCCTAATGACCTGGGTTGAAAGATCACCCTGTCTTATCTATAAATATCACAAAGTATATCCTAATGACCTGGGTTGAAAGATCACATTCAATTTATGTGGTAATTCAGTTTAGTTATAAAAGTAACTAGCAGACACGTTTTGTCCGAACTATGTTGTGCATGTAAGTTAGAACTAAACATTAACCTACCGTTCCTAACTTACACTAATTAGAATACACCGTTACTTCAGTTTGGTATCAATAAAAGTTTCAACTCGGATCCTAATAATATATCAACTAAAATGTTTAGTTTTGGAGATGTTAGTTCAGTTTTAAATCCAAATACTAAACAAATTCGTAAAATAAACAAATATACCATAGTAAGATATGCGGTAAATATATTTTAGATCATTAAACAATAATCAATACTATTAATAGAACAAACGATCAGAAATACCACAATAAAACATAATAGCTAAATATTTGTCACAAAAAATGTTATAATATTATGTTAGGTTTAAGGTCAGTGTGAGTAATATTACAAAAACTGTTATATTTGTGTTGTTAGGGTAAAGACTCATTTGATTTCACACAGGTTTCCAATACAAAAAATTAAAACATTTTCTTTGTTCTACAGATAATTTCTCAACACACAATTGTAAAAAGTAATTACGTCATACTGAAACGACTTTAGAGTTTCATCACGTAGTTGCGGTCCATGTCTTCACGGTCATCTTCTATTACAAAACACTACGTCATAAGATCTGACTGTAGGAATATTCTAAATAATTCTTCGATCTGAACACATCTTTACGATCTGAGTACAGGAATATTTTCCGTCGGAAATAGCTGTCATAAACCCCTGCCAGTTTTTGGTGTCAATATTCTACACATGACACGCGAAACAATGTCCAAATGTAGTGCTGATACATACCGTTCCACCGGTCATGGTTGTTGTATGACATTAGGATTTGCTTTTTCAGGAAATTGTTAACACAACGTACTCAACTTTATCTGTTTGTTGTTTTTTTTATATTATGTTTAATGGTTACATGTTTACTTCT
Organism: Carcinoscorpius rotundicauda; assembly: GCA_011833715.1. Classification (NCBI taxonomy): domain Eukaryota; kingdom Metazoa; phylum Arthropoda; class Merostomata; order Xiphosura; family Limulidae; genus Carcinoscorpius; species Carcinoscorpius rotundicauda. Next base: position 172,416,780 of record CM022392.1, read on the forward strand.
TGTAGCTTCTGGTTGATAAACAAATTGTGGCTTTTCAACCCCGGATGGAATGGCTGGGTGAAGATCCTATCGGTAAGATAACATAATCAAAGTCGTTTTATTGATAAACACAGTTTTAACTATACGACCTTGGCGTTCTCTGATGATTACATGTATCACAGTTCTGCATGAACTGTTATATCCACATTTTGAAAAGTAAAAAAAAAACATTAAAAATTACAGCAGAAGAACGTGTTTAGGTTTGGACGTGGCTTGTTGTTAAACTATTGTTCTGAAGGTTCGTGGTTTGAGTTTCGTTATCGTACACTCGCACTTCACACTTTAGACACTCACGTGCGATATAAGCCTGACAATGTTGTTGATAACGGTGTTACATTGGTGTTTTACTTCTATACTATTATTTCACACTTACAGACTACCATAGCTTTGGTCTAGCTTCATTAGTTCAAACATAGAAACTAATATAGCTCTGGTCCAGCTTCATTAGTTCAAACATAGAAACTAATATAGCTCTGGTCTAGCTTTATTAGTTCAAACATAGAAACTAATATAGCTTTGGTCTAGCTTCATTAGTTCAAACACAGAAACTAATATAGCTCTGGTCCAGCTTCATTAGTTCAAACATAGAAACTAATATAGCTCTGGTCTAGCTTTATTAGTTGAAACATAGAAACTAATATAGCTCTGGTCCAGCTTCATTAGTTCAAACATAGAAACTAATATAGCTCTGGTCCAGCTTTATTAGTTCAAACATAGAAACTAATATAGCTCTGGTCCAGCTTCATTAGTTCAAAGATAGAAACTAATATAGCTCTGGTCCAGCTTCATTAGTTCAAACATAGAAACTAATATAGCTCTGGTCCAGCTTCATTAGTTCAAACATAGAAACTAATATAGCTCTGGTCCAGCTTCATTAGTTCAAACATAGAAACTAATATAGCTTTGGTCTAGCTTCATTAGTTCAAACATAGAAACTAATACAGCTCTGGTCTAGCTTTATTAGTTCAAACATAGAAACTAATACAGCTCTGGTCAAGCTTTATTAATTAAACTTTAGGGACTACCATAGCTCTGGTCTAGCTTAATTAATTAAACCTTAGGGACTACCATAGCTCTGGTCTAGCTTTATTTATTAAACCTTAGGGACTACCATAGCTCTGGTCTAGCTTAATTTATTAAACCTCAGGGACTACCATAGCTCTGGTCTAGCTTTATTTATTAAACCTTAGGGACTACCATAGCTCTGGTCTAACTTTATTTATTAAACCTTAGGGACTACCATAGCTCTGGTCTAGCTTTATTAATTAAACCTCAGGGACTACCATAGCTCTGGTCTAGCTTTATTTATTAAACCTTAGGGACTACCATAGCTCTGGTCTAACTTTATTTATTAAACCTTAGGGATTACCATAGCTCTGGTCTAGCTTTATTAATTAAACCTCAGGGACTACCATAGCTCTGGTCTAGCTTTATTTATTAAACCTTAGGGACTACCATAGATCTGGTCTAACTTTATTTATTAAACATTAGGGACTACCATAGCTCTGGTCTAGCTTTATTAATTAAACCTCAGGGATTGCTTCAGCTCTGGTCTAGCTTTGCACAAATACCCGAAACAAAGCAAATCCGACAAGTTATTTTTGAAAATGTTTTCCATCTAGACACGTACGTTAGAAGTACCATGGAACATACTGTGGAAGTCTCTAACATGACGTACGTCATCGTGTAACTCAACCAGTTACCAGTAATTTAACAAATATTTGATAATTACATCTTTTGTAAACTACATTACTCCAACACGTTGCAAGAAGATGTTGTCAAGTTTTTAATATGAAAGTCACCAGTGCGTGACACCTGGATGAAATGGTTAGAGCTAAATATGAACCGCTGACCGAAGGGAAACCAGCAAATAGAGCCCACCGTAATCTTAGCTGAGTCATGCAATTTTGTAACGTGTTCAATGAAATAACGTAGGTTTGAACCCTGGAACTTTGTTTCGGACTTAATAATCCGTTATTGTAGAGAAGTATGTGTCACACTCGCCGTGTCATCGAAGTTTACCGATCCTTTCTTATTAACGTCAACGTGTCCCAAATGCCATTCAAAGCACACTTCACGAGACACGTGTGAAACAAGCGTGTAACAACAGTAAATATAATTATCGATTTTACTTTTTCAAATAAATAATAAATATTATGATAAATTATTTCAAACTTTAAATTAACGACGTTTTGAAATTTTATTGTAGACTAAAACATAGGGGAACAAGAGATTTATTTATTTATTTCGATTAATTGTGCTGAATGTTTTATCACTATTTTGCCATCAGGGGCTTTTTGGTTCAATTTTTCCTCTTTGAATAAGTTGTTGTCTGGTTCGGACAAATCGTTCGATTAGTCTATATAAACTCAGCAGTAAGCTAATGTATAAATGTAGATATAGAAAAACTATGTGTATACATATATTCATTTGTATATCTCATTAATTGTTTTCATAAGGCCGCACTAGAGGCTAACACCCTTGTAAAACTGGAGTATGTTTAACATTTAATGTGTATTTTCTTATAATTTCATGTTAAGTCGATAGTTACATGTATTACATTTCTATTTCTTCCGATATGACGTCGAACAAATTAAATACGGATTACATGCAATCACCGAATGATGAACATATTCTGGACGGGAAATCCTTACGTGGAGAAAAACTTCCCGTTGTTAACTCTCTCAGTGTTGTAATAATAACACATGACTCAGGGTTTCAAAACTCGGCATAGTTGATGTAATAAAGGTCAAGGGGATCATTGAAGCGTATCTAGGTCACTGTTAACTACAGTGTATCCAGGTCAATATATTGTGTGAAAGTAAACTACTAACTGTAGTGTATCCAGGTCAATATATTGTGTGAAAGTAAACTACTAACTGTAGTGTATCCAGGTCAATATATTGTGTGAAAGTAAACTGCTAACTGTAGTGTATCCAGGTTAACATATTGTGTGAAAGTAAACTACTAACGGTAGTGTATCCAGGTCAATATATTGTGTGAATGTAAACTACTAACTGTAGTGTATCCAGGTCAATATGTTGTGTGAAAGTAAACTGCTAACTGTAGTGTATCCAGGTCAATATATTGTGTGAAAGTAAACTGCTAACTATAGTGTATCCTGGTCAATATATTGTGTGAAAGTAAACTACTAACTGTAGTGTATCTAGGTCAATATATTGTGTGAAAGTAAACTACTAACGGTAGTGTATCCAGGTCAATATATTGTGTAAAAGTAAACTGCTAAATGTAGTGTATCCAGGTCAATATATTGTGTGAAAGTACACTACTAACTGTAGTGTATCCAGGTCAATATATTGTGTGAAAGTACACTACTAACTGTAGTGTATCCAGGTCAATATATTGTGTAAAAGTAAACTGCTAACTACAGTGTGTCCTGGTCAATATATTGTGTGAAAGTAAACTGCTAACTACAGTGTGTCCTGGTCAATATATTGTGTAAAAGTAAACTACTAACGGTAGTGTATCCAGGTCAATATATTGTGTAAAAGTAAACTGCTAACTGTAGTGTATCCAGGTCAATATATTGTGTGAAAGTAAACTACTAACGGTAGTGTATCCAGGTCAATATATTGTGTAAAAGTAAACTTCTAATTGTAGTGTATCCAGGTCAATATATTGTGTAAAAGTAAACTGCTAACTGTAGTGTATCCAGGTTAACATATTGTGTGAAAGTAAACTGCTAACGGTAGTGTATCCAGGTCAATATATTGTGTGAAAGTAAACTACTAACTGTAGTGTATCCAGGTCAATATATTGTGTAAAAGTAAACTACTAACGGTAGTGTATCCAGGTCAATATATTGTGTGAAAGTAAACTACTAACTGTAGTGTATCCAGGTCAATATATTGTGTAAAAGTAAACTACTAACTGTAGTGTATCCTGGTCAATATATTGTGTGAAAGTAAACTACTAACTGTAGTGTATCCTGGTCAATATATTGTGTGAAAGTAAACTACCAACTATAGTGTATTCATGTTAATATCTGGTGTGAAAGTATATCTTCGAGTTATCCAGTAGCAGATAACACGTGTAAGTGGTTAACAACATAAAATGTGATCCATATGAGAAAGTAAAGTGCAAGAATATATGGTTTGTAATTGGATTATACTGTATGATTACACACAACATGTGTTGACTATAATGTAGGTTTACAGACAACACGTGTTGAATATACTGTAGGGTTACAGATAACATGTGTTGATTATGCTTTAGGGTTACAGAAAACATGTGCTGATTATAATGCATACTTACAGCTCACACAGTAATATGTGGTACTATGTATATGACAGTTTAACTAAAATAAATAGTAAAAAGTTAGCTGACACAAGTACTACCTATAAAACATGTTTATGGATTACTGTTGATGATTACAGGCAACATATATGATATATTGTTGCTTGTTGAAAGACAACATTTGTTCATTATGCTTGGTTGTTTAAGGACAACATTTGTTCATTATGCTTGGTTGTTTAAGGACAACATTTGTTCATTATGCTTGGTTGTTTAAGGACAACATTTGTTCATTATGCTTGGTTGTTTAAGGACAACATTTGTTCATTATTCTTGCTTGTTTAAGGACAACATTTGTTCATTATTCTTGCTTCTTTAAGGACAAAATTTGTTCATTATTCTTGCTTCTTTAAGGACAACATTTGTTCATTATTCTTGCTTCTTTAAGGACAACATTTGTTCATTATTCTTGCTTCTTTAAGGACAACATTTGTTCATTATGCTTGGTTGTTTAAGGACAACATTTGTTCATCATTCTTGCTCGTTTAAGGACAACATTTGTTCATTATGCTTGCTTGTTTAAGGACAACATTTGTTCATTATGCTTGGTTGTTTAAGGACAACATTTGTTCATTATTCTTGCTTGTTTAAGGACAAAATTTGTTCATTATTCTTGCTTCTTTAAGGACAACATTTGTTCATTATTCTTGCTTGTTTAAGGACAACATTTGTTCATTATTTTTGCTTCTTTAAGGACAACATTTGTTCATTATGCTTGCTCGTTTAAGGACAACATTTGTTCATTATTCTTGCTTGTTTAAGGACAACATTTGTTCATTATGCTTGGTTGTTTAAGGACAACATTTGTTCATTATGCTTGGTTGTTTAAGGACAACATTTGTTCATCATTCTTGCTCGTTTAAGGACAACATTTGTTCATTATTTTTGCTTCTTTAAGGACAACATTTGTTCATTATGCTTGCTCGTTTAAGGACAACATTTGTTCATTATTCTTGCTTGTTTAAGGACAACATTTGTTCATTATGCTTGGTTGTTTAAGGACAACATTTGTTCATTATTCTTGCTTGTTTAAGGACAACATTTGTTCATTATTCTTGCTTCTTTAAGGACAACATTTGTTCATTATTCTTGCTTCTTTAAGGACAACATTTGTTCATTATTCTTGCTTCTTTAAGGACAACATTTGTTCATTATTTTTGCTTCTTTAAGGACAACATTTGTTCATTATGCTTGGTTGTTTAAGGACAACATTTGTTCATTATTCTTGCTTGTTTAAGGACAACATTTGTTCATTATTCTTGCTTGTTTAAGGACAACATTTGTTCATTATTCTTGCTTGTTTAAGGACAACATTTGTTCATTATTCTTGCTTCTTTAAGGACAACATTTGTTCATTATTCTTGCTTCTTTAAGGACAACATTTGTTCATTATTCTTGCTTCTTTAAGGACAACATTTGTTCATTATTTTTGCTTCTTTAAGGACAACATTTGTTCATTATGCTTGCTTGTTTAAGGACAACATTTGTTCATTATTCTTGCTTGTTTAAGGACAACATTTGTTCATTATTCTTGCTTCTTTAAGGACAACATTTGTTCATTATTCTTGCTTCTTTAAGGACAACATTTGTTCATTATTCTTGCTTCTTTAAGGACAACATTTGTTCATTATTCTTGCTTCTTTAAGGACAACATTTGTTCATTATTTTTGCTTCTTTAAGGACAACATTTGTTCATTATGCTTGCTTGTTTAAGGACAACATTTGTTCATCATTCTTGCTCGTTTAAGGACAACATTTGTTCATTATGCTTGCTTGTTTAAGGACAACATTTGTTCATTATTCTTGCTTGTTTAAGGACAACATTTGTTCATTATTCTTGCTTGTTTAAGGACAACATTTGTTCATTATGCTTGCTTGTTTAAGGACAACATTTGTTCATTATTCTTGCTTCTTTAAGGACAACATTTGTTCATTATGCTTGCTGTTTAAGGAAACATTTGTTCATTATTCTTGCTTGTTTAAGGACAACATTTGTTCATTATCTTGCTGTTTAAGGACAACATTTGTTCATTATTCTTGCTTGTTTAAGGACAACATTTGTTCATTATTCTTGCTTTATTGTAACATTGTTATATATTCATGCTTGGTTGTTTAAGGACAACATTTGTTCATTATTTTTGCTTGTTTAAGGACAACATTTGTTCATTATGCTTGCTCGTTTAAGGACAACATTTGTTCATTATGCTTGGTTGTTTAAGGACAACATTTGTTCATTATTCTTGCTTGTTTAAGGACAACATTTGTTCATTATGCTTGCTCGTTTAAGGACAACATTTGTTCATTATTCTTGCTTGTTTAAGGACAACATTTGTTCATTATTTTTGCTTGTTTAAGGACAACATTTGTTCATTATGCTTGCTTGTTTAAGGACAACATTTGTTCATTATGCTTGCTTGTTTAAGGACAACATTTGTTCATTATGCTTGCTTGTTTAAGGACAACATTTGTTCATTATTCTTGCTTGTTTACAAACTCCATCTGTGGATTATTACTGCTTGTTTACAGAAAACATGCAAGAATTATTCTTGCTTCTCTACACACAACATATACTGATTATTCCTGCTTTTTAAAAGACAACACACGTAGATTATTTTTGCTTGCTTACAGACAACTTGTGATAATTATGCTTGCTTATTTACAAACACTATGTACGAATTATTCCCGATTGTTTACAGTCAATATGTGTTGAATATCTTTGCTAGTTTACAGACAATATGTGTGTATTATTTTTGCTTCTTTACAGACAACATATACTAATTATTCTTACTTTTAAAGACAACATAGGTGGATCATTCTTGCTTGTTTACAGACTACATGTATTCATTATTCTTGGTTGTTTAGAGGCATCTTGTAAGAATTATTGTTGCTACGTTACAGACAACATATGCTTATTATCCTTACATGTTTAAAGACACCATGTATCGATTATTCTTAATTGTTTTCCCGCCAATATTTGTGGAACATCATTGCTTGTTTACAGACTACATGTATTCATTATTCTTGGTTGTTTAGAGGCATCTTGTAAGAATTATTGTTGCTACGTTACAGACAACATATGCGTATTAACCTTACATGTTTAAAGACACCATGTATCGATTATTCTTAATTGTTTTCCCGCCAATGTTAGTGGAACATCATTGCTAGTTTACAGAGAACAAACATTGCTTGTTTACAAACAACATGCATGAATTATCCTCTCTTGTTTAGAGACAACATGTTCGGATTATTCTTACGTGTTGAGAGACACCATGTGTGGATTATTCTTCTGTTTTTACAGAAACCGAATACTGGTTTTTCTTGCTTGTTTACGGACAACGTGTATGAATTATTCTCGCTTGTTTACATACATTATGTGTGATTTATTCTTGCGTGTTAACAGATAATGTATTGATCATTCATGTGTGTTTACAGACATGTGTGAAATATTCTTTTTCATTTACAGTCAAGTACGGATTTCATGATGTAACACAAATAACACTATATAATACAAATTTTGTTCCTGGATAGTATGTGTTATTTCTTAATTACTTATGTTGTAAAGGAACAGAAAATGACCATTATTCCCTTCAAACTTTGCTTTTGTGACCTGGATAATGTAATTTAGTAATTAACCTATTTTCTTTGAAAAAACGGGCAAATTTGTACATTTTCATTCACATAAGGTCTGAATAAAACAACACACGAATAAAGATTTACATGTATTTATTCTAAAGTTACAGAGAAATGTTTAGAAGTGAGTAGATTTTCGAGCTTTGAGACTGTAATGTAAATCACTTTCACGTATTAGCTACCAAATATAGTCTACTATCATGTTTTCGTTATACACTTCCAGATCACAAAAGCTAAGTTTGAAAAAAAAATAGGTATTTTCCATTTACTTTAGGCCTAATCAATTGGGAAATAACACTTTCTGCCCAGGAACAAGAAAAAGTAAACATTTTGTTACAAAGTGCTATTCATGCTTGTGTGTGGACAACATTTGTGTTTCATTCGTACTTTTTTATAGACATGTTGCTATTGCGGCAAAAGAGCACGAATGAGGAACTAGCTTGACCACATTAGCCATTAGACCATGCCCTGTCTATTACTAAACCAAAGCCAATAAGAGTGATAAGTGTAACAGTAACATCCACATCCTGGTGTTGGTATGTTTTCTAACAGTTGTATTTGTGTTTATGAACAATATAATGTAAGATGTTAGTTTAGTCTAGTTGCGGGGCAAGTAGTAACCAAACTTTAGCTTTATACCAAACCAATTACTAACCCTCGTCTTAAAAAACGAATATCGAACCTTGAATTCAAAGGCACAGTAATGTTAAGTGAATGCTATTATGTTCTAGGCTTTATGGCTTAACTGTGATTCGTTTGCAGATCTTGATCTGCTTGAAGAAGGTGATTGGACAGTAATCCGTGATTGAACAATAATCTGTGATTGAACAGTAATCTGTGATTGAACAATAATCTGTGATTGGACAGTAATCTGTGATTGCCGCGCTGTTTCACTGTGCAACAGATTGTAATTGGCTCATTTTCACTTTGGCTATTTCTCGTGCTGTACAAGAGGTTCTGATTGGAAATTTACTTAATTGTCATGCCGTATGCTGGTTCAAGTGATTTAAATGTGCACAAACGTGAATTTTTGTGTATTTTATGTTTTTTTAAGATATAATAATAGACGACCCTTTAGTATGCGTTTTACATCTGAAGTTCTTGGATAATTTGTTCGAATCCCGGTCGCACCAAACATGCTCGCTCTTTCAGTCGTGGGGGCGTTATAAAGTCACGGTCAATCCCACTATTCGTTGGTAAAAAAGTAGTCCAAGAATTGGCGGTGGGTGGTGATGACTAGCTGCCTTCCCTCTAGTCTTACACTGCTAAATTAGGGACGGCTGGCACAGATAGCCCTCGAGTAGCTTTGCGCGAAATTCAAAACAATCTTGGATAATTCGATTAGTTATTATTGTACATTTTTAAAAATTAATTTGTTTCAGCGTCTCGAATTTGGTCCAGTTTAAGATTGTTAAGTGTCTGTACTCCGTAGAGAAATGCATGTGGGAAGCCCTAACGTGCACGTGTCAGATTCAGTGACAATCCGTCCAGCGTTTCAAGCGCGCAAATTTAGAAACGGATTTCTGTAAAATCGTGGTTTACACACAAAATTTCCATTTCTCTAACTGGTAATTACTTCTACCTATTGTTACATTGTTTATGATTTTTTTACTGTAGAATACATTAATTATTGCAAACTGCTTCTAATAAAATATTAATGTTGATTAATTATAATTAAACCATTTCTCACCTGCCTGTGAACTTTATAAGAAACAAATGATACTTATTAAAAACAACAACTTAAACCCGAACTCCAGGAGGTGTCGCTACTGAATATTGGTTCTAATTTTTTAAATTTGATTTTCATTTAGAGGCAGACTATGAGGTTGTGTACCCTAAAGTGCATCATGTCACCCGTGACCGAAGGAGCTTAGATCAGACAGAAGTTCTGATGACCATACGTAAAGACAACACTACCCTATACGTCCAGTTGAACCCAAATACTGACCTCACACTTCCAAACCTAACAGTTTCTATCACGCGCGTGGATGGAACGTCTGAGTCCTTCCAACCATCTGTGTTGTCCTCAGATGACCCTTGTTTGTTCACGGGCCGCATTATTAACGATAACGGGGGACAGGTAGCTTTGTCAACGTGTGATGATGATGGGAAAATGGTATGTTTGTATTACAGTTTTACTTCGTTATGATTAACGTGATCGCATAAAAACTGTGGTTTATCTTAGTGTCGTTGTTGTGGTTAGTTTATATTGCATTACCAACTTCTCTAGTTATTAACATCTTTCTTGCTGTTGTGGTCAGTTTATTTTGTGTTATGAACTTCTTCAGTTACTAATATTTCTATTACTGTTATGGTCAGTTTATTCTGTGTTATGAAATTCAGTTATAAAATCTCTCTTACTGTCGTGGTCAGTGTATTTTGTATGATGAACTTCTTCAGGTATTAACATCTCTCTTCCTGTCGTGGTCAGTTTATTTTGTGTTATGAACTTCTTTAGTTATTAAATTCTCTCTTTCTGTCATGGTCAGTTTATTTTACATTATGAAATTTTTTAGTTTTTAACATCTCTCTAAAACACTCTATATTTCTATAGATTATCTGTTTATCATTAAAAACAGTTTCCTTCACAGTTATAGTCTACCATGTTTACGATGTTTCCATGGTGTTTGTCAACAACAGGGTGTCTTTTGTGTTGGTAGAGCCAATAGTTTAGGGTATATTTTGTGTGAGTAATGCCAATAGTTTAGGGTATCTTTAGTTATAGCAGCTTCAATCTTTTACAGTTTCTTTTGTGTTGGTAGGGCTAATCTTTGAGGGTTTGTTTTGTGTTGGTAGGGCCAATCTCTGAAGGTATATTTTGTGTTGGTAGAGCCAATCTCTGAGGGTATATTTTGTGTTGATAGAGCCGGTCATTTTGTTCTTGGACTTCTTATTGTATCTTATAAAAACAGATATTATTGAGAGAAGGCCAGTGTACCATCTATGTAATAATATTATATTTAATACAAAAAATTATTTCTGTTAAGTTGCTTCAAAATGATAGAAATTTCAAATAATTTGCAACAATTTCTCTTAGTAGTTAATGTTTTAACGACATATTTTACAAATTTTAATATACATATATTAAACATGAGTTTCTGTGTACGATTAGTAAATATTGTTACTACAAGTGTTGCCTTACTTAACATTATTTTCTTTTCCTATAGTATGGTATCGTGTCTACGCCAGATGGCGTTTATACTTTACAGCCAGTGTCACAGAAAGTTCGAAGATCAGTCGCTGCTAACGACGACAGTTATCCACATACTCTCATCAGATACAGCAACAAAGACAGTTTTTGTGGACTCGATGGAAACGGTATTAATTTCTTGACTTATATAGAGGGCGCTTTTTATTTTCGAAATAAAATGTAGAAAATATACGTTTCGTATTTCACAAAAAGTTGTTGTATCAGTTAAACAAAACTTTTCCAATAAAACTGCAGTGAAATATGCAATCTGAGAGTTGAGTGTACGAATCCCCGTCTCACAAAACATGCTCACCCTCTCAGCACTGGGGCCATTTTATTGTCATGATCAATCCACCTATTCGTTTGTAAAAAATATGACCTTCATTTTGTTAAAAGCACTGTTTCAAGTGGGTGTCAGCTTTTCTATTAAAAGCCGTACCCTGGATTAGAGACTAACTGGTAATTAGGCCTTATTTTCAAATTATATTTGTATGGATTGGTTTCAGTTCACGTGACTTTATGGTCGTATAAACGCATACTTTACCAAGACTGATAATAAAAGTTATAAACATTGGTTTGTAAGTAAAGAACTGGCACTGTGTGTTTTGATTAACTCATTCAACTTTAGTACTAATAAACATTATAGAATGAACAACGATCTCTTGTCTCCTGGGTTTCATTGGAAGACGTTATGAAAAGACTTTCTCCGAGACGTTTTCAACTCATAATTCGCCCACGTATCTGACGAGCCCTACGATTACAATTCCTAAAAGCTAAAAGCGTAATATTCGGATCTATGACTGTAAAGTAAGAGATTGACTGATAAGTACAGAACCTAACGAAATAATACCTGATAAATACAGAACCTAACGAAATAATACCTAATAAATACAGAACCTAACGAAATAATACCTGATAAATACAAAACCTAACGAAATAATACCTGATAAATACAAAACCTAACGAAATAATACCTGATAAATACAAAACCTAACGAAATAATACCCAATAAATAAATACAGAACCTAGCGAAATAATACCTGATAAATAAATACAGAACTTAACAAAATAATACCTGATAATTTCAGAACCTAATGAAATAATACCTGATATATTCAGAACCTAATGAAATAATACCTGATATATTCAGAACCTTTCATCGTAAAACATTCTATCTATTTTTATGTAGATGGTGGATTGAGAACAAGAAATGACGTCTTACGCAACAAGAAAAACCGGAGGAGAAGACAAACTACTGGACAAAAAGTAATAGAACTTGGAGTATTTGCGGACAAGGCCCTTTATGACAGTTATGTGAGAAAATATCCCACAAACGCACAAGACCAGCTTACCAAAGCTATGCTTTCAATAATCAACCAGGTAAGTAATTAGATCTAATGTTGTTTATCCTTCAAACGAAGAAGATCAGCTCACCAACACTGTTCTTCCACTGATCAACCAGATAAGTAATTAGGGCCAATGTTGTTTATTCTTCAAACGTAGAAGATCAACTCACCAACACTGTTCTTCCATTAATCAATCAGATAAGTAATTAGGGCTAAAGTTGTTTATCCTTCAAACGTAGAAGATCAGCTCACCAACACTGTTCTTCCATTCATCAATCAGGTAAGTAATTAGGTCTAATGTTGTTTATCCTTCAAACGTAGAAGATCAGCTCACCAACACTGTTCTTTCATTAATCAATCAGGTAAGTAATTAGGGCCAATGTTGTTTATCCTTCAAACGTAGAAGATCAGCTCACCAACACTGTTCTTCCACTGATCAACCAGATAAGTAATTAGGGCCAATGTTGTTTATCCTTCAAACGTAGAAGATCAGCTCACCAACACTGTTCTTCCATTAATCAATCAGGTAAGTAATTAGGACTAATGTTGTTTATCCTTCAAACGTAGAAGATCAGCTCACCAACACTGTTCTTCCACTGATCAACCAGGTAAGTAATTAGGGCCAATGTTGTTTATCCTTCAAACGTAGAAGATCAGCTCACCAACACTGTTCTTCCATTAATCAATCAGGTAAGGGCCAATGTTGTTTACCTACAGTGTTGGACTTTTTTTAAAAAAGTAGTTATTAATATTTTTAGGAATTACAGAATGCTTAACTTTTGAGAGAAATCAACAGATTCAATAGTTTATATACGAGATTTACTACATGGCCAAAAGTATGTGGACATCACTTCTAATTAGTGGAATCGACTATTTCAGACACACCCATTGCTAACAGGTGCGTAAAATCAAGCATATAGTCATGTAATGATCACAGACAAACATTGGCAGTAGAATGGATCATACTGCAAAGCTCAGTGATTTTCAACGTGGCACTGTCATAGGATGCCACCTTTCCAAAAAGTCAGTTGATCAAATTTCTGACCTGCTAGAGATGACCCGGTCAACTGTAAGTGCTATTATTGTGAAGCGGAAACGTCTTGGAACAACAACAACTCAGCCACGAAGCGGTAGGTCACACAAGCTCAGAGAACGGGACCACCGAGTGCCAAACAGCCTCTGGAAGCAACGTCAGCACAATAACTGTTCGTCAGGAGCTTCATGACGTTGTAGAGAATTCCAACTTTGTAGCAACAGTTTGGAGAGGGCCCTTTTTTTGTTTCAGCATGACGATGACCCCTTGCACAAAGCGAGGTTCATAAAGACATGGTTTGCCGAGGTTGGAGTGGAAGAACTTGACTTATCTACACAGAGCCCTAACCTCAACACTATCGAACACTTTTGGAATGAATTGGAACGTCGACTGCGAGCTAGGCCTTCTCGCCTGACCTCACTGATGCTCTTGTGGCTGAATATGAGCAAAATCCCGCAGCCATGTTCCAAAATCTAGTGAAAAGCCTTCCCAGTAGAGTGGAAGCTGTTATATCAGCGAAGGGGAGACCAACATACTTTTGGCTATGTAGTGTATTATTGACATTAATTGGTTATGATAATCTGCATGTGTTTATTTTGTGTTGGTAGATGGCATTATTATAATTTATTGATGTTTAATTATATTGTTGTTGTAATTTAGATGTTTGCAAGAGAGCGCATGATGTGACGAACGAGAAAGTTCATAAAAGTAATCCTAAATTCTAGAAACTTCCCCTAATTGGTGAAAGTGAGTGTTAAGAATAGATACAAGTACGTAATGACGAGAAAACCTACTTGTAGAGAAAAATATATGTTTGAAAACGGCTGGTATGGATTGAGAAAATATTTATGTTGAGGAGCGAACAACGTTTCGACCTTCTTCGGTCATTGTCAGGTGCACAAAGGTCGAAACGTTGTTCGCTCTTTAACATAAATATTTTCTCAATTCATACCAGCCGTTTTTAAATATATAGATACAAGTACTCAATGATTGAATAGATGATGTTCGAAAGAAGATTGATAGATGGAATTATTTAGTAATAATTAGAATTTGTGTCAGATAAGGAGCTGATGAATATTGGTTATCAATCATAGAAATTTATGTTAAATGTTCTTATATAATTATTTAGGTCCACACTGAATGCAGAATTTATGTTGAAAAGTTTGTTATCAACAGTTCTTATAATAATATTTTGTGTTTATATTATGAGCAATTTGTTAGCATTTAGTTTTAAACATTATTGGTGTTATTTTTGTTTTGTAGGTACATTTGATTTACAACTATGACTCTTTAGATCAAAAATTCAAAATCGTCATTGTGAAGCTACAAATTCTTTCGGGTGTAAGTATTATTTTATTCTTACTGCTGTACAAAACTCTCTCCAGCGATATAAATTACAGCACTTTTAGTTCCATGCTCAGGGTCACAATTAGTCATGGTTCAGTTGCACCAGGACGCCAGACAGTGAGTGTCCCCTGCTGCCAGTTTAATTCTCTTCTTTTCAAAATAAATCTTCATATTTTATATGTTATTTGTTCATTTCTTATTTTGTACAGACTATATCAATTTGACCGACCTCGTAACTACCATACAAAATTTGTAAAGGCTTAAGAAGCGATGATGAGAAGCCAGTTTTTTTCTTGAGAACCTCTGTGGAACAAGATGGTCAGTCAGATAAGTTTCAACAAAAAAATGTGTATATGATAATTTATCCAAAAAAAAATGTGTATGAAAACTACAACAGATATTATACCAACCTTGA
Source organism: Carcinoscorpius rotundicauda (assembly GCA_011833715.1). Taxonomy (NCBI): domain Eukaryota; kingdom Metazoa; phylum Arthropoda; class Merostomata; order Xiphosura; family Limulidae; genus Carcinoscorpius; species Carcinoscorpius rotundicauda. The sequence continues at coordinate 172,432,094 of CM022392.1, forward strand.
AGATTTATCTAAGGATATTGTTGCAAGGCAAATGAAACTACTTGAATAAAATGAAAAGGTTAAATATGACAGTGTTTTGGTATAAATATTCTTCGAAGATTTGATGCAACAAGTGTGAACTTCAAGGAAAGAATCTTGATTTGTCTACTGCTGTACAGCTTATGAGTTCTTTGAAGGAATATATAAATTCACTGTTTGAATAATTCAATGAAATCGAAAATCAATATTATCAGCTTTTAGTAAACGTGAGATTTTTATAAAACTGGTAAATTATGAGATTATTTTAATCTGGAACAAGTTTATACATGTAGTTTACAAGTTACAAGTGTGCTGGGGAAATCGTTTTGCTGTATATAAAATTACAGATATGAAGTTTGGTGTTCTATTTAATTTGAAAAACCAAAACTTCAGTTAAAATATTAGGATATATATACTCTCTATAGGCCTAAACAGCTTTTTTCCCGATGAAGTGATAGAGTTTGGGAAAGTTTTGATTGTGAAACACCATCTGCCCAACAACACATCAAAGGAATCAGAATAAAACAACAACTCGGATCTGTTTTTCCTGTGTTGATATCACATTATGAATGTACTTGTGTCTGCCAGGTACGAATACCAGGGGGAACGTTTTCTAAAATGTCCAAAGTAAAAAATGAATGTTTCGATGTTAAATGAACGTTTAAATACCCTTTTCTTGCTCACGATAGAAAGAGCATTGTTTAGTTAAATACATTATGAAGATGCAGTTAAATAGAATCCTTCCGCCAAAGCAAGAAAAAATAGATTTTAGGATAATATTTTGGCATGATTCAGCAATGTTGTACAATAACGATACTGATTTTTGTGTAACTCATTCATTTTCAGTTGCCATGTTGTACAAGTAAGTTATTATAATTGTTTAATTTTAATATCTCATCTTTAAAAGTTCGATTCATCACATTTTAATTTATTTTAAATATTTAACTCATTCAGTAATTAATTTAATATGTATTAATTATAATTAACTTCAAATTTCCATGTGCCCTATTCAAGGGATTTCAATGAATCTGAGAAGCGTAGCATTGCCAGATGGTTAAGGCAATCCGAGGGTCGAGAGTTCTAGTCACCAAATATGCCTGCCCTTTCAGCCGTTGAGTCGTTATAAAGTGACGGTCAATCCCACTATTCGTTAGTAAAAGAGTTGGTGGTGTGTGCTAAATTAGGGACGGCTAGCGCAGATAGCCCTCGTGTAACTTTTCGCGAAATTCAAACCAAACCAAACTACCTGAATGTGATGTTGCCTGTGGTCAGGAAACGTTAGATAATTCGTTAAATAGTTAACTGATAAATAAACAGTTAAGTGTAATTACTGTATATTTTAATGTTAAAGTAATTGTTTCGGTCAAGCTTTATTTTGTTATTTAGCTGAAATAAAAACATTAATAGCAACAGTTCGAATTTGTTTGTCAAGAGTTTGTTTTATATATTTAGTTCATATTTAAATGTTAGTTGATTATTGTACTGGACAGAATGAACCGGCTACGGCAGGTGGAGACATTGACAAATACTTGGATAACTTCTGTTTATGGCAAGACCAAATTAATCCTTCCTCATCTTCAAAGGAACACTGGGATTACGCCATCATGCTGACCGGGTATGTCACTGTGGATGTTTCTTTTAGAAGTGCACAAAACTATAAGCACGTGACTAAGAAAGTTTCACTTTTTAGCAGTTTCTTTATTTTGTTTCTCATAAGCAGTGGGTCGAGGGTAACTCATCGAATTAAAATAAATCGATTTTTTTGCAACGCAAAGAAAGCCTGTGTGAAATAGTCTTGAAGTTATAATTCAGTTCAGAAAGTTCACCAATGGGAAACTTTCACAGTTGATGAAATCGTATCAGAATGTAAGTGTTGTGTTCCTGTAGTTCTAGCTCTATGTAAGGTAAATGTTGTGTTCCTGTAGTTCTAGCTCTATGTAAGGTAAATGTTGTGTTCCTGTAGTTCTAGCTGTATGTAAGGTAAGTGTTGTGTTCCTATAGTTCTAGCTGTATGTAAGGTAAGTGTTGTGTTCCTATAGTTCTAGCTGTATGTAAGGTAAGTGTTGTGTTCCTATAGTTCTAGCTGTATGTAAGGTAAGTGTTGTGTTCCTATAGTTCTAGCTGTATGTACGGTAAGTGTTGTATTCCTATAGTTCTAGCTGTATGTACGGTAAGTGTTGTATTCCTATAGTTCTAGCTGTATGTAAGGTAAGTGTTGTATTCCTATAGTTCTAGCTGTATGTAAGGTCAGAGTTGTGTCTCACATGATAATAGAAATTAATTATATGTTAAATGCAAGTTTCCTGAACTTAGTTTTAAGTAAAGAAACGTATTGTTAGGTTTAACAATAACTTCTCTATCACTATTAACTTATATTGGTAAAGTCTCCTGTCCTGAACTTAGTTTTAAGTAAAGAAACGCATTGTTAGGTTTAACAATAACTTCTCTATCACTATTAACTTATATTGGTAAAGTCTCCTGTCCTGAACTTAGTTTTAAGTAAAGAAACGCATTGTTAGGTTTAACAATAACTTCTCTATCACTATTAACTTATATTGGTAAAGTCTCCTGTCCTGAACTTAGTTTTAAGTAAAGAAACGCATTGTTAGGTTTAACAATAACTTCTCTATCACTGTTAACTTATATTGGTAAAGTCTCCTGTCCTGAACTTAGTTTTAAGTAAAAAAACGCATTGTTAGGTTTAACAATAACTTCTCTATCACTGTTAACTTATATTGGTAAAGTCTCCTGTCCTGAACTTAGTTTTAAGTAAAGAAACGCATTGTTAGGTTTAACAATAACTTCTCTATCACTATTAACCACGTAATCTCAGTAAACATACTTTATTGGAATTAGACGTAGACAGTTTTCTTTTTATACTTTCAGATTAGACGTGTTCAAGAACGGGAATAAAAAGGTTATAGGTAAGATACCGTATTGTACTTCAATAAACACATATACCATATTGTACTTCAATAAACACATGCCGTATTGTACTTCAATAAACACATATACCGTATTGTACTTCAATAAACACATATACCGTATTGTACTTCAATAAACACATATACCATGTTGTACTTCAATAAACACATATACCGTATTGTACTTCAATAAACACATATAACGTATTGTACTTCAGTAAAAACATACCGTATTGTACTTCAATAAATACATTTCACTATAATAATTTGTATTTTAATTATTGTTAATTTGAATGAAAAATGAACTTAGAAATGTGCGTATTTTTCTTTAAATCAAAGTCACAAAGGGAATCGAACCCCTTATTTTGGTAAAAACTCACCACTGTTTTAGCGGGGTACGAAAGAATTATTTTTCTGAGATAAATGCTTCTTTCATGTAACGTGTGATACAAGTGATTATGAGTACGCTAAGAATATTAAACTGTCGAGCGTTGTATTGTTGTCTACCGATGAGGTGGTAATATGGTAATAGAACAAACTTTGTTGAGTATTGATATACGTTTTACGTTTACAGCTGTGTAATATTTGACCTACACTGCGCGCACACAAAACACAAATTAACAAGCAGCGGCCGGAATGCCACATTAATAAAAATACCGTCAGTTACAGTGTAACATGTCACTGTATTGGTTATAATACTGTGTAATGACAGCATCAGGATGTCATGATAACACGTGTTTCTCACTTTGTTGTTCCTTTTTGTAACATGTCACTGTATTGGTGGTGAAAATACGTCATCGGTTATAATACTGTGTAATGACAGCATCAGGATGTCATGATAACACGTGTTTCTCACTTTGTTGTTCCTTTTTGTAACATGTCACTGTATTGGTGGTGAAAATACGTCATCGGTTATAATACTGTGTAATGACAGCATCAGGATGTCATGATAACACGTGTTTCTCACTATGTTGTTCCTTTTTGAGTGTTTTACTTTGAGTAGTTTACTGTTTTATTTCAAGTTGATGGTCTATGTCTCTTTTATTTCAAAGTTCGATGTCGTTTTTTGTGCTCGACTTCAGGTATTTCACACCCACCATTTAGGTCAACAGTTCTATTTTTAGTGTTTTACGTCAATTTGTTGCTCTGTTTTTGGTAATTCACGTCTATCTGCTGCTCTGTTTTAGGTATTTCACGTCAATTTGTTGCTCTGTTTTGAATGTTTCGCATAAATCTGCTGCTCTGTTTTTGGTATTTCACGTCAATCTGCTGCTCTGTTTTGGGTATTTCACGTCAATCTGTTACTCTGTTTTGGGTGTTTCACGTCAACCTGTTACTATGTTATTGGTGTTTTACGTCAATCTGTTGCTCTGATTTTGGGTGTTTTACGTCAATCTGTTGCTCTGTTTTGGGTATTTTACGTCAATCTGCTGTTCTGTGCTGGGTATTTCACGTCAGTCTGTTACTGTTTTGGGTATTTCACGTCAGTCTGTTACTGTTTTGGGTATTTCACGTCAGTCTGTTGCTCTGTTTTGGGTGCTTCACGTTCGTTTGTCGCTTAGTTTAGGGTGCTTCACGTCGGTGTGTTGAATCATTATTAAAAGGTGCTTATATAATAATTAATAATTGCATTTCTTTATTATTACTGCTTCTGTACTTCCTGTGTTATTTACAGTGTAGTTTTATTTTTTTTTATTTTTTAAATTTTCTTTAACACAGACTGCCATGTTAAAACTTGGAATACAAATACGAATAATAAAATGTAAAATAATTGTGTTGTGTTTGTTCTGTATTTATTCACAAAGAGAGTTTGTTTGTTTAGAATTAAGCACAAAGCTACACAATGGGTCATCTGTGCTCCGCCCACCACGTGTATTGAAACACGGTTTGTAGCGGTGTGAATCCCCAGACATGCCGCTGTGTCACTGTGTTCACAAAAAAAATACCATCTTGTGATACAGGTGTTTCGAAGGGCAAATAACACCATTGATTATTTTGATTTCTTCAGTATATAAGTGGAGAAAGAAAACAAATGTTTTCTCTCTCGACTCAGGAATTTGTCTGTTGAGAGTGACGAATACTGCCAGTTTAGAAACTGTTTTGTCACTTCCTTCATTCTGTTGCTTTTTTATTCGCGCGTTTTTAAAATCTGTGTCATCATTGTCTCTATTATTTTGTTCACGTGCTACCATAGGTTTAGCTTGGGTGAACGGCATGTGTCGCAGTGAATACTCGTGTTCGATTAGCGAGGGTGGAACATTCGAAGCGGGTTTTGTGATCGCTCACGAAATGGGACACAGGTAGGTTAAAACAGGAAACTTATATGTAGATTACAATTAAAGATCTTTGATAAAATCAAAAACTTTCTTGTTTCGCCAAAACTAATAATGTTTTTCATAAGTTATTCTAATGTTTCACTCGATTTATATATTTCGATCGCATGAGTATATAATTAGATATCAAACCTGTAATAAAGTTTGTAAATAGATACAAAAACTAAAAGAAAACTGAACAATGTATTGAGAATAAATGTGATAATTTAGAAATGTCTTATATTTATTCTTTAAAATAATGGTTATAATTTAGAAATGTCTTATATTTATTCTTTAAAATAATGGTGATAATTTAGAAATGTCATATTTATTTTTTAAAATAATGGTGATAATTAGAAATGTCTTATATTTATTATTCCATGACAAGTGTCAAAATTCTGTTGTCGAAAATCGCGAAAATTATTTGTTAACAGCTTAGAGAAACTGAATACAAGTTTACAAGTTCTCTGTGTTTGCTCTGCTGTAGTTTGGGTGTTCAACATGATGGCGACGGTAATACGTGTAACAGAGACGAGTATCTAATGTCACCAAAAACCGGAGCTGGGAAGGTGAAGTGGTCAACGTGTAGTAATTCTTACATGAAGACGTTCCTAGGGTAAATATACTCTTACATGAAGACGTTTCTAGGGTAAATATACTCTTACATGAAGACGTTTCTAGGGTAAATATACTCTTGCATGAAGACGTTTCTAGGGTAAATATACTCTTGCATGAAAACATTCCTAGGATTAATATACTCTTACATGAAGATGTTCCTAGGGTAAATATACTCTTACATGAAGACGTTCCTAGGGTAAATATACTCTTACATGAAAACATTCCTAGGATTAATATACTCTTACATGAAGACGTTCCTAGGGTAAATATACTCTTACATGAAGACGTTCCTAGGGTAAATATACTCTTACATGAAAACATTCCTAGGATTAATATACTCTTACATGAAGACGTTCCTAGGGTAAATATACTCTTACATGAAGACGTTCCTAGGGTAAATATACTCTTACATGAAAACATTCCTAGGATTAATATACTCTTACATGAAGACGTTCCTAGGGTAAATATACTCTTACATGAAGACGTTCCTAGGGTAAATATACTCTTACATGAAAACATTCCTAGGATTAATATACTCTTACATGAAGACGTTCCTAGGGTAAATATACTCTTACATGAAAACATTCCTAGGATTAATATACTCTTACATGAAAACATTCCTAGGGTAATGTGTTTATTTTTGGAAGTAACAAACTAAAGTGAAATATCTCTCAGAAAACTATTTTAAAATGTGTCATCATTACGCCTCACACATGTAATGTAGAAATGAGAAAAACAAAGTAACAAACCTTTGTGAGGTGTTTGTTGATAGACAGGGCTGGGGGAGCTGCCTCAAGGACGGTTCCTCCCCACCTTCTGCAGGCCTTAACCACCAAGCTAATGGCCTACCAGGTCAACAGTATTCCCTGACACAGCAGTGCAAGTTAGCCCTTGGGTCTGACCACACGCCCTTCCAGACCTCTGAAACTCCATTTAACGTAAGTTTTATATAGGAGTAAATTTATTCCATTATCTGTTAAACATAACGTTTAGACAGCGTGTTGAACGTTGTGTCTAATGACGTCTTTACAAATGTTTTTGTATGTTTAGGTTGTCATGTATTTAGAGTGTGTTTTTGTGTATTTAAGTTGTTATGTATTTCAACTAACCAAAACCTGGTCGTGTTTATGTTACACAGAACGTGTGTAAAGAGTTGTGGTGTAGACGGTCAAGCTGGGCGCAAGCAGCTCATCCCGCACTGGACGGTAGCCCGTGTGGTAACGGAAAGGTCAGTTATTCTCATTAATATATGTAGTTTTAACTATAGCCCTTGTGGTAACGGAAAGGTCAATTATTCTCATTAATATATGTAGTTTTGACAATAGCCCTTGTGGTAACGGAAAGGTCAATTATTCTCATTAATATATGTAGTTTTGACAATAGCCCTTGTGGTAACGGAAAGGTCAGTTATACTCATTAATATATGTGGTTTTAATAATAGCCCTTGTGGTAACGGAAAGGTCAGTTATTCTCATTAATATATGTAGTTTTAACTATAGCCCTTGTGGTAACGGAAAGATCAATTATTCTCATTAATATATGTGGTTTTAATAATAGTCCTTGTGGTAACGGAAAGGTCAATTATTCTCATTAATATATGTAGTTTTGACAGTAGCCCTTGTGGTAACGGAAAGTCAATTATCTCATTAATATATGTAGTTTTAACAATAGCCCTTGTGGTAACGGAAAGGTCATTTATTCTCATTAATATATGTAGTTTTAACTATAGCCCTTGTGGTAACGGAAAGGTCAATTATTCTCATTAATATATGTAGTTTTAATAATAGCCCTTATGGTAACGGAAAGTTCAATTATCTCATTAATATATGTAGTTTTAACAATAGCCCTTGTGGTAACGGAAAGTCAATTATCTCATTAATATATGTAGTTTTAACAATAGCCCTTGTGGTAACGGAAAGGTCATTTATTCTCATTAATATATGTAGTTTTAACTATAGCCCCTGTGGTAACGGAAAGGTCAATTATTCTCATTAATATATGTAGTTTTAATAATAGCCCTTGTGGTAACGGAAAGGTCAGTTATTCTCATTAATATATGTAGTTTTAACTATAGCCCTTGTGGTAACGGAAAGATCAATTATTCTCATTAATATATGTGGTTTTAATAATAGCCCTTGTGGTAACAGAAAGGTCAATTATTCTCATTAATATATGTAGTTTTGACAGTAGCCCTTGTGGTAACGGAAAGTCAGTTATTCTCATTAATATATGTAGTTTTGACAATAGCCCTTGTGGTAACGGAAAGGTCAATTATTCTCATTAATATATGTAGTTTTGACAATAGCCCTTGTGGTAACGGAAAGGTCAGTTATTTTCATTAATATATGTAGTTTTAATAATAGCCCTTGTGGTAACGGAAAGGTCAGTTATTCTCATTAATATATGTGGTTTTAATAATAGCCCTTGTGGTAACGGAAAGGTCAGTTATTCTCATTAATATATGTAGTTTTAACTATAGCCCTTGTGGTAACGGAAAGATCAATTATTCTCATTAATATATGTGGTTTTAATAATAGTCCTTGTGGTAACGGAAAGGTCAATTATTCTCATTAATATATGTAGTTTTGACAGTAGCCCTTGTGGTAACGGAAAGTCAATTATCTCATTAATATATGTAGTTTTAACAATAGCCCTTGTGGTAACGGAAAGGTCATTTATTCTCATTAATATATGTAGTTTTAACTATAGCCCTTGTGGTAACGGAAAGGTCAATTATTCTCATTAATATATGTAGTTTTAATAATAGCCCTTGTGGTAACGGAAAGGTCATTTATTCTCATTAATATATGTAGTTTTAACTATAGCCCTTGTGGTAACGGAAAGATCAATTATTCTCATTAATATATGTGGTTTTAATAATAGCCCTTGTGGTAACGGAAAGGTCAATTATTCTCATTAATATATGTAGTTTTTATAATAGCCCTTGTGGTAACGGAAAGGTCAATTATTCTCATTAATATATATAGTTTTAACAATAACCCATGTGGTAACGGAAAGGTCAGTTATTCTCATTAATATATGTAGTTTTGACAATAGTCTTTGTCGTAACGGAAAGGTCAATTAATTTCATTAATATATGTAGTTTGACAATAGCCCTTGTGGTAACGGAAAGGTCAATTATTCTCATTAATATATGTAGTTTTGACAATAGTCTTTGTCGTAACGGAAAGGTCAATTAATTTCATTAATATATGTAGTTTGACAATAGCCCTTGTGGTAACGGAAAGGTCATTTATGCTCATTAATATATGTAGTTTTAACTATAGCCCTTGTGGTAACGGAAAGGTCAATTATTCTCATTACTATATGTAGTTTTAACAGTAGCCCTTGTGGTAACGGAAAGTCAGTTATTCTCATTAATATATGTAGTTTTGACAATAGCCCTTGTGGTAACGGAAAGGTCAATTATTCTCATTAATATATGTAGTTTTAACTATAGCCCTTGTGGTAACGGAAAGGTCAATTATTTTCATTAATATATGTAGTTTTGACAATATTCTTTGTCGTAACGGAAAGGTCAATTAATTTCATTAAGATATGTAGTTTTAACTATAGCCCTTGTGGTAACGGAAAGGTCAATTATTCTCATTAATATATGTAGTTTTAATGATAGCCCTTGTGGTAACGGAAAGGTCAATTATTCTCATTAATATATGTAGTTTTAACAATAACCCATGTGGTAACGGAAAGGTCAATTATTCTCATTAATATATGTAGTTTTGACAATAGTCTTTGTCGTAACGGAGAGGTCAATTATTCTCATTAATATATGTAGTTTGACAATAGCCCTTGTGGTAACGGAAAGGTCAATTATTCTCATTAATATATGTAGTTTTAACTATAGCCCTTGTGGTAACGGAAAGGTCAATTATTTTCATTAATATATGTAGTTTTGACAGTAGCCCTTGTGGTAACGGAAAGGTCAATTATTCTCATTAATATATGTAGTTTTAATAATAGCCCTTGTGGTAACGGAAAGGTCAATTATTCTCATTAATATATGTAGTTTTAACAATAACCCATGTGGTAACGGAAAGGTCAATTATTCTCATTAATATATGTAGTTTTGACAATAGTCCTTGTGGTAACGGAAAGGTCAATTAATTTCATTAATATATATAGTTTGACAATAGCCCTTGTGGTAACGAAAAGTCAATTATTCTCATTAATATATGTAGTTTTGACAATAGCCCTTGTGGTAACGGAAAGGTCAGTTATTCTCATTAATATATGTGGTTTTAATAATAGCCCTTGTGGTAACGGAAAGGTCAGTTATTCTCATTAATATATGTAGTTTTAACTATAGCCCTTGTGGTAACGGAAAGATCAATTATTCTCATTAATATATGTGGTTTTAATAATAGTCCTTGTGGTAACGGAAAGGTCAATTATTCTCATTAATATATGTAGTTTTGACAGTAGCCCTTGTGGTAACGGAAGGTCAATTATCTCATTAATATATGTAGTTTTAACAATAGCCCTTGTGGTAACGGAAAGGTCAATTATTCTCATTAATATATGTAGTTTTAACTATAGCCCTTGTGGTAACGGAAAGGTCAATTATTCTCATTAATATATGTAGTTTTAATAATAGCCCTTGTGGTAACGGAAAGTTCAATTATCTCATTAATATATGTAGTTTTAACAATAGCCCTTGTGGTAACGGAAAGGTCATTTATGCTCATTAATATATGTAGTTTTAACTATAGCCCTTGTGGTAACGGAAAGGTCAATTATTCTCATTAATATATGTAGTTTTAATAATAGCCCTTGTGGTAACGGAAAGGTCAGTTATTCTCATTAATATATGTAGTTTTAACTATAGCCCTTGTGGTAACGGAAAGATCAATTATTCTCATTAATATATGTGGTTTTAATAATAGCCCTTGTGGTAACGGAAAGGTCAATTATTCTCATTAATATATGTAGTTTTGACAGTAGCCCTTGTGGTAACGGAAAGTCAATTATTTCATTAATATATGTAGTTTTAACAATAGCCCTTGTGGTAACGGAAAGGTCATTTATTCTCATTAATATATGTAGTTTTAACTATAGCCCCTGTGGTAACGGAAAGGTCAATTATTCTCATTAATATATGTAGTTTTTATAATAGCCCTTGTGGTAACGGAAAGGTCAATTATTCTCATTAATATATATAGTTTTAACAATAACCCATGTGGTAACGGAAAGGTCAGTTATTCTCATTAATATATGTAGTTTTGACAATAGTCTTTGTCGTAACGGAAAGGTCAATTATTCTCATTAATATATGTAGTTTTGACAATAGTCTTTGTCGTAACGGAAAGGTCAATTATTCTCATTAATATATGTAGTTTTAACTATAGCCCTTGTGGTAACGGAGAGGTCAATTATTCTCATTAATATATGTAGTTTTGACAGTAGCCCTTGTGGTAACGGAAAGTCAGTTATTCTCATTAATATATGTAGTTTTGACAATAGTCTTTGTCGTAACGGAAAGGTCAATTATTCTCATTAATATATGTAGTTTTGACAATAGTCTTTGTCGTAACGGAAAGGTCAATTATTCTCATTAATATATGTAGTTTTAACTATAGCCCTTGTGGTAACGGAGAGGTCAATTATTCTCATTAATATATGTAGTTTTGACAGTAGCCCTTGTGGTAACGGAAAGTCAGTTATTCTCATTAATATATGTAGTTTTGACAATAGCCCTTGTGGTAACGGAAAGGTCAATTATTCTCATTAATATATGTAGTTTTAACAATAACCGATGTGGTAACGGAAAGGTCAGTTATTCTCATTAATATATGTAGTTTTGACAATAGTCTTTGTCGTAACGGAAAGGTCAATTAATTTCATTAATATATGTAGTTTGACAATAGTCTTTGTCGTAACGGAAAGGTCAATTATTCTCATTAATATATGTAGTTTTAACTATAGCCCTTGTGGTAACGGAAAGGTCAATTATTCTCATTAATATATGTAGTTTTGACAATAGTCTTTGTCGTAACGGAAAGGTCAATTAATTTCATTAATATATGTAGTTTGACAATAGCCCTTGTGGTAACGGAAAGGTCAATTATTCTCATTAATATATGTAGTTTTAACTATAGCCCTTGTGGTAACGGAAAGGTCAATTATTCTCATTAATATATGTAGTTTTGACAGTAGCCCTTGTGGTAACGGAAAGTCAGTTATTCTCATTAATATATGTAGTTTTGACAATAGCCCTTGTGGTAACGGAAAGGTCAATTATTCTCATTAATATATGTAGTTTTAACTATAGCCCTTGTGGTAACGGAAAGGTCAATTATTTTCATTAATATATGTAGTTTTGACAATATTCTTTGTCGTAACGGAAAGGTCAATGAATTTCATTAATATATGTAGTTTTAACTATAGCCCTTGTGGTAACGGAAAGGTCAATTATTCTCATTAATATATGTAGTTTTAATGATAGCCCTTGTGGTAACGGAAAGGTCAATTATTCTCATTAATATATGTAGTTTTAACAATAACCCATGTGGTAACGGAAAGGTCAATTATTCTCATTAATATATGTAGTTTTGACAATAGTCTTTGTCGTAACGGAGAGGTCAATTATTCTCATTAATATATGTAGTTTGACAATAGCCCTTGTGGTAACGGAAAGGTCAGTTATTCTCATTAATATATGTAGTTTTAACTATAGCCCTTGTGGTAACGGAAAGGTCAATTATTTTCATTAATATATGTAGTTTTGACAGTAGCCCTTGTGGTAACGGAAAGGTCAATTATTCTCATTAATATATGTAGTTTTAATAATAGCCCTTGTGGTAACGGAAAGGTCAATTATTCTCATTAATATATGTAGTTTTAACAATAACCCATGTGGTAACGGAAAGGTCAATTATTCTCATTAATATATGTAGTTTTGACAATAGTCCTTGTGGTAACGGAAAGGTCAATTAATTTCATTAATATATATAGTTTGACAATAGCCCTTGTGGTAACGAAAAGTCAATTATTCTCATTAATATATGTAGTTTTGACAATAGGCCTTGTGCTAATGGTAGCCCCTTTACATAGCTAAAAGTATTTCGTTGATCAAGTGTGCTAGTTTTAGATTGTTAAACATCTTTGTTTTATCGACTGTATTCGTTTTAAACAGTTAAATGTGTTTGATTATAGGCTGTAGAGATCAATAGGGGTGCAGAGACTAAAAACATTCTAAGTATTTAGTGTTAGCAAATGATGAAAACTGTTGGTATTAAAATGTATATTAAAGTTTGAGTTTTGAATCATATTAGCCACTGTCTGGCAAAAATTCAGACAAATATTACATACATATATAAAATAAAACTCTAATACTCGACATGTTGAAAAACACAAACAAATTAACTTCTTTGAGAGCATTGTTCATCGTTTGGCTTCAAATGTTGACCACTTTGTTCGTTCTATTTCTTTCATAATTTTTACCCATTTTTGTTAGAAATAACTTCAAAACGTGTGATGAGAAAACTCACACACACAAACAAAAGAAATATAGTGCGCGAGATGGTCAAACCCGTGTACTTTTTATTATTTTCTTACTTTAAGACGGTATAAAAAGCATACGAACCATTATGTGAAGAGTAATTAGTAGGCCTAACTTGCTATAAATCTGTGATTGTATTAGAGGATTTTAAATAGAATAGAAAGTCAAACGTCGAGCCAATGTTGAAAATCTAAACATTAATGTGTACAACAACAGTTATTGATTTTAAATACAATTTGGAAGTTACCTGACATTTCTAAAACGTTCTAATAGAAGGTCTGTTGTATAAGAACAAAATAAAGTTGTATTTCTCTTTACAGTGGTGTCGAGAAGGCAGTTGTGTATCTAACAGTGTCCAATCAACAAGCTCCAACAACAACAATAATGTCAAAAGTAACCCTCAGCCACCAACGGGTAGAAATAACCCGAGACAAACAAACTTCTATAACTTGTTAAATTCTGCTATTAATTTTTTCAGGAATTTCTTTGGTTGAAAAATTCTGTTCATTCGATATGAAAAAGAACGACCTCAGGCGTACAAACGTATTTTACTTTTGTTTTAGGTTCACCTAACGATTTAATTAACACATTTCGCGTCTAGAATGGAAAGAATTAATCAAACCTTAAGAAAAAAGAATTATTTCATACATTAAAAACATGCTGTATGAAAACTTAACTGTTTATTATATAAGATATACGAGGTTATCTTATTGTTATTTAAACATACACAAAACACAAAGTAATATATAATAGAAATATATGAACTAGTATATCTATATATATACACACACATGAAATGTATTGTATTCATTTTAAAATAAATATTGCATTACTTGACTTTGCTTGTCTGTATATATATGAGTGTGTTTGTGTGTGTGTTTGTAAATAGGTACTGTATTTATATTGAATTAAAATTTGAAAATCCAAGACTCGAACATCTCTTGATTATGTTTGCTTGGAACGTGAGACATCTACAAACAAGTACAGTTTTATTACAATAACTCCCTACATGAATCATGCTGAATAGCTATTTGATCATTTATACACACTGATGGCTTATGACGATTTCACTATCGATCTTAATTCGATATTAACTGATTGATTTACTTCTTCAAAGAGAACACAGACCTCTCAACAGTACAGATGTTTCATTACATTGTATTCTGAAAGTAGTTGTGATGTAAGAAACTTCAAACTGTTTCAATCAGAGAAGACTGCTTGTTTATTATGGAATTTCGCGCAAAGCTAGACGAGGGCTGTCTGTGCTAGCCGTCCCTAATTTAGCAGTGTAAGACTAGAGGGAAGGCAGCTAGTCATTGCCACCAACCACCAACTCTTGTGCTACTCTTTTACCAACAAAAAAGTGGGATTGACCGTCACAGCATGTTTGGTGTGATGTGGATTCGAATCCTCGGATTGCGAGTCGAACGCCTTAACCCATCTGGACAAATCAGAGAATAAATATTCCTATTACACATATTCAAACTGTTTCTGTAAAAAAAGGAAAATTCCTGTTAAGTCTGAAACACCGTTTCTGGGAAATCGGTGTTGTGGGAACGACATTTTTCTACAGAGTGGTAATGTCTCTTTTTTTTAATTATGATTTGTACGAGCAACTCTAAACTATGAAACGGCGTTCGCTATGTGCTAACTTTATTTAGTCAAATACTAATAAGCATATACGAGGGCTGTTCATAAAATACGCGGACTGTTCATAAAACAAAGTGTACTTTATTTAGAAGTTACAGGTCTGGGACCCCTTTAAAGTACTCTTCTTCCTAACGCACACACTTATCCCAACAGTTTCCACTTGTTGAAACAGACCTGGTACGCTTCTTTTGTAATGTCCTCCAGCTTCTTTGCCTTAATCTCGGGAATCATCTCAAATCTTCTTCTTTTCAAGGGTCTTTTGAGTTTGGGGAACAAGAAAAAAATCACAAGGAGCAAGGTCAGGTGAGTAGGGGGGGTGGGGAAGAACGGTGATCGAGTGTTTGGCCAAAATCTCAGGAGTTCTGAGGCACAAATTTCGTAGCAACGCGGTGCATCTTCAATTTTTCGGTCAAAATCTCGTAACAAGTTCCAACTAATATCCCACACTCTTCAGCAAGCTCCCTGACAGTCAGACGTCGATTTGCCCGCACCAGGGTGTTGATTTTGTCGACGTGGAAGAACGTCCAGGACGCTCATCATCTTCAATGAACTGTAGACCATCCTTAAAACGTTCATGCCACTTGAAACATGCCGTACGCTTCATAGCAACATCACCGTAAGCCGTGTTAAGCATAGCAAAAGTTTCAGTCGCAGAATTTCCAAGTTTGACACAAAATTTCACAGCAAGTTGTTGCTCCTTCAGGTCATTCATTCTGAAAACCGCCAAACGAGAAAATCGCACTTCACTTAAAACCACATAGCTAATACACAAATGAAGATATATGAAATCGGAAAATGGCATCGTAATCAGCTGATCTGTGCGAACCTAGCGACACCAAGCGGATTTCCCTGGAACCAACTGGAGCCGCGCAATTCAAACTGCGCGTATTTTTTTAACAGACCTCGTATGATATCGCTTAAAGTACTAAGGCAGTGGAATCTCCACCAGGTTTTCTGACACTTGAAACACATGCAGGTCAATTTTAGTAACAAGACTATTTTCCACGTAGGCCCGTCATGCTCATGTGGTTAGGGCGCTCGACTCGCAATCTAAGTGTTGAGGGTTCACATTCCCGTCACACGAAACATGCTCTCTCTTTTAGTTCTAGAGGCATTATAATATGACAGTCAATCCTATTATTCGTTGATAAAAGAGGAGCTCAAGAGTTTGCAGTGGGTGATAGTGACTAACTGCCTAACCTCTAGTCTTACACTGTTAAATTATGGACGGTTAGCGCAGATATTTTTCGAGTAACACTACGCGAAAATCTAAAACAAACAAACATCTTCTACATGAGATAATGTTGTCACGACAAACCTACAAAAGATAACAGAATGGGAAGCGATAAAACAAGCTCTTGAGGTTGCTGAGAACAAACCCTGAGTGCCACCAACATAATATTTTCGACCGCCTGACATATAGGCGTCATATTCAGAGTATTTGGTCCATAGGTGGCACAGGTTGTAAATGGTAAGCCAATCATCTGGATGCATTCAATAAATAATGAGACAGTCATCTTTCAAGGATTGCGCTGAATGAAAAAGCTGACAAGATAATCCCTTTTATCAAATCCCACAGAACTCTGATGAGACGATATCGATCTCCTCTACATTTGGAAGGTAAAGTGGTAACCCTGGAATATCTCCATAGACAAAAGGTGAAGATGCACCATGGAAGATCTCCATAGACATAAGGTGAAGTGGTAACCATTGAAGATCTTCATAGACATTAGGTGAAGAAGCACTATGAAAGATCTCCATAGACATAAGGTGAAGTGGTAACCATAGAAGATCTCCACAGACATAAGTTGAAGTGGTAACCATGGAAGATCTTTACAGACATTTGGAAGGAATGAGCCAAGTGACAAACGAACCACTGTATTAGGAAGAGCAACAGTTGAGGAATCAATCGAATAGTGAACAGTGATAACATCACTGAAATAGCTGTTTCTGGTCAGGCATCTAGTCTCCACATCAGGGACATCTACTCAACCAAGTTCAAGCACAATGAAACGGTTCTTAATATTGACCACACCTATACAGACAACACCAATGTTTCCCTTAAACTTAGTCCCTCCTAACAAATATACAAATGAATTATTTCCTATCGCTCTGTGTGACGTATTATACTTTCTAATTTCACGTTTGAGCTTTTTTCAAAATTACTCATGAAAGCAGCTTATAGAAATGTATAGAGGTCACACAGAGAATGTACTGACCTACACAAATAAATGAAAGTCACACAGTATGTGCAGACTTACCTAGATGGATGAAGGTCACACAGAGTATTATTAACTACTTAGATGGATGAAGGTCATGCAGAGAATGTACTGAACTACATGGATGGATGGAAGTCACACAGAGGATGTACTGACCTACATAGATGGATGGAAGTCACACAGAGGATGTACTGACCTACATAGATTCATCTGTGATAGGTTTATCACAAGCTGTAAAGTTTCGTTGAAGAACACGTTTCAAAGATTTCTAGGATTTATAAGTGAGTAAAATCTGATTGATTAGTACATCCAATAATCTTGCATTTCCTCAACGTATTACTGACATTTGAGTTTGGGAATGAGTAAGTTGGGTTGAAATATCTCACACGAGATACATTATTATTTGTAATTTGTAAAAACCTTTACTCTTTTTAATCAAACTTAACCAAAAGTATTACGAAATACACACAATATTACCCTAAGTACTGGACCAGTGAACTTCAGTTTAAAAGAGAGTAGGCTCGATAAACCACTGAAAAGAAGGTCAAAGCCAATGTTTCATCAATGAAACTTCCAGAATACAAGAACCGTCGGAAAACCAAAATTATCATCAAAACTGATGAAATAAACCCAGAATAATCTGATGGCCATGTCACTCGATTTTTAACCTGTGGGTTGCGGGTTTGGATTTTTTATCCAACATATTCTCCATTCAGCACTGATGGCGTTATAATGTGACGGTCAATCTAGTAAGTTATTTGTGCAGTGTTGGCGGTGGGTGTTGTTGGCTAGCTACCCTCTCTCTCTAATTCATCACTTCAAACTAAGGAAGGGCCAGTGCTAATAACTCTTTAATATTTTTGTGTGGAATACGACGTACAAGAAAAAGTGAAACAATTAGAAAATCTTCTTCGTGAGAAACTGTGAACTGAAATAACTTTATATGTATTTAGAACTTGAAGGATGCTAATGTTTTACATTACGTAAGTTGAAACAGATATCTGGAATCTTTAATAAACATACATTATACTAAAGTAATAAACAAAAATAAGACTACATTAACGAGGTAATATTATAATAAACATATATTTGTAAATACCTGTGATTGTAGGGTTATAGTGGTTGTAAATACCTGTGATTGTAGGGTTATAGTGGTTGTAAATACCTGTAATTGTAGGGGTTTAGTGAGGATATGATCACAAGAGTTGATACATACCAAAAGGGATCTGGTCACAAGACGGGATACACACCAGAAGAGAATATGGTCACAAGAGATGACACATTCTCCATTGAAGGTCTTCATAGAAATAAGGTGAAGTGGTAACCATGGAAGATCTCCACAGACATAAGGTGAAGTGGTAACCATTGAAGATCTTCATAGACAAAAGGTGAAGAGGCGCCATCGAAGATCTCCATAGACACCATTCCAGAATAGTGTCTGGTTACAAGAGAATATACATATCAGAAGAGGGTGTCTGGTCACAAGAGATTATACATTCCAGAATGGTGTCTGGTTACAAGAGAATATACAAACCAGAATAGGGCGTCTAGTCACAAAAGATTATACATTCCAGAATGGTGTCTTGTTACAAGAGAAAATACATATTAGAAGAGGGTGTCTAGTCACAAGAGATTGTACATTTCAGAATGGTGTCTTGTTACAAGAGAATATACATACCAGAAGAGGGCGTGTAGTCACAAAAGATTATACATTCCAGAATGGTGTCTGGTTACAAGAGAATATACATATCAGAAGAGAGTGTTTAGTCACAAAATATTGTACATTCTAGAATGGTGTCTTGTTACAAGAGAATATACATACCAGAAGAGGGTGTCTAGTCACAAGATATTGTACATACAAGAATGGTGTCAGGTTACAAGAGAATATACATATCAGAAGAGAGTGTTTAGTCACAAAATATTGTACATTCCAGAATGGTGTCTGGTTACAAGAGAATATACATATCAGAAGAAGGTGTCTAGTCACAAAATATTGTACATTCCAGAATGGTGTCTGGTTACAAGAGAATATACATATCAGAAGAGGGCGTCTAGTCACAAAAGATTATACATTCCAGAATGGTGTCTGGTTACAAGAGAATATACATATCAGAAGAGGGCGTCTAGTCACAAAAGATTATACATTCCAGAATGGTGTCTGGTTACAAGAGAAAATACATATTAGAAGAGGGTGTCTAGTCACAAGAGATTGTACATTTCAGAATGGTGTCTTGTTACAAGAGAATATACATACCAGAAGAGAGCGTGTAGTCACAAAAGATTATACATTCCAGAATGGTGTCTGGTTACAAGAGAATATACATATTAGAAGAGGGTGTCCAGTCACAAGATATTGTACATTCCAGATTGGTGTCTTGTTACAAGAGAATATACATACCAGAAGAGGGTGTCTAGTCACAAGATATTGTACATACCAGAAGAAGATATAGTCACAGCAACTGGAAGAACAAATGGCTGACCTGGGATCCTGTTCTGGACTATTTTTTAAACAAAACAACAGATATGAATCACGTCATTCCTATATAGTCTGTGGGTTGATATAGCTGGACTGTCCTGTTTTTGTGTGTTGATATAGCTGGATTGTCCTGTTTCCTCAAATACCAACTGTGGGTTGATATAGCTGGGCCATCCTGTTTCTGTGTGTTGATATAGCTGGATTGTCCTGTTTCCTCAAATACCAACTGTGGGTTGATATAGTTGAACTATCCTGTTTCTCTTGGCTGATATAGTTGAACTATCCTGTTTCTCTGGGTTGATATAGCTGGGCTATCCTGTTTCTCTGGGTTGATATAGCTGGGCTATCCAGTCTCCTCAAATACCAATTATTCATGATAACATCGTTCAGTTACACTAGATGTAGTTGACATGAGTTGCTGTAAACCTCTTCAAAAGTAGTTCCGATAACACAACAAGAATGCCCTCTGTATAAGTAGAGTCAACAAATATCTGATCTTCATAGCGTGATAAAGGAACAGATCGCTTTTACTCCATTATCTGTATTCAATAGGATGTGAGCTTATAGGTAGGCAAAATTAGGCGGTTGTAACAGATTTTGTGAGAATAGAATCATCGTCTGCGAAGTGTATGTTTTAAAACTTATTTTTAAACCAACAAAAAAGGTTATTTCTTAGGGTTAGTACTCGAAGATTTATATCATTAAGACTAAATCTTAAAACTAGCGAGTTTGATTTAGAGTTCACGGAGTAACTCCACAAGCTCGCGTTAGTGTTATGTACATTAACACACATGTAGCAATGACGTCACAGATCAGTCCCACAAGTTTGGTGATAAGAGCATTACGTAAGTCATGCTCAGCGTAGAGGGTGTTTATATCACAACACAGATGTGTCCTGTTTTCTATACCACAACACAAATGTGTCCTGTTTTCTATACCACAACACAGATGTGTCCTGTTTTCTATACCACAACACAGATGTGTCCTGTTTTCTATACCACAACACAAATGTGTCCTGTTTTCTATACCACAACACAGATGTGTCCTGTTTTCTATACCACAACACAGATGTGTCCTGTTTTCTATACCACAACACAAATGTGTCCTGTTTTCTATACCACAACACAGATGTGTCCTGTTTTCTATACCACAACACAGATGTGTCCTGTTTTCTATACCACAACACAAATGTGTCTTGTTTTCTATACCACAACACAGGTGTGTCCTGTTTTCTATACCACAACAGTAATGTGTCCTGTTTTCTATACCACAACACAAATGTGTCTTGTTTTCTATACCACAACACAAATGTGTCCTGTTTTCTATACCACAACAGTAATGTGTCCTGTTTTCTATGAATGTGTTATTCCATTCAGAAGCTGAGTGGTTTTACATTACCATGTTTGTTTTTCTGTGTTTGTCATCAAAAGAAGCAAAGAAACTTACAGACAGATAGACAAGTTTAAAAGATAGTATTTAATATTGTAAACTGTAAGTCTAGGATGACTGCTCATGTCTCCTTAGTATCAGTAACAAGGTAAACCACCCTGTTCACATATTCAGGTTGCTCGGCATGGCCAGGTGGGTTAAAGCGTTCGACTCGTAATCCGAGGATCGCGGGTTTGAATCCCCGGCACAACAAACATGCTCGCCCCTTCAGCCGTGAGGAACTTATAATGTGAGGGATAATCTCACTATTCGTTGATAAAAGAGAAGCCTAAAAGTTGGCGGTGGGTGATGATAACTAGCTGCCTTCACTCTAGTCTTACACTGCTAAATTGGGGAAGGCTAGTGCAGATAGCCCTCGTGTTGCTTTCCGCGAAATTAAAAAAAAACAAACAAACATACATATCTAAGCTCCGTAATTAACAACGTGCAGAATGACTATGGAACACTGGTAATTAGCGGTATACACGTGCAGACTGACTATGGAACACTGGTAATTAGCGGTATACACGTCCAGACTGACTATAGAACACTGGTAATTAACGGTATACACGTGCTCATCATTACCGTTACTCATGGAGATAAACTTAGAAAACTACACAACAGGTGAAGCTGGAGAAAATTAGAAACAAGATGTCTTTCACAAAACTACAGGTAAAACAAGAAATAGAAACATGGTGTCTTTCACAAAACTACAGGTAAAACAAGAAATAGAAACATGGTGTCTTTCACAAAACTACAGGTAAAACAAGAAATAGAAACAAGGTGTCTTTCACAAAACTACAGGTAAAACAAGAAATAGAAACAAGGTGTCTTTCACAAAACTACAGGTAAAACAAGAAATAGAAACATGGTGTCTTTCACAAAACTACAGGTAAAACAAGAAATAGAAACAAGGTGTCTTTCACAAAACTACAGGTAAAACAAGAAATAGAAACAAGGTGTCTTTCACAAAACTACAGGTAAAACAAGAAATAGAAACAAGGTGTCTTTCACAAAACTACAGGTAAAACAAGAAATAGAAACAAGGTGTCTTTCACAAAAGTACAGGTAAAACAAGAAATAGAAACATGGTGTCTTTCACAAAACTACAGGTAAAACAAGAAATAGAAACAAGGTGTCTTAAACGATACAACTGGTAAAACAAGAAATAGAAACAAGGTGTCTTTCACAAAAGTACAGGTAAAACAAGAAATAGAAACAAGGTGTCTTTCACAAAACTACAGGTAAAACTACAGGTAGTTACAGAGTATTAAATTCTCAGGTGTCATGTTAGATCTCAGGTAAGGTTATTAGTTTCAGGGTATTAAGTTCTCAGGTGTCATGTTAGATCTTAGGTAAGGTTGTTAGTTACTGGGTATTAAGTTCTCAGGTGTTGTGTTAGATCTTAGGTAAGTTTATTAGTTACAGAGTATTAAGTTCTCAGGTGTCATGTTAGATCTTAGATAAGGTTGTTAGTTACAGAGTATTAAGTTATCAGGTGTTATGTTAGATCTTAGATAAGGTTGTTAGTTACAGGGTATTAAGTTCTCAGGTATTATGTTAGATCTTAAGTAAGGTTATTAGTTACAGAGTATTAAATTCTCAGGTGTCATGTTAGATCTCAGGTAAGGTTATTAGTTTCAGGGTATTAAGTTATCAGGTGTTATGTTAGATCTTAGATAAGGTTGTTAGTTACAGAGTATTAAGTTCTCAGGTGTCATGTTAGATCTCAGGTAAGGTTATTAGTTACAGGGTATTAAGTTCTCAGGTGTCATGTTAGATCTTAGGTAAGGTTGTTAGTTACAGGGTATTAAGTTCTCAGGTGTTGTGTTAGATCTTAGGTAAGGTTATTAGTTACAGAATATTAAGTTCTCAGGTGTCATGTTAGATCTTAGGTAAATTTATTAGTTACAGAGTATTAAGTTCTCAGGTGTCATGTTAGATCTTAGGTAAGTTTATTAGTTACAGAGTATTAAGTTCTCAGGTGTCATGTTAGATCTCAGGTAAGGTTATTAGTTTCAGGGTATTAAGTTATCAGGTGTTATGTTAGATCTTAGATAAGTTTGTTAGTTACAGAGTATTAAGTTCTCAGGTGTCATGTTAGATCTTAGGTAAGGTTATTAGTTACAGAGTATTAAGTTCTCAGGTGTCATGTTAGATCTTAGGTAAGTTTATTAGTTACAGAGTATTAAGTTCTCAGGTGTCATGTTAGATCTTAGGTAAGTTTATTAGTTACAGGGTATTAAGTTATCAGGTGTTATGTTAGATCTTAGATAAGTTTGTTAGTTACAGAGTATTAAGTTCTCAGGTGTCATGTTAGATCTTAGGTAAGGTTATTAGTTACAGAATATTAAGTTCTCAGGTGTAATGTTAGATCTTAGGTAAGTTTATTAGTTACAGAGTATTAAGTTCTCAGGTGTCATGTTAGATCTAAGGTAAGGTTGTTAGTTACAGGGTATTAAATAAGGTTATTATTTACAGGGTATTAGTTCTCAGGTGTCATGTTAGATCTTAGGTAAGGTTGTTAGTTTCAGAGTATTAAATTCTCAGATGTCACTTATATCTTAGTATTATGTTTTCCACTGGTAATACTTCTCAGTGTAATGTTCGGTTGTATTTAGATATTGTTACTCTGCTTTAGGTGAAGTCGCACCGTTTGTAGATCTCGTGTACAGATCTTACTTCTAAGATGTCCATAAAAACGACGTCAAAACATTGGTGTACTTTATACACTTGTTTTTAAGAGTGGAACAGAACTGCGATGTTTGTTTTGTAGTCTGGTTTGGGGAGTCAAAAATCTTATGAAAATTATCTTTATGTCTGGTACTGGTTCTTAATGGCTAAATAACTTTGGCTCGTGAAAGGAAATAGTTCTTGCAGATGGTCACTGTACGTTGTAATTTGATAATGGTGTATGAGACGTGGCTGATATGTTCTAAGTTGATATTGGATCCCTGTCCAGAAAAGATATAACTTCTTCGGCGCTGTTAGTTAGTTTGTTTGTTTTTTTGGAAATTCGCACAAAGCTACTCGAGGGCTATCTGTGCTAGCCGTCCCTAATTTAGCAGTGTAAGACTAGAGGGAAGGCAGCTAGTCATCACCACCCACCGCCAACTCTTGGGCTACTCTTTTAACAACGAATAGTGGGATTGACCGTCACATTGTACACCCCCACGGCTGGGAGGGCGAGCATGTTTAGCGCGACGCGGGCGCGAACCCGCGACCCTCGGATTACGAGTGCACGCCTTAACGCGCTCGGCCATGCCAGGCCCGGCGCTGTTAGAGTTTCTTATTGTATTATTGACATATTAGTCATGTTAGGTCTCACACTAGATTGTTAGGTATTTACTCTGCTACAGTTACGACAGAAAGTGTTCGTATCTCTGAGTCGGGATTAGTTTTTTGCTCATAACTTAAAAAGTATCTCGATTAGGATAATGAAAGTATATAATGTGTTATAAATTTTAGACTAACACACATCTACTTAATTTTTTATATAAATTAAACAACAAACAAACTGTTTATAAACAAATAACCAAACATAGAAAAGGCAGAAAGTGTTCGTGTGTCTACTTTAACGATCAGTCGTGTGGCCTTTTTGGTGATTTCCTAAGCGCTATCTCTCCTCATAGTCTCCATGATCGTCTGACAGAACTCGACTGGTATTTTCTTCCATTCTTTTCTACAGAAGGCCTCCAACTCTTGCAATTTTTTCGGAATTTGCTGATGAACCCTGGTCTTCAACTCATGCCAAACTTTTTCAATTGGGATGAGATCAGGTGACTGCAATGGCCATCCAGAACGCTTATATGTTTCATCTGCAACCAGGATGTGTGCTTAGGGTCATTTTCGTGCTGGAAGATCCAACGACGCCCAAGCCGCAAGTTTCGAGCATCATTCATGATATCTCAACGTACTCTTCTTTTTTCATGATCCCGTTGACCCGATGAAGGCTGCCTACACCAGACAAGCTGAAGGATCCCTATCTCATGATCGAGCCACCTCCATGTTTAACTGTAGGGACGGTTTTCTTTGGAAGATTTCGTTCCCTCTTCTTACGGAAAAAATAGCGAACATCATTGTGGCCGAAAAGTTTGATTTTAGTCTCGTCTGACCAAAAAATACTCTTCCAATAGGTAAAGGGTTTATCTACATGCTTTCTTGCATTTCTCAATCATGCTTTTAAATGAACAGACTTTCAATATGGAGTTCTACGAGGACGGCATGCTTTGAATCCAGAAGAGTGTAACATGTTCGTAACTCTAGAGATGCTTACTTCAAGCCCAGTTTCTCTTACCAGTTTCTGTATGTTATTACGTGTAAAACAAGAGTTCCTACTAGCTTCTCTGAGAACCTTCCTCTTGGTTCTCTCTGGAATTTTGGTGGGGCGTCCGGAACGAGAGAGGTTAGCAGTTTATCCTGTAAGCTTAAACTTGAAAATTATGCTTTGAACAGTAGATTTCAACTCATTAACTCGTGTAGCAATACCGGAAAGAGACACATGAGACATATTTTTCAATAATTCGGTGTTTAAATTACTGGACATTTGTTTCCTGTTCACAAGGATGACCAAGCAGATAATGAGAGAGATGACACTAAATTGCAAGAAATACATTTTTTGCTGGATAAATTCCAATAATTATGAACTCAGTGTCCAGTTCTGGAATGGTATAATGTAGTTTATTCACCAAACTAAACAAAATGTTTATGGGAATATCAGTTTTTAAAACGTTCTGAACTGTACGAACACTTTCTGCTCCTCCTATGTTTGGTTATTTGTTTATAAACAGTTTATTTATCTTTTACTTTACATATAAATGTATGTAGACGCGTGTTAGTATAATATTTATACGTGTATTGTACGTCTATTAGCCTAATCGTGATGCTTTTTAAGTTATGAGCAAAAGACTACTCGGGACGCAGGGGTACGAACACTTTCTGTCGTAACTGCACATATAATTGTTAACAGTTTCATATCGCGCGTGAACACATTAAAGAAATAACTCACACAGGTAGAGAGGCGGATCTTGATAGTGCTTTAATGTGAGTTTATGTTGCTTTAGTTTAATAACATACGTTTGTTGATATTGTATTCAAAACCATGGAGGAGTTTTGTCTGTGTTCACAGGATCTAGTAAGGTGTCCATTGTGTTGCATGTTAGATGTTTCGGGTTACTTGTCCATTGTGTTGTATATTAGATGGTTCCTGTAAATAATTCTTCCGACGGTTGTTTTTGGAAGTTTGATAAAGTCTTGTTTCAATCGAATGACTTTTTCATCAGTACTGTCACGTGAGCAAAGTTATTAAAGTATTTAATAGGTTTTCTAGCATGTTGAGTTTTGGTTTTGTTTTATGTGCCGATTTCCAAAGAATGTGTAGTCCAGTTCTGTGGACTGATGTTTAACTCGAGTAGCTGTACTTCATAATTTTGATATTGTTTCCAGCTGTCTTTCCTCTGATCTCTGACTTCCAGACACAGCTCAGACACATTTTTCTTGTATAGCTTTGCAGGAAAATTCAAACCAGACCAAATCCCGTAGATTTATAACGAAAACAATCGTGGATTGCTGTCCAATGTGAGCACTTAAGCAACGTAGAGATTTAAAGTTATTTTTTTGTTGTATTACACTATGGAAAAAAAATGTTACTTTTCTTGTTCCTGGCCCGTATTTTCCATTTTCTCATACCTAAAGTAAATGGAAAAGACCTATTTATCTTTGCAAACTTTGATTTTGTGACTTGGGTAATGCAGTTTCAAATTTACTCATTTTCCTGAACATTCCAGGCAGATTTAGTGCTGAGTAGCTGATAGAGAATTTTTTCGAACTTACAAGAATTTTCAAGAAACTTTTAGAAGTTTCTAGGACTTTCCATAGTAATATATATATACACCACTCACCACTCAGTTTAGTTCCAGCTTTCAAAATGAACAGATAGACATATCTGATTTGATCAGAGATGGCATCAAGAAGGTGCGAGCATTCTCCAGACACATTCTGTAATGTATGTGGCCAATTTATCAAGACAAGAGCGAGTACTGTGTGATAGCATCTGATAAAACCGTGTGAAGCTTGCAAAGCATATTTCGGCATGCACACCTGCCTCGTTTCACCTGCGAGCACTGAGAAAAATAGCTCTAGAAGGTAAGATGGACAATTGTTATGTGTTTGAATCGTAAGATTTTATATTATACAAATTTTAGACCTTCTAAAAATTTAAATATATTTCGGTGCACCTCAAAGAGGTGTACAGCAGCGTCAAGACCTTGCTAGAAGCCTTGAAATATGATGAATATGGCTCGGAGGTTATCGGAGACTTCAAGATGGTGACATTCCTGATGGGTCTCCAAGGAGGCTTTACCAAGTTTCCCTGTTATCTTTGCCTTTGGGACAGCAGGGACTACTCAGAGCATTACAACAGGAAGCACTGGCCACAACGGACCGAGTTCTCTGTGGGGAGGCACAATGTCAAGTGTGAGCCACTAGTGGACCTCCAGAAGGTGTTGTTCCCACCATTGACATAAAATTGGGTCTTACGAAACAGTTTGTCACAGCTCTTGATGAGGAGTCTGCAGCCTTCAAGTACCTTCAAGACTTCTTCTCTAAGCTGTCTGAGGCAAAGGTCAAAGTTGGTGTCTTCGTTGGACCACAAATAAATAAGATCCTGGAGTGCACAGAATTCTCCAAGAAGCTCAAGGAAGGAAAATAAGCTTGGGGCAGCTTTGTCTCAGTGGTTCGGGGCTTCTAGGGCAATCACAAGGCCGAAACTTATGTGGAACTGGTTGAGGCTCTGGTGAAGAACTGTGGCAAAATGGGCTGCAGGACGTCCCTGAAAGTCCATATTCTTGACGTTCATCTTGATAAATTCAAGGAGAACATGGAAGCATACTCAGGGAAGCAAGGCGAGCGTTTCCACCAAGATATACTGGACTTTGAACGCCGCTACCAAGGAGCTTATAACGAAAACATGATGGGAGACTGTCTTTGGGGGCTGATATGTGAAAGTGATTTATATTACAGTCGCAAGTCTCGAAAAACTACTTACTTCTAAACATTTCTGAATAACTTTAGTATAAATAAATGTAAATCTTGATTCATGTGTTGTTTTATTCAGACCTATGTGAATGAAAATGTGCAAATTTGTCCGTTCTTACATATAAAATAGGTTAATTTCATTATCCAGGTAACAAAAGCAAAGTTTAAAGAGAATAATGGCCATTTTCTGTACCTTTACAACATAAACAATTAAGAAGTAACACATACTATCCAAGAACAAAATTTGTGTTACATAGTGTTATCACCTCAGTAGTTAAGCGACAAGTTTAAAGGATTATAACGATAAAAATCTTGCTTCGATACCCTACGTGAGCATAACTCAGATTGAGATAGTACATTGCATATCTTTGAATTAATGACCAACAAAAAAACTATTGTCTATAAATGTGAAACGAAATACAACATAAATGGGGAACCTTGAAATATACACGAAACGTAAATTGGTCAGGAAGAACAAATATTCTATAGGAGACATAAAACAATATGTATGACATGGAGACACAGTGTCAAATACCAGATCAGGATGTATGTCATGGAGACAACAATGTCAAATACCAGATCAGGATGTATGTCAGATACCAGATCAAAATGTATGTCATGTGAACAACAATGTCAAATACCAGATCAGGATGTATGTCATGTAGACAACAATGTCAGATACTAGATCAAGATGTGTGTCATGTGTACAACAATGTCAAATTCTAAACAATGAAATACATTATACAGACAACTATATGTTAGATAACAGAACAAAATATACGTCATGGATACAACAATGTCAGACTAATACCAGAACGAGGTGCACATAACGATGACAGTGATATCTCAGATACAATACCAAGACTTACATTATGGAAACAACAATGTCAGATTAATACCAGAACGAGGTTTACATAACGGTGACAGTGATATCTCAGATACAATACCAAGACATACATTATGGACACAACAATGTCAGATTAATACCAGAACGAGGTGCATATAACGATGACAGTGATATCTCAGATACAACACCAAGACATACATTATGGACACAACAATGTCAGATTAATACCAGAACGAGGTGCATATAACGATGACAGTGATATCTCAGATACAATACCAAGACTTACATTATGGACACAACAATGTCAGATTAATACCAGAACGAGGTGCACATAACGATGACAGTGATATCTCAGATACAATACCAAGACATACATTATGGAAACAACAATGTCAAATTAATACCAGAACGAGGTGCACATAACGATGACAGTGATATCTCAGATACAATACCAAGACATACATTATGGAAACAACAATGTCAGATTAATACCAGAACGAGGTGCACATAACGATGACAGTGATATCTCAGATACCATACCAAGACTTACATTATGGACACAACAATGTCAGATTAATACCAGAACGAGGTTTACCTAACGGTAACAGTGATATCTCAGATACAATACCAAGACATACACTATGAACACAACAATGTCAGATTAATACCAGAACGAGGTTTACATAACGGTGACAGTGATATCTCAGATACAATACCAAGACATAGATTATAAAAACAACGATTCGTGTGGTAACATAAAACGGTGAAATAGCGTAGGAAAAAGAAATACGAAATCCCACATTTTTATTTTCGGGTTGAATGTCAGGAATAGAATTAAATGAGTAGGTAAACAGTATAATAAAATTTGCTGTAGAAATTTTGGACTAGAATACTTTAAAACTAGTTTTATTAAACATGAAACAGTTACACTTGTTTCATAACTTGAAGTGACTGGGACACTTTGAAAAAAAATGAAATAGTAATACTTGTTTCATAACTTGAGGTGATTGGGACACTTTGAAAACATAAGTTTATTAAACATGAAATAGTAGCAGTTATGAAATAAGTGCTATAACATTGTTTTGTGAAAGTGCTTCGTGGGTTTGTTTTGTGAGTGAAGATAAACAGAATCCAACAAGGTTAAAGTGCTTCGTGGGTTTGTTTTGTGAGTGAAGATAAACAGAATCCAACAAGGTTAAAGTGCTTCGAGGGTTTGTTTTGTGAGTGAAGATAAACAGAATCCAACAAGGTTAAAGTGCTTCGAGGGTTTGTTTTGTGAG
Source organism: Carcinoscorpius rotundicauda (assembly GCA_011833715.1). Classification (NCBI taxonomy): domain Eukaryota; kingdom Metazoa; phylum Arthropoda; class Merostomata; order Xiphosura; family Limulidae; genus Carcinoscorpius; species Carcinoscorpius rotundicauda. The sequence continues at coordinate 172,462,420 of CM022392.1, forward strand.
TGAAGATAAACAGAATCCAACAAGGTTAAAGTGCTTCGAGGGTTTGTTTTGTGAGTGAAGATAAACAGAATCCAACAAGGTTAAAGTGCTTCGTGGGTTTGTTTTGTGAGTGAAGATAAACAGAATCCAACAAGGTTAAAGTGCTTCGAGGGTTTGTTTTGTGAGTGAAGATAAACAGAATCCAACAAGGTTAAAGTGCTTCGAGGGTTTGTTTTGTGAGTGAAGATAAACAGAATCCAACAAGGTTAAAGTGCTTCGTGGGTTTGTTTTGTGAGTGAAGATAAACAGAATCCAACAATGTTAAAGTGCTTCGAGGGTTTGTTTTGTGAGTGAAGATAAACAGAATCCAACAAGGTTAAAGTGCTTCGTGGGTTTGTTTTGTGAGTGAAGATAAACAGAATCCAACAAGGTTAAAATGCTTCGAGGGTTTGTTTTGTGAGTGAAGATAAACAGAATCCAACAAGGTTAAAGTGCTTCGAGGGTTTGTTTTGTGAGTGAAGATAAACAGAATCCAACAAGGTTAAAGTGCTTCGAGGGTTTGTTTTGTGAGTGAAGATAAACAGAATCCAACAAGGTTAAAGTGCTTCGTGGGTTTGTTTTGTGAGTGAAGATAAACAGAATCCAACAAGGTTAAAGTGCTTCGAGGGTTTGTTTTGTGAGTGAAGATAAACAGAATCCAACAAGGTTAAAGTGCTTCGAGGGTTTGTTTTGTGAGTGAAGATAAACAGAATCCAACAAGGTTAAAGTGCTTCGTGGGTTTGTTTTGTGAGTGAAGATAAACAGAATCCAACAATGTTAAAGTGCTTCGTGGGTTTGTTTTGTGAGTGAAGATAAACAGAATCCAACAAGGTTAAAGTGCTTCGTGGGTTTGTTTTGTGAGTGAAGATAAACAGAATCCAACAAGGTTAAAGTGCTTCTTTAAGTATATCTTTGAAAATCGAAGTATTTTCTTTCCTTTAGGATTAGAAATACCGAAAGATGGATTAAAATGTTTATTACAAATGTAAAAATCAAATGAAATCTGGACACAAAAAATGTTCATTAACAAAGAAAAAAGGTGGCTAAATATCACTGACTATAATAATGTAGTCTGAACTTGGGTTACACATGTTTAGTTATTATTGACTATAATAATGTAGTCTGAACTTGGTGTTACACATGTTTAGTTATTATTGACTATAATAATGTAGTCTGAACTTGTGTTACACATGTTTAGTTATTATTGACTATAATAATGTAGTCTAAACTTGGTGTTACACATGTTTAGTTATTATTGACTATAATAATGTAGTCTGAACTTCGTGTTACACATGTTTAGTTATTATTGACTATAATAATGTAGTCTAAACTTGGTGTTACACATGTTTAGTTATTATTGACTATAATAATGTAGTCTAAACTTGGTGTTACACATGTTTAGTTATTATTGACTATAATAATGTAGTCTGAACTTCGTGTTACACATGTTTAGTTATTATTGACTATAATAATGTAGTCTGAACTTGTGTTACACATGTTTAGTTATTATTGACTATAATAATGTAGTCTAAACTTGGTGTTACACATGTTTAGTTATTATTGACTATAATAATGTAGTCTGAACTTCGTGTTAGACATGTTTAGTTATTATTGACTATAATAATGTAGTCTAAACTTGTGTTACACATGTTTAGTTATTATTGACTATAATAATGTAGTCTAAACTTGGTGTTACACATGTTTAGTTATTATTGACTATAATAATGTAGTCTAAACTTGGTGTTAGACATGTTTAGTTATTATTGACTATAATAATGTAGTCTGAACTTCGTGTTACACATGTTTAGTTATTATTGACTATAATAATGTAGTCTGAACTTCGTGTTACACAAGTTTAGTTATTATTGACTTTAATAATGTAGTCTAAACTTGGTGTTACACAAGTTTAGTTATTATTGACTTTAATAATGTAGTCTAAACTTGGTGTTACACAAGTTTAGTTATTATTGACTTTAATAATATAGTCTGAACTTGTGTTACACATGTTTAGTTATTATTGACTATAATAATGTAGTCTAAACTTGGTGTTACACATGTTTAGTTATTATTGACTATAATAATGTAGTCTGAACTTCGTGTTAGACATGTTTAGTTATTATTGACTATAATAATGTAGTCTGAACTTCGTGTTAGACATGTTTAGTTATTATTGACTATAATAATGTAGTCTGAACTTGGTGTTACACATGTTTAGTTATTATTGACTATAATAATGTAGTCTGAACTTGGTGTTACACATGTTTAGTTATTATTGACTATAATATTGTAGTCTGATCTTCGTGTTACACATTTTTAGTTATTATTGACTATAATAATGTAGTCTGAACTTGGTGTTACACATGTTTAGTTATTATTGACTATAATATTGTAGTCTGATCTTTGTGTTAGACAAGTTTAGTTATTATTATTTAGTTATTATTATATCATTTTGTTTATCCTTCTTTTAATGTGTTTATTTAAACATTGTTTATCCTTGTTTTAATGTGTTTATTTAAACATTGTTTATCCTTGTTTTAATGTGTTTATTTAAACATTGTTTATCCTTGTTTTAATGTGTTTATTTAAACATTGTTTATCCTTGTTTTAATGTGTTTATTTAAACATTGTTTTGGTTAGTGTGTTTATTTAAACATTGTTTATCCTTGTTTTAATGTGTTTATTTAAACATTGTTTTGGTTAATGTGTTTATTTAAACATTGTTTATCCTTGTTTTAATGTGTTTATTTAAACATTGTTTATCCTTGTTTTAATGTGTTTATTTAAACATTGTTTTGGTTAATGTGTTTACTTTAAAGAAACTTGATTATAAGTTTTTATTTGAATCCATAAACATTTGTATATAAACAGATTTATATTTCTTACGAAGTTTCATACAGTGTTAAATATTTCGGGTTTTGCTTTATTTTGTGTTAGTTTCAGTATTTTCGCTCTTTATATCCTCAGATCCAACGTTGAGGGTAACTTCGTTAGTACTGAGTGCCAAGAGGTTTCACGATTTGGAAACTACAGACCTCAATATTTATCATTTAGTAGTCGCCACCATCTGCATATGTAAGTGATCTTCAATACTTATCATAAGTTATATAGATTATCATGTGTTATATAGATTATCACATGTTATATAGATTGCGATACGATATATGTATTATCGTATATACAGATTAACATATTTTATATAAATTCACATGGTTTCCTACATTATTATATTATTTTCCATTTAGAAAGGCTGATCTGGTAACAATTGTATCCTCTCTTGAACACAAACAAAATCAGTGACTTATATCACTGAAAGAAGGCTTATAAATTTTGAATTCAATTTTTTAAACGTGACTGCGCGTGTCTTAAGTCTAATTATTTCATTTCTTACTGACATTTCCAGTCAAAGTATATGACTTTACAGGATATAAAGTTCTCCAGCGTGTGATGTCATACGTTGCTTATTTTAGTAACAGTTTATAATTTATCTAGTAACAATAGTCTTTCAGTCAGTAAATTAGACATATCACTTCAAGTGATATTGAAAATATTCATAAATATGTGACATGTTAAATTACCATTACGATCATGATACGAGGGCTATCTGTGCTATTTGTTCCTAATTTAGCAGTGTAAAACTAGAGGGATTGCAGCTAGTCATCACCACCCACCGCCGATTTTGGGCTACTCTTTTCCCAACGAATAGTGGGATTGACCGTCACATCACGCTCCCACGGCTGAAAGGGCGAGTGTGTTTGCTGTGACAGGGATTCGAACCCTTGAGTCGAGTGCCTTTACCACCTGGCTATGCCGAGCTATTAAGTAGTTGTATGACTTTTATTATCGTATTTTTTATTATATTTATAACGTATTGGTAATTTGTAAAGTGTGAAAAAGTACAACAATATTTTGGTGATGCAAATCAAAATGCACGTATAAGTCATTTATTGAAACTATTATTGATTGACTGTTGTTACGTTAGAGATGAACTAATCTATTTCAGATAAAAGTTAACAAACAATTCACTAAAAATGTCTAAATCAAAACTTGAGTTTTTTTGATGTCACCTAAAAACTACCAATTTGGGAATAAGACGTCTCTTCCTCTTGTAAGATATTCATACATTCAAATCATAAAGATGTGTTGAAACAAGAAATTAAGATTCCAATACAGATATTTTGCTTGTAATTTATGATATGGGAAACTAAAGGAATATGCATTAACTTGGGAGTCCAGGAACCTTCAGAAAGAGATCTATAAGAAGTCGTACCTAAATCATAGTACGCAAAGTGTAATGTATTCTATCATGTGAGAATCCACGAACACTAAAGACAATAGCAGACTCCAGTCAAGTGATCCCGGCAATACTTTATAGGACTGTTGAAATGAATGCTGAGTTACCATCATCTTTTCACATTAGAGAGATTTTGGAAATGAAGCTTGATGAGTGCTGTGATTTAGACATGACAATTTTACGATGGAATATTAACTCTAAATTTAATTCTATTCAGGCATTGATCACTTACGCATGACACTCAACTGGTAACCTGAAGACAAATTTGAGAGCTGTTTTCCTAAGCCTTGTTCCTAAACCGCCATACACTCTTGGTAATTTTTGTATGTATCGCTTGCATTTATGGAAAAGTTGAATGTTTCACGAACAAAGAATGGACTCTCAGGCGTTTATATACCAGTATTATATATAACACCAGATAAACACTTGCAAACAATATATGCGCGCGCGTGTGTGTGAGTGTAGTTATTCTTGTGCTCAGGAGTGGCCCGGCATGACCAGGGAGGTTAAGGCGTTCGAATCGTAATCTGAGGTTCCCGGATTAGAATCTCCGTCGCATCAAACATTCGTTGATAAAAGAGTAGCCCAAGAGTTGACGGTAGGTGGTGATGACTAGCTGTCTTCCCTCTAGTCTTACACTGCTAAATTAGAGAAGGCTAGCGCAGATAGTCCTCGAGTAGGTTTGTGCTAAATTAAAAAAAACAAAAAAAAATCGTTTGCATGTTAAAAGTTGATACAATATAATGCACCCTGTTTCATTTCTTTATTTTTGACACAAAGATGAAAGCGAGAACCTGGAATACTTTCAATATTTTAGCACTGTTTGTTAGTCTGTTATACAGCATGGAAAGTGTAACTTTAGAACACCGCCAAACTCGTGGCATTTCACCGAGTAGCTTTGTACGAACGTGAAAGGAACCAGTACCACGACTAGTCCCCGTTAGGTTCTGCTCTGGAGAACCTATCAAAGTATATTCATTATCTTTTGTTATACTAACATTCAGAGTTCCTTTCTCAAGGTTAACATAGTGAAGGTTGTCTAGTGTGGAATTTTGCACTAAAACAATCAATTTCTTTATATTTATTATAATCAAAACATGTTATAGATATGTTGGTCACAAGACACTGTAAACTGGCGTTTTCTTGGCAAAGACACTAACATTTATTGTTTTACAAAACAAAGTATTTTCATATGTTTAATGTCTTTCTTGTCTAAATATTTTGTTATTATTCCATAAAGAGGAACGAACACTACTCCAGAACTAATGAAGCCTACAGTTAAAGATAAGGTCTGAGTAATATATTTTAACACATATATACTTTTATAATATATAAGTAATAGATTAGCGTATTAAAATTTGGAGTTTAGTAATTTCTCTTAAAGACTTTTAAGTTTAGTGTGAAGATATTAGACAAAGACATAAATAAAGTTTTCTTTGGTTACACAATATAAAACCCAGTTAGCAATCTTATAAATTCGAAACTGACATTTTTATCAACAACCCAAAGTAGTTTAATTTATTTACGACTAGATGGCAGCACAAGTAGACTTCTCATTACGAATTGTTTTGAATTAAGAACAAAGCTACACAATGGGCTATCTGTGCTCTGCCCACCACAGGTATCGAAACCCGGATTTTAGCGAGTAAGTCCGCAGACATACCGCTGAGCCACTGGGGGCAATCTAATTACGAAAGAACCATTAAAAAGACGAAGTAAGTTAATTATAATATTTATATAATTCGCATGTTTTTCAGAGGTGTTTACTGCTTGTACGAGGGGGTAACAAGGGGGAAAGACTCTCTGTCTAACTACATTTATTAATGACTTTTTGTTTAAACAATTACGTGATTTAAGCTACAAACTAAGTGTAAGGAATCACGTTTCGAGTGTTCTATCGCACTATGAAATTGCCTCACGACAACACCTACCTGGAAAATAGGTTATTCTATAGACATGGAACAAATTAATATTTACTCAGAGGTGAACATTGTGTTCATTGGTTTACCTCGTACCGTATCAGATTACCATAATACGACAATTACATACAAACCACAATTGTGTTGAGGATGTGAAATCATGTTTTCCTCTTACCGTTTCCGGTAAGGTACTGACTGGTTGAATTGTTACGAATCTAAATGCGCCCAGCTGTTTAAAGTACATGAGATGTCTAAAAGAGTTGTAAACCTAAACCCTAAACTTAACTCGGCATCACCAGGTGATTAAGGCACTCGGCTCCTAATCTAAGGGTCGAGGGTTCGAATCCCCGTCACACCAAACATGCTCGCCCTTTCAGCCACGAGGGCGTAATAATGTGACGTTCACTCTCACTATTCGTTGGTAAAAGAGTAGCCCAAGAGTTGGCGGTGGGTGGTGATGACTAGCTGCCTTTCCTCTAGTCTTACACTGCTATATTAGGGACGGCTATCGCATATGGCCACTTGTGTAGCTTTGTGCGAAATTCAAAACACAAACAAAACAAACTTAATTCACGTGGCATTACGATGATATTTAATAGCTTCCTTCTTTAAGGAATAATTTACCTACTTGTTATCATTGTGGCGTGTTGTCACGGTAACATATTTACATTTATTCTCAGACACCATGCCTCTTACCTCCGTACAAATCGAAGCACAATGTAAATCCAAAGGTTTGTTTGTTTGTTGGGTTACTCTTTTACCAAAAAATACTGGAATTGACCGTCACATTATAACGACGCAATCATGGCTGGGAGGGGGTGCATATTTGGCGCGACGGGGATGCGAACCCGCGACCCTCAGATTATGAGTCGCACGCCTTAACACGCTTGGTCATGCCGGGCCATTCGCGTAAAGCTACATGAGAGCTATCTGCGTCAGCCGTCCCTAATTTAGCAGTGTAAGACAAGAGGGAAGGCAGCTAGTTATAATCATCCTCCGCTAACTCTTGGGCTATTCTTTTACCAAAGAATAGTGGGAGTGATCACTCCATTATAATGCTCGTACAGCTGACAGGGCGAGCATGTTTGGTGTGACGGGGATTTGAACCCTTGCGAATCGAGTGTTTTAACCACCTACCTGGTCAAGCAGAGGGAAAGGTCTGAAAGATAAGGCAGTAATTACAGATCACCATAGTTCTGTGTAGCAAGCTAGTTCAGTATATTCATGGTTCTGTACCACAGCAATTATTGTGAATTTAATGGTACTGTACCATAGTATATATTTTGATCTGATGGAACTGTACCACTGTAATTATTTTTAATTTAATGGTACTGTACCATAGTATATATTTTTGATCTGATGGAACTGTACCACTGTAATTATTTTTAATTTAATGGTACTGTACCATAGTATATATTTTTGATCTGGTGGAACTGTACCACTGTAATTATTTTTAATTTAATGGTACTGTACCATAGTATATATTTTTCATCTGTTGGTACTGTACCACTGTAATTTCATTCCAGTTGCACAGCGAAAAGTCTACACTTACAAATTAAAACAGGGTTTCAATACTAATGATGGGACGAACATAAATAGCTCACTGCTGTGTAGCTAACGGTGTGATTAACTGTGTAGCTCACTGTGTGACTAACTGTGTAGCTCACTGCTGTGTAGCTAACGGTGTGATTAACTGTGTAGCTCACTGTGTGGCTAACTGTGTGACTAACTGTGTAGTTCACTGCTGTGTAGCTAACGGTGTGATTAACTGTGTAGCTAACTCTGTGGCTAACTGTGTAGCTCACTGTGTGGCTAAATGTGTAGCTAACTCTGTAGCTGACTGTGTAGCTCACTGTGTAACTCACGGTGTACCTAACTGTATGGCTAACTGTGTAACTCACTATGAGGCTAATTGTGTGGCAAACTGTGTAACTCACAGTGTAACTCACGGTGTAGCTAACTGTGTAACTCACTGTGTAGCTAACTGTGTAACTCACTGTGTGGCTAACTGTGTAACACACTGCGTGGATAATTGTGTAGTTCACTGTGTGGTTGACTATGTAGCTCACGGTGTAACTCACTGTGTGGCTAACTATGTAGCTCACGGTGTGGCAAACTGTGTAACTCACGGTGTATCTCACTCTTTATCTAACTTCGTAAGTCACTGTGTGTCTAACTGTGTAGCTAGCTATGTAACTCACTTTGTGGCTAACTGTGTAACTCACTGTGTAGCTAACTGTGTTCCTTACTGTGTGGCTTACTGTGTAGCTAACTGTGTAACTCACTGTATGGCTAACTACAAACATACATTTTAATAAATACTGTTAGACGAAAGATAAGACCCAGTTTTTAGGATGTATTTTGAATCTTCGACACACCGGTTCGCTCTGTACCGAAACAGTTAAAGCAGAGCCACGTTACACCGTCTATATGTTATGTCCACCCGTGAAATCTAAACACTGGTCGTAACCAGCTCATCAAACTAAATCCTGACCAACAGCTGAACTGCTGAAAGAGTTCCGAGTCTTTGAAGTAGGTTTACAACCAAAGTAGACACGTAGTAAAGTCTGTAGTGTTGATACCAAGTGGTGGTTATATTTCCATTAAAGGGTGTGTTTTTATTACAGAAATAGACACTTCAACATAGGACAAACCTCCCGATAACCAAGTAATGTTTTGAGAACACTTACACTGAAGAATTATTAATTTGAAAGATTTCAGAAATGAAAGTTTCCAGAAACAACTTGTTCTCGTTATGAATTATATCGAATTATAGTTGATTTTATAGCGATAATAAAAATAGTTTTTTGTTAAATGATATAATATAGTATTCGTTATTGTTAAAATATCTATCATGACGTTTGGGAAAAAACTATTAGGTTAAAGGAGTCTTGGTAGAAACGAATAAAAACCCTATAAATCGGTAACTGTGAAGGTCTAACTGGGCCAGGCGGTTAGGGCGTTGGAGTCGTAATCTTAGGAGGGGCGTGGGTTCCAATACTCAACACACCCAACATGCTCATGGGGGCGTTATAACGTTACAGTCAATCCTATCATTCGTTGGAAAAAGTACCCCAAGAGTTGAAGATGGTTGGAAGTAACTTGCTGCCTTCTCTCACTGCTAAGTTAGGGTCGAGTAGCTCACTGCTAAGTTAGGGATGGCTAGCTCACTGCTATGTTAGGGACGGCTAGCTCACTGCTAAGTTAGGGACGAGTAGCTCACTGGTATGTTAGGGACGCCTAGCTCACTGCTAAGTTAGGGACGAGTAGCTCACTGGTATGTTAGGGACGCCTAGCTCACTGCTATGTTAGGGACGGCTAGCTCACTGCTATGTTAGGGACGGCTAGCTCACTGCTATGTTAGGGACGGCTAGCTCACTGCTAAGTTAGGGACGAGTAGCTCACTGGTATGTTAGGGACGCCTAGCTCACTGCTAAGTTAGGGACGAGTAGCTCACTGGTATGTTAGGGACGCCTAGCTCACTGCTAAGTTAGGGACGAGTAGCTCACTGGTATGTTAGGGACGCCTAGCTCACTGCTATGTTAGGGACGGCTAGCTCACTGCTATGTTAGGGACGGCTAGCTCACTGCTATGTTAGGGATGGCTAGCTCACTGCTATGTTAGGGACGACTAGCTCACTGCTATGTTAGGGACGGCTAGCTCAGATAGCCCTCGTGTAGCTTTGTGCGAAATTCAAGTTAAACAATTCGAAATATGGACCTATTGAAAGCAGTCAGGTTATAGGGTTTTATTCATTTTTGTCGTAAAACCCACTTTGTTGCCTGAGTGAGTATTGTTGAATGTGTTTCGCTTAACTACACAATGATAACAGTAAACTGCGCCTATGTATTTTCCTTATTCCGGTAAAAGCCTAAATATATATTGTTTTGAACATATTTCTGTTTTAAAAACAGTATGGTTTTGCAGGAAGAAAGGTTTAATAATGAGACATCCCATAATAACAACCTAAAATGTTGAACTTTCTGTTAATCTCAATAAATTTTACGGAGTGTACGTTTCTTGGTGAGACTTCCATTTAAAACTGTTTGTGTAAGTTGAACAGACCTAGTGAGGTAAGATAAACACATAATGACATTGTAATATCATACGTCATTATTTCCTATGGTATGAAAACAAAAATCCTAGTGTTGAAACTCTAACCTTTAATTTTGTAGATAACCAAAAATTGTAATTAAATTATTATTAGCAAAAATTTATATCATCGTTGAAATTTCAGTTTGTATTTAGAAATTGTTATCTATTTTACTTATGACTTTCGCGGGTTCGAATCCCGGTCACACCAAATATTCTCGCCCTTTCAGCCATGGGGGCGTTATAAATGTGACGATCAATCCCACTATTCGTTGGTAAAAGAGTAGCCCAAGAGTTAGCGGTAGGTGGTGATAACTAGCTGCCTTCCCTCTAGTCTTACACTGCTAAATTAAGGGCGGCTAGCGCAGATAGCCCTCGTGTAGCTTTGTGTGAAATTTAAAAAACAACAAAACTTACGACTTATACACATTACATTTCATATCAAAATATACAACCTAATAGCCCCCAGAGGCTCAGCGGTATGTCTGCGGACTTACACACTAAAATCCGGGTTTCGATACCCGTGGTAGGCAGAGCATAGATAGCCCATTGTGTAGCTTTGTGCTTAATTCAAAACAACAACAACTATACAACCCAATCATTTTTCTATTGCTATACTATATCTGAATTATCAAAATAACTTATTACACCAGCGACCATTTCATTGAATACGTCGATATAAATCTCACATTGGTTGTTCTTATTAATGTAAATTTTAATACATACAGTATACCACAATTATATATTCAAGAGTTCTATTCTTTCTCGTGCATTCTCCAATTTTCTTTTCTCTACTGACAATAAACGTTTATTTAATTGTCGCAAAAACTATGAATGTAAGGAACTGCTCTAAGTCATTAAACTGATTCAACTGTCAACCAACAGTTTAATTAAAAGTTATATGATAACTTATATCTTAACTTCCTCTTTTCTACCAAAACTGTGGATTTCAGTGGCAAACAATATCAAGTGAAAGCCTACGTAACGAAATGATACGATTCGTTACTTCCTACTAACAAGCTTAACCTATGATACGATTCGTTACTTCCTACTAACAAGCTTAACCTATGATACGATTCGTTACTTCCTACTAACAAACTTAACCTATGATACGATTCGTTACTTCCTACTAACAATCTTAACCTATGATACGATTCGTTACTTCCTGCTAACAAGCTTAACCAATGATACGATTCTTTACTTCCTGCTAACAAGCTTAACCAATGATACGATTCTTTACTTCCTGATAACAAAAGTTTCCACTAACGTATTCATGCGTTTGATAAATAATAATAGTAATAACAAATAGAGAAACATAAAGTGTTATATGTTATTACACTTATTACATTAAATAATAATAATAACAAATAGAGAAACATAAAGTGTTATATGTTATTACACTTATTACATTAAATAATAATAATAACAAATACAGAAACATCTGCTTGTGTCAGATATTTCATACAACAGTGCACTATAACACCTTGATTTTATATTGTTGCTTTTAGCAGTTATATGATACAACAATACACTATAATTTCTTCATTTTATATTGTTGTTTTGAACAGATATTTTGTACAACATTACACTAAAACATCTTGAATTACTATTGTTGTTTCTAGCAGATATTTTCTACAACAGCAAACTGTTACATCTTGATTTTATATTGTTGACTTTATCAAATACTGTTTATAACAGTACACTATAACATATTGATTTTATATTGTTGACTTTATCAGATATTGTTTATAACAATACACTATAACATCTTGTTTTTATATTGTTGTTTCTAGCAAATATATGATACAATATTACACTAACTTCTTGATTTCATATTCTTCTTTCTAGCAGATATTCTATACAATAGTTTACTATAACATCTTTATTTTATATTGTTGGTTGTATCAGATATTCTATACAATAGTTTACTATAACATCTTTATTTTATATTGTTGGTTGTATCAGATAATTTATACAACAGCACATTATAATATCTTAATTTGATATTCTTGGCTGTATCAGATATTTATACAACAGTACACTATACATCTTGATTTCACATTGTAGTTTCATAGGATATATTTTATACAACAGTACCCTATAAGTTCTCGATTTTATATTGTTCTTTCTAGCAGATATTTTATATGACAGTACACTATAACTTCTTTATTTTATGTTCTGGACTGTATGATATTTTTTGTAAAACAGTACACTATAACATCTTGATTTTATATTGTGAAATATATCAGATGTTTAAAACAACTGTATAGTATAACATCTTGATTTTACACTGTTAAAAGTATCAGATATTTTATATGACATACAGTATAACATCTGGATTTGATATTGTTGGCTGTATCAGATATTTTATGTGACATACAGTATAACATCTGGATTTGATATTGTTGGCTGTATCAGATATTTTATACAACAGTACACTTTAACATTTGTTTTTTATATATTGTGAATGTATCATGTGTTTTATACAATAGTACGTTATAACATCTTGATTATATATTGTGAATGTATTAGATGTTTCATACAACAGTGCATCATAACTTTATATTGTTGGATTTCGTAGATGGTTTATGACTATCTTTTCCATTAACATTCTTTCCTATAATGTATTTTCACAACAGCTAACTTCCCCTTCCTCCAGAAAGTGACATAAAAATTACAACTTTATTTATTTAAGTGTATATTAAATTACAACTAGAATAAATAATAATTTATTTTTTTGCTCTTAAATTTCTTATATAATTGATAAAACACATTCAATCTGCCATTGACTCAGTTAAAATCATTGATTTACCTAACAGATGGAAAAAAATCCGTTACTTTATTTCACGTATAGTTTGTGTTGTAAACAATATTTTACACTTTTTCTATTTTACCCATTTTGCTATGGATCATGTTTCATCTATAGTTGTTGTCCATGGTATATTGTAGGTAATTTTCTAGTTTACTGAAGTTTGGACCTTTTTACTACAAGCAGTGGCGGCACCAAGGGGGCTTTTGGGGAGTTTGAGCTCCTTAATGAACCAAGCCTTCCTCAGCCCCCAATATTGTTACCTACATATATTCATAAAACATAGAAAACACAATCGTTGTTGTTGCTTAAAAATTAACATTACAGACATAGATCTGTAGTACTCAACGTATTCATTAAAACGGAAGTATGTGTCATGCGTCCCATAACAACATACTGAATACATTGAAACTCATGTGTTTTACTGCCTCTCCCTGGTAATGCCATTCTATCTTGAGCTTTGACGAAGATCAGACAACCACGTTGGATTCAAGTTACAAGAGAACAGGCGCATTGTTTTGAAGTAATGCTGACTATAAACAAATAGTGGGATTGGTCATTACCTTACAATACTTCCAGGGCTGTAAAAGTAACAATATGAGGAGTGACTAATGGAATCCGCGATCCTCATATTGCGAATCTAGCACCCTCATCACCAGGGCAGGTTAGGCCCGACTGGAGAATCAGAAACAAACTAATCTATGAAAGTTTATGTGTGAGCTGTATAATCATTTATAAACTATACTTTAATTGTTAAAAGACAGTGAGAAATAAGAAAATTATTAGGCCTAAATGATTTTAGGCTTATTGGTTCCCCAATATTTCTAAATTTTCAGCATTTGATAGGAAACTACTTAAATACCATTAATGAATGATAACAGACAAAACTTTAAGTCTAGCTGTAATTTCCTCCACCCTATAATAAATATAATAAACAAATAAACACTGTATATTATCTTATTTGTTACACTTCTTGCATCACTTTCTCGTAGCAAACTTGAATATAAGAATTAATAATCCACGAACTTCTATACTTATACAAAGCTTGTATACAAAATTCTTTGTTATTTTGTAAATTAGATATTTCAAAGAAGAAGGAGAAAGGCGAGAAACAACAAATTATTAGATCAACATTCACCCACAGCGCCACATTCTGCCTATAAACAACAAATTATTAGATCATCATTCACCCACAGCGCCACCTTTTTTCCTATAAACAATCACCAAAACATTAGTTAAAGCAATTCCATCTGCTCAAGTCTTTTAAACTTTTGGTTTCTTCAACCAGACTGTTAGATAGACTCACAAACGATGCACATTCTCAGCAGTTCTCTTCCTTTTGTAGGTTTGATTTTGAAAAAAAAAAAATCTTTGTCTGATGATGCACACGTCAAGGTAAAGAAGGAACTCTCGGAACAGATGACAGGTGGTCATAACGACCTCAAAAAGTGGGGAAAGTTGAACTTTAACTACTGGAATGGATTGTATATAACAAGTGAATCAAAACCTTCTGAGATCTAAGAATGGCTAGAATCCAAGGACTTCAGTCCAGAGTCTGTTTATGATGTCACACTTGACATTCATGTTTCTTTATTTAAAATGTGGTGTTTGTCACACCTGGAGGTTAATTTGTTATTTTTATCACTTTTCTAATCAACAAACACAAATTGTTTAATACACCAAAATCACTTAGTTTTCTGTTCACTTCATCAAAATCTAGATTGAATAACTCTAGATAGTGAGGTTTATATTGGTAAACTAGTCTAAATATAGCTGTATTGACAAAGATCTAACATTACTGAGTACAGTAAATATTAATGTCGTTGTTGTTGTTGTTTTGAATTAAGCACAAAGCAACACAATGGGCTATCTGTGCTCTGCCCACCACGGGTATCGAAACCCGGATTTTAGCGTGTAAGTCCGCAGACATACCGCTGAGCCACTGAGGGCATATTAATGTCATTCTTACATGTATTATAAATAAAATTAAAAGGTTTGTTCTCCTCTGCACGGTCACCAAGTTGCTCCTTGACATGACGGGAAGCATGATGTTTAAATTATCTCGGTTCAGTCTTGAGGAAGTTCTTGGAAGTGAGAACTGGGGAAGACTTCACAGTCATCTAACCATACAGATAAAATTAGCGAAGTAAGTAACAATCAGTTTCATTTATCTGTTCCAATAGAAAACAAAATTGTGGCATTTTCTAAATTGTATCTCTTTGGTTTTAGTACAAAACAATCAACAGTCATAAACTTCAGATAATACTGGCTGAGAGACGTCGAGAGATCGAACTCAATACAGACAGCACGCAAACACTTAGTAGATACGAGCTTTATAAGTTGGTCGGTGGTGGCGCCACTCAAGAATCCGACTCTACTGATGACTGTGAACTTGATGGATTCAACCATAACTCTGATCATAACGGTATTTCTGACGTCAAGAGTACTACAGAACTTCATAAATCCATGTTTACACATATAAATACTCTCAAATTAAAACATACCCAAGCTGGTTGAACCACAAGTAGATAGACGTTACACATCTCTATACTTAAAGATATACATACAAAAATCTAAACATTTCAACGAAAATTAAAGTTATAACACTACTGTATAATAAGAAGTTAGTAGTTGTTACCAACAATGTAATATGTATATATTATGAAAGTGATAGTTGTTACCAACAATGTAATATGTATATATTATGAAAGTGATAGTTGTTACCAACAATGTAATATGTATATATTATGAAAGTGATAGTTGTTACCAACAATGTAATATGTATATATTATGAAAGTGATAGTTGTTACCAACAGTGTAATATGTATGTATTATGAAAGTGATAGTTGTTACCAACAATGTAGTACATAGTGTGAATTTGATAGTTGTAATCAACAGTGTAATATATATTGTGAAGTTGATAGTCATTACTTACCAACAATGTAATATATATTGTGAAGTTAATAGTCGTTACTTACCAACAATGTGCCATATATATTATGAAGTTAATAATTGTTTCCAATAATGTAGTACATAGTGTGAATTTGATAGTTGTAATCAAGAGTGTAATATATATTGTGAAGTTAATTGTTGCAAGCAACAATGTAGTTTATATTGTGAAAGTTATAGTTATTTCCAAAAGTGTAATGTATATTGTGAAGTTAATTGTTGTTACCAACAATGTTCTATATGTTGTGAAAGTGATAATTTGTATCAAGAATGTAGCAGATATTGTGAAATTCATAGTTGTTTTCAACAATGTAGTATATATTGTGAAAGTGACATTTGTTACCAAAAAATTAGTAGATATTGTGAGAGTGTTTATGAACAATGTAGCATATATTGTGAGAATGGTAGCGTTTATCAACAATGTAGTATATATTGTTGAGAATGGTAGTGTTTATGAACAATGTAGTATATATTGTGAAAATGATAGTGTTTATCAACAATCTAGTATATATTGTTGAGAATGGTAGTGTTTATGAACAATGTAGTATATATTGTGAAAATGATAGTGTTTATCAACAATGTAGTAGATACTGTGAAAGTGACAGTCGTAATGAACACTATAGGATATATTGTAAAAGTTATAGTTGTTATCAACAATATAGTATATGCTGTGAAGTTGATAGTTGTCATGAATACTGTAGTTTATATTGTGAAATGATAGTTGTTACGAACAAAGTAGTACATGTTGCGAATATAATTATTTTTACCAATTGTGTTCTGTGTGTTGTGAAAGTGAAAGTCTTTATCTCGAATGTAGCAGATATTGTGAAATTCGTTGTTGTTTTCAAAAGTGTAGCATATATTGTGAAAGACGTAGTTATTAACAACAATTTAGTAGATATTGTGATAGTGACAGTCAAAATCAAGGCTGTGGTATATATTGTAAAAGTTACAGTTTTAACCATTAATGTAGTAGATATTGTGAAAGTTACAATCGTAATCACCACTGTAATATATATTGTGAAAGTGATAGTTGTTATCAACAATGTAGTATTTGTTTTGTGTCATAGTTGTTACCATTAATGTCGTAGATATTGTGAAAGTTACAGTCGTAATTACAACTGTAATATATATTGTGAAAGTAATAGTTGTTACGAACAATGTAGTATTTATGTTATGATGGTAATACTGTGACACTTAGAAGCTATTTGAAATTTGTTTTTTCTGTGGTTTTACGAGATGTGTGGAAACATTAAAACGTCCAGCAATATGCTCTCTTTGTTTTCCAGGTTTAACTTTTCGTAACTTTCTGTGAATACTTGAAATCCTTATCGCAGAGTTTTAATACAAATCTTTATCGTAGAGTTTAATACCAATCTTTGTCGTAGAGTTTTAATACAAATCTTTATCGTAGAGTTTTAAAACAAATCTTTATCGTAGAGTTTCAATACAAATATTTGTCGTAGAGTTTTAATCTTTCCACTTCCAAATTTTCTTCCTGAACCAGTTGAGTAAACCGAAGAAATAAAGAATATATCTTACGAGTGGAAGCGACAACAACTAATAGCTGAAACTTTGGCTGACTAGAGTATTGTATCTATAAAGACACAATATCCATTATTTATAAAGACGTATTGTTTTCATTATTCGATATCTAATAAGACATATTTTTCTCTATCGACCTCTTTGTTTCATGACATATTCGGATGGTTTTGAAATTTATTTGTATTTTTATTTTTGAAATTAATATTCAATTATGATAACACGCAGTGTGTGTGGTATAATAATTAAATATTAGAACTACTTAAATAGACGTTTCATCGGCTGAATTAAAGTATAAACTTTATGGCATCACATCATCCTTTTTAAACTTAGTGTTTTAAACCTAAAGAGACGACTTATTGGGAAATAATAGGCCTAAACTTCGTCAGACCATCGTAACAATAGTTCATCTGCCTTCTTTGTTCAGAAGATAACAAAAGTTGATCGAGATATCTGCATTGTTTTCTGCCTTCATTGTTCAGATGATAACAAAAGTTGATCAAGATGTCTGTATTGTTTTCTGCCTTCGATGTTCAGATGATAACAAAAGTTGATCAAAATATCTGTATTGTTTTCTGCTTCCATTGGTCAGATCATGATAAGAACAGAAAAAACAATAATTTTGTTCTTTTGCCCGTAGTTAAACACAGAGATATAGAATGTCGTATCCAATGAAAACACAGTTAGAAATGGAAGGTATTTTACATGAATATTAAGACATTTTGTCCGCCACGTTCAAAGAAGAAGCAATTATCAGTGAAGAGAGGTTTGATCATTTGACGTATTTGTCATGGCCAGTATGAGATAATTAGATATTGAACATTTTTGTCATAATCCCTGAAGTTACAGTTCAATATTGGATATATTTTTGGTGATTGTAACAGAACGACTTATATATTTCAGTGTAGTAATATATTGTCATGGTGGCACATTGAAGTCACAGAACTTTATGTAATCTTTGGTATGACGAGCCACAAGAATCTTAGTCACGAAATGTAACACTAAATCAAACTGAGCCTGAAGTGGTTACAACAAATTAGCCACGACAATCTAACACTAAATCATACTAGGCTTAAAACGGTTATAACAAATTAGCCACGACAATCTAACACTAAATCATACTTGACTTAAAATGGTTATAACAAATTAGCCACGACAATCTAACATTAAATCATACTAGGCTTAAAATGGTTATAACAAATTAGCCACGACAATCTAACACTAAATCATACTAGGCTTAAAACGGTTATAACAAATTAGCCACGACAATCTAACACTAAATCATACTTGGCTTAAAATGGTTATAACAAATTAGCCACGACAATCTAACACTAAATCATACTAGGCTTAAAATGGTTATAACAAATTAGCCACGACAATCTAACATTAAATCATACTAGGCATAAAATGGTTATAACAAATTAGCCACGATAATGTAACATTGAATTAAAGCCTAAATGAGATATAAAAAATTACCTACGAAAATGTAAAACACTAAAAGAACATTGTATTTATAAAAAAAAAAACGTAATTCGTCATTTCTCTCTCAAAATGTCTTATGTAGCTTAGAAATCAGTACAGTTCAGAAATTATTGTAACGTAAACATTACCACAACTTATACAGTATATTTATTTAGCTTAGAGAATTTGACAGTTCATACATTATTATAATTGAAATTCTCACAGCTAATTACCTAACACTTAACAGAGTCAATAGTACAATACAGTTCCTACGAAACATTTCATGAACGTGAGATCGCCATAACCCCAGAAAACATTTTTTTTCCACTTTTATTGTCTACATAATTCATTTTATACTTTCATTACATAGACTAACAACGATATTAGGTTATATACGTTTACTGTTGAGCTGTTGTTGGAATGCATTATTACCAAAACACAATTACTTTTTCTATATATTTTAGTTGTTTTGTAAGGAACCACTGGTTTCCTATGTGGTTTTTCGATTGATTGTCTCTTTAAAGAGATTTGTAGGCTCGTGTCTGCCTGTCTTTGTAATGTAAGAAGCTAACGTTTTTAATTATAATATTTTAATTATAACAGATCGCGTCTGTATGTTTTATCTGTAACTTATTTTGAAAAACAACTAATACTGTCTAACCAGAAACACTGCAACACTAAAAATTGTGATAGGTTGTGATAAAATGTGTTAATAATTTGTAATATCAAATTTAAATACAAAATGTTTAACGCTGTGGTAAAGTTCTTTGAAAATACATAATCTTTATTTTATTATACTTTCTTTACAATTTCTGAAAAATAAAATATGTGAACACGACACCTCGATCGAAACCAGAATACTTTCGTGAGCAATTAGATAAAATTGATAGCGTAAACAATGCCCCTAATAATCATACACAGGTGTATCACTATAACCATTAATTTAAAGACGAATATTAAGGTATTATAGTAGTCTGTTTTCTTTTTAACTGTGCTAAAAAAGTTATTTTTGTTGAACATTCCAAGAAGTGAAATGGATCTTATGAACTTTAAACTTACTTGCATTTCCAAAATATATAAACATACACTCACTGAAATATAGATAATTAATAATATATTTTCTCCTACTTTCGTTAAAGTAATAATATTTTTTATTTTACTTGTGTGTCAAATACATATAAGAGACAAATTTATCACTAATTACGTTGTCCCGTACGTTAGTGACAAGTTATTATAAAAGAATTGACAAATAAAAGTTTTTAAAAAAGTTGTTTTTATTTTACTTTACTCTCGATTTAACTTTTAACTATTTAAACAAAATTCTATCCGACTCAAAATATTTTCTTGTTTTCTGGAATCGATAAAGTATTTCCAGCTAGACGAGTTTTGGAGACATTCAGATAAGCTACCTAAATGGATAATATTTAAGGAAACAATAAACACTGAAACTGTGTTGGTGAACCATAAATTAATCGTGAAAAGCAATACTAGCGAGTACAAAATAAAAAGCATTATGTCACTTAAGCCTATTTTTCTTTCGATGAAGTGGTATAAGGTTTTAGAAGTTTTTTTTCTCATTTTTAAATATCAAAATGAGAATATTCTGGAAAGTCTAAGAATGTAGACGAAATCTGTTGATTTTCTATGATTTATATACTTTCCTGCAACAGTAGTAATTCACTGAGACAACAGAACTAACAAATACTACGTCATTATCTAGATAGAACTGTGTACTGAAATTGTTTGCAGGGCTCAGAAATTAATACAAGCGTTTATATACCTTTTGCCTCTTGTTTTTTGTTAGTTTTTTAACGTTTCCCTTTCTTTTTTTAACAAATATATATTTATTTATACATGCCAGTTTAAGTCAGTAGAATGTGGACAACAACACTTACTAAAAGTTTCGAATATAATGTCACTCGAGTTTTCATCGAAAGGAAATCGAACTGAGAGATTTCGACCGCTGCTTTCTTTCCATGTAGTTGAATCATAAGAGAAGACGAGTGGCCTCAAAGTGTCTGTCTATTCTTTTTATTCATCCATTAAATCAATAAAACTTGATACTTGTACACCATAATTTCATTAACTGATTGTTTATTTAATTATTTGTAACAATTTATTTAGTAAATAAATTTCTTCGTTACAACAATCTCATATAAGTTGTTTGAAAATTTGTTAGGCCAAGCCTACTGTTTCCTAAATGAATCGGTTTGTAATGGTGACTGTCTTACTGACCAATAAATGCACTTGAATATTAGGAGTCAAAATATTCCATTCACGATTGGCTGTACTAAAAATCTTGCAATTTTTGTTTGTTTCTTTGCTTATTTTAGAGCAAAGACAAATTGGAACCGGCAAGTAACAATGATTTCAGTTGTTTTTATTATAACCGCTTCTTGTGTTTTAGACCTGGCATGGCCAAATGCGTAAGGCGTGTGACTCGTAATCCGAGGGTCGCGGGTTCGCGCCCACGTCGCGCAAAACATGCTCGCCCTCCCAGCCGTGGTGGTGTATAATGTAACGGTCAATCCCACTATTCGTTGGTAAAAGAGTAGCCCAGGAGTTGGCGGTGGGTGGTGATGACTAGCTGCCTTCCCTCTGGTCTTACACTGCTAAATTAGGGACGGCTAGCACAGATAGACCTCGAGTAGCTTTGTGCGAAATTCCAAAACAAACAAACAAATTCTTGTGTTTTAAACGTAAGGCTTTCGATTCGTAATTCGAGGGTCGCGGGTTTGAATCTCCGTCACACAAAACATGCTCGTCCTTTCAGCCATGAGGTTGTTATAATGTGACGGTTAATCCCACTATTCGTTGGTAAAAGAGTAGCCCAAGAGTTGGCGGTGGGGGTGATGATGACTAGCTGCCTTCCTTTTAGTCATATACTGATAAATTAGGGACGCCTAACAGAGATAGCTCTCGAGTAGCTATGCGCGAACTTGAAAACAAACAAACACACAAATAGTTTAAAAATATAATGTGCCTCCTCCCCGGCGGCTTAGAGATAAACCTGGGGCTTAAAACACTTGAAACCAGAATTCGATACCTGTGATTGGTACAGCACAGATAACTGTAGCTTTGCGATTAACAACAAACAGACACTGTAATGAATTTTAATAAGAAAGGCGTAATCTAATAAGAATAATTATGTCTTCGTGTTGCCTTTAACTAGCCCCCCAGTGGCTCAGCGGTATGTCTGCGGACTTACACGCTAAAATCCGGGTTTCGATACTCGTGGTGGGCAGAGCACAGATAGCCCATTGTGTAGCTTTGTGCTTAATTCAAAACAACAACAACAACAGCCTTTAACTACTAGAGGTCCGTTGCTACGTTTGTTTGCGTCAACACATGCGCAGTGTCTGTAACCAAGGTGAGTGGACCGCATGCCTGCTTAGAATATAATCTTGACTCAGTACTTACTAAACAGTTACATCCCGCCATGGGAGATGAGAAAAAGGTGAAAACAATCACTCTTTCTCCCCGACAAAGACGACGTCCTCTGTCCGAAAAGGTAATGCATTTTACTCTATTCTTTGTATCAGTTATTACATAAGTCGTTTTGATTTTCGATTGTGAATCTTTGATGAAAAATTTAATGTTTTTAAAATAAAAATTACAGAAATGATAGAAATACCTGTTTAAAAAGTTTTGTAATAAGAAGTGATAGCCACACGTGAACTACGTCACTTCTATGGTCTTCTATTCCTTTAGTTTATCGCGTAACAACAAATAAATATATTTTTACATGGAGTCGTTTATCTTTAAAACTAGTGGCCTAGTTTTACTGACCTATTAAAACTGTAGCATTAGTTTTTTACTAACCTATTAATAATTATCGCACTAGTTCTTTACTAACTTCCTAAAAACTGTAGCATTAGTTTTATACTGAACTATTAAAACTGTAGCATTAGTTTTATACTGAACTATTAAAACTGTAGCATTAGTTTTATACTGAACTATTAAAACTGTAGCATCAGTTCAACAATATCAGTAAAACACAACTAATTTAACAATATAAATAGAACACCACCTCTTTAACAATAATTTAATATCAATAGAACACTACTAATTTAATATCAATAGAACACTACTAATTTAATATTAATAGAACACCACTAATTGAATATAAATAGAACACCACCTCTTTAACAATAATTTAATATCAATAGAACACCAATAATTTAATATCAATAGAACACTACTAATTTAATATCAATAGAACACTACTAATTTAATATCAATAGAACACTACTAATTTAATATTAATAGAACACCACTAATTGAATATAAATAGAACACCACCTCTTTAACAATAATTTAATATCAATAGAACACCAATAATTTAATATCAATAGAACACTACTAATTTAATATTAATAGAACACCACTAATTGAATATAAATAGAACACCACCTCTTTAACAATAATTTAATATCAATAGAACACTACTAATTTAATATCAATAGAACACTACTAATTTAATATTAATAGAACACCACTAATTGAATATAAATAGAACACCACCTCTTTAACAATAATTTAATATCAATAGAACACTACTAATTTAATATCAATAGAACACTACTAATTTAATATTAATAGAACACCACTAATTGAATATAAATAGAACACCACCTCTTTAACAATAATTTAATATCAATAGAACACCAATAATTTAATATCAATAGAACACTACTAATTTAATATTAATAGAACACCACTAATTGAATATAAATAGAACACCACCTCTTTAACAATATCGATTCATACAACACCTGTTTATCAATGTCAGTACAATATCGCCTCTTTAATAATATCAGTAGAACACCCTCTGTTTAAAAGTATCCATAGAACAACAACTTTTTACCAATGTCAGTGAAAAAACAACCTATTCAACACCATTAGTAGAACACCACTTGTGTAACAACATCGATTGAAAACCACCTGTTTAATTTAACAATATCAGTGGAACACCACTTGTTTAAAAATATCGATAAAACACCATGTCTTTAACAAAGTCAGTAGAACACCATCTGTTAAACAATATTAGCAGAACACAACTTGTTTTCCAACATTGATAGAGCACCATTTGTTTAAAAATATCGATAGAGCACCGCCTGTTTAACAATGTGGGAAGAATAACACTTGTTAAACGATATCGATATAACACCGCCTTTTTAACAATGTGGGAAGAATAACACTTGTTAAACAATATCGATATAACACCGCCTGTTTAACAATGTGGGGAGAATAACACTTGTTAAACAATATCGATATGACGCCGCCTGTTTAACAATGTTGGAAGAATAACACTTGTTAAACAATATCGATATGACACCGCCTGTTTAACAATGCGGGAAGAATAACACTTGTTAAACAATATCTGTAAAACACCACTTATTTAATAATATTAGTGAATCACTAATTATTTTATAATATCAGAGAAACACCACTTGTTTAACAATGTTAATAGAATACGACCTGTTTAGCAACGTCAGTAGAACACCACATGTTCAATAATATGAATAGAATACGACCTGTTTAGCAACGTCAGTAGAACACCACATGTTCAATAATATGAATAAAATACGACCTGTTTAGCAACGTCAGTAGAACACCACATGTTCAATAATATGAATAGAATACGACCTGAATAACTACGTCAGTAGAACACCACATGTTCAATAATATGAATAGAATACGACCTGTTTAACTACGTCAGTAGAACACCACATGTTCAATAATATGAATAGAATACGACCTGTTTAACTACGTCAGTAGAACACCACATGTTCAATAATATGAATAGAATACGACCTGAATAACTACGTCTGTAGAACACCACATGTTCAATAATATGAATAGAATACGACCTGTTTAGCAACGTCAGTAGAACACCACATGTTCAATAATATGAATAGAATACGACCTGTTTAGCAACGTCAGTAGAACACCACATGTTCAATAATATGAATAGAATACGACCTGAATAACTACGTCAGTAGAACACCACATGTTCAATAATATGAATAGAATACGACCTGTTTAACTACGTCAGTAGAACACCACATGTTCAATAATATGAATAGAATACGACCTGTTTAACAACGTCAGTAGAACACCACATGTTCAATAATATGAATAGAATACGACCTGTTTAACTGCGTCAGTAGAACACCACATGTTCAATAATATGAATAGAATACGACCTGTTTAACTGCGTCAGTTGAACACCACATGTTCAATAATATGAATAGAATACGACCTGTTTAACTACGTCAGTAGAACACCACATGTTCAATAATATGAATAGAATACGACCTGTTTAACAACGTCAGTAGAACACCACATGTTCAATAATATGAATAGAATACGACCTGTTTAACTGCGTCAGTTGAACACCACATGTTCAATAATATGAATAGAATACGACCTGTTTAGCAATGTCAGTAGAACACCACATGTTCAATAATATGAATAGAATACGACCTGTTTAGCAACGTCAGTAGAACACCACATGTTCAATAATATGAATAGAATACGACCTGAATAACTACGTCAGTAGAACACCACATGTTCAATAATATGAATAGAATACGACCTGTTTAACTACGTCAGTAGAACACATGTTCAATATCAGTAGAATACGAGCTGTTTAACTACGTCAGTAGAACACCACATGTTCAATAATATGAATAGAATACGACCTGTTTAACTACGTCAGTAGAACACCACATGTTCAATAATATGAATAGAATACGACCTGTTTAACTACGTCAGTAGAACACCACATGTTCAATATCAGTAGAATACGACCTGTTTAACTACGTCAGTAGAACACCACATGTTCAATAATATGAATAGAATACGACCTGTTTAACTACGTAAGTAGAACACCACATGTTCAATATCAGTAGAATACGACCTGTTTAACTTCGTCAGTAGAACACCACATGTTCAATATAAGTGAATAGAATACGACCATGTTCAATAATATGAATAGAATACGACCTGTTTAACAACGTCAGTAGAACACCACATGTTCAATAATATGAATAGAATACGACCTGTTTAACTGCGTCAGTTGAACACCACATGTTCAATAATATGAATAGAATACGACCTGTTTAACTACGTCTGTAGAACACCACATGTTCAATAATATGAATAGAATACGACCTGTTTAACAACGTCAGTAGAACACCACATGTTCAATAATATGAATAGAATACGACCTGTTTAACTACGTCAGTAGAACACCACATGTTCAATAATATGAATAGAATACGACCTGTTTAACTACGTCAGTAGAACACCACATGTTCAATAATATGAATAGAATACGACCTGTTTAACTACGTCAGTAGAACACATGTTCAATATCAGTAGAATACGAGCTGTTTAACTACGTCAGTAGAACACCACATGTTCAATAATATGAATAGAATACGACCTGTTTAACTACGTCAGTAGAACACCACATGTTCAATAATATGAATAGAATACGACCTGTTTAGCAACGTCAGTAGAACACCACATGTTCAATAATATGAATAGAATACGACCTGTTTAACAACGTCAGTAGAACACCACATGTTCAATAATATGAATAGAATACGACCTGTTTAACTGCGTCAGTTGAACACCACATGTTCAATAATATGAATAGAATACGACCTGTTTAACTACGTCAGTAGAACACCACATGTTCAATAATATGAATAGAATACGACCTGTTTAACAACGTCAGTAGAACACCACATGTTCAATAATATGAATAGAATACGACCTGTTTAACTACGTCAGTAGAACACCACATGTTCAATAATATGAATAGAATACGACCTGTTTAACTACGTCAGTAGAACACCACATGTTCAATAATATGAATAGAATACGACCTGTTTAACTACGTCAGTAGAACACATGTTCAATATCAGTAGAATACGAGCTGTTTAACTACGTCAGTAGAACACCACATGTTCAATAATATGAATAGAATACGACCTGTTTAACTACGTCAGTAGAACACCACATGTTCAATAATATGAATAGAATACGACCTGTTTAACTACGTCAGTAGAACACATGTTCAATATCAGTAGAATACGACCTGTTTAACTACGTCAGTAGAACACCACATGTTCAATATCAGTAGAATACGACCTGTTTAACTACGTCAGTAGAACACATGTTCAATATCAGTAGAATACGACCTGTTTAACTACGTCAGTAGAACACATGTTCAATATCAGTAGAATACGACCTGTTTAACTACGTCAGTAGAACACCACATGTTCAATATCAGTAGAATACGACCTGTTTAACTTCGTCAGTAGAACACATGTTCAATATCAGTAGAATACGACCTGTTTAATGATGTCATTTGAACTCCGCCTCTTTCATATCAAGAATTTATAATGAAGACGGTGCAGTCAATAATTTCGTATCATTGGAATGTCACATATATCTCTTTTAGTAAAACGACTTAGAGATAATACTGTTATTCATGGTCAGCAAACGTGGAATATTTGACATGATGAAGGTAGCCAACATATTTTCGAAATAAATATGTTATAAATGGATTATAAAAAAAGCCATCAGTGTGTGTTCTTCGATATTCCAGTTTTAGCCGTTTCGAATTTGTACCTAACTTACATACTGTCGTAATTTATAAAGATAATTTTGTGGAAGTCTCTTTGTTCTGTGAGAAATGTTTCATGACTTTAAATTGAACACCACAGTACCTACGCAACCATATGGTAAAGTTGTATCTTTTTCCCATTGAGTTTGTCAATATTCCCAGTTTAACATACACGCTTAAGCATAACTTGGCAAGCATTAGTGGGATTATGGACGAAAATATCGTTATCTATCATAATTTAGCTGGTTGGGATTTATGGCAACTGAGTCAGTTTGTTTTACAAAATTGACTATTTTAGTGAATTTAAGTTTTCTGGGTTTCAATGGAGAATTAGTTGAGTTCGAACAAGTAGTTTATACAGCCTCTTGAAGTCTAAGAACAGTATGTTTGTGAATTATAATTAGATAAACATGCAAACAGACAGATAGAAAGTCAGGTCAATATATGTAAATAACCAGACAAAGCAGCATGAAGATAGAGAAACAAATAAATAAATAGATGCAGAGACGAACAGGCAGTCAAATATATTATTGTATATACAGACATCTAGATGAAGGGACAGAGAAACAGAGAGCTGGACGGACGAACATATAGTGAAACAGACAGTTAGATATCTAAAATAATCATCAAATAGATATACGGATGGATAATTGTACAAACAAACAAGCAGAAAAATATAGAGGTAAACAGAAAAATGGGTATTCAGACCGACAGATAGATCAACAGACAGATGGTTAGATTTGCAGAAATATACATATACATATATATAAATAGGGAGATAGATGTGCAAAAATATATATAGATATAAAGATGCAGATAGATGTGCAGAAAGACAGACAGATTGCCATTAGTAACAAATTTAATAGACGTGTCTACGTTTCAAAGAAAATCATTTTTAGGTGGAGAAGATATGGACCCTTATTGTATATGTACTGGGGTCAAAAACTGTAGTCACACTTCCTTGAATCAGGTCAGAAAACAAAACAACAACAACATATTTATAAACAGTTTATAACTTCGAAATTATGGGATGTTTGTACAACAATAGAAGCAATACAAGAATGATAGGAATAGCTCTTAGAAACAAATTATAGATTATTTTACGTATGTATACATACATGTATTCGAAAGATGAAATCCATTCAGAGGAGCCATCTTAAAATATGAGGCCGCATATCTTGTAAACTTAATGACAATGATGTAAAATACAACTAAGACATGATTAAGCCTCATAATACAAATAAATGGTTTAAAGTCAACGTTAGACGGAAGTAATTATCGTCTGCTTTTATAGTTTTAAACACTCTCCAAATGGCAATGTTGTTCACTTACAGAATTCTTAAGGCGCGTTTCTTGTGATTCCTCAGATAACAGGAAATTCGGCAGGAGGCTCGATCAGAACTAGAAATGCAGAGAAAAATCCTAATTACGACCTTGATTGAGTTTGCATGAAATAAAAGGCCGTTTGTGATGTAACAAAAATCAGCTTAACAGAGGGAGCTCTTTGTCTTCTTGTTGAGAATCTGTTTCTGTTACAGACCGATACGGTATTAATTAGAAGGATATATAATGTCACAAATGTCAGTGTGCATGTGTTATTCAAGTTATTGATGACCATTCCAATAGAATCATTAAAGACATATCTATTAAGAATGATCTTGTTTTCAATGGAAGATAATCCTGTCTTTTTTTACCAAAGTGTATTATCTTTTGCTACTAACTTTCTCACCAAAACAGGAGCACAGGAAATAAGTACAATGCACAAATGACTCAGATCAACATGAAACTATAACGAAAGGAACTTACGAAACATTCTGAACAACATTCTACTGTTAAAACTATAAAAAAAACATAATCCATCTTTAACATAACACCAAAGAAGCCATAATGTACGACTTTAATCCAACTTTAATATAACACCTAACAAGACATTATTTACGACTTTCACATAACACCAAACAAGATATAATATACGACTTTAATCTAACTTTAACATAACACCTAACAAGACACAATATACGACTTTTATCTAACTTTCACATAACACCAAACAAGATATAATATATGACTTTTATCTTTTATCAAACTTTATCATAACACCAACAAACTATAATATACGACTTTTATCCAACTTTATCATAACACCAACAAACTATAATATACGACTTTTATCCAACTTTAACATAACACCAAACAAACCATAATATTCAAATTTAATCCAACTTTAACATAACACCAAACAAACCATAATATTCAAATTTAATCCAACTTTAACATAACACCAAACAAACCATAATGTACAAATTTAATCCCACTTTACCGTGACACCAAACAACACATATTATACGACTTTTGATTCAACACTTTCATCCCAGAGTTTGTTTTGTTAAATACTTTATTCAGTTACAAACTGATTCAACTCTCACTACGTTCCATTACTCATTTTGGCGATGTTACATTAGCGTTGGACGCCTTTTGTTAAAAATGTGTCAATCAGATACCTTGTGAGATGAAATTCAACTACTCAATCAGGTATAATTATGTATACCGGAAGTAATCGGTTCTTATAGAGATAAATCATTTCCTGTGGAACCCTTAAACTAGTCTTTCTCCAACACAGTCCGAATTCTACAGTAATAACTGGAGATAAATGCTTGACGGTCCACATTTTTCTGAAAAACAAGGAATACCTAAATATCGCTAGACTTATCATAAAATTAGTAATTAAGGAAATTGTTACTAAGC
Source organism: Carcinoscorpius rotundicauda (assembly GCA_011833715.1). Taxonomy (NCBI): domain Eukaryota; kingdom Metazoa; phylum Arthropoda; class Merostomata; order Xiphosura; family Limulidae; genus Carcinoscorpius; species Carcinoscorpius rotundicauda. The sequence continues at coordinate 172,492,890 of CM022392.1, forward strand.
CTAAGCAATATTCATAATCGATGAAGAACACTAAATTTGAACTTATAATAAAACTAAAGCACTGAGTTGCATGCTATGCGTGGGTGTTTCAGTTTCTCGCTAGTCACGTTTTCATATCGTGTCTTCCTTATGAGATTCTCAACTGGATAATTTGTGTTTCTATCGTTTCCTTGATTAAGTGTGACAATGAAAGATAATGATAAACTGACTGAAAACCTTTGAATATACTGTGAAGCAGAGAGAACACGATGAACGAATAGGAAGAGAGATGAACAAACAAGAAAATGTTCCATCAAATCGAAAATATTGTTCATGGAACGCGTGAACTTAATTAAAGATTCATTTCTTGTGAGTTAAATGTTTCCTGAAAGTAACATGAACGAGTATCCGTTTATTATCAAAACAACTTTGCTTCTGAAGAAATAAAGTGTTTCATTGTCATGCTTGGTACAACTGTATGTTTCAGTTTACTGTATTGTACAACTGTATGTTTCAGTTTACTGTATTGTACAACTGTATGTTTCAGTTTACTGTATTGTACAACTGTATGTTTCAGTTTACTGTATTGTACAACTGTATGTTTCAGTTTACTGTATTGTACAACTGTATGTTTCAGTTTACTGTATTGTACAACTGTATGTTTCAGTTTACTGTATTGTACAACTGTATGTTTCAGTTTACTGTATTGTGCTTAACCAGACTTAATGAAAGACAGAGGTTTAACTTTCAACAACAGTTTTCTATCCTTTCTGTGGTATAATTGTCAAGTGTCTGGATGACCGGTTAGAAGAACATATTATAGTTGTCACATAAAGTGTGTTTCTATCTGAAGCTGTCACAGAAAGTGTGTTTCTATCTGAAGCTGTCACAGAAAGTGTGTTTCTATCTAAAGCTGTCACATGAAGTGTGTTTCTATCTGAAGGTGTCACATAAAGTGTGTTTCTATCTGAAGCTGTCACATAAAGTGTGTTTCTATCTGAAGCTGTCACATAAAGTGTGTTTCTATCTAGCGCTGTCACATAAAGAGTGTTTCTATCTGAAGCTGTCACATAAAGTGTGTTTCTATCTGAAGCTGTCACATAAAGAGTGTTTCTATCTGAAGCTGTCACATAAAGTGTGTTTCTGTCTTATTTCTTTGTTGTTGACCATGTTTTACTGTTGTAAGTCATGTTTTATTAAATGTATTGTTATTGTTTTATTACATGTTGATCATGTTTTGCTGTGTGTACTGTTGTAAGATGTTCTATTGAATGTATTATTTTTTGTTATATATATTGTTGTTGACCATGTTTTACTATATGTACGATTGTAAGTTGTGTTTTACTGTATCCACTATTGTGGGACGTGTTTTATTGTCTTAATTGTGATAACTCGTATTTTATTGTGTGCATTTTTTCTGTTGATCTAAGGTTTATAATTTATAGAACGGAAATATCGTTTGTACTTAAAAGCATTTAAAATTAAAGGCATATGAATCGGTTTGGGGTACTTGAGACCTGCAATAAGTCGTATTCTGATCGCAGTGAGCAAGTTGTTGTGTTTAGTAACACGTACGTAGAGGCCGATACCAATGGTAATTACGTTGTTATCGTTCTAACAAAACATTATAAAATGAGAAAGGTTATTGAGAAAAACACTTACCTTCCCAGAATCGTTCTGTAACATTGTCTTGTATTTAGTTAACTGTAAAAACAAGTATAACATCTTAAATTTTATATGTTTCATGTTTATAGGTTTAAAAGAAATATTTATCAGTCTTTATTCTGAGATGCATAAATAGATAGGTTAAAAGAAATAGTGATAGAGAGATTTTGAATCGTAAATGAGTTCGTAAGATATGTACTGGTAGTGTAATGAATGTTTCACGACTCGGAGTTATTGGTATTAGTGATAAATGAAACATATCCAGAGTTCTGCAGTAAGTTTATTTTTCAAAGCCACGTGACGTGTGTTCTCGTAACTCACTCTGACTAGGATAATTCATCACATAACAATTTCTTTTTTTTTACAGTCAATGATCACTACCTTTATTTTGTCCACTTATGATTTAGCAGACAAAATGTATTTAAAAATACAACTGAAGATTTTGAAATCGATCATCATTCCGAATCGTTTATAATTTCTTCGTCATGTAATTTTATTTCTCTGAATTGATAAGTTAAAAACAAGGTCCTTCTAACATGTGCACTCCTTCTGGAATAAACATAGCAAATTGGTGTTCTTGTTAACTGAGAAAACATCGAATTCGAAGACGTTAACAATATTACTCGCTTGGATGAAAAAATAATTTCTCAGGAAATCGTCACGAAAACCAACTGAGAATCGGGACGTCGATGACTGAAAGTTGTGAGGACTCGTCAAAACGGTTATTTAATAAGAACCAAAAGCAACCTTCTCGATGTTCGATAAACTAAATTTTGTTTTTCTTAAAGGTAATTTATTGTATCTAATGTGAATATCTGTCAAACTGGCATGTAGAGAAATTGTTGAATGCAATGTGATAAATATGGCAGTGTTCACGCAGGTGTGGAATACATTAATTGTTGAATTCACACCAAGAAAGATGATTACACCCTTACCATAATGCATTATAAGATGTAAGTTTAATGAAGTCAGCTGCTATTTTGATTTTATCCAGGTTAGTTATTATTAATTCAATATAGTTCTACAGTTTAATGATGCTTCGTTGGTTGGGTAGTTTAGATTTAAACGTTCAGGTTTTTGCTTCGTACGTAAGATGACACTTTGATGACGTAAGTCACGAGACCTCCCGTGCGATAAAAATGATCTTTCGTAGAAACGTTACTGTCAAAATAAAAAACAACAACTAAGTTTCTTTAACGGTACATATGTGTTAAAGAGTTATATATCGTGACAAAGTACGAGAAACTGAACTACACTTTAGTTGTTACCTAGTTACGTTCTATAAAATGCTGGAAACTGTATTAGTTTGAAGCTAACGAACACTTTAGTTGTTATCTAGTTACGTTCTATAAAATGCTGGAAACTGTATTAGTTTGAAGCTAACGAACACTTTAGTTGTTACCTAGTTACGTTCTATAAAATGCTGGAAACTGTATTAGTTTGAAGCTAACGAACACTTTAGTTGTTATCTAGTTACGTTCTATAAAATGCTGGAAACTGTATTAGTTTGAAGCTAACGAACACTTTAGTTGTTATCTAGTTACGTTCTATAAAATGCTGGAAACTGTATTAGTTTGAAGCTAACGAACACTTTAGTTGTTACATAGTTACGTTCTATAAATGCTGGAAACTGTATTAGTTTGAAGCTAACGAACACTTTAGTTGTTACCTAGTTACGTTCTATAAAATGCTGGAAACTGTGTTAGTTTGAAGCTAACGAACACTTTAGTTGTTATCTAGTTACGTTCTATAAAATGATGGAAACTGTATTAGTTTGAAGCTAACGAACACTTTAGTTGTTACCTAGTTACGTTTTATAAAATGCTGGAAATTGTATTAGTTTGAAGCTAACGAACACTTTGGAACAGATTTCTCATGTAAAAAAAACATTTCCAGAAAGATCTTGATTCTTATTTACCAAAAGTTTATTTCTGTTTTAAGTCGTACTCAATGGTGTCTGATCAACATGATGTGGTACTATACCAGGTACATCTTGTTAATATAATGTGGTACTATACCAGGAACATCCCGTCAATATAATGTGGTACTATACCAGGAACATCCTGTTAATATAATGTGGTACTATACCAGGAACATCCTGTCAATATAATGTGGTACTATACCAAATACGTCCTATTAAAACGATGTGGTACTATACCAGGAACATCCTGTTAATATGATGTGGTACTATACCAAATACGTCCTATTAAAACGATGTGGTACTATACCAGGTACATATTGTTAATATAATGTGGTACTATACCAGGAACATCCCGTCAATATAATGTGGTACTATACCAGGAACATCCTGTCAATATAATGTGGTACTATACCAAATACGTCCTATTAAAACGATGTGGTACTATACCAGGAACATCCTGTTAATATGATGTGGTACTATACCAAATACGTCCTATTAAAACGATGTGGTACTATACCAGGTACATATTGTTAATATAATGTGGTACTATACCAGGTACATCCTGTTAATATGATGTGCTACTATACCAAGCACATCCTATTAAAACGATGTGGTACTATACCAGGTACATATTGTTAATATAATGTGGTACTATACCAGGTACATCCTGTTAATAGGATGTAGTACTATACCAGGTACAACATGTTATATGATGTCGTACTATACCATATACATCCTATTAATATGATTGAGTAATATACGAAGTACATTCTGTTGGTATGATGTAGTACAATTCGAAGTACATTCTATTGGTATGATGTAGTACTATACGAAGTACATTCTATTGGTATGATGTAGTACTATCCGAAGTACATTCTATTGGTATGATGTAGTACTATCCGAAGTACATTCTATTGGTATGATGTAGTACAATACGAAGTACATTCTATTGGTATGATGTAGTACTATACGAAGTACATTCTATTGGTATGATGTAGTACTATCCGAAGTACATTCTATTGGTATGATGTAGTACTATCCGAAGTACATTCTATTGGTATGATGTAGTACAATACGAAGTGCATTCTATTGGTATGATGTAGAACTATGATATATCACTTTCCTTTTTCACAGCTTGCCGATCTGCATGTTTATCTGATACCACAAGATAAATGGATAGAGAAGAGAAAACTGGCTAAGAACCAGGTGATAGATCAGGCCATTTCTTCAGGATTCATCAGGTAAGACGACAGAAAAGAACATTACCTTATAAATGTAATAAAACATTACTGGTATAATAATTGTTATAGTTTGATGGTAGGACAAAATATCACCAGTTGGATATTTATGGTAAGACGACATTATGAAATGTTACCAGTATAATACACAATGGGACTGTTGTAAGATTGCACGATTCTCAGGTAGAACATGACCAGACGTAGCGCCATGGGGTATATCCACTTGGTGACGCATAACGTCCTTTTAAATGAAGCTTTCTCATTTTTGGTGTTATATCTAGTTGACTAACAACCCTAAAAACAGATATGTTCAACTTTAAATACATAAGAGCAATGTTGACAAAAGAGCAAAGACTCTAGAAGTGAATGAAGAACACAGACCTTGTCATACCAATAATAAACCTTCGTTCTTCAGTATAACATGTCGAAATAATTTCTCAGTGATTACTTATTCTAGTCTCAACTGTCCCACAGGAATTAACGTATTATCCTTAAAATTATATAGATAAGTAACATAAAAACATATTAATTGGTGAAGATTTCTTGGGGTAAACAAATTTTGTGTTTCAAAATGTCTTTAAAGACTCATACGAATTTTTTTAACAATGGAACTACCAGTTTCTTCTTTCTTATAAGGTCTAATCTGGGAAATATTTCACATTAAATAGAAAAAGGTACTGTTAAATTCGTTGCTTAGCGACACCTGTCTGCATATTGATCTGGATTCAGGACTATAATGTAACAATAAAACACATAAAGTATGTGGGTTACTGGGAAACTAGTGGTATATTATTTTATGTAACCCTAATACATAAGGTTTGTGGATTAGGAAACTGGGAAACTAGTGGTATTTCATTTTATGTAGCAGTAATACATAAAGTATGTGGGTAACTGGAAAACTAGTGGTATATTGTTTTATGTAACAGTAATACATAAAGTATGTGGGTTACTGGAAAACTAGTGGTATTTTATTTTTAGTAACAGTAATACATTAGGTATGTGGGGTACTGGGACACTAGTTTTACAGTATTTTATGTAGCAGTAATACATAAGGTTTGTGGGTTACTGTGAAACGAGTGGCATATTACTTTATGTAACAGTAATACCTAAAGGGTGTTAGACAGTGGGAAATTAGTACTAAAGTATTTTATGTAACAGTAATACATCAATTATGTGGGTTACTGGAAAACTAGTGGTATATTGCTTTATGTAACAGTAATACATAAAGTATGTCGTTTACTGGGAAACTAGTGGTATATTATTTTTTGTAACAGTAACACATAAGGTATGTGGGTTACTGGGAAATTAGTTTTATTGTATTTTATGTAGCAGTAATACATAAAGTATGTGGGTTACTGAGAAACTAGTTGTATATTATTTTATGTAACAGTTAAACATAAAGTATGTGGGTTAATGGAAAACTAGTGGTATTTTATTTCTAGTAACAGTAATACATTAGGTATGTGGGTTACTGGGACACTAGTTTTACAGTATTTTATGTAGCAGTAATACATAAGGTATGTGGGTTACTGGGAAATTAGTTTTATTGTATTTTATGTAGCAGTAATACATAAAGTATGTGAGTTACTGAGAAACTAGTTGTATATTATTTTAGGTAACAGTAATACATAAAGTATGTGGGTAACTGGAAAACCGGTGGTATGTTGTTTTATGTAACACTAATACATAAGGTTATGGGTTACTGGGAAACTAATGGTATTTTATTTAATGTAACAGTAATACATAAGGTATGTGGGTTACTGGGAAACTAGTTTTATTGTATTTTATATAGCAGTATACTTAAAGTGTGTGGGTTACTGAGAAAATAGTGGTATATTATTTTATGTAACAGTAATACATGAAGTATGTGGGTTACTGTAAAACTATTGGTGTATTCTTTTATGTAACAGTAATACATAAGGTAGTGGTATATTATTTTACGTAACAGTAATACATAAAGTATGAGGGTCACAGGAAAACTAGTGTTATTTTATTTTTAGTAAAAGTAATACAATAGGTATGTGGGTTACTGGGAAATTAGTATTACAGTATTTTATCTAACAGTAATACATAAAGTATGTGGGTTACTGGAAAACTAGTGATTTATTATTTTATGTAACAGTAATACATAAGGTATGTGGGTTACTAGGAAACTAATGGTATTTTATTTTATGTAATAGTAATACATAAGTTATGTTGGTTACTGGGAAACAAATGTTATATTATTTTATGTAACAGTAACACATAAGGTATGTTGGTCACTGGAAAATTAGTTTTATAGTATTTTATGTAGCAGTAATACACAAAGTTTGTGGGTTACTGGAAAACTAGTAGTATATTGTTTTATGTAACAGCAATACATAAGGTATGTGGGTTACTGGGAAACTAGTTTTATAGTATTTTATGTTGCAGTAATACATAAGGTATGTGGGTTACTGGGAAACTAGTGGTGTATTATTTTATGTAACAGTAATACATAAGTTATGTTGGTTACCGAGAAACTAGTGGTATTTTATTTTGTGTAACAGTAATACCTAAGGTATGTGGGTTACTGGGAAACTAGTGGTATTTTATTTTATATAACAGTAATATATAACTTTTGTGGGTTACTGGGAAACTAGTGGTATTTTATTTTATGTAACAGTAATACATGAAGTATGTGGGTTACTGGGAAACTAGTGGTTTATAATTTTATGGAACAGTAATACATAAGGTATTTGGGTTACTGCGAAACTAGTGGTATATTATTTTATGTAACAATAATACATAAGGTATGTGGGTTACTGGGAAACTAATAGTATTTTATTTTATGTAACAGTAATGCATAATGTATGTGGGTTACTGTGAAATGAGTGGTATATTATTTTATGTAACAGTAATACGTAAAGTGTGTGAAATACTTGGAAATAAGTATTATAGTATTTTATGTGACAGTAATACTTATAGTATGTGGGTTACTGGGAAATTAGTTTTATCGTATTTTATGTAACAGTAATACATAAAGTATGTGCATTACTTGGAAATACTGGTGTATTATTTTAGGTAACAGTAACACATAAAGTATTTGGTTTCTGGAAAACTAGTGGTATATTGTTTTATGTAACAGTAATACATAAGATATGTGGGTTACTGGGACTCTAGTGGTATTTTATTTTGTGTAACAGTAATACCTAAGGTATGTGAGTTACTGGGAAATTAGTTTTACAGTATTTTATATTGCAGTAATACATAAAGTATGAGGGTTACTTTAACACTAGAGGTTTATTATTTTATGTAACAGTAATACATAAGTTATGTGGGTTACTGGGATACTTATGGTGTTTCATTTCATGTAACAGTAATGCATAATGTGGGTTACTAGGAAACTAATGGTATTTTATTTTATGTAACAGTAATACATGAGGTATGTGTGTTACTAGGACAGTAATGGTATGTTAATTTACGTAGCAGTAATACATAAGGTATGTGGGTTACTGGGAAACTATTGGTGTATTATTTTATGTAACAGTAATACATAAAGTATGTGGGTTACTGGAGAACTAGTTGTATAGTGTTTATGTAACAGTAATACCTAAGGGATGTGGGTTACTGGGAAATTAGTTTTACAGTATTTTATGTAGCAGTAATACATAAAGTATGAGAGTTACTGGATAACTAGAGGTTTATTATTTTATGTAACAGTAATACATAACGTATGTGGGTTACTGGGAAACTAGTGATTTATTATTTTATGTAACAGTAATACATAAGGTATGTGCGTTACTGGGATACTTATGGTGTTTTATTTCATGTAACAGTAATACATAAGGTATGTGGGTTACTGGGAAAATAGTGGTATTTTATTTTATATAACAGTAATACATAAGTTTTGTGGGTTACTGGGAACTAATGGTATATTATTTTATGTAACAGTAATACATGAAGTATATGGGTTACTGGGAAACTAGTGGTTTATAATTTTATGTAACAATAAAACACATAGTGTATGTGGGTTACTGGGAAACTAGTGGTATATTGTTTTATGTAACAGAAATACATAAGATATGTGGGTTACTGGGACTCCAGTGGTATTTTATTTTGTGTAACAGTACTACCTAAGGTATGTGGGTTACTGGGAAATTAGTTTTACAGTATTTTATATAGCAGTAATACATAAAGTATGAGGGTTACTTTAACACTAGAGGTTTATTATTTTATGTAACAGTAATACATAAGGTATGTGGGTTACTTATGGTGTTTTATTTCATGTAACAGTAATACATAAGGTATGTGGGTTACTGGGAAACTAGTGGTATTTTATTTTATATAACAGTAAAACACAAACTTTGTGGGTTACTGGGAAACCAGTGGTGTTTTATTTTATGTAACAGTAATACATAATGTGGGTTACTAGGAAACTAATGGTATTTTATTTTATGTAACAGTAATACATGAGGTATGTGGGTTACTGGGAAACTAGTGGTATTTTATTTTATATAACAGTAACACATAAGTTTTGTGGGTTACTGGGAAACTAGTGGTATATTATTTTATGTAACAGTAATACATAAAGTATGTCGGTTACTGAAAAACTAGTGGTATTTTATTTTTAGTAACAGTAATACATAAGGAATGTGGGTTACTGGGAAATTAGTTTTATTGTACTTTATGTTGCAGTAATACATAAAGTATGTGGGTTACTGGAAAACTAGTGGTATATTGTTTTATGTAACAGCAATACATAAGGTTTGTGCGTTACTGGGAAACTATAGGTTTATTATATTATGTAACAGTAATACATAAGGTATGTGGGTTACTGGGAAACTAGTGGTATTTTATTTTATATAACAATAATATATAACTTTTGTGGGTTACTGGGAAACTAGTGGTATATTATTTTATGTAACAGTAATTTATAAGGTATGTGGGTTACTGGGAATCAAATTATCAGTGTACCAATAACAGTGAAACATCTTTAGATGTAGAACACGTTCAGTAATAATCAGTGTACCAATAACAGTGAAACATCTTTAGATGTAGAACACGTTCAGTAATAATCAGTGTACCAATAACAGTGAAACATCTTTGGATGTAGAACACGTTCAGTAATAATCAGTGTACCAATAACAGTGAAACATCTTTGGATGTAGAACACGTTCAGTAATAATCAGTGTACCAATAACAGTGAAACATCTTTGGATGTAGAACACGTTCAGTAATAATCAGTGTACCAATAACAGTGAAACATCTTTATATGTAGAACACGTTCAGTAATAATCAGTGTACCAATAACAGTGAAACATCTTTATATGTAGAACACGTTCAGTAATAATCAGTGTACCAATAACAGTGAAACATCTTTATATGTAGAACACGTTCAGTAATAATCAGTGTACCAATAACAGCGAAACATCTTTATATGTAGAACACGTTCAGTAATAATCAGTGTACCAATAACAGTGAAACATCTTTAGATGTAGAACACGTTCAGTAATAATCAGTGTACCAATAACAGTGAAACATCTTTGGATGTAGAACACGTTCAGTAATAATCAGTGTACCAATAACAGTGAAACATCTTTGGATGTAGAACACGTTCAGTAATAATCAGTGTACCAATAACAGTGAAACATCTTTGGATGTAGAACACGTTCAGTAATAATCAGTGTACCAATAACAGTGAAACATCTTTATATGTAGAACACGTTCAGTAATAATCAGTGTACCAATAACAGTGAAACATCTTTATATGTAGAACACGTTCAGTAATAATCAGTGTACCAATAACAGTGAAACATCTTTATATGTAGAACACGTTCAGTAATAATCAGTGGTACCAATAACAGTGAAACATCTTTATATGTAGAACACGTTCAGTAATAATCAGTGTACCAATAACAGCGAAACATCTTTATATGTAGAACACGTTCAGTAATAATCAGTGTACCAATAACAGTGAAACATCTTTGGATGTAGAACCTATTCAAGTTATTTTTATTAGTTATTACATGTGCCCACAGAACTCGGACAGGTACAGAGAGTAAAATGCTTTCACTATTGCATTAAATAGTAGAACTTATTCTGTTATAATGCTAACGATTCAAGTTTCCTTTGAAACTACCAGTTTTCCTTACATAAAACCATCATACTCAGATGTGATGATTTCTATACTATTTCTGGTTATCTGTTATGACAGAGTATTAGCATCGGCCCGACTGTGCGACTTAAGGAAAATTATTAACAGTCAATTAGGCTACGAAGTTGTTCCAGAAACCTACGTTTTCTTGAGAAGTGTCGGAAGAAATTTCACACAGGTTAGTGGTGTTATAATAATGAGATTTGTTATTGTTAGGTGAGTGGTGTTATAATAAGGAGATTTGTTATTGTTAGGTGAGTGGTGTTATAATAATGAGATTTGTTATTGTTAGGTGAGTGGTGTTATAATAAGGAGATTTGTTATTGTTCGGTTAGTGGTGTTATAATAATGAGATTTGTTATTGTTAGGTGAGTGGTGTTATAATAAGGAGATTTGTTATTGTTCGGTTAGTGGTGTTATAATAATGAGATTTGTTATTGTTAGGTTAGTGGTGTTATAATAATGAGATTTGTTACTGTTCGGTGAGTGGTGTTATAATAATGAGATTTGTTACTGTTCGGTGAGTGGTGTTATAATAATGAGATTTGTTATTGTTCGGTGAGTGGTGTTATAATAATGAGATTTGTTATTGTTAGGTGAGTGGTGTTATAATAATGAGATTTGTTATTGTTAGGTGAGTGGTGTTATAATAAGGAGATTTGTTATTGTTCGGTGAGTGGTGTTATAATAAGGAGATTTGTTATTGTTCGGTGAGTGGTGTTATAATAAGGAGATTTGTTATTGTTCGGTGAGTGGTGTTATAATAAGGAGATTTGTTATTGTTCGGTGAGACTATGTTTATGATGTAGGTCTTATATTGTTTGTTTCAACAGTGTTTAGTAGAACTATTGTATTACTTATATGTTGTAAAAATAATTACTTTGTTCAATAAATGCATTCTTTATATTAGTCTGTCATTATCTTGGATAAATCAACCGTATTTTTCTGTGAAACGTTGAATCTATATTTGATTGTATAAGAAGAATTAGAAAAGATGTATTTTTCAAGAAATATTTTTCTGATGAATTATTGTTTTTTAAAACCCCTACTGTTAACTACCAGTCTTCTTGCATGTTTTATACCAATACACTTGCGTCTCAGTGCTAATTCTTATACGGTAAAAAAGTTTATTTTCAGTAAAATAACTTTACTTGTCTTCCAGGTAACACCTCAGCAAGAAAAAGATTTGAAAGCCAAATATTATATGCCACCAGTAGTAAGTTTTATTATATATATTTATATTTCTTTAATTGCTTCTTATTTATTATTTGTTCTGTTTTCTCTCTCTAGTTTTCCGTGTAACAGGTGGCAAAAACAGTAATATAAACCTTAGCCTGCTGTGTAACAGCTTACAAAAGTCAGTAACATGAACCTTAGCCTTCTATGTAACAGGTGACATTTGAAGTAAGATATGAAAGAAAAGTATGGGTTCTTTACAAAACTAAGTGACATCTCAAGGTCATGTAACAAAAGCATTTTCGTATTCTTGAGTGTATGAATGTCATGAAACTAAGACATTTTGGTATTCCTGGGTATATGAATGTCATTAGACTAAGACATTTTGGTATTCCTGGGTGTATGAATCTCATGAAACTAAAACATTTTGGTATTACTGGGTATATGAATGTATAAGGGGTCATAGTTAAATTTAACTGCAGAGATATATCTGATAATCATAGAGGTAATTTTCCTGACGTATTCACCTGGTCCAGTAACTCACAGAATTTTACAGTTTTATATAAACCCTTAATAACTCTAGTAAATTGAGCTCATATTAAGTACAAAGACAAAACTGGAACATTTGCTGCGCATTTTAATAACACATGAGGCTCGGTTGATGAAATAGGTTTAATATTCTGTACGAAACCATTGTTGATATAGGTTTAATATTCTGTACGAAACCATTGTTGATATAGGTTTAATATTCTGTACGAAACCATTGTTGAAATAGGTTTAATATTCTGTACGAAACCATTGTTGATATAGGTTTAATATTCTGTACGAAACCATTGTTGATATAGGTTTAATATTCTGTACGAAACCATTGTTGATATAGGTTTAATATTCTGTACGAAACCATTGTTGATATAGGTTTAATATTCTGTACGAAACCATTGTTGATATAGGTTTAATATTCTGTACGAAACCATTGTTGATATAGGTTTAATATTCTGTACGAAACCATTGTTGATATAGGTTTAATATTCTGTACGAAACCATTGTTGATATAGGTTTAATATTCTGTACGAAACCATTGTTGATATAGGTTTAATATTCTGTACGAAACCATTGTTGATATAGGTTTAATATTCTGTACGAAACCATTGTTGAAATAAGTTTAATATTCTGTACGAAACCATTGTTGATATAGGTTTAATATTCTGGTACGAAACCATTGTTGAAAATAGTTTAATATTCTGTACGAAAACCATTGTTGAGTATAGGTTAATATTCTTACGAACCATTGTTGATATAGGTTTAATATTCTGTACGAAACCATTGTTGATATAGGTTTAATATTCTGTACGAAACCATTGTTTGATATAGGTTTAATATTCTGTACGAACCATTGTTGATATAGGTTATATTCTGTACGAAACCATTGTTGATATAGGTTTAATATTCTGTACGAAACCATTGTTGATATAGGTTTAATATTCTGTACGAAACCATTGTTGATATAGGTTTAATATTCTGTACGAAACCATTGTTGATATGATATAGGTTTAATATTCTGTACGAAACCATTGTTGATATAGGTAAGCTGTTGTCATATCGCCTGGTTTTATCCGTATAATACAGGGTAAGCTGTTGTCATATCGCCTGGTTTTATCAGTATAATACAGGGTAAGCTGTTGTCATATCGCCTGGTTTTATCGGTACAATACAGGGTAAGCTGTTGTCATATCGCCTGGTTTTATCCGTATAATACAGGGTAAGCTGTTGTCATATCTCCTGGTTTTATCCGTATAATACAGGGTAAGCTGTTGTCATATCGCCTGGTTTTATCCGTATAATACAGGGTAAGCTGTTGTCATATCGCCTGGTTTTATCCGTAGAATACAGGGTAAGGTGTTGTCATATCTCCTGGTTTTATCCGTATAATACAGGGTAAGCTGTTGTCATATCGCCTGGTTTTATCGGTATAATACAGGGTAAGCTGTTGCGTCATAGTGACTCTTATCTTTGTTCTTCGCTTTTAACTCAAATCGAGTTTTAAACTTTTTCCCCATCCTGTTTTTCGGCATCGATTGTTCTCTCAGAAGTGGAAGTCAAACTGCCATATTACAGTCGTTCTGATAGCTATGAGAGAAGATTTATTGTCGATTTCGATTGGTCGCTTCAAATCTGAATCGCTGGTAATGGTATCTGGAAACAACAATACACGACAATATTACTTTCTCAATATTAATGGTCAACAGATTGTTCAGATCGCTAGTTGAAAACAGTTAAAGTTTTACAAGAACGAACAAGTTAAAATAGCAGTAATGAACAAATGAAACAGAGATTGAAATCAGTTTCTTTTATATACCTTTATGAATGGAATTTTGACCTTTGAAGGTTTCTGAACCTGAAATCTACTTGAAAGAAGGAAGTTACGTTGGTAACCCTAACTGTTCACCAGAAGAAGAAAGTGCAGAAGATAAAACACACAATAAAAGTCACAGAAGTCCAGGTGTGTAACAACAAATGTATGTAGCTTTATACAAAGTAGACTGTAATACTTCTAGAACTATAACTGTGTGCAGGTTTATACAAAGTAGACTGTAATACTTCTAGAACTATAACTGTGTGCAGGTTTATACTAAGTAGACTGTAATACTTCTAGAACTATAACTGTGTGCAGGTTTATACTAAGTAGACTGTAATACTTCTAGAACTATAACTGTGTGCAGGTTTATACAAAGTACACTGTAATACTTCTAGAACTATAACTATATGTAGTTTTATACTAAGTAGACTGTAATACTTCTAGAACTATGACTATATGTAGTTTTATACTAAGTACACTATAATACTTCTAGAACTATAACTATATGTAGTTTTATACTAAGTAGACTGTAATACTTCTAGAACTATGACTATATGTAGTTTTATACTAAGTACACTGTAATACTTCTAGAACTATGACTATATGTAGTTTTATACTAAGTACACTGTAATACTTCTAGAACTATAACTGTATGTAAGTTTATTCTCAGTAAACTGTAATCGTTCCATAAACATTATTGTAAGTAGCTTCTTACTTAGTAGACTGTACTTGTTCCACAGTTATCATTTTATGTAGTTTATGCTTGGTGGAATGTAACTGTTCCTCAACTATAATTGTATGTAACTTAATACTGAGTTGTTTGTAATAGTTCTAGAACTGTAACTGTATGTATGTTTATACTCAATAGACTGTAATAGTTCTACAACTGTAACTGTATGTATGTCTATACTCAGTAGACTGTAATAGTTCTAGAGCTGTAACTGTATGTATGTTTATACTCAGTAGACTGTAATAGTTCTAGAACTGTAACTGTATGTATGTTTCTACTCAGTAGACTGTAATAGTTCTAGAGCTGTAACTGTATGTATGTTTATACTCAGTAGACTGTAATAGTTATAGAGCTGTAACTGTATGTATGTTTATACTCAGTAGACTGTAATAGTTCTATTCATTCGAACACTATCACATCGTTGAAAACTGAACAACATACACATTTCGCTACTGAAGATATTGCCTGTTCTGATATGGAATCGAAAGCCTCGAAACGGAGAACCAGGAGTGTTATAGGTGGTACCAGAACTACTTCAGATTTTCGTCACAGCTCAGAGGAAGTTAAAGGAAATAAACACAGTCCGTTGTAAGTATATATATGTACTTAATAACAAAATATGTATGTATTTAATAGCTATATACATATATATTTAATAACCAAGTATATATCTATTTAATAACCAGATATATATTTATTTAATAGCTACACACACATATATATACATATATTTAGTAGCAAAATATATAATATTTAAGAATCAGATATATTCCTATTTAAATACCAGATATATATCTATTTTGTAACCGAATTCGTGTTCATATATCACATAATATTCTCTTTGATTTTAATTTTCTTCTCTTGGATTCAAAGATTGGAAGAACATCAAAATATTATGAAATAAATGTATTTATTTATTTTGGTTTCAAGAGTGAAAGACGAAGAAACAGAAGAACGAGACATCTTGAACAGTAAAGGACGCCATTTTGAATACCGGAAGGGAGGAGAAAACAGCGATGTAGAAGATATGAAAGACAAAACAAGATTGGATAAAAGAGAGAAACGAACTGAAATAAGAGATAAACACCATAGACGTTCTTCTAATAGAAAGGAAAATGTCGATCTGAAGTCTCAATCTATAAACCAAAACCTTAGAAACAGTGGAACACAACCAATAAAAGAATTATCTGAATGTGATGAAACTAACATGAAAGTAACAGCAGAACGTTCTTCACCGAACAGACGAGTAAAAAGTAGTGAAAAACGTAAGAACCGAAGACAGAAAAGACTGGCTCAGAGTAGCAGTGTGGACAAGTCTGTTAAAGAACAATCTATTGTTGAAAGTGCCAGAGGGTCGTCTTCTGGGAACACAAATGATAAGTTTGTTATTGAAAAAACTAGTATGAAACTTCTTGATTCCGATGGAAGAAATATGTCTAATGATGACATTCGCGAAATGTTTAAGTTTATAGAAGGTAAAGAAAATGACCTAGAAGTAGAGAATGGAGTAGATTTGGTTCAAGATCGCAATCTGACATCAGAGGAAAATGAGTATAAAGATGAAGAAAATAGTTATATTGTTACAAAAACAGTCAGAGAGACCCGGACCGAGAAAATTAAGAAAGTTTCAAGTACTGCTGATGAGGAACCAAATGATAGAAAGAACGAACCTGACGGGTCGATGATCTTTTTGACCGAGTACCACGAAGAATGGACTGAGAATAATAACTCAGAAGGAAAACCTTATGACCTGACTAAGGATGGTACAAGCCATAACAGCACTCCCACAGAACCAAACCCAAAGATAACAGATGTGGAAAGTGATATTAATTTGTCAGTCAAGGAGAAAGGATCTAATGGCTATGCTATAAAGCAAACTGTGACCCGAGAAAAGAGAACTGAAACAAGAAGTATGAAGCTTGCAAGCAACAGGGAAGAGATGCCAAAAGAAGTATATTATGTGACTGAAAAATTGGTTGAAAATGATAATTCAGGATTATATCATCATCGTGATGAGAAGAAGCAAGAGTCAGAAGTGGCTCTAAATGCTGCTGGAAACGAAAACTTAAAGACTAGTCCTGAAAAATATCCTGAAGAAAATAAACGAGGTCGAATAAGAATTGAAGTATGTGTGAAGGAACTTGGTGATACAACAACACAGACAGACAGTGTGGGAACAGATAACATAACAGAAGGAAATAAGTCAAGTATTGGAGAAAACGATGAGATTTTAAAGCATCATGTTACAGAAACACGAGAAACTGGATCTGGAGTTGTGATGACAGAGGAACAAAGTGGTCTGGATAATGAATTAGGACACGTAAAAAGAACTGATGTTACAAGCGAAGCAGAAGGACCTGGATTTGGAGATAAATCAGAATTTGCAAAGGAAGCAAACGAAAAAATATTAAGTTACAAAAGAGAAAGGATAAGAAGAATAAAAGAAAGTGGATTCATTGATGATCCAGATATTAGAAAAGAAGAAGAAAATGGTGGCTTTGATGATAAACTAGATAGTGGAAAAATTGAAAAGCGATTCATTACAGATTTATCAAAAAATGTAAGAGAAACTGGAGTTGGATATGGTGAGGTACCAACAACTATAAATGATGGACAAGCAGGTAAAATTAACAGTAACTCTGAAATTTCAAAAAAGGTGGTGTGGATGAGAGATCAGATTTTGGGACAAGGATAGAAGGTAGACGTGGTTATGTATCAGAAGCTGAATTTGGTGATAGTCCAGACATTAGAAAAAAGACAAAAGAAAATGGCTTTACTGATGAATTATTTATTGAAAACGAAGCAAAAGAAAGTGGTTTTCATGAGAAATCAGAAATTACAAAAGAAACAGGAGAACAGTTATTTGGTGATGGATCAGAAACTACAAAAGAAAAAGGAGAACAGTTATTAGGCGATGGATCAGAAACTACAAGAGAAACAGGAGAACAGTTATTTAGTGATGAATCAGAAACTACAAGAGAAACAGGAGAACAGTTATTTGGTGATGGATCAGAAACTACAAAAGAAAAAGGAGAACAGTTATTAGGCGATGGATCAGACACTACAAGAGAAACAGGAGAACAGTTATTAGGCGATGGATCAGAAACTACAAGAGAAACAGGAGAACAGTTATTTAGTGATGAATCAGAAACTACAAGAGAAACAGGAGAACAGTTATTTGGTGATGGATCAGAAACTACAAGAGAAACAGGAGAACAGTTATTTGGTGATGGATCAGAAACTACAAGAGAAAAAGGAGTACAGTTATTAGGCGATGAATCAGAAACTACAAGAGAAACAGGAGAACAGTTATTTGGTGATGGATCAGAAACTACAAGAGAAACAGGAGAACAGTTATTTGGAGATGGATCAGAGACTAGGAGAGAAACAGGAGAACAGTTATTTGGTGATGGATCAGAAACTACAAGAGAAACAGGAGAACAGTTATTTGATGATGAATCAGACACTACAAGAGAAACAGGAGAACAGTTATTTGGTGATGGATCAGAAACTACAAGAAATACAGGAGAACAGTTACTTCGTGATGGATCAGAAACTACAAGAGAAACAGGAGAACAGTTATTTGGCGATAGATTAGAAACTACAAAAGAAATAGGAGAACAGTTATTTGATGATGGATCAGAAACTACAAGAGAAACAGGGGAACAGTTACTTGGTGATGGATCAGAAACTACAAAAGAAACAGGAGAACAATTATTTGGTGATGGATCAGAAACTACAAGAGAAAAAGGAGAACAGTTATTAGGCGATGAATCAGAAACTACAAGAGAAACAGGAGAACAGTTATTTAGTGATGAATCAGAAACTACAAGAGAAACAGGTGAACAGTTATTTGGTGATGGATCAGAAACTACAAGAGAAACAGTAGAACAGTTATTTGGTGATGAATCAGAAACTACAAGAGAAACAGGAGAACAGTTATTTGGAGATGGATCAGAGACTAGGAGAGAAACAGGAGAACAGTTACTTGGTGATGGATCAGAAACTACAAGAAATACAGGAGAACAGTTACTTCGTGATGGATCAGAAACTACAAGAGAAACAGGGGAACAGGTATTTGGTGATGGATCAGAAACTACAAGAGAAACAGGAGAACAGTTACTTGGTGATGGATCAGAAACTACAAGAGAAACAGGAGAAAAGTTATTTGGTGATGGATCAGAAACTACAAGAGAAACAGGAGAACAGTTAGTTGGTGATGGATCAGAAATTACAAAAGAAACAGGGGAGCAGGTATTTGGTGATGGATTAGAAATTACAAGCAAAACAGAAAAACAGTTATTTGATGATGGACCAGAGACTACAAGAGAAAGAGGAGAACAGTTATTTGGTGATGGATCAGAAACAACAACAAAAACAGGAGAACAGTTACTTCGTGATGGATCAGAAACTACAAGAGAAACAGGAGAACAGTTATTTGGCGATGGATTAGAAACTACAAGAGAAACAGAAGAACAGTTGTTTGATAATGTATCACAAACTACAAGAGAAACAAGAGATCAGTCATTTGGCGATGAATCAGAAACTACAAGAGAAACAGGAGAACAGTTATTTGGTGATGGATCAGAAACTACAAGAGAAACAGGAGAAAAGTTATTTGGTGATGGATCAGAAACTACAAGAGGAACAGGAGAACAATTATTTGGTGATGGATCAGAAACTACAAGAGAAACAGGAGA
The DNA here is from genome assembly GCA_011833715.1 of Carcinoscorpius rotundicauda. Lineage (NCBI taxonomy): Eukaryota > Metazoa > Arthropoda > Merostomata > Xiphosura > Limulidae > Carcinoscorpius > Carcinoscorpius rotundicauda. The sequence continues at coordinate 172,512,770 of CM022392.1, forward strand.
ACAATTACTTGGTGATGGATTAGGAACTACAAGAGAAACAGGAGAAAAGTTATTTGGTGATGGATCAGAAACTACAAGAGAAACAGGAGAACAGTTATTTGGTGATGAATCAGACACTACAAGAGAAACAGGAGAACAGTTATTTGGTGATGAATCAGACATTACAAGAGAAACAGGAGAACAGTTACTTGGTGATGGATTAGAAACTACAAGAGAAACAGGAGAACAGTTACTTGGTGATGGATCAGAAACTACAAGAGAAACAGGAGAACAGTTAGTTGGTGATGGATCAGAAATTACAAAAGAAACAGGGGAACAGGTATTTGGTGGTGGATCAGAAACTACAAGCGAGACAGGAGAACAATTTTTTGGTGATGGATCAGACACTACAAGAGAAACAGGAAAACAGTTATTTGGTGATGGATCAGAAACTACAAGAGAAACAGGAAAACAGTTACTTGGTGATGGATCAGAAACTACAAGAGAAACAGGAGAACAGTTATTTGGTGATGGATCAGAAACTACAAGAGAAACAGGAGAACAGTTATTTGGCGATGGATCAGACACTACAAGAGAAACAGGAAAACAGTTATTTGGTGATGGATCAGAAACTAGGAGAGAAACAGGAGAACAGTTATTTGGTGATGGATCAGAAACTACAAGAGAAACAGGAGAACAGTTATTTGGTGATGGATCAGAAACTACAAGAGAAATAGGAGAACAGTTACTTGGTGATGGATCAGAAACTACAAGAGAAACAGGAGAACAGTTACTTGGTGATGGATCAGAAACTACAAGAGAAACAGGAGAACAGTTAGTTGGTGATGGATCAGAAATTACAAAAGAAACAGAGGAACAGGTATTTGGTGATGGATCAGAAACTACAAGAGAAACAGGAAAAAAGTTATTTGGCGATAGATCAGAAACTACAAGAGAAACAGGAAAACAGTTATTTGGCGATGGATCAGACACTACAAGAGAAACAGGAGAACAAGTATTTGGTGATGGATCTGAACCTAGGAGAGAAACAGGAGAACAGTTATTTCGTGATGGATCAGAAACTACAAGAGAAACAGGGGAACGGGTATTTGGTGATGGATCAGAAACTACAAGAGAAACAGGAGAACAAGTATTTGGTGATGGATCAGAAAATACAAGAGAAACATGGGAACAGTTATTTGGTGATGGATCAGAAACTACAAGAGAAATAGGAGAACAGTTACTTGGTGATATATCAGAAACTACAAGAGAAACAGGGGAACAGGTATTTGATGATGGATCAGAAACTACAAGAGAAACAGGAGAACAGTTATTTGGCGATGGATCAGACACTACAAGAGAAACAGGAGAACAGTTATTTGGTGATGGATCTGAACCTAGGAGAGAAACAGGAGAACAGTTATTTGGTGATGGATCAGAAACTACAAGAGAAACAGGGGAACGGGTATTTGGTGATGGATCAGAAACTACAAGAGAAACAGGAGAACAAGTATTTGGTGATGGATCAGAAAATACAAGAGAAACAGGAGAACAAGTATTTGGTGATGGATCAGAAACTACAAGAGAAATAGGAGAACAGTTACTTGGTGATGGATCAGAAACTACAAGCAAAACAGGAGAACAGTTATTTGGCGATGGATCAGATACTACAAGAGAAACAGGAGAACAGTTATTTGGTGATGGATCAGAAACTACAAGAGAAACAGGAAAACAGTTATTTGGTGGTGGATCAGGAACTACAAGAGAAACAGGAGAACAAGTATTTGATGATGGATCAGAAACTACAAGAGAAACAGGAGAACAAGTATTTGGTGATGGATCAGAAACTACAAGAGAAACAGGAGAACAGTTACTTGGTGATGGATCAGAAACTACAAGAGAAACAGGAAAACAGTTATTTGGTGATGGATCAGAAACTACAAGAGAAACAGGAGAACAGTTATTTTGTGATGGATCAGAAACTACAAAAGAAACAGGAGAACAGTTATTTGGAGATGGATCAGACACTACAAGAAAAACAGGAGAACAGTTATTTGGCGATGGATCAGACACTACAAGAGAAACAGGAGAAAAGTTATTTGGTGATGGATCAGAAACTACAAAAGAAAAAGGAGAACAGTTATTTGTTGATGGATCAGAAACTACAAGAGAAACAGGAGAACAAGTATTTGGTGATGGATCAGAAACTACAAGAGAAACAGGAGAACAGTTACTTGGTGATGGATCAGAAACTACAAGAGAAACAGGAAAACAGTTATTTGGTGATGGATCAGACACTACAAGAAAAACAGGAGAACAGTTATTTGGAGATGGATCAGACACTACAAGAGAAACAGGAGAACAGTTAGTTGGTGATGAATTAGAAACTATAAAAACATTAAGTGATAACATAGAAGATACAATAGACACAAATAAACATGCTCTTAAGATCGTGGATGTAACATCAAAACACGAAGGTCCTTCACATAATAGATTTGGAACTTCGGGAACAGTAGCCGAATTTATTTACACAGTAAAAAGTGGAAATTCGTTTGGAGATGTACCTAAAGAGAGCAAACAAGGAGGATTATTTGGAGAAAATATTCCATCCAATAAAGACGTCAAACATCATGATCCGGAAGTCGAAAGAAGACGCAAGAAAAAGGAAGCAGACATTAGTCATGAAATGTTAAACGGAATCCAGAGTAAGTCTAAACGTACTGTTGAAAGTATTGTAAATTTGGACCCTAGTGTTCGAAAACCTGAAATAAATAAGCAACATGGTTCGTCCAAAGGAAATATTTCTGGAATTGATGATAGTCCAGGAGAAAGGCTTGGTTGGACAGCAGATGGACATAATAAAGGATGGAACAACAAAACTAGGAAGACAAAACGTGGAAGGAACTCTTATTTTGAAAAGCTTTCACAGACGCAGCTTGGAAAGCCACAAGAAACTGGTGATATTTCGAGAACAAGAGGAAGGCGGGAATATATTTATGATCGTTCTGTTGGATCAAAACGAGGTAGGATTCAGGAACCGGGATCTGGTTGGGAAGTAACTAGAAGGAAGGAGGCGACTGGAAATTTCAGACTGAGAAGGACTCAATCAGATGGACAGGGCCTGGCTAGACTTAAAACGACGGAGAAAAACAAAATGGAGGGAACCAAAAGAGTTCACCAGAACCTTTCCACCTTATCATTAGAAGACGGAGAGTTACAAAGATCTAGTAAGTGTCGTCAAACTAAACAGTTTCTTATTACATCGATTTATTATTATAATACTCGTTGTGAATTTGCTTCGACTATTGATACTACAAGATATATAAACAGCTGTTGATACCACTAGTTATGTAAACAACTGTTGATACTACAAGATATATAAACAGCTGTTGATACCACTAGTTATGTAAACAACTGTTGATACTACTAGTTTTATAAACAACTGTAGATACCACTATTTACATAAACAACTGTTGATGCTACTAGTTTTATAAACAACTGTTGATACTACTAGTTACATAAACAACTGTTGATACTACTAGTTACATAAACAACTGTAGATACCACTAGTTACATAAACAACTGTTGATGCTACAAGTTTTATAAACAACTGTTGATACTACTAGTTTTATAAACAACTGTTGATACTACTAGTTTTATAAACAACTGTTGATACTACTAGTTTCATAAACAACTGTTGATACTTTTTATATGCAAAAACGGCTCGTTTGGGTTCAGAAAATATTTTAAATAGAAGAGCGAACAACGTTTCGACCTTCTATTTAAAATATTTTCTGAACCCAAACGAGCCGTTTTTGCATATAAAATTCTCAACAAGTGGGTTTCTCGACATCACTGAACTGTTGATACTACTAGTTACATAAACAACTGTTGATACTTATATACTTAGAAACAGCTGGTATGGTTAGGAGAGACACTAATAAAGGATCGAGCAACGTTTCGACATTCTTCGGTCATCGTCAGGTTCACAAAGAAAGTAAAGGTTACTGACCGGTACATGACCACTTTTGAAGGCGGTTGTGTAATTGCGTGTAGGAATATAGAGGGCGTATTTAGATGTTGGATATATTTATTAATAAAAGGTATAATAGTGTTCCTTTATATTTGTTTATTTTGGGTTTAAGTTGTTGTATAATTAAGGCTTCTTTAATTTTGCGTTTGTTTATGTTTGTTTCTTTATTTAGTATTTGAGTATTTTCTATGGTTATGTTGTGTTTATTTGATTTGCAGTGTTCGAAAACGTGTGAAGGTGATTTTGTTACTAGTTTTTGCCAGATGTTGGTTATTTGTTTGCTGATGTCAGGAATATATGGTATACAGCAGTATATGGTTTCGTGATTTTTTGATTCGTGAGATATATTTACTTTTGTTGGTTGATTTTGCTTTCTGTCTAGGTGTGTGTGTATAATGTTTTCTACTGTTTGTGAAGGAAACTTATTGATGTTGATGAAGTATTGTTTTATTTTGTCTAATTTATCGTTAATTTTATCTGGTGAGACTAGTTTTATGGCTGTGTTTATTTGGTTTCTTAGTATGTTGAGTTTTTGTTTTGTTTCATGTGCTGAGTCCCAAGGAATGTGTCGTCCAGTATGGGTGATTTTTCGGTGGATTTCTGTTTAAAATTGTTTATCAGTTTTTGTAATTTTGAGGTTAAGAAATGATATAATTGTAATTAAACGATTTTTATATGGACATTATTGGTCGTTTGTTTGTTTTGAATTTCGCGCAAAGCTACTCGAGAGAGCTATCTGCGCTAGCTGTCCCTAATTTAGCAGTGTAAGACTAGAGGGAAGGTAGCTAGTCATCACCACTCACCGCCAACTCTTGGGCTACTCTTTTACCAACGAATAGTGGGATTGACCGTCACATTATAACGCCCCCACGGCTAAAAGGGCGAGCATGTTTCGTGCGACGGGAATTCAAAACCGCGATCCTCGGATTACGAGTCGAGTGCCTTAACTGGCACTACTGTTCGTAGTGGACTTTGACTGTGGATAAAATATTCAATTCTAGACCAAACAGGAAACTCAATATTTGTGTGTATTGGTTGGTGTAAATTTGTTTATGTCTGACAGAAAGTTTGTCATTTTTGTATGTATTCATTCGTGTTTATTTTGAACACTGCGTCACCTTTATCTGATTTTGTAATTTTTATGTTTTAATCTTGTTTTAGGTTTTTAACGACATTAATGTCTCTTTTTGTGAAATTATGTTGATGGTTTTTTTGAGAAAATTCTTTGATAAAAACGTTTAAGATGTTTTTAGGTGTTTCTGGAAAATATTAACTTGTAATTTGTTTTAGGAAGTTTGGCTGTTGGATGTCAATAAAATTGTCGAAGTTGTCTTCTTTTTGTTGGTTGTTTTCTATTGTTTTCTGTAGAAAGTATCACAAGTCTCCTGGTTAGATCTTCTAAGCCCCCCAGTGGCTCAGCGGTATGTCTGCGGACTTACACGCTAAAATCCGGGTTTCGATACCCGTGGTGGGCAGAGCACAGATAGCCCATTGTGTAGCTTTGTGCTTAATTCAAAATAACAACAACAACAACAACAAGATCTTCTAAACGTGTTTTAATTTCTCAGGTTGGGATACCTACATGTTATTGCGAAGTTGAGTCCTTTGTTAAGTAAATGTATCTCTTCTGTGTTTAATTGTCGGTCGGATCTGTTAATTATGAGGTTAGTCAACGGTTTGTCGTGTTGGTGTCTTTTCTGTTGTTTACATCTTAGTTTTCTAGTTTTTTGTTGTGGCAGATCTTTTTGTCTCTGTCGTTCTTAGTATTGATTTGGTTTGTGTTTCGTTGTATAAATCCGTAAATCTCTGGTTTAATTCAGCATGCCAGTTGATGGTCTAGGTTCACAGAAAACACCCAAATACTAAATAAAGAAACAAATATGAACAAACACAAAAATTAAAGAAGCCTTACTTATACAACAACTCAAGCCCAAAATAAAGCACGCCCTCTACATTCCTACACTCTATAACACAACCGCCTTCAAACACGTGGTCAGCTACCGGTCAGTCACCGCTTATTTTGTGTGAACCTGACGATGACCGAAGAAGGTCGAAACGTTGACAATACTAGTTATATATACAACTGTTGACACTACTAGTTATACAAATACAGTTGATACTACGAGATATACAAATAACAGTTGATACTACGAGATATATAAATCACTGTTGATACTACTTGGTTTTTACACACTATGATATGTATTTATTTTCTTAATGTTAATATATTTGAAGAACTATTATACATAGTCAGTTGTAGGCCACGTTTAAATATGACGTTAACTGCACCACGGTGACGTAAAGTGTAAACTTACTTGTATCACTTCATGTTTGTTACGAAAGGATGAATCTCTCTCACTGATAAATTTTACTGGCCATAAATGAGTCTACAATTTTTCAAGTGTCTTGTACTTATAATGTAGCTTGACACAAAATATTTATACATTTATCTATTTGTCAAGCCGCCGTCACGGCACACAAAATCATGACTCCACAATTACGACCCCAGCTCCCTCTAACAAATACGTAAGCTGCAACACTTCTAACTCACATTATAACAGTAAAAATTATCCACAGCAAATAGTCAGAAACATAAAATTGATACTTATTTTTATGTTTAAAAGTGAAACTCACACACTTTACGGTATTAAGCATATAATTGGTTGTTATAAAGTCTCCATCTCCTATGATTCTAGGAGAACGGCTAACCCTTTTGTTAGAGGAGAACAGAGTACAAAGACGTAAGCTTGACGTTAAGCGGCACGCGCTCTTGAAGAGAATTAAACAGCTCCAATCCCAAGCTAACCAGAAGAAGGATCAAGGTAATATCAATGTGTTAATGTGTTTATTCCTGATAAAACAGCAATATTATAACCTAGGATCAAGGTAATATCAATGTGTTAATGTGTTTATTCCTGATAAAACAACAATATTATAACCTAGGATCAAGGTAATATCAATGTGTTAATGTGTTTATTCCTGATAAAACAACTATAATATAACCTAAAATCAAGGTAATATCAATGTGTTAATGTGTTTATTCCTGATAAAACAGCAATATTATAACCTAGGATCAAGGTAATATCAATGTGTTAATGTGTTTATTCCTGATAAAACAACAATATTATAACCTAGGATCAAAGTAATATAAATGTGTTAATGTGTTTATTCCTGATAAAATAACAATATTATAACCTAGAATCAAGGTAATATTAATCTGTTAATGTGTTTATTCCTGATAAAACGATAGTATTATAATCTTCCATTATTACATTTATCATTAAGTAATTTGTTTAGTCTTCTTGACGTAATGTTTCACGTGAGTGGTGTCATCATTGCTACTTTGTGATTCTGATGGATTTTGAACAGTGACACGTCTTTCAGTTTTCTCAAGAAATGAAAATTAATAAGAGACTGGACTCCAATCTGCAGTTCACCAATTGAGGTAACTACAAAGAGCTCTTTAGCTGTGACAGTGTAGGTGGTTATCTGTAAAATGGTGACCAAGAGGGGAAGACTATTGATCGCACAACTTGTAACGTAATAGACAAACAGTTGAAAACAGTGCCTAAAGGACAGATTGTTCTAAAATACACCACTGTGGATATGTTGTTTTATGATGTGGTAATAGGGATAAGATAGTTCAAATATGGGGACTTTTAGTTCCAGCATTTGCTACCAGAGAGATGAATAGTTTCTTGAAATATCTTCAGGGTATTGAAGTGTTGAAACCAGTGGATGCTAACCTGTCCTAATTTGTATAGATGTAACAATTTACAGGCATAAACAGACCTGAAAAAGATACATTTTCATATCAAATTAAACATACAGAACGTGCATACTTTGTTTTGGTTATTAAACATATAGAACGTGTATACTTTGTTTTGGTTATTAAACATACAGAACGTGTATACTTTGTTTTGGTTATTAAACATATAGAACGTGTATACTTTGTTTTGGTTATTAAACATACAGAACGTGTATACTTTGTTTTGGTTATTAAACATACAGAACGTGTATACTTTGTTTTGGTTATTAAACATATAGAACGTGTATACTTTGTTTTGGTTATTAAACATACAGAACGTGTATACTTTGTTTTGGTTATTAAACATACAGAACGTGTATACTTTGTTTTGGTTATTAAACATATAGAACGTACATACTTTGTTTTGATTATTAAACATTAAGAACGTACATACTTTGTTTTGTTATTAAACATATAGAACGTACATACTTTGTTTTGATTATTAAACATATAGAACGTGTATACTTTGTTTTGGTTATTAAACATACAGAACGTGTATACTTTGTTTTGGTTATTAAACATACAGAACGTGTATACTTTGTTTTGGTTATTAAACATATAGAACGTGTATACTTTGTTTTGGTTATTAAACATACAGAACGTGTATACTTTGTTTTGGTTATTAAACATACAGAACGTGTATACTTTGTTTTGGTTATTAAACATATAGAACGTGTATACTTTGTTTTGGTTATTAAACATATAGAACGTGTATACTTTGTTTTGGTTATTAAACATACAGAACGTGTATACTTTGTTTTGATTATTAAACATTCAGAACGTGTATACTTTGTTTTGGTTATTAAACATTCAGAACGTACAAACTTTGTTTTGATTATTAAACATTCAGAACGTACATACTTTGTTTTGGTTATTAAACATTCAGAACGTACAAACTTTGTTTTGATTATTAAACATTCAGAACGTATATACTTTGTTTTGGTTATTAAACATATAGAACGTACATACTTTGTTTTGTTATTAAACATTCAGAACGTACATACTTTGTTTTGGTTATTAAACATACAGAACGTACAAACTTTGTTTTGATTATTAAACATTCAGAAAGTACATACTTTGTTTTGGTTATTAAACATACAGAACGTACAAACTTTGTTTTGATTATTAAACATTCAGAACGTACATACTTTGTTTTGGTTATTAAACATATAGAACGTACATACTTTGTTTTGGTTATTAAACATATAGAACGTACATACTTTGTTTTGTTATTAAACATTCAGAACGTACATACTTTGTTTTGGTTATTAAACATACAGAACGTACATACTTTGTTTTGGTTATTAAACATATAGAACGTACATACTTTGTTTTGTTATTAAACATTCAGAACGTACATACTTTGTTTTGGTATGTACATGAGGACTATCAGCGGTGGCTGTTCTCATGTAGCAATGAGAAGAACTAGTCATCACCATTCACCGCTAATTCTTGGGCTACTATTTTATCAATGCATAATGAGATTGCAGGATACATTATGACGCCCCCACAGCTGAAAGCGCGAGCATGTTTGGTAGAACAGGGATTCGAACTCTCAACCATCTGATTGTGAGTGATGCTCCCTAACTACGTGGCTTTGTTAGGCCACGTGTCTCCCTTATATGTGGTTATGTAGCTTGAAGTAGTATGAATGTGGAAAACCTAATGTCAGGCCACGTATCTCTCTAATGTGGTTATGTAGCCTAAAGTATTATCAATGTGGAAAACCTAATATCAGGCCACGAATCTCCTTTTCCCGTGTGTCACACTAACTACTGGTAATCATATAATTCAGTGTGTTTTCACAACTTACACATTGAACTGTTAATTATCTGTTTTCATCTTCAACTTCTTAAGTTCTAGAGGAAATCCTTTGTTATAATTACTCATTGTGTTCTATTTTTACACATAAGGTCATAACTATACACCAATTAGGATCAGTTTAAAACTTTCCACATTTTACTTCCACGTCAAATGTAACGTGGCTGAATGGGGTGGCTTCTTACACCGTTCATTTTACCTTTTGTCACCTGATTCACTGACCAAAGGCTGATTTGTATCTCCAGACAATAAGTTTGTCCAACAGCGTAATCTGGGTCAATAAGAAGTAAACTGAAGTCTCACTAAAGGTAACATTTTTCTTAATATATAAATATTAAGTATTATAATCTCATCATTTTAGGGTTAACTAAGTATACAACCTTTAACTGACAAAACAATTGTAGAAACTTCGAATGAGATTGTATTATGTGTGCATTATGTACGTAAGAATGTTTCTGCTTAAGAACAAACAAACACTTTAGTGAACTGTATCAATCGTTTGTATACTTTTCGTACAACTTCGCGCGCTTCCTCGTTTGCACGTGTCCAGAATGATAGGAACTCACGTTAGAGAGTAATTTACAAAACAATGACAGAAGAAGAGCCTTGTGCTTCAAGGATGTGTGTTAGAGATGACTGGTACAGATAGTCCTCGGAGAACTTGAGACAAACTTCGACAAAACAAATAAATATCGTGTCAGTATTTACGTTCCAGTTAATATTGTACGTAATGTCCTTTCCCGAAAGGCCTCAGCAGGGCCTGGTGGTTAAGGCACTCAGCTCGTAATCCGAGGATCTCAGGTTCGAATCTCCGTCACACCAAACATGCTTGCCTTTTCAGCCATGTAAGCGTTATAATGTAACTGTCAATCCCACTATTCGTCGATAAAAGAGTAGCCCAAAAATTGGTGGTGGGTGGTGATGACTAGCTGTTTCGCGCAAAGCTACACACGAGATATCTACTAGTCGTCCCTAATCTTGCAGTGTAAGACTAGAGAGGATTTGACTTGTTTTGAATGTGCCTACTATTCTCACTATATTATCTCAGACCAGTGACTAAACACTTTCAGGGATAACACTCATATAACGCCACACTTAACCTTAACGTGTGACTCTCTACGCAATATGTGACTACTGAATACAAAACCTGACACATATTGTATATATAGTGATACGTAGACACCTTTAAAATGTTTCTATAACTTCTTCAACCTCATTATTCTAACCTGTCTAAAAATAACATTTTGTTAATTCTTTTATAGTCTGTTCTTGTGGACAGATAGAGTTACTCAATGTTTCCTTTTGTTGTCCTTCACTTAATGGAAGACTCGAAGTGGTACCGTTGTCTGTTCACTTCTGATAAGTGGCACCGTTGTCTGTTCACTTCTGAAAAGTGGTACCGTTGTCTGTTCACTTCTGATAAGTGGTACCGTTGTCTGTTTGCTTTTGATAAGTGGCACCGTTGTCTGTTTTCTTCTTATAAGTGGCACCGTTGTCTGTTTTCCTCTGATAAGTGGCACTGTTGTCTGTTTTATTCGGATAAGTGGCACTGTTGTCTGTTTACTTCCGATAAGTGGTACCGTTGTCTGTTTACTTCTGATAAGTGGCACCGTTGTCTGTTTTCTTCTGATAAGTAGCACCGTTGTCTGTTTACTTCCGATAAGTGGCACCGTTGTCTGTTTTCTTCTGATAAGTGGCATCGTTATCTGTTTTCTTCTGATAAGTGGCACCGTTGTCTGTTTTCTTCTGATAAGTGGTACTGTTGTCTGTTCACTTCTGATAAGTGATACCGTTGTCTGTTCACTTCTGATAAGTGGCACCGTTGTCTGTTCACTTCTGATAAGTGGTACCGTTGTCTGTTTGCTTTTGATAAGTGCCACCGTTGTCTGTTTACTTCTGATAAGTGGCACCGTTGTCTGTTTACTTCTGATAAGTGGCATCGTTGTCTGTTTTCTTCTGATAAGTGGCACCGTTGTCTGTTTTCTTCTTATAAGTGGCACTGTTGTCTGTTCACTTCTGATAAGTGGCACCGTTGTCTGTTTACTTCCGATAAGTGCCACCGTTGTCTGTTTTATTCGGATAAGTGGCACCGTTGTATGTTCACTTCTGATAAGAGGCACAGTTGTCTGTTCACTTCTGATAAGTGGTATCGTTGTCTGTTTGCTTTTGATAAGTGGCACCGTTGTCTGTTTACTTCTGATAAGTGGCACCATTGTATGTTTATTTCTGATAAGTGGTACCGTTGTCTGTTTTCTTCTGATAAGTGACACCGTTGTCTGTTTACTTCTGATAAGTGGCATCGTTGTCTGTTCACTTCTGATAAGAGGCACAGTTGTCTGTTTACTTCCGATAAGTGGCACCATTGTCTGTTTTCTTCTGATAAGTGGCATCGTTGTCTGTTTTCTTCTGATAAGTGGTACCGTTGTCTGTTTTCTTCTGATAAGTGGCATCGTTGTTTGTTTTCTTCTGGTAAGTGGCACTGTTCTCTGTTTACTTCCGGTAAGTGGCACCGTTGTCTGTTTTCTTCTGATAAGTGGCATCGTTGTCTCTTTTCTTCCGATAAGTGGCACCGTTGTCTCTTTTATTCTGATAAGTGGTACCGTTGTCTGTTTACTTCTGATAAGTGGCACCGTTGTTTGTTGCCTTATTTTTCTTTTGCCCTAGCTTTCTGACTCATTTATTTTACCTTCTGTGTTGTTTCTCCCTGTATTAACCTCACTTGTACGTAAATTTTCCACTATTCTTGTTATTTTGTTTCAAAATAATCGAAGTCTTCTGGTAGCGACCATTATGACAGAAGTCCATTCTTATTTCAGTTCGAGATGTCTGGAGGAAACGATTCTTGGAGACAAGGAAAAAGACTCCTGTGCTTGAAGAAGAAAGCAGCAGGCTTCGTGATAACCTGGAAAAACTTCATAGAGAATTGTTGATTAAGTTAGAGGATGGACTCGAATTAGATGTTTTCAACAGTAGAATCGAACAACCATCCAACAAGGTATGAATGTGGTAAACCTAACGTCATGATGTAGCCTAAATTAGTGTGAATGTAGTAAACCTAATGTAGTTATGTAGCCTAAAGTAGTATGAATGTAGAAAACTTAATGTGGTTATGCACACTAAAGTAGTATGAATGTAGAAAACCTAATGTGGTTATGTAGCCTTAAGTATTATGAATGTGGAAAACCTAATGTCAGGCTACGAATCTCCTTTTCCCGTGTGTCACACTAACTACTGGTAATCATATAATTCAGTGTGTTTTCACAACTTAGACATTGAACTGTTAATTATCTGTTTTCATCTTCAAGTTCTTAAGTTCTAGAGGAAATCCTTTGTTACAATTACTCATTGTGTTCTATTTTTACACATAAGGTCATAACTATACACCAATTAGGATCAGTTTAAAACTTTCCACATTTTACTTCCACGTCAAATGTAACGTGGCTGAATGGGGTGGCTTCTTACACCGTTCATTTTACCTTTTGTCACCTGATTCACTGTCTCCAGACAATAAGTTTGTCCAACAGCGTAATCTGGGTCAATAAGAAGTAAACTGAAGTCTCACTGAAGATAACATTTTTGTGAAAGTAGTATGAATATAGAAACCCTGGTGTGGTTATATACCCTAAAGTATTATGAATGTCGAAAACCTAATGTGGTTATGTAGCCTAAAGTATTATGAATGTGGAAAACCTAATGTGGTTATGTAACCCTGAGCAGTATGAATGTAGAAACCCTAATATGATTATGTAACCTAAAGCAGTATGAATGTAGAGAAATATATATGCAAAAACGGCTGGTTTGGGTTGAGAAAATATTTCACATAGAAAAGCAAACAACGTTTCGACCTTCTTCGGTTATCGTCAGGTTCACAAAGAAAGAGGTAACTGACCGAAAGCTGACCACATGTTTGGAAGGGGTTGTGTAACTGAGTGTCGGAATGTAGAGGGCGGTGTTAGATGTTTGAATATATAATTTATTTATTTTATTATATTAATATAGGTATAAAGGTGTTCCTTTGTATTGGTTTATTTTGGGCTTAAGTTGTTGTATGAGTAAGGCTCTTTAATTTTGCGTTTGTTTAAGTTTGTTTCTTTATTTAGTATTTGAGTGTTTTTCATGGTTATGTTGTGTTTATTTGACTTGCAGTGTTCGAAAAGTGTAAAGGGGACTTTTTATGTTCTTTGAATCTGGTTTCCATTTTTCTACTTGTTTCTCCAATATAGAAGTCGTGGCAGTTGTCACATTGTATTTCATAAATAATGTTGGTGTGGTGTTTGTCAGTGTAGTTCTTACATAGTATAGATCTCAGTTTTGTGCCTGGTTTTTGAATAAATTTAGTATTAACTGGAATGTTATATTTTGTTACTAGTTTTTGCCAAATGTTGGTTATTTGTTTGCTGATGTCAGGAATATATGGTATACAGCAGTATATGGTTTCGTGATTTTTTTTTTAATTCGTGAGATATATTTAATTTAGTTGGTTGATTTTGTTTTTTATCTAGGTGTGTGCGTATAATGTTTCCTACGGCTTGTGGAGGAAACTTATTAATGTTGATGAAGTATTGTTTCATTTTGTCTAATTCATCGTTAATTTTATCTGGTGAGCATAGTTTTATGGCTGTGTTTATCTGGTTTCTTAGTGTGTTGAATTTTTGTTTTGTTTCATGTGCTGAGTCCCAAGGAATGTATAGTCCAGTATGGGTGATTTTTCGGTGGATTTTTGTTTTGAATTTTGTGTCGGTTCTTGTAATTTTGAGGTTAAGAAATGATATGTGATTGCTTTCTTCCTTCTCACATGTGAAGTTAATGTTGGGATGTATAGAGTTAATGTGAGTGAAAAAATTAAGTGTGTGTTCTGTAGATTTGAATTCCACAACCGTGTCATCTACATATCTGTACCAGTATAGTGGTGGATGTAATGCTGTGTTAACTGCTTGTGTTTCAACTTGTGTCATAAAAATATTGGCTAGAACTGGTGAAACCGGATTGCTCATGCTTAGGCGATTTGTTTGTATATAGTTGTGGTTGTTGAACATGAAGTTTGTCTTTATTGTGGTGAATTGTATGAGGGTTGCTAATTGGTTGCTGGGAATGTCTATAGTTGGATTTGGGTCTCACATGTGGTTATGTAGCCTGAAGTAGCAGAGGGAGAATATTTAAAGAAGAGTTGTCTGTTGTCATTCGTTAATATGAAGTTTGTCAAACCTGTCTCTATATCAACTACCCACTGAAGAGGAATATGAAATGACCTGATGTAAGTTTGGCAGCAGTTTTACCACTTTACTCCCATCAAAGAATGATTACCACTTTACTCCCATCAAAGAAGGATTACCACTTTACTCCCATCAAAGAAGGATTACCACTTTACCACCATCAAAGAAGGATTACCACTTTACCACCATCAAAGAAGGATTACCACTTTACCACCATCAAAGAAGGATTACCACTTTACTACCATCAAAGAAGGATTACCACTTTACCACAATCAAAGAAGGATTACCACTTTACTTCCATCAAAGAAGGATTACCATTTTACTACCATCAAAGAAGGATTACCACTTTACCACCATCAAAGAAAGATTACCACTTTACCACCATCAAAAAAGATTACCACTTTACTACCATCAAAGAAGGATTACCACTTTACCACCATCAAAGAAGGATTACCACTTTACTCCCATCAAAGAAGGATTACCATTTTACTACCATCAAAGAAGGATTACCACTTTACCACCATCAAAGAAGGATTACCACTTTACCACCATCAAAGAAGGATTACCACTTTACTACCATCAAAGAAGGATTACCACTTTACCACAATCAAAGAAGGATTACCACTTTACTCCCATCAAAGAAGGATTACCACTTTACTACCATCAAAGAAGGATTACCACTTTACTCCCATCAAAGAAGGATTACCACTTTACTACCATCAAAGAAGGATTACCACTTTACTACCATCAAAGAAGGATTACCACTTAACCACCATCAAAGAAGGAATACCACTTTACCACCATCAAAAAAGGATTACCACTTTACCACCATCAAAGAAGGATTACCACTTTACCACCATCAAAGAAGGATTACCATTTTACTACCATCAAAGAAAGATTACCATTTTACTATCATCAAAGAAGGATTACCATTTTACCACCATCAAAGAAGGTTTACCACTTTACTACTATCAAAGAAGGATTACCACTTTACTACCATCAAAGAAGGATTACCATTTTACTACCATCAAAGAAGGCTAACAATTTTACCTCCTTAGTACCATCAAAGAGGGCTAACAATTTTATCACCTTAGTACCATCAAAGAGGGCTGACAATTTTACCACCTTAGTACAACCAAAGTGGGCTAACCTTTTTCTTTACTATCTTAGTACTATCTATGAGGGCTAAGTTGAATGAAACGTTTGAGGTAAAATATTTGAAAGTGACATAAAACATGGATATCTTTTCATTCGACTAAGGTTTTTGCGATATGGCTCAAAATTTTAGAACTCTTTACCCGTGCCCAGCACTAAATTATAGTTTATATTGTTAGGCTCTTTTATAGCACAGGAATTGACCAGGCATGGCCAGGTATGTTAAGGCATTCGACTCATAACTTGAGGGTCACGGGTTCGAATCCCCGTCGCATCAAACATTCTTGACTTTCAGCCATGGGGGACGTTATAAAGTGACGGTCAGTCTCATTATTCGTTGGTGAAGAGTAGCCCAAGGGTTGCGGTGGTTTGTGATGATTAGCTGCCTTTCCTCTTGTCTTACACTGCTAAATTAGAGACGGCTAGCGCAGATAGCCCTAGAGTAGCTTGCGCGAAATTCAAAAACAAACACAACAGTTTAAGTCCAGCTTTGCTTTACCAGTATTGAGATAACTTTGAAATTGTGGCGAACACTGGACGTTTTATTTGACAAGAACATAAAATAACTTCTCAAGTTGAGGTGGAATAAGCGATTACAATAAAAATATCTTTTTTATTTTGATCGTTTAATGAAATCTACGAACATAAATAGCAAACACTTTTTAGGAGAGCTGTTTTCAACACAAGAGGTCAGCTGTGTTTTAATCCCACAATACTTAGTTCATAACACTTCAGTAATGTCCATGTAACTCACTCCAGAGCCGCCATTTGATCACAATTCTAATTATCTAACGCAATTTCTTTCTACTAACGCCAAAGCCACCAGGTGGTAATAAATACAATTATTTACTGCTCTTGCTTGCTACTAACACCAAAGCCACCAAGCGGTGATAAATACAATTATTTATTGCTTTTCTTTGTTACTGACACCAAAGCCTCCAAGCGGTAATAAATACAATTATTTAATGCTCTTGTTTGTTACTGACACCAAAACCGCCAAGCGGTAATAAATACAATTATTTATTGCTTTTCATTGTTACTAACACCAAAGCCATCAAGTGTGATAAATATTTCTTTAATTTTTAACACTGCTAGAGGGTGGCAACAATCTTGTAAAATCATGAAACTGGAAACTAAATTATCTAATGGAAAAGAATTATCACGATCTCCAGGCAACACTTCTTCTTCTTAGTTATCACGATCTCCAGGCAACACTTCTTAGTTATCACGATCTCCAGGCAACACTTCTTAGTTATCACGATCTACAGGCAACACTTTTTAGTTATCACGATCTACAGGCAACACTTCTTAGTTATCACGATCTCCAGGCAACACTTCTTAGTTATCACGATCTCCAGGCAACACTTCTTCTTCTAAGACCTTTTTAACAACATCATTTCTATGCGTCATTCGTTAGTACAGCCAGAACCTTTTCCATAGCAGTAGATTTCACAGAATAATTAGGGTCTATGGTAATACACTCTTTCTAGTTCGTAGATAAACATGCCCTACATATTTCATTGAAGGATTTTTAAGAATTCTGTAACGAGTTAAAGATGTTAACTCCATATCACTGTAATTAGGTTTTAAGTTATAACAAATGACGTGTTCAAATTATAATTTCTCTTTTGTTACATAATTATTCAACAAATTTAATTATTTTTCTAGCTTAGTTTAAAGATCGTTATTGCACGTTTGCTTCAAGAAATCCAAGATCTGAGAAGTCGCCTCGAATCTACCCGGATGAGGTTATCCGCCGAAACCAAAGTAGGCACTGTTAAAATCCTTTTGGAAAAGCGTCACCTAGTTGAATAAAACTGAATACAATTTTGAAATGAACAAATATTTATTTAAAACTTCTGCTAATTACAGTTTTCTTCAAATTCAAAATCAGACTTGATAGTTTCTTTGGTGGTTTTATTTTAGAATTACAAGTGTTACAATTAAAACAGATTTAGGGCTAATTGAGGTATGATTTTAGATGCAATTACTCAGCTAACTGTTTTGCCATTTTTATTTAAACAGAAGATTTATGTTTGATTTGTGTCATTTTGAAAGTACATAATGTCTCTAGGAAACGTTTCGAAAGTACACCATCCTTCTTAAAACAGTTTGGAAAATACAAGATATTATTTAGAACGCTCTGAGAAGTATACCATATTACTTAGAACAGTTTGGAATGTGTACCATCCCAATTAGAACTATTTATAAAGTACATCATATCAATTAGAACAGTTTCGAATGTAACTATGGAACTTAGAATATTTTAGTAAGTGAACCATGCCACGTAGAACATTTTGGAAAGCGAACCATGCCACTTAAAACATTTTGGTAAGTGCACCATGATATTTAGAACATTTTGATAAGTGAACCATGCCACGTAGAACATTTTGGTAAGTGAACCATGCCACGTAGAACATTTTGATAAGTTACCATGCCACGTAAAACATTTTGGTAAGTGTACCATGCCACTTAGAACATTTTGGTATGTGCACCATGATACTTAGAATATTTTGGTAAGTGCGCCATGATACTTAAAACATTTTGGAAAGCGAACCATGCTACTTAGAACATTTTGGTAAGTGCACCATGATACTTAGAACATTTTGGTAAGTGGACCATGCCACGTAGAACATTTTGGTAAGTGCACCATGATACTTAGAACATTTTGGTAAGTGAACCATGATACTTAGAATATTTTGGTAAGTAAACCATGCTACTTAGAACATTTTGGTAAGTGGACCATGCCACGTAGAACATTTTGGTAAGTGCACCATGATACTTAGAACATTTTGGTAAGTGAACCATGATACTTAGAATATTTCGGTAAGTAAACCATGCTACTTAGAACATTTTGGTGAGTGCACCATGATATTTACATAATTACAGCCAATAAGAAATGTTTTAGGCCTTAGTTGTGATCACAGCTGACTTCACTATATATAGTTGAAAATGTAACGTGTTGTTACAGTTGAGAATGCAAGCCGAGATGGACGTGAAGGCACTACGTGAAGAGCTCATGAAGAAAAAGATTCAAGTGACCCTCACGAGAAACGAAGAACAATCAGCTCTGGGGTCAACCTTGAGAGATGTCCACTTCATCAGTGCCATGTAGCTCACTCCGGTTCACCTGACCTTAATTAAAGAACTAAGTTGTTAGTTATTCAAAATACTGCTTATACAAAACATTACTGACCTCTGATACTTTTATATTTTCGTATATTTTTGTTAAAAATGGAATGCGAACACGTTTTCATTTATAGTTTTAACAAATTAATAAAGAATAATCAGTCCAACTACATTTCACACGTGATGAAATACAGCAACCAGGGTGTCGGACCACTCATAAAATATGGTGTAACGTGACACGATATTTTTATAGAGTAACACCAAGAATGTCCGCGAAATATCACATAAACCAAAAATCAGGAGTTCTGGAAACTGTTATAGAATGAAAACAGGTGTAAAGTAAAACTGAGAAAATCGTTGAAAATAACGACCCAAGTTTCCAGAAGTTTCGTTCAGATTTAAAATGGTTGTTCCTAACTTGTGTGAAGCAGTAATACATTTATAATATCATATTTCTTCAATGTTTCTTCTCCTGGAAAGACTTGCTGCACATTCTTGTAATATTAGTCCATACAGTTGTAATAAGGACTAGTTTTAAAACAGTCCATGACTTTTTATTAAAGACTAGTTTCTAAATAATCCATAAAGTTGTATTAAGGACTTGTTGTATCAACAGTCCATTAAGCACTAACACAAGGTTATCAACAATCCATAAAGTTGTATTAAGGAAAAGTTGTATCAACAGTCCATAACGTTGTATAAAGGACTAGTTGTATCCACAATCCATAACGTTGTATTAAGGACTTGTTGTATCAACAGTCCATAACGTTGTATTAAGGACTAGTTGTATCCACAATCTATAACGTTGTATTAAGGACTTGTTGTATCAACAGTCCATAAAGTTGTCTTAGGGTTTCTTTACTCAATAACTTACAAATAAAGAAAAAATAATAATACTGTTTTACAGTAATAAAGTTACGTTGTTTTATTAGTCTAAAATTGTTTTAAGATAATATATATATTTTACAACAATCCAGTTAACATGAAAGTTGTGGGAATTTAAAAACCTTTTGTACAAAGTAAAAACACAGTTTAACATTTTGTCCGAACATGTACTTTGTTCTGAAAAGAACATAGTTTAACATTTTGTTCGAACATGTACTTTGTTCTGAAAAGAACATAGTTTAACATTTTGTTCGAACATGTACTTTGTTCTGAAAAGAACATGGTTTAACATTTTGTTCGAACATGTACTTTGTTCTGAAAAGAACATGGTTTAACATTTTGTTCGAACATGTACTTTGTTCTGAAAAGAACATAGTTTAACATTTTGTTCGAACATGTACTTTGTTCTGAAAAGAACATAGTTTAACATTTTGTTCGAACATGTACTTTGTTCTGAAAAGAACATAGTTTAACATTTTGTTCGAACATGTACTTTGTTATAGTTTAACATTTTGTTCGAACATGTACTTTGTTCTGAAAAGAACATAGTTTAACATTTTGTTCGAACATGTACTTTGTTCTGAAAAGAACATAGTTTAACATTTTGTTCGAACATGTACTTTGTTTTGAAAAGAACTTGGTTTAACATTTTGTCAGAACATATACTTATTCTGAAAAGAACATAGTTTAACATTTTGTCAGAACATGTACTTTGTTCTGAAACCAACGTAGTTTAATGTTAAGATATGCTCATATTTTGTTGGAATATTCTCCAACTCAGTAGAATGTAGCACGGTTACTTTTTATTTTGTTTCGCGCAATCTAACGGCTATTTTTAATATTTCGTGCAAATTCTGATTTCGGTTTTGTAATTTTTTTTAAAGTGAAAAGACATCAAATAAGTAAAATATATAAAAGAAGATGGCACTACTGTACCATCGATAAACCTTTAACATCTATCGTAAACGTTTCAAACACGTAACACTTAATTGACTGAGTCCTCTATAAAATAAAGCAGTATTTCTCAGTTTCGTAACAGTTACTAAATCTATATGCACTGGATACGTAAGCCGCTATATTGTTAATATAGAGCAGGCGTGTGATTGGTGCTTAAATATGTTTGTTGTACTTACGAATATACTAAATAAAAGCCGTTATTAACTGTACGTTTTCTGTTTCGTGGTTGTATAGCTAATACTGTACTGAAATGAGTAGAGAAACTCGCCTTCCTCATAAATATGCAGCCTTATCAATTCTTATTTCAAAGCCAGTTAAAATAACTGTTAGGGTTAGTAATTACAATAGTTTGTTAACCAACGAGTCCTAGCTGAAAGATAGACACTCATCCATTCATATCGTGTCGTGTAAGCAAGGAAAACTCAGAATGGAACCTTCTTTATAAAAACTTTTAAATTCAAGCTCTTTAGTTAAGTGATTAAGCCTCTAGTTTAAACTGAAACACTTAAGTGATTATCATCTGATAATTTCCTCGGCTGAATCGAAATATCTGTATGAAACACACTACAGGTAAATTACTGTTTAAGTATGTCACAGAGAAAAAAAAAGACTACGGATGTGTACGAAATATAATACATATATTAAAATGTCACTACTGTTAGAACTGCATAGTGTTTAACAAATTAATTTTAATAATTTGTTATGATTGTTTGTTTTGAATTTCGCACAAAGCTACTCGAGGGCTATCTGCACTAGCCGTCTCTAATTTAGTGGTGTAAGACCAGATGGAAGGCAGCGAGTCATCACCACCCAGCGCCAACTCTTGGGCTACTCTTTTACCAACGAACAGTGGGATTGACCGTGACTTATAACGCCCTCACGGCTGAAAGGGCGAGCATGTTTGGCGTGACGGAGATGCGAACCCGCGACCCTCAGATTACGAGTCGCACGCCTTAACACGCTTGGCTATGCCGGGTTGAGATGAGGCCTACCCATAGTCACTAACACGGTGAAAATATGATTGTACTATTAGTGTTTTTAACAATACTTACTTCACAAGTTCTGTGAGATAAACGCTGCACTTTAATAAAGAAGCTATGAGAAACAAAGAGACATAGCTTTCTCTTATGTTGTGACTCCAGAAATCTTTTAGATTCTTTAAAGTTAGATTAGATTAATAATAAACTTCGAAACTTTTAATTTCAAAATAGCAGTCTGAGGTAGAGAATAATTCGCAACAGATAACACGAACTTGAGGTAGAGAATAATCTTAAATTATTGAATTAGGCTTCCTTCAAACAATTATTAATCTAATTTATACACTCTCGCCTCCTAAGCCTAGTTTTATACAATAAACTATCTGACATTTCTCAGTTAAATTTTATACTTTTGTTTTTTTTGGAAATTCGCACAAAGCTACTCGAGGGCTATCTGTGCTAGCCGTCCCTAATTTTGCAGTGTAAGACTAGAGGGAAGGCAGCTAGTCATCACCACCCACCGCCAACTCTTGGGCTACTCTTTTACCAACGAATAGTGGGATTGACCGTCACATTATACGCCCCCACGGCTGGGAGGGCGAGCATGTTTAGCGCGAACCCGCGACCCTCGGATTACGAGTGCACGCCTTAACGCGCTCGGCCATGCCAGGCCTAAATTTTATACAATAAACATTATTAACAAATATGCATTTCTTATCACGCCCGCAAGGCGGATTACCAAATGGAGGTCAGTACCTTGACCCCTCCGAAAAAGTATTATGTCTTTATTATTTAGAATTTAAAAAATCAAACATAAAATTTCAGTACTATGATAACTCCGAAAAAGTAAGAACATATATTTGATTTTAAGGATCAAAAACCGTAAACAAATGTTTCATTGCAACTAGTGTTTTTACTTTTCTAACGCATGCAACATAAAGACCCAATACAACTGAAATAAGCAATAAGTGTTTGTGTGTATGTTTCCTTATAGCAAAACTCTCACTGAATGTCTGCTAAGTCTACCGAGAAGAATCGAACCCCTGATTTTAGGGTTGTAAAACCGTAGACTTACCGCTGTACCAGCGCGGGACGCAAGAAGTGTTCATGATTCTTCTGATGAGCGAAAGCACTGATCATCTCTTCTATTTTGTTCTTCATCACAAAATTTGTGAATTCCAGTTCACTACCAAAATGGCGACACGAGACAGTCTTTCTTGTCCAATGATAGAATGTAAGTTTTGATTCGAGAATGATATTTCAACAGAACAGGATGTGGCTGGAACAGTATTGAAAATTTCACCAACTGATAATAAAATGAAAAGAGTTGAGAAATAACTGGTAATAAGATGAAAAAAGTTGAGAAATGTCATTCTCAGAAATACATTTAGACAAATTATATCCAGAAGACCAACCACAATCTTTCTTCTTGAAGATAACTGATTCTTATTTAGTCCATGAAAGTCACAATGTAACGAGACATCAAACTAACTAAACTTAACTAACGTGGCAGGGGTTCAGTTTAGAGAGAGAGAAATTAGAAGAGTTCTCTCCCCAACCGGGGTGTTCAGGAACCTTGTGGTTCCTCTTCGTCCCCTTTCGTGGATTGTTTTTTTTGGTTTTATATATATATATATTAATTATTATTATTATTCTTGACTATTTGTCGAAAATGTCTCTTCTAAGTGTTGTCTTGGATGGAGGCAAAGGCAGCAGCGGAAAGGAAGCCCGGGACCAACGAGACATCATCTAGCATCTTCTTTTTATGGTCACAATGTAACGAGACATCATCTCCAGCATCTTCTTTTTATGGTCACAATGTAACGAGACATCATCTCTAGCATCTTCTTTTTATGGTCACAATGTAACGAGACATCATCTCTAGCATCTTCTTTTTATGGTTACATTATGATCTGTTTTGTTTTGAGTTTCGTGTAAAGCTACACGAGGGCTATCTGCGCTAGCCGTCCCTAATTTAGCAGGGTAAAACTAAAGGGAAGGCAGCTAGTCATTACCGCCCACCGTCAACTCTTGGACGACTCTTACCAACAAATAGTGGGATTGACACTCATTATAACAACCCCACGGCTAAAAGGGCGAGCATGTTTGGTGTGAAGGGGATTCAAACCGTTAAGTCATGACAGAAAAGATCACAAAAATATTTTGATCATTTTCGTCGAAACGAACTTGAATTTGCTTTTCAAAATTCGAACAGTGAGAAAGAAGATGGTGTCTGTTGCACAAGAGTTGGACAATCAAAATTTGCAGTAGTAGATGCATATAGAGTTCTAAGGCACGTTCTGTCAGTATTCGGTGGCGAGGAGTGGTCAGTTTTTGAAACTAATATCTTGCTCTTCAATAATTATTTCTTTTATGTCTCTCATCAAATTTGTGGCTTCGAAAACTTTTCATTTGTTTCTGGTGATTTAAGGTTGTTGTCTGTTGCATCAGCAGATTTTCTCACCAAAAAGACATCCATTTTTTTCTGATTAAAGGTAAGTTAAAAAAAATAAAGTTTCACTTAAATTTTCCCAGGATTAGGAGAGTGAAGATGAATTCTAAGTCACAGATTGAAACGAAAAGGTATTTACCCGTGGCCAAAGTGCTGGAATCGTTTGAAACAATTTTAAGAAGATAATTCTAGCTTCAATGCATTTCTTCAATGCCGCCGATACGGCATGTTTTAAGGACCATCAGGTCTCACTCTGAGACTCAAGTACAGTGACTTTTTTGAATTTCCCTAAAAAATGGGTAGCGCTTGAAATTTCC
Source organism: Carcinoscorpius rotundicauda (assembly GCA_011833715.1). Taxonomy (NCBI): domain Eukaryota; kingdom Metazoa; phylum Arthropoda; class Merostomata; order Xiphosura; family Limulidae; genus Carcinoscorpius; species Carcinoscorpius rotundicauda. The sequence continues at coordinate 172,537,496 of CM022392.1, forward strand.
CTCGACAAATGACAAAAAATGTTCCTTGAGTGATTGTTGGTGACTCAGTATTGTTTAGTGTTTTGAATGGCAATATCAGGCAAGTGACCAAAACAAATGGACATAAAGTGATTTGGGGGACACAGTTTTGATGTTCACCTTTCACGTCACTGGTGCCGTCGTATTCTTGACCAACTATCAAAGAAAGATCGAGACCCTGTGGCACTAGAGTTCCTGTAATCAATTCATTTTTTATTAATTTCACCAAGTAGAAGCCTAAACACTTTTCTTTAATGACACTTTCTCAAACGTAGGGAAATAGTTGCTCGTCATGACTGGCATCCACGGTTTCATGACGAAACACTGGATCTTACTTCATCAGTTTTTAATTTTCCCAACTCAACCATTGTTTATGTCGACCAACAAGCTTTGTGAACTTTACCTTAAACCATGGAAGATTCTTACTCTGCAGGTGTGAAAGTTAAAGAAAACATACATCATAAGAATCACATACATTAAGACTTTCTTCATGGTCACCCCTGATGGCAATGTTTTGTTTCTATCACTTCTGAAAGATAAAGTCTGCTCAGTTGTACTTTTTTTCATTTGTTTTTTGGCTTGAACTAGTGCAGAGCTCTGGCGAATTTCTGTTGCTTTTGAACGAATCCATGCTATCATTGAATTTTGATGGCTTACACTTTTAGCGTGTTTTAGCAAATTGTGGAGCAAAGTTCTCACAAGGGTAACAAGTTGCAGAATCAGAATCTTAATGATAAGATACCCAAGGGAATTTTATAAGCAACTTAGTGTGAAATGGTCGGCGAATCCTGAAGATAACCCGATGTGGTTACGAACTACTAACTCTTTCTGCCGACTAATCTTTCTGAATAGTTTCATTTTGATAACCTAAATCGTTACTGGACAATTTACTCTAAGAGTTTCAACCTTTTCCAAAAGAGTTTCTTCCTGAACATCGTGTGCCTCTTTTGAAACAGTGATTTCGACTTTTGTCAAAACTGAGACAGTCAAACTGATTTCTTGAGGATTTCGACTAGCCTTTACTTCTACTGCCTCTTCATTATTTTGATTTCCATCACAAATGATGATGTAGATGGACCAAAACAAAAAAGTTGATATCTTCTTTTCGTATAGCGAAAAACTTTGGACTTCTATCAGTCTTCAATATATCACTGTGGCGTATTTGAATATTTCTGTTTCTATAGTCATTATCCATGACTTTGTAACAATTTTGGCACATGACTTTGTGACAATCGCTTGCGTGTCTTTTCCCAGCATCTTTTTACTTATTACATCAAAGACTCAGAACACGAAAAGGTAAAAACTGAGTAGTTCAAAAATGGGGAGAAAAATCATTAAACTGAAAATGAGTAATGTAGTCTTAGAAATAAATCTGTATTCAATATTCAGGTCAGGCTCAAATATGCAAAAAAATGGCGTAAAATACGCAAAAGTTGTACAGCGGTAAGTCTACAAATTAACAACATTAAAATCCGGGCTTCGATTACCTCTGGTAGACTCAGCAGATAACCTGATATGGCTTTACTATAAGAAAACAAACACACACACACAATAGATGACCAGAGGTTAATGTTTTAAACAATATTAAATTATTCACAAAATATAAATACACAATTATATTTTAGATCAAAATAAACATTTAATAACAGAGTAAAGAATATATTTACAACGTCCCCTAGTGGCTCAGCGGTACGTCTGTGGACTTACAACGCTAAAACCCTTATTCTGTTTAGAAAAAGAATTCTGCATATTCATTATTCAACCATAACGAGACGTGAAAGAAAAAAATTGATACAGAATTACACTGCTGATTGCATCATCTTGCTCGATCCAGTGGTCAATTGTGTAAAGAAATGAGTGAAGAAAAAACAAAAGTCAAGTTTTGAAATTAATATTCTTACGGTGATTTCTCTGTCTTTCTATCTGATCCATATTCTTTCCATGTTTTCTTTCTATCCGATCCAATATTCCTTCCATGTTTTCGTTCTATCCGATTCAATATTCCTTCCATGCTTTCTTTCTATCCGATCCAAGATTCCTTTCATGTTTTCTTTCTATCCAATCCAAGATTTCTTCCATGTTTTTTCTATCTGATCCAATATTCCTTCCATGTTTCTTTCTATCCGATCCACATTCCTTCCACGTTTTCTTTCTATCCGATCCAAGCTTCCTTCCATGTTTTCTTTCTGTGTGATCCAATATTCCTTCCATGTTTTCTTTCTATCCTATCCATATTCCTTCCATGTTTTCTTTCTGTGTGATCCAATATTCCTTCCATGTTTTCTTTCTATCCTATCCATATTCCTTCCATGTTTTCTTTCTATCCTATCCATATTCCTTCCATGCTTTCTTTCTATCCTTTCCATATTCCTTCCATGTTTTCTTTCTATCCTATCCATATTCCTTCCATGTTTTCTTTCCTTTTCTCCCACTCTTCTTTTCTTCAATCTCCCCTCTGAGAGCGTATGGGTTTTCTGAAGTGGGGGGTCATTTGACCCCCACTGCCCTGTGGACATGTTTTCTATAATCTTATAAGTACCCCTAGCCAGCAAATATTTCTCTTCTATAACTTACCACCACCTGACAATTAAGAAACAAATATATTCTTGACTCATATCAATGTATTTATCCAGTTTTATATGATCACATTCATATCTTCACCTACTGACGTAACACATATCTAGAGACGTAACATATATATAAAGATGTAACATATATTTAGAGACGTAACATATATATAAAGATGTAACATATATTTAGAGACGTAACATATATATAAAGATGTACCATATATCTACAGATGTAACACATATCTAGAGACGTAACATATATATAAAGATGTACCATATATCTAGAGACGTAACATACATATAAAGATGTAACATATATGTAACCTTTATAAAGATGTACCATATATCTACAGATGTAACATATATCTAGAGACATAACATACATATAAAGATGTACCACATACCTACAGATGTAACATATATGTAACCTTTATAAAGATGTACAATATATCTACAGATATAACATTTATAAAGATGTTCAATATATATATATAGATGTACCGTATATATAAAGATGTACCATATACACTGCTGGCCAAAATCTTAAGGCCAATGAACATAAAGAAAAAAATATGCATTTTGCGTTGTTAGACTCAACCAATTATTTAAGTGAAACTTCGAAGGATGAAAATAAGAAAAAGGAAAATAAAATTAAGAAAAACATTTTAGCATTTAATAGGTAAAATGTAAACACTATGAAATTAGCCTAAATACTAGCAGGTCAAAAGTTTAAGACCATACCAAAAAGAAGTTCTAAAGATGGTAGGAAATGCCCAACAAGAGATCTCAGTAGTGAGTTGCACGGCCATCATTGCGAATAACTGCAAACATTCGCTTTGACATGGCCGTGCCCCCCAGTGGCTCAGCGGTATGTCTGCGGACTTACACGCTAAAATCCGGGTTTCGATACCCGTGGTGGGCAGAGCACAGATAGCCCATTGTGTAGCTTTGTGCTTAATTCAAAACAACAACAACAACAACAACGACATGGCCGATATAAGTGTTTGCATATCTTAAACTTTTGACGAGCTGGTATTTAGGCTAATTTCATAGTGTTTCTTGTTAAATGCTAAAAACGTTTTTTTTTTGTTTTTTTTCTCTTTTCTTGTTTTCAGCTTTCGAAGCTATTTTTAAATAAGTGGTTGAGTCTTACAACTCAAGATGCATTTGTTACTTGTAAGATTATTCCCTCAGAGCGAGGCTTAGCTTGAATAATTTGATTTATTTCAGTTGACTTGATGGGTAAAAGAAACATCAGTAAGTCAAACTTTTGCCGCTAGTTAATTTAAATACTGAAGAGAAATAAGTAACAAATTATTCAAAAAGATGTAGTCAGTTTTATTTACCATGGTTAAAAATTACCTAGCTCGGGTGACTTTAACAGTAACATTCTGGTAAGTGAATTTTAAAGAACAATTAAAGTAAATCATATTAAATCTAATGCACTTTGAATACTAGATGGCGCTATGATAAAGTCAAACCAAACGACTGTCGGTAAAAGTTCGGATCAGCGAGATTTTAATCTAGTTGTTTTAATGCAAAAATATTTACTTTAAGTTAATAGACAAGAAATCGTTTAACTTGGTAAGCATTAACTGAAGACTTCTGTTAATACTCTATAATGTTAAAATTTCTAATTACTAGTTTCATTAATGAATTCGCATGACATATTGTTACATCACTGTCTTATTGTTGAAAGATTATAGCAGTCGGATGTTATACTGGAAGAGGTCGTAGGTTTGGCAATAAGTGAAAATAAAGATCTTTAAGTTAGTAAATAATTAAACAATATTATCCACAAAACGGTGTTATCACATCGGAACTTTCTATAACGTCTCTTTTACGTAATTAAATTGACAACTTGGCTCGTGTGGTGTAAACAATCCGAAAGAGGTCACTGATAGGTAAGAAGCGAAAGCGTAGATGTTATGAAAAAATACGTACAACTATCACTCGTGCTCAAAAATCTGTCCAGGAGACAGATTAGTAGCTTTAAGTCCAAGTGATACAGTAATAACATATTCCGTCACTTTTTCATGCTCTTGTCTCATACCAAAAGTCCAAGAGACATATTAGTAACCTTACGGTCCAAGTGATACAGTAATAACATATTCCTTCACTTTTCAATGCTCTTGTCTCATACCAATAGTCCAGATTTCTCGACATTTAAAGGTGGTTTTACGAACAAATTAATTGTGTAAACAACAACATTACACTGATGTTAGCAAAATACACATTGATGATAAATATCAAACAATGCTGTTCATTTTTTCAAGAATTGTCGTTTTCTTTAAAGAAATGAGAGAAAAGGAATAACAATGTTTTCATGTTGAATACCAGTCACCAATACAGACAGCTTCCTCTACAGAAACAGATAAAGTATATCGTTCAACAATACCTTATTCCTGAATACCAGTCACCAATACAGACAGCTTTCTCTACAGAAACAGATAAAGTATATCGTTCAACAATACCTTCTTCCTAAATACCAGTCACCAATACAGACAGCTTCCTCTACAGAAACAGATAAAGTACATCGTTCAACAATACCTTCTTCCTGAATACCAGTCACCAATACAGACAGCTTCCTCTATCGAAACAGATAAATTATATCGTACAACAATATCTTGTTAGGGAATACTAGCCTCCAGTGAAGACAGCTTAATTTACAGAAACATATAAATTATTTCATACAACAGTATTTTCTTACCGAATGCTCGTCATTAGCACAAACAACTTTCTCTACAGAAACAGATAAATTATATCATACGATAATGTCTTCCGGATGAACACTAGTGACCAATACAGACAGCATACTGTACAAAAACAGATAAATTATATGATACGACAATATCTTTTTACTACATACAGTTCAACAGCACAGACAGCTTTCTCTACAGAAACAGAGAAATTTCGTCATTTAACAATGTTTTTTTCTGAGTACTGGTCACCAGAAAAAAATATTATTTTACAATGAAGGGGCGTCATGATCATATAAGAATGATTTTTCATTTATTGTAGCTACTAAAACATGGAAAACATAAATCTAGGGTCCATGGCTGAAGTTGGAAGAGTGAAGTTGGATTCAAACAAGAGTAGAGATACAACTCTTATTATGTATAATCAAAACCATTGTAAGTGTCAAAAGGTGTGGCTTGAAGTATAAATTTGTGGTAAAACTTGTAGTTATACTCATGGCACTGATGATAATTCCTTAGTTAGCTGGGCTGGAATTGGATGATAATGATACCTAAAAGAAAGCATACTGTATTAGTAACTTTCTTTATAGTAACGCATTGGAATCTATATTAACTGTTTCTCATCATCATCCCCATACAATTGGTGCAATCGTATTAAAATAATCATTTTTTACTGTAATTATTTAAGCTAATGTCAAGTGACGATAAATGCAAAGTAGTTAGGGAAATTTCATTAAACCTAGTATATTTATGCTTGAAAGGTTACAAGAAGTAATGAATAATAACCATCCACCTCTATGATTCGTTACAAAACTTGAGCTAGAAATCGCTAATCCACTTTCTTTCACCATGCTGTTTTTAATCCGAATAAAAAAATTAAAACTTTTACTCTTAGATGAAGTCTAATAAAGCCCCCAGTGGTTCAGCGGTATGTCTGCGGACTTACAACGCTAAAACCGGGTTTCGATACCCGTGGTGGGCAGAGCACAGATAGCCCATTGTGTAGGTTTGTGCTTAATTCAAAAACAACAGCAACAACTCTAATAAAATGTTAGACAGACAGCTAGTGTGATGTCATAACTGAACGGATTTTGTTGAATAACTTTGTACATGTGCTCCATATTTACACTGGATATGGCACCTAATTGTAGATTTATAAAGTCTATCAGTGTATCAAATTTTAAAATAATCCATAGAAGTTAAGTTTGTTTTAATATCAAATAAAATCTCGTACCTTTGGTGCAAAGAAACAAAAGTTAGGAGATGTTATACCTCGTGTATTTCTTAATGGATTATCTTGCTATTTGGCACGTGAAGTAAGGACCCAGTAGCGCACTTCCCCTGAAAATATGTTACAGTTTGGATTACCGATGTCCAAGATGGAGAAGAGGGGAAAATGGTAAACTATCACACGTGTTAATAGCACACAGCGTGTTCTTCAGGCTGTTGTGACTGCACGACACTCTACCGGTAGGCTTAACTTGTCCCCTACATGCGAGCTACAATCTGAAATAAAGTTATATTTACCAGCAGATGGTTCTGAATAAACTTGTTATATGAAGTTATAGAAATATTATTTTCACGTCTAACGTTCTTCATTTCTTACAGCCAGTTCTACCACTGGTGTAGCTCTCGTAAATATTAACTACAGACAGGACTGATCTCTTAATATCTTAATCCAAGTGAACTTGTAGGATTGATATTTTAATCTCCTAATCTGAATGACTGGTAACCTTACGTTTTCAAACACTACTTTTAAGTCTGGAATAACAGTGAGTCTGACAGCTATTTTTCCCCACTAGCTTGTTCTAAGCCTTAAACAAAAAGATTACATTAAAATACTGAATTTTCCTTTAGTTTTCTACAACTATGAACGTGTTGCAGATCATGTTGTAGAGATGTTATTCAGCTTGGTGACAGATTCCTCTCTGTAGAGATGTTATTCAGCTTGGTGAAAGATTCCTATCTGTAGAGATGTTATTCAGCTTGGTGACAGATTCCTATCTGTAGAGATGTTATTCAGCTTGGTGACAGATTCCTGTCTGTAGAGATGTTATTCAGCTTGGTGACAGATTCCTGTCTGTAGAGATGTTATTCAGCTTGGTGACAGATTCCTGTCTGTAGAGATGTTATTCAGCTTGGTGACAGATTCCTATCTGTAGAGATGTTATTCAGCTTGGTGACAGATTCCTATCTGTAGAGATGTTATTCAGCTTGGTGACAGATTCCTATCTGTAGAGATGTTATTCAGCTTGGTGACAGATTCCTGTCTGTAGAGATGTTATTCAGCTTGTGACAGATTCCTATCTGTAGAGATGTTATTCAGCTTGGTGACAGATTCCTGTCTGTAGAGATGTTATTCAGCTTGGTGACAGATTCCTATCTGTAGAGATGTTATTCAGCTTGGTGACAGATTCCTGTCTGTAGAGATGTTATTCAGCTTGGTGACAGATTCCTATCTGTAGAGATGTTATTCAGCTTGGTGACAGATTCCTATCTGTAGAGATGTTATTCAGCTTGGTGACAGATTCCTATCTGTAGAGATGTTATTCAGCTTGGTGACAGATTCCTGTCTGTAGAGATGTTATTCAGCTTGTGACAGATTCCTATCTGTAGAGATGTTATTCAGCTTGGTGACAGATTCCTATCTGTAGAGATGTTATTCAGCTTGGTGACAGATTCCTATCTGTAGAGATATTATTCAGCTTGTGACAGATTCCTATCTGTAGAGATGTTATTCAGCTTGTGACAGATTCCTATCTGTAGAGATGTTATTCAGCTTGTGACAGATTCCTATCTGTAGAGATGTTATTCAGCTTGGTGACAGATTCCTATCTGTAGAGATGTTATTCAGCTTGGTGACAGATTCCTATCTGCACCTAACAGTCCACTACAAAAATATTTTAACATCACTTACCTGTGGACAGAAAACTTCACTGTACGGTTGTTCACTTGGCTGATCATAATCTCACCAATTAATAAAGTTACTTTGACGTTCTTTCATGACAGATTATATTAATAATTATTATTATATTAATAGTGACTTCACTACATGACCTTAAAGTTCAACTCACTAATGTTCATTCTTCTGGTCAGGACATGACCAGATGTTAAGATGCTCGACTCGTAATCTGACGATGGTGGGTTCGAATCTCCGTTACACAAAACATGCTCGCCCTTTCAGCCGTGGGGGCGTTATAATGTTACAATCAATCCCACTATTCATTGGTAAAGGAGTAGCCCAATAGTTGGCGGTGGGTGGTGATGACTAGCTGCTTTTTCACTGCTTTTACACTGCTAAATTAGAGATGGCTAGCGCAAACAGCCCTCATATAGCTTTGCGCGAAATTCATAAACAAACAAATAATTAATATATACTTATCCTTTAGACAAGTTTCACAAAAAGGATAATTTTTATTATTCAAAGGAGAATCGGATATAGAATGTTGTTTTTAATAATATTTTCATTTTACAACATCAGGTTTAAGTTAGAAACACTTGTAACAAACATAACCACCCTCTGGTAGCGTGTTTAACACATCGTTTACATCGAGTTTCTGTTTTAGTAGAAAACAAAATAGACGTCATGACGAGGATATGCTTCTTGACCCGTGAGGAAATCAACATTGGATACCTGTATCGTGGAGAGTTCAGATCTGAGGACATCACATTGTCAATGTGTTCCGAAGCTGTTATCTCATGTGTACCTAAGCCTTTTATTAAACATTAATAAACACTGAGTCCGCCAGTCGTAACTGTTTAACTTTAAGGTGAATTCTAATCGTCTATTTTAAAGTACAATTAGTGTTTTTAACTCTTCGTTAGTTTTGTTTAAAGTTGAAACTTTAAACATCGTATTATGGTGGTCTGTTTCATAGATTAAGTGCATATTTTCCGTTTCAAAACACGATATTTTCCTGTTACTGTTAGTTGATATGAAGAAGGCGAAACGTTTATTTGGAATTTGAAATCCTTTAGATATAAAACTATTGAATTTGTAAGGTTTGAATGTGTTTATATTAATGCATAAATAGTATTATATGTATATGCAGTTTGAATGTTTTGTATTAATACATAAACAGTATTACATGTATATACAGTTTGAATGTTTTGTATTAATGGTATTACATGTATATACACTGAATATTTTACACTAATGCATAATGTGAATGTTTTATATTAATCCATAAATTATATGTTTTATTTTTATGTTTTCTGTTCTGTAAGAACGTCTGTTTTATTTTTTAGCTTTTGTGTCCTATGAGTACTTGTATGTTTTATGTTTTTAAGTTTTGTGTTCTATAAATACTTTTATGTTTTATGTTCTATGAATATTTATATGTTTTAGGTTTTGTGTTCTATAGGTACTTCTGTATTGTAATTTTTAGTGGTTTTCAGACATTGTATTCTGAGAGCATATCTTTTTTTTCTGGTCATGTGTTTTCCAGTTTTGTGCTCTAAATATTTTTATGCTTTTTTAAAATAATTTGCGCTCTGGGAATAGATGTGTGTGTGTATTTTAAGGGTTTTTTTTATGAAAGTAGACATTAATTGAATTTCTTCAAGTTTAATATTGTTATATTATTTTTGTGTTCTATATTTTCGTGTCAAAGCATTGTTTTGTTTGTAAAGCATACCGTCACTCCAAGTTACCTGAAACCGTGAGGTGAGATGACCAAATGTTACAAGAACCAAACAACAATGGAAGAGTTGATCTTTAAATGTACATCGAATATATATAGAGTGTGTGCGCTATTATGAAGAATACAGTGAGTCGTTTATGATCAAAATAATAAAGTAATATTTTCTAACTACATACTGGGTACAGGTTCTAGTTTTCCTATCGCTGGTAGAAAGCATGCATAAGAGACAGTTGACCCAAAATGTAGCTTTTAAAGACATGGATGTGCTTCTGTTACTCGCCTGTTCCTTTGGAGCTATAAATACTGCTTGATTGTTCATTATTTCATACAACTGAACAAGCTTTCCTGGTTCTTCATCTGATATTGAGACACTTCTAAACGGGTTATAGAACCAGTAGTTAGCGAAATTTAACACTAATTAATAATTAAACTCATCCCAAGTGAACAACTAGTAAGATTCAAGATTCTCTCAACACTCGAATACGTCACTCTTAATATATTTTAAACATTCATGAACTAAGCCTGTCGACTTTAAAACTTGCACGTGCTGAAAGAAAGAGTGTTTTCCACGAGGTGCAGATTTTGTCTGTTTTTGATTTTCTAGTGATAAATATACAAGATGTAAAATAAAGTTTTGATTTTATTATCCTTAGAGTTAAATCATTATTATGTTTAGATTTTAAATAACTATTACATTGACATGTTACACTATTATTACTATTATATTTACATGTTACACTATTATTACTATTATATTTACATGTTACACTATTATTACTATTATATTTGCATGTTACACTATTATTACTATTATATTTACATGTTACACTATTATTACTATTATATTTACATGTTACACTATTATTACTATTATATTTACATGTTACATTATTATTACTATTATATTTACATGTTACACTATTATTACTATTATATTTACATGTTACACTATTATTACTATTATATTTACATGTTACACTATTATTACTATTATATTTACATGTTACACTATTATTACTATTATATTTACATGTTACACTATTATTACTATTATATTTACATGTTACATTATTATTACTATTATATTTACATGTTACACTATTATTACTATTATATTTACATGTTACACTATTATTACTATTATATTTACATGTTACATTATTATTACTATTATATTACATGTTACACTATTATTACTATTATATTTACATGTTACACTATTATTACTATTATATTTACATGTTACATTATTATTACTATTATATTTACATGTTACACTATTATTACTATTATATTTACATGTTACACTATTATTACTATTATATTTACATGTTACACTATTATTACTATTATATTTACATGTTACACTATTATTACTATTATATTTACATGTTACATTATTATTACTATTATATTTACATGTTACATTATTATTACTATTATATTTACATGTTACACTATTATTACTATTATATTTACATGTTACATTATTATTACTATTATATTTACATGTTACATTATTATTACTATTATATTTACATGTTACATTATTATTACTATTATATTTACATGTTACATTATTATTACTATTATATTTACATGTTACACTATTATTACTATTATATTTACATGTTACACTATTATTACTATTATATTTACATGTTACACTATTATTACTATTATATTTACATGTTACACTATTATTGCCTTTAAAAGATAAATCATTATCTGCAAACGGTGATCATTACCATTCTTCATTTTCAATTAAAATCATCTTCAAATCATAATTGTCTTTATACTTCAAATCATTATTACCAATAGGTATTAAATCATTATTATCTATATATGTTATATCATTATTACCAATAGGTATTAAATCATTATTATCTATATATGTTATATCATTATTACCAATAGGTATTAAATCATTATTATCTATATATGTTATATCATTATTACCAATAGGTATTAAATCATTATTATCTATATATGTTATATCATTATTACCAATAGGTATTAAATCATTACTACCTTTACATGCTAAATCATTATTACCAATAGGTATTAAATCATTACTACCTTTACATGCTAAATCATTATTAACAATAGATAATAAATCTTTATACGTTTCATGCCTATTACCAATTGATATTAATTAAATCAGTATTATCTTTATGCATTAGATCGTTATAACAATAGATATTGCATCTTCATATTCTTTATACTTTACATAGTTATTACCAATAGATGCTAACTCATTATTTTCTTTATACGGTTATTTCCAATAGATATTAAATCTATAATATACATATTATATATATAAAAAATATATATGATAATATATCTTTATTTTTATACGTTAAACGATTATTATCTTCATACGTTAAATCATAATTACCAATAGATATTAACCTTTATACTATACATCATTGTAATCAATAGATATTAAATCATAGTTATCTTTGATTTTGAATCATTATAATTTTTAAATGACTATTATGATATCTATGTGTCAGACTATTTTCTCTTTCAAAAGATAAATCAGAACCTTTAAAGGGTAAAGTCTTGAGAGTTGTGATCCAAGTTAAAATCTAATCTTCAATGCTATTGGACTTACTCAAGGAAAGTAATGACATTTCTCTTCTGTTTCGACTTGGATACTTTGTCAGTCATCAAGGACAATTTCAGTTACTTCACACATTTACTCAATTATTTTAGCCTGCAGCATTTATAATAAATAAACCGAAATTTGCCGTCAAAACACATATTAAAACATGGAGTTGAATACGTTTTCACGAACTAAATGTTTCAATGCAAACATACTTTAATTAAGTAACAAAGATGTATACGTTACTCATGGGGTTGAGCACACACCTCAAGGATTGACAACATTATAGAAAATGTTGGGTGTCTTACAAAAAGGGTTGAGCACACACCTAAAGGATTGACAACATTATACAGAAAATTGGGTGTGTTACAATAGGGTTGAGCACACACCTGAAGGATGGACAACATTATAGAGAAGGTTAGGTTGAGCACACACCTGAAAGATCGACAACATTATAGAGAAGGTTGGGTGTGTTACATATAGGGTTGAGCACACACGTGAAGGATGGACAATATTATAGAGAAGGTTGGGTATGATACATATAGGGTTGAGCACACATCTGAAGGATCGACAACATTATACAGAAAATTGGGTGTGTTACATATAGTGTTGAGCACACACCTGAAGGATGGACAGCATTATAGAGAAGGTTGGGTTGAGCACACACCTGAAGGATTGACAACATTATAGAAAATGTTGAGTGTGTTACAAAAAGGGTTGAGCACACACCTAAAGGATTGACAACATTATACAGAAAATTGGGTGTGTTACATATAGGGTTGAGCACACACCTGAAGGATCGACAACATTATAGACAAGGTTGGGTGTGTTACATGTAGGGTTGAGCACACACCTAAAGGATTGACAACATTATACAGAAAATTGGGTGTGTTACATATAGGGTTGAGCACACACCTGAAGAATGGACAACATTATAGAGAAGGTTAGGTTGAGCACACACCTGAAGGATCGACAACATTATACAGAAAATTGGGTATGTTACATATAGGGTTGAGCACACACCTGAAGGATCGACAACATTATAGAGAAGGTTGGGTTGAGCACACACCTGAAGGATCGACAACATTATAGAGAAGGTTGGGTTGAGCACACACCTGAAGGATGGACAACATTATAGAGAAGGTTGGGTTGAGCACACACCTGAAAGATCGACAACATTATAGAGAAGGTTAAGTGTGTTACATATAGGGTTGAGCACACACCTGAAGGATGGACAACATTATAGAGAAGGTTAGGTTGAGCACACACCTGAAAGATCGACAACATTATAGAGAAGGTTGGGTGTGTTACATATAGGGTTGAGCACACACGTGAAGGATGGACAGCATTATAGAGAAGGTTGGGTTGAGCACACACCTGAAGGGTTGACAACATTATAGAAAATGTTGGGTGTGTTACAAAAAGGGTTGAGCACACACCTAAAGGATTGACAACATTATACAGAAAATTGGGTGTGTTACATATAGGGTTGAGCACACACCTGAAGGATCGACAACATTACAGAGAAGGTTGGGTGTGTTACATATAGGGTTGAGCACACACGTGAAGGATGGACAATATTATAGAGAAGGTTGGGTATGATACATATAGGATTGAGCACACACCTGAAGGATCGACAACATTATACAGAAAATTGGGTATGTTACATATAGGGTTGAGCACACACCTGAAGGATCGACAACATTATAGAGAAGGTTGGGTTGAGCACACACCTGAAGGATGGACAACATTATAGAGAAGGTTGGGTTGAGCACACACCTGAAAGATCGACAACATTATAGAGAAGGTTGGGTGTGTTACATATAGGGTTGAGCACACACCTGAAGGATGGACAGCATTATAGAGAAGGTTGGGTTGAGCACACACCTGAAGGATTGACAACATTATAGAAAATGTTGAGTGTGTTACAAAAAGGGTTGAGCACACACCTAAAGGATTGACAACATTATAGACAAGGTTGGGTGTGTTACATATAGGGTTGAGCACACACCTGAAGGATTGACAACAGTATGGAGAGGGTTGAATATGTTCCACGTTAGGTTGAGTAGACATACACAGTATTGACAAAATTATACAGAAGGTTTAGTATGTTACACATCGGGTTGAGTAGACATACTGAGGATTGGCAGCATTATATGTTCGTCACCCTATTGTGGAATTCAATGAAGAAATTAGTAGCCACCTAGATAACCGTATTTTGTTTCTACGTGTTACATCTGACCGAGAGATAAAAACAGGCTAATGTTACACACTTTCAGCCAGATCTAATTAAGGCACAGAGAAGTGAATCTTGCCTTCGGCTCAGATGAACAACAAATAAAAGTCACCAGTCACATTCATCAGCACAATGTGTTATTTCCTTTCTCTTTAGATAAACTCGTGATTTTTTAAAGAACGTTAACAAGTCCATTTCTACTTACTAAAACACCATACGTCTTTATTGTGTTTTTACTTACAAACGAAGCATTACTTAACTATCTCCATCTGGTGTCATTATTACAAGGAAAATTAAGAAATTTCTCGTTTGATCCTGCACTGGTGATTAAATAAAAAACAGCCAATAAATTATCTTCACTCTTTTTATCACCGATAAATAAAAGTTCTTCTGGGTCGTCATGGTAGCCGAAGAATCTAAACAACAGTGCTACCACTCCAATAAATGAAGAAACACACAAAAACTCGCTAGTTTATACCTTGTTTTAGTCTAACACTATTTTTCTAGAAATTTCTTTCAGATACTCTGTTACGCTCAACATGCGAGGCTAACGTCTTTATGCGAGTATTTTGTCAACGTTTAACAGGTTTCAAATAATTATTATTTATCTATAACTTAGTTTCACTAAATACTAATTATTGTCTTTTGGCTCTCGAAGTACTACTATTACAGTTCGTTGTTAAAGTCTGAGTTCTCGTCAACTAAAACTTCATATCTTGTGTTCGTCGTCTCACGTCAGACGTGAAAGATTTGGTGAGGATATTCTTTTTCACAGTTATCCAGAGATCCATTCAGACACTTTGACCCGTGTATTGTTCACAACAGATATTACTTCGCAGGGTCTCCAGAAGTGTTCTGCTTCAGGACTAAATAGTTCTTCTCGTAATGTGTGTGGAATGCACATGTTCACTGACGTCACAACAGTACAAATTTGAACTTGAAGCGTCTTTTATATACAAATAAAGAAACAAACATAAACAAACGCAAAATTAAAGAAGCCTTACTTATACAACAACTTAAACCCAAAATAAACCAATATAAAGGAACGCCTTTATACCTATATTAATATTATAGATAAAATTATATATATTCAAACATCTAACCCCGCCCTCTACATTGCGACACTCAGTTATACAACCCCTTTCAAACATGTGGTCAGCTTCCGGTCAGTTACCTTTTTCTTTCTTTGTGATCCTGACGATGACCGAAGAAGGTCGAAACGTTGTTCGCTCTTCTATGTAAAATATTTTCTCAACCCAAACGAGCCATTTTTGCATATATATTTCTCTACAAGTGGGTTTTCTCGACATCACTGATTATCACGTCTTTTATATGATGTATTTTTAGTGTCTACTGATTACACACTTCTGTATACTGGTACGAGTTGTTAATTTGTTTGTTTCTTTTGTAATTTCGCGCAAAGCTATTCGAGGGCTATCTGCGCTAGCCGCCCCTAATATAGTAGTGTAAGACTAGAAGGAAGGCAACTAGTCATCACCACCCACCGCGTTGGGCTACTCTTTTACAAACGAATAGTAGGATTGGCTGCACATTATAACGCTACCTGCAGCTGGAAAGGCGAACATGTTTGGTGCGACGGGGATGCGAACCCGCGACTCTCAGAATACAAGTCGCCTTAACAGGTTCACTAAATAAGTAAACACGAGTATCTTACAGTGACTATAAAACGCGAGTATCTTACGGTGACTTTAAAACACGAGTATCTTATGGTGACTATAAAACACGAGTATCTTACAGTGACTATAAAACACGAGTATCTTGCAGTGACTATAAAACACGAGTATCTTACGGTGACTATAAAACACGAGTATCTTGCAGTGACTATAAAACACGAGTATCTTACGGTGACTATAAAACACGAGTATCTTACAATGACTATAAAACACGAGTATCTTACAGTGACTATAAAACACGAGTATCTTGCAGTGACTGTAAAACGCGAGTATCTTACGGTGACTATAAAACACGAGTATCTTACGGTGACTATAAAACACGAGTATCTTACGGTGACTATAAAACACGAGTATCTTACGGTGACTATAAAACGCGAGTATCTTACAGTGACTATAAAACACGAGTATCTTACAGTGACTATAAAAGACACGTTCACTGAGTAAGTGACAAACGGGTACATAACAGTAATTATAAAACACAGGTTCATGTCTTAAATAAAACTGTGGAATACACAGTTAATAGCATACTACGCCTGGAATCGTTAAATAAAACTGTGGAATACATAGTTAATAACATACTGTCTGGAATCGTTAAATAAAACTGTGGAATACACAGTTAATAACATACTCTCTGGAATGGTTAAATAAAACTGTGAAATACACAATTAATAACATAGTGTCTGGAATCATTAAATAAAACTGCGGAATACACAGTTAATAAAATACTGTCTAGAATCGTTAAATAAAACTGTGGAATACACAGTTAATAACATACTGTCTGGAATTGTTAAATAAAACTGTGGAATACACGATTAATAACATTAGTATGTCAGGACGATTTACAAGAGTTGTAAACACCTCCAAATGAACAAAAGGAACAGAGGAAAATATTTCTATTTTATTTATGTAGATAATTGTGAGTTTGTGTTTTGTTCATAAAGCTACCTTTATTCGGAAAAAAAAATCTATTTCACAAAAATAAGTCGAGAAATATTTCCTCTTGTAATATTAAAGTTCTGTCAGGTTACGTGTCTTAACATAACTTCCAATCACAGTGTCTTCTCTTCTTAAAATCTTGTGACAGAACTGTTAGTATTCGCAGGTGAAGTAGTAACAGTTCCTTACGTGTATCATACGCCCTCTAGTGATAAGGTTTTTATTGATCACTAACGTCGCGTGCAAAACTAACTGCAAAACACTTTTCACGTGGAGATAAATGAAGTAGTAAGATTCGAAGTTTCTCTCCAGTTCTAATAATTTTATTGACGTGACAAAAGTGATACAAACCGGTAAGTAGGAAAATCTCTCTTGTTAGGTTTTTCTTTCTAGTGTCCTCACAATGACATTATACAATTTTCACATGTCTAAAAGTTATTCGAATGCTTACAATGTTTATTCTTTTCTATTTGTTAACAAACAGAATTCATCCAAGAAAAAAACAAATGTGAACACGTTATATTGTGTGTTACAGTAGAGAGGGATTGTAAATGTAAATGTATTTAACATTAAGGTTTACACTGATATGCAGCGTAAACTGTTACAAGGTCTTCACAATGCAACAATGACGTACACATATGTGAAAATTAGTCGTTACAATGTTACCACAATGTAACAAAGACATACAATTCTATAAACATAACACATTATAATGTTCTATAAGTGTAACGATGACGTAAAAGCATAATACATTGTTATGTTTTATTGTTGTAATAATGATGTACACGTATATAAAGGTAATCCATTGTATAGTTTTATTATTGTAAATATGACGTTAAAACATATAAGCATAATACACTGTAATGTTTTATTATTGTTACAACTATGTAAAACAGCATAACTTACAAGTACATAACAGTAACACATTCTAATGTTTTATTACTGTTACAGTAACGTACAAGTAGTACATAACAGTAACACATTCTAATGTTTTATTACTGTTACAGTAACGTCCAAGTAGTATATAACATTAACACATTCTAATGTTTTATTACTGTTACAGTAACGTACAAGTAGTATATAACAGTAACACATTCTAATGTTTTATTACTGTTACAGTAACGTACAAGTAGTATATAACAGTAACACATTCTAATGTTTTATTACTGTTACAGTAACGTGCAAGTAGTATATAACAGTAACACATTCTAATGTTTTATTACTGTTACAGTAACGTGCAAGTAGTATATAACAGTAACACATTCTAATGTTTTATTACTGTTACAGTAACGTCCAAGTAGTATATAACAGTAACACATTCTAATGTTTTATTACTGTTACAGTAACGTCCAAGTAGTATATAACAGTAACACATTCTAATGTTATATTACTGTTACAATAACGTACAAGTAGTTACTGTTACAGTAACGTACAAGTAGTTACTGTTACAGTAACGTACAAGTAGTACATAACAGTAACACATTCTAATGTTTTATTACTGTTACAGTAACGTACAAGTAGTACATAACAGTAACACATTCTAATGTTTTATTACTGTTACAATAACGTACAAGTACATAACAGTAATATATTATGATGTTCTATTACTGTAACAATGACGTACAAATACATGACAATAAGATATTATAATGTTTTATTACTGTAACAATGACGTACAAATACATAACAGTAAAAATGTTTTATTACTATAACAATGACGTACAAGTACATAACAGTAATATATTATGATGTTTTATTGCTGTAACAATGACGTACAAGTACATAACAGTAATATATTATGTTTTATTACTATAACAATGATGTACAAATACATAACAGTAATATATTATGATGTTTTATTTTGCTGTAACAATGATGTACAAGTACATAACAGTAATATATTATGATGTTTTATTGCTGTAACAATGATGTACAAATACATAACAGTAATATATTATGATGTTTTATTGCTGTAACAATGACGTACAAGTACATAACAGTAATATATTATGATGTTTTATTGCTGTAACAATGACGTACAAGTACATAACAGTAATATATTATGATGTTTTATTGCTGTAACAATGACATTATGTTTTATTACTATAACAATGATGTACAAGTACATAACAGTAATATATTATGATGTTTTATTGCTGTAACAATGATGTACAAGTACATAACAGTAATATATTATGATGTTTTATTGCTGTAACAATGATGTACAAGTACATAACAGTAAGATATTATGATGTTTTATTACTGTAACAATGACGTACAAGTACATAACAGTAATATATTATGATGTTTTATTACTGTAACAATGACGTACAAGTACATAACAGTAATATATTATGATGTTTTATTACTGTAACAATGACGTACAAGTACATAACAGTAATATATTATGATGTTTTATTGCTGTAACAATGATGTACAAGTACATAATAGTAACACATTCTGTTTTATTATTTATCTATACTTATATACTTGTGTTTACCATTCAACAAAACCGTGATCTGTCCTCGTAAAGATCCTTTGTTTCTAACCGAAAAGCCACACAATAGGCTGTCTATGCTCTAGCCACCACGTATCGAAACCCGGTTTCTAAGGATGGAAGATCGTGCCCAGTGAGTGAGATCGCACTGTTTCCTACCTGCGCGAGCATTGTCTTGTCGTCATCCGTAGGTTTTACCGGATTTGATGAATACTCTTCATAAACGACCCGTGGGTTTCCTAATTTGACGGTGCCGTAACTTCCTGTTGAAAGAAACGGAAATGACGTTCTGGCTTTTATAAATAGATCGAAACGTCGTCGTGTAATTTCATTGAAAGGTCAGCCGAATTCTGTTGAAGTTCCCAAAGTGGCGACCACGTCGACTTAAAGTTTCGATGAACGAACGATCCTTCACGTAACTTCCAACCTCTTGGTTTATCTGCTTTAAGTTATGACTTAAGTGGTTTATTCAAGCTGAACTAGGTGTCATTACTTTAAATCTCACAAAGCAACTGGGAAGTGTCAAAATGAAACACATAACTGATATATCGAGTTGATTAAGTATGTTACTATCTGGTTAATGTACACCTATCGTTGACGAAACCGAATAGATAAACCTAAAACAACGTACAGTTTAATGTGAGGCAGATAAGCCTAGCGGTTTAAAGCTATTCACCAGAGAATTTTCTTTATCTCTCCCTACTCCAACAGGGAGGGAAGACCTGGTGACAATTAATTTGTAGTTTTAGGTTTATCGAATAAAATCTTTACAGGTTTAGTAAGACTGACAAAGAGCCAGAGTGATTCACAGTTTCATTTGTCCAAACGAATATTGATGAATTTTCAACACCTGGGAATAAGTCACGAGGTTCATATGAATTTGTAGGTGTTTGGTTTAAAGCAAACGACAAGACGGAACATGTCAACCTCAATTTTTGTAAGTCTACAAACTTGCAGACTGTAGGAACAAAATTGTTATTGAGAAATCAATTATACGCAAGATGTTCCTATTGGTGTACATGTTTGTTATATCCTAAGGTACTCTGAAATTCTACTGTACTAAAGTCGCTGTTCTGTAAGATTTATATAGAAAGGCTTCTGTACATACTGCAACATAAAGATATTAAAGTCATTTTTCTGTAAGATTTATACAGAAAGGTTGCTGCACAGTTTGTAATATAAAGTTACTAAAGCCATTGTTCTATAAGATTTATATAGAAAGGCTACTGCACAGTCTGTAATATAAAGATACTAAAGCCATTGTTCTATAATATTTATATAGAAAGACTACTACACAGTCTATAATATAAAGATACTAAAGCCATTGTTCTATAAAATTTATATAGAAAGGCTACTGCACAGTCTGTAATATAAAGATACTAAAGCCATTGTTCTGTAAAATTTAAATAGAAAGGCTACTGCACAGTCTGTAATATAAAACAACTAAAGCCATTGTTCTATAAAATTTATATAGAAAGGCTACTGCACAGTCTGTAATATAAAGATACTAAAGCCATTGTTCTATAAGATTTATATAGAAAGGCTACTGCACAGTCTGTAATATAAAGATACTAAAGCCATTGTTCTATAAGATTTATATAGAAAGACTACTGCACAGTCTATAATATAAAGATACTAAAGCCATTGTTCTATAAGATTTATATATAAAGACTGCTGTACAGTCTGTAATATAAAGATACTAAAGCTATTGTTCTATAAGATTTATATAGAAAGGCTACTGCACAGTCTGTAATATAAAGATACTAAAGTCACTGTTTCATAAGATTTATACAGAAAGATTGCTGTGCAGTCTATAATATAAAGATACTAAACTCGCTGTTCCATAAGATTTATATATAAAGACTGCTTTACAGGCTATAATATAAAGATACTAAAGCCACTGTTCTGTAAAATTTAAATAGAAAGGCTACTGCACAGTCTGTAATATAAAGATACTAAAGCCATTGTTCTATAAAATTTATATAGAAAGGCTACTGCACAGTCTGTAATATAAAGATACTAAAGCCATTGTTCTATAAGATTTATATAGAAAGGCTACTGCACAGTCTATAATATAAAGATACTAAAGCCATTGTTCTATAAGATTTATATAGAAAGGCTACTGCACAGTCTGTAATATAAAGATACTAAACTCGCTGTTCCATAAGATTTATATATAAAGACTGCTTTACAGGCTATAATATAAAGATACTAAAGCCACTGTTCTGTAAAATTTAAATAGAAAGGCTACTGCACAGTCTGTAATATAAAGATACTAAAGCCATTGTTCTATAAAATTTATATAGAAAGGCTACTGCACAGTCTGTAATATAAAGATACTAAAGCCATTGTTCTATAAGATTTATATAGAAAGGCTACTGCACAGTCTGTAATATAAAGATACTAAAGCCATTGTTCTATAAGATTTATATAGAAAGGCTACTGCACAGTCTGTAATATAAAACAACTAAAGTCACTGTTTCATAAAATTTATACAGAAAGATTGCTGTGCAGTCTATAATATAAAGATAATAAAGTCGCTGTTCCATAAGATTTATATATAAAGACTGCTGTACAGTCTGTAATATAAAGATACTAAAGCTATTGTTCTATAAGATTTATATAGAAAGGCTACTGCACAGTCTGTAATATAAAGATACTAAAGTCACTGTTTCATAAGATTTATACAGAAAGATTGCTGTGCAGTCTATAATATAAAGATACTAAACTCGCTGTTCCATAAGATTTATATATAAAGACTGCTTTACAGGCTATAATATAAAGATACTAAAGCCATTGTTCTATAAGATTTATATAGAAAGGCTACTGCACAGTCTGTAATATAAAGATACTAAAGCCATTGTTCTATAAGATTTATATAGAAAGGCTACTGCACAGTCTGTAATATAAAACAACTAAAGTCACTGTTTCATAAAATTTATACAGAAAGATTGCTGTGCAGTCTATAATATAAAGATACTAAACTCGCTGTTCCATAAGATTTATATATAAAGACTGCTTTACAGGCTATAATATAAAGATACTAAAGCCACTGTTCTGTAAAATTTATATAGAAAGGCTACTGCACAGTCTGTAATATAAAGATACTAAAGTCACTGTTTCATAAGATTTATACAGAAAGATTGCTGTGCAGTCTATAATATAAAGGTACTAAAGTCGCTGTTCCATAAGATTTATATATAAAGACTGCTGTACAGTCTGTAATATGAAGATACTAATGTCACTGTTCTATAATATTTATATAGAAAGGTTACTGTACTTTTCTGAACATGTCTTGTCTGCTTTCCTTTTTAATCGAAAATAAATAAGTCCACTGTTGAGGACATCCAAGTTTGAACATGGTTTAATAGGACCCATCGAGTGTAGTGAGGAATGCTACAAGTGAGATTTTCTAACTGTAATCGTTAGGGGTTTGAAGAATATTATATTTATCCACGTGGTAAAGTCTGATCTGACGTTCTTTTGTACAATTTATAGATGAGACAATTTAACATTGTATTATACTTTTTAAACAATGCTCGCAAATGGTTCTTTTATTGATTTAGCATATTTATTTAACTTTGGAAATAAATGCTGTTTCGAACAAATACTGTAGCCGCCTAGTGGCAAACAGGTGAGTTAGAAGTGTTATATTATAAGACTAAAAATCAATTTCGATATTCTTAAAGCCCTAGTAGTGTATTTTGGTTCTCTGCGCGTACAACAAAGAAACAAACAAATAATTTGTTAATAATTTTGAAAGATAATAATAAATTATTATGTACAGAAATCGGGTACTTGTTGTTTGATTGTTCGATTACGGTATTATCCTGCTTCTTCTGTCGTCACACAAACTAATTAAACCTAAAACTGGATTTTGTCGCAGTGACTTTAAAACCATACTGGCATTATATAAGATATCTCAATAATTTGCTAAAAACATTTTTTAATATATTTGGGTAATGTTCTTGGATTTAGTGTCAGCAAACTCACAAAGTAATTAAAAGGTGAAAACGTCTTTATCTCTAAACACTAGACTGACTCACAGACCATGTTCATCGTATTAAACGACTGGATAGATAAAATTGTTACGATGCGGGGCGGTCTCAAGTGAAGACAAAGCCGTTAAGGTCTGTAGTTGGATAATAAAGTGAAAATACTACGGAAATTCTGTTTGTCACTTATAAATATTTCAATAAAAATAATGAATTACAGCATTTCCTAACAATGGCTAACTTACAGTGTTTAAGAGGTCTCCAACAATAGACCAACCACATCGGGCGAGTGCAGAATATTAAGAGATTATCAGAACACGATATGAGCATCAAAGTGAATTAAACATGTACAATATACATCTTTCAATAAAATTGTCAAATATTTCAACCAACTGCAATCTCAAAACCCGACGAAATTAAGATTCAAGAACATTCTTTCACGGATGTGTTCATAAAGTATCAATGATGTACAATCTAGACCTTGTTCATAAAGTATCAATGATGTACAGTCTAGGCCTTGTTCATAAAGTAAGTATCAATGATGCACAGTCTAGACCTTGTTCATAAAGTATCAATGATGCACAGTCTAGACCTTGTTCATAAAGTAAGTATCAATGATGTACAGTCTAGACCTTGTTCATAAAGTATCAATGATGTACAGTCTAGACCTTGTTCATAAAGTATCAATGATGTACAGTCTGGACCTTGTTCATAAAGTATCAATGATGTACAGTCTAGACCTTGTTCATAAAGTATCAATGATGTACAGTCTGGACCTTGTTCATAAAGTATCAATGATGCACAGTCTAGACCTTGTTCATAAAGTATCAATGATGTACAGTCTAGACCTTGTTCATAAAGTATCAACGATGTACAGTCTAAACCTTGTTCATAAAGTATCAATGATGTACAGTCTAGACCTTGTTCATAAAGTATCAATGATGTACATTCTAGGCCTTGTTCATAAAGTAAATATCAATGATGTACAGTTCAGACCTTGTTCATAAAGTATCAATGATGTACAGTCTGGACCTTGTTCATAAAGTATCAATGATGCACAGTCTAGACCTTGTTCATAAAGTAAGTATCAATGATGTACAGTCTAGACCTTGTTCATAAAGTATCAACGATGTACAGTCTAAACCTTGTTCATAAAGTATCAATGATGTACAGTCTAGACCTTGTTCATAAAGTATCAATGATGTACATTCTAGGCCTTGTTCATAAAGTAAATATCAATGATGTACAGTTCAGACCTTGTTCATAAAGTATCAATGATGTACAGTCTAGACCTTGTTCATAAAGTATCAATGATGTACAGTCTAGACCTTGTTCATAAAGTATCAATGATGTACAGTCTAGACCTTGTTCATAAAGTATCAATGATGTACAGTCTAGGCCTTGTTCATAAAGTATCAACGATGTACAGTCTAAACCTTGTTCATAAAGTATCAATGATGTACATTCTAGGCCTTGTTAATAAAGTAAGTATCAATGATGTACAGTTCAGACCTTGTTCATAAAGTATCAATGATGTACAGTCTAGACCTTGTTCATAAAGTATCAATGATGTACAGTCTAGACCTTGTTCATAAAGTATCAATGATGTACAGTCTAGACCTTGTTCATAAAGTAAGTACTAATGATGTACAGTCTAGACCTTGTTCATAAAGTAAGTATCAATGATGTACAGTCCAGAACTTGTTCATAAAGTGCTAATGATGTACAGTCTAGACCTTGTTCATAAAGTAAGTACTAATAAGGTACAGTGTAGACACGAATCAAAGTATTGTTTGGAGAAAAGTATACGTAACAAAGTGAACATTAACCAACACATTGTTGACACAGAATATTGTACCTAATGTCGACATGCACTAAAGTATTGTTCAAAGAGAATAATATAATAATAATGTTAATACAACCGTTTATTGAAAACTAAGGAATTGTAGTCGAGGTTGTGTATAAATGATAACAGAAAATATCATGAGTCAATTGTATGAAATTTGTTCTTTATGCTAAAAATTAAATGGTTTGATATAGTTTGATTAACAAATTGTATTTATTCTTTAGATGAGAGGTCATTATTCACTCTTGATTGTGTTGATGAATACATGGTTTAGTAACAAGAAGAGTTTTAATTAGATGACAGTACTCTGGATTTCGGAACTGGACATCCGGGTTTGGATTCTTCCAGTTTCATCAAAATATTCTCTACAGTAAAAGCTGTTATAGTAGCAGTCAACCTCACTACAAAACGTTAACAATTAAAATCACAAAGTTTGCTGTTGATTTTAAGGAGTGTTTCCTTGGACATATTGTGATTACAGATTAAAAGTATGATGTCGATTATTTGTTGATTGGACAATTTGTTGATGACTGATCATCAGACGACGCCTCGGAAAAAAGAATGGATACCATTGGGAGCAAAGACAATAAATTTATGTGTCCTAAAATCAAACACGATGCTTTCGAAATGGTTGTTCTCCCTGACGAAACAGTGACATCCGACAATCGCTTGTCACCCTGCCAGGCCTCCATCTTTATGCCAATATGTGGTAAGTTGCAGAATCGGCAGTTCAGTTATTCTTCTACTTTGGCAACATATCATTGCTTGTTAAACGAATAGATAACACCCCACTTGTTAAACATTGCTGAAACCAATTCAAAACAATAATAATTAGTTATCTCTTATTCTGTTATTCTTCTATTTCTCTGTGTTAAACGTTGTTGAAACCAATTCAAAACAATAATAATTAGTTATCTCTTATTCTGTTATTCTTCTATTTCTCTGTGTTCCTTAACACCCCCTTTTTTATACAACTGTTCCACATCTAGACTGCCCACATGTATATTTATTAAACTGTTCCACATCTAGACTGCCTACCTTTAAATTTAACTGTTCCACATCTACACTGCCCACATTTATATTTAAATGTTCCACATCTAGACTGCCTATATTTTTATTTAACTGTTCCACATCTAGACTGCCTATATTTAGATTTAACTGTTCCACATCTATACTTCCTACATTTAGATTTAACTGTTCTACATCTACACTGCCCACATTTATATTCAACTGTTCCACATCTTGACTGCCCACATTTAGATTTAAATGTTCCACATCTAGACTGTCTACATTTATATTCAACTGTTCCACATCTTGACTGGCCACATTTATTTTTATTTAACTGTTCCACATCTTGACTGCTCACATTTAGATTTAACTGTTCCACATCTACACTGCCCACATTTAGATTTAATTGTTCAACATCTAGACCGCCTATATTTATATTCAACTGTTCACATCTACACTGGCCACATTTATTTTTATTTAACTGTTCCACATCTAGACTGTCTACATTTAGATTTAACTGTTCCACATCTTGACTGCCCACATTTATATTTAACTGTTCCACATCTACACTGCCCTCATTTAGATTTAATTGTTCCACATCTAGACTGCCTATATTTATATTCAACTGTTCACATCTACACTGGCCACATTTATTTTTATTTAATTGTTCCACATCTACACTTTGCACATTTATATTCAAATGTTCCACATCTTGACTGCCCACATTTAGATTTAACTGTTCCTCATCTGGACTGTCTACATTTAGATTTAACTGTTCCACATCTAGACTGCCTACATTTTGATTTAACTGTTCCACATCTAAACTGCCCACATTTATATTCAACTGTTCCACATCTTGACTGGCCACATTTAGATTCAACTGTTCCACATCTTGACTGGCCACATTTAGATTTAACTGTTCCACATCTAGACTCTCTACATTTAGATTTAACTGTTCCACATCTTGACTGCCTACATTTATATTTAACTGTTCCACATCTACACTGCCCAGATTTAGATTTAATTGTTCCACATCTGCCCCTATGTGGCTCAGAGGTATGTCTGCGGACTTACACGCTAAAATCCGGGTTTCGATACCCGTGGTGGGCAGAGCACACATAGCCCATTGTGTAGCTTTGTGCTTAATTCAAAACAACAACAAATGTTCCACATCTAGACTGCCAAATTTAGATTTAACTGTTTCACATCTTGACTGCCCACATTTAGATTTAACTGTTCCACATCTAGACTGTCTACATTTAGATTTAACTGTTCCACATCTAGACTGCCTACATTTAGATTTAACTGTTCCACATCTTGACTGCCCACATTTATATTTAACTGTTCCACATCTAGACTGTCTACATTTAGATTTAACTGTTCCACATCTAGACTGTCTACATTTAGATTTAACTTTTCCACATCTAGACTGCCTACATTAAGATTTAACTGTTCCACATCTTGACTGCCCACATTTATATTTAACTGTTCCACGTCTACACTGCCCACATTTAGATTTAATTGTTCCACATTTAGACTGCCTATATTTATATACAATTGTTTCACATCTACACTGCCAACATTTAGTTTTAACTGTTCCACATCTAGACTGCCTACATTTAGATTTTACTGTTCCACATCTAGACTGCACACATTTATATTCAATTGTTCCACATCTTGACTCTCTACATTTAGATTTAACTGTTCCACATCTAGACTCTCTACATTTAGATTTAACTGTTCCACATCTTGACTGCCCACATTTATATTTAACTGTTCCACATCTAGACTTCCCACATTTAGATTTCTTAAACATATGATTTATTTTTCATGTACTTCATTGGCAGTGAAATCAAAGTATTATTGAGTGTTAAGTTTGTTGTTCTGTAAAGCATAATCAGAACCAATAAGTGTAATCACTCATTTTCTGAATAAAATAGGTTAGAAGCAATAAGTATTATTAATTATATCATTAGTGATCTTTCATAAAATATATTAGCAGCAATTTATAAGATTTAATTTTTTTATTGATGAAGATTTGAAACAGGTTTTAAGCAGTTAATAAGGTTAAATTATTAGCAGTAATTAATTATACTATTAATGAAACTTCATAAAATAGGTTACCAATAATTATTAAAATTAATTATATAATTGATGAAACTTAGTGAAACATATCAGCAGTAATTAGTAATGTTAGTTATATTCCTGATGAAACGTTGTGAAATGCATTAATAGTAATAATTATTACATAATTAATAAAACTGTGAAATACGTTAACAGTAATTAATAATATTAATTAAATAACTAATGAAACTTTAAAAAATAAGTTAGCACTAATTAACGAGATTAATTTCATACATTAGTGATGTTTCTTTTACATTTAGGCGTTTGTAACTCACACACTGTTTAAAAATTTGAAACCCACAAGCAGGTTATGGCATGAATATTTGTGAGAGTTATCTTTAAGAATCTGTAATTTGGGAGTTAATTAGTTTACGTGATAGTTCATTCTTCTCTCCATTACCAGCTATAAACACGTCTCTATTGTAACCCTAAACATTCGTGTTATGTGTTTTTATGTTTTATGTTTTTCGTATACTAAACGCAACAGAAAGACACAGATAACAGCTTGTATAATTTATTACAATAAGCTATTATATATATGACAGATATAACATAAATTATATAACAACAATGACAGATATTAAGTTTAAACCTTCAAAATTAATTACAACACAATATGTTACTGGCCTGTATCTAATATAATGATCTAGAATGAAAGTCCAAAAGTTCAGATCAGAAATCCAAAATTCCGGTCTAGGGTGTGAATTTAGTCCCACGAAGAAATACCGAAGTTTGAATGGAGAATGACAAAGTTCTTTTTACGGTGCTTCTTGATGAACGTCTCAAACTTGCCGCCTTCCAATTTTCCCAGTCTCCCCTAAACAGTCCGTACGTGACGCCTCTCAGCACAACCAGTAATTCGAATGAATCGCAAAGATTGACGAGACAAAATCACAGCTTCTGTAGATCTAGCTTCAGTCACAAATTCAAGTTGAATAAAATCACAGCAAACACTTAACTTTCTCAAACGAATGACTGACTCTTCTTTTCTTCGAATAAAAACTAATGACTCTTCCTATTTCTCGCGTCTCCGTCTGTTTATATATTAGTAGGCCTCTTCTCGAATAATCGCGTAACTTCAACAGAACTCAAGAGCAATCCGCGCATGTCCGTTCTTGCACGAGACTCAACGTCTAGACACTAGGCCGCCATACATTTCCGTTTATAGTCATATATTTGATCTACCTAATTATAGAAATTTCTAAATGTCATTTTAAATGAATAACAACATATTTTATTGGTTTAAACTTTGAAACAATAATATAAATATGGAAATATAAATAAGAGATATGGAAATTTAAACATAACACATGTTGTCGTTTACAAAACATTTACATGACATTTACATAACAATTCGGTTTCACCACTGTAATAAAATTTGATTTACAGAATTACGAGCTCTCATACTGACTGCCAAGCCACCAAGGAAATATTTGGTTTTATAACTATAACAGAAAATTTAAACTTTTTATCTCAACATTTTAGAACGTACCTGATTTTAAAGAGAAACTTATATTAGAATGACCTCACTGTTGTTATATTTATCTCTTTAAATAAACACCATAAGATGTAAGTTCTTCACCACTACTTGTTCTACCCTTCAGTATATGAACAATTCCCAGTTGGCGCCTTCTTTCTCTACATTTATACGATGTTTAATAACAAATAAATATAATGTTTAGATATTTTTCCAATACTCTAACCCAAGTAAAGATCGTTACGAGAACTCGGTATGTAACACTAAAAGTGTTCTAACACAAGTGGAGGTCGTTACGAGAACTCGGTATGTAACATTATAAAGTGTTCTAACACAAGTGGAGATCGTTATGAAAACTCGGTATGTAACACTAAAAGTGTTCTGAAACAAGTGGAGGTCGTTACGAGAATTCGGTATATAACACTAAAAGTGTTCTAACACAAGTGGAGATCGTTACGAGAACTCGGTATGCAACATTAGAAAGTGTTCTAACACGAGTAGAGATCGTTACGAAAACTCGGTATGTAACACTAAAAGTGTTCTAACACAAGTGGAGATCGTTACGAGAATTCGGTATATAACACTAAAAGTATTCTAACACAAGTGGAAATCGTTCTGAAAGATCATTATAT
Organism: Carcinoscorpius rotundicauda; assembly: GCA_011833715.1. Classification (NCBI taxonomy): domain Eukaryota; kingdom Metazoa; phylum Arthropoda; class Merostomata; order Xiphosura; family Limulidae; genus Carcinoscorpius; species Carcinoscorpius rotundicauda. The sequence continues at coordinate 172,568,479 of CM022392.1, forward strand.
AACACCAAGAATGTTCTTTTACACTAGTTAAGATCATTCTGACACTTGGACTATAACAATAAGAAAATGTTCTAACACTTGTCAGCACTAAGAACTCTGTAGATTTAATAATAAGTTATGTGGTAAATTGAATGTTACTAAGTAGTTAACGTTGTGATCCTAGTGGTTTAAGAATGAGTTATGTGGTAAGTGGAATGTTGCTAACTAGTTAATATTGTACTCCTAGTGGTTTTAAAAATAAATTATATAGTAAGTTGAATGTTACTAAGTAGTTAACGTTGTAATCCTAATGGTTTAAGAATGAGTTACGTATAAGTGGAATGTTACTAAGTAGTTAATGTTGTAATCCTAGTGGTTTAAGAATGAGTTATGTGGTAAGTGGAATGTTACTGACGAGTTAATATTGTAATCCTAGTGGTTTAAGAATGAGATATTGATTAGCTTAGTTGATAAATAGTTAATGTATTAACTCTGTATGTTTCAGTAAAGATCTTTGTCTATAAAAATAAACCTTTTATTTAAACGTAATCTGATTATGTATACATCTCTCTTACTCTTTTAAAACTGGAATTTGAATATTTATGTAATGAATAACCAATCCATTGTTTTTAGATGTAACCCGGCGTTATATATGATTCAACAACCTTCTTTAACAAGGAAATACTAGCTGTTGAATACGATTTATTGACGTGAAAACTCGCTGACTAGTAGAGTCAAACACCAGTTTCTGTTCGAGATACAAACAAATCTGACGAGACAAAGAACTTCGTACACATTTTCCGTCGCTAAGAAACAGAACTGTGGAACTAAATTGTTTACATTTCTAACTGTATTACGTCTTCACTATCTAACTGTGTAATTTGCCACACAATCTGAAGAAGCAAACATATCTCCGTGTCGATTTGTTTTCACTTGCTATTGAAGTCAGAAAGAATGGGGCACGTTTACGAATAGCGTTACAGTTGTTTAATCATTATTTTCCAACAATATATTTGTTGCTGTAACTGACAACAAATACATAGATGTCGTGGTTGTTAATGAACTTCCATGCTATTAATAAATATTTTTCTGGTAACTCGATGATTCAGGCTATAACAGGTTTACTGTTCTACATATAGTTCAGTGCCTACGATTATTTCTATATAATTTTCTTCTTTACATGTGTCGTATATTTTTCATTATGTATTGCGTAAGTCCCCCTGTTCTCGAAATTTTTAGAACGTTTCTGATCGTAAATATTAACAATATTTATCCACCAAAATGCACGAGATCATTTTTGAAAATTCTAGAAACTCTCGTGATTGGTATATAAAAACCGACGCGCCGAGAGACAGTGTGTTACACTTCACAAAGTTGTAACGGTTAACTTCATGTTACAAGTGTGAGTGTTTAATATCGACTGCAGAGTTATGAAACTGGTAAAGTTTGTGTTTAAGCTATTCTTTCCATTTGTTCTATACATCAGCTATAGCAATTGTTTTATAGACCTTGGAAGCTGCAATTGTAATTATCGTCTACTAATCGGAAAAACTACAGATTAGTACCAAGAATATTTATAGATTTCGAATATTATAAGCCGTTCAACATGAGTGAATTACTTCAAACGTTATTATTTCTACAAGGTCATCAAATATCTTCGGTAAAAAGTGAGCTTTAATTTGTGTGAGGCCAAACACGCTAGCCAGCCTAAACAAGATGTCTGACAGTATCAACTGAGAATTAATTTGTTGCTCGTTGTGGACCCGGGTAATCGATAAAATATTTAATCCCATACCAAATAAAAAAACTCAGTGTTCTCTGTAAGTTTATAAAACTATTGTGTTTTAATCATTTGTAGTAACTATTAGTAATAACAATTATAATAAATTGTATTGTTTCATGTTTCTATATAAACATATATTTGTGTTTAGAGAAAAGAAAATTGTAAATTTTAATCTTGCTGACAAATAACATAAAATTAGCACATAATAATATATTACTATTATCATAAATTAGCACATAATAATATATTACTATTATCATAAATTAGCACATATTAATACATTACTACTATCATAAATTAGTACATATTAATATATTATTACTATCATAAATTAGCACATATTAATATATTACTACTATCATAAATTAGCACATATTAATATATTACTACTATCATAAATTAGCACAGATTAATATATTACTACTATCATAAATTAGCACATATTAATATGTTACTACATAGCATAATAAATCGAAGACTCGTCCGAAAAAAATCCAAAACACGTAACAAGGGTAAATTGTAAAATTACAGCAGAAAATAACATTTATCAAAACAAAGCAGGAAAAATGCTCCGTTTCACCAAACTGAACAGACTTAATGGCGAAACTTCGTTAAGTACATATTAATCCAACAAGTGTAAGTATTTAGCATCGACTGCAGAGTTATGAAACTGGATACATATGTTACATTTCAAAAAGTTCTAACGGTTAACTTCATGTTACAAGTGTGAGTGTTTAACATCGACTGAAGAGTTATGAAACTGGTTACATTTGTTACACTTCACAAAGTTGTAACGGTTAACTTCATGTTACAAGTGTGAGTGTTTAACATCGACTGCAGAGTTATGAAACTGGTAAAGTTTGTGTTTAAGCTATTCTTTCCATTTGTTCTATACATATCATCAACAGTATGTTATATGTGTATTACACATTACAACTAAAGGTTTCATCCAACAAATACTATTTTTATCTTCGTTTCCAAGTGTACTGAAACAACTAATTCAGTTTCCTCTTCTTATTTTCCAACTCAAGTTTTCCCTTTCGTTCTCTTCACGAACTTTGTCCTCCTTTGTACTTTCAGCTTTCTTTCCACAGTTTTCTCAGTTTCTTCATGTCCTTACAAAATATTATGAATTATTTACACATGATATTTGTAGTATTACTGATACTTATTAAGTAGTATTAGTACAGGATAGTTAGAATCTAAAAGTAATTCAGATATTCCAAATGTTTTCCCTTTCCAGAAATCACTTGTGAGCTACCATTCATAACAGGATTATTTTTACCTATCCTTTTAAGTTATTGTATTTTTTCAAGTATTATACTTTTCATAATGATGCTATCTCCCAGTTTACACTGAAGTATTGAGTTTGTTGTTTACGTTCTTTTTATTATTTATTTCTGTTCTTTCCTTATTATCTCCTTCTTTTATCCGATTTTTCAATTTTCATTCCACATTTATACATACCTTATTTCATTCTTTATGAATCTTTTAAAACAGGTTAGCTCCTCCTTTTAGATTTCTATAATTTCAAAAATTCGATACATTACTTCATTCTGCAGTACCGATGTTTCCTGGATACAAACAGATGTTTCGATTCACACATTAAATGTTCCACTTCTTCCTCTACAACATTTTCATATTTTTCTATTTATAAGCTTTTCTTTTCTTTCTCTGTTTTTTTTTCTCTCTCACGCCATAGTGGTCACATATTCATCTCACATATGTAGTTTAAAATAATTCAACTACATATATGCTGAAAGTTCAAGTAATATAAAACCAGATAGACTGTACGCTTATTAGTTGTGGTTGTTGTTTTGAATTAAGCACAAAGCTACACAATGGGCTCTGTCCACCACGGGTATCAAAACCCGGATTTTAGCGTTGTAAATCCGCAAACATACCGCTTAGCCACTGGGAGGCTAGCTTATTAGTCTATTATTATTGTATTAACAGGGATTTAACCCAATCTAACCTAACTACACAAAGGACTATCTGCGGTTTCTTAGCTCAAGGACTAGAACACGGGATTTTAGCGTTATAAACCCTGAAGCTTCTTGCTGAGAACCAGTGAACTGTTGTATTTATATATGTTTTAGAATGCCATTTATATAACTTCCAGTGACTGAGTGGTAAATGTGACGATTTATATCACCAAAAATAGGGTTTTAGTACTCGCGGTGGGCTCAACAGAAACAGTCCAGAGTTTAGCTTCGTGCTTAACAACGAACACAAATAACTTACACAAGTTTTATACAACAGAAGGTACATTGGTACCTCGGCATATTTTAATGTTTTATACAAGTTTGTTTCACATATGTCCAGGTGGTTTAACCTAATATTTAGAAACAACGAGGGACCTATTGGCCCATCTCGGCTGTCCCATCCTTCAACACTAAGCTATATACCTATATATTACTCTTTCACCCATATTGTTATCAAGGTCACTGAATTCATTGTCTCCACAACATCTAAAGACAATTCATTCCATCGGTCAACTACCGTTATAAAAATAAAACTGTTTGAGATAAAGATGACTCTTATCATAGCAAAATTTATATTTGTCTCCCCTACTGTTACTATTCTTACTATTAAATATGGACATTTCAGTTTCTCCTTATATAATAACCCCTACATTCTAGTAACAATTCTCTGAACCCTTTATCAACAATTCAATGTCTTTTTTAAGGTAAGGGGCCCAAGACTGAACACAATATTCCAAATATAGTACAACAAAATTATAATCCATTTAAACTTGTATTCAATATATCTGTAAATACAACCGAATATCCTATTTGTCCTTGGGTACTTTTGTGCAAACATCTGAAACCATTCGTGATTATGAAAAAACTCACTTGAAGTAAAATGTGTCTCAACTATTAAAACAAATTAGAGAACAACGTTTGAATCTTCTTTGGTCATCTGCAGGTTAACAAAGAGAGTTTGCAACTGACCGTTGTTTTGTGGTTATTGTCCTCAGCAGGTAGATGTAAGGTTAACCTGAAGATGACCTAAGAATTTGTTCTCTGCTTTATTTATATGAAAGTTTTGATATCCATACCAGTCGTTCTGAGACACATCTAAAACACTCCAAACTGGTGTATGATTTTAATTATATATAAAAGTTTTGATCCCGATATCAGTCGTTCTAAGACACATCTGAAACACTCCAAACTGGTGTATGATTTTAATTACATATACAAGTTTTGATCCCAATACCAGTCGTTCTGAGACACATCTGAAACACTCCAAACTGGTGTATGATTTTAATTATTTATACAAGTTTTGATCTCTATACCAGTCGTTCTGAGACGCATCTGAAACACTCCAAACTGGTGAGTGATTTTAATTATATATATAAGTTTTGATCCCAATACCAGTCGTTCTGAGACACATCTGAAACACTCCAAACTGGTGTATGATTTTAATTATATATACAAGTTTTGATCCCAATACCAGTCGTTCTGAGACACATCTGAAACACTCCAAACTGGTGTATGATTTTAATTATATATACAAGTTTTGATCCCTATATCAGTCGTTCTAAGACACATCTGAAACACTCCAAACTGGTGTATGATTTTAATTATATATACAAGTTTTGATCCCTATACCAGTCGTTCTGAGACACATCTGAAACACTCCAAACTGGTGAGTGATTTTAATTATTACTCATTATTGTTTTACCAAGTTAGTCCTATTTATTTATAACACAAAGTTTCAAAATGCAATGAAAACTACAATTAGAATAAATGCCTATAAATTTATTTAAAACATATCTGAACAAGAAATACAATGAACTTAGAAAAAGTTTGAGTTAACTCTTATTTAATTAACTTCGTTCATCAGATGTGCTGCTAGGTTGTATTAAAAGCTTACTAACTGGATTAATTAAAAGCTGAAGCTATCTTTTCATGACTAATTAGATAATTGCTAATTATTTATTTATGTTTTCCTGTATAGGACCACTAAGCAACATTCAAGACTTCGTGGAGACGACAATAGTCCTGAAGAAAGACAAGAACGAACTGGGAATCAGTGTAGCTGGTGGGAGCGACACTTATCTGGTGAGTAGTATAATGGTGACACCTGGCGGTGAAAATGTGAATATCATTATAATGGTTAGAGGATTATGAGCAGAAAACAGTGGTGATGCCTACCGCTATACACATTTCAGTATAATAAAATATCCAGTTGCTGGTTACAGTATTTATGGTATTGATGGATACGTATTAAAGGTGACAAACAGTAGTAACTATTTGGATATAATATACATGATACTATAAACAACACGGTAATAACAAATATCGGTGACTTTCAACTTAGTTAACTGGGGTAAAATCACAAAGCTGGGAAACGCCTATTTCATGACGTCAATGAACATTTAACAAGAGCGACATCTCGTAATGACGAGACACGCACTTGAAGTAAAAGATGGCTGGTATGTGTATTAAAACTTTTATTAAATATTTTATATTGTCCTCCGCTAGTACAGCGGTAAGTCTACGGATTTAGAACGCTAAAATCATGGACTTGGTTTCCATCGATGGACTAAAGTGACAGCCCAATGTGGCTTCGCTATAATAAAACATACAATATATTTTATTTTTATTAATAGCGACATCTAGCAAGTGAAACTGTACTAACGATCGCTTTACGATGGCATACTAAATAAACTTAGTAGCGCGATAAGTGACACATAATGCAGAAAGTGGATGTTTTTATTTCATATTTCAAACAAACACTCACTTATCATCTTTCAGGATACTGATACTTGATATATGATATTTTTCAGGAAGTAGTATGTGTAACTAAAGTCCACCATGGAGGAGCAGCCTACAAAGATGGACGGTTAAAAGCAGGGGACCTTCTCCTAGCGGTGGGTTATGTAATTACATATCCATTTCACTGATGGCATTACGCTTGCACGTGACCGCTAATACGTGTCATTTGAAATTTAACATATATAACCTGAACATAAAATAACATATCTAGTCATTAGGTTTATTCTATAATATGAATATAATACAATATATTTGAAAAAAACACACTCCGGTTTCGAAAACAATATTTTAAAACATAAATACTTAAAAGGAAATTAATAACCACTTATTTCTGTTATGTTTTAGTCATATCGCTAACGGATTTACTGTCGTTATTTTGTACACATAATGTTGAAGAATTAGAAACATCATTTAGTTTATCTAGTGATGCAGCTGAATTTACTTTACAGAATAAACCTCTCTTTGTGACACAATGAGATTTAGATTTACAAATAATACCTCTCTTTGTGACACAATGACATTTAGATTTACAAATAATACCTCTCTTTGTGACACAATGACATTTAGATTTACAAAATACCTCTCTTTGTGACACAATGACATTTAGATTTACAAATAATACCTCTATTTGTGACACAATGAGATTTAGATTTACAAATAACACCTCTTTTTGTAACACAATGACATTTAGTTTTACAAATAATACCTCTCTTTGTGACAATGTGATTTAGTTTTACAAATTAACCATTTCTTTGTGACAGTGTGGTTTAGGTTTACAAATTACAAATTTGTGACAATGTGGTTTAGTTTTACAAATCAACCCTTTTTTTGTGACAATGTGGTTTAGTTTTACAAATCAACCCTTTCTTTGTGACAATATGGTTTAGTTTTACCAAATCAACCCTTTTTTTGTGACAATGTGGTTTAGTTTTACAAATCAACCCTTTCTTTGTGACAATATGGTTTAGTTTTACCAAATCAACCCTTTCTTTGTGACAGTGTGGTTTAGTTTTACAAATCAACCCTTTCTTTGTGACAGTGTGGTTTAGTTTTACAAATCAACCCTTTCTTTGTGACAATGTGGTTTAGTTTTACAAATCAACCCTTTCTTTGTGACAGTGTGGTTTAGTTTTACATATCAACCCTTTCTTTGTGACAATGTGGTTTAGTTTTACAAATCAACCCTTTCTTTGTGACAATGTGGTTTAGTTTTACAAATCAACCCTAATCTTAAAATAGATTACTTAATACTTATTTTTAAAACTTTTAATATAAAAAAACTCACGTCAAAGCAAGCTCTACTGATTTTGTGAAGTTTATAATACAAGATTTTCACCTCACAAATCTAGAAGTTTTTGTTTTTTGCAACTTAAAATGAAAATCGAAATGTACAAACCCCTTTTAAAAACATTAAAAACAAGTACTTCTGTTGAGTTTTACAAAATTCAAAATAAACCTGATATACTATTAACATATAAGCATATATTTACTTTTGTTTGAGTTTAAACGTGAGATCTTGGATTTTTATATCTACTTTAAACCCTATTAACATACACTGAATAAAACTTCACAATAGTGTAGCTGAGTTCTAGACATTATAAGAACTGACGTCAGGGAAAATCAATAAATAGTGTAAATATGCGAATCACAACATTGTGGTTTTAAAAATCAATAAATAGTGTAAATATCTGAATCATTACCGTTTTGTACTTCTTCTGTACAGGTAAATGAAATTCCCTTGCGGGATCAACCAACCACCGAAGCCTTGCGTTCTTTGAGAGAAGCGCCCTCTCCCGTCAGATTGTTGGTCCTCAGGGAAAACCCACAAAAACTTTTCACATCAAGAGAAAGTAGGTCTGGAAATAAACTACAAAGTAAAATGAAGTACATCTAATATACTCTTATAACACACTATACGAATAATTCTATAATATAACAATCATACTACTGTGTAAGTATGAAGGAAGGAACCATTAGTTAAATATGTGGAATACGATAAGAAACAGTCATCTTCAGAAAAGGAAAATATAACATTTTACTTTCACACCTTAAAAATTAGCTATCAAGGTTGTATAAGACAAATAAATGCCTGTGAGTATTCTCGTTGTCAGGAATTAGTTTTTTACGTTTTTTGTGTTTAAAATAAAATGAAAACAGGCCTCATATACTAAGCATAATTATACATTTATTAGTCCATTGATTTAAAATTATATTTTTTCTGTAATGATAATTGAATAACGTAGGATCAGATTGACATTTAAAACAGTCCACTTATAGTTGGCCAAAGTTGATTGTTTAACAAGTGAAATAATAACACATGTGTTTTAATAACATGACACTTAACTAAAATTCTCTACCGTCTTTCTTTTTCAGGAGCTACCAAATTCATCACTGTTGAACTCCGAAAATCTAGCATCACGGAACGATTAGGCCTCAGCGTGATGCATAGAGTGTGAGTTTATACATCATTTATCACCGTGTAAAGTGAATCTAGATTTGTGTATATGTTTTTATTTAACTGTTTTAACTGCCATGAGCAGATAAAAGTACACATTGTAAAGATATGTAGGACTTTCTATATCTAGAAACCAGAACAAGAAGTATTTTCTCTTCAAAATTCCCAAAGATTCCCACTTTAAACTTTTGGAGAATTTTTTTTTTTACTCTTTAATGGTTTATCTAAAGATAAACTTGCCGCTTGAAATGTTGTTTGCTTACAACCATGGTATAATTCTTGCAGCTTTTTCAAGTCGTATTTTAACATTCCAAAAAATTTCCAGCACCACTCCTATCTCACGTGTTTAAAAGCAACCAAGCACGTCTGTCTCATTTCCCTAACACCAACGAAGTAAATCTTTTGTCTCACCAATGCAAAACAAACAAACACTCTCTCTCTCACTACGGCCCCCCAGTGGCTCAGCGGTATGTCTGCGGACATACACGCTAAAATCCGGGTTTCGATACCCGTGGTGGGCAGAGCACAGATAGCCCACTTTGTAGCTTTGTGCTTAATTCAAAACAGCAACAACAAATCTCTCACTAATATAACAGCAGCTAAGCGCTTTTCCTGTCTTACTTCTCTTACTGCAGCATCAACAGCAGTTCACCCCTTACATCAGCCTGAACAATATTCAGGCTTCTATATTGTCTCACTTCTTTATCATCAGATTAACACTATGGCTACACGTTGCTTCTCACTACAACAGACACTAACTCCACATTGATTCTCGTCATTACAATACAAAAAATTAATAAAACCTTTCAAGAAAAATGCCATATCTTAATTTTGTTGGAAATACTGTCCAGAAGTAGATCACCATGGTTAAATGTTAGGTTTAAGTTAGTATACTTTATGGACGAAGTAGATCACCATGGTTAAATGTTAGGTTTAAGTTAGTATACTTCAGGAACGAAGTAGATCACCATGGTTAAATGTTAGGTTTAAGTTAGTATACTTCAGGAACGAAGTAGATCACCATGGTTAAATGATAGGTTTAAGTTAGTATACTTCAGGAACGAAGTAGATCACCATGGTTAAATGTTAGGTTTAAGTTAGTATACTTCAGGAACGAAGTAGATCACCATGGTTGAATGTTAGGTTAAAAGATGAGCGTATAGAGTTGTTGGACTTGTGAGATCGGTGTAGTGGAAAAAAATATATACTTTTTGGAATGGGTCGTTTGTGTTTAAATAGAGTATGGACTGAACTAAGGCTATTAACTCAGCTCTGAAGGAAGTTAAAGCTAGAATTACACGGTGATTGGTGAGGGCAAAGAAAATCCAAATGCAGAAAGAATAAAATATAGAAAAAAGTTTAACGCACTTAATGAGTAAAGACGTCATAGAAAATTAATTAAAACCCTATTATGGAAGTAGATATAAGGATAGGCTTAATTGTTACTATTGTAATGGTAGAAGCATAAGAAATAAAATAGATGTAGATGTAGTTAGATATAGATGTAGTTAAATGTAGATGTAGTTAGATGTAGATGTAGATGTAGTTAAATGTAGATGTAATTAGATGTAGATATAGTTAAATGTAGATGTAGATGTAGTTAAATGTAGATGTAGTTAGATGTAAATGTAGTTAAATGTAGATGTATTTAAATGTAGATGTAGTTAGATGTAGATGTAGATGTAGTTAGATGTAGATGTAGTTAGATGTAGATGTAGATGTAGTTAAATGTAGATGTAGTTAGATGTAGATGTAGTTAGATGTAGATGTAGTTAAATGTAGATGTAGTTAGATGTAAATGTAGTTAGATGTAGATGTAGTTAGATGTAGATGTAGTTAAATGTAGATGTAGTTAGATGTAGATGTAGTTAAATGTAGATGTAGATGTAGTTAAATGTAGATGGTTTTGATTATAAGGTTATTTGAAATGCAGGGACACAGAATGATGAATAAGATAAAATATTAAGAAGAGAAGATGGCTTTATATGAGTACGTCCTGTTAAAGTTGAAGATATTGAAGAAAGTAATGAGATTGAATTAAATTGAGTTTCCACTAGTGGATTTTAAGGTTTTTGTTTGGTTTGAAATTCGCGCAAAGCTACTCGAATGATATTCGCGCTAGCCATCCTTAATTTAGTTGTGTATAGCTAGAGGAAAGGTAGCTAGTCACCACCACCTCTTTGGTTACTCTATTACCAACGAATAATGGGACTAACCTTCACTTTATAACGACCACAGGGTTGAAAGGGCGAGCATGTTTGGCGTGACGGGGGATATAAAGGGAAAAGGTTTTCGGTGGTAATTTGTTGCAGACTACCAAACTGAGGAACATCTGGATGCAAGTGATTCTTGTTCCACTAGGTTCGATGTTTTGATGGAGATAAGAAATAATGATATTTTGGTTACAAACTTTATAAAACAAACTTTAAAGTGATCTAACAAGAACTGTCTGTTGTGAATTGAGCAGCTGAGTTGTTTGGAGAAACTAATCAGATGTGGAGTGTTTTTAAATATTCATGTGAAACATATTATTTATAGAAAGAAAAGGGTAGTTACAAGTAAAAAAAACAGGTTGGCTCACAAAAAGTATAACAGATAAAATTAAATAAAAACATCATAAAGTTAAGATATTTAAACTGACTGGAATGTTGAGAGACTTAGAATATTGTATAAAATCAAGGAATTTGGTAAAACAGGACATAAAACCTTATGAGAATAGGTTGGCTAAAGATTCAAATATTAACGGTATGTTTTTTTTTTAAATTCATTAAGGGTAAACAAAATGTTAGACCTGGGGCAGGACCCTTGAGAAATGATAAAGGAGGACATATATCTAATGATTATAAGATGGCTGGATCATTATATTTTGATTTTTCTTAAGTTTGTTCGTTTTGAAATTCATGCAAAGCTACACGAGGGCTATTTGGGCTAGCCGTCCCTAATTTAGCAGTGTAAATCTAGAGAGAAGGCAACTGGTTATCACCACCCGCTGTTAATGGGTCAATGTTTGAATTTTCAGCCAACAATAAGGTCTTAATTTCCTGTTTTACTAACTTTCCTGATTTTATAAAATCTTCTAAATCTTCTGACATTCCACTCAATTTACTACTCTTTTACCAACAAACAGTGGGATTGACTGTCACATTATAACGCTCCCACGGCGTAAAGGTGTGACTGGGTTTCGAACCATCGTGCCTTAACCACCTGGCCATGTCGGGCCTTCTCTTAAGTTTTTACTTATAAAAATCTAAATAGTTTTCCACGTCTTGAACAGTTGATAGATGACAACAAGATCAAACAAGATGAATCCCTTAATTTTGAGCTGGTTAAGAAAAAATTGGGAAGTGTAAAAAAACAAGATTTTTCAAAGGTTTTGAAGGAGGTAAAGGATAGGAAAACATTTTGGAAAGTTTGTTAAAAAATTAGTTACAAAGTCATTTAATAAAGTTTATATATTTTATTTTACTTTTGATGGTGAACATGGTTCCACTATGGGAAAATATTGCCTTAAAAATCTTTTGGTATTCCTTGCGAAGTTTACTGCTTATTTAGATGATGGTAAGTGTGTAGACTTGGTGTACATATATTTTCAAAAAGCATTTGACAAGGTGCCACATAAAAGGCTTATAAAGTACCTCAAGACTTAGTCTCATGAAGGTCAATAAGTTACTTATATTAGGTTGTCCTGAAATAAATGTCAGAATTCTAACGCTGACATATAGGAGCTGAATATTGAGTAACTTATCGTTGGTTGGTTAGTTAAATCCAATGTTTGTTGTTTACAAGGTGTCTAAATTGTCTGCTGTTTCAACTTTACTCAGAGTAAGTTTTGTAATCCCCAAAACAGCATGAACAAAAATAACTTGTGTCTGATTTTCCTGTACGACTTTAAACTTGGACGAATAGCTACCGAAACTACATGGAACATCAACCAGAAATTCAGCCATGGATCTGTTACTGTAAGTAAACTTTAGCGTTAGTTTCAAAAGTTTCGACATGGAGATGAAAGTCTTGAAGACCTCGAAGGTCTTGGAAGGAAACCATCCTTAGATGAAACCACATTAAGGGAACCAGCTGAGACATACTCTAGCATAACAGTACATGAGCTTGTAGAAAAGCTAGGCACAAGCAAATCAAGCATTGCCAACTACGTGAGTGTGACTGGAAAGAGGAAGAAGTTGGATAAATGGGTTTTACATGAGCTGACTAAAGATCAACAAAATCGGCGTTATAAGACCCATCAAGGATGACATTCCAAAAATTGAACGAATTGGGAATCGAGGTTCTGCCTAATCAACCTTATTCCCCAGACCTTTCCCTAGACATTTTTATTTTTAAGCACTTTGATAACTTTTTGAACAACAAACTCTTTAAAAGCCAGGCAGCTGCAAAAGAAGCTTTCAGAAAGTTTATTTAACCATAGAAACTCTCATTTATACAGCATGGGCATAAACAGCATCGTTACACGTTGACAAAAGTGTGTTTACCTTGATTAATACAGTTTTACAACACTGGTTTATACTTTTCCAAATTTTGCAGTTCAACAAAAACATTTATTTCTGGACAACGTAATGTTTACAGATGATATTAAGGTCTTGGATGTTGCTAGTTGTGAAGAGGATGCTGCTAATTTACAAAAAGGTTTAGTGACTTGGGTAAATAAATGGTTCATTGGTTTTAATTATAATAAATGTAAGATAATGCATGTGAGTTATCATAGTTTGAGTTATAAGTATAATTTGGATAGGGATAACCTTAACAGTGTTATGAAGGAAAGGGTATAATTGTTGATTAGTCTCTGAAGCCATCCAAACAGCGTGTTGTTACTTAGTGGTATAGCAAATAAGATTTTAGGTTGTACCTACAGATATATTAAAAATAGATTATAATTTTATTGTAGAGGTTAGGCTATATTTGGAATATTGTGTTCAGTTTTGGGCTCCTTACCTTAGGAAAGACCCTGAAGTGTTCAGAGAATAGTTACTAGAATGTAAGGGTTATTATATAAGGAGAGATTGAGATCTCTTAAACTGTTTACCTTAAAAAAGAAGAGTTAATGGAGGTCTTTTTATTTTCTCTTGAGAAAAAGAGTTAGGGTAGATAGGTTTAAGATTGTCAATGGAACTAAAAGTGATGATGCATTTATTTTCATTTTCATAGTAGTAATAGAAACACTTGGGTACACAAATATACATTTTGACAGGGTAGGAGTTATTTTTAGCTGAAAAAGTTTTATTTTCCTAGCAGGGTGGTTAATCTTTGGAATGGGTTGCCTTCAAGTGTTGTAAAGACAGTCAATTTGAATGAGTTTAAGTGTGATAGGTACATATATCATGAGAAGTGACTTTCAAATGTTTTTATTTTTTAAATTAGTTTATAGAATGGAACAGCCTAGATGGACCAATAGATTTCATGTTATTCAAAAATGATATATATTGATCGTATAAACAGTAACTTACCTTACATATAACTTATCCACAATCTAGGTAATTTAAATACCAGCTCACCTTACATATCACTTATTCAATCTCTAGGTAATTTAAATACTAGCTTACCTTACATATCACTTACCCAATGTTTAGGTAAATTAAATAGTGGCTTACCTGAAACATCACTTATCTAAAGTGTAGGTATTTCAAATACTAGCTTACCTGAAACATTACTTGTCTAAAGTGTAGGTAATTCAAATACTAGCTTACCTAAAACATTACTTATCTACTGTGTAGGTAATTCAAATACTAACTTACCTAAAACATTACTGACCTACTATGTAAGTAATTCAAATACTAGCTTACCTGAAACATTACTTATTTACTTGTAAGTAATTGAAATACTAGCTTACCTGAAACATTACTTATCTACTGTGTAAGTAATTGAAATACTAGCTTACCTGAAACATTACTTATCTACTGTGTAAGTAATTGAAATACTAGCTTACCTGAAACATTACTTATCTACTGTGCAGGTAATTCAAATACTAACTTACCTGAAACATTACTTATCTACTGTGTAAGTAATTGAAATACTAGCTTACCTGAAACATTACTTATCTACTGTGTAAGTAATTGAAATACTAGCTTACCTGAAACATTACTTATCTACTGTGTAAGTAATTGAAATACTAGCTTACCTGAAACATTACTTATCTACTGTGCAGGTAATTCAAATACTAACTTACCTGAAACATTACTTATCTACTGTGTAGGTAATTTTAGCAAAAAATTACCATAACCATTACTTGTCTATTGTATAATTTATTTAAATAGTAGTTTACTTTACATAAACATTAACTTATATTAAAGGTAATATGTCTTCTGTCTTTAACGAAGGCTGAAACTTTAATTTCATAATATGTAACGTGTTGTTTTTTTTGCCGTTCGTACTAAACACTAGCATCCTTTTTATTTAATTTGAGGTTTCGTTTTGCATTAAAACTTAACGTTCATGTTGGAAGTGTAAATGTGGCGCTTGTATTTTGTGATCATGCTGTTAAAATATAAGTGTTAACATAACGTTATATGGTTATCAGCGGTTCTAGAACCAGAAATCTCGATGTTACATAACTTTTGTTAATTATTCTTGTTTTTCAGTAATGGACGAGGTGTGTTTATTACCTATGTGGTAAGTATTACGTTACTTAGATTTCTTAAACTGAATACATTATAACAACATTTGACCTTTATATGATGTAATTAAATCTACTTGTGTCACGCAGTATCCAGCTAAGAGGTCTTCTCGAAGCTTCAAGTCTACACGTAATATCACGTGCTGTTGTTGTCCCATATTTTTTATTGGAACATATATGATATTTCTGTATAAGTAATGCTTGACCAGATGATCAGATCTCCCCCAAGTAGATATATTCCGAGTTATTCTTACCACACAGTACTTTACTAAATGAAACATCAGATATTTGTCATTTCTTCAGTTTGAATATTTTGTCATGTTTATGTTTTCTTGTTTGTATGTTTGTATTGTTTTTGAGAAACAATCAAATTTATTTGAAATTTATTAAAGTGTTGAAGATATTGGTTAGATAGTATGAAACACTAATCTCTCGTATAATATAACTTATTGGTTAGAGAGTATAAAACACTAATATCTCGTATAATATAACTTATTGGTTAGAGAGTATAAAACACTAATATCTCGTATAATACAACTTATTGGTTAGAGAGTATGAAACACTAATCTCTCGTATAATATAACTTATTGGTTAGAGAGTATAAAACACTAATATCTCGTATAATATAACTTATTGGTTAGAGAGTATAAAACACTAATATCTCGTATAATACAACTTATTGGTTAGAGAGTATAAAACACTAATATCTCGTATAATGTAACTTATTGTTACATAATTTGTCCCCAGCAGCCAGGAAGCATTGCAGCTCATCACGGCCGGAGAATTCTCCAGGGAGACCAGATCCTGGAGGTCAATGGCCATAATGTTAGAGAAAGCAACCAGAAGGACGTGTCCGAGATGTTAAAGGTAACCACACGTTCCATCAATAAACCAAATGTTAATGAAATGTACTTCTTCCAAACCCACTTCTTTTGATGCCAGTGCTGACCACTCTTTTCTTTTCTCTATGACATCCCGTCTAAAGTTATAAACAGTTTCCCAACAGCTCCGTGAGACTCCAACTTATAGTAAGAAACAGTTTCGCAACAGCTCAGTGATACACCAACCTGAAGTTAGAAACAGTTTTTCAACAGATCAGTGATACACAAATCTCAAGTTAGAAACAGTTTCCCAACAGCTGAGTGATACACCAACTTAAAGTAAGAAACAGTTTCCCAACAGCTCCGTGAGACTCCAACCTAAAGTTAGAAACAGTTTCCCAACAGCTCAGTGATACACCAACCTAAAGCTAGAAACAGCTTCCCCACAGCTCAGGACTACACCAACCCAAAGTTAGAAACAGTTTCTCAACAGCTCAGTGATACACCAACCTAAAGCTAGAAACAGTTTCCCCACAGCTCAGGACTACACCAACCCAAAGTTAGAAACAGTTTCCCAACAGCTCAGTGATACACCAACCTAAAGTTAGAAACAGTTTCCTAACAGCTCAGTGAGACTCCAACCTGAAGTTAGAAACAGTTTTCAAACAGCTCCGTGAGACTCCAACTTAAAGTTATAAACAGTTTCCCAACAGCTCAGTGATACACCAACCTAAAGTTAAAAACAGTTTCCCAACAGCTCAGTGATACACCAACTTAAAGTAAGAAACAGTTTCCCAACAGCTCCGTGAGACTCCAACCTAAAGTTAGAAACAGTTTTCCAACAGCTCAGTGATACACCAACCTAAAGCTAGAAACAGTTTCCCCACAGCTCAGGAATACATCAACTTAAAGTCAGAAACAGTTTCCCAACAGCTCAGTGAGACTCAACCTAAAGTAAGAAACAGTTTCCCAACAGCTCAGTGATACACCAACCTGAAGTAAGAAACAGTTTCCCAACAGCTCCGTGAGACTCCAAATTAAATTAGAAACAGTTCTTCATCTACTCTCTATGAAAACCAAAGTTGTTTCTCTCCCCACTAATAAATTTCTTATTGCTCTTTACAGATTACAGAAGGAGCCATTGTCCTTCTGTTAGGTCGAGTCCCTACACTTACTGCAGCTATCCAAGAGTGGGCCCGGACCAAACTCCGAAACAGGACCTCCACCTGGTCAGCATACTCAGATGCTACAAAAGAAAAGCTTCAGGTCCAGCGACCCAGGTTCGTAAATACTTTACATGATAAGGGTCATTTAGGGATTGAATTTGTTCAACAATAATTTGGATTACGTATCTAATCCCAATTACTGAAGGAGTAATTGAATAGACAGGAAACATTTGGTTTAGTTGAACTTTTGTTCAAAACTACCAGTAATTCAGTAGTGTTGGACCAGACCCAAGAGGAAAGTCAACCAATCACCACATCAAAATCTTCAGCTATTCTTGTAACAGTGATATTTATTTTCACATGGCTGAGAGAGTGAGCACGGATAAACAGAATAGGCATAGATCAAGATTTTA
This sequence comes from Carcinoscorpius rotundicauda, assembly GCA_011833715.1. Classification (NCBI taxonomy): domain Eukaryota; kingdom Metazoa; phylum Arthropoda; class Merostomata; order Xiphosura; family Limulidae; genus Carcinoscorpius; species Carcinoscorpius rotundicauda. The sequence goes on from CM022392.1 coordinate 172,586,505, forward strand.
CTTTTCATCATTTTGTCCACTTTCAAGCACAATTGCAAAAAAAACAATCTTGTAAGTCCTATCACATAATTAACCCTTGAAATAACAATCCTAAATCTACAGCAACAAAATATCAAAACATGGTGTTAACGAAACTCTTAGAATTTCATTCTCAAACCAAGAGAAAAATGCAGATACTTATTTCGGTATAATTTGGCCCTGAATCAGATGATTAAACATCAAAAGTGACAGAACAATAGAACGACACAGGCCATTGAATTCTCAAGACAGCTGGAAATCATATAAAAATTATAAAATAATGTACTGTCAAAACGGCTGGTACTGATATTAAATCTATAACAAAAATGTATTCTCAAGACAACTGGTACTAAAATTAAAACTATAATAAAAATGTATTTTCAAATCAGCTGATATTTACATTAAAATTATAATGAAAACGTTTTCTCAAGACAAGTGGCATTGATATTAAAATTATATAAAAAATTATTCTTAAGACAGCTGGTAGTGATATTAAAAGTATGATAAAAATGTATTCTCAAGTCAGCTGGTATTGATATTAAAATTATAATAAAAATGTATTCTAAAGACAGCTGGTAGTGATATTAAAAGAATGATAAAAATGTATTCTCAAGTCAGCTGGTGTTGATATTAAAATTATAATAAAAATGTATTCTCAAGACGGCTCAAACTGATATCAAAACTATCATAAAAATCTATTCTAAAGACTGCTGGTACTGACAGTAAAATTATAATAAAAATGTATTCACAAGACGTCTGTTACTGATATTAAAACTCAAATAACAATGTATTCTCAAAACAGCTGGTACTGATATTCAAACTCGAACAAAAATGTATTCTTAAGACAGCTGGTATTGATATTAAAACTATAATAAAAATGTATTCTCAAGACGACTGGAAGTAATATTAAAATTATTATAAAAATGTATATACAAGACGGATGTTATTGATATTAAAAGTATAACAAAAATGTATTCTCAAGACAGCTGGTATTGATATTAAAAGAATAATAAAAGTTTACTCTCAAGACAGCTTGTAGTGATATTAAAATTATCATAGAAATGTATTCCCAAGACGGCTTAAACTGATATCAAAACTAAAATAAAAACGTATTTTAAGGACGGCTGGTATTGACATTAAAATTATAATAAAACTGTATTCACAAGTCGGCTGTAAATGATATTAAAACTAAAATAGAAATGTCTTCTCAAGACCCCTGGTACTAAAAGTAAAGCAATAATAAAAATGTATTCTCAAAACAGCTGTTACTGATATTATAACTATAATAAAAATGTAATCTCAAGACAGCTGGTATTGTTTTTAAAATTATAATAAAAAGGTATTTTCAAGACAGCTTTTACTGATATTAAAACTATGACAAAAATGATTGTCTAGACAGCGGGTACTGATATTAAAACTATAATAATAATGTATTCTCAACACCGCTGGTATTAATATTAAAATTATGATAAAAGTGTATTTACAAGACGGCTGTTACTGATATTAAAACGATAATAAAAATGTATGCTCAAGACAGCTGCTACTGATATTAAAACTATAATAAAAATGTATTTTCAAGACAGCTTTTACTGATATTAAAACTATGACAAAAATGATTGTCTAGACAGCGGGTACTGATATTAAAACTATAATAATAATGTATTCTCAACACCGCTGGTATTAATATTAAAATTATGATAAAAGTGTATTTACAAGACGGCTGTTACTGATATTAAAACGATAATAAAAATGTATGCTCAAGACAGCTGCTACTGATATTAAAACTATAATAAAAATGTATTTTCAAGACAGCTTTTACTGATATTAAAACTATAACAAAAATGATTCTCAAGACGGCTGGTACTCATATTAAAACTATAATAAAAATATATTCTCAACACGGCTTGTATTAATATTAAAATTATTATAAAAATGTATTTACAAGACGGCTGTTAGTGATATTAAAACTATAATAAAAATCTATTCTCAAGACAGCTGGTACTGATATTAAAACTATAATAAAAATGTATTTTCAAGACAGCTTTTACTGATATTAAAACTATGACAAAAATGATTGTCTAGACAGGTGGTACTGATATTAAAACTATAATGAAAATGTATTCTCAACACGGCTGGTATTAATATTAAAATTATTATAAAATTGTATTTACAAGACGGCTTGTACTGATATCAAAACTATAATAAAAACGTATTTTAAGGTCGGCTGGTACTGATATTAAAGCTATAATTAAAATGTATTTTCAAGACGCCTGGTGTTGACATTAAAACTAATTATAAAAATGTATTCTCAAGACAATGGTATAAATATTAAAACTATAATAAAATTTATTCTCAGGACGGCTGGTATTGATATAAAATTTATAATAAAAATGGGTTTACAAGACGTCTGTCACTTATATTAGAATTATAATAAAAATGTATTCTCAAGATAGCTAGTACTGATATTAAAACTATTATAAAAATGTATTTTCAAGACATCTGGTATTGATGTAATAACTTTTTAAAAATGTATACTGAGGACGGCTGGTATTGATATCAAAACTATAATAAAAATGTATTCTCAAGACAACCAGTAGTGATATTAAAATTATAATAAAAATATATTTACTACACAGCTGGTATTGATATTAAAAGTATAGTAAAAATGTATTCTCAAGGCAGCTGGTATTGATACTAAAAATATAATAAAAATTTATTCTCAAGACAGCTGGTAGTGATATTAAAATTATCAAAGAAATGTATTCTCAAGACGGCTGTAAATAATATTAAAACTAAAGTAAAAATGTATTCTCAAGACGGCTGAAACTGTTATTAAAACTATAATAAAAATTCATTTTCAAGACAGCTGAAACTGATATGAAAACTGAAATAAAAACGTATTTAAAGGACGGCTGGTATTGATATTAAAATTATAATAAAAATGTATTCACAAGTCGGCTGTAAATGATATTAAAACTAAAATAAAAATGTATTCTCAAGACCCCTGGTACTGATATCAAAACAATAAAAAAAATGTATTCTCAAGACAGTTGGTACTAATATTAAAACTTTAATAAAAACAAATTCTTAAGAAGGCTGGTATTGATATTAAATTTATAATAAAAATGTATTCTCAAGACAGCTGGTACTAATATGAAAACTATAATAAAAATGGATTTTCAAGACAGCTGGTATTGATATTAAAATTATTATAAAAATGTATTCTCAAGACAGCTGGTACAGAAATTAAAGGTATAATGAAAATGTATTCTCAACACAGCTGGTAGTGATATGAAAACTATGATAAAAATGTATTCTCAAGACGGCTGGTATTAATATTAAAATTATTATAAAAATGTATTTACCAGACGGCTGTTACTGATTATAAAACTATAAAAAATGTATTCTCAAAACTGCTTGTATTGACATTAAAATTATAATAAAAATGTTTTCTCAAGACAAGTGGTATTGATATTGAAATTATAATAAAAATGTCAGTGATATCGAGAAACCCACTTGTTGAGAATTTTATATGCAAAAACGGCTCGTTTGGGCTCAGAAAATATTTTAAATAGAAGAGCGAACAACGTTTCCACCTTCTTCAGTCATCGTCAGGTTCACAAAGAAAGAGGTAACTGACCGGAAGCTGACCACATGTTTGGAAGGGGTTGTAAAACTGAGTGTCGAAATGTAGAGGGCGCGGTTAGATGTTTGAATATATAATAATCTATAATATTAATATAGGTATAATGGCGTTCCTTTATATTGCTTTATTTTGGGTTTAAGTCGTTGTATAAGTAAGGCTTCTTTAATTTTTCGTTTGTTTATGTTTGTTTCTTTATTTAGTATTTTAGTGTTTTCTATGGTTATGTTGTGTCCATTTGATTTGCAGTGTTCGAAAACGTGTGAAGGTGACTTTTTATGTTCTTTGAATCTGGTTTCCATTTTTCTACTTGTTTCTCCAATATAGAAGTCGTGGCAGTTATCAATTTGTATTTTATAAATAATGTTGGTGTGGTGTTTGTCAGTGTAGTTCTTACATAGTATAGACCTTAGTTTCGTGCCTGGTTTTTGAATAAATTTAGTATTAACTGGAATGTTATATTTTGTTACTAGTTTTTGTCAAATGTTGGTTATTTGTTTGCTGATGTCAGGAATATATGGTATACAGCAGTATATGGTTTCGTGATTTTTTGATTCGTGAGATATATTTACTTTTGTTGGTTGATTTTGCTTTCTGTCTAGGTGTGTGCGTATAATGTTTTCTACGGTTTGTGGAGGAAACTTATTGATGTTGATGAAGTATTGTTTTATTTTGTCTAATTCATCGTTAATTTTATCTGGTGAGCATAGTTTTATGGCTGTGTTTATCTGGTTTCTTAGTATGTTTAGTTTTTGTTTTGTTTCATGTGCTGAGTCCCAAGGAATGTATAGTCCAGTATGGGTGATTTTTCGGTGGATTTCTGTTTTGAACTGTGTGTCGGTTCTTGTAATTTTGAGGTTAAGAAATGATATTTGATTGCTTTCTTCCTGTTCACATGTGAAGTTAATGTTGGGATGTATAGAGTTAATGTGAGTGAAAAAATTAAGTATGTGTTCTGTAGATTTCAATCCCGCAACCGAGTCATCTACATATCTGTACCAGTATAGTGGTGGATGTAATGCTGTATTAATTGCTTGTGTTTCAATTTGTGTCATAAAAATATTGGCTACAACTGGTGATACTGGGTTGCCGATGATTTTAATAAATACACAAACATCCAAAATGTACAGAAAAAACTACTTATAGCCATGTTGAACACAAAATACAAAGAACTACATGACTTACAGTCTGAAACTGATATTAAAACTATAATAAAAATGTATTTCAAAGACGGCTGAAACTGATATCAAAACTAAAAAAAACGTATTTCAAAGACGGCTGGTATTGATATCAAAACTAAAAAAAACGTATTTTAAAGACGGCTGGTATTGATATTAAAATTTTAATAAAAATGTATTCACAAGTCGGCTGTAAATAATATTAAAACTAAAATAGAAATGTATTCTCAAGACCCCTGGTACTGAAAGTAAAGCAATAATAAAAATGTATTCTCAAAACAGCTGTTACTGATATTATAACTATAATAAAAATGTAATCTCAAGACAGCTGGTATTGTTTTTAAAATTATAATAAAAAGGTATTCACAAGACGTCTGTTACTGATATTAAAACTCAAACAGAAATGTATTCTCAAGACAGCTTTTACTGATATTTAAACTATAACAAAAATAATTCTCAAAACGGCTGGTATTGATATTAAAACTATAATAAAAATGTATTCTCAAGACAGCTGGTACAGATATTAAAACTATAATAAAAATGTATCCTCCACACGGATGGTATTAATATTAAAATTATTATAAAAAAGTATTGACAAGACGGCTGTTAGTTATATTAAAACTATAATAAAAATGTATGCTCAACACAGCTGATACTGATATTAAAACTATAATAAAAATGTATTCTCAAGACGGCTGGTGTTGATATTAAAATTATATTAAAAATGTTTTTTACAAAACGTCTGTTACTAATATTAAAACTGTAATAAAAATGTATTCTCAAGGCGGCTCGTATTGATATAGAAACTATAATACAAATGTATACCGAAGACGGCTGGTACTGATATTAAAATTATAATAAAAATATATTCTCAATACGGCTCGTAGTGACATTTAAATTATGACAAAAATGTATTCCCAAGACGGCTAAAACTGATATCAAAACTAAAAAAACGTATTTTAAGGACGGCTGGTATTGATATTAAAATTATAATAAAAATGTATTCACAAGTCGGCGTTAAATGATATTAAAACTAAAATAAAAATGTATTCTGAAGACGGCTGGTGTTAATATTAAAATATTTATAAAAATGTATTTACAAGACGGCTGGTACTGATATTAAAACTATAACAAAAATTATTCTTAAGACAGATGTTAGTGATATTGAAACTTTAATAAAAAGTGTATTCTCAAGACGGCTGGTGTTGATATTAATATTATAATAAAAATGTATTCACAAGTCAGCTGTAAATCATATTAAAACTAAAATAAAAATGTATTCTAAAGACCGCTGGTACTGATATTAAAACTATTATAAAAATGTATTCTCAAGACAGCTGGTACTAATATTAAAACCATAATAAAAATGTAATCTCAAGACGGCTGGTATTAATATTAAAATAATTATAAAAATGTTTTTTACAAAACGTCTGTTACTAATATTAAAACTATAATAAAAATGTATTCTCAAGACGTCTCTTATTGATATTAAAAGTATAATAAAAATATATTCTCAAGACAACTGGAACTGATATTAAAAGTATAATAAAAGTTATTCTTAGGACGGCGGGTATTGATATTAAAATTATAATAAAAATGTTTTTTACAAAACGTCTGTTACTAATAATAAAACTATAATAAAAATGTATTCTCAAGGCGGCTCGTATTGATATAGAAACTATAATACAAATGTATACTGAAGACAGCTGGTACTCATATTAAAACTATAATGAAAATGTTTTCTCAAGACAAGTGGTATTGATATTTAAATTATAATAAAAATGTATTCTCAAGTCGGCTGTAACTGATATTAAAACTGTAATAAAAATGTATTCTCAAGAAAGGTGGTTTTGATATTAAAAGATGGCTTTAAGTAGTTTTTTCTGTAAATTTTGGATAATGTTTGTGTATTTATTAAAATCTTTTGAAAGTTTTACCTTTACAAAATTAGGGGTTAGTTGTTCCTTTCTACATTGTTGAATAAAATTGATGTCATTTCTTTTATTAATGATTCGTTGGTTTAAATTTCTTAGTTTCTTAACGATCGTGTGAGCGTGTACTGTTAATAGTGGTGTTCTGTATGCTTGTTGAACACAAAATACAAAGAACTACATGACTTACAAAAACAAAAAATGAACCTAGACCATCAACTAGCATGCTGCATTAAACCAGAGATTTACGGACTTATACAGCGAAACTTAAACCAAATCAACATTAAGAACGACAGAGACAAAAAGATCTGCCACAACAAAAAACTTGAAAAACTAAGATGTAAACAACAGAAAAGACATCAACATGACAAACCGTTGACCAACCTCATAATTAACAGATCCGACCGACAATTAAACACAGACGAGATACATCTACTTAACAAAGGACTCAACTTCGCAATAGCACCAAGGTACATTCCAACCATAGAAATCAAAACATGTTTAGAAGACCTAGCCAGGAGACTTGTGATACTTTCTACAGAAAACAAAAACAACAAACAGAAAGAAGACAACTTAGATAATTTTATTGACATCCAACAGCCAAACTTCCCAGGTAAAATTACAAATTTATATTTTCCAGAAACACCTAAAAACAACACCTTAAACGATTTTTTCAAAGAATTTTCTTACAAAACTATCAACATAATTTCACAAAACAGAAAACTAAAATCAACCTTACAAAAAGAGACATTAATTCGTTTGAAAACCTAAAACAAGACAGAAACATAAAAATTCTAAAAGCAGATAAAGGAAACGCTATAGTAATAATGAACACGAATGAATACATACAAAAAAAAAATGAATAACATCCTATCAGACACGAACAAATTTAAACCAATACACACAAATCCAACAAAAACACATGAGACGCAACTGAACAAATTACTACTACAAATGACAAAAGCCAACACAATTTCACAAACACTTTATTCCTACCTACGTAAAACCGACTCACGCACACCGCAAATATACGGCATCCCCAAACCTCATAAGCCAGATTGTCCATTACGACCAATAATGTCAACATATGAATCGTTTAATTACAATCGTGGTAAATACATAGCATGGGCATTCTCCAAATATGCAACATCAGGCAGCTCATTCAACAAAGACTCTTTTAATTTCAAGTCTAATCTAAATCAACTTAATCATAAAGCCTTAATGGCCAGTTTCGATGTTATATCCCTCTTTACAGAAGTTCCAACAACAGAAGCCTGCAAGATAGCCTTAGAACTCTATATTCGAGACCCTAACCCAATTATAGACATTCCCAGTAACCAGTTAGCAACCCTCATAGAATTCACCACAATAAAGACAAACTTCATGTTCAACAACCAAAACTATTTACAAACAAATGGCCTAAACATGGGCAACCCAGTATCACCAGTTCTAGCCAATATTTTTATGACACAAATTGAAACACAAGCAATTAATACAGCATTACATCCACTACTATACTGGTACAGATATGTAGATGACACGGTTGCGGGATTCAAATCTACAGAACACATACTTAATTTTTTCACTCACATTAACTCTATACATCCCAACATTAACTTCACATGTGAACAGGAAGAAAGCAATCAAATATCATTTCTTAAGCTCAAAATTACAAGAACCGACACACAATTCAAAACAAAAATCCACCGAAAAATCACCCATACTGGACTATACATTCCTTGGGACTCAGCACATGAAACAAAACAAAAACTAAACATACTAAGAAACCAGATAAACACAGCCATAAAACTATGCTCACCAGATAAAATTAACGATGAATTAGACAAAATAAAACAATACTTCATCAACATCAATAAGTTTCCTCCACAAACCGTAGAAAACATTATACGCACACACCTAGACGGAAAGCAAAATCAACCAACAAAAGTAAATACATCTCATGAATCAAAAAATCACGAAACCATATACTGCTGTATTCCATATATTCCTGACATCAGTAAACAAATAACCAACATTTGGCAAAAACTAGTAACAAAATATAACATCCCAGTTAATACTAAATTTATTCAAAAACCAGGCACAAAACTGAGGTCTATACTATGTAAGAACTACACTGACAAACACCACACCAACATTATTTATAAAATACAATGTGATAACTGCCACGACTTCTATATTGGAGAAACAAGTAGAAAAATGGAAACCAGATTCAAAGAACATAAAAAGTCACCTTCACACGTTTTCGAACACTGCAAGTCAAATGGACACAACATAACCATAGAAAACACTAAAATACTAAATAAAGAAACAAACATAAACAAACGCAAAATTAAAGAAGCCTTACTTATACAACAACTTAACTCCAAAATAAAGCAATGTAAAGGAACGCCATTATACCTATATTAATATCATAGATAAAATTATATATTCAAACATCCAACCCCGCCCTCTACATTGCGACACTCAGTTACACAACCCCTTCCAAACATGTGGTCAGCTTCCGGTCAGTTACCTCTTTCTTTGTGAACCTGACGATAACCGTTGTTCGCTCTTCTATTTAAAATATTTTCTGAACCCAAACGAGCCGTTTTTGCATATAAAATTCTCAACAAGTGGGTTTCTCGACATTTTTATTATAGTTTTAATATCAATACCAGCCATCTTGAAAATACATTTTTATTGTACTTTTAATATTATTTCCAGCTGTCTTGAGAATACACTTTTATTATAGTTTTAATATCAATACCAGAATACATTTTTATTTCAAGTGGATTTTTCGTCATCATGAATTACATAGGAACTTCGTTGTCAAAGTTTGAGATCTCTGTCTTCATGAATTACAAAGAACTTAGTTGTCAAAGTTTGAGATCTCTGTCATCATGAATTACATAGGAACTTAGTTGTCAAAGTTTGAGATCTCTGTCTTCATGAATTACAAAGAACTTAGTTGTCAAAGTTTGAGATCTCTGTCATCATGAATTACATAGGAACTTAGTTGTCAAAGTTTGAGATCTCTGTCTTCATGAATTACAAAGAACTTAGTTGTCAAAGTTTGAGATCTCTGTCATCATGAATTACATAGGAACTTAGTTGTCAAAGTTTGAGATCTCTGTCTTCATGAATTACAAAGAACTTAGTTGTCAAAGTTTGAGATCTCTGTCATCATGAATTACATAGGAACTTAGTTGTCAAAGTTTGAGATCTCTGTCTTCATGAATTACAAAGAACTTAGTTGTCAAAGTTTGAGATCTCTGCTTTTAATCTTGGAAACGTTTTTTCAATGTCAATGTTTGTGTGTGAAGTTCTCAGTGCTGCTGTTTCTAGTGTTATTCTCTGAACTATTGTAGACTCGTAATTCTTTACTATGTGTTTTATGAACTTACAGAGTTATTCTATGTGTGTTATTATGAATCCACAGTGTTATTCTCTATATTCTATGACCTCAAGTGCTAAATTGTGTGTGTTATGGACCTCAAGTATTTGCAGCATCTGTGTTATTATTGGTTTCGAGTGTTATTCTATGTGTGTTATGGGCCTCAAGTGCTATTGTATATATGTTATTATGGACCCACAGTATTATTTTATGTGTGTTATGGACGTCAAGTATTGTTGTATGTGGCGTATTTTGGACCCACTCTGTTATTCTATGTATGATATGGATCTCAAGTGCTATTGTATGTATTAATATGGACCAACAGTGTTATTTTATGTGTTGTTCTGTTTTTTATTCGTGCTGCATAATAAGTGTTCTAATGAAATCGGTTTATTTTTACGTATCCTAATTTTTTTTTTATATCACGTTAACAAATTTCTATTCCAGCCTCCCTGTGGGTCATCAAACCACCACACTGGGATTCCCTAACTGCGTGTCCATCTCTGCGGGTCCGTCGAGAGAAACCAGTCCTAATACGCTTGCCAGGCGGGCGAGGCTTAGCATTGTTGCAGAAAACAGCCGGAGCACAAACGACAACAAGTTGAATATATTTAATTTCCAAGAAAGTGATTTCCACGAATCAGAGGAACTTGTTGACAATGGGGCGGATTGCCCCCTTCTTCCCAGTATCAAAGTCACGAGTTTTTAAAGCTACACATCGTAGTAGCATATTTATGGTCGTTTAAAAAGAGTTCACATGATACAGACAGCTGGTTAAAGAGTGCCAAACGATATGTGCCAAATGGTTTCTACACGTCTACAAACCCTTCCAAAACATTCTTCATTAGCAATACTGAAGCCTATTCTTATTACACATAAAGTAGTCGCTAAACTTTGTTGTCCTGAGTATTGTTATCTTTCATATAGGTACAAATAATTTAGATTTATAAATTATAAACCATTCAAAACAACTTCTGTAATTTCCAAGTTGTATGAACATTTTCTCTGCATGTTTAACTGCTCGATACATTTCTTAATACACTGTTTTTTTGATTAATCAGTAAAATAGCCTATCGCTAGACTTATCTATGTGGAAACCTGCCATTACCATAAAACCAGTTTTGTATCTAATTTAATTTGAAATTTTGTGATAACTAAACGTGAAATATGAATTATATTTCTCTTGTAAACATTGTGATAACTACATGAACAGACTGTAGCTCACAAAGATATCTATTCTTGTATTATGTAAACTTCCAGAGTCACTTGTTTTGTTTCATATTGTGAAACCACCTGAAGGTTCACAATATCTTTATTTTAACTTCCTCAGAGCGGTGACTACGGTAAATGATCCAAACAGACAGTTTACTCTCGAGGGTGGTTATAATACTGTCTGTGTATAACTCTCGGTATATCTTTACACATTATGTCACAATATTTATAACAAGTACCGTACTTTTGATATAACACAAGTTATATTGATATACTCGACTATTAATAGCTATATACCGTTGTTATAATGGATAGTTTTGAATCGCTACCTTTTAATATCAACATATTTACTGTGTAGGAAAACCGTTTCCCAGCTGGTCGATATTAAATTATTTACTGAAGTATTATCATTTCCTGCTTTTACTTACATGTATGTTATGTATAGATTTGTCTCTTACAGTATAGTTATAGTATGGCGTTTGATTTGACATTTATATCAACTATCCGCATATTTTATGAATATATTTTGAGTATAATGTTTTGAAATGACCAGTCTTTCTGAATGTCTTGTCACTTATGAATGTAATATCTGTCTTAGAAGTTTTCCTTGAATTAGCAATTAGTATATGTTTTACATTTCACTCGTACGGTTAGTGAATAGAATAGTTATAATAGTGAAAATATAAAATAAATGTTTACCCTATTAGTAGCTTTTATTATTAAAGTGCACATTTTTAACAATATTGCATGTTTATTATTTCCTGTATATTTAACAATATTGCATGTTTATTACTTCCTGTATATTTAACAATATTGAATGTTTATCACTTCCTGTATGTTTAACAATATTGCATGTTTATTACTTCCGGTATATTTAACAATATTGAATGTTTATCACTTCCTGTATATTTAATTATACTTTATGACAGTGATCTTTCAAGTTTCTAATCATCAGCCTGTTGAAATGAATGTTAAATAGTTAACAGTTAATTTTGTGTTTTATTGTTAAAATCCAGGGTACGTAATAACTGTGATAACATGCCTTCATGTCTCCAAATCTCGCATTCCAACTCGGGTCCACTACCTACAATAACGATGTATGGGAACTAAGATGACGTAACAGTAAACACCTCTGTCGATCATGCGCAGTGTTCCCTCTTCATTCATTTTTCCAAAAAGAAGACACAAATGAAACATTTTCTTACAAACCAAGATTCAAAAATGAATAAATGTTCTTTACGGTTCTCATATTAATTCAACCAAAACTTCTCACTGGTTTTATCATCTTCAAATTGTATTCCACAAACACCCTTTTCTGGAACAACACAGCAAACAAACAAACTTAACAGTTCGTGATGACAAAAAACCCACTTGAAGTAAAAATGTACCTGAACGCGGTTGGTATGGGTGTTAACACTTGTATAAAAAATTAAGTACAGAACAGCGTTTAGATCTTCTTAGGTCAACTTCAGGTCGTCCACATCTGGGACAATGGTTCTTAGGTCATCTTCAGGTCGCCCACCTCTGGGACATCGGTAAATCTTCGGATTTATAACGCTAAAATCAGAGGTTTGATTCCCCTTGGTAGACATAGTAGATAGGTCCTTGTGGTTTTATTATAAGAAAACATACATACATCTCAAAGCTTAAGCTAATGATGTTTGACGTTTATTGTCTCTCTGTACAACTTAGACTAATGATGTTTCGCGCTTATTAGCTCTCTGTGCCACTTAAACTAAAGATGTTTGGCGTTTATTGGCTCTCTGTGCCACTTAAACTAAAGATGTTTGGCGTTTATTGGCTCTCTGTGCCACTTAAACTAAAGATGTTTGGCGTTTATTGGCTCTCTGTGCCACTTAGGGCTGTAAATAACGCTCAGTTTCCAAGTCTCCTCTAATCGAATCAGTGTACATATTTTGTGAATTCTTTCTTCTCGAGTTTTTTTTATCACTAGTAATAAAGAAAACCTTACAGAGTTTAAAACTCTTAATCAATTTCAAACTCACTTGACAAAAGAATGAACAAATGGTAAGGACGTCAACGAAATACGCTCACTCTTTTAGCCGCGAGGGGGGGGGAAGACGTTATAACGTTTGTTTGTTTTTGGATTTAAGCATAAATAGACTATCTGTGCTCTGCCCACCATAGGTATCGAAAGCTAGTTTCTAGGGTCGTGAATCCGAAAACACACCGCTGTACCACTGTTATAATGTCACAATAAAAGAGTAACTTGAAACATGGTGGTGGTGGTTAGCTGTTTTCTTTCTTACTTCAAAAGTAGGACCGGCTGGTACGTAAAATATTTATTAGAAATAAAAGGCTTCTTCGAATCTGGTACGATTTTTCTCGAAAATAAAAATATTCATCAGATGTTCTTGCGAAAGAAGTCCGGGTGACGACAGTAAAATTGTATATCTGGAGGTCTAGATTCATCGTATTAAGAACTGTGTGTGTGTGTTTTCTTATAATAAAGCCACATTAGGCTATCTGCTGAGTCTACCGAGAGGATGATTTTAAGAACTGAACACTTTTATGCAACACAAGTAAACCATTCGTTATGTATACACATTTGTAAATATTGTGTAAAACACAAGGTACGCCATAACAATAATTGTTTCTTAACTGTTTTTATGTCCGCACGACTGTGACTCAGTTTCCAGAAGGTGTTTTGTGAACAGTATTCTTAATGTTCACATTTAAATGTTTTCTGCAAAAAGAAAGCTATCATGACGTCATTCTGACGTATTCTAGATATTTTGTGAAAGTTAGGACCTCTGTAGAATTTTTAAGATTCAGGTATTTACATACAAAATTAGGTTTCAAGTAAACGCCAAACCAAGTGAATGTTGGTTAGTGAGTTAACTACTGAGAGTTATACGTTCATTACGTTACTGACCAAATGTTTGTTTGTTTGTATTGAATTTTGCGCAAAGCTGCACGAGAGCTATCTGTGCTAGACGTCCCTAATTTAGTAGTGTAAGACTTGGTAACATTTGTACTGTAGAATTCACACAAGTTAACGACCTACTTAAATGAAATTGTTTAACAAAAAGAGTAAAAACAAGTAATAAAAAATGTAAGTATAATGATGGCAACACTAAAAAATACTGAATGTATGTATAACATAACATATGGATGGCAACACTAAAAAATATTAAATGTATGTATAACATATGGATGGCAACACTAAAAAATTCTGAAACAAGATATGGATGGATACACAACTCACAATACAAGTAGCCAAATCTTTCCAATAATAGCTTTTATTTAGAACTAAATGTTGAATTCCTGTCAATTACATGGATTCAAGTTTGAATAAAACCGTTCATCTGAACAGTGCTGTACCGTCTTACAGTAGCTGATAACTATAAACTTATAAGTTTGACTGTATTTATTGGCTGCCGTCTGACAGTGACTGATAACTATAAACTTACAAGTGTGGCTGTATTTATTGGCTGCTTACGTAAGGATGTTTTAAGGTTCTACGTATTCATCACAACCTCATTAATGTTTTGACATTTCTGCATCATATTTAATTATTATAATTAGTTAATTACTTGTTTTGTTTGTTTGTTTGTTTTGGAATTTCGCAAAAAGCTACTCGAGGGCTATCTGTGCTAGCTGTCCCTAATTTAGCAGTGTAAGACAAGAGGGAAGGCAGCTAGTCATCACCACCCACCGCCAACTCTTGGGCTACTCTTTTACCAACGAATAGTCGGATTGACCGTCACATTATACACCCCCACGGCTGGGAGGGCGAGCATGTTTTAGCGCGACGCGGGCGCGAACCCGCGACCCTCGGATTACGAGTCGCACGCCTTACGCGCTCGGCCATGCCACGCTAATTACTTGTTATAATTAATTTAACGATTTAAGCCTAACAGATGGAAAGAATTAGTAACATCAAAGGTATTAAAAATAACAATAATAACAATAAACATTTCACTTTAGATGCTTAACTTTACACATTCCAAGTGTCAAGGTCTTGTTGTCCTATGTTTAACTTTACAAATAACAATCTAACAATAATAACAATAAAAATTTCACTTTAGATGCTTAACTTTACACATTCCAAGTGTCAAGGTCTTGTTGTTCTATGTTTAACTTTACACATTCCAAGTGTTAAGGTCTTGTTGTCCTATGTTTAACTTTACACATTCCAAGTGTCAAGGTCTTGTTGTCCTATGTTTAACTTTACACATTCCAAGTGTTAAGGTCTTGATTATTTTCAAAGTATAGTTTTCGTTTATTTATTTACGTATTTTTTTCTTTCCATTATTTTCTTCTGGTTATGTGTTAATACGTCACGTTGTGTTGTCCACCTTATTTGTTCATTGATGTATCCCGTCAAACTCATATAATACCCAGACATGGTAATTAATTAAATATCTATCTTGTCTCTTTAAATTGAACTTTGCTAATTTTTCCTTATTCATAATTTTACCACAGAGATATACCGATAAATGGAACCATTTTTATTTTTTCATGATTCTTAACTATAACACCGAACCACGTAAAACGCCTGATTCTATTGGAGAGATCTGTTGCCGTGTCTTAATTTCCATAGTACGCCCTTTGTCATTGGATGGTCATGTTCAGCCCTTTGGGCTTAACTTCTCTGACTGTGGCTTCTGTTATATTTCCATTCGACTAAGGTCATTGTTCTTATTTATTCATAAATGATCGCAAGCTGTTATTCCACGATGGAAACAACTACGGAATACCAAATCCTAAAGTATGTGAGGAAAGTAACTTCCATTCGAACACTCTCTTCACTTTCCTAGAAAGTTTAAATAACATTAAAGTAATTCCAGAAGTTGAAGTTAGTAACTAGTTGTATGCATTGAGAGCTTATTACATGGATTTAATATTAACTTAAATTTTCAAACGTGACCGAATATTGTGATGTATTGTTGGGATGACGGCCAAAAATGTTAGCAGTAAAGGTGTTAATCTAATGAAGCAACACATTATATTTTTGTATATATTACAGGTTTACTTTCTATTTTTAATCTAAGTAGGTGGTTGGATATGATCAAAAGTTAATATTAATACAAGAGTTTCCGTACTTAGGACGTACAGTACGATATGAAGTTCATATTAATAGAACTTTAATGCTTGTGTTACCGACTTCGTGAAAGTTACGAAGATCTTTGCTCACTTTGTTCTTCCTTTAGGTGTCACATATGTAAACTGGGTGCTTATGTCGTGTAACACTCGTATTATTAATGAAACATACATCACTTTTCATTGTTCGTTAGTATTTTACTCCAAGATATATATTTTTTGTTTAATAGTGTTTATTTACAGACAGAGAGGAATGTGTGTAGATTTCTTACAAACAAGTAAGCACAGTTCGTAGCTGGTTTTCGATATCATAAATAGTTTTGTTCTTATGAAACTCGCGCAATGCATCACCGTGATAACGTGCGTTAACGCCACTTTCTCCTGGCTGGTAGAAACATGTGTAAGGCTTCACCCATGGTGTGTATATTTACAACACATATGTCTCTATACTGACCAATGGCTGAGTAAACAAAACTATAAATAAATTGAAAGAGTTCAAGAACTCTCCAGTTAAGTTTAGATATTATGTTTTAAGTGTCACGAACTTTGTTTGGCCTCCTGTCACTCAGTTCAGAACCAAGGTCGTAGCTGAAGGGTTCAACACACTTTCCGCGATTTTTTTTTCTCTTTATTTATCCCACCTCAACGAGGGGGTATACACAGAAATACAACAATTAAAACACAAGTTAATAAATTATCGTGTATCAATAACTCTACAGATCATTATGCTGAAAATTACCACAAAGCTAATAAATTAGAAACAAAAAATATATAAAGGATGTAATTTTGAACAGCAGTTATTTAAATAATACAGTTTACGTATCAAAACAACAAACCAAAAGATCTGTTATTGGCAACAAAATTAAAAAGACAATGCAAATAAAGAAATTACAACTTATCTAAATAAAGTACACAAGTAATAACCTTGGGCACCTTGGTTTGCCAAGGTACCAACATAAGAATACGTATAATAAAAAACACCTAATGAGTTATGTAACAAACACCTATGGTAATGGAGATAAATATGTTTACGTACACGCACTTTAAACATGGAAATTAAATGAATTTCGCGATGGCTTGCTAAATAAACTGAACGAGCAGAACGTATAACCTGTCGTGCCAAACTGGTAAGCAAACGGAATATGTTGCAGCATCTCCTAGGTAACGAAGGATGTGATCCCACTAATTGGCATTTCCTCCATACCCAGTTAGATAGAGGACAACCAGAATAAAACTCCAATAATTTATATACGTAGGACCACAAAGGCTGTACCAATGAACAGTGGAAAAAAATAGATGGTCAATGGTTTCCCGCGCCTTTGAACACAAAGTGCACAACCCCGTGGGATGTCTGTCCATATGAACCAGCTTCACATTAGTGGTTATCGCCCGCAACCACAGTAAATAATCGACATCACAAACATGAAAACCTACAAAAGAAGAATAAGTGCTTTGTCGTATGAGTTTCAATCTCCAGGAGAAACAATATCCCCCAGTAGAATGTAGCAGGAACATGAACAGTAAGTGAACACTGTAAATAAAATACCAACTGCTTCAGGGATAACCCCTGAAAGTGGACACGGTTATCGGATTGGTCCACAAAGTATAGGTTAACGACACGTACGGTTGATGGTAGAGGAGCGGGCTGGGTGGACAAAAACTCCAACCAGTCTACAGGTAACGCGTGCTTGGGCATAGTAAAGTGTGAAACAATTGTGCGGACATTGGCCAGTGTATTCTGTAGACTTACGTCTTTCAATTATTTTTTGTCTAATTTTTCTTAACTCCCTTATAAACACAACTTAAATAGGTTCCGCATTAAGAAGGAAAACATGGAACAAATATCCGATAATGCTGAGCTGTCTTTTCTAAACTCTAGTATTGCGTTACTTGTTGGTAGATATAAACGTGTCTGTTTTCTCATAGCAAAGCCACATCGGGCTATCTGCTCGAGGGAAATCAAGCAGCTGATTGTAGCGTCGTAAATCCGTAGACTTACCGCTGCAACACCAATTCATACCAGTTCCTTCAGTGACCAACGATTTATTAATTTAATTATAATCCTCGTTTATTTAGATGATATTTTTCTCATCTATTAAAATTTAAAAAGAACCAGTATTAATTACTCTTATCTTCGTATCAGAATTCTACCAACTACAGAACAATGTTCTCAATGTTATCTCTGGTAATATTTATTAACATTCTTTCTAGACATCACAATCAGAACTAAGTCACTTTTCAATCGCATATTTCTTTATTAAAATTTGGTCTTTTACTCTCGTGTTATGAATCGTGTTTTCACAGGACACCTGGTGGTAATAATGAAAAGTGAAAATTAAACTTCTGTTATGTACTACACCGTTTTGCTCCCGTACATAAACGGTCTGTGCATTACTGCCCATACACATAATACTGATACCTTCATTCTGGTACTATAGTTGTTACATTTCACATGTGTGGTATTCATCCGTCTTCTCATTGGCTGAATTCTCACAGCGAATTATAAGCACAGTGTTAATGTTTTGACCTCTATGTAGTTTCGTGTAATCCATGTTGACCTTACACGACTTTCGTTCCTGATTTAACCTAGGTTTCAACACAGTGACCATTAAACAGCAGGTTAAAAATATTGTTATAAGCGTTGCTTCACAAAATTATTTTCTACTTCTTCGAATATTTCTAATATTTTATCATTTTTCACGTTCTCTTCATGGCCAGGTGGGATAAGGAGTTCGAGTCGTAATCCATGGGTCGAGAGTTCGGACCCCCGTCACACCAAACATGCTCACCTGCAGTGGGAGCATTATAATGTAACGGTCAATCCCACTATTCGTCAGTAAAAGAGTAGCCCAAGTGTTGGCGGTGGGTGGTGATGACTAGCTGCCTTCCCTCTTGTCTTACACTGCTAAATTAGGGACAGCTAACACAGATAGCCATCGAGTAACTTTGCACGAAATTCAAAAGAAGCCAAACCACACACACATATATTTATATGTAAACATTACATGTGTACACCCTTTTTAATTATTGGGTTCGGCCACACCCATTGCTAACAGACACATAAAATCAAGCATACAGCCGTAATGACGAGAAAATCCACTTGTAGAGAAAATTATGTATTTAAAAACGGCTGGTATGGGGAGAGAAAGCACTAGTAGAGAAGCAAACAACGTTTCGATTTTCTTCTGTCATCATCAGGTTTACAAACCACATGCTTGAAGGCGGCTATGTAATTTAGTGAAGGAATGTAGAGGGCGTGCTTAGATGTTTGATTATATTTATTAATATAGGTATAAAGGTGTTCCTTTGTATTGGTTTAGGCCTGGCAGAGCCGAGCGCGTTAAGGCATGCGCTCATAATCTGAGAGTCGCGGGTTCGTATCCGAGTCGCGCTAAACATACTCGCCCTACCAGCCGTGGGGGCGTTATAATGTCAAGGTCAAATACACTATTCATTGGTAAAAGAGTAGCCCAAGAGTTGGCGGTGGGTGGTGATGATTAGCTGCCTTCCCTCTAGTCTTACACTGCTAAATTAGGGACGGCTAGCACAGATAGCTCTCGAGTAGCTTTGTGCGAAATTTCAAAACAAACAAACCAATTGTATTGGTTTATTTTGGACTTAAGTTGTTGTACAAGTAAGGCTTCTTTAATTTTGCGTTTGTTTATGTTTGTTTCTTTATTTAGTATTTTAGTGTTTTCTATGGTTATGTTATGTTTATTTGATTTGCAGTGTTCGAAAACGTGTGAAGGTGACTTTTTATGTTCATTGAATCTGGTTTCCATTTTTCTACTTGTTTCTCCAATATAGAAGTCGTGGCAGCTATCACATTGTATTTTATAAATAATGTTGGTGTGGTGTTTGTCAGTGTAGTTCTTACATAGTATAGACCTTAGTTTTGTGCCTGGTTTTTGAATGAATTTGGTATTAACTGGAATGCCATATTTTGTTACTAGTTTTTGCCAAATGTTGCTTATTTGTTTGCTGATGTCGGGAATATATGGTATGCAGCATTATATGGTTTCGTGATTTTTTATTCGTGAGATATATTTACTTTTGTTGGTTGATTTTGCTTTTTGTCTAGGTGTGTGCGTATAATGTTTTCTACGGTTTGTGGAGGAAACTTATTGATGTTGATGAAGTATTGTTTTATTTTGTCTAATTCATTGTTAATATTATCTGGTGAGCATAGTTTTCTGGTTGTGTTTATCTGGTTTCTTAGTATATTGAATTTTTGTTTTGTTTCATGTGCTGAGTCCCAAGGAATGTATAGTCCAGTATGGGTGATTTTTCGGTGGATTTTTGTTTTGAATTGTGTGTCGGTTCTTATAATTTTGAGGTTAAGAAATGATATTTGATTGCTTTCTTCCTTCTCATATGTGAAGTTATTGTTGGGATGTATAGAGTTAATGTGATTGAAAAAATTAAGTATGTGTTCTGTAGATTTGAATCCCGCAACCGTTTCATCTACATATCTGTACCAGTATAGTGGTGGATGTAATGCTGTGTTAATTGCTTGTGTTTCAACTTGTGTCATAAAAATATTGGCTAGAACTGGTGATACTGGGTTGCCCATGCTTAGGCCATTTGTTTGCATTTAGTTGTGGTTGTTGAACATGAAGTTTGTCTTTATTGTGGTGAATTGTATGAGGGTTACTGGGAATGTCTATAGATAAGTTGGGATCTCGAATATAGAGTTCTAAGGCTATCTTGCAGGCTTCAGTGGTTGGAACTTCTGTAAAGAGGGATATAACATCGAAACTAGCCATTAAGGCTTTATAATTAAGTTGATTTAGATTAGACTTGAAATTAAAAGAGTCTTTGATGAATGAGCTGGCTGATGTTGCATATTTGGAGAATTTTCTGGCTATGTATTTACCAAGATTGTAATTAAACAATTCATATGTGGACATTATTGGTCGTAATGGACAATCTGGTTTATGAGGTTTGGGGATGCCGTATATTTGCGGTGTGCGTGAGTCGTTTTACGAGGGTAGGAATAAAGTGTTTGTGAAACTGTGTTGGCTTTTTACACTTTTAGTAGTATTTTGTTTAGTTGCGTTTCGTGTGTCTTTGTTGGATTTGTGAGTATTGGTTTCAATTTGTTCGTGTTTGATAGGATGTTATTCATTTTTTGTATGTATTCATTCGTGTTCATTATTACTATAGCGTTTCCTTTATCTGCTTTTAGAATTTTTATGTTTCTGTCTTGTTTTAGGTTTTTAATGGAATTAATGTCTTTTTTTGTAAGGTGGTTTTTTTAGTTTTCTGTTTTGTAAAATTATTTTGATGGTTTTGTGAGAAAATTCTTTGATAAAATCGTTTAAGATGTTGTTTTTAGGTGTTTCTGGAAAATATAATTTTTTAGTTTTTCTTCTGGGAAGTTTGGCTGTTAGATGTCAATTGAATTGTCAAAGTTGTCTTCTTTCTGTAGGTTGTTTTCGGCTGCTTTTTGTTGTTTTCGTTTTCTGTGGAAATTATCACAAGTCTTCTGGCTAGGTCTCCTAAACATGCTTTGATTTCTCAATTTCTAAAATGCAAACAACAGAAAAGACATCAACACGACAAACCACAGACTAACCTCAAAATTAACAGATCCGACCGACAATTAAACACAGACGAGATACATCTTCTTAACAAAGGACTCAACTTCGCAATATTACCTCGGTACATTCCAACCATAGAAATCAAAGCAGTCGCTTCGTCCAGTGTACTGTGTCTCACAAACTTTATAATATCCCTTCAGTGTAGTTACCGGTGGGAAAGTCTGTCGTTTTCAAAGCGCACCTCTTGTTGCTGATGGCCTTTCATGGTTAGTCATCCAGTGTAGAAGAATGGTTGTATCCCAACATGGCCGCACAGGATTCCTTAAATACTGAGTCCGGTGTTACAACCAGTATGTCTACGAATGGATTAGTACGAATAATCGCGGTAGTTCCTTCAGTTACCGGAGCTGTTAGAAACTTTCGACTTTATTTCGCCCCACTCATGATGTAGGTAAGAGGCTGATTTTATATCGTTCAGTGAAATTCGTCTCCAAATAAAACTATCTTTATAGGACTTACAGGGTAGGAGATCAATAAATGTAATACAAGGATTTAGATGTAGTGGATTGTTGTTGTTTTGAATTAGGCACAAAGCTACACAATGGGTTATCTAATGCCAAGATTTAGATGTAATGGATTCTTGTTGTTTTGAATCAGACACAAAGCTACACAGTGGGTTATCTAATGCCAAGATTTAGATGTAATGGATTGTTGTTGTTTTGAATTAGGTACAAAGCTATACAATGGGTTATCTAATTCCAAGATTTAGATGTAATGGATTGTTGTTCTTTTGAATTAGGCACAAAGCTACACACTGGGTTATCTAATACCAAGATATAGATGGAGTGGACTGTTGTTTTGAATCAGGCACAAAGCTACACAATGGGTTATCTAATGTCAACATTTAGATGTAGTGGATTGTTGTTGTTTTGAATTAGGTATAAATCCACACAGTGGGTTATCTAATGCCAAAATTTAGATGTAATGGATTGTTGTTGTTTTGAATTAAGTACAAAGCTACATAATGGGTTATCTAATGCCATGATTTAGATGTAGTGGATTGTTGTTGTTTTGAATTAGGCACAAAGCTACACAATGGGTTATCTAATGCCAACATTTAGATGTAGTGGACTGTTGTTTTGAATCAGGCACAAAGCTACACAATGGGTTATCTAATGCCAAGATTTAGATGTAGTGGATTGTTGTTGTTTTGAATCAAGCACAAAGCTACACAATGGGTTATCTAATGCCAAGATCTAGATGCAGTGGATTGTTGTTGTTTTGAATCAGGCACAAAGCTACACAATGGGTTATCTAATGCCAAGATTTAGATGTAGTGGATTGTTGTTGTTTTGAATTAGGCACAAAGCTACACAATGGGTTATCTAATGCCAAGATTTAGATGTAGTGGGTTGTTGTTGTTTTGAATTAAGCACAAAGTTACACAGTGTGTTCTCTGTGGGAGTATCTAAACCCGGATTTTAGCTTTGCAAGTCCGAAGACATAACGCTGTACCATTAGGGGCAGGCGTGGTGAAAATGGCAGTGTCCGAGAAAATCCACATTCGCTGATTATGTGCTGAAAGGTCTACCTGACTAGTGTTGAAGTGTTCAAATAATGAACAGAATGAAGATGTTTTGTATCATGTTAACATAAAAAGGAAAGTCATAAATGATATTAACATAGGATAGGATTGCTATGGGATAGTTGACTGGTGAGGCGGAAATCAAAATGTTTACTGAAGAGAGGCTGTTAGTCTGTGATAGGCTAAGATATGTCTACGTCGTCGCTGTAAGAAGGAGCGAATGACTGGTTTAAGCGTCGTACAGTTGACTGGAGGGCCAGCATAATTGGTTGAAGATTCTGCTTGTTGGATGCGGTAGTGTATGACTGTATGACGTTTGTGGAATTAGAATCATCATGGGTGGGCACGATAGACGGCCTGGTCTGAGTTCTGTTTTTTCTGTTTGATACGTTTTGGTCTTCCTGATTATGTTGCCTGGGAAAAAGAACGTTACAAAACCCCGAAGTCTGTCGACCACGGCTGAGACACGACTTGTATTTAATTTCTTTCTGGATAGTCCTGGTACCTAAAGTGAATCCATATTGCTCTTTTTTCCAATTTTATTAAGTCCAGAAGCTATATCTGTCTTGGAACTTCTAAACCCTGGAAATTGTTGTTGCATAACCATTCCAAAACTGATAAATTGTAGGTAGCATTACACCACTTATGAACTGTAAACAGTATGAAAATGTTCATAATGTACAGTCTTGTATCAGCAGTGGTTAGCGCGTGACGTACTGATTTCAATATTTAAGAAACAAAACGTTTTAATAGTACATTGTGTGTGTGCACGTAGAGGTATTTCAATAAAACGAATTTGTAATTAAACACGATATGACATGAATATTTATACTGCTAGTTTGTGGGATGTCTAACACAGAGGTGTTTCTTGAAAAAAAACCACAAGGGTGTGATTCATCATAAGAAAATGTTTTCTCTTGGAACCATGTTGATGTTCATGTTATTAATACAACACAGAAAGTTGAAATTTCTGTTATGTTAGAGGAGCTTCGAAGAAAGAAAGAGTTGGATAAATAAGTTTTATTTCTATGAGGGAAAAACCAATCTTTGTAACAAGTTGTTACAACACTACTCCTGGTTTTTGTGTAACAAGTTGTTACAACACTGCTCCTGTTTTTTGTAACAAGTTGTTACAAAACTACTCCTGGTTTTTGTAACAAGTTGTTAAAACACTGCTCCTGGTTTTTGTAACAAGTTGTTACAACACTACTCCTGGTTTTTGTGTAACAAGTTGTTACAACACTGCTCCTGTTTTTTGTAACAAGTTGTTACAAAACTACTCCTGGTTTTTGTAACAAGTTGTTAAAACACTGCTCCTGGTTTTTGTAACAAGTTGTTACAACATTGCACCTGCTTTTTGTAACAAGTTGTTACAACACTGCTCCTGGTTTTTGTAACAAGTTGTTACAACATTGCACCTGGTTTTTGTAACAAGTTGTTACAACACTGTTCCTGGTTTTTGTAACAAGTTGTTACAACACTGCTCCTGATTTTTGTAACAAGTTGTTACAACACTGCTCCTGGTTTTTGTGAGATTTGGAAGTTCTAAGTCCCTGTTCCGGATACATGTAAATCATCGCAATATTTTCATACTTTATAAAACTACCAGAAACTGATAAAGTTTGAGAAATACACTATATGTGAACTGTAAGCAAGATTGAAATGTACCTGGTTTTTGTAATATTCGGTCACAACATCGCGTCTGTTTTTTGTAATATTTTGTTACAACATTGCGCATGGTTTAGGTACAAATACTTCTTGACTGCCTTTAGATCCTAAAATGATGACCCCCAAAGGATCAACATTAAGTTTGGGGGCTAATAATGTTATTAATCAGGGATCGAACCGCGATGGAAACACAGCAGATAGACCATTTAATAGCCCTATGCTTAAGTACAAACAATCAAACCAAAATTAAGTCGATTTTACTCAGGCTTACTTTAACTTACTTAAGGGTATGTGTAGACTTTATTAAACCACTTTCAGATCTAACTTTCCAATGAATGTTATCAAATTCTATCAGAGTGCATTTAGTCTTAAGTAGCTTTCCTGATAGCTGTTTGCTGTTAGAATATTGTTATCATTGTTTGTTATATAGATATTGTTATCAGCTGTTTGTTATACAGATATTGTTATCAGCTGTATATTAAAAGGATATTGTTATCGGCTAGTTGTTATAAGGATATTATTATCAATTGTTTGTTATATAGATATTGTTATCAGCTGTTTATTAAAAAATATTGTTATCAGCTAGTTGTTATAAGGATACTATTATCAATTGTTTGTTATATAGATATTGTTATCAGCTGTTTATTATGAGGATATTGTTATCAGCTGGTTGTTATAAGGATATTGTTATCAGCTAGTTGTTATAAGGATATTATTATCAATTGTTTGTTATATAGATATTGTTATCACCTGTTTGTTATATAGATATTGTTAACAGCTGTTTATTAAAAGGATATTGTTATCAGCTAGTTGTTATAAGGATATTGTTATCAATTGTTTGTTATGAGGATATTATTATCAATTGTTTGTTATATAGATATTGTTATCAGCTGTTTGTTACAAGAATATTGTTATCAGCTGTTTATTAAAAGGATATTGTTATCAGGTGGCTGTTTTATGGGTGTTATCAGTTGGTTGTTGTGTGGTAACTATGCACAATTGGTTGTTATTCTCAGCTGGTTGTGTGGTTATTATTATCAGTTGGTTGTTATATAGCTATTGTTCTCAGCTGATTGTGTGGTTATTATTATCAGTTGGTTGTTATATAGCTATTGTTCTCAGCTGATTGTGTGGTTATTATTATCAGTTGGTTGTTATATAGCTATTGTTCTCAGCTGGTTGTGTGGTTATTATTATCAGTTGGTTGTTATATAGCTATTGTTCTCAGCTGATTGTGTGGTTATTATTATCAGTTGGTTGTTATATAGCTATTGTTCTCAGCTGGTTGTGTGGTTATTGTCATCATGTGGTAGTTGTAATGATATTGTTCTTTGCTGGTTGTTTTATGGATATTGTTATCAGGTGGTTGTTGTTTTCACCTGGTTGTTGTATAGTTATTGGTCTTGGGTGTTGTGTGGTTGTTGTTCTTGGTTGTTATAAGAATATTAGTTCAGCTGTTTGTTGTATTGTTATTGTTATCAATTGTTGAATGGTTATTGGTTTCTCTTGTTGGATACAGGGGTACTGGATAGTTTTGACTTGTCTAGATAATTTATTATATCATGAAAAAAGCTTTAGTATCGTAGCTTTGTTTCCTGGATATTGAGTTCCCGTTATTTCGTTTTGTTTTTTCTTACAACTTTATCCCCAGTGGGTAAGCGGTATGTCTGCGGACTTACACGCTAAAATCCGGGTTTCTATACCCGTGGTGGGCTGAGCACAGATAGCCCATTCTGTAGCTTTGTGCTTAATTCGAAAAAAAAACAAAAACCAACAATCTTACAACTTTATAAATCCATAGCAAGCTTATCCGCTGAATATTAGGAAAGAACCTTAGGTTAAAACGGGTCATAATATACCATTAATATTAATACACCATAGTATACCATTAATACAAGGAAAACATGTGTTCGTCATACAAGTTTTAAAATGTGTTTACATGACACTCCATGAAAACATGTTAATTATTTGGACTGTTTGGTTTACTGACAAGATAAAGGTTTGTGTGTGGGGATCACATGATACCCCTGAACATGCTCCTTGTCACGAGCTGGAACACTGTATTCTGGTGGCTGGTTTCCCTGAACATGCTCCTTGTTACGAGATGGAACACTGGATTCTGCTGGCTGGTTTACCTGTACATTCTTCTTGTCACGAGCTGAAACACTGTATTCTGCTTGCTGGTTTACCTGTACATTCTTCTTGTCACGAGCTGGAACACTGTATTCTGCTGGCTGGTTTCCCTGAACATGCTCCCTGTTACGAGCTGGGACACTGTATTCTGCTGGCTGGTTTACCTGTACATTCTCCTTATCACGAGCTGGGACACTGTATTCTGCTGGCTGGTTTCCCTGAACATGCTCCTTGTTACGAGCTGGGACACTGTATTCTGCTGGCTGGTTTCCCTGAACATGCTCCTTGTTACGAGCTGGGACACTGTATTCTGCTGGCTGGTTTACCTGTACATTCTTCTTGTCACGAGCTGGGACACTGTATTCTGCTGGCTGGTTTCCCTGAACATGCTCCTTGTTACGAGCTGGGACACTGTATTCTGCTGGCTGGTTTCCCTGAACATGCTCCTTGTTACGAGCTGGGACACTGTATTCTGCTGGCTGGTTTACCTGTACATTCTCCTTATCACGAGCTGGGACACTGTATTCTGCTGGCTGGTTTACCTGTACATTCTTCTTGTCACGAGCTGGAACACTGTATTCTGCTGGCTGGTTTCCCTGAACATGCTCCTTGTTACGAGCTGGGACACTGTATTCTGCTGGCTGGTTTACCTGTACATTCTCCTTATCACGAGCTGGGACACTGTATTCTGCTGGCTGGTTTCCCTGAACATGCTCCTTGTTACGAGCTGGGACACTGTATTCTGCTGGCTGGTTTCCCTGAACATGCTCCTTGTTACGAGCTGGGACACTGTATTCTGCTGGCTGGTTTACCTGTACATTCTTCTTGTCACGAGCTGGGACACTGTATTCTGCTGGCTGGTTTCCCTGAACATGCTCCTTGTTACGAGCTGGGACACTGCATTCTGCTGGCTGGTTTCCCTGAACATGCTCCTTGTTACGAGCTGGGACACTGTATTCTGCTGGCTGGTTTACCTGTACATTCTCCTTATCACGAGCTGGGACACTGTATTCTGCTGGCTGGTTTACCTGTAGATTCTTCTTGTCACGAGCTGGAACACTGTATTCTGCTGGCTGGTTTCCCTGAACATGCTCCTTGTTACGAGCTGGGACACTGTATTCTGCTGGCTGGTTTACCTGTACATTTTTCTTGTCACGAGCTGGAACACTGTATTCTGCTGGCTGGTTTCCCTGAACATGCTCCTTGTTACGAGCTGGGACACTGTATTCTGCTGGCTGGTTTACCTGTACATTCTCCTTATCACGAGCTGGGACACTGTATTCTGCTGGCTGGTTTCCCTGAACATGCTCCTTGTTACGAGATGGAACACTGTATTCTGCTGGCTGGTTTCCCTGAACATGCTCCTTGTTACGAGCTGGGACACTGTATTCTGCTGGCTGGTTTCCCTGAACATGCTCCTTGTTACGAGCTGGGACACTGTATTCTGCTGGCTGGTTTACCTGTACATTCTCCTTATCACGAGCTGGGACACTGTATTCTGCTGGCTGGTTTACCTGAACATGCTCCTTGTTACGAGCTGGAACACTGTATTCTGCTGGCTGGTTTCCCTGAACATGCTCCTTGTTACGAGATGGAACACTGGATTCTGATGGCTGGTTTCCCTGAACATGCTCCTTGTTACGAGCTGGGACACTGTATTCTGCTGGCTGGTTTACCTGTACATTCTCCTTATCACGAGCTGGGACACTGTATTCTGCTGGCTGGTTTCCCTGAACATGCTCCTTGTTACGAGATGGAACACTGTATTCTGCTGGCTGGTTTCCCTGAACATGCTCCTTGTTACGAGCTGGGACACTGTATTCTGCTGGCTGGTTTACCTGTACATTCTTCTTGTCACGAGCTGGAACACTGTATTCTGCTGGCTGGTTTCCCTGAACATGCTCCTTGTTACGAGCTGGGACACTGTATTCTGCTGGCTGGTTTACCTGTACATTCTCCTTATCACGAGCTGGGACACTGTATTCTGCTGGCTGGTTTACCTGTACATTCTTCTTGTCACGAGCTGGGACACTGTATTCTGCTGGCTGGTTTCCCTGAACATGCTCCTTGTTACGAGCTGGAACACTGGATTCTGATGGCTGGTTTACCTGTACATTCTCCTTGTTACGAGCTGGGACACTGGATTCTGATGGCTGGTTCCTCTAATCTAATTAAGTATTAAAAATAGGGATGCCTATTCCTGAAATCTATAGTAGCCTTTGATCTGTCAGCTTAGCCCACTCATTCATCAGCTGCCCTTAAGTTTGGATGTCGCGTTTAGGTTCCTAGGAAAAAAATGAACAATTAAAAATATTGTACGATTCACTTTTCTTTCTCATTGTTTAATAATACATATCTGTTAATATGTGAAGATCTCAGTATTGTAAAAATAAACTTGAGTTGAGAAGCGTGTAATATGGTGATACTTCACACTTTGTTTACATGTCAAGTGATGTGGTCATGTAAGAACCTTTTGTAAACGACCTTCATATTACTTCCTGTTTAATCATTGGATAGCTGTTTACTGATTGTTGAGATCTGAGAAAACAATTCAGTCTTAGTAGGATAGTGACAGTTTGTGAAACATGTACCATCCATGCGCACATTTTAAGTTGGATTCGTTTATGTGTTATTGAAACATTTTTTATAGCCTGATCATTTCTAGGTTCCCAAATTTAACAGAACAAAATGGCGGAGTTAAGAACGGATAACTGTGGCGTAAGGTACATAACACACACTGAAGAGCATTAGTTAATAAATTTGGTTAGTACTAAACCTCAGCTTGTAGCTCACTTGTTCAACTGCACAGATACTATATTTTTACAAGTTATCTAGTAATCCTACATCACAACTTATTTTCAGTTGGTTCTGGTTAAGAGCTGTGACATTTTGATTGGTTACAGATCCTAAAACCATACATTTTTAAAACTTTTCCAAAAAACTCGATTGTTGTATGGCTACTGTGTCTGACTGCTGATTGGTGACCCGCGTTCGAAACGTGTCGTAATTTAGCACGTTCCACATTACCAGATGTTATAATTGTGCTAGTAACTTTCTATGTTGATCCAAAGAGTCAGTCAAAACTTTCATATGGTTTGATACTATTTCTGCCGCCATTCAGTAATTTATAATTTCTTAACTACTGATAGCTTTACCTACATGCTAAGAGTTTTACCTGGCCTTTAAGGAACTGCACGTGGTCTGTATTTACGTCATTACACCAAACTCTGATTTTCACAGCTTATTTATTTAAAGACAGTGAACAGTTGTATATCAACCAAATAGTAAGCATTTTTCATCAACTAAATACATAAAAAGATAGATGCTAAATCTTGACTTGTATTTCTCGTAAAAAATGTCCTTATGCTATAAAAGTAAACAGCTGAGGCTTGACCACAGCTGTGAGATAATTATCTTCGCGTATCATCTTTCCCATGACTACAGTAAAATACTTAGTGACATTGTGGATCCTAACTTATTAGTTATATATTTACAATAGCATTATCTGGTAGACCAACTGAGAAAAGCTTTTCCTGTGTTTTGTGACGAAAGAACTTCATCAACTGTCTATCTTCCAAGTAAAATACAAATATAAATGTATCCTCGTCCGAATCTCATGTTCCCCATGTGTGTAACTAGTTCTGAATTTTGTAGTTTGCTGAACTTCGTTTATTTGAATTAATTGTCAACTCTTATTAGTTCCTCAAATAGGTTAACATTCTTGAATGATTCAAACGTCAAACACTTCCACGTATTACATTAAAGACGCCCAAAGAGACATATTTACATATGTTAGAGTAAAGACGTGAAACGATACATATTTGTATACCTTAATGTAAAGACGTCCAGCAAGACACATTTATATATGACAAAGTAAAGATATGCAACGAGACAAATTTAATTCGTTATGACGAGAAACCCACTTAAAGTTAAAATGTACCTCAACACGGCTGGTATGGGTATTAAAACTTTTATTGAAATAAAGTAGAGAACAACGTTTCGACCCTCTTAGGTTCAAGATGTGAATGGACTAGTTCTCTATTATACTGAAAATGTTCGTTATTGGTCTTGCTTTACTGTAGTTTATAATAGATCTATCCACTCCTGCTGTCAGCAAGGATATTTTGTTAACGACAGTAAGAGAACATACAAACCTGAGATTTTCTGTTAAGCGCGTACTTGAACTTTCATTGAGTTACATTTTAATCCATTCTAATAGGTTTAAGATTTTACTTATGACGAATGCTAATGACGAACAAAGTGAATAAAGGAGAGCTTGCTTATCCACTAGCTGTTTTTGGAACGGTGAGAAAAACTGCGCTTATTATAATAAAAATGTAGTCATTTGTTGAGGACAGTTTTCAACAAAAAATTACTTTAAACTTAGTTTAAAAAAAAACATTAATTGTTACCAGTAATCAAATATTGGAGATTTCTAAAATAATAGTTACTGATGATAAAATTGTACTTTTAATCAAATTTTAATCTTTTAGAAAGCATTACTAATTTGATGAATGTATTTCAACCTTACACAGTTAAATATGCTTTCATACTTTTAGAAACTTCAAACAGGTCAGAAAATTTTACTTGTTAAACAATAACTTACATCAACAAAATGCTTGTAGGATAACATTATTATATCATCTAATTCATCATTTTTTATACACATTTTTATGGTCATCAAATTAGTGGCTTTCAAAAATGTAAAATGTGATACGAAATGTCTAACAACTGTACACTTTAAAAATATTATATGAATTATCAAATTTTCTCCCTTTTCTCATGTATCAAACTTCTAAAATTTCCTTTTGTTATTATAAATTTACATTAATTTGTGCTTTATAATTTAAAAAAAACGTTTTATGTGATAAAAATAAATTATTTTCACATTAAGGAATTCTAGTCTGTGTAATAACAACTGTTTAAATAAATCGTCGGGCTCTGTTGTTTCCGTTTTCAACCAATCAAAACTGTAAAAACTGTTAGTGTCATGTTGACCAAGGCCTCATAAGATTGTTCATGATGACAAGTAACCCTCTTGGAATAAAAATACACGATTATTAACACTTTTACTAATAAAGCCTAGAACATTTTGACCTTCTTATTACGAGTGTTAATACTCATACCAATAAGATTGTTTTTTCTGCTTTTTGATAGTAAATATTGGCCTAACACTGAATAAACTGAAAGGTGACAAGCATTCTACATCACTCCAGAACCAGCAAATTCCAGTTCTGTTAAAATTGTTTTTTTTCTAACTACTTCTGAGTTATCACTGATATTGGTCTCTTTGTTTGTATAAAGCACACGTATATCATTTTAAAAAGTAATGACCTTAGAGTTGTTATGTACAGATGATGGGATCTCTAAAACTTTAAATAGATCTCGAAGATTTTTAACGAGAACAAACTAATGTGTAGAAATATTGTTAAAAGTGATATCAAGAGACTTTAATGACAAACTAATTAACATATAGAAGTGGCGTTAAAAGTAAATTCAATGCGACAGCTTTTTCTAATTATTATTTATTAATTATGTAAGATAATTTTATTCAAGTTCATGTTAATGTCTCCAGAGGCTCAGCAGTAAATCTCACAGTATACAATGCTAAAAACCTGGTTTCTGTATCAACTGTAGCACAGAACATGTAGCGAACTCACTGTGTTTAAAAACAACTAAATAATTTATATTAGAATCATGGTGATTTTGTTTTATTTCAGTTTGTGTTGGAACTGTATTGTTAAGAATGGTAACTCTTACTTTGTACAACAAACAACTATTACCTGTGAAGATTTTTGTCCACACCACAAGTCTCACTCCTACACATATTAATGCATATTTATCCAATTAACTATAGCTTTCCAGTAAGAAATGGAAAATGTTTTCATTTTGGGTGTTCACCTCCCTAAATGATACATTGGAACCTCTGCCCAGATACTTCATGATGAGGTCTTCAGAAACTTGAACTGAGGTTACCAATCAACGCTCTCCTCTGATTCCTTTCACTCATAAACTTTCTTAATTCAGGGAACTCAAACAATGTTTTTTGCCATCAATAGTATCACAGAATTGCACCATTTTATTTCTCATCCTTATCAGTAGGCTGGCTGTTGTGGATCACAGAAATGACTTGCTTTTTGAGCTCATTCTCAACTTTTGTCCAGTGTGAGCTTAAATCTCCTTGTTTATGAACCTGCAGACTCCCTTCCCAGACGACCATTGTGTCACAATGTATTTTTTCATGAACATTCCTTGTTTGTGAACCTGTAGACAAAGGGACCCAGACAATCATTGTGTCACAAGGTGTTTTCTCGTGGACATTCATTGTTTGTGAACCTGTAGACTTCCTTCCCAAGCAACCATTGTGTCACAAGTGCTTTCTCATGGGCATTCCTTGTTTATGAGCCTGTAGACTCTCTTCCCAGACAACCATTGTGTCACAAAGTGTTTTCTTATGAATGTCCCTGAATTTTTGCACTCAATCTCCTCCCTTTCCAGATCCCATGCACCTGTGTGGCACATAAAAAAAGAGGTTGTGTATTCTACATAGATTATGAAACTGTACTCTATTGGTAATCAACCATTTTCAGAGTAGTTACTTTCATCATTCTCAAGAAGAGTGAAACTTGAAGCTGGGTCAGAGATCTCTTATCCTTCAACCAATTTCTTCTTGTTCCTTGATTAAAGATGGTTTTCACAACGTAAGGTGAGTTGTGGATCACTACAGTGGATGTTTCATATATTTTCTGAATATCCCAATTTATCTGTTTGTTTGATTCTTTCTCCATTTTATCCATGAAAGTTCAAATTTTTTTTAGCTATAGGCTCTTTCCTTCCTGTAAACCATTGATTGCTCTGTATGTTTCAGTCGGGTATTAAGAGAATTCTTATGACAGATGCATTTTTTAGGTATCCATTTACACTCATATATGGATAACTGGTGGTGACCTTCATCTTCCTTTAGAAGATATTTTTTTTGGCTTGTCTTTCAATTTCCCCCAAGTCTGTCTTTACATATTCTCAGTATCTGGTTCATCTGGGAGTCGTTTTTCATCTTTTGTGCAAGGTAGGCTCAGATATCTCTTTTTAGGTCTTTGTAAAATAAAGCTTCTGGTTACCAAAGATGTTATAAATCCTACTCTTATTGCACAAAAAGTTCCATCACTTTTGGAGACACTCACTTTGCTACTTTCCCTTGTTCATCTCACATTTGTCCATATGTGGAACCTGATTGATCAATTCAATATGATTTTGTATTATCTCTTCCTCCAGTTCTTCACTTCTCACTGTCAGGTTGGCTTGCTGTTCCCACACAACATTTGGCATCCTCTTACTACCTCTCAACTGGACTTGCATTTGTTCACTAATGCCTCTTTTAATTTGTGATTGGAGAGTTCTTGACAACAATGCCCCTTGTAAAGTATGATCTCCAGAGATGCAGTCCTTTCACATCAATGTTTTAGAACTGTTGGCTACTTATTTAACTTGCCATCATTTTCAGTCTCATCTACCTGGTCATCTTGTGTTGATCAATTTGGACAACTCTACTGCTTTCCAGCTATCAATTTTCTTTTGGGGGGCCCACAACCACTACATCTGTTTATATGCTTGTCATGATGTGAGAGCTTTGAGTCTGGTGTTGGACTGACTTTCTCACTTGAACCACTTCCTTCCCACTGAATTATCTCTAACATCTGGTGTTTCAGTAAATTTGTTTTCTTGTAAGGTAATTCTCACTTTATCACAGACATAAGCTATTTTTACTGTCAGACCACTCTTTTCTCCCCAAAGCACAAGCAGCCCTGGTGATCAGTTGTTTTTCTTCAGTTTATCTTCCTTCTTTATTTGATCTCTCCAGCACATATCTTCTGTATCTTCTTAAGATAGCTTCATGTTATCCAACTCTTCCCATATAGCCCTGAACGTTATTGGATAACGTCACATTAGTGGCTTCTTTTGCCTCCTATCATTGACATATGAATAAGATCTTGTAGGAATGTGGGTAATTTGTTTCCATTTACTTACATTCTCTAGTATTATTGTTGTTGTTGCTTCCTTTATGAAGATCCTATGTGTATATAACACATACAGATGCACATATGAGACAGTGCTACACACCAAGTGGCTGGTGGTGCCTCACAGAAAGTAAATATTTCTACTTTTAAGGGGAGGGGAAGTATAGAAAGTGTCAATCCCCATCTGTCCTTGCTCAGAGCACACTACTCAGTAGGGATTTCTGCATGAGTGTTTCAGCAGTGTATGTGGTATACATTTTGTTTTCTTCCAGGCAATGACTTCTCACCTGGCTTGTTCTTGTTGTCCTTAATCTATCAGACCTCATGTTGAGAAAGTTCCTGTTTGATTCTCTGGTGTTTTATTGTAGTAAAGGATCCTTACTTTCTCAGTCCAAAATGCTGAAGAAGTCAGCATTACAGAATTGGTGTAATCTCACTGGTGTGAAATGGGGTGTACCCACACCTTGATGAGAAGTGATGCTTGGGTGTAACCTGAAAGTGTAATACAGGCTACCAAACTTCATTATGAATAAAACATTTCCAGTAGTTAAGCCAGCTAGATGTTCTTCTATCACCTTATCTTGCTCAGCTGATGATAATTATTGGTTGAGCACCTGTACAATACTTTAGTACCAACAACATTCACTGTGGTGAAGAGTTCTCCCCACCAACTGATGTATCACTGACCTCTCTTCCAATAGATGAAATGCCTCGTGAGTTTTCCCTTTCTCATGCAATGTTTTCAGAAAGGGACCCATGTCCACCTTTAATTTGAAATTCTAGTTTTTTTGGTTGTGCAGTGAGGTAAATAAACATTCCTGAAGCTAGCCTTTTCCTTAACTGAAAATGAATTACAGAGAGTTACTTGTCATTCAGCACAACATCCCAATTGTGATGTATATTGTCTCATCATAAATGAGCCTTTGTTGGTGGTCATGGGAATTACCATGTGATGGAAGATGCATTACTTTTCTATTGGTCAAGAATGATTACATTTTTAGTGGCATGCACAGACATCTTCATGGCAGTAATGTGAAGTAATAACTTTGAGTATGTACCTACATTTATTTTCACATTTGAAAGATGTTAACATATTTGTTATACATTAAAATTGTGGTAATTATTTTCTGAACTTACAAGATTTCTTTACTAACAGTTAATTGTTTGTGGCTTAAAAACAGGAATGAGTTTCATGTACCAGTTTCAATCATAACAACCATTAGACCACATTATCTTTACAGGTAAAAACAATATTGTTATTTACATTTAAAATTTGACTTAATTCTGTGCTGAGTGTAATTATATGAAGATCCCAAGACCTGCAAAGCTAAACTTCTTAAAAGTTGTTTTAGTTGTCATAATAAACTTTCCATAATTAAGTTATGCAGGTTTCATAAATATATTATTTTTTTTATATTATGTAAGGATTATTTTTTTACAAATAGTGAAGAAACACGTTTATGAATAAAATTATTTTGTTTACCACAATTAACATTTCTTTATAATTACATTTGTTAAGAAACAAACTGAAGAACATTAATGTCTACCAAATATTTATTCACATTTTTCATGTTTTTTTTTTTGTAAAGTCAACAGCTTTTAGTTTCAAAACTACATGTTGTCATCTTTCTTTTGTCTCTGGACCATATCATTTCAATGACCAGCAGAACTAGTCATCGTGCTGATGTTCCATCTTCCCTAATACCTCTTGTTCACTTCCCTGATGTCTTGATAAATCCTTTCCCCTTGTTCTTCACTGACATCACTGAAAGTATCAGGGAAACAGTCACTATGCCAGTCCAAGAAATTAACTTTGAAGCTCATATTATGACCAAACTTATCAAGATGTTATTCACAATATCATTATAATTTTGGTCCTTGTTGTTTTCTAACAATAACATCTTTAGAGACAATAACATGATTCTTTCTCAACCTGTCCTTTTGAACTGTTCATCCAAAGTTAATTTACCAATAAGAGGCCCAACAAAAATCTCTTCACTTCTGAAAGAGCTAGAAATTACTCAGATACTTGAAACAGTTGCCATCTTTATCTAAGGCCTTTACAAACTGTTTCATCAAACCGTTTTATGTGAAGTAATATGCCTTTCTTTGTTTCAACCAAACTCTCAAATTCAATGTTGTTTGATCCTGAAATCAGGCTGACTTTGCATGGTCACTGCTTCTTATCTCGTGCTGATTTAGTGTTCTGGTGGTCTATTCACACAAAAACATGGAAAGTTTGTATAACCAGATTGTTGACTTAATAACATACAAAGGACTTTTAAGTCTCTACAAAGTAGAGTAATTTCATTGTATTAAAAAGTACAAGATTCTTGTATGATCCCTTCATGAGATCCTTATGAGCAGTAAGAACAGATATGTATTACCATTGTGAGTTCCATTCATGAGATCCTAATGAGCAGTAAGAACAGATATGTATTACCATTGTGAGTTCCCTTCATGAGATACTAATGAGCAGTAAGAACAGATATGTATTACCATTGTGAGTTCCCTTCATGAGATCCTGATGAGAAGTAGGAACAGATATGTATTACCATTGTGAAGGAAAACACCTTATAGACTTCTTTTGGAAGAACCAATTTACAATCACCACTCACTTGTTTTACAGATTACAACTTTTAGTATTCTACTGTATTGATTCACTAACGCCATCACAATAAACGTTGGTATTGATTCAGTAACGCCATCACAATAAACACTGGTATTAATTCAGTAGCACGATCACAATACACTTTTGTATTAATTTCAGAGTCTGATGAAACTGTATCAGAAGTCTATGTTGGAATACATACAATAGGTGCAAGCACTTCAGGTCAATTTGCACCAGGTATTATATCATATTGTTGGAGTAAATGCAGGTACATCAGGTCTGTCAGCACCAAAACTTATAGTAGATTGATGGACTAGGTACAGGTACATCAGGTCTGTCAGCACCAAGACTTATAGTAGATTGATGGACTAGGTACAGGTACATCAGGTCTGTCAGCACCAGGTCTTATAGTAGATTGACAGAGTAGATACAGGTACATCAGGTCTGTCAGCACCATGTCTTATAGTAGATTGACAGAGTAGATACAGGTACATCAGGTCTGTCAGCACCAGGTCTTATAGTAGATTGACAGAGTAGATACAGGTACATCAGGTCTGTCAGCACCAGGTCTTATAGTAGATTGACAGAGTACATACAGGTACATCAGGTCTGTCAGCACCAGGTCTTATAGTAGATTGACAGAGTACATACAGGTACATCAGGCCTGTAAGCACCAGGTCTTATAGTAGATTGACAGAGTACATACAGGTACATCAGGCCTGTAAGCACCAGGTCTTATAGTAGATTGACAGAGTACATACAGGTACATCAGGCCTGTAAGCACCAGGTCTTATAGTAGATTGACAGAGTACATACAGGTACATCAGGCCTGTAAGCACCAGGTCTTATAGTAGATTGACAGAGTAGATACAGGTACATCAGGTCTGTCAGCACCAGGTCTTATAGTAGATTGACAGAGTAGATACAGGTACATCAGGTCTGTCAGCACCAGGTCTTATAGTAGATTGATGGACTAGGTACAGGTACATCAGGTCTGTCAGCACCAGGTCTTATAGTTGATTAACAGAGTAGATACAGGTACATCAGGTCTGTCAGCACCAAGACTTATAGTAGATTGACAGAGTAGATACAGGTACATCAGGTCTATCAGCACCAGGTCTTATAGTAGATTGACAGAGTACATACAGGTACATCAGGTCTGTCAGCACCAGGTCTTATAGTAGATTGACAGAGTAGATACAGGTACATCAGGTCTGTCAGCACCAGGTCTTATAGTAGATTGACAGAGTAGATACAGGTACATCAGGTCTGTCAGCACCAGGTCTTATAGTAGATTGATGTAGTAGGTACAGGTACTCCATGTCCTATGGCAGATTGATGTAGTAGATACAGGTACTCCATGTCCTATAACAGATTGATGTAGTAGATACAGGTACTCCATGTCCTATAACAGATTGATGTAGTAGATACAGGTACTCCATGTCCTATAACAGATTGATGTAGTAGATACAGGTACTCCATGTCCTATAACAGATTGATGTAGTAGATACAGGTACTCCATGTCCTATAACAGATTGATGTAGTAGATACAGGTACTCCATGTCCTATAACAGATTGATGTAGTAGGTACAGGTACACTAGGTCCTATAACAGATTGATGTAGTAGGTACAGGCAACTTTTATTTACAGTACTGTAGCATTGCAAGTTACAAGATGAAAAATAGCAGTAATCTCCATAGCTTTTAGACTCACAACAAATGATGGAATTTCATGAGGCAAATACTTTTTTTCTTATCTTTAATCTTCATTATAAACAGTCAAAATTTGTTTGAAGATCATGATTTGTCCTGGCCCACAAGTTTTATTCCAAAATATGCATAATATGCTTTTTTGTTTAATTCTGTAATTTGTTTCTTCACAATAAATTTATCACAAATATAACAGAATATGTTTAAGTCATTTTCACAGCCTCTTTCTACCATAACAATGAATAAATATTGTTGAAAAGAAGTATTCATGTAAAAATGCACACACAAACAAATACTATGCAGAACTGACATGTCATGCAGCCTGTCGACAGTTTACATACTAGTAACAAGTACTATCCAGAACTGACATGTCATGCAGCCTGTCGACAGTTTACATACTAGTAACAAGTACTATCAAGAACTGACATGTCATGCAACCTGTCAACAGTTTACATACTAGTAACAAGTACTATCCAGAACTGACATGTCATGCAGCCTGTCAACAGTTTACATACTAGTAACAAGTACTATCCAGAACTGACATGTCATGCAACCTGTCAACAGTTTACATACTAGTAACAAGTACTATCCAGAACTGACATGTCATGCAGCCTGTCAACAGTTTACATACTAGTAACAAGTACTATCCAGAACTGACATGTCATGCAACCTGTCAACAGTTTACATACTAGTAACAAGTACTATCCAGAACTGACATGTCATGCAGCCTGTCAATAGTTCATATACTAGTAACAAGTACTATCCACAACTGACATGTCATGCAGCCTGTCAACAGTTTAGATACTAGTAACAAGTACTATCCACAACTGACATGTCATGCAGCCTGTCGACAGTTTACATACTAGTAACAAGTACTATCCAGAACTGACATGTCATGCAACCTGTCGACAGTTTACATACTAGTAACAAGTACTATCCAGAACTGACATGTCATGAAACCTGTCAACAGTTTACATACTAGTAACAAGTACTATGCAGAACTGACATGTCATGCAACCTGTCAACAGTTTACATACTAGTAACAAGTACTATCCAGAACTGACATGTCATGCAGCCTGTCAATAGTTCATATACTAGTAACAAGTACTATCCAGAACTGACATGTCATGCAGCCTGTCAATAGTTTATATACTAGTTGTTGGTTTTATCACTAAGAATCACCTCACATGTGGTTTAGAGAAATTATTGCCAGTGGTCATCAACATTCAAACATAACAAAATGTGGTCTGATTTCAATGAAAACAATTCACTTGTATAAAAGTAAATATGATGTTTTGTGAAAAAACTGTACACGGTAGGGAAAAATGGATGCAATTTTTTGATTTATCATAGAGGAATTACTGAAGAACATGTAAAGACAATAGAGCCATTGCATGCCTGTGTTATCCATCTGTATGTATATATAAAGCAGAGTTGTCTTTCTGCTCAGTGTGTATGTGTACATAATGTCATCTACATTGATTCTTAGAATTTCTTATAATACTGAAGTACTAACTCAGACAAGTATATACTAACCATCTTTTAAAACATTTAAACAGTGTGTTTGATTGGACCTCAGGTATAACAAAATACAGGTTTACTGCTTATTTAAATGTTTTCATATATAAATGACAGTTATCAGTTACTAGAAAAACAACTTTTCTAGTCATGCTAGCAAAACGTCTGTACACTAAATGTCATCACTGCTGTACCTAGCAGTATCAGGATGTTTTAAATCCTACATTCCAGTGTTGAAATACCACATGAAAAATATATACATTTATGTTTTGTACAAAATCATTTAATGTGGAATCTTTAATGTTATAATGTTGCTGTTTTCTTTAATAATTGATGTTTATGATAAAAATATTGAATTACACAATTAATAGGTAATGTAGCTAAAACTGCATCTGGAATTTGTACATTGTTATCTAAACAAAGTCCAGTGATATAGATGTAGGTTTTCCATAAGAATTCACTTGTTGTGATGTTACATCTTAGGATGCTCGACCTCCGTGGTCAGTTGAGGCTAGTAATGCAGAAATGGTTACTGTGTTTATTTTGAGGTTAAGTCATCTAGTCTGTTTTCTTGGAAGCTGTGTGTGCATATAAACTGTCATAGAAAATAACAGATCAAAAGTTTATGATCTGTACCAAAGGTGTCTCAGGTCTTTAATAAGAGTTCTTTGAAGAGTCTCGTATCTTAATTAAAATTTTGTGGTTAACACACACTGAAATAAGTTTGTAGTCACATATTGCATTGGACATGATGAGGAACAGTTGATACGCAGAGTTTATTTTGTGAAAATAAACTACATCCGAGTGTAGTCATGTATTGTTTATTTACACTGTAATTGAATGTTATCCCTCCCATCAGAACGTGTAGTTATGTATTGTTTACACTGTATGTCATCCCTCCCATCAGAACGTGTAGTCATGTATTGTTTACACTGTATGTCATCCCTCCCATCAGAACGTGTAGTCATGTATTGTTTACACTGTATGTCATCCCTCCTATCAGAACGTGTAGTCATGTATTGTTTACACTGCACTTGAATGTAATCCCTCCTATCAGAAGATACCCACCAGTATAAAGCTTACACAATTCCCCAAGGGGTTGTTGTTGTGTAGTAGTATTAGTGTGGTATACATGGATGCTGCACCATACTTGTTACTCTACTGTTCTCGTGGTTCAATGGAGACAGTATGCTGCACCATATACTTGTTACTCTACTGTTTTTATGGTTCAGTGATTTTTATATTAATAAAAATTTCACACCTCAAAAACTTCCTGCAGAAAACACCTTGAATCTACCTGTGTCTTGCCATGTGTTACTGAAAACACCTTGAATCTACCTGTGTCTTGCCATGTGTTACAGAAAACACCTTGAATCTACCTGTGTCTTGCCATGTGTTACAGAAAACACCTTGAATCTACCTGTGTCTTGCCATGTGTTACAGAAAACACCCTGAATCTACCTGTCTTGCCATGTGTTAGCCTCATTCCTGTCATCTATTGTGAACTTGCAAGATTGTGGGAAAAAAAAAACTTTTCTTGGAAGCACTGAAGTAATTAATAGTTTATTGTTAACAAGAAGGAAGCACATGTTTATTGTAAAAACTGTGAATTTTGGTGACATAAATATTAAAAACAGAGTAGTATCACTTCAAGCAATTCTAAACTTTGGATTTCTAGAGGGTAATGTTCATAACATGTCACAATACATATGTAAGTGTTCACGTAGCTCTCACGCTTGCTTCTTGTAGATTTCTATATTCTACTCTAACACTTCTAATAATTTATGTCAAATAGTCTTAATTGATTAACTGTTACAGTTGTCTTATTTTTATCATGAATTTGTTTTATCACTCTTTCCTTTGTTAACAACCATTACCACGATTAGTTCTCTAAATTAATATTCACAAAAAACCACAATCTTTAATATCAATACCACATTCCAGTTGTGTTTATGTGATGGATTATTCACTGTAAACACACCACAGCCTGTAACACCACTCAACACGTTACAACCCCATAAAGCATAGTTTGACGTCCTATCCTTTGAGTTAGTGATACTACTCACTGATACAGAAAGTGTGACAAAAATTCATATTCTAACCTCTTTTTTTACATAATCGTAAAGTTAATTATTACATATAATAAAGGCACTAAAATGGATGTTAATATTATGTCTGGTCCATTGTTTCATATATATGTGAAGGTTCGACAACTTAGAGAGCAGCATTACTTCAAGATGATACGGAGAACATTTGAGACATGAGGTCGTATCAGTTTTTTGGACACATTACAAAAATGGGTTGAAACACTTTACAATAAGAGACGACAGAAGACAAACACTGAACTACATGAGTACCGTTTACTGTTAAACAGTAGCCATCATCAACAGATGCTGCTACCTACATTTTAGGGGTTAATAGATACACGGAAAATATAAATACTATCATAGGCCCTCTGCAAGCTACGAGAGATTGAAATGGATGGAAAGTCATGAATGCCAAGGTCTATTATCAAAAATGCATAAAGCAAATGCATTCTAATTTTATTTTAAACATTAGTTTCCAGCATTTAGAAATAACCTCTGAAGTGGCTTAATCTCACAAGATATTATCAGGTTTAGGGCTGAATGTGCCATCAACATCCAGTTAAAGAAAGATGAATCCTAATCTCTATGAATAGAATTGTACAGTTTACTAAATACACTAACTGTTAATTTGACTTTCAGTCTAGCTCCAAAGTACACAAGTGACTGATCAAAAGTTAATATTGTTACAATAACAAATGAATGTTTAGGTACACAAGTGACTGTGATCAAAAGTTAATGTTACAATAACAAATCAATGTTTAGGTACACAAGTGACTGTGATCAAAAGTTAATGTTACAATAACAAATCAATGTTTAGGTACACAAGTGACTGTGATCAAAAGTTAATGTTACAATAACAAATCAATGTTTAGGTATACAAGTGACTGTGATCAAAAGTTAATGTTACAATAACAAATCAATGTTTAGGTACACAAGTGACTGTGATCAAAAGTTAATGTTACAATAACAAATCAATGTTTAGGTACACAAGTGACTGTTATCAAAAGTTAATGTTACAATAACAAATCAATGTTTAGGTACACAAGTGACTGTGATCAAAAGTTAATGTTACAATAACAAATCAATGTTTAGGTACACAAGTGACTGTGATCAAAAGTTAATGTTACAATAACAAATCAATGTTTAGGTACACAAGTGACTGTGATCAAAAGTTAATGTTACAATAACAAATCAATGTTTAGGTACACAAGTGACTGTGATCAAAAGTTAATGTTACAATAACAAATCAATGTTTAGGTACACAAGTGACTGTGATCAAAAGTTAATGTTACAATAACAAATCAATGTTTAGGTACACAAGTGACTGATCAAAAGTTAATGTTACAATAACAAATCAATGTTTAGGTACACAAGTGACTGTTATCAAAAGTTAATGTTACAATAACAAATCAATGTTTAGGTATACAAGTGACTGTGATCAAAAGTTAATGTTACAATAACAAATCAATGTTTTAGATTTCTATTAAAGAAAACTATATTTCACCTTCAAACAGTTCCAGACAAAATACGCTTACCATTATAACAAAAAATACTGAAAAGTTTTATTAAGTTAAGCCTTCAAATAATGTT
The DNA here is from genome assembly GCA_011833715.1 of Carcinoscorpius rotundicauda. Taxonomy (NCBI): domain Eukaryota; kingdom Metazoa; phylum Arthropoda; class Merostomata; order Xiphosura; family Limulidae; genus Carcinoscorpius; species Carcinoscorpius rotundicauda. Next base: position 172,631,407 of record CM022392.1, read on the forward strand.
TTATTACCATAAATATTTCTTACATTTACAAAACAAAGTTTATGAGAATAACTTGTACTTCTTCCTCCTTGGAAGTTTTCATTTTTTCACAAAACACTGAAAAGGGAGGATGGGGAAACCAACCTGGCATGAAAACAGTTTATTGTAATTTTTTGGTTTTTATCAGAAGATAGAAGAAATAACATTCAATATCTTGTCACTCACTGCTTTGTTGTAGACCAATACCTTGACATTCAATGATACAGGACTTGTGGTCTTCATCTTTGACTATATTGAACTTGGCCTTGTAAGAATGAAGAGAACATTTTACACAATACATAAAATTACATGTGACTTGTACTTTTTAAGATGGTACTTATAATGAAGAAACTTAATATAACTTAACTTTATGTTAATTTTAATTTACTGTTACAGAATCATATCATAACCTGCAACAAAAAATAAAAACAAATTAGGCCTAAGCAATAGATTAGGTATATTCTATTTTAAAACCACTATGCAGTAGGTTAGGTATATTCTATTTTAAAACCACTAAGCAGTAGGTTAGGTATATTCTATTTTAAAACCACTTTTATTAATATCATTGATGCTGAATATATTTAAGTTCATTGCCATTAAATCTTTGATGTTTTCAAACATTATTTTGCATTAAAAACAAGACATGTTGGGATTATGGACAAAAATAATGTTAACAGCAAAAGTGTCCAACTGATGGTACAATGCTTTCTTATCCTTAAGCAAAAACATATTTAATTACCAATAGTTATTAGCTCCAATCTATGTAAGTAGCTTTGATAAGATATTCATAAATTAACACTATGAACTTGTATTCACAAATACTGTGACAACATTAGTCCATGAAATACCAACATGATCACTGAACATTCAGTGAAACATATCCTCAGGCACCTATGGTGAGAAGAGTCTTACACTTTAATCTCATTAAGATTTAAGTATCGACATCTATTACAGTCTGTATTAACTGCCTAACTACATATATAACAGGCCATAACTGTATGATAAGTGATATCTCTTACAGTTCATTGTATGCATTAACTCTAAGAAAAGACACCCATGTTTTACAGAACCTTGTAGTAACCACAATATATCATGGTGGCATCGATGCTATGATTCTGGAAGTGCTTATCATATCTTCGTAAAATTTGGAAAACTCACTTTCAGTAAAGTGTAAAATATTTTGGAGACCAAGAATCAATTTTAATTAAATATTTTTCCTGAAACTTTAAATATATGGTGTCAATAATGACTGGTCAAAGTGGAAAGTAAATTTAAGATCAAGAATGTTTTGTTTGCATAATTTCAAAAATCTCCTGAATAAATATTAACTTTTTGTTTCAGAAAAACTTTATATTTTATCCATTATTTTCTCCACCATAACTTTATACAGGGTTGGTCAATTTGACCAACCTCATGACCACCCAAAAAATCTAAATTACCCTCTTTTTCCTTTCTATAATGACTTCGGATGTAACATGAAACAACACTTGTTTATTTTAAACAGAGGTGTATCATAACAGTACACGTGTTTATATTTACATGTTCATGTTTTATTACCCTTTGTAACATTTCTAAACTATTACTCCTAGCATAAAATTTGAAATTACTTGTTAAACTTCTACCTATGTTGCCCTACCAAGTTGTTACACGCGAGGGTTTACTTAAGAGATGTGAGGCATACCTTGTGAAACTATTTTAACATTATTATTTACCTAACTTAACATAAAAAAATTCTGGTCTTTACATTTTAGTTTATAATAGTAATTAAATAATGCCCAAGTAAAACAACAAATAAAGTACTCACTTGGCCAATTTTTATTTTTGCTGTCAGGTGTCAGTAACACTCAATTTTTTTTTTATACTAATGTTGCTACTGCAATAAATATTTTATTAAATTAAACAATAGTACAAAGAACATCGACTAATAACGTGCAAAGAAACAACTTCCACAACATTCAGTTTTTCTGCCTTCTAATTATGCAACAAGAGTGTCACGCATATCCTGAAACAACTCATTAATTTTTAAGATGAGAATAAAGGTCACACTGCAAGTGAAATTGTCGGGAAGCAATGACATTCTATAGGTCATTTGATAAATTAAAACTTTGGCCGTCTGTTGCTTATAGTTAATACATATTTAAACATAGGAGAGAACTATTAATACATCCTGAGAGAGACAATGTAACGGTAAGGGTTTGATTTTCTGTGTGATACCTCTGTAACCAAACTAAATTGAAAGACATATATTCTTCCTGAGCAAATACTATTTTACATATATAGATACATACAGATATATCCAGTGAGTAATTTACACTTAATTTTGTAATTTGTGAAGGTTAAAATATTGCTTGTTATGAATTTTTTGCAAAACTACTCGAAGGCTATTTGTGCTAGCCATCCCTAATTTAGTAATGTAAGACTAAGGGAAGGCAACTAGTCATCACCACCCACCGACAACTCTTGGGCTTCCCTTTTACCAATAAATAGTGGGATTGATCTTAACATTCTAATGCCCTCATGGCTGAAAATGTGATCATGTTTGGTGTGACAGGGATTTGAACCCATGACCCTTGGATTATGAGTTGAAAGCTTCGACCACCTGACCATGTTGTTCCAGGTTAAAATATAAAAAAGGTCTTTGTAAAATGTGTCACATACTAAGAAAAGTTAGAAATTCTTTTAAATAGCATGTAGAACTAAGAATTTAAATGCTATTTAAATATTTATTATTATTACTATTATCTAATGTTTTTTATTCTAATTGGTTCAACGTAAAGTAGTTTAATAAATTTTGGATACAAAACACTAAACTTTTGTGTCACATGCAGTAAATGATGCCCTGACCATAACTGTACAAGTAATGACGTTTCTTACAATCAACTAACTGTACATATCAACTATTCTACTGTCTCCTACTTTTGTCATTAACTAGTGATTTGATTACTCTCTCACTAAACAACAACTTACTTCTGTTAGCAACTGGACCACATGGATTGCAGTTTCAGTATGTAAAGTTACTGGACCAGTTTTAATCCTGGATTTACCCTTTGCCAAAGCCATGAAGATTATAAGCTGAAACATAACACAAGATCTATAAAGAATGTGATCTGAAACACTAAATAACACTTAAATCCATGAAGAATATAAGCTGAAACACAGTGGTATAACTTGGTAACACTGTGGTGTTTCATTTATAAGTTCTTTTCTCATCTCTTACAAAGGTTACAGAACATTTAACCAATTAGAGAAACATACTATAGATATCAAGAGGCTAGAACATCATCTTGCTTGCTGAGATATCACTAAATTTGTCAGGCCTACCTTCCCATACCCTTCATATTTAAGTTTGTACAGCACAATAAGTTATCTGGGCCTACCACAGGTAAAACCATTGATACTGTGCTGTCTAATCTCTTCAATAAAATTATTATTGTTGATGAACTTTCTAAATCTGACATAAAATTGATGCTTTAACTCTACTAAAGACTTTTTTAACAATATCCTTTATGTTGCTATGGGTTCCCCACTGGGCCCTAGCTAGCTTACCAACGTTCTTCTCTATCACCACTGACAGAATCATCATGTGAGCTTTAAGCCTTCCCTACAGATGGTATGTTGATTGTTTCCTACCATTGATACCTTTACACTCTAACAGCTAACTCTTGAAATTGGATGTTCTTGTCAACCATGAAGTTATTGATTTCCAACTTCTATTTTTTGTAAAACACATTTACTGGTCACTTCACTCAGTTTAACAGTTTTATATCCGTCCATTTCAAACACAGTCTTGTTTTCTACCTACTGAATGAAGCTTACAAACTTACCTCTTCATATCTAGCCCTTCACAAGGGAAATACTTTCACAGATAACACTATCTTTCAAAACAGCTACCCTAAGCATTTCTTATAGAAAATAACTTCCACATTCTTAACTAACGTATTTATCATATCACCCAAACTTCCTTTATACACCATGTATTAGAAGACAGTTCCCTTTTCTCACAACAGTTGAAAAAGTTGTGTAACTGCTACTAGCCCCAAACTGACTTGAGTTATTATTAAACCCAAGTTTAGACTAAAATGTTTTTTGCCAACAGCCCATTTTTCATATCTTGTCTACTTACACATATACAAACGTTATAAGGACTCCTATGTTGGTGAAACCATAAGACATCTTAAAATACAAGAATGTTAAGATACGCATGTCTATAAAAACCTAGAAGTTACAAACTTTAACTCCTCTATCCATCAGTATAATACAGAAACAGAAAAATGTGATTTCTCTCTTGAACTTTATTTCAACAGCCAAGCATGATACTGAACTTCTTATAAAATAAACATTATTTATACATAAATAATACACAACTTTCACTTCATTTAGCCCTATTTTAACTGTTTCAGTTTTTGAGCCACATTTTTTATTTTGTCGTGTTATAATTTATATATTCAAACTATTTATTTCTTATGTATATCATATTCCTGTTGTAATTACAAATATTGTTTGTTTGTCCTCTATATCTAGATTACAGCTGATGGAATTTTAATGATTTTGAAACATTTAATATTAAATGTTTCCTATTATCATATTTCTGTCGTGCTGTATTATTAAGTTATGTTTTATGAAACATTAGATTCCTGAACAAAATCAGTTTTAAACTGTTCCAAACCTCAGACTGTCAAGGATGATTCTGCAATAAATATTGAAAATAAATAGAGAGCACATAAGACTTTAAAAAAACAAAACTTAACACTAAGTTAAGAGGTTATGCAAACGAAACATGAAAGCTGAGTGAAGAGTTTTTTTTATTCATAGCTTAAAATTCACACTTCACTCAGAATGACTCAGTAGAGCTTTTGTTCATTCACAGATAAATCTTCAATAAACAAATGCATCTTGTTTCAAAAGCTGATTCTTCTCTACAACATATTGTAATGTTTACTAGACATTTTATGAAGATGCACTTAACACATTGTGTTACAGTGTTTATGTGGAGAGTAAACTGAAGCTTCTACACATGAATAGCTGTAGATTTGTTAGATGTTCCTTTACAAAGTAACCAATTAACACACATACAAAATGTGAACTTTGTGGTTATCTCTTTCTGCTGTACTCACACACTTAACTGTTAAGTACCTGGTCTTGGAGGTGGTGATCTACACACCCTCCACTGGTGATATCATCAAGTAGTTCCTTAGCTGCTACCTCTCCTACTTTCTCTGCCCTTTCTCCTAAACAGATTTATAAACAAACAATAATTTATAGTTATATAATAATTCACAAGAAAATATATTCAAACAACAGCATGCACGTGAATTTAGTAAAGTCTCCCAAAGAGAGTTGAATACATTACATAGAAAGAATTATGGACCCTCACCATGTCATTGTAATCCAAATAACCAGTCACGTTATATCTGAAAACCTCCCATATTGACACTAGTCTTGAAGTAAGAGCTCTATTGAAAGACTTTTTAGTACAGTTGCTGTGTCCAAAGCACATCACTAACCATTCATGGACCATGTAGTGTTTGATTATGAAGATTTTTAGTGTCAGTCTGATGAAGCAAAAATCCATAGACAGCTTAACTTGTACGTCTTTATTTGGAACAGCAGAAATACTCGTATCATTCTCCATCTCCCTGATATATGTGGCAGTTGAAAAGAAAGACCGACTGGAAGCCTTATCTATAGGAACCCATATTCTGTTGCTCTCATTTCCAGACTGAGATCCTTTTTGACTACGTTCATGCTGAGGCCACATTGATAGTTTCAACCTTTATGTGCATTAGAAAACATTTTTCATACTAGGATGGGGTACGATTTGTTGTAGGTCTCTTTCTTAACGGCCCTAGTATCCCAAGTTGATCCATATTTTTGTTTTCCAATACCATTAACTACAATAAATATGATGATCTGAACACATTTTTATGTACATCGGTGAGAACATTTTGTCTCTGGAACAGTTGTTACACACTTCCCAAAAGTAATAAATAGTGGTTAATATTGCACTTTCTTTGAAATACTAAACAACAAAATATAGTTTTCATATTTTCTGTTCCATCATGACCCAGTATCAGCTGTGACTTTCACAATATGCTGATTAATGTATCCAGTCATTTTAATGTTACGTGCAGAATCCATTGAAGGTAGTCTATATCTAACAACTGTTATTATTTAAGTTTAGTTGTTCACTTTCTCACAAGGATGGAATTGTAATAGTTGTCTGACTCTGAAACTAAATTTACTAAAAATGTTTAACCAAACATTATATCAACACAACACTAACTCAAGGTTTATTTTTCATGTTAATATGACTATTCAATTTTCTTCAAATTATTTGTTGAAAAATACTGACAACATATCTCGACCCATGAGGATCACAAAACAGAAATAGTTTTTAAAAGGAAACTTGTGGATGTACATTCAAGGAAAGCAACGACATCTACCAGTGTCTTCTGAAATAATATCTTTACACATCTTCACACACAATAAAAAATCATAAAGGAATTTCACACAACTTTTATTAATTTTCAGTACACCTCAGAAACAAATTAAGTCCGGAAATTTAAAATGTTACTGATAGACACGACCTAGTGCAAGTAATTTCACATCATTAAAATAAGTCCCTTACCTTTCCTTCCAAGAGCCGACCCTCCTAACAGACAGCCCGTTGAGGTCTCGGCCATTATTCTGAAATTCAGATGTCTATATCTTTACAAAGAATTATTATATTACAAGTATATGTAAACAACTTACATATTTATTAACTGGATACTTCTATTAAAAACCTAACTATTACAAAACTAAAATTTACCATGCCATGTACATTAATATTTATGTAAACTTCACCACATATTCACTTCCATTTCCAAATATGGGGTTACTGTTCAACCAATGTACAACCGGTGGGTTACTGTTCAACCAATGCACAACCGGTGGGTTACTCTTCAACTGATGCAAACTTGAACAATTAATATCCTGACTAATAACCAACACAACAACCAAAAAAGATTTGTAATGACATAAAAAATATGTTGGAATTAAGGTTTTTAGCTTTTTTTTTTTTTATATATACAAGAGTAAGTGATACTTTATCCCTAATTAGGGTCCTGATGGTATGGTATAATTAGACTTTTCTATTTAAAAGTGATTATGTTGCCTTTATTAGTCCTATCAATATAATGAAACTGTTAATTTTCAATATGAAACTAATAAACTAACCCTAATTAGGGTCCCGTCAGTACAGAGCAACTTATACAAATAACACTGAACTAAAAACTAATTTCATTAGTCGCAATCCAAGTACATGTAAACAACATGTGACATCTACAGATATTTAAGTTTATTTTATAAACTATTGAACTGAGTTAATAATTAACCACACTGCTCACACTTACACGATCCCACTTCCATTACCAACTGCTACCTCTGATGGTTCTTTTACCCTGTCAATCTTGAAAGGAACACCAGGATAAACTTGTCGGAGAATGCGAGATGCACTATCAGCCATAGCATGAGCTACCTTACTTACAGAAACAAAACAAATTCAAACACAGGTACTTGGTAATAAGATTATTCAAGCACTCTAGTCATTCTAAACAGAACTTGAATAAAACACCCTAAGTTCAAGCCTACAGACTCAGAAGATGTGGAAACCTGATCGTAAGTGACCTGCATTTCTTACATAATAATATATGAATGATGTCAAACACAGCAACCATAAATCACCTTATAAACAAAACAAATGACTCTAAGATTGATTACAAATCACTGCCCTGTTTGACAGACAACTGTTTATGTCTGAAGGACATGTTACAATTACAAAATGCTAAACTTACAGTCTATGTGACAAAAGCCACAAAAATATTGGAAACTATAAGGCTTAAACATTGTTATAAAAATCAAGTTAACTGGAGATGTTTTTAACACATTCCTGTTAATCTGTCCATTTCAGTGGAAATGTTATTCTTATGCATCTGGATTTTAGCTGCTGTATACAAATTACATGAAATGTCTGAAGGAAAAAGAGAATTTATAGTTAAATTAATTTTTATAAGTTTTACTATTACAAACTATATCACTACTGCTGTTACTTGGAGTGTGTTGAACAATCTTGCAACACCTACAATTTAAAATACTTCACTCATCAGCTGCATTTACATACCTTTATTGGGATAACACCAGCAACAAAAGACCTCCCCGAGAAACGAGTGACCTGGCCAGCTGTAGTGATATCCACAGGTCGTAAAAAGGGCATCACAGGAGATGTAGTTACAAGAACTTGACCTCCACCCTTTGGGTAATAACCTCTAAAAACAGAGACAAATGTACTTCACATAAAATGTGCAAAATTATCTCTACTACATTTGTTCTGAGAAAACAGTAAAAATTTCAAATGGTCATATAACATGTGCAATCATATAACATGTACGATCATATTGAAGGAACAGGAAAAAAATTTGTTTTTTAACTGAATTCAAAACACTTTGTTCATAAACCTCAATTTTGGAAACATCTGAAAGTACAAATGACATCAAGAGAACCTTGAGCCTATATCAGAGAATGATCGAGTTTGACCTTAAGCCTACATCAGAGAATGATCCAGTATGACCTTGAGTCCTTATTATAACATGAGATGTTTAAATTCCACATAGCATTACAGTGTGAAGCATTTCAGGCTTAATTGCAAAGAGGTTAAGAATTTTGGTTTGAAACAATTCAGTTTTTAGGAATATTTCCAAAATTCTCAATTAATCTAAGTTAACCCTACTGATGTAGGTCAAAGACCAAGTCACTGCATTTGTAGACTCACACTTTACTGAACTACTAAATTAAGAATGTATGTGATACATCTGGTATCAAACTGTAAATTATAATTCAAAGTTTGGAATTATACATAAGTTACTTTCTTTAAAAAATACAAAAAATCTGAAATAATTATTTTTGTGTCACATGGTATGTTAAATGCAGCATTGGTTAAAAATAGATGCTTGTGATGTCCATATACAAAGTCTATAATTTATTAAGAGTTAGATCCTCAAATTACAGATATTGATAAAACTAGAATACAAGATAAAAACTTCCTATCTGTTAAATTTTTGGAGATATTAATGTTTACTAAATCAGCTAAGATGGCCCCACCCCCTTCTTCCATTTTTGAAAATACATAGTTAAGTACACCCACTTCACCCAATATGTCTAAGCAAATGAAAGAAAGTTCCCTTGATTATTTTATCAGCCTCTGCAAAGTATTTGCATGAGAAATTTATCTTTTCATGACAAATTCCAATCTAAGGTAAGACTTTAGAACTTGAAAAAATCACGTATCTTTAGACCCAAATACAACTTGTTCTTGATTGCGAAAAAACCCAGAATAGCTAGTATGAGTATTAACACTTTTACTGATAAGGAGAAAACATTTAGGCCTTGCAAGATGTCATCAAATTAATCTATGCCCTTGAGACAATAAACTATTACTAATATATTCTATTTACCTGATGTCATAACTTATCAAATACTGAACCTTTATCAGCTCACCAGGGGTCAACATGAACCCTAACAACTTTCTCGATTGTAAATGTCTTTACATAATCCTAGCTATCAAGCAAAAAACCTGGATTAATAATCACACTGTAGTTTTCAAAACAAACATAGTACGTAACCATGATTTCATATTTATCTATGGTCCGTGCAGACCCCATATTACCACTGACCACCACAATATATGCAGTTTACACGACAGAATACAAAAATTTAAACATTTCTTTTATCATACAGACTGTTGTCAAAGATAATTCATCAACACAGTACAGCATAGTTTTATCCATTTACATATAACACTATAGCATGTGTATTTCATCCCTCAACAAGTGTTGATGACTGACATGGATGATTATAATGCCCTGTTCTACAGAGACCTTAACCTCCCATCTTGGTGCTGTAACATTCTTACAAACGTTATTAATATTGTACATTAATTGTAAAGTAATAGTCATTACATTCTAATGAACATTATTAATAATGTACATTAACTGTAAAGTAATAATCATCACATTCTTATGAACATTATTAATATTGTACATTAACTGTAAAGTAATAATCATCACATTCTTATGAACATTATTAATATTGTACATTAACTGTAAAGTAATAATCATTACATTCTAATGAACATTATTAATATTGTACATTAACTGTAAAGTAATCATCACATTCTTACAAACGTTATTAATATTGTACATTAACTGTAAAGTAATAATCATTACATTCTAATGAACATTATTAATATTGTACATTAACTGTAAAGTAATAGTCATTACATTCTAATGAACATTATTAATATTGTACATTAACTGTAAAGTAATAATCATCACATTCTTATGAACATTATTAATATTGTACATTAACTGTAAAGTAATAATCACTACATTCTTATGAACATTATTAATATTGTACATTAACTGTAAAGTAATAATCATCACATTCTTATGAACATTATTAATATTGTACATTAACTGTAAAGTAATAGTCATTACATTCTTATGAACGTTATTAATATTGTACATTAACTGTAAAGTAATAATCATCACATTCTTATGAACATTATTAATATTGTACATTAACTGTAAAGTAATAATCATCACATTCTTATGAACATTATTAATATTGTACATTAACTGTAAAGTAATAATAATTACATTCTAATGAACATTATTAATATTGTACATTAACTGTAAAGTAATAATTACATTCTAATGAACATTATTAATATTGTACATTAACTGTAAAGTAATAATCATTACATTCTAATGAACATTATTAATATTGTACATTAACTGTAAAGTAATAATCATTACATTCTAATGAACATTATTAATATTGTACATTAACTGTAAAGTAATAATCATCACATTCTTATGAACATTATTAATATTGTACATTAACTGTAAAGTAATCATTACATTCTTATGAACATTATTAATATTGTACATTAACTGTAAAGTAATAATCATCACATTCTTATGAACATTATTAATATTGTACATTAACTGTAAAGTAATAATCATCACATTCTTATGAACATTATTAATATTGTACATTAACTGTAAAGTAATAATAATTACATTCTAATGAACATTATTAATATTGTACATTAACTGTAAAGTAATAATTACATTCTAATGAACATTATTAATATTGTACATTAACTGTAAAGTAATCATTACATTCTTATGAACATTATTAATATTGTACATTAACTGTAAAGTAATAATCATCACATTCTTATGAACATTATTAATATTGTACATTAACTGTAAAGTAATAATAATTACATTCTAATGAACATTATTAATATTGTACATTAACTGTAAAGTAATAATTACATTCTAATGAACATTATTAATATTGTACATTAACTGTAAAGTAATAATCATTACATTCTAATGAACATTATTAATATTGTACATTAACTGTAAAGTAATAATCATTACATTCTAATGAACATTATTAATATTGTACATTAACTGTAAAGTAATAATCATCACATTCTTATGAACATTATTAATATTGTACATTAACTGTAAAGTAATCATTACATTCTTATGAACATCATTAATATTGTACATTAACTGTAAAGTAATCATTACATTCTTATGATCATTAATATTGTACATTAACTGTAAAGTAATAGTCATTACATTCTTATGAACATTATTAATATTGTACATTAACTGTAAAGTAATAATCACTACATTCTTATGAATGTCATTAATATTGTACATTAACTGTAAAGTAATAGTCATTACATTCTTATGAACATTATTAATATTGTACATTAACTGTAAAGTAATAATCACTACATTCTTATGAACATTATTAATATTGTACATTAACTGTAAAGTAATAATCACTACATTCTTATTAACATTATTAATATTGTACATTAACTATAAAGTAATAATCACTACATTCTTATGAACATTATTAATATTGTACATTAACTGTAAAGTAATAATCATTACATTCTTATGAACATTCATGAATGTAATTTATTTATTGTATTCTTTCCTATCGCTTTAGTTTTTCTGAATACAATATGGCAACTTTTCACTTACCTTCTCACAATATTACAGTCAAATTTCACACCAAACTTCTCCAAAATAGGTTTAAAGACCTAAAACAAACAATATATTGAAAATGTACTAAAAAATAAAATAAAACGACAGTTTTCAAAATCAGTAATAAATATGGATATTTTAAAACTCATACATCATGTAATTCCAGATGTGGCATTACATTTGTGCAGAGAGATAATACTGATATTAACCTGAAATTCTTTTTGAGCTAATGTTGAACATTTTGGTTTAATATTAAACCACTATTAAACAGTATCTAATACAAAATAAGTGTTAAAAGAAATACAACCATAACAAGATCGAGCATGTTTCATTTATAGCACCAATAAGAATATTACAACAAATATTAATTCATTAGGTACCGAAAACAGTCACCCAGACCACATATCTTGTTTAACTTGTGGCACAATGGTGGGTAAAACAAAATAACTTATTTGCAGTTTTGTTTTGGCTAAACAACACACAACTGTGTCTTGATCTTTTAACATTAACAGTGATACCACATAATATATCTAATGGTACAGGGTAACTTTGGTGACATGCATGTAGTATCCTGTAAACAGCACAGTGTAACATTCTATTAATGCTAAAGTTACCAATTCAACCTCAAAGACAGAATAAAGACCTTAAGTCAACAAAACAACCTCAGACAGGCCACTCACATCATGAAATTACTAAATGACCTCATAGACAGGCTGATGACCTTATAATAAAGTTTATTTCGTGTATGGAAACTATTAACACTTTCTCTAGCAAAACATGCAACACCAAGTGTATTACATGAAAAACCATACAGTGTAAAACAAGTAACCCTCAACGTGTTGGGCAAATCCAAATTACTCACACAGAACGGTTTAGCAGCCACAAACACTTCCTTAACAGCAGAGGATGAACACGATCCTTCCAGCATGACATGGCTCAATCTACAAGAGATTGATAGTGTGTGTGTGTGTTTTCTTATAGCAAAGCCACATGAGGCTATCTGCTGAGCCCACCTAGGGGAATCGAACCCCTGCTTTTAGTGTTGTAAATCTGGAGACATACCACTGTACTAGTGAGGGGCAAAGATTGATAGACAGAAGAAATTTACTAGGTTGAAATTCTCAGTGCAGTTAACCCTCACAGCACAATGAGAGCCTTGAATTAGTATCTCGTGTGTCAGTTAAACACAAGTCTTATTTTTTCACATTTCAATGGTTACCTTTGAATATTCTCTAAATGCTGTTAACCCTTATGAAACAATAAAATTTTTAATTTTCATGTTTTAATGGCTACCCTTGAATATCCTACTTACTTTTAAACTTTGTTGTTGTACAAAGAATTGTTTTTTGTGGTTTAACTACAGATGGTGTGCATAGACAATAAAATATAATAAATGATAAGATGCAACTTTTAATACAAAAAACAGCACCCATAAAAAAGTGGTTAGGTTGTGACCTGTCTGACACTTCCATGGCCATGACTTGACTGACATTACTATCATATGAGGTAGCACATATCTAATACCTAACATATTACTTTTATCTATTATTTTGAATTTTTAACAAAGAGAGAAAATACAGACAATAGTAGCCACCACCAATGCTTTAGCTTCTCTCATGTGACAGAACATAGGGACTTGATTATTACACTTATCACACACTCACTCTTAAACTGTACACTATTTTAGTTGTTTTTCAACAATAAACCATAAGCTCAGTCCAGCTCCCTAAAAAATAAGCCAAGTTATTACAAGTGTTTCTTAACTTATAAAAACAGTGAAACTTACAATTCATACTCAGATCCAGAGTGAAATTCTTAAAAAACTTCCACAAATATCCAAATTAATTTTTACAGAAAGTTAAGTTCATTTTTTAATCTACACACTTTACACTTTCTTATATTGTCTCCACTTGACCAGCACACTGCTCGTTTGACATTTCCACAAGATTTACCTACCATAAGTGTGTAGTCTATCTGAGGAGCCATCTCAGCATTTGTTCCACCATGTAGGGAAAGTCGACTCGATCCCTTTCCGAACAAAAGACATGGAAAGGCCACTTGAAATAGCAGCATCACACTCCTAAACATATTGGAAAGAAATACGTGAAAGTGTAAGTTTTATTACCAAGCACACAAATCAAGACCTTCACACACACTCACCATTAGGTAATGGTCGAATGGGGGAGCACTGCTAACATCAGTACCTCCTATGATTGTAACAGTTGAGGCCTCAACACTGAACACCAAACAAGGTAAAGCTATCTGCAATACCAGGGAGATACTCCTGAAAGAAGTCACAACAGGCATCTCATTTCACTTTTACACAGCATGAAGATGCTTCAGGGAGCTTCAAAACAGCATATTTAGAGCTCTATGAAGTAATACGAAGTCTGTTAGTCTTAGAAAGTGACAACTACCATGGTACATGACATGCATGTTTAATATTAACCTTTACTCTTATAATTTGTAAAATTAAACAATGTTTAACTCATGTTTAACATGAATCTGTGACAATCTTAATTTAATATAACTTATCAACCATAATGTCAAAACAAATTTGTACCCTGCTGTGCCTGTATTGGCTACAAACTCTCCCGACTTCGCCGGTCTGGGGTAAAATGATATATCTGTTGACCCGATTTCACCTCCCTTGAGCTGTCCTCCACAAAGATCACGAACAAGTTGTAATCCTGTCAAATGTTGAGGTCTATTGGAATAATTTATTACTTCACATTAATTCCAATCAATAAACAACTAATCAATAATGTTTATAATCTAAATATTACAATTAAAATGTGAATTTTATACACTAAAGTAAGTACAAGAACATAGTAAGACTTCTCACTCAGTTACATAGTGCTACCAGAACTGAAGGTACTTTGTTAAATAATTTATCAGCAAAGTATTAACAAACCACTTTGACAGAAAGTGTTCAATTCTTGGAATGTTCCATAAATGCACACATAACTACCATCACTGATCATAAGTCAGAAATATCTTAATCACTTTTATCTGTATTCTACATAACTATTAGTTTTATTTGTATTCTACATAACTACTAGCCAGACCATGTGCTAAAACCTTATAATCAATGTTCTTTACAAACACCCATTCCAAGTTCTGCAGCTCAATATTTAAGAGTTAAGTAAGTATGCATTAAATACTTTAGTTGACTCTACAGAAATAAACAGTATTGTAACAAATATGTTATGATGGTAAACTATATGAATATATTCTGTGATGACAAGAAAACCCACTTGAAGAGAAAATTATATATTTAAAAATGGCTGATATGGGTAGAGAAGCCACTGATAGAGGAGCAAAGAATGTTTCGAACTTCTTCGGTCATCATCAGGTTTTAGACTTAATACAAGTTAAATGAAGACAAAAGACATAATCCACTTTCAGCAGAGATTTTCTCAAATTCCCAGACATAACGTTGAATATTAAGAGAGTAGAAATAATTACCTCAGGCCAGGGTTACTGCGGCCTGCTCTTATGTTGGTAACACGTATTGGCTTTTGAAGTAATGCACTAAATGCCATTGTCATTCTCAAAATTTGTCCACCCTAAGAAATAAAAATGCCTAAATTGAGAAACATTTATGCTGCTATGAAAACATTTTCAATAAAACTAGCTTTCAACCTGAGAAGTTCAATCTGTTTGTTATGTGTAAACTTTCTCCTGACCCACGTAAGTTTCTGAAACATTACAGATCTTTAATTACAGAGCAAAGCTCGATGTTTCTTCTACATTCCTGCAGCACACTATCTTCCACTTATATCAACTTAAAGTTGTATAAATTAAACAATAATTTTCAACTATAAGAAATGAACGAAGATCCCCAAGTAATACTCTAGCAACAAAACACTGTCCTCATGGCATGAGTGACTTACCTTTCACTGTCCTCACGGCATGAGTGACTTACCTTTCACTGTCCTAAGTTCATTTACGTTATTTGTCATCGACTGAGTTCCCGTCGACATTAACATCTAATTAATGAAATGTGTGCTCAAAACATGGATAACCTAAATGCAATGACATCCACTAAAGGTCATTTGCCAAATACAACTGACCAACTGATCCAGGTCATCCTGTGTTAACTCAACATACTTAATACAACACAAGGGACCCTGTACAACTGAACAATAGATCCAGGTCATCCTGTGTTAACTCAACATACTCAATACAACACAAGGGACCCTGTACAACTGAACAATAGTTCCAGGTCATCCTGTGTTAACTCAACATACTCAATACAACACGAGGGACCCTGTACAACTGAACAATAGTTCCAGGTCATCTTGTGTTAACTCAACATACTCAATACAACACAAGGGACCCTGTACAACTGAACAATAGTTCCAGGTCATCTTGTGTTAACTCAACATACTTGACACAACACGAGTGTTTAATCATAAATATAGTTAAATAAATACAGTCATCAGTCCAACACTGACCCTTGTGGCACCATCAGAAACAAAGGTCTACATTACCTGGATTCCATCCTTTTCTTCAACCTACAGATGAATTAGGCTTTCTACAACTTCTATGATATAATATTTTATAGCAATTGTTTAGTATGGCACTTTACCAATTACTGTTGAAAATCTATATATAGCAAACCAATAGCCTCTCTTTCATCCAGATAACTGACCCTCAATAAAAATAATGGAAACACTTCTCTGTAGTCCATCCACACTATCATGTTTCACAAAATAATTTTGTAAAGCTTCCTTTATTAAACTCTCTACAAGTTTATCCACCATAGAAATACGATTATCTAGTCTATAATTTTCTGTAAGTTCCTTACCTCCTTGAAAACATTAGTAACTGTCAGATCTTCTTTAATACTGTTGGTTAACCTTACTTTTAAAACCCCCAACTTGCTTCAATAACTTGTTTACTTTTAACACACTTTAGAAAAATGTTTTCCATTACTTTCCTATTAATATCATTTTGAAATCAAAACCAACTTGTCAAACTAGTAGGATTAATTATTTCACCCTGACATTCTGTGATGAGGGAACATCTAGAATGAACATGCAAAAATGTTAAATAATAAAAAGCAAGACAAGCAGTTTATTTTTAGTCTCTCTTTATTATTCATTACATAAAGAATTAAAATTATCTTAAGCATAATGTTAAAAGCTGGTTAATGTTGTCCTAGGACTTTCATCTAAACAAGCCCCTAAAGAAATATATACAATTAAATTACTTATATAAGCATTTCTATAAGAAATGATACATACTCTTGGTCATAACTTATGAAATAGCAAGTTCTTTTAATGTTTCTATACCATATAATAAAATTAATCAATTAAAACTTAACACTGGATGATTTAATATCTAAATGAGAAATGTTCACTATTCTTTATAACCATATTACTAATGACATACCACACCCACATGTAATGACATTTATTCCCAGTACTCTAATAAAACCCACTTATAACGTAATAATCTATTCAAACTTCACGAGTTACTCACTTTCATAATGAAACTTCTATCATACTACCTTTAGAAAATTACGAGTGTAATTCTTGTACCATTAAAATTATTAGACAATATATGTATTACAAGTTGCAGTGTCAACTAGTAATAGCAAACACAACTTGCAACTATTTGTACTTAGTTATAGAACTAGAATTAACAACTACTGGGATACGACTACCAGTACTTATAATCGTAGAATCCAAATTCGTTTTTAGTTAATCACAAATCTATATACAATGGGCTATTATCAGAAAGGGTATCGAAACCCAGTTTCTAGCGTTATAACAAATGCAAGTCCTCAGACTTGTCGCTATGTCACTGAAATAGAAGACAATATTATGATATAACTGCAACTATGCACTTAGTAACTTATAAACTTTTAGAACTAAAAACTGCTGAAGATACTCTTCAGTCATGAACCTACTCCTTCCATAACACCGCCATCAATAGTAATGATTTCTGATGCTGGTGTTTCCATTGCGGTAAACTTTGGTACTTAATATTCCTTTACTTATCCAATAAAAACCACTAGCCTTCTAATTTTACCCAGCATTAACCAGCAATATTTACGGTATAACGTTATAAGCTGTGAAAGAAAGCGACCTCTGCTAGAAGAAGAAATAACTGTCAAGATTTGAATATTTGAAGTCATAACTATTATCAAGATATTATTGAGCTAAAATAAATTCATCTCATTGAAATATCTTCCTGTATTTACATTTTACATTGTTATCAGTTTACTTCTTCCAAATCATCACAGTACACTATTGATACGTTTAAAGACTTACAAAGCTGATAATTTCGTGTTTGATTACTTATGATTAACAGAACACCGATAGTTTATTGTACAGCTGTGACTATAACAAACGAAGTATTTTCTTAAAGTAAGGAAAAACTGTACTTAACAAGCAAAATATAAGCAAGTAATTTTAAGTCTGGCTTGCTTAAAAATGTCTTTAAAGATTTTAATTTTGATTTGGTATCAATAACATGTTGAAGTTGTGTGTTAGATTATAAAACTCACTTCAATATTAAATTTCCAGCAAACCTTTTGGAATAATCGAGACGATTTTTAGAATATTTTAAATAAATAAACATCTTTTAATTGATTTATTACCCCTAAACCCCTCATGACAAATATATCTACATTAATAAAGTAGATTACACATTTTCAATATGTGATTTTTTTAAAATTTATCTTCAGTAAAATATTGAGTATGGTTTGTATCTGGCACTGATGTTGTCACATGTTACTAAAGTTGCAGAATTTTAGTTCAAGTAATTCTGAAATTTACTACTTTTTTATGAACAATATCTCCAAGACACAGCCACAGATCTGTCTCTCCATTCATGACCAATTTATTGTCATTTGCCTCTTTATTTTACCTGAAAGCTCCTTGGTGAATCTATCTATGAAGTTGTCCTTGCAACCTACTGAAGTCACCAAAAGGTAGACTTTAAAGTGCAAATAATTTGCATAAGCTGCCAGACTCAAACATTTTGAGCCTAGAACTCCAGTCGATTGATCGCTCTCAGTTTTATAGTAAGTAAAACCATCTTTGAAAGTTGACCCTGGCTGTACTCAAACTTTTAGTTGTGTCTCATTTAAGTGTTTGATAGATACAAGCCTAAGAACAGGCACTGGACTGCCTACTCCTGAGATCAACTATTACAAATAGTTACATATTTTAAACAATTTAAAAATTATTTAGGTCTTTTTTTGGCTCACCTTTGAATAATGAGGAAAATAT
The DNA here is from genome assembly GCA_011833715.1 of Carcinoscorpius rotundicauda. Classification (NCBI taxonomy): domain Eukaryota; kingdom Metazoa; phylum Arthropoda; class Merostomata; order Xiphosura; family Limulidae; genus Carcinoscorpius; species Carcinoscorpius rotundicauda. The sequence goes on from CM022392.1 coordinate 172,650,788, forward strand.
GGTTTGCCTTACTTAAAGGGACAGTGGTTGCGATCAGAGCCTTTCTAATAAAGGTTCTCAGGTTATATATAACTGCAAAACGTCAAATATTGTTAATACAATGCAACATGCATATTCGGAGACTCCAGCCCTCTGATGAGTAGTTGGTTCCTTATCCAAAAGAGTAAAGTTACTAGCTGCTCCTTGTAGTTCATTAATCAGCTGTGCTTAACACTTCACTTGTTAGTGCTCTTTATTTCACCTACCAAAGAAACAGCTCTGACTGGTGGGATTTGTCCACAAATGGTACTTTCAGTCCTTCTTAGTCAGTCTGGAATATCCTTAACCAAAGTTTATAATGTGTTATTCTACTTGTAACCGTGTGAGTGTCAGAAACACACTAATTCATATGGCTTCACGCTCATCAACTATCATTCAACATTAGTGACCTGCAGTTGTCCATACTTTCCTTCAACTGAGATCAATTTCGAGGTAAAATATTAGATCTGTCATACTCTGTGCACCAGACATCAGACGAATGTTTTGTGTTTGCAGCTATAAAAACATCATATTCGTATACCGTTGTAGTATTAATTAAGTCCAACAATGGTTTCATTTTTGTTAAGCACAAAGCTGCACAACAAACTATCTGAATTCTGCCAATCCTTGATATAAAACCCCTTTTTTTAGCATAATACATCCTTAGAATTACTGTTGAGCAAATGAGGAAGACGATGGGTACCTCATCATTTATTTCACTAATACGATTATTCAAGAGTTTATATAAGTCTAGTACACATTAATAATTGACAATAACAAAACAACAAATGATGAAAGGGACGGAGTAAGTGCCATCTGCCTACCATGGCCAAGGATGAAAAATTACAAAAGAGACTTAGTGACAGTTTAAGGCAATATTTTATTTTTATTAGAATTGTTCAATGAACATCAAAATCTGCAAATGTAAGCTATACTTCTAATGTTTTAATTTAGATATTAGATAGAGAGCATGTGACACCAAAATAGGGCTAAAATATCTTCAATGCTTTGAATGTGACATTAACAATCTAGTAAATTAGAGGACATCTAAAGATGAAAGTATATTTTTAATAAGAGAATAAATGAAGTATTAAATCTGTGTGTTTTGTTTTCTATTTGTGAAATGTTTGTCATTCAGTGAAGTGTTTGAATAAGTTTTAGTTACTTGATCATATTACAACAATCCACAATTGTAAATTTAGGGCTACATGTTACAAGGGTTTACAAGTGTAAATTTAGGGCTAATTGTTTTCCTGATATTAATTACTTCTTCATAAAACAACGATAAACCTTGCGTTCTTCTGTCAATAGATTGATGCATGATTTAAAAATAGTACTTCGGCAGATGATAGTTTGCTTTTATTTTTCTACTGAAAAACTCATTTTAAAAGTTTTAATTGCCCTAACGGCCAAAAATTCAAGTTATTTTGTTGAGAACAAAGCCGCTATGTGGCGTTAATATAGCTGTTATTATTTTTAATTTGGATGTTCTGTACTGTCAGTTACGAAACATTACCAACTTACGTAGAAACTAGTATAAATGCAGTAAGTAAAATCAATTTGTCGGAAAACAGAACTTCTGATTTGTGTTTTTAACTAGTAACACCTAACTTAATCAATGCCAACTTTGCGGGAAAAAGTGGCAGAATTCTTAAAACAAGTATCTTCTGCAGGAAGTGAAAGTGAAAATAGAACAGATGAAAACGCAAGTTGTACCTTGCCTACTTCGGGTTGTTTTATTCAAAAGTATTTGAATGGGTAAGTATGATTTTCTAAATGCCAAGTATCAACATGATTAATTGTAAATATTTGAATAATAACTTAAAATTTGATATGATGATTCCATATAGCATATGTGTAAATAACACCGTATAATGACATAAACAGACTGGAGTACTCGTCCTTTCCAAGACGGAAGTTAAAGTTCATGACTAATAGCAGGTTATCTTAGGACATGAAAAGATTCCTTTATATATTATAGTCAAAAATGAAAAGTGCCCATAAAAACCGCAAAACACAAATGTGAAACTGCAGCTTTGCATGCATCTCTGCAAAGACCCAACAAACCCTAATGTGAAACTTGGTGAAGATACATCAACAGGGGAGCAAAGTCATTGTTTAAAACGTTAAAACACAAAATTAAAAACTGAAAATTTGTATGTATCTCTCCATAAACCATCAAACATCCATACCAGTTTTGGTGAAGATCCATCCACACTCTGCAAAGTTGATACAGGGACAGAGAACAAACAGTATTATATTTATATGATTACTATTACCAAGTTAACTAGAACTTTATTATCATTATGTATCCTAAACACAACAGTAATACAATAACTAGGACTGATATAAGTCAAGAAATCTTGAATTCTTCTAAACTAGTGCCATACTAAAAATATAAATAGTGCTACTGCTTGCATATTTATTTTATGGCACACTTACAACAAATGTCAATGTAAAAAAATATATATGCAAGCAAATTAGTGGTTAGACTGAATAATTATAATGTCAAAACCTGTATTTTGAATGGGTACAGCATAACTAGTTCATTGTGTGTCTTTGAACTTAACTACCAACAAAACAACTGAAATGGTACAATTTTGTATTACAACAAGTAGAAATAATTACATATTCAGGATAATCAGTGACACTGTCTGGTTCACTTGAGGACTAAAACACTGCTCTATCAAATGCCCTCATTTAACACAAGTAACCTAAAGTAATGGATTGGAAAACATCAGTTCAGGTTTCATTAAAAACACAATCATAAATACACTTAAATCAAGGAACAAGTTATTTTAATATATATTAAAAAATAAATTATTTGTCTCATAAATATATTTTAGTGGGTTTTTTTCAGAAACAGGTTCTAGGAAGGATATTTTATCTTGATCACACATTCTAATATTTGTGTGTAAATTAAATGCACTTCTAACTTTTATATACCTGAAATTTTAGCCAACTGTTTAGCATGAAGATTTGGTAGTTTCATGGTGAGATACATTACAAATGTTTAATGTTGTGTTTTGTGCTTTACCTCCTTCTTGGTTCTTCACCAAATTTGGCATGGAGGTTTGGATGGTTCCATGGGAAGACATATGAATTTTCTGTTTTGCATTTTTACAGTTTTTATGGTGTATTTTACCACTACTTCACCTCTTGTTGTTGAATCTTTACCAAATTTGGTGAAGTTCTCTCTGATGGGAAATGTAGGCAAAAAAGGAAAATTGCAACCCCTTTTCCAAATCTGCATGTACACAGGATAAAAATTTCATGATATTTGGGGTTGCACATTGCATAACAAAGTTTTTCAGGTATCATGTAAGCAAGAGTGCCATTATAGTGTAACCTTTTATACAGTGAAGACATGAATATGTGGGTAAGAAAGTTGATTATTCAAGCTAATAAAACTAAAGCTTAAACCAAAATAAAAGTTTTCATTTGATGAAATTAAAAACTTAAGTTTAGGAATTCTGTCATTGGCTTAACATTTATGAACTTTTTAACACTGAGCACTATATGTATGTTTCCTGTACAAGTTCCAGTTAATGTTATTTTCTGAAACAGCAACATTGTCCATTACAAGTATATGTCTGAAAGATGATGTGTGTTACACAAATGGGATTACTTCTTTTATCCAAGATTTTACTTCAAGCAGTAAAATATTTACTACACATGATGTGAAGGTGATAGTAGAAAGATGAATATCAGAGACCATTAAAGGTGTTCATGTTTATTTACAGATAAGTACTTGTCCTAACTTATTGTAGTTAATGGGTTTCAAAAACTGAGTTCACCTTTAGTTGAAAAACTTGAAGATTTAACTAATTTTTCTTTATGGTTTTTGATGAGCTACAGTAATTCCAGGTTTATGTCTAGTGACTTCTAGCCTATTTATACATGAATGTTGTTTTAAGGATTGTTACCCATGAAATATGTCAGTTTGAAATATTTGAGAGAAGTTCATAACTAAATGTTATTCTGGAAAACAGTTTTTATCCCATGGATCCCATACCCAGCTTGGCTAATATCCATAGCCAAGTTAAATTAACCTTTCTCGATCCAGCTAACTAGAGTCAAAAGAAATAACATGTTATCCATTTGAGCTTTCTGCAATGAGCAGTAAACATTATATGGTGACTGATGTCCACTGTTAGTTGTGGGCATTTAGCAGTGATAGTGACATGGAAGTTATTTTCATACATGCATAGAATGGATGTTTTAAATTTTTATATAAAACCTGGGACATCTACCTAGCTGATGTATAGTTCACTAACTGAAACACAGTATACAGTTGTTTATTCTGTGTTACAGTGATGTAGATGTTATTCTGTTATCCATTTACTAATTCTTAAAGTTATGAAACATTTAACACACTCATGTTTTATTATAACAGCAGTTATAAAGTGCTTAAGGATGTAACCTCCCTTGTAGTTTTTGTATCCGTACAAAACGTGTTCTTACATCAAGAAGTCTTGTGGTGTTACAGGTTTGTTCTCTAGAATTAGCATATACATTATAGACTTATCGACAACTAACAGATTAAAAATAAAACATGAATATTTACAGTCCTGTTACAGAAATTATTTTTAGACAGGCTTTGAAAATGACTAAATAAACTCAGTTATGTGAAATAAGATTACAAAGTTTTTTTGCATTTGATGTGCAGGTAATAATACAGAATATCTTTATTAGAAACAACCAGTAGTTTTGTATCATATTGTAGTACAGCTTTAACATTTACAAGTTTTGTGTGAGTGGAGTACATACATACATCTGTACAGGTAATAATACAGTACATCTTTATTAGAAACAACCAGTAGTTTTGTATCATATTGTAGTACAGCTTTAACATTTACAAGTTTTGTGTGAGTGGAGTACATACATACATCTGTACAGGTAATAATACAGTACATCTTTATTAGAAACAACCAGTAGTTTTGTATCATATTGTAGTACAGCTTTAACATTTACAAGTTTTGTGTGAGTGGAGTACATACATACATCTGTACAGGTAATACTACATCTTTATTTAGAAACAACCAGTAGTTTTGTATCATATTGTAGTACAGCTTTAAAATTTACAAGTTTTGTGTGAGTGGAGTACATACATACATCTGTACAGGTAATAATACAGTACATCTTTATTAGAAACAACCAGTAGTTTTGTATCATATTGTAGTACAGCTTTAAAATTTACAAGTTTTGTGTGAGTGGAGTACATACATACATCTGTACAGGTAATAATACAGTACATCTTTATTAGAAACAACCAGTAGTTTTGTATCATGTTGTAGTACAGCTTTAACATTTTTTACAAGTTTTGGTAAACATTTGTGAATTTAGTTTCAGCTATTAAACTTTATTATTTTAATTAGTTTCTAATACCACTTCAGCTAAAGTAAATTGAAAATTATTTTTCTGTTAATATTCTATTCAGGGAGTTTTCGAGGCCTCAACCAGAGATTTTCTTTGGTAAGTCATGTTATGATCTACCAGTAGAAGAAATCAGTAGACTTTCAGATGTAGATGTGGCAGCATTCACTGGTCCTTTTGGTGGTCTAACAAAGGTGAACAGAGCCCACAGATCTTTCAGTTTGTCAGAACCTGATGTGGATTTCATAGACAGAGAAAATGTTGATGGTGTTAAGGAGTTGGCTTCATCCACTGATAAGTTGCACATAGCAACAAATGGTCTGCTTAAAGAAGGTGACAATCTTCAACTGGAATATTTAATATTGACTGAACAATTTGTAGAATTAATTAATCCTTTATGAAACAGTTAAAAATGAACTCGTAATATGAAAAATTGTGTTTTAATAGATATTACAGAGAGAGTTGTTTTTGAAGCTTTGTGTTAAACGAACATATAATTACATAGATCATTTCAATAACATTATTTGGTTAAGCTGAAAAAAACAATTGAATTAATTACAAGTAATATTGACAATGTACAGGATAGTTGGAGTGATTGAAAACAATTTACTAACTATTTGCATTACGTGATTACTTTTTCGAGTTAATTATCCAACTGTATTATTTACTAGATGGTAATACAGAGTATTCGTTCATTGTAACAATCCACTGACATTTTAAGGACTTCATTACTACCTAATTTTGTCTCTTATTCCGTTGATAAGATATTCTAAAATGTATGGCTGAAACAGGGAATATTTTAGATTACATCAACTACATATTATTAACTATATCTCTTGCTGGCAAGGATTTTGACAGAAGTCTCGTCAGGCCTCCTGGGATGTGTGATCTAGGTTGTATTTATATCATTAATTAGATGAACAATTTTTATGGTGCAAAATAAATAAACTCTTCCAAACCTTTGGAACTTGAAAATTTTGTAAGTTGGCTTTTATTTAACTTCACTTGGTGATCAAATATGTTTTATTCAGTGAAAGCTTTGTCATTTGAAATCAGTTTTATATGGAAATAAACAATCGTAAAACAAGTTTTATTATCTTCTCTCTAAAATAAAGGATTACTTAATTTTATATAAAGGTACTTCAATTTCTTCACTTACATATGATAATTTTGGATTGCTGATTTTAATTAATGAAACTTACTATTTTCTCATCAAACACATAGGAGATAGAAAACACTTGGAGGGTAATAACATAGAAGATTCAACTCAGGACCAAGATGAAGGAGAAGATGAAAAGATAATAGCAGGTCTGAAGAACTGGAACAGACCATCTGATGATGCATATGGTGTTGCTACAACACTATACGAGTGCCATCCAGTGACAAGGGAAAATGCAGGTAGTTAAAACCTTATCTGACAGTTATGGCCATTGTTGTTGCAAAATTATATGTTCTTTCAGTTCCAAAAGGCCAGAAAGAGACAATGCAGATTACTCTAAACTGTCTACTAATAGCAGGGCATCATTGCAGTAAAACTATAATGTGTATTTAGATTTCTAAGAAAACAGAAAAAATGTATGATGAGAAGAAAGGATGTTTTATTTTAATGGGCAAAAACATTTCACTGTAAATTTTTTCTAGGTTTTACACTAACATTTTACTGTACCTTTGTTCTAGGTCTTGCACAATAACATTTTACTGTACCTTTGTTCTAGGTCTTGCACAATAACATTTTACTGTACCTTTGTTCTAGGTCTTGCACAATAACATTTTACTGTACCTTTGTTCTCGGTCTTGCACAATAACATTTTACTGTACCTTTGTTCTCGGTCTTGCACAATAACATTTTACCGTACCTTTGTTCTCGGTCTTGCACAATAACATTTTACTGTACCTTTGTTCTAGGTCTTACACAGAAGTTGGTTCTTTGTTTACTCGTAACTCAGTCTACCTGACATCAGCATGCTGGGCTCATTCTACAATATATATATTATGTTTTTAAATATGGTGGTGAGAGATGCAGTGTTCTTTATGTTACTTTGTTACAAGTAATAAACAATCAGGTAGTGCTACTTGAGTTTGTTGTCTGTTCTTATCCAGAAATAAAGTGGCAGAATGAAAATCGTTGTGTTGTCTTTACACAAATAACGTTTTGAATAATTTGGCTTACAGAGTCACTTCTGACAAGTTTTTCTAGTGTATCATTAAGTTGTAATGAACTATATTATCAAATTGTTTTTTCTTTTGTTAATATTCAAGAGGAAGTTTATAAGTTACGAACGTATTCTTTCAGTTAACAGAATCAACGCCCTATGGGCAGTTTGGTCAGAATCTAGGAGACTTGAACAGCATGCTTCTGTGTTACAAAACTGCCTCATACTTGGAAGTGCTTCTTGGTGAGCAGTTTGTGTTTCATGAGTTATTCTCGCTGTATCTTCATAACTTGGTGACCAAGCTGATCTCATGTTTAATCCACTATGGTGAGCAGTTTGATGTGTTTCATGAGTTATTCTCACTGTATCTTCATAACTTGGTGACCAAACTGATCTCATGTTTAATCCACTACTCTGGTGAGCAGTTTGATGTGTTTCATGAGTTATTCTCGCTGTATCTTCATAACTTGGTGACCAAACTGATCTCATTTTTAATCCACTACTAGTTTCTAAGAAATCATCATTCTTCTTGCTTGTTATCTCAGGGTTTTTAGTATTTTTAATGGCTTACTGTTCTAGCTACTTTATCTACAATGGTATTTTTAATAGCTACTTTATCTACAATGGTTTGCCAGCCCCATAAGATATACAGGTCAGTTGATAAGCCTTTTGTATTTCATGATAATATAGCATCATTGTATGATGTTTTTTGTTGCACTGTCACTTTTATTGGTAGAAGATGTAGTCTTTAATTCAGTGATTTTACCACTAGGCAGCAGACCTGGCCTTTGTCCAGCTTCAACGTCCATCTGGCATTTTCCAGTTCTTGTAACATTCAACCACTGACCTTTCCACTCACTGTTGAAACATTTAATACCTTGAATCACCTGTATATTTTTGAGTGGGGTGAAGGGTACACTCCTGACCTGAACATTCCAGTTGGGAAAGTAAATTACCTTTCCTCAAAGCTAAATATCTGCCATGGTTTGGCTTGGTTCCATCACCAGTTGGTCCCTATACTGAGTGGCATAGACCAATTTCTTAATCTTTACCAGTCCCTCTGCCATCTTCTTACACAGGATCCTAGCTGTTTGTCTGTGTGTGTGCTGCTGTCTGAGTTAACATGTATGTTGCCTACAGAGTGTTTCAGATACAGAACTGACAACACTTCCTTTTTCTGGTGTACACTTAAGTGCTCGAGGTGATTGTTACACACACATGCCACTCTCCTATTTGACAAGGGTGTATTAACTCTCACTGAATCCTATACTAGTTAAGTATACATTATTATTTACTTTAAAGGTCTGGCCCATGCACTAAAATCTATCAAGTGGTGATCCAAGGTATTGACCATTTGTCCTGTGTAGTGTTCTCTATCTGAAATATATTCTGAGGTCAGTAAATCACTGTGTTTAGTCCTGCACACTACATAACATATTTCACCACGAATCAGTAAATCACTGTGTTTAGTCCTGCACACTACATAACATATTTAACCACAAATCAGTAAATCACTGTGTTTAGTCCTGCACACTACATAACATATTTAACCACAAATCAGGAAATCACTGTGTTTAGTCCTGCACACTACATAACATATCTCAGAACCAAATCAGAAAATCATTGTGTTTAGTCCTGCACACTACATAACATATTTAACCACAGATAAACTGACAACTATTCTGGTTTAACACAAATTATTAAATCTCTATCTAGCTTTCAGTTTCTCAGTTGTGACTTATAAAAAACACACATAAAGAATCTCTTTAGGAGAATGGAAGTAAGTGGAGAATGTTGTTCACGTGTGGTAGTGAAGTAAATAATGATAGCCTATCTTACTATGTGTTATATTGAAATGTGTAGAACTGTGGAAGAACTTTCATTGTGTATTAAGTTTTATAAAAATGCTTAATATTTTTATTTTTCTTTGTCATAGGTGAACCAATAGCTGATGCTTTTGGAGTGTGCTTGAGAGAAAACAGTGGTATTCTGGTGTTAGCTGATGGTGTGAACTGGGGAGAGAAGTCTTGTCTGGCAGCACGGTGTGCAGTTCATGGGTGCATGAGTTATCTTAACAATGCACTTTATCAAGAAGAAAGAGTGGTGACAACAACCTTGGTAAGGAACTTAACCTGTCGTTATTAATGTTTTCATTTCTCTAATCAAAGATCAGATTGGTTTATCTGAGTGTATTTGTTTTAAATGGTAGTATTGAAAATAAATATGAATTATGAATAGTGTTTGATACTAGTTAGGTTTGTGGTCAATAAAAAAACCCTAATAGTTTTGTGTGGAAAGTCTCGTGTTTTGGCATTATTTTAATATTGTGTTTTCCCTGGATATGGAATATACTTACACTGCAGACTTGATTGATGATTTCCTAAGTTGTGCACGAGGACATTCAGAAAACTAAATTTCATTTTACTGAATGTTACGTTCAGCGAAAAATTAATTTTTGTCAGTGACATAAAAAGATGTGTCTCCAAAACAGGACGTTTTCATTTCTCTGCTGCGGTCGTTTCATGCGGCTCACAACCTGATTCTCCAGGAAGACGGGATGCTAACAACACTTTGTGCTGCTGTCGTTTGTCAGGTGAAAGATTCCAACAAGTTTGTTGTTTGTACGTGTAATGTAGGAGACAGTCTGGCATACGTGTACAGCAGGAAATGTGGAGTACGGGAAATCACTCAAGGTGAGACAATTTGTTGAAGAAACCTTTAAAAAAAAACCAGTAGTTCGTCTTTGTTTAAGTTGCTTATTGTTCATCTGTCAAAAGTAACTTTAGAAACTGTTGCTCTTTAGTAAATACTGTGTAATGTGTAAATGTGTATTGAATACAACAAGTGAATACACAGTGTGGGAGCTGTGAGTCATATGACCATAAGTTGGTCACATGGTTGCACTACGTTACTGCTTCCAGAAAGAACAAACAGAGCTTACTGGGTGATTGAAGATTTATCTTTTCTCATTTCGTTCCTCTCTGAACAATGTTTAACCATATATTATCTTTTCCTTTTGCGAGATTCATTGTTACATGTTAAATACATCAAGATGGTCAGTTAGTACTTTTAATGAGATACAAAATACAAAAATATGAAGTCTTCTAACTGAATACTATTTAACAGTAGATCTTTCTTCATCGGGGTCAAACTAGAATGACTAAATTAAGTAAGTATATTTCAAGTAACATTGTCAACATGCAAGTGTTTCGGTTAACTTTCAGAGAAGTGTGGCAGGTGTGTCTAATATTTTCTGTACTATAGGAGAGAAATAAACTAAGAAAGGTATTGTGAGGTATTAAGGGTTACAAAGGTTTTGTTTCAAAACTTAAGCTGTTCACTTGCTGGGCTGTATATACAGGGTGGTCGCTAGAAAAGTGGAAAATTTGTCAAACAGCTATTTATTTTTACAAAGAATAACTTTTACAAAGTTTTTTTAAAGGCATATGTTATATTACACTCATAGATGCTCAAAATTATTAAAATCATGCATTTTATTCATGATGTAAAGAAATCAAAATAGAAATGAGTAAGCACGCATTTTATTCATGATCTCATCTGACCCTGAAATTTTCCGCTTTTCTAGCGACCACCCTGTATTTCCCAGTCACCCCACTCTCTTACACAGTAACTAGAAGGAACTTTTCCCATTGTTACTGCTGTTTACACCATCTTCTGCTGGGTCTAATTTATATTTTCCTGACTGTCATCACTAGATGGAGAGATAGCATCTTCTTGTCTTACTTACACCTTTCTCTGCTAGATCCAGGTTTATCATTTTAATTGTCGTCACTAGATGGAGAGACAGCATCTTCTTGTCTTACTTACACCTTTCTCTGCTAGATCCAGGTTTATCATTTTAATTGTCGTCACTAGATGGAGAGATAGCATCTTGTCTTACTTACACCTTTCTGCTAGATCCAGGTTTATCATTTTAATTGTCGTCACTAGATGGAGAGATAGCATCTTCTTGTCTTACTTGCACCTTTCTCTGCTAGATCCAGGTTTATCATTTTAATTGTCGTCACTAGATGGAGAGATAGCATCTTGTCTTACTTACACCTTTCTCTGCTAGATCCAGGTTTATCATTTTAATTGTCGTCACTAGATGGAGAGATAGCATCTTCTTGTCTTACTTGCACCTTTCTCTGCTAGATCCAGGTTTATCATTTTAATTGTCGTCACTAGATGGAGAGATAGCATCCTCCTGTCTTTTTACACCTTTCTCTGCTAGATCCAGGTTTATCATTTTAATTGTTGTCACTAGATGGAGAGATAGCATCTTCTTGTCTTACTTACACCTTTCTCTGCTAGATCCAGGTTTATCATTTTAATTGTCGTCACTAGATGGAGAGACAGCATCTTCTTGTCTTACTTACACCTTTCTCTGCTAGATCCAGGTTTATCATTTTAATTGTCATCACTAGATAGAGAGATAGCATCTTCTTGTCTTACTTGCACCTTTCTCTGCTAGATCCAGGTTTATCATTTTAATTGTCGTCACTAGATGGAGAGATAGCATCTTCTTGTCTTACTTGCACCTTTCTCTGCTAGATCCAGGTTTATCATTTTAATTGTCGTCACTAGATGGAGAGATAGCATCCTCCTGTCTTTTTACTTCATCATCTACATGCTAGATCCAGGTTTATCATTTTAATTGTCGTCACTAGATGGAGAGATAGCATCCTCCTGTCTTTTTACTTCATCATCATACATTTTAACATTTCTTGATTCACTTTACTACCTTCTAAGTTAAATCTGAGTCAGGCCTATTTATATAGTAGTTAGGGTTGTTTTTGCTATAGTGATGAGGGCACGATCAGCATGCACTTGTACATTCTACTCAAACATGTTGGTTACCTTAGACTGAGTGAATCATAACGAGGGAAGTCATGTAACATTTTATTCTCATGCAGCAGTTTTGGATGACAGTGGGAAATATTTGTCCCAGCTGCAGTGAAACGGTTAAAAAGGATGAGATATTGTTTATTAAATATGTTGAATTTGTACATACGTCAGTGTAACAGTTTAAAGTTATTAAATTTATGTCTTGTGGTTCAGTAGTACATATTAAAGAAATCAGGTTTTTATGCATATGGCGTGCACATCGCAGACACCTGAAGCAAAATACACTGTGTAAGTATTAAACAAGCTGAAAACAAAAGTGAGTACATATTGTAGGTGTATTATATCAGAAATAAAACATGGTGGTTGTGTGTGTGTGTGTGTCTTAACAATATTGTGTTTTTAATAGTAAAAAGAAAAATTTTAAATTATTTTTACAACAATTGTCTGTAAATTTAAAAGGTTAAAACTATGAATCTGTTGTCAGTATCTGTATACAGAATGCTAGTAGTAGTATCAGTACATAATGACTACACAAGAGTTTACTCCCTGGTGTGAAATATGTATTATAAGTAAGATATTAAACCACATTTTAATATTGGATATTTAGGATCTCATGACATTTATGCCATGCGTGACATGAGGGATGCTCTAGGAGCACTGGGTCCCGTGGATGGACAAAACCCAGAACTCGGTAACTTGACTGTTGCCATGACCACAGTCGAGCCAGGTGATATAGTGTTTTTAACAAGTGATGGAATATCGGACAACTTTGACCCTGTTGTGGGGAAATTTGCTCTTCCTAAAACAACAGAAAGAATCCCTTCTGTGGATTGTACTTCAGAAGATGTCCAAAGGCAACGCCTGCTCCACAGAACAAACAGTAATGGAAACGAGAAACCCATCTCAGCAGCAGAGTTTGCTTTGCCAGTGGTCGAAGCTCACCAGCGGCACGAGCTGACGCTGCTTCGTATGGAGGACCTCTTAACTAATGGAGTGAACAAAGGTGACCAACCTTGTGAAACTGCACGCCAGCTTTGTGAACAAATGCTCGATTTTGCCACCAAGTTGACGGTGGCTAAGAGGAGGATTCTGGAGGACCCTGAACTTTACAAGGATAGTGCCGATGCTCTGAATCAACTGGAACAACGAAGACGCCGCAGAAAGGTTGGAGATAAGTTAGCCATGGTTCCTGGAAAGCTTGACCATGCTACAGTAGTTGCTTGTAAGGTTGGAATTCAGCCATCAAAGTATTCTCAAGTCACTGCATCTACAGAGTTGGAACATCTCAGAAAGTATGAATCTAGAGTATAGACGCTTCAGTAATTTATGTTTTGATTTCATTGTCTACAGTTGTGTATGTCGGTTAGTTCATTCAAAATTAGGACCAGAACAGGAAACATTAGTAATATATTATCGAACATGTAGACTTTTACCCAGCATGTTTGGTAACTTTCAAAGCTTTATATTAATATTTTACTTTATATTTGTAATATTAGGGAGATTTAATTGTGGATTTTTTCTACGTTTTGTATCTATGCAATGTTGCTTTTATATAATTTTCTAGAATACTTCAAGGTAAATATAGTTAAACGTGAAATTCTTCCAGTAAGAAACGTAACCACTTATCACTCTGTGCTTATGCAGATATTAACTAAACAGTTGTTGAGATTAATACATCTAAACACTGTTTACCATAGTTTAAATTAGCAGAATAACAATGACAATAACAAAGGAATTTGTTGCTGTGTTAATCCTCTTAGTAAACTGAATGAAAGGTGAGATTGCAGGTGAAGTGGTTAACTTGTGTGAAATACAAAGTTTTCTAACTGTATCTCAATGTCTTCAAACTTCTAAGTTACTTAGTGAAAGAGTTGTGTTTGTTCTTCAGCTGTTTTCGTTGTGTAAACCATCTAACAAATAATGCTAGTTGTTGAACTTCTGTTTAATAATTATGGATTTATTTATTATAATGAATAATAAAATCTTGTCATGAGATGTTGGTATTAGACCTAGTATGTTTTTAAGTATTAAATTATTTGTTTCTAGTACTTTTAACAATTTTTAAGAATTAGAAGAGTGAACAGTAACAGTATTCCAGTATTTGTTTCATCAGTTGTTGACAGAACAGGTATAATAAAAATACTATTATTACATATTTTTGTAATTATTAAAAATCATTAAGGGACTAGAACAACAATGTGGTTATTTAAAAATATACCAGGTCTTGTACTATCATCTTGTAATATACTACAGTCATGCCTCACCAACTAGTAAAATACGTTAAAGCCATAACAATTATGTAATATTCTTAGAAGTTAAAGTAAGTTTGGAACAATTCATATTCTGTAAATTGTTGGAGCTTTCAATGTAAGGGAGTGAAAAATTATATCTTTAAAGTTAGTTGTTTAAAGAGTGACGTTTGTCAACAGTAAGTTTGTATTGTTATGTATACATCTGATAACATCCAAAGTGTTCTTGTCTACCAGGCTGATTTTTTCCACCAGTTAATCATCTTTGTTTGTGCTAACTTACCTTCCCAGTCTGTTTCACTCTGCATCTAAAGACAGAGGAGTTAGGCCTAATTTGTCTATAATAGAGAGTGAGGTGTTGGATTAACTTAATTTCATGTCCGTTTGAAATTAAATATTTTTTTTTCAAAGATTCGTGAAGATTCCAATCTTGTTTTTTAATCACTTCCCACAACTTCTTCCCTGTGTTATAAATTATTTTTTTAACATAATATTTCTCTTGTAAGAGACAATATAAAATTTCATTGTTTCCATTTTTGAGTTAAGTAAATGTCCATGTGAGGAATATATATGTCACTTGACAGTCTCCCATACTTGTTGTTAGATCCTCCATTATCAACAGAATTTCCATCGTTTATTACATACACATGCATGTACACATCAGTCTTTCAACAAGTTTTTATTATGCTAGAGGTCTTGTGATGGAAATAGAAGAGAACTCTAACCCACAAATTTATACTTCTGTTGTTTCATCTACCCAAACAGAACCTGGCTTTCATTTTTGTTGTTATTCTTTACTAAAATATAACCCAGATTCATTCTTGTACGTATGTTTGTTTAACAAACATTAAATATATGAGGGAGAACAGTACCACTTACCGTTATTTAATGTATGACAGGGAACAGTACCACTTACCGTTATTTAATGTACGACAGGGAACAGTACCACTTACCGTTATTTAATGTACGACAGGGAACAGTACCACTTACCGTTATTTAATGTACGACAGGGAACAGTACCACTTACCGTTATTTAATGTACGACAGGGAACAGTACCACTTACCGTTATTTAATGTACGACAGGGAACAGTACCACTTACCGTTATTTAATGTACGACAGGGAACAGTACCACTTACCGTTATTTAATGTACGACAGGGAACAGTACCACTTACCGTTATTTAATGTACGACAGAGAACAGTACCACATACCGTTATTTGTATTGAAAACAATCATTAACCAATCTTTACATTCTTATTTCTAATATCCAGCTTCACTAACCCATGTTTTATGTGAATTCTGCAGATGTTTTGAATATTGTACAATTCTTGTTTTTGTTTTTCTGAGTTTGGTTGACCTTGTGCTACAAAATTTATGTTAATATTTTGTTTTCAAACAAAAGAATTCCATTTTTTATGAGTAAAGATTTGTCATAAATTGCCTTAGCATTTGTTTTTATAAGCTAATCTCCAGTTTTTCATGGACTTTATGTGTACAGGATAACTAGAAATGGTCATAGCTCAATCTCACTGTTTGTTTTTATAAGCTAATCTCCAGTTTTTCATGGACTTTATGAGTACAGGATAACTAGAAATGGTCATAGCTCAATCTCACTGTTTGTTTTTATAAGCTAATTAACATAATTTATATATATATATATGTTAGGTTTCTTTTGAAAGACTCATTTTCTGTGTAAGTCAGTCAAGTGTAAGTTATTATTTTTCCAGACTTTCACATTCCTAGTGTATCTGTTTGACTTAATTAGATGTTTTTCATGTTTTGTTTACACTTGTTTTCTGCACACCTAAAATAACACTTAGTCTTATTAAGTTGAAATTAAATATAGTTGACATATCTGAAACTGTACAGTGTATCCATAAGCTTGTATTGAAAGGAAAGCATATATACATGGATGGCATTTAAGTGAGGTTTGAAGTACAAACACAGCAGTGTTGAAATTGGTTCCAATTAATAAATTTTGTTGCATTAAATTCAGTTCAAACTTTCTAACACCCACTTTTAGTATTTTATTAATTCAAAGGTAGTTAATCTCTAATGAAGTCAGTTTTTTTTATTTGAAAAGTTTTTCTATTCTTACTAATCTGGTACTGATGTGAACTTATTTTGAAACAACTGGTGTAAACATCTGAAATGTTCTCTGTAAACATCTGAAATGTTCTGTAAACATCTGAAATGTTCTGTAAACATCTGAAATGTTCTGTAAACATCTGAAATGTTCTCTCTTCTAACATTTCAAACATTTTCTAAAATAAACATGAAACCATCTTTTTAAGGTTAAAGTAAATAATGTTAACATCCTATGGTTGTTTTGTTTCTGTACTGAAAGTTGTCTCAGTAAAATAGGAATGTTTCAATAAGACAACAAGATATTCTGTATTGAAAGTTGTCTCAGTAAAATAGGAATGTTTCAATAAGACAACAAGATATTCTGTATTGAAAGTTGTCTCAGTAAAATAGGAATGTTTCAATAAGACAACAAGATATTCTGTATTGAAAGTTGTCTCAGTAAAATGAATGTTTCAATAAGACAACAAGATATTCTGTATTGAAAGTTGTCTCAGTAAAATAGGAATGTTTCAATAAGACAACAAGATATTCTGTATTGAAAGTTGTCTCAGTAAAATAGGAATGTTTCAATAAGACAACAAGATATTCTGTATTGAAAGTTGTCTCAGTAAAATAGGAATGTTTCAATAAGACAACAAGATATTCTGTATTGAAAGTTGTCTCAGTAAAATAGGAATGTTTCAATAAGACAACAAGATATTCTGTATTGAAAGTTGTCTCAGTAAAATAGGAATGTTTCAATAAGACAACATATTCTGTATTGAAAGTTGTCTCAGTAAAATAGGAATGTTTCAATAAGACAACAAGATATTCTGTACTGAAAGTTGTCTCAGTAAAATAGGAATGTTTCAATAAGACAACAAGATATTCTGTATTGAAAATTGTTTTCGGTAAGTTCTCGTGATTTCCTCCATGTTCATAAAGGAACTACATTCAAAAACCTTTTGAAAACTACACAGAATTGGGATTTAATCAAATATTCGTTCCTGTGTTTTCCATGATGATAACACTGTAAGAAGGCTGCTTTGTGCTGTAAGAAACAAAAATTTCTATAATTAACTCAGTTACTTTACTGAAACTTAATTTATTATTAAATTTGTACAAAAATTTAACACTAGTCCAAAAGCAGTTGTCATGGAAAGCATGAAGTCCAGCTTATGTAGTTTTAGGATAAAATTAATATAAATCACTTACTACTTGGAATGAAAGTATGAAAATAGAATCAGTTCAGTACATGTACGTAGTTTTAGAATGAATGTGGGTAGATTCAGTAGACATATTTAAAGGTAAAAACTAGTTATACACAGATGAAGACTGTGAAGTGTTTTTTGTGGTTTGTTCATTTTGCTTTTCATATTTTTTATACTTATGTTACTTGGTATGATGTTATTTATATATCAAACATTTTGTTTGTTTATGATTTAATTATTTATAGTTCATGTTTTCATTTCTAATATGAACTTTGCTCAGTTTTTATTTTATGATTATTTGTTGATTTTTGTATTCATGGGAACAGAAAAATTAAATAAAACAAGTCAGCTTCTACAAGAGTTGTTAATTTTGTTCATAAACCACAGTAAAAAGTTGGCTAATGTGTTGTATATTAGGTGACTGCTTTATTACGATGTTATGCTTTTAGGTATGAGGTCTGTGCTTCATGTTACATCAGAATAATTGTTTATTTGATGCTATTGGTTTAAAAAAAATCAGTTTTAACCAGCAGATTGAAAACATAAACTACTGAAAGGCCACTAATCCACTTCTACAGCCAAGAGAGAAAACATTTCTTCAAGATATCACTTTTTGTTTAAGGAAATTGAAGTAAGAAAACCAGAACAAAAACAGGTGAACACACCCACATAACTAACGAGAAACTAGACCTCTTCTTTCTAGCTATAGAAGATGAAGAAACCCACATAACTGACGAGAAACTAGACCTCTTCTTCCTACATATAGAAGATGAAGAAACCTACATAACCAAGAATAAACTGGACCTCTTCTTTCAGTTTGTTGGAAGCATTTTTCACCTTCATTTTGTGTTTGTTAAATATCTTTAAGATGTTGACACTTCTTTCTTGTATCAAGTATTTTACTCCTACAAGCCAGCTTAATGAATGAGATGTGTTTGTGATATAGTTCACTCTCACAGAAGGTGTGGTTACTACATTGTTATTAATAGTTAATGATACAGTTCCCTCTTAGAGAAGGTGTGGTTACCACCTGGTTGTTAATGGTTAATGATACAGTTCACTCTTACAGAAGGTGTGGTTACCACCTGGTTGTTAATGGTTAATGATACAGTTCACTCTTACAGAAGGTATGGTTACCACCTGGTTGTTAATTGTTAATGATACAGTTCACTGTTGCAGAAGGTGTGTTTACCACCTGGTTGTTCATGGTTAATGATTCAGTTCATTCTTACAGAAGGTGTTGTTACCACCTGATTGTTAATGGTTAATGGCACAGTTCAATCTTTAAGTGTGTTTGTTTTGAAATTTCGCACAAGGCTACCCGAAGGCTATCTGTGCTAGCCATCTCTAATTTAGCAGTGTAAGACTAGAGGGAAGGCAGCTAGTCATCACCACCCACCGCCAACTCTTGGGCTACTCTTTTACCAACGAAAAGTGGGATTGACCGTCACATTATAATGCTCCCAGAGCTGGGAAGGCGAGCATGATTGGCGCAAACCTGCGATCCTCGGATTACTAGTCATGCACCTTACATGCTTGGCCATGCCAGGCCTACCAATCTTTAAGAATCAGGAAGACATCACAAAAAAAAAGACTAATTCACAAGAAAATTCACTGCCTTTAACGTCACAGCTAATCTTTTGTTGTGTCACAGTTCACCAAGTAAGAATATGTTAATCTTTTGTAGTGTCACAGTTCACCAAGTAAGAATATGTTAATCTTTTGTAGTGTCACAGTTCACCAAGTAGGAAAATGTTAATCTTTTGTAGTGTCACAGTTCACCAAGTAGGAAAATGTTAATCTTTTGTAGTGTTACTGTTCACCAAGTAGGAAAATGTTAATCTTTTGTAGTGTCACAGTTCACCAAGTAGGAAAATGTTAATCTTTTGTAGTGTTACTGTTCACCAAGTAGGAATATGTTAATTTTTGTAGTGTCACAGTTCACCAAGTAGGAAAATGTTAATCTTTTGTAGTGTCACAGTTCACCAAGTAGGAATATGTTAATCTTTTGTAGTGTCACAGTTCACCAAGTAGGAATACGTTAATCTTTTGTTGTGTCACAGTTCACCAAGTAGGAATACGTTAATCTTTTGTTGTGTCACAGTTCACCAAGTAGGAATATGTTAATCTTTTGTAGTGTTACTGTTCACCAAGTTGGAATATGTTAATTATTGTAGTGTCACAGTTCACCAAGTAGGAATATGTTAATCTTTTGTAGTGTCACAGTTCACCAAGTAGGAAAATGTTAATCTTTTGTAGTGTCACAGTTCACCAAGTAGGAAAATGTTAATCTTTTGTAGTGTTACTGTTCACCAAGTAGGAAAATGTTAATCTTTTGTAGTGTCACAGTTCACCAAGTAGGAAAATGTTAATCTTTTAGTGATGTCGAGAAACCTACTTGTTGAGAATTTTATATGCAAAAACGGCTTACTTGGGTTCAGAAAATATTTTAAATAGAAGAGCTAACAACGTTTTGACCTTCTTCGGTCATCGTCAGGTTCACAAAGAAAGAGGTAACTGACCGGATGCTGACCACATGTTTGGAAGGGGTCGTGTAACTGAGTGTGACAATGTAGAGGGCGGGGTTAGATGTTTGAATATGTAATTTTATCTATAATATTAATATAGGTGTAATGGCGTTCCTTTATATTGGTTTATTTTGGGTTTAAGTTGTTGTATAAGTAAGGCTTAATTAATTTTGCATTTGTTTATGTTTGTTTCTTTATTTAGTATTTTAGTGTTTTCTATGGTTATGTTGTGTCCATTTGACTTGCAGTGTTCAAAAACGTGTGAAGGTGACTTTTTATGTTCTTTGAATCTGTTTTCCATTTTTCTTCTTGTTTCTCCAATATAGAAGTCATGGCAGTTATCATATTGTATTTTATAAATAATGTTGGTGTGGTGTTTGTCAGTGTAGTTCTTACATAGTATAGACCTTAGTTTTGTGCCTGGTTTTTGAATAAATTTAGTATTAACTGGAATGTTATATTTTGTTACTAGTTTTTGCCAAATGTTGGTTATTTGTTTGCTGATGTCGGGAATATATGGTATACAGCAGTATATGGTTTCGTAAGATATATTTACTTTTGTTGGTTGATTTTGCTTTCTGTCCACAAACTGTAGAAAACATTATACCACACACCTAGACAGAAAGCAAAATCAACCAACAAAAGTAAATATATCTCACAAATCAAAAAATCACGACTTCTATATTGGAGAAACAAGTAGAAAAATGGAAACCAGATTCAAAGAACATAAAAAGTTGCCTTCACACGTTTTCGAACACTGCAAGTCAAATGGACACAACATAACCATAGAAAACACTAAAATACTAAATAAAGAAACAAATATAAACAAATGCAAAATTAAAGAAGCCTTACTTATACAACAACTTAAACCCAAAATAAACCAATATAAAGGAACGCCATTATACCTATATTAATATTATAGATAAAATTATATATTCAAACATCTAACCCCACCCTCTACATTGCAACACTCAGTTACACAACCCCTTCCAAACATGTGGTCAGCTTCCAGTCAGTTACCTCTTTGTGAACCTGACGATGACCGAAGAAGGTCGAAACGTTGTTCGCTCTCCTATTTAAAATATTTTCTGAACCCAAGCGAGCTGTTTTTGCATATAAAATATTAATCTTTTGTTGTGTTACAGTTCACCAAATAGGAAAATGTTAATCTTTTGTAGTGTCACAGTTCACCAAGTAAGAATATGTTACTTTTGTAGTGTTACAGTTCACCAAGTAAGAATATGTTAATCTTTTGTAGTGTCACAGTTCACCAAGTAAGAATATGTTAATCTTTTGTTGTGTCACAGTTCACCAAGTAGGAAAATGTTAATCTTTTGTAGTGTCACAGTTCACCAAGTAGGAAAATGTTAATCTTTTGTGGTGTCACAGTTCACCAAGTAGGAATATGTTAATCTTTTGTGGTGTCACAGTTTACCAAGAAGGAAAATGTTAATTTTTGTAGTGTCACAGTTCACCAAGTAGGAATATGTTAATTTTTGTAGTGTCACAGTTCACCAAATAGGAAAATGTCTTTGGGAATCAATTTTTTTTAACAAGTTTGAATCGATAAAGACTTATGAAGAATAATATTTGAACACAAGTTAAAAATATACAGAATTTGTAATGTTAATCAATCAATACCAAATATATGTATAAATATTTTCATGAAATACTAAACACAGGGTGGATAGCCTTCATACATATAGTGGTACCAGAATATAATTAATGTTTAGAAGTCATCTTCATAAAACATCTATTTAGGTGTAACTTTAAAAAGACAAATTAGCCTCTAACCACATGAAGGGCATTCAGCTTATATGTATGTAATCAAGCTACTCATATCTGTGTTCAGAGAAATTTTAGTGTTCTTTTAAATACACTAACTTACAAACTGTCATCAATACATTTTCTTCGGTAGGTTATATGGAACTGAAATGTCAGTTTAAACTTGTAATTACGTCGCTCATAGTAGAGAAACACACAATTACTTGCAATATAAAATTTATTGATTTAGAAAATGATTTTCTTTACACAAAACTGAAATATTTTTGTGTATCTTTAACAGACAGACAGAATAGTGAACTTCCAACAAAAAGGTAATACAAATACAATAGTGGTAAGAATTAAAATATGATGCAAACAAATATATAATATGTAACACAAGCACAATAAGTAATAAGTCATTTATAAAACAATCACACATGTGATGTAAGATATAGATAAATACACAGATCTCTAGTACTTCAGTTAGAAGATTAGAAACAAAGTGTGTGATGACTCATATGAAACTAATACTAT
Source organism: Carcinoscorpius rotundicauda (assembly GCA_011833715.1). Taxonomy (NCBI): domain Eukaryota; kingdom Metazoa; phylum Arthropoda; class Merostomata; order Xiphosura; family Limulidae; genus Carcinoscorpius; species Carcinoscorpius rotundicauda. The sequence continues at coordinate 172,673,537 of CM022392.1, forward strand.
AAAACTTGACTTAAACTCTTCTGTGAATTGAGGTTTTGATAACTCTTGTTGCAGATTAAACACAGTGAAAGTTAATAAACCACAGGTTTTAGTTTCATTACAAAACTCATTTCATGCCATTTGTATTGCAAAAGACACAGAATACATTCACAATTTATCAAGTTCTCAGAGAGGTTGTAGAAAATACTTAAACCATAACTGGAAGTTAAACTTCACTCATCTCTTACAGAATATGGACCATATCACAGACATGCTAAAATATACAATCCTAACATACTATAAGTCATGCACCAAGATGAATTTTAATAAATAATGTGAATATAAAACAAATTCATCTCACACTCAATTTAGTTTTGTGTGTGTGATACCACATGTAGACATGAAATACATTTAATGTAAATATTTTAACATGAAACCAGACTGGTTTTTTACATCTTAACCTTCAAAAACTTCAAGCAGGTCAACTAGACCATAAGCTAATCATAAATGATACCGTGCAGGTGAGGGGAAGAGACGATTTGTTTAAATGTTGAAGTACCCTCCAAACATAGCTGGTGAATGATTTGTGAAAAGTAGGTACAATTTATGAAAAGAAAGGCACGAAGAATCAACACGATCCTTCTTTATTATAATAAAACAGAAACATCTTTGTATTGGTATTTACTTGTTCTGTAGACCACGAGCATCTCGGTCAGTACTCTGATGGAAAACATCAATACCACAAGTTTCAGCAGGGTTTACAACGTAATCATCTGAATACATACCTGTAGATGTGAAATGGTGAACTTGACACAGAAACACAACATAAGTTGAGATACTAAATTAAAATCTACATAGCAACTGAGATAACAACACATCAGAAGAAATGACTCTTTTTCAAGTGTCATAAGACATTTTACACAGAAACTACACATAAAACTTTACACATTATTTAATTTTCCAAGTTTATGCCTTATTTTCTCAAGTGTTTTGTCTCTATCTTGTATTATGTATTCAATGCACTGTTTTAATGTTTCACAAGAACTTATTCTAAACGAAGTGAAGTAGGTGCTGTGGTTCAGAACTCCAGGACAAAAATTTAACACCCATTTGTGATGGATGATCCAGTGGACAAGTTAGTGACCTGTAAGGTTACAACAGAATTTTGATGTCATCTTCTAGAATTTCTAATGGCCACATTTCAGTGCTATGAATATTGTTCAGTTACACAAAGGCAGTTACATTACATGGTGTAAATATTTTCATCAACAGCTGAGTCTGGAGTAAAATGTAGCAAAGATCCTGGTGGACAAAATGTGGAAGCATTTTCATGAAGAACCAGGAGAACTTTGCTGAACTGAAGGAGAATTAATGGCTCTTGGAAATGATACTCCAAAACTGCTTGAAGAAGACATAAATGGTATTATCACAGGGTTATTCATGTTGGTAGAACCAGTGTTACTACTTTGATGACTAGCCACAGGGTTACTCAAGTTGATGGAGACAATGTTACTACAGTGATAACTGGATGTGCTACAGTTAGCACCTGTGTTTGATTGACTTGCCAGGAACACAAACAAGCATGCAGTTTCTTGAAAGAAGGATTCTCATGCCTGCATTCTACCATCATACCATAAATATGATAAGGACAAGGTTCAGGGCATGACCAAAGCTGCCTGGAGTGAATCATATCAATCCCCTTCCAATTGTTGTATCCATAGTAAGGTTAAAGTCCATAGCTAAAGGTTTCCCATAGTAATACTCCAAATGACCATACATCACTTTCTGTGGTGAATTTTCCATACAAGATAGACTCTGGAGGCATCCATCTGACAGGTAACAAAGATTTGGACTGAACTCTGTAATAATCAGAAGAATAGATATCTCGAAACAAACCAAAATCAGAGATTTTAACCTCAAGCCCCTCACCAACTAGACAGTTTTTAGCAGCCAAGTCACAATGAACATAATGATTCCTAGCATTCCATCTGCAATCTGCTGTGCAACATGAAGAAAATCTGACAGTACTGGTATCTGACGTTCTTTGTTTTCATTGCTTTCCACATCTGAATGAGGGGAATGTGAGATCAAACACTCATAAAGATCACCCTGTGGCATATACTCGAACAACAGACAGAGAGGTTCCTCTCGTGTGCAACCCCCGAGCAAACAGACAATATTTGGACGATATAATTCTGACATTAGCTCTGCTTCACGCTGAAAATCTTGCTGAGTTTTTAATGTAGCTTCAAGGTTGTTATGGCAACAAGTAAAACACATCCGGTTGCTTGAGTATCCACCAGCTCTCCACAATAAATCTTTCCAAATGCTCCTTCTCCAAGTTATTGAAGAAAGTGAACAGCAGGAAAAGAATACTCAGGTGTGGGAAATTGAGATTTGGGTGGTAAAGAATTCATCACAACCTGTTGATTGCTTTGTAACTGGCTCACCAGTTTTGGTAGTTTAGAAGTTTGCAGATGGACCGTTTTTCTTTGTATCATACACCAGACACCAATCAACAACCCAATGAAAAGTACAAGCACTGTGGTTGGAAGCAAAACGTACTGCAGTGAAAAAAAGTTTTAAAATTATAAAAAGTAAAAAACAGTTCACTAAAATAAAAATATTTCATTCTCAAAAATTAAGTCTTGTTGTTTCAATACAAAAAAAAAAGATTTAATAAACCGATTTTTGTTCTAGAGCTCATACAAAACCATTGGAAAATGTCTAACAGAATGTTACAGTTTAGTTATATTTAGTTTGAATTTCTCAAAGTGTAGCTTAGGTTTTATACGAATAATGAAATTCAAACTTATATTTAACACAAAAGTTTAATACAACAAATTTTATTTTATTTTAACTTAGGAAAAGTTGTACTTTGACTGTATGACAGAGTGTTCTGAAGACAACAAAGTAATTAGACAATATACATTTAAATGTTCATCAAATGAATTTTCCAAAACTTGTATTTATGCTTTAAATCAAGAAAAATGTGATCAGAAATGTGAAGTACATGGAAATTATGTAAGAAATTATCTTCAGCTTTTGCAATTCAATTGATTGTATTTTCACCATTCACTGTACTAAAATTATTCCAAGTGACTGTATGAGCCTATTTGCTTCATGATGGAAACTCACCAACACAAAATTAACCCTTTTCTAGGTTCTTTATACCATATCAGCACCAAATAATTTCCACAAGCTGTTACATTGTATTTCAGTTATCTGGAAGAGTGTTTTTTCTGTTCACTATTTTCTTGAAATAGGATGTTTTCCGTTTTTTGTTATCTACTTCTCTGGTTATTAACTTGGATTAAATAATTTAGTTGATAAATCCCTACACTTCAGCTGTTAACTACCTTCTGATCTGTTAACATACACTTCTGTCCTTCAATCTGTTAACCTATATTTCTGTCTTCCAATCTGTTAACATGCACTTCTGTCTTCTGAGCTGTTAAAGTACACTTTTGTATTCCAATCTGTTAACATATACTTCTGTCTCCCAATCTGTTAATATACACATCTGAATTCCAATCTGTAAACATACACTTCTGTCTTTCAATCTGTTAACCTATATTTCTGTCTTCCAATCTGTAAATAAACACTTCTGTCTTCCAATCTGTTAGCATACACTTTTGTCTTCCAATCTGCTAATATACACTTCTGTCTTCCAATCTGTTAACATACACTTCTGTCTTACAATCTGTTGATATACACTTCTGTCTTCTGATCTGTTAACATATACTTCTGTCTTCCAATCTGTTAATAAACACTTCTGTATTCCAATCGTTAACATATATTTCTGTATTCATATTTCTTGCATATGAATACTGGATCAAAGAAGTAACCAACACTTTATGCTTACCACACTGAGGAATTTCTCACATCTCTTTTCAGACTTGTGGATCAGTAATGAAACACCAGGACTGACTTTCTGTTCCTCCAGGGTTACGGCAATAGTTATGTCCACCCGTCAGTTCTGGATAATCTGAGGTATGGTAGAAGATCTGATGGCTCCAGTGTTGGCACTTGTGACCAGACACAGAGTGAGATAGCATTCCTTGGTAGTCCTCTGCCATTCCCACATAACATGTATGTTTTAAAACAAACCAACTTCATCATGTTTACTTCCAAACACCCTTTGTAAAAAAACATGAAGTAAACGTTAAGCAAATAGTAAAACATTGCATTCAGTTTTTACCAACTGAACTCACAACTCAGAAATCATGTTTTCTGTCTCATCCATAAGGATTTTCAGAGAGAAACTAACTTACTGTTTTAAAAATAAAATTCAAGCTTCATTTGTTAGTTTTCAGTTTCTGATGTAAACCTTTGCTAATGTTTAATGACAAAACTATCTTCAGTTTAAAATTAATAGTTTTAAAGTTAAACATGGCCTGTTTAAGAAAACAAATGGGAATGTTCTTAGCAGTTTATTAAAATAAACTCAGAATCTGTCATGAGTGACACAAGTTTTCACGTTCCTTTCTCTTTACTGAAGGAAGATGATCTACAAGTTACACCATTTTCTACAAGAGTAAGTAAGGTTTTCTGTCATTTCCTAGCTACATAGCAAATTAAGTTTTCTATTAAAGTAAGATGACATGAGCTTGGTGATATCAGCTATTTTTAATTGATAGCCCCATTATCTGATTATGTTGGAGTACATGATTATTAGTGTTCCTCAAGCCATGATAAATTTGAGGAAAAAAATATGAAAACAATTTGTAATGGGAGTTTCCAACAAGATGTCTACCTTAACCACAGAATATAGCTATAGTAACTTTGTCACAACAATAGCTATAGTAACTTTGTCACAACAATAGCTATAGTAACTTTGTCACAACAATAGCTGTAGTAACTTTGTCACAACAATAGCTATAGTAACTTTGTCACAACAATAGCTGTAGTAACTTTGTCACAACAATAGCTATAGTAACTTTGTCACAACAATAGTTATCGTAACTTTGTCACAATAGCTATAGTAACTTTGTCACAACAATAGCTATAGTAACTTTGTCACAACAATAGCTATCGTAACTTTGTCACAACAATAGCTATCGTAACTTTGTCACAACAATAGCTGTAGTAACTTTGTCACAACAATAGCTATAGTAACTTTGTCACAATAGCTACAGTAACTTTGTCACAACAATAGCTATAGTAACTTTGTCACAACAATAGCTATCGTAACTTTGTCACAACAATAGCTATTAGTAACATTGTAACAACAATAGCTGTAGTAACTTTGTCACAACAATAGCTATAACAACTTTGTCACAACATTAGCTATAGTAACTCTGTCACAACATTGATGGGACTAAAGGTGACAATATTTTCATCAATAGTTATTATGAATAATTCTAATTTTGATTGATTGATTAGATAATAATTTTCTTACTATTATTACTTTACCTGACACTAACTAATGTTTCACTGGTGATCAGTTTTAACAACCAATCTATAAAAACAACAACTCTAGTGATACCACTGCAAGCAATATGTTTTGTACCTGCATATTTCACTTATATTGAACTCTATATATTCACCAGTGAAATGCTACCTTGGGTTGTTTGTACTTAAAGAAACACATCACAGGCCTTTGAGAATAGAATATCACTAACAGGGAGATACACATGTAACGACAGAATCCTATTGTTAATTAGTTATAATCATGAGTGGGTTGATTTTTAGTTGTTATACAGCTTGCGTTGATGTGAAGTTGGTAACAGTCTTTCGGTACATATTAATACCACGTAAAAGAAAATAATGTTAAACCTTTAATGTTCAGCACCGAAGTGTAAAAACTCACACAGCATTTAGGACAGAAACAGCTTGCAAATCTAAAACATAAGTAATATTGCTGTCAACACAGTGAAGCTCATGGAACCTTCTGACCAAATATACAATGTGATGAAGCTGGACATATCTCCTGATGTCCTGTCATATTTTTTACACATTTTTTTAAAAACTGCTTGTGAGTCCATAATTTAGGTAGTTACAAGAAGTCTCACTGTATTTGAACAAAACTACCATCAATATTATAAATGACTACTAATAACTCAGTGATTTCTGAGGTATATCACTTTTAAACCATTGATTTTACAATAATAATTTTAGTCAGTTCTTTATACTGATAGATGTGGCACACAAAAACAAAATTTTCCAATGTGTGCAACATATGAACAGTTTACCAATCTACTTCTGTACACCAGTCTACACTGTACATTCTTCCAACCTACTTCTGTACACCAGTCTACACTGTACATTCTTCCAATCTACTTCTGTACACCAGTCTAGACTGTACATTCTTCCAATCTACTTCTGTACACCAGTCTACACTGTACAGTCAACCAATCTACTTGTGTACACCAGTCTACACTGTACATTCTTCCAACCTACTTCTGTACACCAGTCTACACTGTACATTCTACCAATCTACTTCTGTGCACCAGTCTACACTGTACATTCTACCAATCTACTTCTGTACACCAGTCTACACTGTACATTCTTCCAATCTACTTCTGTACACCAGTCTACACTGTACAGTCAACCAATCTACTTGTGTACACCAGTCTACACTGTACATTCTTCCAACCTACTTCTGTACACCAGTCTACACTGTACATTCTACCAATCTACTTCTGTGCACCAGTCTACACTGTACATTCTACCAATCTACTTCTGTACACCAGTCTACACTGTACATTCTTCCAATCTACTTCTGTACACCAGTCTACACTGTACATTCTTCCAACCTACTTCTGTACACCAGTCTACAGTGTACATTCTTCCAATCTACTTCTGTACACCAGTCTACACTGTACATTCTACCAATCTACTTCTGTACACCAGTCTACAGTGTACATTCTTCCAATCTACTTCTGTACACCAGTCTACAGTGTACATTCTTCCAATCTACTTCTGTACACCAGTCTACACTGTACATTCTACCAATCTACTTCTGTACACCAGTTTACACTGTACAGTCGACCAATCTACTTCTGTACACCAGTCTACACTGTTCATTCTACCAATCTACTTCTGTGTTCCAGTCTACACTGTACAGTCGACCAATCTACTTCGGTATTCCAGTTTGCGCTGTACAGTCCACCAATTTACTTCTGTACACCAGTTTACACTGTTATTTTACCATTCTACTTCTGTACACCAGTTTAAAATGAACAGTTTACCAATCTCAGGTCACGAGTTGAACGCCTTAACTTACCTGGTCACCATTATAAAAGTAACTGATAGCATATAAAGCACCCGTAATGGCAGTTATTAAATATATAAAGAAAATTGTTTAATTCTTTCAGGTTTCTGATGCTGCAACAAAGGCATAGCAAACAAAGTGTGCTAGTAGATTTACGTAAACTGCAATCGAACCTCTTTGTATACTAACAACTAACCACATGACAGTTAGGCTAATCACACAATAGGCTCTCCTACAGATTTAAATAATTTTTACCCTCAATAAACTTTAGAAGGCTAAACTGAAAGAACTTTTCCACTCTTTATAATCACTAGAATCACACATTATAAATACCTTTTTAAAATTTCTGCTGTGTCAAGTTGTTCGATCAATAAAATCACTAAAACAGAATAGGCCTAAAGAGTATTTTTGTTTGTTTGTTTTGAAATTTCGCACAAAGCTACTCGAGGGCTATCTGTGCTAGCCGTTCCTAATTTAGCAGTGTAAGACTAGAGGGAAGGCAGCTAGTCATCACCACCCACCGCCAACTCTTGGGCTACTCTTTTACCAACGAATAGTGGGATTGACTGCACATTATACACCCACATGGCTGGGAGGGCGAGCATGTTTAGCGCGAACCCGCGACCCTCGGATTACGAGCGCACGCCTTAACGCACTCGGCCATGCCAGGCCCCTAAAGAGTAACAATGTTACTTGCAATGATGAGTAAGAAAAGTGTTTGGGCGATAAATGGAAGACAAAGTGCCTGCCATCTGTTTCACAGCTGCGAAGAGGTGATCATTGCCAACAGCGTCAGGAGTCATACTGCTATAATTCGTATCAACCAACCGAATTTATTCATTGTCAATTCCCCAACTATCAGCTTTACATGAAAATTGTTGATATATTTTATTTTATCGATTCAAACTTAGCTTGATTCTTAGCTTTCGTTATTTGTGAGGCTATGGTTCGATTCTTGGCTATATACCAAATCCGTGATTTATTTGTGATATTATTAAAAATACAAAAACTGAAGTTATACGTAAGATTTTTTTATTATTATTGAGAACAAAGCTATCTAATGCGCTCTCTGCGCTCTGCCAACCGTGAGTATCGAAACCAGATTTTCAACTTCGGACTACCACCAGCCAAAGTTTACATGTAAAAAATCTACACACTTTGGTTCCACAGATATTCCCAACGCAAATATTAAAATTCAAATTTTACATTATAATTCCTAAGACTTATCGCTGGTTCAGAGGTGGACCACGAAGTAACTTTTAGTAGAAGTTTTTCTGTATTTTTTTAAATATAATAAAAACTTTAGGAATGTCTCTCAACAATTATCAAGCTTTGATGAATATTCTACGAGATCTATCCATAAAGTGACGAAAATTTATATTCCGAAATAACCTTTTAACCTCGGCATTATTTATTTTTTTGTGTTTTATAAATTTTGCACAAAGCTACTCGAGGGCTATCAGCGCTAGTCGTCTCTAATTTAGCAGTATAAGACTAGAGGAAAGGCATCACCACCCACCGCCAAGTCCTAGGTTACTCTTTTACCAGCGAATACTGGGATTGACCCTCACGTTATAAAGCCCCCCACGCCTGAAAGGGTGAGCATTTTTGGTGCAACGGGGATTCGAACCCGCGATTCTCGGATTTCGAGTCGCACGCCTTAACCCACCTGGCCATGCCAGGCTTTCTTTTTTTTAATGTTTAATATATGTTATTAAAACCACGCACTACATACACTCGCTGAAAACATTCTTAAAGTTATATGTACCTACCTACCCTTGTACCCTTCCCAGTGGCTCAGTGCTAACTCAATGGCTTATAAACGTAAAAAAAAAAATGGACACTCGTGGTGAGTACAGTAGAGTTACTCTTTAGAATTTTGGCGCAAAAAACAAACACGATGCTTGTCATTAAGCATTTTGTTTACCATTTTTGGACATACATCTTATATAAATAATAATTATGAGCGACATTTCTTTAACAGAATCAAAATACGTTTTACAAAACAGATGAAGAAGAATGTCGACTTTCTTGTATACAGTTGTTATAATTAAATACATTTGTTTTATTTCACTATTCGTTGGTAAAAGAATAGCCCAAGAGTTGGCGGTGGGTGGTGGTGACCAGCTGTCTTCCCTCTAGTCTTACACTACTAAATTTGGGACAGCTAGCGCAGATAGTCAGCTTTGCGCGAAATTAAAAAGCAAACAATGAAAAAACAAATTAATATAGAGCACGTGGCAGCTCATACCAAACATTTCTTGTTACGCTTCAAGACCGTTTATCAATTTTATTTACGTGTTCTGAACATGAAGGGTTCGGGTCCCTGTTCGGGCGAGTTTACGTGCCCCCCAGTGGCTCAGCGGTATGTCTGCGGACTTACACGCTAAAATCCGGGTTTCGATACCCATGGTGGGCAGAGCACAGATAGCCCATTGTGTAGCTTTGTGCTTAATTCAAAACAACAAGAACTGAACATGAAACTGTTGTTATTTAATTGACTTTCTTGTATATTATTCTCATCGATCCCTTTCAGTTTTGTTTTTTCACGAACAGGAAGTTTTATTTCTGAAAATGATAATTACCTCATTAAATATGGATGAAACTTTATATTAATAGATATAACAAATGTGACCTATAAAATAGTCATCCATTCTTGTACTGGATAAGTACTTTAATCGCAGGGTTATTTTAAAAACTGGACACTTAACGGACATTTTGAATCGGTGATGACACGGACCCCACCCACAAAAAGAATCTTCATCAGCTGTGCATACACTAAACGTACACATCCACAAACACATGATGGAAATCTTAATAAGCAGATGATTTTCTAAATTAAAACATTTCGATCGAATAAGAACCATCTTTGTATGGCTTAATATAATTATAATATTACACATATATGATTGTACCTCTTTATATATATGAACACACGCAGACCTATAACTTTCCTTCCGCCTCGGAGTCAGACGTGGTTTTATTTTTATAGAACTTTGACTGCGAAACCGTTTTTATTTTCTTTTGTTCTTCCTTCGTTGCTGCTAAAATAAAGCGCTATATACTTAAGAGCTGTAGCTGTAAAAGTGACAGTTAAATTTTAATATTCGGTCAAACAGTAGTCTCCCAGAAATTAATCATTGTTAATCAGCTGGCTTCCCTTCAGTCTATCAGGTCAAACTTAGGAGCGGCTACGCAGAGATGGCTTTTGAAATAACCAATAAAACTTTCGAATAATACTGTATGACTCTATATTTGCAGGCAGTATATAAATATACATAATCGTTTGACATTCCGTGTTTCAAGAACTTCTCAGTTAAATGAATAAAGATATGGTTTAATTGGAATTTCGTGCAAAGTTACACGAAGGCTGTCTGCACAATCTGTCCCTACTTTAACAATAAAACACCACGGCTAGTCTTCACTGTCCCCACCGTCAACTGTTGGGGTATCCTTTTACTAATAAATAGTGAGAGATTTACCATTATATTATAACGCTCTCAAAGCTGAAAAGGTTTCGAACCAGCAAGTGATAAGTCAAGCGCCCTAACCTCTGAGCTGTGTCAACAAATACAGATGGTATAACTGATTTATAACTAAATGATGTTTTACAAATAATGAAATGGGCTTTAAGTTGAAGTTAAATCGAATTAAATGTAATTTCAAAAGTTAAAAGTTAATGAACATACCATTACTGGATTATTCTCTATTCCACGTTTAGTTAAAACGAGTAAGTACACTGTCATTAAGTTTCTGTGTTGTTTTTGTATTTAGTTCAAACCGATTAACACAATAATCAGCAACAGAATTTCTGTTTTTCTCTGTAGTGGATCAGAAGTAAGTTTAAAAATTCACAAACCTAAAATCCAGCATTCGACTTCCCACGATGGACAAAACGCAGATAGTCTGTTTGTTTGTTTGCTTTTGAATTTCGCACAAAGCTAGCGGTCCCTAATTTAATAGTGTAAGACTATTAACTCTTGAGCTACTGTTTTACCAACGAATAGTAAGATTGACCGTCACTTACAACGCTCCAACAGCTGAAAGACCGAGTAGGTTTGGCGCGACCGGGATGCGAACCCGCAACCCTCAGATTACGAGTCGCACGCCTTAACACGCTTAGCCATGCCGGGCCACGGAGATATTCTATTGTCTAGCTTTGAATTACAACAAACAGGTATAGTGATTTCCTCTTCTATATTTAGTTAAAGTTTATAAATATTCTTTTAATGATTTAAAGTTTTTTAACGTATTCAGTTGATGAATTTCCATGATTGGAATACGCCTGAAAAATATTTCCTTTCTTTAGATCCTAAATGGGATTTATTAACGTATTTACAGAAATCAAACTTATCATAGGTTACTGACGATTTATTTGGCGTTTTCTTTATATTACATTTACGAACATTTTTGGAAAAGGAAATACTTTTTTATTAATGACTGATTTGTCTTTTATAAGTGATACACAAACCAATTCCAGGTGGGAATTCTCGTGTTTCTGAACAGTCGCATCAGGATGGAAACCCCGCCTTCCTAAAAAGTTGCGTTAGGAGGAAAGACTACATATTTGGGCAATCACGCCGGGACAAAAACCCCACACCCCTTTACAATCGCGTTACGATGGAAAATTCACATTTTTTAACAAATCTGTTCAAATCCCATATTCCTGGACGATCGTGTCAGTTAAGATATTCCTAATTTCATAGGCTTAAAAATTAATTCAGACATGTACATCTGATTGTTTGTTTTTGAATCTCGTGCAAAGCTACACGAGGGGCATCTGCGCTAGCCGTCCCTAATTTTGCAATAAAAGACTAAAAGGAAGACAGCTAGTCATCAATACCCACCGCCAATTCTTGGGCTACTCTTCTTCCAACGAATAGTAGGAGTGACCGTCACCTTATAACACCCCCACGGATGAAAGGGTGAACATGTTTGGTGCAACGGGGGTTCGAACCCGCGACTCTGAGATTACGATTCGAATGCCTTAATCCATCTGGCCATGCCAGGCCAGGCCCTTGTACAACTGAAAAGAAATGTAATTTACAAGTACGTGTTGAATTACTCTGCGTGGAACCTAATAACTGTTAAAAATTCGAACAGTAATTTTAAATTTGATAATTATATCGGTGAAGTTTCAAACTTTAATGATCGGACGTTCAGTGACACTTAATTGAATTAGTCACGGTAAATGTTACGCTCCACCTCCACAAGTGGAACAGCGCTAATTAAACCTTTGGACTAATAACGCAAAAAGTCGGGTTTCGATTCGATACCCGTGGTGGATACAGCACAAATAACTCATTGTGTAGCCTTGGGCTTAATCACAAAAAAAATCTAAAAGTTAAATATAAGTAAATATAATCTTCGAAATTCAGTGCAAATATTATTCGAGGGCTATTCTCAAGTTACGGAATGTGTATTAGATCAAATACGAATTTTAAAATGAAAAGTACAGTAAACTCAACGATGTTAAAAACTGGGCTAATGCCTCTTTCTGCATAAGTTACTTTTCATGACGTATCTGCTGAAATCCCGTTTACTTTACAAACAGTATTGGTTTCCATAACTACCTGTTCATCGTTTTATATCTCCTACATAAGTACTACGTTTCATTACATATTTATTCACATAGATGGACACGTATGTTTTTCTAATTAACCAAAGACTTAATTCCTAAAAATGATCAATCACGTGCCATCTATAAATTGACATGTTTTTATTTATAAGAGTCGGTCCTACAAACATATTTTGTAATACATTGCGTGAATATGGGGACAAAATAAGGTGTTGCTTCTATGAATGAAAAACTAAAGATCAGTTAGAACCTTGTAGATTGAGATATGTAGTACAGGATGAACAACAGCTAAGGATCAGTTAGAACCTGGTAGATTGAGATATGTAGTACAGGATGAACAACAACTAAGGATCAGTTAGAACCTGATAGACTGAGATATGTAGTACAGGATGAACAACAGCTAAGGATCAGTTAGAACCTTGTAGATTGAGATATGTAGTACAGGATGAACAACAGCTAAGGATCAGTTAGAACCTGGTAGATTGAGATATGTAGTACAGGATGAACAACAACTAAGGATCAGTTAGAACCTGATAGACTGAGATATGTAGTGCAGGATGAACAACTAAGGATCAGTTAGAACCTGATAGATTGAGATATGTAGTACAGGATGAACAACAACTAAGGATCAGTTAGAACCTGATAGATTGAGATATGTAGTACAGGATGAACAACAACTAAGGATCAGTTAGAACCTTGTAGATTGAGATATGTAGTACAGGATGAACAACAACTAAGGATCAGTTAGAACCTGGTAGATTGAGATATGTAGTACAGGATGAACAACAGCTAAAGATCAGTTAGAACCTGGTAGATTGAGATATGTAGTACAGGATGAACAACAACTAAGGATCAGTTAGAACCTGGTAGATTGAGATATGTAGTACAGGATGAACAACAACTAAGGATCAGTTAGAACCTGATAGACTGAGATATGTTGTGCAGGATGAACAACAACTAAGGATCAGTTAGAACCTGGTAGATTGAGATATGTAGTGCAGGATGAACAACAACTAAGGATCAGTTAGAACCTTGTAGATTGAGATATGTAGTAGAGGATGAACAACAACTAAGGATCAGTTAGAACCTGATAGATTGAGATATGTAGTACAGGATGAACAACAACTAAGGATCAGTTAGAACCTTGTAGATTGAGATATGTAGTACAGGATGAACAACAACTAAGGATCAGTTAGAACCTGATAGATTGAGATATGTAGTGCAGGGTGAATAACAACTAAGGATCAGTTAGAACCTGATAGATTGAGATATGTAGGACAGGATGAATAACAGCTAAGGATCAGTTAGAACCTTGTAGATTGAGATATGTAGTACAGGATGAACAACAACTAAGGATCAGTTAGAACCTGATAGATTGAGATATGTAGTACAGGATGAACAACAACTAAGGATCAGTTAAAACCTGATAGATTGAGATATGTAGGACAGGATGAACAACAGCTAAGGATCAGTTAGAACCTTGTAGATTGAGATATGAAGTACAGGATGAACAACAACTAAGGATCAGTTAGAACCTGATAGATTGAGATATGTAGTACAGGATGAACAACAACTAAGGATCAGTTAGAACCTGATAGATTGAGATATGTAGTACAGGATGAACAACAGCTAAGGATCAGTTAGAACCTTGTAGATTGAGATATGTAGTAGAGGATGAACAACAACTAAGGATCAGTTAGAACCTGATAGACTGAGATATGTAGTACAGGATGAACAACAACTAAGGATCAGTTAGAACCTTGTAGATTGAGATATGTAGTACAGGATGAACAACAACTAAGGATCAGTTAGAACCTGATAGATTGAGATATGTAGTACAGGATGAACAACAACTAAGGATCAGTTAGAACCTGATAGACTGAGATATGTAGTGCAGGATGAACAACAACTAAGGATCAGTTAGAACCTTGTAGATTGAGATATGTAGTAGAGGATGAACAACAACTAAGGATCAGTTAGAACCTGATAGATTGAGATATGTAGTGCAGGGTGAATAACAACTAAGGATCAGTTAGAACCTGATAGATTGAGATATGTAGTACAGGATGAACAACAGCTAAGGATCAATAAGAACCTTGTAGATTGAGATATGTAGTACAGGATGAACAACAACTAAGGATCAGTTAAAACCTTGTAGGTTGAGATATGTAGTAGAGGATGAACAACAACTAAGGATCAGTTAGAACCTGATAGATTGAGATATGTAGTACAGGATGAACAACAACTAAGGATCAGTTAGAACCTGATAGATTGAGATATGTAGTACAGGATGAACAACAACTAAGGATCAGTTAGAACCTGATAGATTGAGATATGTAGTGCAGGGTGAATAACAACTAAGGATCAGTTAGAACCTGATAGATTGAGATATGTAGTACAGGATGAACAACAGCTAAGGATCAATAAGAACCTTGTAGATTGAGATATGTAGTACAGGATGAACAACAACTAAGGATCAGTTAAAACCTTGTAGATTGAGATATGTAGTAGAGGATGAACAACAACTAAGGATCAGTTAGAACCTGATAGATTGAGATATGTAGTACAGGATGAACAACAACTAAGGATCAGTTAGAACCTGATAGATTGAGATATGTAGTACAGGATGAACAACAACTAAGGATCAGTTAGAACCTGATATATTGAGATATGTAGTACAGGATGAACAACAGCTAAGGATCAGTTAGAACCTTGTAGATTGAGATATGTAGTACAGGATGAACAACAACTAAGGATCAGTTAGAACCTGGTAGATTGAGATATGTAGTACAGAATGAACAACAACTAATCTATCGCACATTATCTGTGTTGTCATAGTTACGCGTAACGGTAACCAGAAAACATCACTAAGATGTTAAAACTATTGAAACCAGAATTTAATTTTTCGCACTATAAGATTCTGGATTGATTTCTTACGTTGAAATGCTGATATAACTTATAGTTTTTCAAAGATGTTATTTTTTTTCATATATCTCTTACATTTAAGTGGAATTTGTGTTGCAGTAAAAACGATGAATTACGTACGAAGTAATTCGAGGCACTACTGTTACCAAGGTATAGAGATTCTTCGATCTGATGGTCGACATCGAATGTTCGATAATCGCGAGTTCTTAACACTTGGTACAATCTGTGAATTTCGATATTTACAAACAGCTTACTTGAGTGCATATTGTTAAACATTTTCAATCGACTTGTTTGCGCTCTGTTTTTGGATTTGCGCACAAACTGAACAATGAATTATTTTTGTTTTGGTCACCTCGGGTATCCAAACCCGGTTTCTTTCGGTGTGAGTCTGCAAACACACCGTTTGCAGACAGGGTAATTTACTGAACCAGGTATCTATGTTGTTCAGTTGTACAGGGTAATTTAGTGAACCAGGAATCTATGTTGTTCAGTTGTACAGGGTAATTTAGTGAACCAGGTATCTTTGTTGTTCAGTTGTACAGGATAATTTAGTGAACCAGGAATCTATGTTGTTTAGTTTTACAGGGTAATTTAGTGAACCAGGTATCTATGTTGTTCAGTTGTACAGGGTAATTTAGTGAACCAGGAATCTATGTTGTTCAGTTGTACAGGGAAATTTAGTGAACCAGGTATCTATGTTGTTCAGTTGTACAGGGTAATTTACTGAACCAGGTATCTTTGTTGTTCAGTTGTACAGGATAATTTAGTGAACCAGGAATCTATGTTGTTCAGTTGTACAGGGTAATTTAGTGAACCAGGTATCTTTGTTGTTTAGTTGTACAGGGTAATTTAGTGAACCAGGAATCTATGTTGTTCAGTAGTACAGGATAATTTAGTGAACCAGGAATCTATGTTGTTTAGTTTTACAGGGTAATTTAGTGAACCAGGTATCTATGTTGTTCAGTTGTACAGGGTAATTTAGTGAACCAGGTATCTGTGTTGTTCAGTTGTACAGGGTAATTTAGTGAACCAGGTATCTGTGTTGTTCAGTTGTACAGGGTAATTTACTGAACCAGGTATCTTTGTTGTTCAGTTGTACAGGATAATTTAGTGAACCAGGAATCTATGTTGTTCAGTTGTACAGGGTAATTTAGTGAACCAGGTATCTATGTTGTTTAGTTGTACAGGGTAATTTAGTGAACCAGGAATCTATGTTGTTCAGTTGTACAGGATAATTTAGTGAACCAGGAATCTATGTTGTTTAGTTTTACAGGGTAATTTACTGAACCAGGTATCTGTGTTGTTCAGTTGTACAGGGTAATTTGGTCAACCAGGTATTTATGTGTGTTGTTCAAAGCTATTAATAAAGTAGTAAACCAGGAATGTATGTTGTTCAAAGCTATTAATAAAGTAGTAAACCAGGAATGTATGTTGTTCAAAGCTATTAATAAAGTAGTAAACCAGGAATGTATGTTGTTCAAAGCTATTTATAAAGTAGTAAACCAGGAGTTATGTTGTTCAAAGCTATTAATAAAGTAGTAAACCAGGAATGTATGTTGTTCAAAGCTATTAATAAAGTAGTAAACCAGGAATGCATGTTGTTGAGTGGTTACAGTAAAGTAGTCAACACGATATGTATGTTTTACAGATGCTTCCGTAAAGTTGTCAATCAGACATGTATGTTGAACAGATGTACTGGTAATGCTATGTCGCACGGTTGGTTGCCCCAAGTGAAAATTACGGTTTTCCTGTCAGGGTGTAAATTCGGCCTTTCTCCTAGTTATAGGTCAGCTAAAACTGGAAGGAATACCTTCCCGTGGTTAATGACGCTTTCATACACGACACTGGAGATAACAGTTTGCCTTTGTTTTGACACTACAATAAGCATGTTTTGTGTCATTAATGGTTGAATAACTTTTCTTGTCTGTTTCTGTATTTAATTAATTCAAACACTAAATATTAAAAATGTTTTGGTAAAAGAGTAACATGCGAGTACTTACCATGAAGAACTCGAGGTGACTGTATTGATACGACTTGTGTATCTGTATGAAATTTGGCAAACTTTCAGTGTACATAATATATATTTGTGTTGACATTTAGTAATTCAATAAAGAGGAACATTGAGTAGTTCATGTTGTCTTCATTTGTTTGATAACAATGTTACTTGCAAAGTAAAACTTACTTTAGTGATGTAGATAAATATTTATGTAAAAACGGATAGTTGGAGTTGAGAAGATATTTTACGTCGAGGAGCGAACAACGTTTCGACCTTCTTCGGTCATCGTCAGGTTCGCAAAGAAAGAAAGAGGCAACTGACCGGAAGCTGACCACGTTGTTTGCTCCTCTACGTCAAATATTTTCTCAACCCAAACGAGCCGTTTTTACACATATAAAACTTACTTTGTATGTAATACTATTAAGTAACATAACAAATTAACAATGACAGAATGAACAGACAAATATTACGACTGGGGTTTTGAAGCGTGTTTCGCGAACACCTGTGAACATCAATCAAGAAAGTTCCTTTGGGCTGTGATCTGTCTAGCAGTGTCTAGTTAGCACGAGCAATACATTCCCGATACTTAGTCACTAAGTAAAAATTTCAGTCTGCCCGCGAGACCAGTTCAGGGTGTAAATTCGGCCTTTCTGCTAGCTGTAGCTAAACTAAAATTAGGGGGAAGACCTTCTTGTGGTTTATGTTATTTCTATGCACGACACTGCAGATAGCAGTTCGCCCTTGTTTTGACAGTAAAATAACCACGTTTTATTTTATCAATGGGTAAATAACTTTCCGTATCTGTTTATGTCAGTGGTGCACACAGTCAGGCCCGCGATGTCCAACAGGAAACTCAAACATAGAGAGTTCGCGAAGATTAAGCGTTATAGAAGAATATTCATTTGAAAATGTGTCTGAATGTTTGTCGTTATGAACACCAAAATGTAACAATATTCTACATGATTACAAAGTTTCAACAAATCCGTTCGTTTTTGAATCAGATATAAAACAAAAGTGGTGTACAAAATCGGTCTCCATGGTAACAAATATGATTTTTTTTCGTGAACTTGCTGTTATCTTTGACATCGGCCCTCCAACTATTAATCACTTCTGAGTTGGGTCATAGTCCAAGTGTATACTAACTTTCGTTCAAATCTACTCAAATGTTTTCGAGAAATATTGCTGATAAACACACACACACACACATGGATGCAAACATAACCTCAGTCTACCTTTGGTTTCGGTAATAATAATGATGTTGAAACTGCTTGAACAATAGCAGTATGATGTTTAAACTCCACGTAACAAGAGCTAAATGAGTAATTTATATAGTACCACTTAATTAAAGACGTCAACAGCTAAGGTTTAAAACTAAACCCATCGTAGCAAGGCACAACAAATAAATAAAATAAGATTCGTATTATTCTAAAATACTTACCTCAACCTATCAAGTAGTAAAGTTTGAGTGGGGCATCCTTACTGAAAACAGACTGGAATGTAGTGGGAGACATAACCAGTCCTGTAAACAAAATAACTCGAGACTCAAAATGCTTACGAATTAGACATACTTTGAATAACGATGAAAATATTTTAGTAAGACACTAGAAATCAAAACGCATCCTTCAGAGTTGTGTTGTTCTTTGTGTCCTAAGGTATTTTAAAATAATATTTTGAAGGCTTATATAAATGAATTAATGGCTGTATTTTCATTCTTTATATTAAATACCAGTGGGTAATAACAATTTTCTTTTAAATTCTACAAAGTTTAAAATATTCTTAGATTACTACTTACACCTATCACACAAATTTGATAAGTGGTAAAACATCTTCAACTTGGAAGGTACACGAAAGTGATTAAATTATTATAAATTACACAAAGTCGTTGTATTTAATTTACACACGAGCAGTTAAACCACTAAAATGGACTAGACGTTAGGTATTAATTAAACTACTGAATGATTTGCACATAATGTGAAAAGTAACTTCAAAAAGTACAAGAGGTACACACAAGCTAATAGTTATTAATGATACATAAATAGCTTTCTTGTACAAATTACATTAATATTGACTTAAGATCAAAGCAAACTACCTACTTAGAGTGAATCTAAAAAAATAATAATAAACCTTTTAATAAGTATAGATAATTAAACGTCTTTTTCTGACGTTCTTTTTCATAAAAGCCTTAATCCCAATAACAACTCACGAAGCTAGACCAGCCTAGGAGATTTAGGTTAGTCCTGATTACGTATATTAAGTTGATAATGCGAAACAAAATCTATTACTAAAATTTACTAATAAATAAATATTTAAAAAGTAATATAATTAGATACTATAAAAACCTATAAAAAATTCCCACTTTGGTATCCAAAATTGAGACAATTATCAAAATAACTACAATACATACAAAAAAAACTTCGGTTATCATAGAGCAGAATTTTAAGTTCTGTCTTTGTAACAAGCACCCAACTTTCACGAGGGCTAAATCTGAAGGTTTGATGTAATTTATAAATATAGCTTTAAGAAATGGAATTTTAAAAACTGTTGTTTATTCAAACAGTAGCACATTTAATGTACAAAAAATGATTATTTGTATTAGCACAATCCGAAAACTTTTCCCCTGCAGTAGGTGCCGTAAAAAGAATATTTTTTTCTGATAAAATGTTCACTTTTTCTAAATCTTTCAGTGCCATACTATCAAAAACAGCCCCATGTTTGCTAACCCTAATTACTAAGCCTCTCTCAGATTGAAGAGTAACATGAATGTTCCCTAAATATTGTTTAACTTTTGTTTTTCATTTCAAGAATTTAATTCAGATTTATAGAATGACCCTATGTGAATATACAATTAAAATATTTATACAAAACTTTATACCTGCAAATTGTACTGGCCGAAGTACCCATGATATGTAAGGTTAAAAGCTTTCGACTACAAAATTTTACTTTTTATTCGCAGAGTTCAGTTCCTACTTTAACATCATGTCTCCTTAGTTACTATATGCAAATATTCAATAACATTATAGCTCCATTTTATTGTTGGCTTTAACAGTCTGTATTGGTTAAAAGCGTAACAATACTCGTCAATCAATTGTTGTAAATACGTGACGTAACCTAAAGAGAACGTGTATGTTTTCTTATAGCAAAGCCGCACCAAACTTTCTGCTGAGTCCACAGAGGAGAATCGAACGCGTTATTTTAGTGTTGTAAATCCGTAAACTTACCGCTGTACCAACGGGGGACCGAACGAAAAGAAAAATGAAGACAGAAATATAAAACAGATAAGTGAAGGATTGCAGTGGGAAAAGACAGAAGTGTTCAAAGTTGGGTAATAAAAAAGACAATTTCTCCTTCAAAGGTAGTTAACAAATTATACCTAGGTTATAAATAAAGGGTTGTCCTAGAGTAGGTGTGTCAAAAGAGTTTTAGTTTACTTTGATGTTCCATGTTTGTATAGGAAGTGTTCTGTTAAGAACTACTGAACAATAACATACCATTACGCCACATTTTAGCTTATCAGATTTGTCTAGAGACACTGTTGGTTTGTTTAAATTTGGCTAAATGCTACGCGAGGACTATCTGCTATAGCCGTCGATAATTTTGCAGTGAAAGAAAAGAGGAAAGGTACCAAGTGATCACCACTCACGAAACACTGTTTTACAAGGAAATAATTGGATTGACCGCTACAGCATACCGCCCAGTCACGAGTCATAGCCAATTGTACAGCTTTGTGTTTAATTCAAAACAACAACATCCCACCTAAAACTGTTATTTTAACTAAAATGACTACCTAATCAAAATGTTGCTTGTTGTTGTAAACTCAACCACATTATCAATGTCCCTTAATTGAGTGTCACCCAACTTGAGAAAATGTTCCATACACAGCTGAGAAATTGAAATGTCGTAAACATTTTAGTAATGATAATACGACACAAGGTGAACCATCACAGTATATTAAGTTGTTGTGGGTTATATAATTATAATTATCAAACTTTACTAAAATCACTAACAAAAAGCAAAGTTAATTAATAATACAACAACATAGTATAGGCTGTATATTAACAACTGTTGCATGTTACAATGTTGAATAAAAATATTTTTGGTAAATTCAATATATAGAATTACGTCATATTTTTTAATCTTACTATAAGATGGTGTTTATATCTGTATCTATCTACAGAAACAATAAATACATCACAGCATATCTATCAAATGTCACCACAAATCAAAATCTATTTAAAAATTCCCACATTTGGTATTCTAGATTCATACAATTACAAAACTAAATACGACACGTATAACATTCCTTTGTTTAAGATCGATAGAATGTTAAGTACCCTCCTTGTGAGAAGAACCCAACTTTCACTTGGACTAAACCTGAAAGTTTGATTGTATCTTTATTGATGTAACTTATAGTTATAAGAAATGGTGTGTGCTTTCTTACAGTGAAGCCAAAGGGAATCCAACCCCTAATTTAAGCGTTGTAAATCCGGAGACATACCGCTGTACTAGCGGGGTGCTTTAAGAAACGCAGTTTAAAAAATAAAACAAACATGTTTTTGTCAATAAACAGTAGCAAGTTTAACAGATAGAAAATGACCGTTTCTATCAACACACTCCCAACAATTTTAATATTGTCTTTCTCAGTTTGTATTGAGCAATACTTGTCAATCAATTGTTGTATATATATATATGACGTAAGGAAAATTAAGACAGAAATATAAAACAGATAAGTGAGGGATAGCAGTTGGAAAAGACAGAAGATGTTCAAAGTTGAGTTTTAAAAAACAATTTCTCCTTTAAACTTTTTTAACAAATTGTATCTAGAGCATGAATAAAGGGTCGCCCTTCGCGATTACGTGTATAACCGTTTGTTGGTGTATATCTCAGAGGAAAAAGTTTGAGATGTGACAAGTCATACATGTCCTCTGTAGATTTACATATGTGTGTGTGTATACATATATATATATATATATATGTGTGTATTATCCAGTCGTATTATGTGAAAAATAAAAATAGAAAGAACCACAAAATGTTTTATGATTAGATTAAAATACATAAATAGGTACTACAAAGAAACAAACATATAAAGTTGAAAGGATACACAAGTTACCACCAGTGACAAAAACAAACTAAGTTATTTTGTGATACTCTAGAAAATTTTTAGGGGTGCGGGGCATAAAAAAGGTTGGGAACCACTGCTCTAGAGTAAGTGTGTCAAAAGGGTGTCAGTTTTCCATGTTTTATGTTCCAAGTTTGTATAGGAAGTGTTCTGTTAAAAGCCACTCAACAATAACATACCGTTACGTCATATTTTAAAATGTAAATGACAGTGTAATTAATTCCTTAAAAGTTAGCGAAGAATATTCTGTTTGTTGTCAACATTATTCATACCTGTTATTTCGTTATTTAAAAAATGTTGAGCTCTGTCTTCGTCCGCAGGTTTTCAAACTTAGCGCGAGAAAAAGATACCATAAACACGAGACAAAGATAAACTGATGGAAAGACACACATATATATATATATAATAATTTATAATGTCCAATCATATTCAGATGTTGTCTACAGCTACTTTCAAAGTCGATCTTCATTGGTTGTTGTTCAGATCGAAGTCTGTAATATCATAGAATGGTAAAATAAAAAGTTTGTAGCAAATAAACCACAAAGAAAACTGTACGAAAAACAAGACATGAGTAGTTAGTACGTTAAGTAATAAACATTTATTAACAAATACAATCATAGTATTTGGGATTATGATTTAAAAATTAGTAAGTAAATTGTCTACTGGAGAAACACGTTATAGTTTAGATATTAAACAGTTCCCCACAAGTACAGCAGCAAGTCTATGGACTTACAACGCTAAAATCAGGCGTTTGATTCCCCTCGGTGGACTCAGCAGATAGCCCAATGTGGCTTTGTTCTAAGAAAATACACATTCGTACATGTTAACAAACATGAAAGTCTGGATTTGTTTCTTACTTCTTTGTGACTTACACTCACTAAATGTTACAAAATTATAATGTATGTCTGAGTAAAACTGTTCATACAGATTTATAATTATTTTTTTACTTAAAGTTTAAAATATGATACATTGGTGTGCACTCAAAACCTGGAAGATGCTCACAAGTTGTGGAAGGATAAAAATCAGGTTAGTAAAAGATCAAAAGGTTAAAAAAGATACATTGCAGTAGATGATTAGTAATTGCTATTTTATAACTCACAAATTACATTTTAGTTCCAGATTAGTTTTAACCCCATATCATACACACAAGATTTCTTCTGACTAAAGTCATCCGAATTTCTCTTCACTCGAAACTTGTGAATATTTTTATACGTATGAAGACCGTATGGTCTGTTATACTGACGAAACCAAACGGGTTCTACCAGTAAGAGCTATTAAACATTTGGAACTTTCGAATAAAAAGGTTGTCTAACCCCTATTCTTCCTTTACAGAAAATTCTACCTTTTCTACTTGTTATAAATTTATGTTTAGATTCATCCTAACCTTCTGAGCCCTAAAGAAATATTTTAAAAGAATAATCACTGAATAAAAATATTAAGGTTATATAATCCAATAGTACCATTGTTATTCTTACCTGAAATGACCACTTTACCAAATTTAATATCCTTATCAATGATTACTTAAGGAAACATTCCAAAGATGACCAGATGATTAAGGCGCTTGATTCGTAATCTGAGGGTCACAGGTACGAATCCCGTCACACCAACCATGCTCGTCCTTTCTCCCGTGGGTTCGTGATAATGTTACGGTCAATCCTATTATTTGTTGGTAAAAGAGTAATCGAATAATTGGTAGTGGGTGGTGATGACTGGTTGCTTTCTCTCTCGTCTAACACTGTTAAATTGAGGACGGCTATCGCATATAACCTTCATGTGTCTTTGCGTGAAAATTCAAAATCAACAAAGATGCTTGAGAAAACTTAGTAACAAAAGTGTTGTAGACATTTGTCTGATGGTGAGAAGACACCGGTAAACCATCACAGTATATTAAGTTGTTAGTAATGATGAGAAGACACCGGGTAAACTATCACAGTATATTAAGTTGTTAGTAATGATGAGAAGACACCGGTAAACTATCACAGTATATTAAGTTGTTAGTAATGATGAGAAGACACCGGGTAAACTATCACAGTATATTAAGTTGTTAGTAATGATGAGAAGACACCGGGTAAACCATCACAGTATATTAAGTTGTTAGTAATGATGAGAAGACACCGGGTAAACCATCACAGTATATTAAGTTGTTAGTAATGATGAGAAGACACCGGTAAACCATCACAGTATATTAAGTTGTTAGTAATGATGAGAAGACACCGGTAAACCATCACAGTATATTAAGTTGTTAGTAATGATGAGAAGACACCGGTAAACCATCACAGTATATTAAGTTGTTAGTAATGATGAGAAGACACCGGGTAAACTATCACAGTATATTAAGTTGTTAGTAATGATGAGAAGACACCGGGTAAACTATCACAGTATATTAAGTTGTTAGTAATGATGAGAAGACACCGGGTAAACTATCACAGTATATTAAGTTGTTAGTAATGATGAGAAGACACCGGGTAAACTATCACAGTATATTAAGTTGTTAGTAATGATGAGAAGACACCGGTAAACCATCACAGTATATTAAGTTGTTAGTAATGATAAGAAGACACCGGGTAAACCATCACAGTATATTAAGTTGTTAGTAATGATGAGAAGACACCGGGTAAACTATCACAGTATATTAAGTTGTTAGTAATGATGAGAAGACACCGGGTAAAGTATCACAGTATATTAAGTTGTTAGTAATGATGAGAAGACACCGGGTAAACTATCACAGTATATTAAGTTGTTAACATAATTGTTATAAAAATAATTATTATAAATTTACTAAAATCACGAAGTAAAAGCAAAGTTAATTAATAATACAACAACATAGTATCAGCTATGTATTACTAATTGGAGCATTATATAGTGTTGAAGATATCTATGTTTGGTAAGTCCAATATAAAGAATCAATAACGTCACATTTTCTAATCTTACAATAATATGGCAGGTATATCTGTATCAATCAGAGTATGTGACCGAAACAATAAATAAGCTATGGCATATCTATCAAATGGCACCACAAACAAAAATATATTTAAAATTCCCACTTTTGGTATTCTAGATTCAGACAATTACAAAAATAAGTATGATACTTTTAAATTCCTTTGTTTGTCACAGATATAATTTTAACTATTCTCCTTGTAACATGAACCTGGCTTTCACTAGGACTGAACCTGAAGGTTTGATTATATCTTTAATGATGTAATTTATAAATATAATTTTAAGAAAAGAAAAACTGGTGGGTTTTCTTTTACAAAGTGCAGCACATTTAAGAGATACAAAATGCCTGTTTGAATCAGCACAACCTGAACACTTTTCACCTGCTGTAAACTGAATCTTTTTTCTTACTTTTCCAAAATTTTCCAGTACGACGTGATGTAAAACAGCCCAGTAATTGCTAACCTTCTCATAGGTTGTAGAGTAAAGTGAATGTTACCAGTTGTCTAACTTTTGTTTCTCATTTCAAGAATTTAATTCACATTTAAAATATTTATGCAAAACATTATACCTACAAACTGTAATGACCGAAGAACACGGGGAATACGAGGTGAGCAACCTTTGACCATAAAGATTTTGTTCTCTATTCGCACAGTTCGGTTTATATTTTAATATTTCGTCTCAGTAGTTACTACATACAGATATTTAATAGTATTGTGATTCAACTTTATTGTTTTGTCTCACAATTTATATTGGTTAGAAGTGAAACTATACTGCTCAATCAATTGTTATAAATTACGTAATGAAAGAAAGGGAAAATGAAAAGAGAAATATAAAACTGAAAAGTGAAGATTTTAAAAGTAGAGTTATACAAAACACAGTTTCTCTTTAACTTAGTTAACAATTTGCACCTAGAGTATAAATAAAATGTAACGATATGCTGGTGTAAATCACAGAGAAACAAGTTTGAGATGTTTCTTTAGATTTTTTTATATGCAAAAACGGCTCTTCTGGGCCCAGAAGAGCCGTTTTTGCATATAAAAGTTCTCAACAAGTGGGTTTCTCGACATCACTGATTTCTTTAGATTTATTCTGCATATACAAGTTTAAACGTATATATATTATATGTTTGTATTACATGAAATATAAAAATAAAGAGAACCACGATTGTTTTCTGATTAGTTTGTTTTTAGCAGCATCTATTTCTGTGTTTTAAAGTTGAAAGGATACACAATTTTCTAGTTGTGATAAAAACAAACTGTAATATTGTGTGATACTTTACAGTAAGTAAGTGTTAAAGTAAAAGTTATAATATCAAATGTATTGTTATTGTGTTTTGTTTTTATGTTTTTGAATATCGGTTTAATTACATGTACCGTCCATTGAATCTGTTTATTTTTGTATTTATTTCGTTAACGGGTATAGATTTCATTGTATTTATCTTTTTTAAGATCTTTGGTTTACTCTAAGATAGAAACTTTAAATTGTTTTAGTTTTCATGTTTTATGTTTCGTTTCAGTATATTAAATGTTCTGCTCGGGTAGTTTTGAGTTGTCCATACGTCTATAATGAACTGATGTGTTCTGAGATGTGAAAAGGTCTTTATACGTACACAGACACACATATACTGGGTTTCACGTATTTAGTTACGTGTTACTGGGGAAAAAACAAACACATTTTTTTAATCCGTGATGACGAGAAAAACAACTTGAAGAGAAAAGTATATATTTTAAAACGGCTGGTATTGGTTGAGAAATTTATTTATGTAGAGGAGCGAACAACTTTTCGACCTTTTTCGGTCATCGTCAGGTTCACAAAGAAAGAAAGAGGTAACTGACCAATAGCTGACCACATGTTTGAAGGGGGTTGTGTAAATATAATCAAACATCTAAGCACGCTCTCTACATTCCTACACTCAATTACACAACCACCTTAAAATATATGGGGTCGGCCATCGGTCAGTTACCTCTTTATTTCTTTGTGAACCTGACAATGACCGAAGAAGGTCGAAACGTTGTTCGCTCCTCTACGTAAAAGATTTTCTCAACTCACACCGGCGGTTTTTAAAAACACATTATTTTTAAAATGTTCAAAGTTTTAAAGTGATATGTATTCACTTTGTAGAACCGGAAGACCCATATCCGTAGACTCATCAGTGTGTAATATTGTTATGTACGTGTGAACAACATAAGCAAAATAATTATTAAAATTAAAAGTTTTCATAATTACCCGCAGTACAGTGGCTGTCTTTTCTAATCCTTTTTGGTATATCTTCTTTCTACGCGCGATTATAACATATTTGATGTCGCATTTTAGCTAATTATTATTATATAAATATATGATAACAGAAGAGTAAACGTTTAACAATTATAACTTTAAAAGCTTCTGTTATCTTAAGTAATATATATATATATACTCTTCATAAAAAGAAACGCAAAAGGGATATTTTTATTATTTTAAAGAGAAATATATGTTATAACGTTACAAGCTCAGAGTATGTGATATTACACGTGTTAAGGCACTGACTGTTAGACCAAAATGACAATAAAAGTTGTGCACTTTGAAAACGGAGGAAAACATCGGATTTTTCACCAAAACGCATTCGTGTCCAACCAATAAATTTGTTTCAGATATCTGCATGTTCTGCAAATGCAACATGTGCAAAATCCCTATAAAAGAAACGGGTTCTCGGTTTCCATAGCTCAGTGCTAAGCCACCGATACACAATACAGTTACGCCAAGACTGACTGAAGCACAACGCAACAACGCCATTAGTCGGTGGAAGCAGGCGAATCTCAATCAGATGTTCCCAGAGCTGTGAATGTCCACCCAAGCAACATCACAAGGCTATGGAATCGTCACCAACAACATGGATCCACTTGTGACCGTCCACGATCTGGCAGACCTCGTGTGACCACGCCAGCACAAGATCACTACATCCGATTACGTCACCTTCGGGATAGGACCACCACTACGACGTCTACTGCCTCAACCATACCAGGGCTGCGTAGGATTTCCGATCAGACCGTACGCAACCGTCGACGAGATTCTTAGGCCCCATGTGCAACCCATCATGGTGAACGTCAACGACATTTTTCAACATGACAATGCCCGTTCTCACACAGCCTGACTCACCATTGTCTTCTTGAGACACCACAACATCAACATTCTTCCCTGGTCCTCCAGATCACCAGATTTAAACCCCATCGAACATCTTTGGGACGAGTTGGACCGACGTCTGCGATGGCGACAACCTCAACCGCAAACTCTACCTCAGCTTGCAGCAGCTTTGCAGGCTGAGTGGACAGCCATTCCACAGAATGTGATTCGTCATCTCATCGCTTCCATGGGCAGGAGATGCCAAGCAGTTATTGGTGCTTACGGGGGCATACTAGTTATTGACGTTGAGTGACGTTAAACTTCAACTAGTGAGCGTGGACTCTGCCTTTGCAGACTTTGGATGTTCAGCAGTGAATGTGCAAAGTTTCACACATGTCATACAAAACTAACCGGAATAAACTTGTAAACAATATGTCTCAAATTTTGCCTTTTGCGTTTCTTTTTTTGAAGAGTATATTTACAAACATCTCAATGACTGTCAGTGTGTCTGTTTTAAAAGTATAAATAAATCAATCGCACATAAAGTCTCTAACAGTAGCACTTGTAAGTACTTAGGGTGCCCGACTAGCATCCTATGGGTCACGTGCTGTAGTGCGAGTTTTAATATATAAGTGTAACATTAAATACTACATACATGTCATTAGGCAGTCTTTGAAAGTGAATTAACCTATTAACGACTCAATGTATTCCAAATTAAAACGGGCCCGACATGGCCAGGTGCATAAGGGTAATCTGAGGATCGCGAGTTCGGATCCCCGTCACACCAAACATGCTCGCCCTTTCAGCCGTGGGGGCATTATAAAGTTACAGCCAATCCCACTATTCTTTGGAAAAAGAGTAGCCAAAGAGTTGGTGGTGGGTGGTGATGACTAGCTGCCTTCCCTCAGGTCAACGCTGCTAAATTAGGGACGGCTAGCGCAGATAGCCCTCGAGTAGCTTTGTGCGAAATTCCAAAACAAACAAACAAACAAAAGCTTTGTTCTAAAACAATAAGCAATGTATTGAGTCAATTTTTTGCTTTGATTCTGTATTTATTTAAACATTTTCTTGATGTTACTGTAATCATGGCAGCCGCATTATGTTAGTCTAAATTTTACTTATACAATTCATTGAATATCTTCTAAAAATAAAAATGAAAACCTTAGTACAAGTTAATGAAAGTAATTTATTTTCTCTGAGAATAGTAACATTTTTTATTATTTTTCAATAACATAAAATACAAATATTCCACACTGTGTCCATCCATACATTTTAAAACATGGTTTTGCTCCTTTGTAAAATTTCTTTAATTCTTATGGTTTGAATAATTGAAAATCGCTAAAGATTTTTAAAACTTCCATTCACTTCACTTGTATTTCTGCTTGAATGTAAAGGAACTTGTGTAATTATTACAGAATAGTCCATTGTGTAGTTTTGTGCAAGTGCTATACAAGTAAAAGTGTTAAATAACTCACATCCAGCAGTGTTAAATAACTTTGGTGGAACAGAAAAGAAGTAACATTATTAGATTTAGAGAACACAAGTAACATTGGTAGATATTTAAATCTAGCTGTATACAAGTAAAATTACACTATATAACACAAATTTTGTTCCTGAATAGTATGTGCTATTTTTAATTGATTATGTTATAAAAGTATATAAAATGGTCATTATTCCCTTCAAACTTTGCTTTTGTGGCATGGATAATGAAATTTATATATTAATCTATTCTGTACATAAAAACGGATAAATTTGCACATTTTCATTTACATAAGATCTGAATAAAACAAAATATGAATAAAAATTTACATACACATATAAAAACATTCAGTTACACAACCCCCTTCAAACGTGATCAGCTATTGGTTAGTTACCTCGTTCTTTCTTTATGAACTTGACGATGACCGAAGAAGGTCGAAATGGTGTTCGCTCCTCTACATAAAAAATAATTCTCAACTCAAACCAACCGTTTTTACATATATTTTTCTCCACAAGTGGATTTTCTCGTCATCACTGAAGATTCACATGTATTTATACTAAAGTTACACGAAAATATTTAGAAGTGAGTAGTTTCTCGAGATCTGCAACTACAATGTAAATCACTTTCACGAATCAGACCTCAAATACAGTCTCCCATCATGTTTTTGTTACAAACTCTTTGGTAGTGGCATTCAAAGTCTAGTATATCTTGATGGAACCCACTCGCCTTGATTCTCTGAGTACGCTCTCGTGTTCTCCTTGAATTTATCAAGACGAGTGTCACGAATATGGACTTTCAGGGATATCCATCTTGCAGTCCATTTTGCCATAATTCTTCACCACAGGCTCAACCAGTTCTACATAATGTTTGGCCTTGTGATTACCCAAGAAGCTCCTAACCACTGCAACAAAGCTGCCCAAAGCTTTTTTTTCCTTCCCTCTGAGCTTCTTGAGGAATTCTGTGCACTCCAGAATCTTCTTTATTTGTGGTCCAACAAAGACGCCAGCTTTGACTTTTGCCTCAGACAACTTAGGTAAGAAGTTTCAAAAAGTATTTGAAGGCTGCAGGTTCCTTATCAAGAGCAGTGACTTAAAACCCAATTTTATGTGCATCGATGGGAACAATACCTTCTGGAGGTCCACTAGTGGCTCACACTTGAGATTGTGCCTCCCCACGGAAAACAAAGCAAGTTAGATATTCTTAGATAACTTTTAGTTGGGTAGATAGACGTACTGACAAAGAAACATCACTACAAAGATCTTACAACTAATGTATACGTATTATGTTGATATTTTCAGGAGTGTTCGTAACATGTATACAAGATTATCAAACATTAATTTCACTCACTGGAAATCTTGATCTAGTGATGAAAGTTCACGGATAGATGGTGCTAGTGTCAAATAAAAACATCATGGAAATAAACAAATTAATAAAAAAGAATAAAATAGCTTGACAACTCTTATCTCTTTCCAATCCGAAAGATAAGTGAAAATATACATAACTCCTGATGACAAGGAACTCAATTGAAATAAAAATGTATCTCAGAACGACAGTTGTGGGTATCGATACTTTTATTGATAAGCAGAGAATAACGTTTGGACCTTCCTAGGTCATCTTCTGGTTAGTAAAAAGTTTTCAACTCGCCGTTGCCGTACAAATGTCTTAAGGACGACAGTATAAATGTGTACGGGATTGATACATATCTCCAGCAACCCATATAGAATTCACTACCACCAAAACTAACTTTATGTTCAGTAACCAAAACTACCAACAAATAAATGTCCTAATATTGGTAAATCCTGAGTCAACATTTTTATAACACAGACGAATCTCAAGCTGTCAAATCAGCCTTCCACCCACCAATATACTGGTACAGATATGTTGATGGTACAAATGCTGGATTCACATCCACAAAATACACACTTAGTTTTTCAATTACGTTAACTCGATACACCCCAACATAATGTTCACTTGTGTTTGTTTGTTTGTTTTGGAATTTCGCACAAAGCTACTCGAAGGCTATCTGTGCTAGCCGTTCCTTAATTTTGCAGTGTAAGACTAGAGGGAAGGCAGCTAGTCATCACCACCCACCGCCAACTCTTGGGCTACTCTTTTACCAACGAATAGTGGGATTGACCGTCACATTATACACCCCCACGGCTAGGAGGGCGAGCATGTTTAGCGGGACGCGGGCGCAAACCCGCGACCCTCGGATTACGAGGGACAGCAGAGACACTGCAGCATTACAACAGGAAGCACTAGCCAAAACGGACCGAGTTTTCTGTGGGGAAGCACAATGTCAAGTGTAAGCCATTAACAGACCTCCAGAAGGTGTTGTTCCCACCACTGGACATAAAATTGGGTTTTCTGAAACAATTTGTCAGAGCTCTTGAAAATAAGTCTGCAGTCTTCAAGTACCTTCGACACTTTTCCTTAAGCTGTCTGAGGCAAAGCTCAAAGCTGGTGTAAGACCACAAATAAAGAAGGTCGGTAGGAAATGGAAAAAGTTTGGAGCAATATTGTTGCAGTGGTTCGGGGTTTCTCAGGCAATCACAAGTCCGAAAATTTTGTGGAACTGATTGAGGCTCTGGTAAAGAACTACGGAAAAATGGGCTGCAAGATATCCCTGAAAGTCCATATTCTTGACGTTCATCTTGATAAATTTAAGGAGAACATGGAAGCATACTCAGGGGAGAAAGGCGAGTGTTTCCACCAAGATATACTGGACTTTGAACGCTGCTACAAAGGAACGTATAGCGAAGACATGATTGGGAGACTATATTTGGGAGCTGATACCTTAAAGTGATTTACATTACAGTCACAAGTCTCGAAAAAATACTCATCTCTAAACATTTTTGTATAACTTTAGTATAAATACATGTAAGTCTTGGTTCATGTATTGTTTTATTCAGACCTTATGTAAATGAAAATGTGCAAATTCCCCGTTTTTGCATATAGAAAATAGGTTAGTTTCTAAATTTCATTATCCAGGTCACAAAGGCAAAGTTTGAAAGGAATAATGGTGCCCAGCATGGCCAAGCGCGTTAATTACTAAGTTTTTCACAGTTTACAGAGTAAAATTTTAAGAATTTAATTGAGATTTGTGGAATGATTTTAGGTGAATATACAATTAAAATATTAATATAAACGTTATACCTACATGTTTACTAGTCGAAGTACCCGTGGAATGCAAGGTATTTTTTTTGCTATAAAATTTTATTCTCTCTCGTCAAAGTTCGGCTTTTATTTTGATATATGGTCTCCATAGTTACTATATGCAAATATTCAGTAATATTGTAGTTCCATTTTATTGTTGTCTTACTTCACAGTTTGTATTGGTTGGAAGTGTGACAATACTATTGAATCAATTGTAATGAAATGACGGAAACAAAAGACAAGGAAAAATGATAGAAATGTAAAACTGATAAGTGAGGGTTAACAGTGGGAAAAGTCAGAAGATATTCAAAGTTGAGTGATGAAAAAAGACAATTTATTCTTTAAATCTAGTTAACAAATTGTACCTTGATAAGAATAAAAGTTGGTCCTCGCGATCACGTGTATGATGATTTGTTGGTGTAGATCTCAAAGCAACAAGTTTTATTTGTCGTCTGTAGATTCTGTATATACGACTTGAACCTTTCATATACCTATTATATATATGTATTACATGAAATATAAAAACAGATAGAGCCACAAATGTTTTATAATTAAAGTACACAAACAGATGCTACTAAGAAAAAATCATTTAAGGTTGAAATGATATACAGTTTACTAACATTGATAGAAACAAATAGTAAGATTATGTGATACTCTAGACTTTAAAATATTCCAGTACTATATTTTGATGTTTTTATTATTCAAAAGTTAATTTTTGAATTCCACAAAAAATATTATCTTTACACGCTTCAGCGTTCAGGTTTAGTGTGTGTGTGTGCTTTTCTCATAGTAAGACCACATCAGACGGTCTGCAGAGTAGAAAATTTAGTTGCACGTTATGCACGAGTGTAGAATTTCGTAACACGGGCACATACTCGAAATCAATATATTTTTCATTTAATTTCTGTGTTTTAAAAAAATATAACTAAAATGTAAACATTAATGAAAAAATTGTTAGGTACGGTAGCCGAAATAGTATACTTTTGTAGGCCAATACATAGTTAGGCTTACTGCATTTATGTTAATATCTAGTCTAAACTCAGGTAAATTTAACACTACATTCAAAACTTGACAACCTTAAAATAAGAGGGTAGTTAATTTTGTAAGTACCCAAATAATATTTTCATGCAGATATGCTGCGAAATTCGACAGACATTAAATAGATGAGCAGTTGTACTGAAATACTTGCGATGTCAGAACCTACAGTGTTTATCGAACTAGCGAAATTTTGAACTATATTGTAAATATTTTCACACATCTTACCTACAATTTTATCAGACTTCGAAATTTCGTTAGTAACTGTAGATGGAAACATAAGCCGAATATACGTTGTTGGAGGAAGTGCAAGTGTGGACGATTGTTTCTTGTTCTGCACGTGCCTTTTTGATCTCTAGTATGTCGTATTAAGGCACACTGCGCAAAGACGGTCAGAGATGTAAACTTTTTATTTACGGGGGATATCCTTTCTGACCTGAAACTACAGTTTGAGCATTTTTGTAATCTTGATGTGAGAACAATAGAAATAAGGTTTTGTCCAAACCCCTTTGATTGTGTTATTGATGAACTTCGTCCTGAAGTGACTAATCTAACGACATGTTGAAGGACAAATACACAGAAGGGAAACTGATAGACTTCTATAAATACCTTCCAAGTGATCATTATGTACATTTAAAAAACTAATCTTGTGGATTGATTTCAGTTTTTGGTACTATCTAATTCTGTAAAGACATTTTCAAAGATAAAGTTCGTGAAATCTAATTATAGATCAATTTTATCTGATGAACATTTGTAGTCACTTTTCTTGATAGGAAGCACTAACTTTGAACTTCAATTAAGTGTAATACTGTCAGAAAAACACCAGTGTCATGCTTTTCACTAATGATAAAAAAGACGATTGTGCATCTTTAATAAATTAGTGATGTTGTATGCTGATCATGTATGCATCCCTACTTAATTTTACAACAACCCCTTGATTAGGCCATAGACATTTGTTTGGAAAAAATACTTTCAAGAGGAGTCTCTTCTTCGTGGCTTAATTAAATAACAATTTAGATCTTTAATTATTCACTTTTTTTTAAGTAACAACCATTTTGTATTTAATTCATAAACTTAAAACGTGTATCGAGATTATGCGAATACTACGATGAGAAGGTTATATTACATAAATTTATTAACATAGTTGTTTTAAGCCTTTTAACTTGAATCCAAGTCAACAACTTCTTACAAAATCTAAGGCATATTTTTACCGGCTAATTCCTAGATAATTTTGTAAAATATAAGTCAATTTGCTTTATCTTGTCTGTTTGTACAAATAATTTTGGATCAGATTTATTTTGTGTTTATTTCCACTTAATTTATATCAATATTTTATTTTACTTACACTTTTCAAGTTGTATTTCAAAATACTCACGATTCGAATTGTGTTCCTTTTAGAATTAACGTTAAGTTGCTATGATACAGTGACGCTAATCAGTAGACTATTAGTGAACGTTGCACTTGCAATAACTATAAAATTAGATGTATTCATTAACCAATGGTTGTTTTTGTAAGATTTTAAAATAACCTGAATTTATTACCTTAATGTTATTTCTTTCATTGACATATAAATCTTTTTATATATACAATTAAAATTTTTACTACTTTTTTTCAGTCACTTGGCAACTTTTCTAGTAACTATTCTTTTTTTAGGCAGAAACAAGCCTATCAGTTAACGACAAACTCAAAGGTACGTTTTGAAATGAAACTATATGACAACAGAATGTAACAGATAGAGCAACGAGAATTAAACAACGTCATTTTTTGTATTGTTTCGTATTATAATTTTATTTCGGACTTGTTTTGAATTTCGCGCAAAGGTACACGAGGGCTATCTGCGCTAGCTTTAATTTAGCAGTTTAGGACTGTTGGGCTACTCTTTTACCAACGAATAGTGGGATTGATAGTATCATTGTAACGCTCCCACGCCAAAATTTAGGACGAATTTGCGATTTATTGTATGTAAGATTTGTATAACTATTTTGAATACGGGAAGTTCGAATTTGAACTTAGTAGTAAATTAAATGTCAGTACGTATTTTTTTTTTTATTTGCCAACAACATTGTTAAACAATTCCTTTTTTTTAAACACATTTTAATACAAAAACATGAAACAATATAATATATAATTACGGTTATTACTAGTAGTTATTATAAATGCAAGTTTTACACTCACAAACAACACTGAGTCGTACATCCAGTTTAAAACTGAATATTTTATCGACGATCCAAGATCACTCCGAACAAATTAATTCTGAGTTGATACTGTTGCACCTCGCTTAACCTAACTCAGTCTTTAGTTAATTTCTTGTTATTCTATTGTAACAGGTTCAGTATAAGATACACGAGTTCGTTTACATATTTGCACTAACTTATGATAGAGCACGTGTATCTTCACAAAATTCCATAGTTAAGATAATTATTTTGTATACATAAAAATCTGATTCCTTAATGACAGGTTTATTTGTGAGTTTGTTCCCTTACTAGTCTGAGTGATTTCACACTATGATCAGAATCTATTCTTTATTTCAATAATCACACATTTGCATAATCTCATTTGCATAGTTAAGATAATTATTTTGTATACATAAAAATCTGATTCCTTAATGACAGGTTTATTTGTGAGTTTGTTCCCTTACTAATCTGAGTGATTTCACACTATGATCAGAATCTATTCTTTATTTCAATAATCACACATTTGCATAATCTCCAAAACCTCTGAAATACATTTCAAATGTGTTTTCATTAAAACTATATTTTATGTAAATTTCTATAACCTAATGATGTAAGGTCTTATCACTTGACCAATCTTGTAAGCTGAATAATAAAAAAAGAAATTTTTTGTGCTAAATTTACAACAAATAACACAAAAATAAAAATGATTAATCTAAGTCTTTAAACACTTTATTATATTGACCTTCCAGTCATCCCTCTCTGACATTATATAAATTACATTGACAAGGTGCACATGCATTCATGTTCTGTATCCTATTATGTAAAATCTGATCTTTAGTCTGTGTTTAACAGACTGGTATTTTGTAATATATAGTAACATTTCAATTATTATACATTTCTACTGTTTAGAAATAAATTATTAAATTTATATTTCTTAAAATATAAAACAATAAATCTAGAATTAAAGCAAACAATTATATTTTCTCACTACACCCTTTGAGTTTGGTTGCTGCTGGACAGGTTTTTAAGCCTTTTAAAATTTTGCATGTGGAAGATATCAAACAATGTTTTTGGGTTTTATATACAAGATGAATAATGAAAAAAAACAACAAATAACTACACTAATACCAATTCTACTATAATTTATTATGCTTAGTAACTAAACTGGATTTGGGTTTAACAAAATATGAAACTTTGAGCAGACTAAAGACAACCTACTTTCTTGAAATCTCGGTTCAAAAAATGTGGTAGCTTTTCACAGATTAAAATGGCTAAGAAAACAACAGTGGGACATTCTAAGCTGTCAACTGGTTAATTCACATGCCATATATTGAAGTGTACACGAAGGACCATTTCCAAAAATGGAAAGAGGTGGATGCGGTTATGTTTGTGTCAGTACATAAGCTACATCTCGGCAAAGTAAAAGGTACAAGGTTCTTATTTTATACTCTAGCTTGCCAATTGGTAATTTGAGTTTCTTGTTTGTATGAAACTATAGACTTAGTATTTTGACATCACAAACATCTAATTTTCAACAGTGCTTCAAATCAACATACTACATAACTCACTAAAATTGTTATTTAGATGTTCTTTTAATATTTACTTTTAGATTATGAAAATAAATCATACATTAAAGTTTAAATTATTACCTACAATTTGATTCTAAACTTATTGACACAAATTCATGAAATAAGAATTTAATAACATTTTTTAATTTAAGTGATCAAACATGATGGAATGACCTGTGACCTGTTATGAAAGATTTAATGTATAATTTTTTGGACAAAGCTGGACAGCTAACATTGTAAATGTTAGAAACAAGGTAGATGCTTTGTGAAATCCAACTATTTTAAACACTGGAAAACTATTTCATGTACCTGGAAAGAATATGACCTTTGACCTCTACTTGCTTTAAAATCTAGTCAAGAGAATAAAATTAAGTACAACTGGGTAAAAAATTAAATATGAAAAACTTTTATATACCATGAAGAATATGACCTTTGACTTTACTCTTTCTTTTAAATTTTTTGATTTACGTGTAATAGCTTAATAACAGAAAACCAATCCTAACATTAAGTACACTTTAAACAC
The DNA here is from genome assembly GCA_011833715.1 of Carcinoscorpius rotundicauda. NCBI lineage: Eukaryota > Metazoa > Arthropoda > Merostomata > Xiphosura > Limulidae > Carcinoscorpius > Carcinoscorpius rotundicauda. Next base: position 172,712,316 of record CM022392.1, read on the forward strand.
TATGATTAATACATTTAAACAAAATATAGTATGTAAACAGCAAAATAGAGATAAAAAAGTTCTTACAAAAAAAAGTGATGAATCTTTTCTAGATTGTTGAGGACCTCCAAATTTTGTTACCAAAGCCTTTTCTGAGAAAATCTCAGTACTAAACTCAAGTGGGTGAGCAGAAAGTAACATAAAAGTTAAAATTGTTATTTTAGGATCATTATGTAGACAACTTTATTCAGAAACCAAAAGACATTGTACACACACACACACACACTTGAAGACGTGAATACTAATCAATAATGTCAACTACTTGAAGAAAAGTTTGCATTGAAAACAAGTTTATGCAGTAAATACCAAATACATTTATTTCCCAAACAAAAATTTTGAATATTTTTAATGATACATATCAACCAGAGCTCACTAATGTGCTAATGACTTAGGAAATAATAAACACACTGAGCACAAAATTTATCTGGTTCCAAGCACAAGCTGGTATTTCAACAACAAAAAAAGGAACATATCCTCTCAGCAAGAAATAATCAGTTTGGAAATGATAAATTCACTGAGCACAAGTCTTATCTGGTTCAAAGCAGAAGCTGGTATTTTAACAAGAAATAAAGAAACGTAACCTCTCAGCATGGAATTCTGTCCCTCAAGTAGTTTAGAAGAGCAGGAGTTCCTTTTGCAAGAATGGCTGGACGAGGGTTACGAAATGGGTTTCCTTCTAAAAGTAGAGATCTGAAAGACATATCATATTTCACAATTTATATACTTTATTACCCTTTAATAAACTTTAACTGATAAATATAGATTCCAGTTTGTGTTATCAAGAACTACACTGCATTCAGTTTTGAACCAGCATGGCCTAGTGACTTGGGAAGTTTCCTCATTATTTACATCTTAGCTTTCATTCCTGTTACTGTCACTGCTTGCCATGCTAGCTGTGGGGGCATAATAATTGTTTGTTACAGTAAACCTAACAATGCTATTTGTCCCTATAATTTGATTTACCATCTTAAACATCTCAATAAGATCTCTTTTAAAACCTTTTTTCAAAAGAAAATAAATTCAGAGATGTTAAACTCTCCTTACATGACAGTCCCTCCATCCAAGATATATTTCTAGTAGCATCCTCTGAACCCTTTCTAATAATTGTCCTTTTTGAGGTAAGGAACCTAAGACTGAACACAATACTCCATATGTGGCTTAACCAGTGACCTGTACTATAGCATCATAAACTATTTGGCTTGTATTCAGTGTTTATGCAGACACATCCTGTAATAATATTTGCCCTGCCATTAGCAACAGCACACTACTTGGATGGCTTTAAAAAAAACACTTACAAACCATTGCACCAATATCCCTTTCTTTCATCACACAGTTAAGGTTACTCCAATAAAAATTAAAGTCAAACCTCAACATTAAGGACACCCTTCCGACTGCATCCAAATACCCTCCATAGTGAAGTGCCCTCAGAAATGAGTCACACATAGCTGGATTTTAAATAGATTGTACTAAATTTCTGAATTCAACACCAAATATTAATATCTGGTGTTAAATACTAAAGTATTTTCTGAAAAGTTTATATTTCACATTTGTCTTATCAGTACATTTCAATTTTTTGAAAAGTTAAAAAATTATATAGCACAGTACAACATTCACCAGTGTGATGAAAAAACTACAACTTCAATCATTCTTAAAAACCATACATGTACCAATCAGTGTAGGAGCAGAAATATCGCTCCCTGCTTCTGATAACACAAATTTAAATTCTTCCACAAGCCATGTGTCAGGGGCAACATGAAAGTCACAATGGACACTGCTACAGATGAGAATCACTATCATATTTTAAGTAGACTTAATCTAATCTCCTAGCATTAATTTCTTTGGTGATTAAATGAACAGAACTACTTTTGTTTCTTTCTCTCAGAGGACTACTTTCATTTTTTCATTGCATACCTTGGTCAATGGGCTTACCTCAGCTGTCTTAAGTTTCCAAGCTCTGGAGGAACATTCGTGATGTTGTTATTACGAAGATCTAATGTAGTAAGAACGGGAAGTTTTGCAAGTCCCGAGACATTGATGAATGTGATCTTGTTGTCTGATGCAAAGAGAATCTCCAGCTTACTGAAAGTGAAAACTACAGTTGGGATCTCCTCAAACCTGGTGGATGATATAGGTTATAGATAATTCATTAAAATCTTTGGCTCACATGTTCTTTAATATTACTGTTATCAAATCACAAAGGATTATCACAATCATCATCAAATAAAGATTCAATGAGCCATATTTCATGTTAAGCAAATTTCATTCTTTGAAGTTAAGAACTGCTACTCTGTTTGGATTTTAAATAAAAGCTTAATACAGCTATTATGTAAATTCAAAAACAGCAGTCACAAAGGTTGAAATAAGGCAATCATACGTTATCACATAAATAATGAAATATAGATATCACACATGGATATTACATAGAAGGTCTAAATAAATCACTGGACAGTAGGACAAATATTTTATCTTAAGCTTTATATATGTAAAAATGTAGAGAAATATGTAGAGAAAGCACTATGTAGAGGAGCGAACAACGTATATATGTAAAAATAGCTGGTATGGGTATAGAGGGCACTATATAGAGGAGCGAACAACGTATATATGTAAAAATAGCTGGTATGGGTAGAGAAAGCACTATGTAGAGGATACAGGCTATAATGTGCGATATAAAATGTGCCCTACATTTTGGAGGTGATTGCAGAAAGTAAGACTCATACTGCAGTGGGGATATGCTGTCTATTAATCTTAACCTCCATTCACCAGACTCAGATGAAAAAATTCATACAAATAAATAGTAATCATAAAATAATCAAAACAAATAGAAGTTAGAGAGCAATAGGTGGGTACTGAAACCCATAATGTCCCACCACATCTGTATCACCTTTTACTGTCTGCAGACATTTTTGTGAAAGTGACTTCTTTCTAATGTAAAAAGATAAACACGTGGTGCTATTACTTTGAAAAATAGAACTAGAGGCAGAACAAAACTATTCAACATTGCAACTGTTAGTACTGAATATTGAAACATGCAGTATCTTCCCACAATTAACTTGGTGTATCAAAGACAGAGTTAAACATTAAAACACACATTCTGTACAAGTTTAACTTTATTAAACTACACAACTCTCACAGTTAGTGTTGTATACAACTTAACACAAACACAGTTTAAAATAAAATGATGCTTCCTTTTGTTTTTTAAACAACTTTCAGTTTTGAATAGGAATAAAACTTGGCAGTTGTTAACAAATTTAACCCATTTTTAGATGTTGAAACCTACCTATTGTTACACATGTTTAACTCCCTCAATGTTGATAACTTTGACAGTACCAAGGGCAAGTCTCCTAGCTGGTTGTTTCTATACAATAAAATAAAAATCCCTCAATGCCTTCAATTAAAACATGTAACCAGAAATTCCAAATTTTACAAAATATTACATTCAGAGATAAATTTCTTTGAAAAATAAGAGTCTTAAGAGCTGTTATTAAACCTTGATATATAAAAGTAACTTCAGAAGTCCTACAAAAAGAAGTGAAACATAAGACAATTTCTGTAATATTAAATAAAGTAACTGAATTCTACAATTCCAAGTCTTACCTCAAATCTAGGTACACAAGTTTTGAGAAATTCCCAATAATTTGAGGCAATGATGAAAACTTGTTGAAGGACAGATTTAGTTCTGAGACTTTTGATGCTAAAATATCCAAACTGGAAAACAATACTGATAATACAGACTAAAAATAATTTTAAGGTTTTAAAACTATGAAAACAAAAATAAACATCACACATTTCTCTGAAGTAAACCTAAGTTTAACGGAGATAATGAGAAATAATTAAACATGATATAAACTACAAATTGATATTTATTACATATTCACAGAAACTTCACAAAACATCTTTCTAATAAGACCTGTCACACATTTAATAAAATTTATATGGTGGCAAAAAAAACAAACTCAAAAACTTCTTACAAACATAATGAAAATTTGATGACACAACACTATTAATATACACATTAATAATAACAGACCTATCTAATGCAAATCAAAACAACCACAAAAAACTTGCTTCTTATTAACAATGAAAATTTGAGGACACAACACTATTAATAACAGTCCTAGCTAATGCAAATCAAAACACACAAAAACATGGTTCTTACTAATATAATGAAAATTTGAGGATGCAACACTTTTAATAAAACATTAATAATATCATGAAGATGATCTAGGAAGGTCAAAATCTATTTCTCTGCTTTAATAATACCCATCAATACCAGCCATTCTGAGATACATAAATAATAACAGACCTAGCTAACGTAAACTGATACAAAAAATCTAGTTGTGATGACAATCAAGGTCTTACTATAAACTCACAAGAACTTCTAAAAGAATTTATCGATCTCACCATGGTGAAATATCAGTTAAAGCGTTTTTGCCAAGATTTATTGATGTCACTTCTTCTGTGGCAGCTTTCTTCACAAGTTCTTCTGGAATATTCTTTAAATCTTTGCTACTATAAATCAATGAAGAAAAGTTATGGCCATTGCTTCTATAAACAAATAAAATGCATCTCAAAATACAAGTATTTGATCAATTGTTGTATTTTGTCTCCAATGAACAACAGAAATAATAAAGAAGAGTATTTTGCATTTTAAATATGCAGTTTATGTAAGTGACACTATTTTAACAAATGTGGAAACACGTCATGTCTAACTGCATATTGGTTTCCTATTTGTCCCTTCTGTCATCCATTTGAAATATAAAATGAAGTATATGTACAAAATACCATTAAGTAATTTTTTGGTTGCCAAAAGTCATTACTTAAGGAACCTCAACAGTTCCATTGTATCAAAGTGACCATTTTTATTTATGTGTAGGCAAATTCGGTGGAGAACCCTTCTCTTTACGACCAAGTATTTTTTCTTTGCCATCTTTATTCAAGGGAGGTCTGTTCACCTCCATGGATCCTGCCCAGGGTCAATTAGGCAGGTCTTTGCTTTTGGAAGAGGATTCCAGTGACTGAGGATGTGAACGAATTATTGTTTTGCATCTAGAGGGATGTGCCCGAGGAAATGTCTGTTCCCGGAATCAGAGGAAATGGATCATAGGATTTGCTGAAATATATGTTAGGGACAGAACTGAGTGTTGAAGTTGATTCATAGACTTTCTTAACCATGGAGATCAAAAGACTTTTCATTTGGTTTGAAAACTATTCTTTTGGAGGCATAGAGAGATCTGTCTGGACTCCCACTGTAGTAGTGCAGCAGCATACGTGAAGTGTAGGGCAGAAACTTTTGGTTCTCAGGATAAGTAATGTTATGAATCATTTTCAAATGCTGCACCTCTTTTTCTTCCAACCATTTAGGGTAAGAATGAAAGTAGGGTAGGTTAGAGCCATTGCAATTGACACAATGAGGGTCCATTTCACACTTATAGGCATCATGGTCCTTGCCACTGCAATAAGCACACGTCAAGCAACCACAGCACGACATCTTCAAGTGACTGAACTGCTGACACTGAAAATATCTGAGAGGGTTTGGAATTTATGGTCACACTCTGCAATTACGATAACCTGCCTTAATGGTGGCAGGTGTACGTGGTGGCGTAAATGTTAAGATGAGGACATTCTTTGGCATCGTAATGCATCTTTGAGAGTGGAAATACGCATCACTGCAGAAACTCCTTGGGTAGAGAAATCAGCAAGAATCTCCAACTCAGGGATGTTCTTCAAATCTTCCTCAACAATAACTCCTCGTGATGAATTCAAAGTAGCATGAGGTGTAACCTCAATAGGCATATCACCAATCACCTTTGAATGCAAAAGGAGTTCACTGTGTTGAGATGTGGATGTTTCCACCAACATGTCACCAGATCAAAGTTTCTTTACTGACTTTGGAGAGCCAGCAAGGTTTGTCTGAGAGAGAATGAAGGATAAGAAAATTGAGGTAGAACAGGTGTTACAGATGTTGAAAATTGCTGCTCAAAATTTTAGACATGGTTTTTTACTTATGGACTGTTTTTCACTATTTTATTTAAGTTTGTTTTGAAGGATCCATAAAGAAAAGGAATATTTCAGTGATCACTGACCCAACCCACCCTGGAGCCCAACGAGTGGACACACTACAATGTCAAATAAGGACACTGCAGCAACGCAAGAGTTTCGTGAACACTATACCCAAACACCACCATTAGAAACAATGTTAATAGCACCTGTTGAAAACATCCAACACTGGTACTTTGTTGATCCTAGGCAAAGTGGACTAGCCGATTGACCAAAGGGGGCCACCTGAAGGCTGCCCATTTCAGGAATTGAAGACCAAAGGTGTGTGGTAGGGTTGGACTCCTCAAACACCAGGATTCTCTCCTCCCCTTCATGGGTCACCACACATGGCAAACATATGCTTCACGGGTCATCACACATGGCAAACATGTGGGTGGATGTTTAGATCCCAGAGGAGGTAAACTGAAAGAACAGAACCTCCCTTGAAAGGTTTACTCAACATGTACAGAAATACACACCGAGGGGGTGAAATTTGGCAAACTTTAAATAAAAACTACAAGTATTTTGTACCATAAAATTCAGATTTTGTAATTAAGTACTTTCTAACAAGTAATTTAAATTAAATTACTTCAGAGAGGGGTATTAAACAAATTAGAGGAAAGAAAAGATTAGAGAAAAATTGTGGATTTATTTAAATATTTCAATATAAAAGTAATACTTAAATATATTCAAATTTGGTTTATTAACTATGTTTCAATGTCAAATTTATTAATATAAATTGATAACTAAGTAGTTTAATTAAATTTTGGATATAACTATAAAGAACCATAACACAACCTACCCTTACTTTGAGGGTTACCTTAGATGAAAAGCCTGTCATAAAACTAAAGCTATTTAGATTAAATCTTTTCAGACATTCAGATTCTATCATGGAATAAAAGCTGTGTGTGTTCCATGTTTCCAATTGATGTTTAGACTGTATTAAGAAACTAAATCTGTGTATGTTGAATGTTTCTAACAGAGAATAAGATTGTTATGGAATTAAAGCTGCATTGGATAAATGCTTTAAATTGATATTAGTACTGTTAAGAAACTAAAGCTGTGTAATTTGAATGTTTTTAACTGAGTAAGACTGTTATGGAATTGAAGCTGCATTGGATAAATGCTTTAAATTGATATTAGTACTGTTAAGAAACTAAAGCTGTGTAATTTGAATGTTTTTAACTGAGTAAGACTGTTATGGAATTGAAGCTGCATTGGATAAATGCTTTAAATTGATATTAGTACTGTTAAGAAACTAAAGCTGTGTAATTTGAATGTTTTTAACTGAGTAAGACTGTTATGGAATTGAAGCTGCATTGGATAAATGCTTTAAATTTATATTGGAACTGCATTAAAACTACAGCTGTACAGGGTAAATATTTTTAACCAATGGTAGGATTGTGTTATGGAACTCAGGCTGTGCCTAACTACAGATTTATAACACAAGTACTTTGAATAAAAAGTTTAGTTCTAGTGCTGTACCTGAGATCTAGAATGTGCATAACATGAAGAGCATGTTTATCTAGTTGCTGATGATCACTAGAAATTCCATCACTGTCTCTGGTAAACAAGTTATCTTCCATTCTGCTTTTCAGCCATCTTAGTAAGTGAACAGTTCCTTGCTGTAAATTGTACAGTATAAAATTAGGTTAACACTGTGCCAGTTTAGGCTTCACTTTCCATAATTATATTACACGAATTGAAGATACAACTTGTATATTATAAATTATCATCAAACTTTAACATTGTATTAAGGATTTATGCATCTTAAAGAAAAACAAATAATTTTGTAATGTCATACGTGATTCTTTTACATTACTTCAGCACTTTTTATTTAAGAATATCTATAGAAGCATTCACAGTAATTAAAAAATAAAAGGCTAGACCAATAGCAACACAAGTTTCTTTACTTTCTTTATAACAAAGTAAATACTACTCTTAGCACTCACAGCAAAAGCTAGCATGAAAAACAAAACACACTTACATAACCACAAGAACTAGACTAGGAAGTTACTCTTCTATATGAAACACAAACATAAAAAAAGATTAGATAATCACATTTAGTACAAGAAATAGACAAGAGAGTTACACTTGTACTAAATGTGATAGTGTAACCTTATATTTTCTTCTTTGTGCTACATATAACAGTGTAACTTCATGGTCTACTTCTCGTGTTTAATGTGATTATTTAATCTTATCTTTGTGTTACATACAGCAACACAAATGTAAGAAAAGGTATAGTTAAATAATCACAATTAGTACAAGAAATACACTAGAAAGTTTTGCTTGCTTTTGTTTTTGAATTTTGTGCAAAGCTACTAGAGTGCTATCTGCTTTAACTGTCCCTAATTTAGCAGTGTAAGACAAGAGTGAAGGCAGCTAGTCATCACCACCCACCACCAACTTTTGGGCTACTTTTACTAATGAATAGTGTGATTGACCATCACATTATAATGCCCCCATGGCTGAAAAGGCGAGCATGTTTGATGCAATGGGGATGCAAACCCACCACCCTCAGATTACGAGTCACACGCCTTAACCCACCTGGCCATGCTGGGCTGACTAGGAAGTTACACTACTACGTGTAACACAAACTTGGAAAGATACGGTCACATAACCACATTTGGTACAATAATTATACTAGGAAGTAACAGCAAATAAAAAAAATGCTGCAAGGAAAGTGTTATAATACTATAAACATCTGTTATGTGACCAATAAACAGTTTGAATACCATAAACATCTGTTATGTGACCAATAAACAGTTTGAATACCATAAACATCTGTTATGTGACCAACAAACAGTTTGAATACCATAAACATCTGTTATGTGACCAACAAACAGTTTGAATACCATAAACATCTGTTATGTGACCAACAAACAGTTTGAATACCATAAACATCTGTTATGTGACCAACAAACAGTTTGAATACCATAAACATCTGTTATGTGACCAATAAACAGTTTGAAAACTGACTTAATTGTGAAAACAGTTATTTTTATTACCTTTACAAAATCTTACAGAAAATATTGTTTCACCTTAAAGAAACAAACACAAAACTATACATGAAGTAGCAGAATTTAAAAATTTCAAAGCTAAAAACGTGCAAAATTAAAAATTGGATCACAAATTTTCATGGGACAAATGAGTATAGTCTTTCCTATGTTTCTTCTCATTAGGTTAAACTGCTATTTATGGTATTAAATATTAGAGATTCCCAGCATGCACCTGATGAAGAAAAGGCCACCCATTGAGAGCAAGTGGATTATAGATTTTTTATATTATTGTTTCAGAAAAGTTACTCTAAGAACTTAAAACATTATTATATAATTTCTTAATCTGTTGTCTTTCTTTGTACTACAATAATGGCTCATTTTATTATATTAGTAATATTACATTAAGAACTCTAATATTTCAATGGTACAACCATATCAATAACCATTGAAAACTATAAGAACATTGTTGAGATGAACAATGATCTTGAATAGAAACATTTATTTTGATACTAAAATCCATTCACTCAGATAAAATAAATATAAATGCAAGATATGTTAATTTTACAGCAATTTAAAGTAGATTAATGAAGTTATTAGAAAATTAAAAATATATTTTACTTAAATAGGCACAACTACACTTTCACAGCTAAACCAGAAAGACAACTACTGTTTAGTCTCTTTTCCATGGTAAATTTAAACAAAATGTCAAAGCCTTCTACAAATGTCTTGTTTTCATCTAAATGCAGGGTTAAGTGTATTGTGTTAATAAGATTATAAATGTGTAAATCAGCCAATATAAAGTTGCAGTGAAATTGCATGACAAAAAACATTTTGTGATTGTTTAGCAATCAAGTGACACCAAAAACTGACCACTTTTGAGGAACATGACAAGCTCTTTCTGACACAAAATATTCATACATTCAGATCATAAAAATTTATACAGATTGAGGATTTGCAATTTCCATGACAGGTCTGTCCTTTGTACTTAACTGAAAAACAAGAGCACATAGATCAAATTGGGATACCAGAACAATCTAGAGAAAAATGCAACAGGTTGCATTGCAGCTTAGGTAGTAAAAAAGGTCAGGTCAGCTTAGGTAATAAAAAGGTCAGTATCTTTTAACAGGTAAGAACCCATAGACACACAAGACAGTAGCAAAAGCCAACTGTGAGCTCTACAGACCGCAGAATACAACAAAATAAATGACCTTTGTTTGGAAAAGAAGCCAGAAGGGTATAGGCTTACCAAAGTAAAGCTTACAACCAAATCTTCAATTAAACTATCACATATTTCAAGCAGCAAGAGAACAAAACTGATTTTTCATGCTATTCATAGTCACTAGATGCAGTGCCTATGGATGTTTGGTGATTATTATACTGAGAAACTAATGTCCTTGTACCTTACATAGATTATGAAATGAAAGCAGGAAATGTGGAATAATTTGAAGTGAGAGCCTTACAGCAAAACATTTTGCAATTGAAACTACACTGCAGAGCTATTGTCCAGATGCATGTCCATCAGATATAACATGAGTAGATGTGGAAACACGGGCTTTAATAATATATTGAGATTTCAAAATCTTTTTAATAAAAGTACTAAATACTCTGTACAAACAATAAAAATCACCAAGTAAATTAGCAATCATGGTATCCTTTAATGTAAATATAAAAATAGAATTCAAAAATTCTACTAATGTTGACTTAAGAATCTCAAGTTAGAGTTTTAGTACCTACTTGTAAAATATCCCTTCGAATACTCCTCATTGGGTTGCCTTCAAGCAGTAACGACTTCAGACATGGCATGGTACCGATGGAATAAGGTATACTGCTCACAGAAGTTTCACAAAGTTTATAACATAACACTTTGGATCAACATGATGTATTATAAAGCAAATATTTTCTTATATGCAACTAATATAAATCCAACACAAATATTATTAGTGTCTATAAATCTTTCATATATAAACTTGTAAAAGTAGTTTTATCCAATAATAACCAACATTCAATATACACAATAATTGTGACAACAGTTATAAAATTTGAATGCTAATCAAGATGGTACTTCACTATAGTGATAATAAAAACAAAAAACTATACAATATTTATGTAACCCATAAAGTTCAGAAACCAACTACATATTCACTGTCCACGATCAGTTGTAAGTATGGTAGTAACCTCTTAACCCTCACTCTACAGCTAGGTTAAAGCTAGGTTTAAGAGATTTACATTCAATATTTAATTATTATCAATGTACATATTTGATTTAATAAGAATGTTTTGATCCCATGTTTTAATTCCTTAAATTTAAAATTAAATAAATCTTCAATCTCTTCAGATAATCCAACTTGAAATAAGAAGTTAACATAAATTACTCATTACAATATAAATATTGACAAACAACTCATATCGTCTTCAATCTTCGTTTACAGAAACAAACTAGAACTAGAAAATCAAACCCACTTATCACACGCTCTTTTCTCAAAAATTGTCAATAATTATTTCTTTCATTTTACAACATTTATAAAAAAAATAGAGGTAAAGTTTTAATCTATTAAATGACATCTTATAGAATAAAAAGTGCAGTGTTTTATTTTATTTTTCAAAGTATCTCTTACAGTGTTGAGTTTGAAAAACTTGTGGCATAAGAGTCTCAAACATCCCCTAACTGCAAAGCCAGTTAAAGACACATCACTGAGTTTGTTGACTTGCATTCAAAATTTTACTGAACTATTACTTGGTGAATTTATATCAATAAGGTTGGAATAAAATTATAAAATATAATTCATACTTTAATGTTATATGAGTTAATTTCTTAATTTAAGAGTAAATATTAAATGAACACACCTAAATACATATTTTAGCGAGTCATGTAGTATGTTTAATGCACCACTGTTTAAAATTAGATGCTTGTGGTGTCAAAATACAGTCTTAGTTTCATACAAATTAGAAACTCAAATTACCAATATTGACAAGTTATCATGTAAAATAAGAACCTAATACTTTTTTATTTTGCTGAGATATGAATAATGTACTGAATCAAAAACAGCTGTCCTATTCACCTCTTTCCATATTTGGAAATGATCCCTTTTATATATACATACACACACTTACTTCACTATACAACACATGAATAACCAACTGACAGCTTAGAGTGTCCCATAGTGATTTTCCTAGAAATTTTAATCTACAAAAAGGCAACCATGTTCTTTCAAACAAAGATTTCACAAAGGTAGGTTGTGCCTTTAGTATTCTCAAAGTTTCATACTTTTTTTAAACATAAATACAGCTTAATTACTGTAATAAATTATAGTAGAATTTCTTGGTATAAGTGTAGTTAATGTTTTTTTGTTATTCAATTTTATATATAAAACTTAAAATATACTTTGTTTTATATATTTCATGTGCAACTTTTAAAAGGCTTAGCAACCTAAATAGAGAAGGATACACAATCTATCAGTCTTAAGCTTTAATTCCCAAGTCTCATATAATAAAAGTAGATATAGGAGTGACACGTGGGTGCTCCAGTTCACAATGTCCCACATGTATATCACCCTTCACTGCCTGCAGACAGTTGTGAGAAGGTTACTGCTATCTCAAGTTACAATAAAAAAAACAAAAGAAAAAAAAAAGAAACAATAAATGAAAATAAGGCACTACCATTTGTTGGTAGGTAAGATAAAATTATCTTGAAGTTAGCATTCCTGTCCCAATATGGTAGAGGCACTAATTAACACAACATCAGTGAGGTGATAGTTTACTGTGACTGTCATGCCTTTATATGCAACTTAAAAGGTGTACATCCACATAAAGTAGTGCCAAGTTCTTAAATGACTATTTTTAACTAAAAATAAATATTAGCAATTTTAGTAACATTTCTTAGATTTTATTTTCTTTGTATTTATTTATTACATTTTTGTATTTATTACAGAATAATTTAATAATTTTATCTGAAATTTTATTACATAATAATTGAAATGTAACTGTATATTACAAAATACTAATCTGTTAAACATAAGACAGGAAAGACCAAAAGTCAATTTTATATTACTGAATACATAACATGAATGCACGAGCACTGCACCAATGAAAGTTATTTAATGTTATCTAGGTATGACAAACAGGTCAATACAATAAATATATAGTGTTATGAGACTTAAGCTACTTGGACTAAAATGTGCATTTTCGTGTTATAATATCATTATTCTGTCATAAAAAAAGCATAATTAATATTTATTACTCTTTCTTAATGGTTATAAGGTTGGTCAATTGACAGATCTCATATAGTGTATAATGTATAACATAAAACAAAGTCTTATTGAAAACAAGTGTTTGAAATGGGCTCAGGAGAATTTAAAGATTACATATAAATATTTGATATTTTTGAGATGTAGTAAAGTTTTTTTTTTAATCATAATGTGAATCCATTTTGTACTAAAGATTAGCAATGAAACAGACTATGTTTTCACAAATAAATCTTTAGGAATGTATTTATTGAAAAATCTGATTTTTCTGTGTATAAAAAAAGTTAAGGTTTTCTAAAAGACTACCAAATTTTGTGAAAATACACATGGCCAGGTGAGTTAAGGCATTAGACCTGTAATCTGAGGATCGTGGGTTTGAATCCACATAGTACCAAACATGCTTGTCCTTTCAGCCATGGGGGCATTATAATGTGTGGCCAATTCCACTATTTGTTGGTGAAAGAGTAGCCTAGAAGTTGGCAGTAAGTGGTGATGACTAGCTGCCTTTTCTTTAATCATACACTGCTAAATTAGGAATGGCTACTGCAGATAGTCCTCACGTAGCTTTGCGTGAATTTCAGAAACAAACAAACAAACAAACACGTCAAATCAAAATTTATAGTGCAAAAACTTAATACGTGCAAAATGTATAGAAGAACTTGTGAATATTATACCTAGTATTAGATAGATAAAGTTTAAAAGGTAAAAGAACAATAATTAAGTGATAAAGATAAATACTATTGTGATCTTCAAGTTATTTATGATAAACAACTTTCAACCATTGTAGGGTCTTGCATTGCCAGATGGTGAGGGTATTCAACCTGAAACCTGCAAGCCATTGGTTTAAATCTCTGTCCCAACAATCATACTTGCCCTTCCAAATATTTATGATAAACAAAGATAGTTTCATGTGTTATGTATAAAGCGTTTGAAATGCCATGTTGTTGTTTATATTATTGTTTCAAAGTTTAAACCAATAAAATATGTTGTTATTCATTTAAAATAACATTTAGAAATTTCTAGAATTAAGTAGATCGATCATTTGACTGTAAACGGAAATGTATGGTGGCCTAGTGCCTAGACATCAAGTCTCGTGCAAGAACGGGCATGCGCGGATTGCTCTGGAGTTCTGTGGAAGTTATGCGATTGTTTGAGAAAAGTAGGCCTACTAATATATAAACAGACGGAGACGCGAGGAGAAGAGGAAGAAGAGTCAGTCATTAGTTTTATTCGAATCAAGAGGTTGTCTACGTTTGAGAAAATTTTGCTGTGTGTTTATTCAACTCGGATTTGTGATTAGAGCTAGATCTACAGAAGCTGTGATTTTACTTCATCAATATTTACGATTCATTCAAATTACTAGTTATACTGAAGGCCAACACGTGTAGGACTGTTTAAGGGAGAACGGGAAAATTTGGAAAACAAGTTGAGACATTCGTCGAAAACATCGTAAAAAGAACTTCGTCGAATTTATTGAACTGTGAATTGTTTCTGGACTTCTCCATTTAAACTTTGGAATTTCTTCGTGGGACCAAATTCACACCCTAGACCAGAATTTTGGATTTCTGATCTGAACTTTTGGACTTTCATTCTAGATCATTATATTGGACACAGGCCAGTACTATTTTGTATTGTAATTAACTTTGAAGGTTGAAACCAGTACTATTTTCTATTGTAATAAATTTTGAATGTTGAAACTTAATATCTGTCATTGTTATTATATAATTTATGTTATATCTATTACATATATAATAGTTTATTGTAATAAATTATACAAGCTGTTATCTGCGTCTTTCTGTTGCGTTCAGTCTACATAAAACATAAAAATACGTAACACGTTACAACTTTCAACCACTGTAGGGTCTCACATGGATAGCTAGCACAGGTAGCATTCATTTAGCCTGACAAAAAAACTCAAAAATACACAAAAACAAATCATCTGTGAAGCAAACAAGGTAATTTTAGACTTGTTTCACAATTTTTATAATTGTTAAAAAGGTCTGTCAAATCAACCAGTTATTTATAAAGTAAGTGTAGAGAAAAGAACAAAATATAAAATGTTTAACAGAAAAAGTGATATTTATTTAGGAGTTTTTAGATGAAGAATAGTATTTCTAATATCATCATGAAACTCACATTGCATCCAGAATTGTCACTTTGACTCCATATATTTAGAGAAATATTTAGTTCAAATACTTAAATGAAATATCTGATTTTTTGTGTAAAAAACACTTCTTCATTGACAGCTTAAATTCCACGAGGATACACAAAACATTAAAAGTTATAGTATGAAATTTCTGATCATTGCATTGTGTTTAGAAGTATTATCAAGTTAACCAACCCCACATGGAAAAGTTAATGATATACTTGTAAGTTAAAAGACTATCTTTCCCTTTATTCAAGTTATGATTAGCATGGAGTAGTCTGTCAGTATTGACAGTATAGGTGGAAATGCTGCTAACATGATATACTTGTCAGAAAATCTAAGTTTTACTTCCCTCAACCCCAACTGAAAACCAACGGGCTTGTAAAATTCCATCAATTTACATCACTTCAGTCAACCCACCATCCCTGGCTGTTAAGAAGTTCAACAATAAGTTAGATTTTAGTGACTTAGAGTTTCTAAAAATAATTTAAACATTTTACATCAAGTACCCGAGATTAAATGGGTATAGACTGCTGCTTATTTGAAGTATTACGGAAGGCATTTGAATAAGATGTGGCTTTTGACTAATATGTACCCAGCTGTGTTAGATAATATGAAACTGGCTAAGGAGGCAGTTAAATTGTTTATCTGGAAAAGTGTAAATAAACTGAAGCTACAGAAAGAAATATTGTGAAGTGTAAACAATCACAATTGCCCATTTCTTTATGAGAAAACTTGGAATGTAATTTTGTTACATCTATAGTAGATTAGCAAATACCTGTAAAAATGGAGAAATGGCAAAAAAACTGCCTTCATAACTGATAAACTGTATCAATTTTAGGTGATGACTTGGTCTTAAAAATACACCTGCCACCTTCCACAGACTAATGGATAGGGCTTCAACCAGAGTGACTGAATTTTCAAGACTCATTTTGATGGTATTATAGTGTTCTTGCTCACATTTGAACAGCACTTCAAAAACCTTGAGTTGATTTTCTACCTGGTACAACTGATCTTACTGTAAAATTCATTAGAAGCAAATTTTGCCAACCAGAAGCATCACATTTAATGTTTAAACTCCCTTCTAAGGGAACCTACACAAATTATGAGAAAGTGAAAGTTGTTCACTTCATGAAACTGCAAAGAATTAATTATATTTCTTAAGTATGTGTGATTGGTACAACAAGTTCATTCCAAATTTTACAAAGTGTTATCCTAATATGTTATTGGCCCATTTTGACTCGCATTCTCTGTTGGGGCAGACAAGGGTAGAAATAAGCACTCTAAATAATGAGTGGTTAATATTTTGCCTATAAACAATGATATATACATTAAAAAAAAGTTCCAAAATGGGTTTGGTGGGAGTAACCAAAATCATGCATTAAGTGGGGAACCTTGATTGCAAGGAAAAACAAGATAACACATACACCTGGAAATGAGAAAAAGACCTAAGTGACTTACTGCAAAACAAGATAACACATAGACCTGGAAATGAGAAAAAGACCTAAGTGACTTAGTGCAAAACAAGATAACACATAGACCTGGAAATGAGAAAAAGACCTAAGTGACTTAGTGCAAAACAAGATAACACATAGACCTGGAAATGAGAAAAAGACCTAAGTGACTTAGTGCAAAACAAGATAACACAGACCAGGAAATGAGAAAAAGACCTAAGTGACTTAGTGCAAAACAAGATAACACATAGACCTGGAAATGAGAAAAAAACCTAAGTGACTGTCAGCATTAAATCTAGTTAATGATCCAATCAGTTAGTCTGTTCCAGAAAATCATGGCCTAGGAGAGGACTTCGTTAGATGTACATTAATCTACTGATGTCAGAAGATCAACACCAAAACTAACCAATATAATTATACTAACCCACTCCATGAAGGTAAAACACAACTAGTGTGCCACAGCAAAGCTTACTGTCATGATTCACATGTCAAAAAAAAACTTACAAACTTGAAAATACAAGGATACAATCTATCACCTCGCAAGTAATATGACTTGAAATCCCCATAACATCCTCAAATGTTAAGGAGAGTAGTATCCCCCAGGTCAGAATGTTACCATGTTAAGCAGAGTAGTATCCCCCAGGTCAGAATGTTACTATGTTAAGGAGAGTAGTATCCCCCAGATCAGATTGTTACTATGTTAAGGAGAGTAGTATCCCCCAGATCAGAATGTTACTATGTTAAGGAGAGTAGTATCCCCCAGGTCAGAATGTTACCATGTTAAGCAGAGTAGTATCCCCCAGGTCAGAATGTTACCATGTTAAGCAGAGTAGTATCCCCCAGATCAGATTGTTAGTATGTTAAGCAGAGTAGTATCCCCCAGATCAGATTGTTACTATGTTAAGGAGAGTAGTATCCCCCAGATCAGATTGTTACCATGTTAAGGAGAGTTGTATCCCTCAGGTCAGAATGTTACTGAGAGTGATTAACATCTTCAGTCATATTTCTAAGGCTATAAATCCAAATTTAATTCTACTGAAAGAAAGTAACATCCCAAACTCCACTTTTAAGGATAGAATATCAACCGAGATGCAACTGAGAGGAAGTAACATGCACAATCTCACTTCCATGGCTATAATTTCACTCCCCCCCAATGCTACTAAGAGGAAGTAACATCCACACACTGTTTCTAAAGCTGGAATCTGAACTGAGTATGAGTAACATCTACCTACACATTTTCAAAGCTATATTTCCAGCCCAAATGCTACTAAGAGCAAGTTGCATCCCCAATCTCATTTCCAAGACTGGATTTCCAATTACTGTTGCTGATAATAACATTCCTAAAGAATCTTTCAAGGTCAGATGGGCACTAAAGGGGCACAAAATTCCATTGAAATGTAAAGTGCTAGTCACAAAATAAAAGCACATTTTGCCAACCAGAAGTATCACACTTGATATTTAAACTATCTTCTGAGGGAACCCACCCAAATTACAAGGAAGTGAAAGTTGTTTCAGATTACCCAACTTCAAGAGTGGTCATATAACCTTAAAGCCATCAATGAGGTTTTGAAGGCATCTTAAACTCATCTGCTAACAACTTATACTCACAATAAACTTTAACACTAGCTCAATTTACTTAATGTACCTGAGAAATTAAACCTACCTAGAAAGAGAGTTATTTGTGAGGTCCAAACGCTCAAGCTCTTGCAAAATTGTTATTTTTTCAGGTAGGGTGGAAATTTTGTTATCTCGAAGATCCAAAATCTTTACACATTTTATTGTTTCCAGCAGTCCTTCTGACACTTCAGTAATTCTGTTGTTTCCTGCTTGTAATTCCTGTAATAAACAAACATTTGGGAATTATAATTTAACTGTAAATAACATGTACAAATAAAGTTTCCAAGGAGTTTACTACCCAGGAAAGTCTTAATCTCAGATTCTCAATGATTTGCCATTTTAAGAACAGATTTATTAATTAAAACTTTCAAATTATTTTAACTGCTAACAAAGTTAACTCATATTCACACATCTTGAAGATTCAGAGTTCAATGACTTTTCAAAAAACAGATTTTCCAGACCAAATTTAACATAAAACAAATCATAATCCACAAACTATATAGATGATCTGAAAATATATACATGTATGCTACATGCCAAATCAGTCATATTGTCTCATTTCCTGGCTCTTTCACCAAGATCAGCAGTAACCTTAATTATGAATGCTGTATCTTTTTCAAATATTTTGTGGTTTAGCCTTAAGTTTTGCAATATTTTCAAGGATAAGTTTCCTTTCCATTCAGTTCAGTTGTCTCCCTCTGTTGAATGTATACATTTCCCACCTTGCACAGCAGTGAGCAACTCCTTTAATAAAACAATTTTCAGAATACCTAAAAACTGACTGCACATAATCAATGATGAAAAAGGGAGACATTCTTTGTGCTTTGAAGCAATAATCCTTCAGCCACAGAAAAGCATCTTTCAACAGTTGCTTGGCCAAAAAAAATTCAAATTCAAAATAAGATTGATAACATGGTGTTTAAAAACTCAATCTGTAAAATGGCCCATTTGCTTGAGCAGAAAGCATTCAAGCCTATCAGTTGTAAGATTAAAATCCCCATAACAGAGGCAATTTTTAAGAGAAAAAAAAACATGAAAAATTATGAGTACACATTTATTTCAATGAAAACTTCACTGAGAATTTCTCAATTAAACAGATCAAAATAAAAACTCACTGTGCAATGCACTTGGAGTTCCCTTCCCTGTGGAAATCCAAGCTTCTATACTTTCTGTTGCATATCAAACGATAATGACAAACTTAGCCATTTGGACATTTTCTGTATTGCTTAAGTCAGTTTTCAACAATTTAATGTAGTGTCTATCTTGTATAGCAGTGTTTTATATCCATTCTGATCATAGATCACAGTTGACAGCAGGCAGTACAGGATAGCCAGTTTGAAACTTCATCAAAAATAGAGAAAATTTTTCAGACATAGAAATATAAAATGATAACTTCTATAGAAAGAGTAAGATTTGTTGCACGTTTTACAGTATTAAATCCTTGACCTTTTGTTAATGTGCAAGTTTTTAATTTGCCTTCAACTACTTGATGTGCAATTGAAAATTTGAAACAACTTCAATTTCCCCACATGCAACAGCTGCAAGACAACTAAACTGTATGAGATCCAGTAATTCTCTCACAGTCCTCCTATTGGGCTGAGGAATCTTCAAAAAGATAGATTCAGGTAACATCCCAGTCAGAGACATTCAAAGCAGAATGAACACCACCACAGATCATGTGGATCTATGACTTTTCCCTGGAGAGAGCAAAACCCAATATTGATTAAAGATTGGTCTAAATTTGTAGTTTTTAACCTTTTTACTACAGGTGGGTGGATTCTACCCAAAAATAGCCATACAGCAATTGTACTGTAGCATTTTAAAATGTATACAGATATTCACATTACAAAGCTATTGCACACAAAGTATCAGATTTTTTAATTAAGTTTTAAGATTTCTTAATTAATGATTTACTCGTGTATTTTTTCAGTTTGAATGTTGACTATCCAACATGCAAAGAAAATTTTAATTTTAAAATTGAAAATACTTTTATGCATCAGGAAATTGTCAAATTTCTATAACTCACTACTAGTTGTATCCTCACAATTATCTCTATGAAAGTAGTTTATCATGAGCAAGCAACAGGGTTAAATTGTATTGTGCATTTAAATTAATGAAATTTGGCCAATTCTCTTAAATATCAAATTTAACAATAGGCCTCACTGTTAATGTTCTATCTAGTGTCAGCCTAGATTCAGACATCAAAGGGTCAGTATGGCTACTGTTGACAAGTGAAATTTATGCATATTAGACTCGTGTTTTTCTTGCATGCCTTATCACAGTGGACTTGCCCATATTGTCAATACCAAGTTTTTTTATAATTCACAACAACCTTGTTGACAATCTGAAAGCTATTCCTCATACACGTCCTTCAGTAGCCATGCACGATTAGATATACCCAGCATGTTTTATGGAGGTACACATCTAAGTCAATGCTCCAGAATATAAAAAAAATGCAGAGAAAATAAATAAACAGCAATTACATAACTGATTGAATGGTAAGGTTTTGGCATCCATAGCCTCATTCAACTTTGTTCTACTGAAATAGTTAAAGCTGCTAGTCACACTTGCACATGTGCAGCACATTATTATCCCTAAGGTAAAGCATGAAGGGTCCATTTGGAAGGTTATCACCATCACATACCATACAATGAAATTATTAAATAAATTATGGAAAACAGATTCACATTAATAACAGGAGAAAATATTAAATTTTCTATGACTTTTCCCAAAATCATGTAGAAAAGTTTTGTTTTTCCAAAGGTTGCATTTGTTTGTTTTTTCCCCCAACACTTTTGTAATAATAATTATTCTCTAGAGAATTTAGAAAATTATTCTATTTACATGAGAAACACAAATATTCAGAAAAATTATATAATCAATTTTTTTTTTCTCATTTTATCTCACACTTTGTTAGCTAGTCCTCTTCATTGGATGATATTTAAAAGATACTGAACGAATGGTATATTAATCAAGTTTTACTGCAATACTGAACGAATGGTATATTAATCAAGTTTTACTGCAATACTGAACGAATGGTATATTAATCAAGTTTTACTGCAATACTGAACGAATGGTATATTAATCAAGTTTTACTGCAATACTGAACGAATGATACATTAATCAAGTTTTACTGCAATACTGAACGAATGATACACTAATCAAGTTTTACTGCAATACTGAATGAATGGTATATTAATCAAGTTTTACTGCAATACTGAACGAATGATACATTGATCAAGTTTTACTGCAATACTGAATGAATGGTATATTGATCAAGTTTTACTGCAATACTGAACGAATGGTATATTAATCAAGTTTTACTGCAATACTGAACGAATGGTATATTAATCAAGTTTTACTGCAATACTGAACGAATGGTATATTAATCAAGTTTTACTGCAATACTGAACGAATGGTATATTAATCAAGTTTTACTGCAATACTGAACGAATGGTATATTGATCAAGTTTTACTGCAATACTGAACGAATGGTACATTAATCAAGTTTTACTGCAATACTGAACGAATGGTACATTAATCAAGTTTTACTGCAATACTGAACGAATGGTACATTAATCAAGTTTTACTGCAATACTGAATGAATGGTATATTGATCAAGTTTTACTGCAATACTGAACGAATGGTATATTGATCAAGTTTTACTGCAATACTGAACGAATGGTATATTGATCAAGTTTTACTGCAATACTGAACGAATGGTATATTAATCAAGTTTTACTGCAATACTGAACGAATGGTATATTAATCAAGTTTTACTGCAATACTGAACGAATGGTATATTAATCAAGTTTTACTGCAATACTGAACGAATGGTATATTAATCAAGTTTTACTGCAATACTGAACGAATGGTACATTAATCAAGTTTTACTGCAATACTGAATGAATGATACATTAATCAAGTTTTACTGCAATACTGAACCAATGGTATATTAATCAAGTTTTACTGCAATACTGAATGAATGGTATATTAATCAAGTTTTACTGCAAGTCTATAATAAAAGTATTAAATTTGAGTGAAAACACACCTTTAGAGAAGTACAACTCTTGAGGAAAGGAAGACACACCAACTGATTGTGACGCACAAACAGTTGTTCCAATTGAAATAAATTACCTATTTCATCAGGCAATTTAGTGAGAGCATTATGAGTGATATCCAGACATCGTAGGGCTAAAAATCAAACATTTTTACATAAAAAAATAGCTTCTCTACATTTAACCATCAAAAATAATTTAATAGTATATCAATAATAGAATGAGAATACGAAATGTCCACTATACACAGAATCATCTTTCAAAAACTGTATCTGTAAAACTTTAAAACATTTTTCACGACATTAATTTCATATCTAATTTTACTAAGTAGCAAAGCCCAGCATGGCCAAGCATGTTAAGGCATGTGACTCGTAAACTGAGGGTTGCAGGT
Source organism: Carcinoscorpius rotundicauda (assembly GCA_011833715.1). Classification (NCBI taxonomy): domain Eukaryota; kingdom Metazoa; phylum Arthropoda; class Merostomata; order Xiphosura; family Limulidae; genus Carcinoscorpius; species Carcinoscorpius rotundicauda. Next base: position 172,735,297 of record CM022392.1, read on the forward strand.
TCACATCCCTGTTGCGCCAAACACGCTTGCCCTCCCAGCTGTGGGGCATTATATTGTGACGGTCAATCCCACTATTCATTAGTAAAAGAGTAGCCCAAGAGTTGGCAGTGGGTGGTAATGACTAGCTGCCTTCACTCTAGTCTTACACTGCTAAATTAGGGAGACGGCTAGCACAGATAGCCCTCGAGTAGCTTTGTGCGAAATTCAAAAACAAAATTAATTAGCATATTAACTATTAATAATTTGGCAACTTATGAAAATTTAACACTTTACTTACCTGAAAATGTATTTCAGGTTGATACTCATTTCTATACATAACTACTTAGAGTTTTGCCCAGACTTAATATCATTCCTACCTGTACTCCTAATAATGTCAGGCTATGATCCCATAAGAAATAGAATAAAATCCTTCACAAACACAAAGGTGACAAATTTATCCTGTATACTTATCCTCTTGAGCAATGTGATTATACTAAAGGTTCATTTTTGACATGAAGTACATCAGAAGTTGGAAGGAAAGGTTGGTGGTTCCATGGAGAATGAATATCTATATTAAATATATTTTCAAGTAAAGAAAAACAAGTTAGACTGTGCTACTGATCTCTCCACAGAACTAAAAGAAAGAATCTCACATTCAGAAGATAAAAAAAATAAAATAAATACAAATTAGAAGGATGAATTCCTCAGGGAGAACCTACTAAAGCATCTCTTCTCTTATTCTTTGTCCAACAGTGGTGGTTCAACAGTAAAAATAAAATAAAAACAGAACAACAATCAGCTGGATGTTACTGAACAAAGGGTACTGTAAAAATAAAATAAAAACAGAACAACAATCAGCTGGATATTACTGAACAAAGGGTACTATAAAAATAAAAAACAGAACAACAATCAGCTGGATGTTACTGAACAAAGGGTACTGTAAAAATAAAATAAAAACAGAACAACAACCAGCTGGATATTACTGAACAAAGGGTACTATAAAAATAAAAAACAGAACAACAATCAGCTGGATGTTACTGAACAAAGGGTACTGTAAAAATAAAATAAAAACAGAACAACAACCAGCTGGATATTACTGAACAAAGGGTACTATAAAAATAAAAAACAGAACAACAATCAGCTGGATGTTACTGAACAAAGGGTACTATAAAAATAAAATAAAAAACAGAACAACAATCAGCTGGATATTACTGAACAAAGGGTACTATAAAAATAAAATAAAAACAGAACAACAATCAGCTGGATATTACTGAACAGAGGGTACTATAAAAATAAGATAAAAAACAGAACAACAATCAGCTGGATATTACTGAACAAAGGGTACTGTAAAAATAAAATAAAAACAGAACAACAACCAGCTGGATATTACTGAACAAAGGGTACTGTAAAAATAAAATAAAAACAGAACAACAACCAGCTGGATATTACTGAACAAAGGGTACTGTAAAAATAAAATAAAAAACAGAACAACAATCAGCTGGATGTTACTGAACAAAGGGTACTGTAAAAATAAAATAAAAAACAGAACAACAATCAGCTGGATGTTACTGAACAAAGGGTACTATAAAAATAAAATAAAAAACAGAACAACAATCAGCTGGATATTACTGAACAAAGGGTATTATAAAAATAAAATAAAAACAGAACAATCAGCTGGATATTACTGAACAAAGGGTACTATAAAAATAAAATAAAAACAGAACAATCAGCTGGATATTACTGAACAAAGGATATTATAAAAATAAAATAAAAACAGAACAATCAGCTGGATATTACTGAACAAAGGGTACTGTAAAAATAAAATAAAAACAGAACAATCAGCTGGATATTACTGAACAAAGGATATTATAAAAATAAAATAAAAACAGAACAATCAGCTGGATATTACTGAACAAAGGATATTATAAAAATAAAATAAAAACAGAACAATCAGCTGGATATTACTGAACAAAGGGTACTGTAAAATAAAATAAACAAAACAACAATCAGCTGGATATTACTGAACAAAGAGTACTGTAAAATAAAATAAAAAACAAAACAACAATCAGCTGGATATTACTCAAATGGGCAAGGATTAAAAACTGTTTTGCAGCTAGGACAAGTCAGACCATACAGTATGTAAATAATACCAAAATAAGCAAGTGCAGATTAACTTGAAAAAAGTTATTTAACACTAAACTCCCTTAACAGGCCAAAGAAGAGTAACTGATGACTGAAGAAATAAAAAAACTACTCTTAAAAGCCAGGAAAAAATTGAGTGATATTAGAAAAATCTGCAGGAGATCCTAAAGGAAGGGAGTGGTAAATTAACCATTATAAATTAACATACAATTGAAAGCAAGGATGGCCAATAAGCATTCGAAAGATGATGAAAATGTAGGCCTCCCCAATGGAAAAGATAATTGTCCCACGATGAAGTAAAAAAACACAGCAGGACTGGAAAAAGAAGAGAACCTTACCAAGGATGAATCAGATAGCACTCTGGAAAAAGTTGAAGATTATAGGCACACAGAAAGATGGAAAGAACAATCCAGACAACTTGGAAAGAATAACAAGAGTGGGATTGTTGACCAAAAGGAGTGCAAGCATGGTGTGCAGGAAAGTCAAACATTGTTAAAAGGATTCCTAAACTGAGAACAAATCTACAGAAACACCTGAAAAACAACAAACTGCCCGAAGCATTTTGTAACTGAACTAAGTCCTAGAATCTCGTCTTTGAATTTAAAATGCATTAACATACAATTAACAAGCAGCAAATGCTTTCCACTAATAGGAGGGAAATACATCTCTGAAGTGCAGTAAATACTCTTAAGCAATTTTACTTGAAATTATAATTCATAAACAAGTCAAGAGTATTGTGCATCAGTTGTTGGAAGGTGTGCAAAGAAATATTTATCTATCAGAAATATCTATGCAGATAAGGAAAATGTCCATTTGCCTTTCTTCACACAGTAGCAAGACTCCCACACTTACACTGTGGAGGAACAAAACACAAAACCAAGATGAGCTTCATTCAAAGACAGTTGTCACAAGTGGAAAACCCACAGAGCATAACACCCAACAGTGAGGGGTTTTCTAGAGAGGTAACTTGCATAGGACACAGCATGCTTTTCAAGAATGGTATACTCTACATCTGCACGGATGTATGAAAGGAGGAAGGCAAAAATTACGTGTCACAGGAATAGATGAAAAAAAAATACACAATCAACTGAGCTTTTGCACAAAATAAGTCAGAGAGATGAGATGTAATGTAACCACATCAACAATCAGACTGTATATTTTCATGTATTTGTTCTGTTGCAATTTACTCACCATACATACAGGAACCAAAATTAAGGTCTCTTCCTGCTTCCTGAGGAAAATACTTCATCCCATCCGAGAGATCAAAACAAACTAGTTACATTGTACCAAACCACAGAAACCAAATCTTTAAAACACCTATCTAAACAAACTAGTAACATTGTACCAAACCATGAAAAAACAAGATCTCAAAAATGGCTTATCAAACAAAATTGCCCTCTCAACTATGGAAAACAGAACTTGAAAGAAAACTAAATAAGCAAACTAGTAATTATTCCCCAAAATTTTATCAACAAAAGCATTGTGAATAAGAATTAAAGAAAAATAAGTGTTACTCATAATGTATATTTACATTTTCTGACTATAAGTATATTATGAAATAAATAGAGAAAAGCTTTGTTGTAGTTTCAACATAAATCCAGATATGCAAAAACTATAAGAATATTTTGGGCACAGAGAGAGTATACTGAGCTGTTTATTTTCATTTATACAGAAATTATTAAAAAGTGAAATAAAAACTTGACTATATTAAATTCACTTCCAAAAAACATCAAGAAACAAAAACTAAACCTATTAACTATAAATATTCCGTGAACAGAATACTTACCACACATGTTGCCAACTTCAGGAGGCAACGATTTCAGCTTGTTATTTGAAAGATTCAGCTTTGACAAATGAGAAAGGTACCCTAATGTGTATGGTATGCTTTTCAACTTATTATATGAAAGATCCTGTGAATGACAAAAACAACAATTCAAGAAATAAAAACTATTTAAAGTAGCCAGAAAAACACTAGAGCTCACAATTCAGAAAACTAGAACTAACCATTGTTGTCAATAAATGGTGATAAAACAAAACATTATAAAAATCATATCTCTGATCAATAAGTCCAAGATTTTAATCTGCGAGTAATTACAGTTTCACATAACAAGAAACTTCTGTAGCACTAGTTTGCAAAATGATAAAAAATGACTGGTAAAAAATATGAATTGTTCTTAGTAAGTTTCAAGAGGATTTAGTCTGTATATGGATAACACTATGTAACAAAATTACTTTTTCTTGTTTCTGGGCAGAAAGTATTATTTCCCAATTGCTTATGCCTAAAGTAAATGGGAAAGACCTATTTCTCTCTTCAAACTTTGCTTTTGTGAGAAAAACTCATACTACCCCAACCAAAGAGACTTCAATGACTTGATCAAAGTCTTGGTCTAACAAAGTCAAATCCCAAACTTTTGACATCTAGATTCAATGAGTGGGATTTGCTAGATGAAATTGTGCAAGTCGAAAGTTAGTGGAAGTGTCACAGGCATTTTAAGATTCTTCACTCATCAAGGTGGACTCTGCTTCTGCCACAATTTATTTGGTCTGTGCAAGGCAATTGGAATAGCCTATAACCCAAACAAATGGCACCTATTCATTGATAGCTTATCCAGAAGCCTCAAAACTGTGCTGCTCCACAACGAGAATAAGTACCAGTCTCTTTCCCTAGCTCATTCAGTGCACCTCAAAGAGGAATACAACAGCATTAAGATCTTGTTGTAAGCCTTGAAGTATGATGAGTATGGTTGGGAAGTTATTGAAGACTTCAAAACAGTGGCATCTCTGATGGGTCTCCGAATTTCCCTGTTATTTTTGTCTTTGGGACAGCAGGAACACCATAGCACACTACAACAGGAAGCACTGGCCACAATGGACAGAGTTCTCTGTTGGGAGGCACAATGTCAAATGTGTGCCTTCTGGACCTCCAGAAGTTGTTGTTCCCACTACTGCACTTAAAATTGGGTCTTATGAAACAACCTGTCACAGCTCTTGATAAGGAGTCTGCAGCCTTCAAGTACCTTTGAGACTTCTTCACTAAGCTGTCGGAAGCAAAGGTAAAAGCTGGTGTCTTCATTAGACCACAAATAGAGAAGATCCTGGAATGCACAGAATTTCCAAAAAAGTTCATATTATATGGAACTGGTTGAAGCTCTGGTGAGGAACTACAGTAAAATGGGCTGCAGGATGTCCCTGAATATCCATATTCTTAATGCTCATCTTGATAAATTTAAGGAGAACATAGGAGCATACTCAGAGGAGCAAAGAAAGTGCTTCCAACAAGATATACAGACTTTGAATGAACCAAGGAACATATAATGGAAACATGATGGGAGACTATATTTAGGGGCTGAGAACTGAAAGTGATTTACATAACAGTTACAAATCTTGAAAAACTATTAACTTCTAAAAGTTGTTTTCAATTTTTTATACCTTTAGTATAAATACATGTAAATCTTGATTCATAGGTTGTTTTATTCAGACCTTATGTGAATGAAAATGTGCAAATTTTCCCATTTTTACAAAGAAAATAGGTTAATTTCTAAAGTTTATAATCTAGGTCACAAAAGCAAAGTCTGAAGAGAATGATGTCCATTTTCTGTACTTTTACAGCATAAGCAATTATGAAATAACACATACCATCCAGGAACAAAATTTCTGTTACATAGTGTAATTCAGTCATATTCCTGTCCAGCCATACTAACACATTATAACCAGAGCTACAAAAGCATTATTGCACTGAATTTTGCATCAGTAAACTGAGCTGAGGAATGTCACATGTTCTATGAAAATCTTATTTATTCATTACTGACCATATACTACACATCTTTAATAAATTCTGAATTTTTAAGTAATAGTGATTGCTAAAGTTTCTAGATTCATGTTTCACTGCACAACCTCAAGTGTATTAAGTAGCAGTTTCTAAAATAGTATTTTACTAACAATCTTGAGTGTTGCTAGAAGTTATTTCTAAAGTTTAAATCATTTTTACTGCACAATTTCAAATGTAGCTAGCAATCACTGCTGAAGCTTGTAAAATCATGTTTGTAAAATCTGAAGTATATCTAACACTGACTTCTAAATTTTTAGTTTATAGAATCATTAATAAGCTAATAATTCTTAATAAAAAACTTATTAAAACATTTCAGATTCACAGCTAGCATCTGTTTGAGTAGAAGCTTGTTTATTCATGTGAGTATATATTTAAAGTAATTTTAGTTTTGAAAAAAAGTGTAATTCACTAATTTACAGGTTACTACATAAACTCATTCATCTAAATTTAAAGTTCTAGCCTATGACAGACTACAATGTACTACAAATGGTGTAATGTAAAGCACTTTAATATAAAAGAATGAGGCATAATGACATGCAAACTAATGCAACAACACAATTTTAAAGTAATGTACCAAATGCTCCAGAAGTGTCAAGTGGCCAACATCTTCATCTAAGACGTCAATCTGGTTATATTGTAAAAACAAAGAACGCAACTCCTTAAGAAAAAAGATATTCTTTGGTAAAGTTTCAAGATGATTATGTCTGAAATAAAGAAAGCATAAAAAATTAGAACTCCTGTGTATTACATTCATAAACCACATATAAACCAGAAACAAATATTTTAATGTTAATCTTGTTTGTTTGTTAAGACCTAAGCTGACCAACCAGAACTGTAAAAATAATTTCTTTCATAGCACATTTAATTTTTGAACATTGCAATTCAATAACAGAAGCCACACATGTCCAAATTTTTCAAGTAATTGAAGAAAAGGGAAAACTACAAAATTAAATTTATGGAGAACTATCATAAAGAAAAATAAGAAATGTATCTCAGGAGTATATCAGCAGAATAAGTTTATGTAGTGATAAAACAGCAGACTTTTTATATATTTATATAAACATGTTAGAAAATTACCTTAAACACAGTTGGATCTGAATATACAGAAATACACAGCTATACATTATTTATTTTCATAGTAGCAATGTTTACTGCTGAGTATTTACCATAAGCTTACAAGCAAGAATTTTCTGTTTCTACAGATACATTCTCTAACAAGCAATCTTATCATGGGCCTGTTTCCATACAGTACATGAAGCACAAGTTTACCCATCTCACAAAATTTGTAATTGCAGTTTGTGTCCGCTGTCAGACAACCCAAAACTCACCTTTAAGTTGTAAGTGAAAAAGGCAAACAGATGAAAACTTCATCTTCAATTTTTATTTCTTTTAATTTTCAGTACTCTATCTTTATTTTCAAATTATGTTTGCTTTTTTAATCAAAATAAAAGCTCAACCAGAGGGCCTTCCAAGAAAACAGTTCAATGTTCATAACATTAATAAAATGATATAATTAATTGATTCACCTTCCACTGAACATTAAATAACTTCACACACACACACACAGCTTGTGGAAGAATATATAGCAACTTCAAGTGTACCACTGTAGTCACAATAATAAATCTATATAATGTTAAATTTTAGCCATATATATTAATTAATTCATTAAAAATTAAAAACTTTCTAAGGTTATTGCATTTGATAATTATTGTGCTTAACGTTAGACACATCTAGCCATGACAATTAATAACAAAATATACAAAGGATATTTTTACATTAGATTACTTCAACAAATATCAAAGAAACATTAAAAGCCTCACCCTAAATTTAATTTGTTCAGAGCCAGTAAGTCACCCAGAGTGTCAGGGAGACAGGTCAGTTGGTTATCATGTACCTGAAATGACAAACAAAACAACAAAATAAAAGAGTTTAACAACTAAGGTTAAAATGTAACGTTAGAAATCAACAGACCAAACAAATATTAATAATTCAGAAGCTAAAATCAACACAATTATCATTAAACATGATGCAAAGAAAAACAAAAACTTTTTGTAGTCTGTATCAAGAAGCATGTTATCTAACTTGATTAACGATTATCAGTTTCTATAAGAAGAGAGGAAGATATGGTTTAACTGAAACAAAAATAAATCACTAAGGAACTAATATGTTGAATCTAAATAAATATCAAGAGGTCTTCAAGTGAATCTTGTGATGAAATAACACCAATATGAAGATCCAAAATTTTGTGTCTATCTTCAATACCAACTTGTCCTCTAAATTACCTGCGACTGTGTTATTGTGAAAATAATCCTTAGATTCATTGTTATTACAGCTACAAAGCACTTTCTAAACTTCTATTATGAATAACTAATAGTAGTACATTATATTTTACAATTATACAGGATGGTCGCTAGAAAAGCGGAAAATTTGAGGGTCAGATGAGATCATGAATAAAATGCGTGCTTACTCATTTCTATTTTGATTTCTTTACAACATGAAAAAAATGCATGATTTTAATATCATAAAATGCATTTTGAGCATCTATGAGTGTAATATAACATATGCCTTTAAAAACTTTGTAAAAATAAATAGCAGTTTGACAAATTTTCCACTTTTCTAGCAACCACCCTGTAGAATGCAGAATACAGTTGACATTTTTATCAAAAGAAGAGGTTATACTTTTTCAATCTTGAGTTTACTCACCCATAACAGTATTGTTCCACCAAAGATGTTAAAAGGATTATGTCCCACTTAATAAGATTTTTAACAATTTATAATAGTAATTCTATATAGAATGTTCAATATGAAACTACAGTAAAAGGTAAATTTTTTTATATATATAAAATAATCCTATTATTTTGGATAATATTCCTATTATTAGAGGTTGCGAGTTTTATATTTTAGAATTTTTAGAGTGGTCCAATTCTACATTCAGTTTATTTTTAAATATTAAAGGTAACTGCTTTCCCACAGCTGACAGCAAAAGGCAGTTCAAATTGAAACACTTTAGTTTCAAGCACCAAATTCCCAACCCTTAACAAATTCTCTTTAGTTTCATATTAGTGTAGGGATTTTGTTTGACAGATAGAATATTCTCAACATATTTGGGAACTTTAATCACAGATATTATTCATTAAGGTTTAAGGATGACATTGAGGCCTGGTAATGGAGGAATGATTTAGAACTTAATTTCATTGTATTGTTCTTACTTTATATCAGGTTCCTTATTGTTTTAAAGTGCTGATTTTAACCACTTATACAAAAATTGTCATTAATGTAAATAATATATTTGAAGATATTTATTTTATTTTTTGTGTGTGTGTGTGTGTGAAAAAAAATACAGTGAAATTAAATGATAACACCCAAATCAAGCCAAATAAGTTAATAAAATCATGAGAAAGGGTAGTGTTAAAAACAGCAAATCCCAAACATACATTTAGCCATAAACAAAACACATTAAAATTAAACAAAATATGCTGCATATTTTTAGAATGATCCAAGGGTACAAGCTACAATGTGGGATTATAAAATGTATCCCAGATTTTGTAAGTGACTATAGAAGTAGGACCCACATTGCAGTGGGGATACACCATCTATCAGTCTTAACCTTAAATTCACTAATCTGACATAATATGAATGGTTGTATGCCACACATACAACTGCATTGTTCACGCTTTATGACTTATAACAGCCTTAACTAGCAACATATTAAACTGAAACCATAATTTAGCCGAGAAAACTGGTAACAGAAATTTTACTGCTGCAAATGTAATAGCAAAAGATTTCTCATGTCCCGCTCTAAATATTTTTCACCCTATTTCTTACACTAATTCATTTTCTAAAATAGAAAATATAAATTTATTAAGGTGTACTAAATGTATCATGTGGATCAAACTTACAACCCATTACACATGTATAAATTTACATAAATCTCAAGTTAAAAACAATTTAATGAATTCTACAGCACTGAAACATTTCAAGATTCATCCTTGTACCTCCTTTAATATAACTATATAAGAAATAGTTAATGAAGATACAAATGGACTTCAAAGAGAAACCTTTTACATTTTAAAACTAAAACCATTATATCCTTATGGATTAAACCAAGATTTCAATAGTTCTACTGCTTTGAATCTGAGCAAATATTATTATATTGCTTAGGTTTTCTTTTTAGATATATTTATTCATAAAAATGAGAAAACTGGAGGTAAATGAAATAATAAAGTAAAATGGGTTAATTTTTCAGAATTGTGTAGTTATTTATATAGTTTTTATATTACCATAAGTATATGTAAACTATTTTGTAAAAAGATTTATGGACCTAATCTTCCTAAAATAAAAGTATAAATTAATGTACTAAATAAATATAACCTACTTGTATACATTATAAAAGTATAAATTAATGTACTAAATAAATATAACCTAATTGTATACATTATAAAAGTATAAATTAATGTACTAAATAAATATAACCTACTTGTATACATTATAAAAGTATAAATTAATGTACTAAATAAATATAACCTACTTGTATACATTATAAAAGTATAAATTAATGTACTAAATAAATATAACCTACTTGTATACATTATAAAAGTATAAATTAATGTACTAAATAAATATAACCTACTTGTATACATTATAAAAGTATAAATTAATGTACTAAATAAATATAACCTACTTGTATACATTATAAAAGTATAAATTAATGTACTAAATAAATATAACCTACTTGTATACATTATAAAAGTATAAATTAATGTACTAAATAAATATAACCTAATTGTATACATTATAAAAGTATAATTAATGTACTAAATAAATATAACCTACTTGTATACATTATAAAAGTATAAATTAATGTACTAAATAAATATAACCTAATTGTATACATTATAAAAGTATAAATTAATGTACTAAATAAATATAACCTACTTGTATACATTATAAAAGTATAAATTAATGTACTAAATAAATATAACCTACTTGTATACATTATAAAAGTATAAATTAATGTACTAAATAAATACAAATTTCAAAATGATCATGCAAAAAACTTATTCAAATTTTCAAAAAGAGAAATGAAAGGTTAAACATTCATATTTGATAATTTTTCGACAAAATATTCAATAATTTATAATAACTAAAATTATTAATCAATCTATAAACATTTTTTTCCTTGTAAAAACTTAAGACCTACTGTCAGTTACAAATATGAAGTTCCAATTGGTCAGTTAATATATAAAAGTGATTTAGCTAATTTAAATGTTGATGTTAATAATTTACCTTGTGAATGTAAAAATCTTTATTTGTTGATACTTTTCATAAACATATTACTCCTGGTAATATATATATTATAAAAGACAAATATTATGTGAAATAATAAAAAAACAGAATAACAGCAAAGAATATTACAAATAATATCCAAAAATATCTTGAAAAATTTTGATGAATAAACTTTAAAACTGAATTACAGCTTATCCACCTAGATGATTTTCATTGATTGATTGATTTAGTGTTTTATAGCACAAAGCAGCTAGGCTATCTGCGCCAAACGTCTGGTAAAAAGGTAAAAATAAATTAAATGTAGTAAAATACAGAAAAGGAAACGAAGGTAAAACAAAACATCATTGAAAAACAGAAAAAGTATAAAACCAATGTTGACACCTAGTTTACAATGTTAAGAGAGAAAGCAGAGTAAAAGAAATTGTAAGGTATTTACTCTAGCAAAATGGTAATGATCATAACCTGCCAGAAAGACTAACAGGTAAGTACAAGAACCACCGTCAGTCACCTGAAGTTGGTCTTTCCAGTCCTGGTTCTGGGTTATGTGTCACAAAAGCCATTATCAAAATGTAAAACAATAGAGGTTTTAAAGACATACAACAAAATCGTAATAATGAGTAGCCAAATGTCCAGTAAAAAGGTAAAAGTAAAGTAAATGTAGTAAAATTTGTAAAAGTAAAGGAAGGTAAAAACAAAACAGCAATTAAAAACAGATATTTGCATAAAACCGATGTTGACATCCAATCTAAAGTTGTAAAGAACTCCTGTAGCAGAATGGTAATGATCATAACCTGCCAGGAAGACTAACAGGTAAGTACCAGAACCACAGTCAGTAACCTGAAGTTGGTCTTTCCAGTCCTTGTTCCAGGTTATGTGTCTCTATGGCCAGTACCAAAGGGTAAAGTAATAAAAGTTTAAAGGACATGCAGCAAAATTGGAACAACAACTCACCAGGACAACTAATGGGAAGTTCAAATGGATACTTCAAACAGCAGCGTTATTCACCTAAAGTTGGCTTTTCCAGTCCTGGTTTCGAGTTATTTAATGTTCTGGCTATTTTTCAATGTCAAATTAAACTAGAGAGAATGAAACTGTGAAAAGGGAACCACAATTAAAAAGGTGTAATGAATAAATATGCAACATTTAAATGAGATAAAAAAAACTAAACATTATGAAGTTGGACAGAGTCACCATCACCAATAACACTGTCCAATGTTACAGATTGACCCTGGGAAAAAATATGTTTAAAATATTGCCGTTGTTGAGAATTGTAACGATGGCAAGATAGCAAAACATGGCTGATAGTGATTTGAGTGTTACACAAACTACACATTGGTGCAACAGTTCCAGATAAAAGGAAATGATGAGTTAAAAAACTGTGACCAATGTGTAGCCTAGTGAGAACAACTTCCTCCTTCTGAACCTTATGGAAGCAAGAAGGCCAAACTACAATATAGGGTTTGATCTGAAAAAGTTTGTTGTCGCGTTGCTCACTCCAAGTGGACTGCCAGCTGGCACGGTGTCAAGCCTTGAATACAAGACCATAGTCCATGTACGGAATAGGCGCAGTGATGATAGTGCTGGAGCAGATAGATTTAGCTGCCGCGTCTGTAAGCTCATTCCTGCAAATACCAACATGGCCTGATATCCAGAAAAACTGGATAGAAGAAGCAGTTAATGAGAAATGGGCCAGGCAGTTTTGAATATTGGCAAGAACATAATGTGAGCCAACGTGTAGCGATTCCAGGACCAGCATGGAACTTAGAAAGTCAGTATAAATAGTGCAGTTAGAGTACTGCTCAGCCTCAATGATTCAGGGCAAGAGAAATGGCATAGAGTTCAGCAATGAACACAGAAGCTGTAGAGGGGATTCTGCACACAACCATCGAGCCATAGCAAACCATAACAGAGCCCACTGAAGTACCTGATTTGGAACCATCTGTATAAATGGGAAGGAAATGATTGTTTGAAAGATATTCATTGAATAAAAGACGGTACTTACAATCTGGAGTATCTGCCTTTTTTAGGTGACTGGAACAAAGGTCACATTTGGGGGCTGTAATAAGCCATGGTGGGGTGGGCTGAACTATGGAATCTGAAATTTTATCCAAGGACAGGCCCAAGTCATCCAATTGCACCTGGATGCGAAGACTAAACAGAGCAATGGCAGATCATCTGTTCTGAAAAAGTTCTGAAAAGAGGAATAGAAACACAAACTCAGATGGGATGCTTTGGTAAGGAACGAACTTTCAAAACATATAGTAAAGACAGTTGCAAACAGCAAAGGCGTAGAAAAGGTTCATGAGATTCAACATATAAGCTTTGAGCTGGAGAGATGCAGAAAGCTCCAGTGCAGATTCATAGTCCTTGGTGATGAACGGGTTCCAGCATCTTTATGGCCGATGGTCTGGCAGAGCCATAGACCATTGATCCATAGTCAAGTTTTGATCGAATGAGAGCACGATATACCTTTAACATAGAACATCGATCTGCACCCCAACTGGTAGTAGAGAGAACACAGAGGATGTTCAGTGCTATTGTGTATTTGACCCGTAGCTGTTTTAAGTGTGATATAAAGGTAAGCTTACGATCAAATATAAGACCCAAGAACTTGGCCTCAGGAACCAGTGGCAGCAAAGCTTCCCTGATACAAAGTTCAGAATCAGAGTGTATACCCCGTTGGCAGCAAAAGTGCATGCAAATTGATTTAGAGAGAGAAATTATAGCCGTTCACCATAGTCCACTTCTATTCACAGTTGAGGACAGTTTGTAGTTGCCATTCAACATATCTCATGTTCGATGACTGACATGAGATGTGAAAGTCGTCGACATACATCCCATTTGCAACAGTGAGAGGGAATTGTCCAGTGATGACAATCTTTATACTGAAAAGTGTGACACTCAGAACACAGTCCTGAGGGACTCCAATTTCCTGTACAAAAGAACGGGATAGTGTCAAACCCACATGAACTTGGAATATCCTGTTCATGAAAAATTTTTTAATAAACATGGGTAAATGGCCACATAACCCATATGTATGGAGATCTCGCAAAACACCATACCTCCATGTTAAGTCATAAGCCTTCTCAATGTCAAAGAATATTGATACAAGATGTTGGCATTTGAGTAAGGCTTTTATGATTGATGTTTCAAGTCAAATTAGGTGGTCTGTGGTGGAGTGCTGTTGTTGGAACCCACACTGGGTGAGCGAGAGGAGGTTGTTTGATTCAAGGAACCAAACAAGACGAGCATTAACCATCCTTTCTAAGGTCTTACAGAGACAGCTTATCAAAGCAATTGGACAACAGTTGGAAGGAATCTTGGGATCTTTCCCTGGGTTAGAGAAAGGTATAATAATAGTCTGGCATCAGGCATCAGGAAAAACATTCTCCTGCCAGATCCAGTTAAAGACAATCAGAAGGACATCAAGAGAAGCAGGAGATAGATGGAGCAGCATATCAGTGTATATCATCAGGTTCAACAGATGTACTGCCAGACCAATGAAGGGTCATTTTCAGTTCCACCAGTGTAAAGGGAAAATTACAGTCAAAGAGACAGTCAGTTTGAAAGGGAAGAGGTGAACTCTCTGCCCGAGTCTTGACTGCCAAAAAGGTGGAGGAACAAGCAGAAGTGTTAGATACCCAGCAAAAGCTTTCACCTAGAGTATCAGCAATGCTCCAGACATCAGCCACCTCCTGATCATCAGAGAGTAAGATCAAGAGGGGGACAGAATTGTAGAGCCCACTGACCTTGGAACTGGTGGTAGAAGATATGCTTGTTGTAAACTTAATCCAAGATTCCTTCTGGCTTTGACATCTTACCCACCTAGCATATGCACAGGCCCATTGAAAACTGTGGGATATCTATAAAAAGTATCCCACACCCGTTTTTGAGCCTTCCATGCTAAGTGGCAAGAAGGATTCCATCACAGAGGAATACACAGAGCAGCTGTTGGTATAATACAGCCAGTTACCGCTGCCACACAGTCGTCTATTGATGGCTGATTCACGATGGCAGGATCAAATTCTGCGAGAGCAGTGAAAGTGGACCAGTCTGCCTGATCCAGCTTCCACTGGGACACACTGGAAGGGTGGCATCAACCACATCCAGTCTCTCTCAAAATTATAGGAAAATGATCACTGCCTTGTGGATAATTGTCAACTCTCCATGAAAAATGGGAGCAAACTGAGAGATCAATAGTGGTAAAAGACTGACTAGGTGCATGAAAATAAGTGGAATAACCAGTATTGAAAAGAGAAAGGTTCTGATCAGAAAACATACACTCTACAGAGCAACCCCTCTCATTAATAACAGCACTTCCCCAAAGGAGATGATGTCCATTAAAGTCCCCTGCGAGAAGAAAGGGAGACAGCAACTGTTCAATGAAAACATCAGGATCTGACTGAACATATGTCTCTCCAGGCAGCAGGTAGAAAGAACAAACAGTGATGGTATGACCCAAGGAAACACAGATGGCTATGGACTCCAAGGGTGTGTCGAGTGGCAAAGACAAGGTGGGCACATGCTGATCAACCAACAGTGTCACCCCTCCATGCACTCATCCATCACACAGCCTGTCATTTCTGTACAAAGAAAACTGCTGAATAATGACTGTATCAGCAGATTTTAGAAATGTTTCTTGTAAGGAAAGACTTATAGTTATGATATAAGTGATTTGATATCATTGAGATTAGAACATAAACCTCATCAGTTCCATTGCATCAAGGTGGCTATTTTTAATGACGGGTAGGTGAAGTGGCTGTAGAACCCTTCTGTTTATGATTACATCTTTTTCCTTACTGTCCTTAGTCGGAGGAGGTCTATCAACCTCCATGGATCCTGCCCTGGGTCAATTGGACAGGTCTTTGTTATTAGAAGGGGATTCCAGTGACTGAGGACATGAATCAATGATTGTTTTGCCTCTTGGGGTGGGAGAAAAAGATGCATCAGAAGAAATGCCTGTATCTGAAACTGAAGGATGTGGATCTTGAGGTTTGTTGGAATGTATGGGAGGAACAGAGATGGATGTGGAAGTCGATTCATCAACCCTTTTGACCATGGAGGTGAAAAGGCTTTTCACTGGTTTTGAACACGATTCTCTTGGAGGCACAGAGATCTGTCTGCACTCCCAATGTAGTTGTGGAATGAAGTGCAGCAGCATATGTTTAAGATATGTGGTGGGCAGCAATTTCCAAGCCTCAGGACAACCAATGTTATGTATCATTTTCAAACACTGCACCTTTTTTCCCTGCAACCATTTTGGGCAAGAATAAAAGTAGGAGGGGTGAGAACCACTGCAGTTGATGCAATGTGGGTCCATGTCACATTCATAGGCATCGTGGTCCTTGCCCCCACAGCGAGCACGTCAGGGAACCACAACATGATGTCTTTGAGTGGCCGAATCTATGACATTGGATGCCCTACAATATAATGCAAGGACAATGTAGCAACGTCAGGGTTTTGAGAGCACTATACACAAACACCAGCAATAGGCACAATGTCCACAACACCGGTTCAGAACTTCCAACACTGGTACTTGGTTGACTCTAGCCCAAGGGGGCCACCCAAAGGCTGTCTGTCTACAGGAATTCAAGGCCAAAGTGGTGTGTTAGGGTTGGACCCCTCAACCACCAAGATCCTCTCCTCCCCTTCATGGGTCGACATGCACGGCAAACACACAAGTGGATGTTTAGATCCCAGAGGAGGTAAACTGGGAACAGAACTTTCCCTGGGAGGTCCCCTCACCATGTATAGAAATCCACACCAAGGGCATGTTTTTTATAATGCAAATTATATGTACTTTAAAAAATAAAAATAAAATTATCCCACAAATTTTAAAAAGTGAAATGCAGATTTATAATTTAATCAGCTTAAAAATGAGATTACAAATCTGCAGGAGAAACATGTTATAGTTCCCATTGATAAAGCTAATTGTAACATTGGTGTAATTTGCAAAATGTCTATGCATTAATGATGATGAAAGAAAATCATACACTAACTTGTAAACTCATCAACCAATCCAAAGATATGATAACTAATAATTTCATTATAGCTCATCATAATCTTTCTTCTGAACACAATTCTTATAAAGACTTGCAGTTTCTTTATGTTATTGCAAAATTACATAAATCTGCAATTAAATTTAGATTTCCAATTCAATAAAAGCAATAATCAAACAACTGATTATATTATTGAATAAATTACTTAATATTTTACTTCATAAAATAGAAAATGAAGGCATTAACAGTAAAAGACATGGATTTTAGACAACACAAAATAACCAGCCTATTTTAGAATGTCAAAGTGCAAGCAGGTAAACAGTATTAAAACATTTGATTTTACAGCATTATGTACCACAACACCATTAAAAAATTTAATGTTTCAAATTAATTCATATAACAATACTGTTACCCTTTTATAGAACTGGAAAAAATATAGTTCCAAAAAATAAAAGATAAGTTTCTGTATTTATAATAATTATATATTTTTCAATAAACAGGTTTTCAAACAAATGATAAGAGTTCCAACAGGAGCTAACTATTCAACTTGTATAGCAAATTTATATTTATAGTATTATGAAGTATATTTAATGAAAACTATGCAAATCCAGATATTTTTACTCAGATATATTGATGATTTAATTAGCATAAATAATTCTGAAATATATGTTATTGATAGCTTTATCCAACCGATAAAGATTTAGAAATTAAAGTAATTGATAAAAAGAATATCAATATAAATATTTTTGACAAAAGAAAAAAAATTGACTTTCCAGTTTATGGTTTACTCTCCTCATGTAGTAATGTTCCACACCCATCTGTTATAAACATTATAACTTTGCACTTAATTCAGATATTGTAAAATTTATAACAAGTTACAATGTGTTATTAATAAAGTTGATATACTGATACAAAAATTAATAGTTAATGGATTTAATAAAGAAGTTTTAGAAAAAATTAAATTATTCGGTAATAAATACAAAAAGCAAAATCAAAGAAATATTGCTAAAAATTGCTAATAATTATTTTTAGTTAAAAATAACGTCATTTAAGAACTTGGCACTACTTTATGTGGATGTACACCTTTTGAGTTGCATATAAAAGCATGACAGTCACAGTAAACTATCACCTTACTGATGTTGTGTTAATTAGTGCTGGCCCAGTATGGCCAAGCGTGTTAAGACATGCGACTTGTAATCTGAGGGTCGCAGGTTTGCATCCTCATCACGCCAAACATACTCACCCTTTCAGCCATGGGGGCATTATAAGGTGACGGTCAAAACCACTATTCGATTGTAATTTTGTAGCCCAAGAGTTAGCTGTGGGTGGTGATGACTAACTGCCTTCCCTCTAGTCTTACACTGCTAAATTAGGGACGGCTAGCACAGATAGCCCTTCAAGTAGCTTTGTGCAAAATTCCAAAACAAACAAAACTTAATTAGTTCCTCTACCATACTGGGGCAGGAATGCTAACTTCAAGAGATTTTATCTTACTTACCAACAAATGGTAGTGCCTTATTTTCATTTATTGTTTCTTTTTTTTTCTTTCTTTTGTTTATCTTTTTCTTATTCTAACTTGAGATAGCAGTCACCTTCCCACAACTGTCTGCAGACAGTGAAGGGTGATACAGATGTGGGACATTGTGAACTGGAGCACCCATATCTCCCTCTCCTAACTTCTAATCTTCTTATGTGAGACTAGAAAACTGCAGGTTAACACTAATAGATGGTGTATCTCCAACCACAATGTGGGTCCTACTTCTCTAGTCATCTCCAAAACCTGGGATACATTTCATAATTCCACATTGTAGCTTGTACCCTGGGATCTTTTTAAAAATATGCAGCATATTTTGTTTCATATTAATGTGTTTTCTTTATGACTTAAAAATTTATGGTATATGTACACACACACACACATGTACATAAAAAGTCATAATACATAATGAATATTAAAAAAAACACCTGGTTCAAAATACTGTACATTTTAATATCTTTAGTCAGTTGGAGAAGCTTTTATAGCCTACACTGAACGTAATTAAACATACCATATAGAAATATTTTATTGCTGTTTGCAGTTTTCACCTTTAAAAAGTTTCTAGAATCAGTACAATCACTGATTACTGATTACAATCATTAAGCACAATAATTTACCAAAACATTAATGCTTATCCAATACACAAATCGAGGTAAAAACATAAATGATTTATGTTATTTCATATATCTTCAGAAACATAACATCCAAACATAAATAAATATTTAAAAAAAGCTGTTTTCCTTTCAATAAACAATTACTTGTTTATTATTATTATTTTTTTTATGAGGTAACTTTCATGTGATAATCTTTTTTGTTGATTATCCCAAGACCAAAATGAAAAAAAAAGTTATTGTGATACATTACAAATGCTTAGTGTGCAACTGTTAAAAGGTTCAGAGCATCTTAATGACTCTGGTTTTTAAAAATGAAATTTATTTTAATCCATTATATACTTTACACTTTTAGTTCAGCCAACATACTGTACATTTTATGATACAATTTCTAAAATTGATACAAGATCTTTTGATTTTAAACATACTGTTTTTATAATATCGGTATCACTAATACAACCTAAATACAGTCGACATTAAGTTATTACACAATGATATATTCTTGTGTATTTTCTGTTTCCTATAAATAAAGTAAATGGTTCAAGTGTTTTGACTGTGTACAAGCTACAAAAACACTGACAGCTATAAAAATACAAGAATCGATGAAACTAACACATTTTTAAATTTAAATCCTGTGACATACAGAGTAACAACTGGTAAAATTTGTCTTAGTACCCTTTGGATACAGAGAGAAAGAGATGCTACAAAACCTATCTTGCAGTGCTCCATTTTTATCTTTTGAGTACCTATGAGAATGGAAAATAGTGACTGGAGAAAGAATAAGCCTAAATGTAAATGAAACTGCAACATGATACAAGTTACGAAGAATCATCCAGATTTCTATCTAAAAGATCACGTACAAAGTACATTAACAGCAAAAGACAGGAGAAGCCATGAAACACCATTTCAGGATGAGAGGGAACAAAGAAGTCACACAGCACCCTCTACGTGGTAAAATTAACAAGTGAAATGAACTGTGGAGCCCAACTGATCAAAATGAAAGACAAAAGCCACGAGAAAATGATTATGGCAAGAAAAATATCTTGACTACCAAAACCTCAATCATTACAAGCTAAATAAAGCCAATACCGACTGAGTGGGACAAGAACGAATTAATCCAGGAGGAATAAAAAGCTGGACAGGAAAATAAGATGAGAGAATCACCAGAAATTTCATGTATTATCTTTTACAATTATTCTACTTCTGTGGCCAACCAGGGTAACTGTCTGCTATCAGAGCTATTAGGTGACACACATACTGACAGATTTTTCCCTAATTACAATGAGCATGCAGTTTTGTCATTCATCCATCCAGTTCTTATGCAATCCCCATATATTCATACCAAGGTCAATATCTCTGTAGTTTTCTCCATAGCCATATCATCATAATAAAGATAGTATATAAATTAAACATATAGTGACACACACCACAAACTTTGTTTTAAGATTAGGAAACCTAGTTAACTTGAAAACACAGTTTAAAAAACAGAAGTTCTGTACTTTCACTTTGTTATTTTTTTTGTAAGCACTAATCTTCCTTAGAAGATGAATTACCTTTTGGAAACAAGTCCAAATTAAGATATGGAAATATCTGAAAAGCATGGAGGAGTCATGAAGATTGAAAATGAAGATTTTAGAAAAAAAGAAGAGACAGCAAAACATATATGAAAGTATAAAAGGATACAAACAGTTATAATAGATTAAAGAGGGCAAAAAATCAGAAAAAAGTTTGTTTTCATGAAGAGAAAAATAGAATTGCAAGTATGTTAAAGTATGATGTTCATTAAAACAAAAATAAATAGATTGTTAAAATGTAAATAAAATCTATGTGTAGAACACAAGATAACAATTATATGTAGAACACAAGATAACATAATTATATGTAGAATACAAGATAACAATTATATGTAGAATACAAGATAACAATTATATGTAGAATACAAGATAATATAATAAAACTTGTGTAACGCACAACATCTATCAGACTAGTGTTAGTCATTTATCGTAGTGAAAATTACACCAATATACTCAACAGCTACAAAATGAAAACCAAAATGTTTATAAACATAAGTGTGACTTATGCTGTTGCTTCATATACTGATCTTCACTACAGTTTTTTCTGTGAAATGTAATGATGACCATTATGTGTATCACACACACACACACGTCTTACATCAAGTACTGTGAGATCCACAAGATTTGAAATCTCTGATGAAATTGTGGTCAATTTATTTGAGGCCAGAATAAGTTTGTTCAAGACAACCTGGTCCCACCATCTCTGTCCATCAGTTTCATCCATGATGAGTGACAACTGTTGTCCTTCCTCAGGAGTGATTCTGTTTATGTTCCATACGATGTTGGGAACTACCGAGAAAAAAAATCTCATATCACTTTTCTTCTCTACAAAACTGCATTTACTTCATTACTGTTCACAAAACATTTTTTACACTTCAAGATATATACAATCAGAATTAAAAACATGTCTGATTCATGTTACTACAATCTTTAGTAATTACTTCCTGCATTACTGACAAAAGTATTTTAAATATTATGGGTGCATCTCAAAATAAACAATGTTTCTTAAACTTTAGTGTGTTCTGATTGGTTTACATAATGGTTTTTAAA
Organism: Carcinoscorpius rotundicauda; assembly: GCA_011833715.1. NCBI lineage: Eukaryota > Metazoa > Arthropoda > Merostomata > Xiphosura > Limulidae > Carcinoscorpius > Carcinoscorpius rotundicauda. Next base: position 172,757,301 of record CM022392.1, read on the forward strand.
CACAACAAGGACAAGCACATTAACCACAAAATTGTTATAAATATAATGTGTAAATTAATTATAAATCTTAAGTTCATTCTGTAGAAGGATTCCTATCCAGAATTGCAAAGTTAAAGAAAAACCTGTCTATAAATAATAGGAGTCAATGTTGACACTTATTTCAGACCTATGACATCAGAGAATAAACAAACAATATTACTAAATTTTGTTATTGGTTAAGCTCTAAAAATAAGGTAATGCAAGGTTTTCAGTAACTAAAATAATGACATACTTTATGAAGAGTTATTAACCAGTGGTAATACAAGGTTTTCAGTAACTAAAATAATGTCATGGTTTAGGACTAACTAGTGGTAATACAAGGTTTTCAGTGTAACTTGTTCAGACAATCTGTTAAATTAGATAACTTGTACATTTTGCCAAGTTGCTATTCATCACATATTGGTAATGTTTAGAGTTACTTAAAATTCATATCTTTTAATATACTACATTATCTGTTTCGACACAAAGAAACTTCACAATTATCTTTTACACTTATGCAAGTAAATCATTTTTGTTTCTTTTAGCCAAGACAATTTTATTTATCACATAATGGTTGAGGATGACTTCTACTTTGCCTAAATCTATATTTGTGTCCCTCAGTTCTATAATTCTCAAAAATATTGATACATCAGCATTATTAATTCCTTTCACAATCTTAAAACCTTCAATCAAATACCCTCTAACTCAAAAATCTTAATCTTTGTTCCAGGTACCATTTTAGTAACCCTCCTCTAAACCTTTTCCAACAATTCAACATCTTTCATTAGGTAAGGAGCCCAAAACTGAACACAAAATTCCAAATGTGGCCTAACCACGAATATGTACAATAAAATTATAACCTCTTTAGACTTATAATCAATATTTCTGAAAAAACAACTTAAAATCCCATTTGCCCTATCACTAGCAACAGCACACTGTTTAGATAGTTTAGTGGTTGGTCAGTTTTTTAAGCCAAGATCCTTTCTTTCAAGACGTTCTTAAGGTTATTGCCACCCAAAACATACTTATAATTCAAGTTGATACCCAGATGCATCATCTTATAATTAAAACTCATCTACTATTTATTCACCCAACTCACTAAATGACCTTAATACTTTTGAAACTCACCAGCATCTTCACACCCACCATCACCTTAGACCTTAATATCATATGCATATTTAATTAATTTATTCACTATTCCTTCATCTCTGTTATTAATTTAAATCAAAAAGAGGAATGCTCTTAAGGTACGTTGCTTACAATATTAATCCAGTTTGACTGAACTGCATCTATAACAACCCTCTGCTTTCTTCCATCCAGCAAATCTTCTACCAAATTAGTTAATTTATTTCCCTCATAAATACATACAGAGATAAGTTTCTTTTCAAGATTTTTATGTGGCACTTTGTCAAATGCTTTCAGAGAATAAGATAGACCAAATCTATACAACCTAATCTACACAAGCAGTAACATTTTCAAAGCATGTCAAAATATTTGTAAGGCAAGATTTTCCCTTAGTGAAAGACTAATAGGAATATAATTACTTGGACAATTTCTAATACCTCCATTAAAAACAGGAGTGCATTAGCTAAATTCCAATCTGTTGGTACTTGTCTACTATCCAAGGATTTGTAAAAAACTGTGGCAAGTGGCTCACACATCTAATCCTTGACCTCCTTTCAACGTTTGAGAAAATATCTGGTTGAGGAATCTTATTCTTTAAACCTTCCAATTTTATTTTGATAAGCTATGTCACTGTCTTGTTTAACTTTGTTTTCATCTATCAATTCCTCAAGATGAAGAATAGTATTTAGGTCTTCATTAGTAAAACTGAAGAAAAAGTAGAATTTAACAACCCAGTTTTCTCATAATCATCAGATCCTTTATCATCCATTAAAAGGTCCTATTTCCATCCTGTTTGTTTACTCCTAATAGACTTTGAAAAATCCTTCCTGTTAATTTCTTTGTTTTCAGCCAAATTTTTTTACACCATTTTGGATGTCCTAATTTCCTGTTTGACCAACTTTCTCAATCTTCTGTAATCTTCTACGATACCAGACAATTTAACATGATTTTTTTTTTGCCTTTCTTTAATTTTATCTCTTATACCCTTTGTAACTCAACCTGGATTTTTATTTGGAGTTACCCTTTTCTTTCGTCAGGAATACATTTGTTTGGAATAATGAATTTTTTTTCCTTAAAAATGTTCCACACATACTCAGTGTCTTCAAATAACTCAGCTGTCTAATACATAACAGATAATTCTTGTTGCATCCATTCAAAATTTGCTTTTTTGAAACTTGGAAGCAAAATATCATTATTCCTAATTTCCATATGCAGCTAAATATCATACCTAATACAGGAATGATCACTTGTACCTTGGCATTCCCAAATTTCCACCCTCTCAACCATTTATCTATTAGACACTGACAATATATCTAAAATAGCATTATGTCTAGTAGGTTCCTTCAATTAATGAAGAAATCAATCTTAAAGAGTTTACAGAAACTTTTGTCTCTCACAATTTGACTCCAACCTTTCCAAACCTACATGCTTAAAATCAAAATCACCCATAAATGCAATTTGTTAACAGCTGAAATCTTAATCTCACTGTTAAATTTCACACTAATTTATTTTCATATTCATGAATGGAAACCCAAATGGATTCAATCTCCTTCCTACTGTCTTTGATATCCTCAACTTCTATTTTACATTTTGCCACAACCTTCCCTCTCTTCACTGCTCTATCCCTATTCAACATATAATCCTGTATTTAAAAAAAAATTGTCATAAAAATCACCTACATTTAAACATGTTTTTGTTATTTCCATTATATTGAAATCTTCTATTCCTAGCACATATTTTATTTCTTATACTTCTGGTGTTAGAATGCGATATATTTGAATACAATTTTTTACCAAACATTTAAGAACTTAAATAGTCAGAAAAAATATATTAAATTGTAATTTGATATTTTCTCAATTTAATTTTCATTATGTATTAATTCTATCATGTAATTCCTCAAAAGTTACTCATTCCAATATTATCTCTGTAACGTATACAAGTCTTATAGTTTTACACTATATAATATTGATGAAATATTACTTTTATATGTGTGTGTGTATGCAAATCAGATTACATGTAGACTGTAATTTCTAGTTTTACAACATTCAAACCGATTTTCCTTTTAGCAATTTTACTAATTTCAGGAAAATTTCCCGATAAATAATATTTAAAACAATTAGCACCGCACATAATAGTATATGATTAAATAAAAAAATGGTAACTACGTCCATTCGTTAAATTTCAACAGATATTAAAACACCTTCAGCCATGCTCCTGTTTGACAAATTCAAATGTCCATTTTGTCGAGCTTGTTTCAAAATCTGTGGATGAATAACTGATTCCTCATAATGTAATTCAGTATCATGTGCACCAAAGCTTGCTACGTTCCTTTTTCCTTTATAATCCCTGCCTTTTAACTGATTGCTGAAAGTCGACCCACGAGTTTTAACTCTAGATATTCGTGTATTGTCAGAATTCCTACTCATGGTACAAGAATAAAGAAATCACAATACAATAAATACTCAAACTTTTTTCTAAACTGAAAATTCGAAATTTACATCATCCAATTTCCAAAAATGTATTAATATAGTTACTCAAGCGCACTCTGTTGATTGATTACCATTTTGCGACATGTTTAGTGTTAATTTTCATATATTTTCCAGTTCTGTGAAATCGTTTTTTATTTGGGACTTTTACTCTACAATATACGTTATAATATTTGTTCAAGCTTTCCCTTGTAATGTCTTTTACAGTTTTCGTTATTTTCTGTAGTGTATTATAAATTCTACGAGTGTGTACAAGATTCCCTATCCACGGACGTATATCTTTAAATATCTCAAAAAATAACAATCGTCCGTGTCTAATAGTAATTACGTTTTAAATCTCGTGAGTGTGTCTAACCTTCAATTTCAGCAGCGGACCCAACATGGCCAAGCGCATTAAGGCGTGCGACTCGTAATCTGAGGGTCGCGGGTTCACATCCGCATCGCGCCAAACATGCTCGCCCTCCCAGCCGTGGGGGCGTTATAATGTTACGGTCAACCCCACTATTCGTTGGTAAAAGAGTAGCCCAAGAGTTGGCGGTAGGTGGTGGTGGCTAGCTGCCTTCCCTCTAGCGTGAACCTGACGATGACCGAAGAAGGTCGAAACGTTGTTCGCTCTTCTATTTAAAATATTTTCTGAACCCAAAACGAGCCGTTTTTGCATATAAAATTCTCAACAAGTAGGTTTCTCGACATCACTGAGAGTGACATTTTATTAATTAATTGTACTGAGAAAAGGACGATGTTAACATGAAATAGATAACCATTTCCAGTTTTTATTGGATATATAACAACTAACTCACTGATTTTATATCGAAGGTGTTTTATCGGTTAAACCTAAAATCAGAATCTCTTAATCATGAAGCAAAATGGCAAAGGATGTTTCTCACTAATTAATGCGGTTTTAACTTTAACAAAGAACTGTTCGATAGCAAAATATTTGAAAGACCCCGGGACAGCGGTAAATTTGCGGCAAATGGCTGCGGTTTGATTCCCAAGGATAGACACAGAAAATAGCTATGAATCTTTACTATAGAGCAAACAGACACAAATGAATAAGCTGAAAGATACTAGTTAATAGCAACCCTAAACAGTTTATAGAATCTGCTATAAAAATTACAAAAAAGTCAAATACTTCAACAACGTAATTTAATTCCTCTAATCGTTGATATAGTAATGTCTAAACCAAAATAAGCGTCAAAAAATCGCAATTTCGTATTGAAATGTAGCAGAAAACAGGATTACCTTTCATCTATATGGTTTTTGAGTCAGTTTCACTTAACCATTTAGTAGCATAAATTAATTTAGATATGTGAATAATGTTATTATATTTCGTCGAATTCATTATTTGACATTATACAGCGGATCAACTGTTTAATGAATGCGCGTGTGTTAAATATTTATTTTATTTTCACCAGATGAGAAATTAAAAAGTGAATCTATGACGTACGTAAAGGCCTAATATATGCTTTGATTGCTAATACAGGGTTAATTATTTCTTCTAAGTTGGTTGGTTGTTTAGAATTAAGCACAAAGCTACACAATGGGCTATCTGTGCTCTGCCCACCACGGGTATCGAAACCCGGATTTTAGCGTGTAAGTCCGCAGACATACCGCTGAGCCACTGGGGGGCTAATTATTTCTTCAGTTTGTTGAATGGTTTTTGAGAATAAATCGTTCAACAAAACGTGTTTTTTTTTTAAGTAATTAGTTTAGAGAATAAACCATTTCAAAAATTGTTGTACAAAGTAATTATATCAATAGTACAGTTGAAGGAATTCTTTTATCATATCAAACTCTTTGGGAGCTCTTTGGTGTTGGCCAATTCTAAACAAATTAAATTTTTGACATTTCTTTTATGCTTATATATTCAAAAACGGATAGAATGGGTTTTTAAATAGATATATTTCTCTACAAGTGGGTTTTCTCGCCATCACGGGTTATTGCTTCTATGCTGCTTATATGACACTTTTTAGCGGAACAATTAATACTTCTTAGAACTCTGTTTAAACATACTCTTTCTTCAACCAATCCAGAGCTTTCTACGATGTTCCAGGATAATGCAGAGAGAAAGAGAAAACACATTACATTAATTTCTTAAGTATACCGAGTACATTACATAAACAAATATAACAGAACATTTTCTCCCAAATACTTTCCTGAAGTAAATGCTGTACTTTTTCTACTTGCTTCGTTCAAATGTACTTGCCAACTTCCCTTTATTCATGTCCATTGTTAAAAACCATTTAAATCCAGATGAAGGATATTAAAGTAAATTCTTCACAGTTGTTGGCATCTTTTCTTTTTTTTACTTCATTCACCTCCTAGTAATCTACGAAAATCTTTGAGGATTCATTCTTCTTTTCACAACAACAATAGAAGTATCTCACGGACTAATACTCAGTTCTGTTAATCATTGTGCTTTTATGGTTTCTATTTCTTTTATCTTCCTGTACTTCGTACATGTTTTTTCTTTTATCAGTTTTATCCTTATACTCTCCCTGTATATCATTAATTCGATGTAATTCTTCCATACATCTCCAAAAGCTTCATTTATGTTGTCTTCAATCATATTTATTTTAACTCTTAATTATTCTTTGAATATTTGGTCTCTTTTTTTAAGCCCTTCTCTTAACGTATTTTTTTCTTTTGATCTTCTTTTAATTTTCAATGTTTTTCTTCTATATATTTGTTTCTTTCTTCTAGTTCCAGGCCCAGCATGGCCAAGCGTGTTAAGGCGTGCGACTCATCAGCGGAAGGGTGCAGGTTCGCATCCCCGTGGCACCAAACATGCTCGACTTTTCAGCCGTGGGGCGTTATAATGTGATGGTCAATCCCCTAATTAGTTGCTAAAAGAGTAGCTCAAGAGACTAGCTGCCTTTCCTCTAGTCTTACACTGATAAGCTAGGGACGGCTAGCGCAGATAGCTCTCGAGTAGGTGTGCGCGAAATTCAACACAAACAATCTTTCTGTTCTTCATTCATTTTCTGCCCCATTCTTCTAATTTTATATAATTTTCTTTTTATGATCTGTCTCTTTTGCCTCCACATTTATTCCACTCCTTTATTCCACAGCAATTCTTTTTTAATTTGCTTTGTGCTCTATTTTTCATTTTGAAGTTTATTCATAGTTCTATTTTAGTTTTACCAAAATAATCTTACTTCCGGCACGAATATTATAACTTATTTATAGCTGAATGCTTTTTTGTCGTTATTGTTTGATAAAAATAATGCGAAGTTCACTTCATGTAACGGTAGTCAATTAATTTATTTCTTCATTAATATTCGTTGCAGCCTCACAAGAAGACTAAGGTTTACAAACAATACTGCAATAGAAATTACAAAACTAATTTACTCCTAGCTTACTTATAAAGTTACTTGCAGAATCACCTTGCTAATCGACGGATAATAATTATGCTGACTGAATAAGTTATGTTACATACTTTATGTATGATTTATTATGTTACGCATACTACTTATTAACATTTCAAAACAGCCGGAAATCTTGACCTTAATTTCGAAGCTAATTAAATGTTATTATGTATCCAATTTATGTTATATTTGCCAACAAGGTTGATACACACAATTTTCATTTTTAACCCAAATATATTTTAACAAAGAAACAAAAAATAATACAATTTATAATAAGGATAGTTACTAATAGCAATTACATATGATGCTTTATATACAAGAGTTTTACAAACTTACCAACAATCCTGAGTCTTATTTCGGGTCTGGGATTGAATCTTTCATTGAAGTTCACGTGGAGCAATTTAATTCTTTGTTGATACACCTATACATGGCCCGGTATGGCTAGGTGGTTAAGGCACTCGACTCGTAAGTTTCACTTGTGACAATATTTAACATTCTTGTGGAAATACTAACGTCCGAAGTAATTCACTGAAGTTGACGGTTTGTAATGTTTGAAATCTACCAATGTTCTTGGTCCAGTTCTGTAATTTTCCGATTTACAAATGTTAATCACAATTATAGCTTCTGAAGTCTATAGCACACTGACTTATTTTTTGTCTCTCGACGCGAAGGTTTTATATACCAAAACACACAAGATTCTGAAATTTTCAACAATGTTCGAAAACACGTTAATGTTTTAGTAAAACACTTAATAAATGACCATCAGATGCACGGTATCTCACTGTCTTACTCACTAACGAACTCTAAACTGATTAATATTATATCATTGCTCGTTTTTTGGTACTACAAAGAACGTTTTAGTATTATGCTATTGTTACATCATGAAAAGATTTCTATTGCAAACAGATATCTAATATACAGCCTGTAGCAGTACTTCATGCATATGATATTATTTAATTGTGTGCCAGACTGTTAGTTAATAATAATAATAATATGGCAGAAAATTGATCCATCTCCTAACTTAACACAGCCTTTATGAAACAATTTCTGTTTAAACTAATGAGAGAATTATCGCATAATATAGTCCTGTACTACAAGATTAATTAAACCTTTCCTTATAGCCCAACCTGGCCATCCATAATTCTAAAATTACTATGAAAAAAAAGAGACAAATTAAACACTAATCCAGTATCTATCTCTCAAGGGATCAAAATGACTTACCCCACCTTAAATGAAAAACACTTGCCTTACAGCTCACACACTAAAGCAAAAATAACACTACAAAATATATTACAAAAAAGAAAATTGTTAACAAAGCAAGCTACACGTTTTGGAAGGGTTACTCTAGCAGTTAAGATTGTGAAAGAAATTGAAAATCAGAGAGAAAGATGCACGAGATGTCCTTTACCATTGAGACACGCCTAATACAGAGCAACGAAACAAAAAGCTATAATATAAAAATAGAAATATACCTTCTAATGCAAATCATTTATCCCTTTGAGAAGGGGTAAATAACAAGAATACCTTCACAAAGAAAACAGTATACTTTCGACACATATGATATAAAATAAAATAAAAAGTATGTTTGTTTTGATTTTTGTGCAAAATTATACCAGTTATCTATCTCTAAGATAGTAGTAAAAGGAAAAGCACATTCTTAACAACACAAATCTTGAGTTACTCTACCGCCTGGCATGGCCAAGCGCGTAAGGCGTGTGACTCGTAATCTGAGGGTCGCAAGTTCGCGCCCGCGTCGCGCCAAACATGCTCGCCCTCCCAGCCGTGGGGGCGTTATAATTTTACGGTCAATCCCACTATTCATTAGTAAAAGAGTAGCCCAAGAGTTTGCGGTGGGTGCTGATGAAAATCTGCCATCCCTCTAGTCTTGCAATGCAAAATTAGGGACGACTAGCACAGATAGCCCTCGAGTAGCTTTGTGTGAAATTCCAAAACAAACAAATGAGCTATTCTTTTGCTATTTAATAGCGAGTTTGACTGTCATCTAATAAATAACAACTAAAACAAAATTAAACCTTGTATCATAAATTACTGGAACCGAAATATTTTTATATTTAGGCTTGGAATCAATAAATATTTAACAACAACATCTTATTAAATCAGAAATTTATTATATTTATGGGATGGCCGATTTACACAATGTATAATGGAAAAATCAGTAAAACCGGATATAATAAACACTTTTTTTTTTCTCCAAACTACGGAAATACAATTACACTAGTATCATTTTGCAAAATGTTGAAATTCGCTAAAATATTTAAATGCAATAGAAAACGTTTAAAATTCTAAATGTGAAATTAGTTACTTTTTATAATACATATTTTTACTACTACTTTTCAACTGATGTTTGAACAGTTTTAATTTATTGTTTTCAATATATATATGTTTATTGAACTAGTCTCGAGCAGTCACTATTTCACAATGCCCTCTATCTCACAAAATTTGTATTGATTACTGCGTCGCTCTTCTCTAAAGCGTGTTTGTTGCAATGTGATTTATTACAAAGTAGTACTGACACAAGTGTAATGTTTAGTATGGAATTTCTCGGAAATGTATTGATAGTAGTTGTTCTAATGCTAGAATATCTGAAAATAATTTAAGCTGTTAACTAATTAAATTTATCTTTTGCATTATTATACAGAGAGCTTATGTAGTTACTAAATAACTTCTATAGATATTGTACCAAAGAGCATTGTTAACACTTAAAAGTGGGGCAATATCTAGTCCTGTTGATTTTGGACAACATTAGTTATTTGTTACGATGTGTCCTAAAACAGTTTGTATTGCCAAGGGAAAACGGTTAACACTTTTAACACTCCCGTGAAACCCATCTACTGACAGTGACAAGTATAGTGTCCTTAGAAAGAAAAACTGTTTCCCAAAGGAGATGCAAAAGCAGTTAAAAACTTGGCCAAAGTCATCTTTTGATAATGATTTTGTCACGTCATCATCTCGAAATGATTGCAGAATATCAAAAAGAGGAAACAGCGCCACATCAAAGTGTCAGTTTCACTGTTGCTAAATCAAAAAGAAAAAAAGGAAGTCAGTCTGAATTGAATTTTGGTGAAAGAAGGGGTGGACGTAGTTGTGTTGATGAGTCTTGGATAGAATTGTTTGCTCCACAGACTAAAGAAGAACTTGCAGTAAATAAGAAGAAAGTTGAGCAGATTGAGAGGTGGCTTTTAGACAGTATAAGTAAGTGTAAGAATCCTGCCAATACACCAAAAGTAAAACGTGCACCTATAGCTCTTCTAACTGGCCCTGCTGGTTGTGGAAAAACTGCAAGCCTAAAAGTTGTAGCTAAAGCATTAGGTGTAGATATAAAAGAATGGATTAACCCTGTTGACAATAGTTCTGGTCTATTTGATGATGGATTTTCAAATACTAGGTCCATGGTTAGTGCTACCACTCAGAAAGAACAGTTTCTAGACTTTATTTTGAGAGCTAATAAGTATTCATCTCTGTTTGTAAAACCTAATTCTGGAAGATTAATTGTTGTTGAAGACTTTCCTAATGTGTTTCTTAGAGAGCCTGCAGTATTTCATAACATTCTGAAACTATACTCAAAAACTGGAAAATGTCCAGCTGTCTTCATTGTTTGTGACAGTGGGAGTGGGAGTAGTATAGAACATCGTTTATTTCCAAAAAGTGTATTAGCTGATCTTGACATTGTACACGTGAGTTTTAATCCTATAGCCATAACATCATTAACAAAGGCAGCCAGTAGAATTTGTGCAATTGCCAAGGTCACTTTATCGAAATCTGAGACTGAATCTTTAGTGGCGGCTAGTAATGGAGATGTTCGCCATTTAATTAATCTGATTCAGTTTTTTGTAATGCCTGGTTCGAAGGGTAGAATATCAAAAGAGTGTAAAAGTAATCGATTTGCAAGTCACATGCAAAAAAAGAATATGGTAGGATCTAGTCCTTCAGTTTTGGGAGAGAGAGACAACTCACTGTTTTTGTTTCATGCACTTGGTAAAATCCTTTATTGTAAACGAGATTCTGAAAAAGAACCGGAAGGTCAGCTTCCCATACACTTGAAGGACAAAGAACGAATGGTTCTTCTGTCTAATGCAGAGGATGTGTTTTCTAGAACAGCAGTAACTGCTGATACATTCACTCTTTTTCTTCATCATAACTACTTGTCTTTTGTGAACAATGTGTATATTACAGAAAAGTGTTGTACAGGTTTCAGTGATGCCAATATTATTTCTGCAGAGTGGAGTGGGAAAGAGATCCTTGATGAATACTGTGCTTCTGTTGTAGCAAGGAGTTTGATGTATCATCTGGAAGAAGATAAGCTTGGTGGAGGCCAATTTTGGAGACCATTTTACAAACCAGAGTGGTTTTCAGTTTTGAAGCTATATTTGGATGGACAGGCTGCAGTGAAAAACTGTTTTAAAGAATGGACACACACTTCAGATCTTCATACTCAAATAATACCATACTTATGTGTCATACAACCTTCGTTTGGTAATGCCCAGTTACAGCTTATTAAAAAATACGGAAGATTTTCATCAGGTGCTCTAAGGCCAAAAACGCCAGGTTTTCATCTTAGTGAAAAGGATATTTTTGAAGAAAGTGATGCTCATAACACCATTCCATTTGTAGACCCTAATCCATGTGGAGAAAATACAGTGAACATGTGCGAGTCCCTAATACCACAAGAAGACTATATTATTGAAGATTTTGATGACTGAAAGTTTTATCTTGTGCTGTTGACAGCTCATTCTGTTTAGATAATTAATTGCATTATCTATGTCAAAAACCATAGTTAATAACATGTACATATTTTGGTAAATGTTGAAAAAATAAATTCATAAGTAAAAAGATTTTGAGTATCTTTATGAGCACTTTTTTTTAATTTTAAACAGAAGAGAAATATATTATAGAAACATTAATTACATTAGTATACAAACTGTAAACAAACTCTTGATGGTTAGCTACCTACTTCTATAGATATATCCACATAACAAGTCAAGGTGTGCAGAATATTGTGTACTGAACACCAGTACTAACAATACTGTGAAGTTAAATGTTTGTTTTTGTATAGTTTTTGGTATTTATTTCTGTGAGGGCTACTTCTCATATCTTTGATAAAACATTTCATAACGTTACCTCTTTGGTGCTGTCAATTTTATGTTTACATTGATGATAAAGTTTATTATTGATTTAAAGGTTTCTTTGCTTTTTAATTAATAACTAAATGAGAAGATACACTTTTGAAATGGTAGTTCATTCTTTCTTAAAAATAAAAAAATTGTATGCTTGTATAAAGTTCTGGTAGTGATAGTTACACTGACTTTTAAATACTATTTTCAATAAAATATATTTTAAAAACTATTTACATGTGTACAAATTTCATGACTGTTGTGTATGTGTTCCTCATGTAACTTATAGTAAATTTAAATATTCCAACCAAAAACATGTTTTTATCATAGGTAGTATTATGACTAAAACCATAAACAGATGTGTGCGAGTTCTCGTTGTAGAAGTTTTATGGGTTAAAAAAGAAGAATGTAGATATCAAAACAGTCTACATTGTAGAGTTAACAGTAATTTACAGTTTCCTGGGTGTATTAGTGCTAAGCTTATCAAAACAAGTTATATGGAACTAAATGTGTATAATTTAACTAATATACTGCAAATTTATAAAAATCCTAAGCCTATTACTTAATCATGGAAGTGTTACTATAACTTAGTTTTTATTTACAACCTTAGATCCACTTTTAGAAGTGTTGTCCTTTGTATTTTAAGGCATTTGATGTGTCTGGATAAACCTTCTATTATTTCATATGACTCAGTTTATAATGATAAAAATTTCATGGCTTCCTTTGTGTTGGAAAAGAACTGTAAAGTAAAGCTACATGCAGAAAGTTAAAATATTTGACATTTTAGTTAAAACATGAACACAAGATGTGTTGAAATCAATTGGTGATTATTGTTTTTTTTATTATTCATCAGCAAACAAGTAGCTATGCTGCAACCATTGTTCCACATCTGAGTACAAATATGTAAATTCCAAGGAATCTCAAGTCTTTGGCTAAGGATTATATAAACAATTTGAACTCGCAATCTTGGTGAATTGCTCATGGAGTTTGCAGGTGTTTCTGGAACTAGACAGCTAATTGGGTCTGAACACAATCACATGCCATTAGGTAGGTAAAGATGATGCATATCCAATAAAAAAACAACATAAAAGCTTCCTTGGAATACAAGAAATATTAGCTACACTGAAATGAAGCAAATGTTGAATGATACAATGTTGCCATCTTCAGTGATGATTGTCAGAAAGAAAGAACAAATACAAAGATTCTGTGTATATTTGGTATTGGTGAATGGACCAACTTGTACCAGTGCCTTTTCTCAACCATGCACAGTTGAATGTCTGGATGCACTGGAAGAAAGCTATTGGTTCAATACATTATAATTGTATTATGTCAACTGACAAGTTGAACTAGGTGATGAAAGTAGACCAAAACTGTTTTAAGCACTCACAAAGGATTATGAATTCTGCCTCATATCATTCTGTTTGTGTAATATCTTTGAAACTTTTGAATGGCTAGTAGATCTTACATTTTATAGAGCTGCAATTGGAAGGATCTCTTGAGATGAAACAAGAAATAGGGTTTATTGGTCACATTGTGAATGGGTAGTTGAGAATAGGATGCAGCTTGATGTCTACAGCTTTTTAGGTTTTATATTATTCTGTTCTAAGTCATAATTATGTGGGGCAAATGGGGAGAAAAGAATCAGATTATTCCAGGACATAGGTGGAGATATTACCAACAGAGTAGGAGATATGATAAAGGAAGCCAGCAGAGATGCAGTGTGTGTTGTGCACGTAAGATCTAATGATGTAGGGAAAGGTAAGTCAGAGGAGCTGATTAATAAAGGTTGATAAATGTATTTAAAGTATATTACCATAACTTAATTTTACTGCCAAAGGTTAACTGGATTAAAGTTAGTCACTAGGGCTAAATGCTAGGCTAGAAATATCTGTAATGAATTATGCAACTGAGTTACTCAGTTCACTACATATAATTCTTCTTGCATCCCTTCAAAATTTGCTTTTTTTTTAAATCTGTAACTGAAATATCATTATTCCTTATCTATGTGCAGCAAAACATTGAACTTAATAAAGCAATTTGAAATTAATAATGGTGTTTTAGGTTTATTGTACCTGTAAGTAAAAACAACAGGTTGGCTAACAAAGACTTCCCCTCGGTATGGATTCCTGTACGTGGTGAGGGGACCTTCCAGGGAAGGTTTTATTTTTTCAGTTTACCTCCTCTGCGATCTAAACATCCACCCATGAAGGGGAGGAGAGGTCCAACCCTAACATACCACTTTGGCCTTGAACTTCTGTAGACTGGCAGCCTTGGGGTGGTCTCCTTTGGATCAATTGGCCAGTTCACTTAGGCTAGGGTCAACCAAGTACCAGTGTTAGATGTTCTCAGCAGGTGTTGTGGACATTGTATCTGATGGTGAGATGCTGAGAGGGCTTTGAAGAACATCCCTGAGTCAGAGATTCTTACTGGTTTCTCCACCAAGAAGTTTCTGCAGTGAGGCGTATATCCACTCGCAAAGATGGAATTATGATACTGACTAGTATTCTCATTCTCACATTTACGTCATCACGTCTGCCTGTCACCATCAATGCAAGTTATCTTAATTATAGAGTATGGCCATACATTCCAAACCCTCTCAGATATCTCCAGGGTGAGTGGTTCGGTCACTCAAAGACATCATGTTGTGGTTCCTTGACACGTGCTTGTTGCGGTGGCAAGAATCATGAAGCCTATGAGTGTGAAACGGATCCATCTTACTTTTGTTTTTGCCCTAAATGGTTGGAAGAAAAAGAGGTGCAGTATTTGAAAACGATTCATAACATTTTATCCTGAGGCTCGAAACTTACTGTCCATCACCTTATCTCGGACATATGCTGCTGCATTTTGTTGCACAACTACAGTGGGAGTGCAGACAGATCTCTCTATGCTTCCAAAAGAATCGTTCTCCAAACAACTGAAGTTTATTTTACCTTCATGGTTAAAAAAGTCTATGAATCAACTTCAACACTCATCTCTGCCCCTAACATACATTTCAGCAAATCCTAAGATCCACTTTCTCTGATTCCAGGTACAGGCATTTCCTCAGGTACATCTCCTTCCACCCAAAGATGCAAAACAATCATTCTTTCACATCTTCAGTCACTGGAATCCTCTTCCTAAATGAAATACCTGCCTAATTGCAGGATCTATGGAGGTCAATAGACCTCCCTCAAATGAACACAATAAAGAAAAACGATGTGGTTGCAAACAGAAGGGTTCTCCACCCAATTTACCTACAAATAAATAAAAATGGCCATCTCGATACAATGGAGCTGTGGAGGTTTACTTTGTAATCTGGATGATATCTAAATTTGATTGCTTCCTACCATCCTGTATGTCTTTCCTTACAGGAAACATTTCTGAAAGTTGCCAATACAGTCACCTTTCAGCAGTTTTCTTTGTACAAAAATGACAGGTTGTGTGATGGACGAGTGCATGGAGGGGTGGCACTGTTGATTGATCAGCATGTGTCCACCCTGTCTTTGCCACTTAACACATCTTTGGGTCATACCATCACTGTTTGTTTTCTCTACCTGTCACCTGGAGAGACATATTATCAGTCAGTCATTGACCAGTTGTTGTCTCCATTTTTCATTCTGGGGGACTTTTATGGACATCATCCCCTCTGGAAAAGTGCTGATATTGATAGAAGGGTTGCTTTCTACAGCATATGCTCTCTGATCACAACCTTTCTCTTTTCAATACCAGTTTTTATACATATTTCCATGCACCTAGTCAATCCTTTCCTGCTATTGATCTTTCAATTTGCTGCCCTTCATTATTCTTCCATTTTTGATGGAGGGTTGACAATAATCCACGAGGCAGTGATCATTTTCATATAATGTCACCTGACCCTTGTGCCCTGGTGAAAACTGGATCTGGCAAACTGGTCCTCTTTCACTGCTCTCTCAGAACTTGATCCTGCTATGATCTGTAAGCCATCAATAGATGCTTGTGTGGCAGCAGTAACTGACTGTATTAAACAAGCAGCTGCTCAATGTATTACTGAAACCTCAACACGTTTTCCACTAGATTCTTGTCCATGGTGGAATTCCGCCTCCCACATGGCACAAAAGGCTCAAAAATGGGGCTGGGATAGTTTCCCTAGATATCTCACACTCTCGAACTGCATCACTTTCCAGCAGGTCTGTGCACATGCTCAGTGGGTAGGACATCAAAGCCAGAGGGAATCTTGGCTTAAGTTCACAACTGGCATATCTTCTATTACCAGTTCCAAAGTCAAATGGGACAAGATTCAAAAGGATAGTGGAGAATATAATTCTATCACTTGGTATCTAGCACTTCTGTTTCTTCTTCCACCTTCTTAGCCATCAAGACTCAGGCAGAGTAATCACCTCTTACTTTTGAGCTGATTGTCTCGATGACTATAATCATCCCTTTACACTGATGGAACTCAAACTGGTCCCCTTCATCGGTCTGGCAGTACATCAGTTGAACCTGATGATGTACACTATGACATGCTGCTCCATCTACCTTCTGCTTCTCTTTGATAACAATTCTGTATCTACTGGTCAGCTTATCCCACCATGACTAATTACATTCTTCACATGTAACCTCTGAGGAAAGCAGATACTCCTGATTAGAAATACCATCTTTTACTTGCAGAACATCTTTCGATCCATCTTTCCATTCCTATTTATACAGATGGATTGAAATCAGGTGACTGTGTGGGCATTGTCACGGTTTTTGTGGTTGTGCGCAGAATCCCCTCTTTAGCATCTGTGCTCACTACTGAACTGTACGCCATTTCTCTTGCCCTGAATCACCTAGAAGCTAAGCAGTACTTCAACTGCACTATTTATACTGACTCACTTAGTTCTCTATTGGCCCTGAAATCGCTTCACATTTGTTTGCACCAATGTTCAAAACTGACTGGCTCATTTCTCTTTAACATCTATCCAGTTTTTTTGAATACCAGGCCATGTTGGTACTGGTGGGAAGGAGCTTGCTGATTCTGCAGATAAGTCCATCTGCTCTGGCATTATCACAGCAGTGCCTGTCCCATACATAGACTATGGTCCTGTATTTAAGGCTTGGCTCCATGCCAATTGGCAGTTGACTTGGAGTGAGCAACGTGATAAACAAGCTTTTCCAAATAAAACCCTATGTTAGAAAGAAGTTCTAACTAGATTATGCATTGGTCACAGTTTTTTAACTCATCGTTTTCTTTAATTTGAAACTGATGCACCAGTGTGTATTTTGTGTGACACTCATTTTTCTAACAGGGTGGTTAACCTTTGGAATAGGTTGCCTTAGTTTTTGCTTGCAGGTTTGTTATTTTCAGTTATACTATTGGTCATGGTGTTGTGTAAGTTTGTTTTTTCCTTCCAAATTTTTCTCAATTTTTGTGAATCCCATTCTGTGGCATATGTTACCTGACTGAGTACATATTTGTGAGAGGAAAATCTTCACTTCCCATCCTGTGACCATGTTAATTTTTAATTATAGTGCAGCTCTTCTTACAGTGTATTTGATGTACCTTCCACATGTTGTTAGTTGTGTTTTTCTGTTTTATACAACTTAATAATTTCATTGCAGGTTTAGATTATGTACACCCAAGAGATAGGGTATTCCATAGGACTGCAAGTAATTCTCTCTTGTGGTACTTTGCTTCATAAATATGTTTGTCATGGACTAACATGATCAAAGCAGGAAGAGATTGCTGGTCTGTGACATTCTCTTCCTACTGTGAACCAGTTGTACAATTGCCGTCTGATTGACCCTGTTGACATTGTAGTTCTAATAATCTATTGCACTGTTTCCACTGTACTCCTCCAGACTCTTCAGCATGTTTTTTTTCTCTTTCTTCTTGTGCAGTATGAGAGTCTTTACCACTTACCAGTTCTTAGCTGCTGGGATTGTGGATGCTTGTCTTCCTGAGAGGTGAATCACACCACTCAGTTGAGAGTAGGACAGTGACATGTAGAACTTCTTACTGCAGACCTAATACACAATTCCAGCTGCAGTCTGGTTATTGTTGTTGCATCAAAACCTATTTCTGTTTATACGCATGTCCATTTTTTTTTAATGGTGTAATGCCCTTCCTACTATGAACCTACTGATCAGTTTAAGATGTTGCCAAGTTTTGGTTGAAGCACTCCATCATGTCATAAACATATGTACATAGATAGATAATTGTAGTTTGCTCCTCAGGCCGAGACTACCTCCTGTATATAGAAGCTCAGTGAATCTGGTGTTGGTTGAACATGGTCCAGCTAATTAAGTCGTGACACATGTGCTGGTTAATCTTCCTCCACCTACTGTGGACTGGATGACAAATGCCCAGTGCCCCAGCTTTCGGACTGGAGATGCATTCCAGCTTTGCAGTCCTTCTTCTTACTACTGGCTGAATGTCAGTTCCTGGTAGATCTGGTGTTGGTTGTTTTCCTGCTTATATACAGCCAGATATCCTCCTGCTGCTACTGTGGAGTGAGTTTTTTTACATCTGTTGCTGTAAGGTTTTGGACTAGATCATTGGTTTTTCCACCAGGACTTTTCACCTTAACATCTGATAGATACTGGTTCTTGGTATATCTAGTGTTGGATGGGTTAGAAATGCATGACAGTGGGGACAGATTTTGGTACCAAAGCTTGTCTTCCTTACCAATTCCCACGTTGAGTTAAAGAGGTAGGTGTTCCTATACGTAATGCAGATTTGATGTTTCACTCCAGTTATAATCTGATGCCAAACTACCACTATTCTCTATCACACTTGACACGCAGGACACGCACATTCACGGATTCCTTCATGCTTCCACCTTTTATGTTAACAACACTTTCAAAAAAAAAGAGTGAAGCATATACTTGGAGCAGATGTGGTACAGTTCACTGCTGAACTGTGATGTTTTCCATTTTGACTCCACACCACCTGATCTCTCTTGCTTGATTCCTAAAGGAAGAATCTTTTTCTCTATCATCAGTTTAATATGGTATTCTAGCTATCTTGTAAGAGGAAGTAAAATATCGTATTGGAAGTTAGCGTTATTTTACTCCAAAATGTATTTTTGATATACCTCCTCTCATGTTTCTCACACAGCTTCCTGCTTCCAATAATATATGGTGCAGGTCTTCTGGCCTATCTCCAAGCAATTAAAGAGTGCAGATGTGAGAGGGAACTGGTTATGATAGAAGTGGATTTCATGCTTCTATTAATGGAGAGCTGCTGCATGATCATTTGTATGTGAATAGGCAGGAGGGGAAAATGGGAGGCCAGGGGCATGCACAGAAAATGTGTACTGGTAGAGAGCACTGCTGGTCAAGAAAAACGAGTTTGTGAGTGGATGTAAGTATATATCAGAAATATATTATCAGTGTAGAAAATTGCTAACATCCTGGTTATATGTTCATTAATCCTGGATCACATGTCAGTGAAAATGGCTTGTATGTATCATGTAATCAAACTTGTGAATAATATGCCCCTGAATGCTGACACTGTAGGAAAGAGATGGAACTTACTGAGTTTTAATATTTGTCAAACACTACTGCTATTACCCGAGTGGCAGTAAGTTCATTAAACCAGCCATAACTAAAATGGCTGTTTAACTTTAAAAATACAAAATATTGTATAATTATACTGTATGAAAACAAGTTGTTGAATAACACTGC
Source organism: Carcinoscorpius rotundicauda (assembly GCA_011833715.1). Lineage (NCBI taxonomy): Eukaryota > Metazoa > Arthropoda > Merostomata > Xiphosura > Limulidae > Carcinoscorpius > Carcinoscorpius rotundicauda. Next base: position 172,777,056 of record CM022392.1, read on the forward strand.
CCATGTCAGCAGCAAAATATACCATCAGTTTATTTCACCCATTCACTGAATTTTTAAATCATGGATAGCAGACAGAGACATTGCAGTGATAATTGTGCATCCCAATGGACAAGAACTTTTTTGAGAGCAAGAAAAATCCCAGATATAGCTTGGTCATTTATTTGTATACAGCAATATAAAGTCTAACCATTACAACCTGAAAACACAGTACTGATACATTTTTGGTGATGAAAAACCCATTTGAAATAAATATATATCTCAGAATGACTGGTATGGGTAATAATACTTTTATTACTAAGCAGAAAATAACATTTTGACCTTCTGAAGATGAACTAGGAAAGTCGAAACATTGTTCTCCGCTTATCATTAAGTGTTAATACCCAAGCCAGCCGTACTGAGATACAGTAACATCCAGCACTTGTATAGTCAGTTAACAAACACAGAATAGTGTTATTTGAATCACCAAGGTATGATAACAAACCTGGGATGTAGCTAATTGTTCTTCAGATTTTTGAAAGAATATGTTGCCACTAATTAACAAAAGGCATAAATGAATGTCATATACATTTTATAGTTTGCTTTAATTATACAAATTTTCAAGGTCTAACTTCAGAAGTTTAATCTTGTTTTGAATGACTTGTCAAATAGCAAAACCTAGTAGTATTTTAAATGAAAAGAAAGGAGTGATTTGTGAAATAACAAAACTTAGTAGTATTTTAAATGAAAAGGAGTAACTTGTGAAATAAAACAGTCCAGAATTGTTTAAAATGAAGAGAAAGGAGTAACTTGCGAAATAAAACAACCAAGTAGTGTTTTAAATGGAGAGAAAGGAGTGATATGAAATACAAATCCACAGTAGTGCTTTAAATGGAGAGAAATTAGTAATATGTGAAACAAAATAACCCAGTAATATTTTGAATGGAAAGAAAGGAGTAGCTTGTGAAATAAAACAAGCCAGATGTATTTAAAATAGAGAAAAGAGTAATGTCTGAAATAAAAGAATCCAGTGGTATTTCAAACAGAGGAAAAGAAAGAACTTGTGAAATAAAACAACCCAGTAGTTTTATATGGAGAAACAGGAACAACTTATGAAATAAAACATTCCAGTACTGTTTTAAATGGATAGAAAGGAGTAACTTGTGAAATAAAACAAGCCAGATGTATTTAAAATAGAGAAAAGAGTAATGTCTGAAATAAAAGAATCCAGTGGTATTTCAAACAGAGGAAAAGAAAGAACTTGTGAAATAAAACAACCCAGTAGTGTTTGATATGGGGAAAAACAAGTCATTGTAAAATAAAACAACCCAGTAGTTTTATATGGAGAAACAGGAACAACTTATGAAATAAAACATTCCAGTACTGTTTTAAATGGATAGAAAGGAGTAACTTGTGAAATATAACAACCAAGTAGTGTTTCAAAAAATATATATATATACGAGTAAATTGTGAAATAAAACAACCCAACAGTGTTTTGAATTGAGAAAGGAGTAACTTGTAAAATAAAAGTCTAAAAGTGTTTTAAATGTTGAGAAAGGAGTATCTTGTGAAATAAAACAACCGAGTGGTATTTTAAAAGGAGAGATAGGAGTAACTTGTGAATATAATAAACCAGTATTGATTTGAATGTAGAAAAAGGAGTAACGTGAAATAAAACAACCCAACAGTGTTTTGAATGGAGAGAAAGGAGTAACGTGTGAAATAAAACAACCCTGCAGTGTTTTAAATGTTGAGAAAAGAGTATCTTGTGAAATAAAACAGACCAGAAGTGTTTTTAAATAGAGAGAAAGGGGTAACGTGAAATAAAACAACCCTGCAGTATTTTTAATGGAGAGAAAGGAGTAAATTATGCAATGAAACAGTCCAATTGTAATTTAAATAGAAAGGAGTAACATGTGAAAATGAAACCCACAAGTATTATAAAGGGAGAAAAATGTGTAACTTTTGAAATAAAACAACCTAGTAGTGTTTTAAGTGGAGAGAAAGGAGTAATGTATGAAATGAAATAATGCAATAGTATTTTGAATGGAGTAACTTGTAAAGTAAAACAATTGTGTTGTTTTAATTTGAGATAAGGTAGTAACTTGTAAAAGAAAACAAACCAGTATTGTTTACAATGGAGAGAAAGAAGTAATTTATGCAATAAAACAACCCAGTAGTGTTTTAAATGGAAAGAAAGGAGAAAAGTGTGAAATAAAACAACCTAATAGTGTTTTAAAATGAGAGAAAGTAGTAACTTGTAAAGTAAAACAACCCAATAGTGTTTTGAATGGACGGAAAGGAGTAACCAGTAGTGTTTCAAATGAGAACATAGTAAAATAAAACAACCAAGTAGTTTTTAAAATGGAGAACAGTGTTTTAACTATCAACTAAATAATATCAGTCTTAGCAAGTTTATATTTTGTGATTTATAGTAAGAATATAATGTAGTACTAACAGTGAAGATCCTACATCTTTATATAATATCTGTGGTCATGAGAACAGAGTTTTAGTTATACTAGGTATGTTAATGCCAGTAAGATTATAGCTTGTAATTTATTGTAAGAATATAAAGTATGAAAATATCACAGATTTTTGCATAAATCAAATTTAAAGACTTTATTACAGTGAGTTCATACTAATATATATATATTAGCACATACTAATTGTTTTGATGAAAATATAAAACACTCATATCGTAGATTTTTATTAGAAATAAACTTATTTTCTTTATTCTCAACAAACATACAAAGAATGTATCTAATAACATTTTTAACAGATTAGATCTTGTTTTCCAAATTCATGCTTGTAGTTTTGATGTCCGTTTAGACCTTGGTTTATATTCTGGTGTGTATAATGGAATAGTGAGGTCTGCTGTTTTAGTGGGTGTTCCTGTTGACAAGTTTTTAGACGATTGTACATGACAACCCAGAACTGAGGCAATTGTGATGAGCCTGAGTTGCAAGAAATATTTATTACAACCTTATTTTACTCATATCATACATGTTAAAACTTAATATTCAAAGTAAGAACTTGAAATTAACTTAACCTTTTAGTTATTAATATTCAAAGATAGATACATCAAATGTTGCTAAGCGACAATCAATACTTTCACATTGAACAAAATACAATAACAGAACTGTAATCAAAGGACAGTGCTCACCAATATACAAAATGTTATGATTCAGTCAACAAATATCCTAACAGTTAGTTACATGAACCAAAACTTTCACATTGAACAAAATACAATAACAGAACTGTAAGCAAAGGACAGTGCTTACCAATATACAAAATGTTACAGTTTAGTCAACAAATATCTTACCAGTTTGTTACATGAAACAAAACTTTCTTCCTGAACAAAACACAATAACAGAGCTGTAATCAAGGGACAGGGCTTACTAACATATAAAATGTTATGATTTAGTTAACAAATAGCTTAACAGTTTGTGAAATAAAGTAAGTTCTGAGATTATTTACCTGTTCATAGAAACATACAGTGATGGTGAACATCAACATTGTGATATAAACTAAATTCTGAGATTATTTACCTGTTCATAGAAAACATACAGTGATGGAGAACATCAACATTGTGGTAGAAACTAAATTCTGAGATTATTTACCTGTTCATAGAAACATACAGTGATGGTGAACACTGTGATATAAACTAAATTCTGAGATTATTTACCTGTTCATAGACACATACAGTGATGGAGAACATCAACATTGTGATATAAACTAAATTCCGAGATTATTTACCTGTTCATAGGAAACATACAGTGATGGAGAACATCAACATTGTGATAGAAACTAAATTCTGAGATTATTTACCTGTTCATAGAAACATACAGTGATGGTGAACATTAACACTGTGATATAAACTAAATTCTGAGATTATTTACCTGTTCATAGAAACATACAGTGATGGAGAACATCAACATTGTGGTAGAAACTAAATTCTGAGATTATTTACCTGTTCATAGAAACATACAGTGATGGAGAACATCAACATTGTGATATAAACTAAATTCTGAGATTATTTACCTGTTCATAGAAACATACAGTGATGGAGAACATCAACATTGTGATAGAAACTAAATTCTGAGATTATTTACCTGTTCATAGAAACATACAGTGATGGAGAACATCAACATTGTGGTAGAAACTAAATTCTGAGATTATTTACCTGTTCATAGAAACATACAGTGATGGAGAACATCAACATTGTGATATAAACTAAATTCTGAGATTATTTACCTGTTCATAGAAACATACAGTGATGGAGAACATCAACATTGTGGTAGAAACTAAATTCTGAGATTATTTACCTGTTCATAGAAACATACAGTGATGGTGAACATCAACACTGTGATATAAACTAAATTCTTAGATTATTTACCTGCTCATATGAATTTTAAAGTCAGGGTGCACATCACTAAAGTCAATAGAGAAGCCATCCACCAGCAATGCAACCACCATAGCATATGCAATAATTTTATCTTTCATACGCTGTGGGAAAGATCTAAAAATCAAAGTAAATAACTGAAACAATGCCAATACTATACAATATGATGAATTTGTAAAGGTTTTATTTTGTTAACTGCCGAAGTGACATACTGCATCTGTTTTGGTCTTTCATGTTAATAGCTAGTATTTAAGTACAATTTTTTTCGCTCTAAAACCAGGAGGAAAAGAAACATTATAAGATCATTTCTATCTAAATGTTGCAAACAATGTTGACCCGTTTTAATAGAAGGATCAACTGCAACTCATTTTTTGTGAGACATAAGTTACAAAATTTTTATTAAAAATACCTTTTTTTCATAAAGAAAACTGAACCACAATTGGAACTAATAACTTACTTTAATTACCTTCAATTTCCAGCGTTGTTTCTTTTATCATTTCACACAACAGAAAGATATGAGAATTAAAACTGTTTGTATTTAGAAACCATAACAACTACAAAATGCTTAAAATCATGAAAAAAATGTTTTTCTTTTAGTTAGCTTGCGATTTTTTTATCTTATTTTGTTATCCTTGATGGACTATTGTTCTTGTTTGCACTTGTTAATTACACCCTTCCCCTAATGCCCAATTCCATTACATTTATTCCAGTAATGGAGCACATTTTTCATTCAACATGGATGTGTTATAAGTGTTTACTTTTACATATCAAAAATGTCGTTTACCTCCCCACCTACCTGAATGTAGTTCCATGTTCATTTTCTGATTTCAGTGTAAAATTATTAAGCAAGTGATTTTTAAACGGTTCAGGAACTGTTGGTAAGGGATCTGTTTAATAAACAACAATAAAAGATATCATATAAATTAAAATAAAAATATTATTTCCAAAACTCTGACATGCACTTTTATCATACATTGTTAAAAACATTCATAAACTTGACCAATAAATTATGTGAAAACGTCTTTCCAGATCAGTCCATCAAAACTGTGAAATATCTACAAATACTCAACATTCTCTCCAGCCTTTTTCTGATATTACAAACCAGATTATGAAAAAGTGTTAATTTAAAAAGGGAACATGTGGATCTTGAAAAGCTTACAGAAATAATTTAAGTATTTTGAAACAGGGAATCAAATAAGTTTCAAGGTTTGAGACAAGGTATTGTCAATATTTCCTCATGCTAAAATTTCGATTTTGATTGCATGTCAGAAAGGTGTAATATTTAGGAAAGTTCTGAATACTGATTGTGGAAATAATGTCAACACTATATTTAAAACCTTAAATCTTGTTTTTTTTTTGTTTTCTGCAACTTCATTTTCACTTTACCTATCTTGTTTCTGTAATTATTTGAAAATCTATATTTCTACTTTTTAAATTAATAATTCTTAATAATCTGGCATTTTAAGTCTTTTTTTTTAGTCCATCATTGACATAAATCTGTTTAGTAGGAATTTTAAACAGCTGAGTTTAATGAAATACACAGTTAGCCAAGGATGGTCTGTTATAAAAACTACGTATTTAGCTTCACGCAGCTTGGAATAACTGTTGGTCCTGGTATGACCTGTAATATCATGTTATTATACGAGTCTGTACACATTTGATAGGAGAGACTATACTGGAATGGTGTAAGTAGGCTGGTATTTTTATCCATATATAAATATATGCATACATACACAATACAAATATACACATTTGATAGGAGGGGCTATACTGGAATGGTGTAAGTAGGCTGGTATTTTTATCCATATATAAATATATGCATACATATACAACACAAATATACACATTTGATAGGAGGGACTATACTGGAATGGTGTAAGTAGGCTGGTATTTTTATCCATATATAAATGTATGCATACATATACAACACAAATATAAGAATGTGTAATAGCATAATAGGATATGCATACCAAACAGCATTCTCTCCTTTCCACTAGCCTTCTAATAGGGTTAGTCAGTTTTTCTATATACTTTACAAGGTTTACAATATGAGAAATAATTTTATTTATACAGCTTTTCCTTTCATTTCCAACTTAGAGTCATGACATTGCTACAACTGGTGAGCTGTTGCATACTTTACATGAAACTAAATATTTTCTAATTACAGTATATAGCTATATATTTTTTTGCCTCACATCCACCACCTTCTGCTTGCATAATTCTTGTCACACCTATTAGTCGACTTCAATGATGGTTGTTGTATCTGTAGTATCTACAAGATTCTCAATCACACAGTGTTGGCTGTAATTTGACACAATCACAGTGACTGTTAATCTGATGTTTGAAACTAAGACTTAAAGACTGTGGAATAGAGCCTAGATATCTAAATAACAGTTTAGATGTTTGTGTAACATAACAAAAATCAAACTTGCAGTGGTAAGAAAACTAATTCTGATTCTGTCAGTAGCATTGTATGTGATGAGGCAGGAGGGCTATGAATATAAACAAATTAGATTCAACATCAATACAGTTCCAAAAATAAGTTAGAATCATATTGGTGCATGTGACTGCCTGTATAAACATTAGCTTATATCAAAGTCTGGTGCAAAGCTATATACGCATGGATGCAGCAAGCTACAATGTTCAGTATAAACTCCAGACTATGTTAAAATGATCAGGTGCCAATGATCATACAGCTGATGTTATATGTCAGCTAATCAAATAAACTAGTGCCACACACAATGTGCAGTGATTGGTTGAGGTTCTATTGTAATACTCAAAGCCATCTAGCTTTAGGTTGGAAGAACAAGATGATAATAGAGAACAAATCAGAGATTCTCATTTTCATCCACTACTGCAGTTCATGACAAAGGAAACTGAAAGTCACACAAATCTTTATATCAGATGTAAATTAACTGTGAAAGTTATTCTCTCAATCTTACCTCTTTAACATTACATGGACAATCCTTTCAAGTACTTAATAATAAAATTCACAAAATGGATTCTTAATATAAATTGTATCGGTTAAAAGCTCCCTTTTTTACTTTACCACATGACTTTCAGGTCCTGGGCTAATGATTGGTAATATAGTTTATGTAAATACTGATTTTAAAGTGCACAAGATGGATTTTTAATGTAAACTGTCTCTGTTAAAATATCTCACTTTTTTGCTTCACCACATGTCTTTCAAGTCTTGGGCTAATGAAGTTGAAAGTAGCAGTTCCAGTTCTGTATAACATTAATCAAATAAAAAAAGTTAAACTTTAAACACAGTGCAAAATGAAAAATTATTGAAAATATTTTAATATATTTTAAAATATACCAGAATTTGTATTCAAACATTTTAGTTACCTTTTCTTTTCATATCCTGATAACGAAGTTTCAAAAGTTGTACCAAATAATGGAAATAGATGAGAAGTTTAACCTGATGAAGTTTAGTTTGTCTGACGCGTGAAAGCCGATTTAGGTGTATTAACAAATAGTGACAATATCTGGAATAGAGAAATCAGTGTAAGCCACAGTAAAAGTCCCACCACAAAACAGAAATAAGAAGTGTTCTTTGTGTGATGCACAAAAGTCAGACAAGGGGTATTAATTCTTTGTACTCTTCACATTTTCCACACTATAATTTTAATACATGTTCACAAAATTTGGCAGTCTTTCAATTAAGTATTTTTTGCTAAATATTTGATCGTGAATATATATGTTTTTTGTTACTAATTTCAGTGCAAAGTGATTTCATCATTAATATTAAAACTACTATTCTTTATCTAATAAATCTAAGATTATATTTGCCTGATCTGTAAAACCTTCTAAATAAATTTAAACATTATATCTTTCCTATTATTTTCTCTACTTCAACTCTATACAAAGTTGATAAGCTTGACTTAACTCATAACCACTTAAAACTAAGCAACTCATTTTTAAATTGTAACTCTTGTAGTACTGAACCTCGGAGAGAACCACTGGTGATTTGTGAAACAGGTGGGATTTGATGGCTCTGTAACTGAATAATATTGAAGACTATAACAACTACACTTTTATGAGTGGTAACAATATTACAGTGAGTAATTTCCGTTAAATTTAATACTTCATGGAAGGAAGGTGAATATATTAGAGAAGAGAATGCTTAGAGAAAAAATATCACAATTCTCACACTAGGTGATATTCAGAATTTTAAAAAAAGTATTACCTTGTAAAATTAAAAACTTGTATTAAAATATGGATTATTGATTAGCTACATTATATTTATTGGTATATTTATTAAAATATGGATTATTGATTAGCTACATTATATTTATTGATATGTTTATTAAAATGTGGATTATTGATTAGCTACATTATATTTATTGATATGTTTATTAAAATATGGATTATCGATTAGCTACATTATATTTATTGATATGTTTATTAAAATATGGATTATTGATTAGCTACATTATATTTATTGATATGTTTATTAAAATATGGATTATCGATTAGCTACATTATATTTATTGATATGTTTATTAAAATATGGATTATCGATTAGCTACATTATATTTATTGATATGTTTATTAAAATATGGATTATCGATTAGCTACATTATATTTATTGATATGTTTATTAAAATATGGATTATCGATTAGCTACATTATATTTATTGATATGTTTATTAAAATATGGATTATTGATTAGCTACATTATATTTATTAGTAATTTATTAAAATGTGGATTACTGATTAGCTACATTATATTTATTGGTATATTAATTAAAATATGGATTACTGATTAGCTACATTATATTTATTGGTATATTCATTAAAATATGGATTACTGATTAGCTACATATTTATTGGTATATTCATTAAAATATGGATTACTGATTAGCTACATTATATTTATTGGTATATTCATTAAAATATGGATTATTGATTAGCTACAATTTTATATATGATGATGAGAAAGTTTAATAGATTTTTGAATGTAATTCACTTAACCTTTATAACACATGCAGAAAAATACTCTCCTGGAGAAAGGGTTGACACATTGTGACAATATCTAGGATACACAAACCAGTTTAGGTCACGATAAAAGTTATATCATTCAACAGAGCAGAAGTCTAGTTTGATAAAATTGTGTCTGTCTGATCATTGAAGCCTGATCAAGATGTATTAATATACCGTGAGAAACACAAAATACAGAAACCCATTTAGATTAGAGTAAAAGTTCTACCATACAACAAACAGACAATAAGTTTTGTTTGTCTGATGTTAAAAGGTGTATCAACCTTATAATGAGTCATGGATCAAAGACCACATCATCACATTTGTTGGTTGCATTCAAATTTTATTAATTTATGTCTAAGTTTGAAATCAAATATTTTAGTATTATGCATCAGTTAATTTCTCAATCTAAAAGTACATATTAACTCTTCTGTAACAAGCTCGGTGTGATATACACGAGTGTCTGCACACTTGCACACATTTAGCATTTCTACTATAACTTTTGATACAGCATGTGTATCTTCACAAAATTTTCTAGACTTTTGGTAAAGGTTACAAGTATTTTGTATACAAAAAATGAGATTTTTATTAAAATATGTTTACTGCAGATTTGTTTGTTAACAATCTGTTTTGTTACCAGTCTGAGTGCAAAGTGATTTCATGTTATGTTTAAAAAACTATTCTTCATCCCAAAAATCTCAAATATTGTTTCCATAATCTCTAGAACCTTCTAAATACATTTCAAACTTCTGTTTCCAGTAAAACATCACACTTTATGTTATTTATTATACTCTAACTATGTGGGGTCTGTCACCTGACTGTCCTCATAACCATAAAAAAATCAGGAAATAAATATAAATTATACTTTACACATGCAAGAATGACTACATATTATAATACAAAAATACAAATGTTTAGTCTATGTAGCTAATGTCTCATAACACTATATATCAAAATATATATTTTTTACTATACTTGTCTTCTATTCACACTTATCTAACATTACATAGTCTGTGTTGACATGGTTCACATGTGCTCATGTCAGTATCTAGTAATATGTAACTAAACTTTAGTCTTCCCTGTTTTGCCTGTTTCAGTAAATTAGTATTTTGTAATATATTTGTAAATATATATTGCATATAGATTATTGTTATTTAGAAATAAATTATTAAATTTAACCACTGTGTTAGTCACAGATTGGAACTTGCAATTAAGAAGACCATCAAGGACATCCCTTACCTTGATAGTATCAAAACCTTTTTAGAAAACTTGTGGAAGTTTTGTGACAATTTGCCACAGAACTGGGCTGGCCTAAAAGAAGCTAGTAAAACCAGCAATATTATTGTTAGAAAGCCAACAAAATGGACAGGAACCCAGTGGGAAGCCTACAAAGAGTGCACTCTTCATAGGTAAAATTGTCACATATCTGAATGAGATATTTGAAGAATTTGATAAGGATTTTATTGGTGCATTTCAAATTTTTAAACCAAGCAACTGACCTAAAAGCAAGGAAGCATTGTCATCTTTTGGCCATAATGAACTCCAGACACAATTGTTCCACTTTGGTGCTCTGCTAGAAGCTAAGGGTTTCAACATTGCAGCTGATATTTGCCAAGCTGACTTACACGAGACACTGCTCAAAGCCACAAGATTTGCCAAATCAGATGAGTCCCTGGCTAGTAGTGCAAGTGGATTGTGGGCCCACATGTTAAGTCAAATTACTGTTGAGGATGGTAAACCTTTCCCTGGATCAACAGTGTTGGCCTTGATATGCCTTATGCAGGTGATTTCCGTGTCATCTACTGAACCAGAATATGGATTTTCCCAGATGGCAGTTATTAAGGATGACTGGTGGTCCAAACTAATAAATGGTTCTCTTGATGACAATAAAATTAGCTAAGAATAAGACCTGTGATCTTGCAAGCACAGAATTACTGTGCAAGTCTGTAGAATCCTGGTGGAAGAACAATATAAAAACCAGATGATTTGTGAGTCCACATGAAACTCACACATGTAGAGACAATAGAGATACAGAGTGTACATCAGCTGATGTCTTAGTGCTGGATGATTAAATCTACCAGTTTAATTGGTGTGCCATTTTTAATGAATACAAAGCTTGTTGACACTTGCTTTTAAATAATGTTTCAGTGCCATAAATAAAATGATTCTGTTTTATATAATAATTGTCTCTACTTGATTTCTTGTTTCCAGTAGTGTTTGGTGACAATTTTGAGGTGTCCTGTTAAAATTTCAAGCATCTGGCAAGTTTCACAGTGCAGCAGAACATGTGTCCTGCTGAAAATTTAGAACATTTCTACCCCTGATATGTGACATTGGATAACTATTCAACTTATTAGAATGTCCTCATAGTGATTTTCCCAACCACTTTCATATATTAGGAGCCATTTCATTCTTTTGAACCAAGATTTCAAGGAGATAAGTTGTGTCTTTAGTCTCCTCAAAAATTTCATATTTTTTGTACCTAAATATATCTCAGTTATTAAGCTTAATAAACTGTAGTGGAATTCTATGGTACCAGTGTAATTGTTTATAATTTTTGATTATTCAACTTTATATATAAAACCTAAAAAAATATTTTATTTCTTATATCTCATGGTCAAAATTTTTAGAAGGATTTGTAATTTATGTCAAGTAGCAACCAAATGTAAAGGTCATGCTAGGACTAGAAGAAATAATTATTTGTTTACTTCTTTATTTACTGTTGTATAATTTAAGAAAAATAAGTTTAATACCTTATTTCTAAATAGTAATAATCTATATACATATAGAATATATAATACTTGAAATGGGGCTGCATATTACTGAATACTAATTCACTAAAACACAGCTAAGTCAGTTTACTTTATAAAGACTAATGAACATTTTTATATTGGTAACACCAGTGCAAGTTCTGTAATGCTAGCCACGCATGACTGGAAGGTCAATATGATAAAAGTAATAAATATATAATGTTAGAAGACTTAAGCTATTTAGACTAAACACTGTATTTTCATGGCATAATTTGTGGTCATTTCAGAATTAAAAAAAGCCAAATATACATTTATTTTCTAATTTCTTATGGTGGTTACCAGATCAGTCAAATAGGGTTGAAAAAATAACAAAAAATATGAAGTTTCAGTGAAAACATTTGAAATGTTTTAGAAATTACAGATAATAATTGAGCTTTTTAGTGCAAAAAACATAACAAAAATCATTTTTAATTTAAAATTGTAAGGAAACAGGCTTGGTATTTTCACAAACAAATATTTAATATACATTCTTCATTAAAAACCTAATTTCTTGTGTGCAAAAAAGTTACTGTCTTTACTAAAAGTCTACTGAATATTGTAAAGAAAAACACACTGTATCAAAAGTTAGAGTATAATGTGTACAAATGTGTTTATGAACTTGTATATTAATATTTTACAGTTAATACATAATAACAGTATCTGAAATAATTAAATCAGAGTAAAATAAAACTGAACAATTTTACTGACTCATTACAAATGGCTTCTAAGCATGTGTTAAAATAATATAAATTAAAACAATGCTAATTATTTATTAGGGCTAACTAACTAATTATAACTATTCTACCAATCAATTATTATAGCACAGTTAGAAAATTAATAACTTAAACTGGAAATGAAAATATAATTATGGTGTTAATTAAATGTAAATTTGTTGGAAGGCTTTTCCATCATTACTTTTCACCCTCATGTTATATCTTAAAAGGACAAATCAACGTTAGAGTTTCAAGATATTTAAGCAAAACAAAATTACATGACACTCATCTCAATAAATTATGGCAAGAATTGGAATATGAGACTATTTGACTCACAAACTCACTAGTTTTGTAATTTTGGAGAACTCAGAGATTTCTTACCAATGTCCTTTGAGTTAAAGTTATTGTTATAAAGTGAACTCACCAAAACAAAATGATTTTATTATTATGTGTTGTTTATATTCATGGTTACTGTTCTTCTATTCAAACTCATTCTTATAAAGTAAACATAAAGAAATAAAATTATTATGAAATACATGTTTGACATGAGATTTTGTTAACCACTCAATAATCAGCTTGTTTATACATAAAACAGCTTACTTTCCTTCCTTTTTCCATTCATTAATTTGGTCAAGTGTAGCATCTGCCACAAGATTAGCTTCTTCATCAAGGCCAGAATATTCTTCTTCAGATATAACTTTAGCAGCTTTGTTAAAGAATGTTTTCTTTTCAAGGTTGAAACGTTACAAATGTGTTAATTGTTTCTTTAAACTATTTTTTAAAAACTTTACAAAGAACAAGTTTTGTTTAATGCACTCTACAGTTTTAATTCTAACATTAAAAACATTAAATTTCCTAAATTGGTTGAGTCTCATGAAATATTATTTATGTTTAGTAAAGATGACACAAAGTATTTTAATCTTTATATCCAACAAAGGAACCCACCTGATGAAAGAATAAATTTTAATCTTTATGTCTAGTGAGAAAATCCAGCTGATAAAACAACAGTCATCTTTAAATAGAAGGACTAGCTTATCAAACAACTCAGCGGCTATTCTATCTTTGACAAGTATGAAACATAAAAACTAATAAATCAAAAACAAGAGAAAGAGAAAATGCTAGCTACAAAATCTCTTAACAGTCTTTATGACAGAAAAACAGAAGATAATTAGACAAGAAGTGGTAAGGTATTTAAATTCAAATTTCTAATTAAAACAATTTCTTTGTGCAGTTACAAAAAAAGGATACTATCTTTCACATCGTACACCTCCTCTGAACACTTGGCATTTCGATTTTGTGGTGGAATTGCTTCAGGCATTTCAAGTTCCGATTGATTCTTTGTTGTGGTCTTCATGTCTTTTTCAATTAAATAAACTTAGTTTCAAAACCTTACATTTATGAGCAAAATTTTTACTATTAAACCTAAAGTTAGTTTCTTAATATGTAAATAATGGAATATGATAGAACCACTTAAGGCAAATAATTTAGAAAGCTGTGTTGTCTCTAATTGAAATTCTAAGTTAAATAATGTGATTGTAAAGATATCTATGACCAACAACATTAGCAAAATACTAAAGTTTAGTATAAGCTTATTTACTACAAAAATAATGATAATTTATAAAGCTTATGACAAGTAATAGTTTTTGTAAGCAGAATCAACTACAGCTAATAATGAGTTATTTCTGAAACTATGTAATTTATATATATTGCTAACTATACTGAGAAAGGTCTTACTAAGGTCAGTGGTCAAAGGATGGGTCACTGCATTTGTAGACTCACATTCAAAATTGTATTGAAGTACTATTTTATAAACGCATGACAAAAAGTTTAGCATAAGATTGAAATTATAATTCATATCTTAGTATTATACATTAGTTAATTTCTTAAAATATAAAACAAACACACTAAATATCAATTTGTGTGTGTCACATGTTTGTTGAATGGTTCAAATTAGATATTAGTGATGTCAAAGTATTTAGTTTCGTACAAATTATGAACTCAAATTACTGATATTAAACAGCTACAATATAAAGTAAGAACCACCAACCATTTCCGTTGTTTGAGGTATCTATATATTTATTGTAGTAATCATTGTTTTAAGAAAAATAAGATTAAAAACTTATTTGTAAATATTAATAAAGTATCATAACTGAAATGTGATAGTTTTACAAAATACAGCCAAGACAGCTTACTTTGTAAAAATTATAGGTTAGTTTTATATTGCTGGACATGAGTACATGTGTGCAACATCATTGTAACTTCTGTATTGTTATGACAAGTCACTCTGTGAAAACTAATGGTTAGTTTTATATTACTGGATATGGTGACACGAGTGCATGTGTGCAACATCATTGTAACTTCTGTATTGTTATGACAAGTCACTCTGTGAAAACTAATGGTTAGTTTTATATTACTGGATATGGTGACACGAGTACATGTGTGCAACATCATTGTAACTTCTGTATTGTTAAGACAAGTCACTTTGTGGAAACTAATGGTTAGTTTTATATTATTGGATATGGTGACATGAAAACGTGTGCAACATCATTGTAACTTCTGTATTGTTAAGACAGGCATGTCAGAAAGGTCAATAACAAAAATAATAAATATAAATAAATATGTATTGTTGTGAGTTTGAAGCTATTTGAACTAAACATTTGTGTTATAATTTGTAGCAACTCCAGCATAATTTATATCTACTTTCTAATTTCTTATACTGGTTACAAGGTCAGTCAAATTAGGAAAACTTGAACAGAGATACAATATTGAAAACAAAAGATAAAATATGTGTTTTTCTGAAAAAAAGTTTGATAATTGCTTTTAATTATAGAACTTAGAGATTTTGCACATGAAATTGTTCTGATTCATAACAATATTTTAAATCTTAACATCAAAATTACTTTGCATGTTGGATAATCAACATTTTGAAAGAAAGTATGTGTGAGAAAAACATTACTTTAGAAATCTTAAAATTTAATAAAAGAAGTAATATTTTGCACACAAGAGCCTTGTTATGTTTACTAATACTCCTCAAAATCTCAAGAAGATACACTTACTACTTTAAAAGTTATAACAAGCACATTATGAGGTTGGTCCCTGAGACCAAGTGTATAGTGACAGAATTAAGAATCCTGTCCAGTAACAGAAAAGTGTGACATAAGAACTACTTTTTATACCTTTTGTAGCTTACTCTGGAATACAGATACTGCCTTCTTAGCTTTTCAATAGTACCAATCATACTATCACATTCTTCTAAAAACCATTGTGAAAATAGTAGCTCTCTTCATGTTCTATTTTATTACTACTGATAAGAAGATAAGATTTTATTCCATCTTCCATTTCCTTAAAAAAGTCAACTACAGGTACTCAAAACTTATGACTTTGGTGTTTTCTTCAATATTATTGTTGCTATTATTAACACGTTACATTAAGTTTTTGAGAAAATGTTGTTGTCTTTCTATATACGTTTTCAGCTTTTTTACTTTGCCCTCTTTTCAGATTTATACATACGAGCTAGTTCTACTTTAGTATGCTCTTAAAAATATTGTTGATTCAGTAGCTGTTTTACTTCTAAGTTTGAACAATGTTGAAGTTATTGACAGCTGTTTAATTTAAAAGATTATGTTTACACAATATTGTGATTACCAACAACTGTTTCATTCTAAAAACTTGTCTCAATATAACATTGTACTTAAAATCAGCTCAATCTTTGACCACTTTTAACCAGTTCAGTGGTTTCTGAAGCTTTTCATTAACTGTATAATACTGTGATTAAAAATAATTTAACTATTACCTAAACTCTGTAACTGTATAATATTTTATGATAAATAGTTTAACCTTTACCTAAACTTTGTAACTGTATAATATTGTATCATACATAGTTTAATATTTACCTAAACTTTGTAACTTTTTAATAGTTTATTATAAATAGTTTAATATTTTCCTATACTCTGTGATTATAAAGAGCTAGACTTTCATCAGAATGTTGTAAAATAGTGAGATTATCAACGAGACTTTTATTCAAACTGGTAGCATATTGTGATATCAACAACTAAGCCTAATTAAACTTTACATAATATTGTGATAATCAATAACTATATTTTTACCTAAACTTTGTATTTGTATATTTTGACTGTAAACACCTGGATCTTTACCAAGTCTTTATATTCCTAAAATATTGCAATTATCAAATTCTAGTCTTTTATTTATAGGTTGTAGAATATTACAATAATAAATAGCTGGATATTTGCTTAGAATCTTTTTATTACCAACAACTAAACCTTTATTTCAATGTTTGTATAATATTGCAACTGCCAACTGCCAGGCTTTTCTAAACTGGTGGTTCTCAAAATTCAGTAATCTAAGAATCCCTTTTTATTTTAAACTGTTTTGAAGATCCTCCAAACTTTACTGATTTTTATTTTATTTTGAAAACAAAATCATGTACACGAAAAGCCCTATTAAAAATTCAATGTTTTAATTAATATAACTTTAATTGTTAAAGTATTACTATCTCTATCAGCAGCCAGTATTAGGCTAAGCTCTGTATTTCTGTAACATTACTATCTCTGTCAAGAGGCAGTATTAGGCTAAGCTCTGTATTTCTGTAACATTACTATCTCTGTCAAGAGGCAGTATTAAGCCTACCTGATACTTCCTTTCCTATATTTTTAACAACTTTATCTGCAACTTGTTCTAGGTTTCCTCCTTCAACTTTGTAATTGATCCTAGATTCCATTGCCCTTCTTCTTCGTTTGCTTCCAAATGCACTGGTCAGCATGTCAATCTAGTGAGAAAGATACAATGTAGAGGTGAATAAATCAGTACAAAGATCAATGATTCTCATATTATTCATATGGTATGACCAGCTGTCAGAGCATAATAGTAGCGATCAGTAAGTCTGAATTGAAGTTTAAATTAAAAGTGAATTTTGTTCTGATGGAAAGAAACAGCTGAATGTAAAAAATTATCATTGTATTGGTAATATGTTACATTATGAAAACAGTTAGACAAATAAACAAATGATCCATGAAGTAATTCATAATGACAAGAGACCCACTTGAAGTAAAAATGTATCTTAGGACAGCTAGTATGGGTATTAACACATTACTAATAAAGCAGACAAACAAATGATCCATATTAACTGACCCAAAGAAAAAATTCAAGAAAAACTATTTAATGAGAGAAAAATTTTTGTATCAACTTGACCACAAAATTACAGTGCACACAATCAGCAGAAGCAGACTTGAAACACAGACAATATATTAAAATAAATCCAGAACTTCCCACGTGAGAAACAAACCTTCTCTTCTCAAGAATAAAAAGTAGCAGTTGATGAAAGCACAAAAAGTATTCTCTCTCTATGTAGCTGATCAATCAGACAACAAATACAGAAATAGCTTATGCAATAATTGCAAAGTTTTCTTCCAAGTACAAGAGAAACCTGTAATAATTCAACCATCCCAAAGAACCAGAATATAATTTCCTTAACTGGACGGTCTATAGAAAGTGACAAATCAAACTGAACTTTACACAACCCTCAACTACATTCAGAATGTCCCTGATTAGGACAACAATTTACAGTAAAAGCTATGAGACAGTGACCATTTATATAATAAAAAAAAACTAAAGTGGTCAATTGGAGAAAGAAAAGAAATGGAAGAAATAAGAAGACAATATAAACAGCTGAAAAAAGAACAGGCACATAACTGGAAAGCACAGCACATGAACAGTCGAGGAAAGAAAAATAAGAGACAGTACAGAATTTTTATGAAAGAATAGCAGTGAAAGATAGTTTGAACAGCTAGTTAAAAAGGAATGGATAGAAGAAGAAAGAATTTTGAGCTGGTGGAGAAAGTTCATTTTATGAAAGCATTTATTTTGTGATATTGTAATAAAAGTGGAAAAAGGAGAAACCAGTATGAATGTTTATGAAGATAAATAAAATGAAAGAAAGGTAAAATACAGTGTCAGGAGTTAATGAAAGAAATTAAGAGATGAAGAAGAAATCAATAAGAACAGGAGAGAAAAGAGGATTGGAAAGAGAATAAGCAGTAAAAGAAATATAGTTTTGTCTCATAAATTCTCTGAAAAGAAACTTCCCTTCTTATGATAATGCAAAAATTAACAATAATTGTACTCACAAAATACAACACAAAACAGTTTATACAATAAATCCTGAAGAACTGGCTGATCCAAGAGAAGTAAATAAAACACACACTTACCAAATGACATCTAGTGGAAGTTTGAAATTAGCAAGACAAAGCAAATAAACCAAACTGGTTGCTAATTTTACAATCTGATTAGTCAATATAATTGAACTTCAAATAAACCAAGCTGATTGCTGTCAAATCTAATTAGTCAGCATGAATGAACTTCATATCACCTCTCTTATTAGATAAATCTAGCTAAAGTACACATTTAACCTGATTTAATCAATTGTACCTCTCTTATTAGATAAACCTAACTAAAGTACACATTAAACCTGAATTAATCTGCTCTTCAGTTAGTTTGTGTCAGTTATTCATCTTAAAATTACTAGATGATCGAGCATATTCAAAATACATTTTAATGCTATGTCCCAGTTCGTGACATCAAAATGTCTTTTTAACTACTCTAATATACACTGATGTGCAACAGAAGTGTTTCAGTGCATATTTGAAATGCAGAATTATGATGGTTAAGCACATAACGTAACAAACTTGGGCAGTAATGGAAAGAAATACTGAAACATGAGTGAATATATAAACAATATTTTTATTGAAAATGAATAATGTGTTAAAGAATACACTGACTAGTCAGCTTGTAATTCTATTATCCTTTAATTTGGTTGCTGGCATTAAAACATGAGTTTTTATTTAAAAGATTAAAATAACAACCAAAAGTTACATATGCTACACCAGAATCCAATATTGCACACATCAGAGACTATTTCATTCAACATTTATAGGGATAAAAAACTTTTTATTCACATCATTTTGTACAAGTATCTGAAACATCCTTTGAAATGGGATAACCACATCCTAAGGATCTCAGACACTAACTTCTAGCCACTGGCATATGCATACTTATCTAAGTAAAAAGATTAGTACATTAGTACTTCCAACACATCCTCAACACTCTCTACAGACTTGGTCGAATCAGCCCATTTTTTGACTCAAAATTAACCTTTATTGTTTTCAAACTATAACTTTCAATATGTTTTATTTATCTTCGTGAAATTTTGCAAACTTTCAAGAAGCATTAGGAGTCTTTAGTTGATAAAAAAAACATAAGTTTTAAGAATATATTTTCACAAAAACTTTATCCACAAATATATACAGTCAAAGTGTTGACTCCTCTGAGTGTAAAGTGATTTTCATGTTTAGATTAAAAACATTTTTCTTACCAGCATATTTGCCAAATTTCATCTATGTAGTCTGTAAAACCTCATAATTATATTTGAAACGTTAACCTCACTTTTTATACTAATGGCACTATTGCCCCAAATATTTGATTTATTTAATTAAACACTGGACCACGAACACAAAAATAATAATGCACAAAAGCAGACAATATCCTGTAACTAGAACAATGTTTCTGGTTTTCAAATATGACAAGATCCACTGAAGATTCAGCTAATTTAACTAGCGTGGTCTCCATAGTGATATAATAAACCATTTGTGAGATTAAATTTCTCACTTTCTATTGATTATAAATAATATAATGTTCAACATCAGAGGAAACTACTGACAATTTGTTAAACAGAAATTGTGACAAGTAGACATAGCAAAGGTATTTCATTTTCCAACTTATGGCTATGAAATCAAATAAGATTGAAAACTGTAAAAATTATGTTCCACCTGAGTAATTACAACTTTATAATATAACAAATAATTTCAGTCAAATTAAAAGGGGTAGTAAATAAATTAGAGAAGAAGGGATCCCTAGAGAGCAAATGTTACAATTCTCATATAAGGAAAAATGAGAATTTTTATTTTAAATATTAAAATTAAAATTTATATAACATTAAAATTTGAATCATTAGCTAATATTTGACATGAAGTTCATTAAGCTATGAGAGGAAAGTAACTAAAATATTGTGACAAGAGCATAAAAGAATGGACTGATGGAGAAATAATAAAATTGTGATTAATTACATGCAGACACTTCAAAATATTTTAAAAGATATACTCTAAACCAGCCAAGAAAGACTGGAATTATTGTTGTTTCACGTGTCTCACTTTTAGCAAGATTTATTGTAACACTTCAGAAAAAGTATGAAATTGTGAAATGCACAATTCTAGCTTCATCAATTTTCTAGAAATTAAATAATTGCTGTCTAGATAAGAGTTGTATGAATAACAATGTAAACTAATATTTAAGTTAATACAAATAGATCAGTAAATAACATTATAGTGTATTATGTATAGCTATTACCACATAGTAAGCTATGTATAGTTATCATTTGGTCAGAGATAATCAGTTGTACACCAAAACCATAAGTTTGTTAATGTAACTCACACCAGTTAGAATACTTTTCATCCATTTTTCATTAAGACAATTAAATATACCAGTTTTAGTTCTGAAATGACAAATACACTTTTTTAATTAGCTAAATGTATCCTAGGAGGCTAGATGGTAAGAAACAACCCAAATGTGTGTTTTATAATGTGCACAGATAATGCAAATCATTGAACACTACAAAAATGAAAATCAACATTCTAGGCTGCAGATACAACTTAACTGCTTGAGCTATTATTCTTTTCCAGTAAAAATCTATGATAGAGAAAACAAATGAATTACTGTGTATGAAATACAGCTATACAATTAGATTATGTAACAATGACATCATATGGAAGTAGTTTGTATTACACTGTACTATTTGTGCATGCATTACACAGTGTAGTGACTAAATGTAGCACACCAACATTACTTACCTTTTCAGCATAAGTTTTAGATTTCTCACTTGGGATTTTTGTTTCTTCGCAACCACCTGTATAAGGAACAAATCTAGGTTCTAACATTTTTTTTTGGTAGTGATTTTATTTCTCTGCAGTAGATTGTAAAGACCATATAAACAAACAAACATCTTGGTGACCAATAAGATAACGAAAGAAATATGCAAAATTGTAATAATAAATAATTAACATATTTTACACTTTATTAAATTAAGTCTTGTCTACAGTATAAGTATCTAACTTTCAACACTTCAGATTATTAAATAAAAACACATTTTGTCAAAATATGAAGTGTAATAATAAATATGTACACGAGGAAAACAGAACTTTCCAGATCCTGATTTTTAATTTTCCAAAGACCAATTTTCTTATTTTAAAAATCAGAACTCAATCAAAAATAAATAACTAATGTTTTATCATATTTTATACAAAATGCTTTGTAGTACAAAGCTACACAATGGGCTATCTGTGACATGCCTCCATGAGTACTGAAACCTGGTTTGTAATTTTGCAGATATACAACTGAGCCACTAGAGGGATTATAAAACTTCAACACAATTCATAGAGAGCATCAGCAACAGATGCAGAGAAACAAGCAAAAGATGAAAAGAAAAATTAACATTTATCCCCCTTTTTCCACATCACATTCATTCAAAGTAAATATTCTGCATAATTGTTGATATGACTGAATTTGTATTTCCATAACATACTTTAACTAACACCTCCCTTGATAACTTGATAAAGAAACCAATAAAAAAGTCTGATTTTGGCCACTATACACAGGGTAAAACATATTGTCACATCTTTTCTTATGAACACTCTGTCTTTGTAATCCTTATTTCTTAGTATCACTTCATTTAGACCTAAACTTCACAAAACTTGTAGAAAATACAGCATTTGCATCATCTTTAAAATGAAACATAAAAACTTTGAAATATCAGAGCCAAAGATTTGTTTTGTAAAACTTTAACAATAAAATGTTATTTCTGGCTACAAAACACAGCTGTGGGAAGAGGTACACAAAGGAATCTACAAGATCCTCTGTTTCAGCAAATTGTGGAAATTATTATAAAAGGAGAGTTTGAGTAATGACAAGAGTAGAATACACATTATCAAACTGTGGAAATCCTAGTAGAATGATTGCTTGAATGATGCCTATAATAGAATACACATCAACCAAATTCTGATAGAAGGATGGCTTGAATCACGACAATATCAAAATATAGAAATTTTGGTAGAAGGATGGCTTGAATCATGACTATATTAAAATACACATCAGCAAAATGTGGAAATTTGGGTAGACGGATGGCTTGAACTGTGCCTATATTAGAATACACATCAGCAAAATGTGGACAATTTGGCAGAAGGATGGCATGAATCATTACTATATTGGAATACACATCAGCCAAATGTGGAAATTTTGGTAGAAAGATGGCTTGAATCATGACTATATTAGAAAACACATCAGCAAAATGTGCAAATTTTGGCAGAAGGATGGCTTGAATCGTGACTATATTAGAATACACATCAGCCAAATGTGGAAATTTTGGTAGAAGGATGGCTTGAATCGTGACTATATTAGAATACACATCAGCCAAATGTGGAAATTTTGGTAGAAGGATGGCTTGAATTGTGACTATATTGGAATATACATCAGAAAAATGTAGAATGTCCAGACCAAGGACAATAGTATAATAGAATGGCTACAATTTACAATGTCATAAACAGAAAAATGTACAATAAATTGTTAGATATATCAATTACAATTTGAAATTAAATATGTAATGTTTTACATTGCTGAGTTTAAAGTAATACTGTTTTTCAAATTATTTGTCCCCAGTTGAAGAGCTCACAAAAGAGCCAGAAAATGTTCAATGTATATAATGAAGAGTTAGCTTCACAGTTTTTCCAATTGAAAGTTAACTTAAAATAGCCACATGTGAACACTTAAAATGATCTAATCTAAACAGAAACTTTCCAAATAAGGAGAATTATACATTTTATGAAATCAAAAAGATTACAAAGTAGTATTTTTATATTACTTTTCTTTCAAGTTTACTTATAGGAAATACAAAAGTTTCAGTAATATTAACTTATAGAAGAATAAAGTGTTTTTTTTATAATAGATTAGGTATCTACTGGAATAATTTGCACTTCAACTAAATACTAAACAATGTACTGTACATCATATTTACCTGCATCTTCCAAACTCGGACACATGTGAAACATTTGGGTGCTATAGACCTTCATTGTTCCACTATTCTTGTCTAACAGTCCAATGCAATACCTGGTTAAAATTTTTTAAAAATCAACTATAACTATTGTTATTCAATAAAGAGTATAATTTACTTCAATCATAAAACAGACCTGCAATGTTTTATAGTCTTGAAACTTTTGCATGTTCTACAGTAATCCCTCTATGATGAATCCATTTTTCTCCATTACATAATACTTTTCACAAAATGTCACAGGCACTTTTACATAAGTAAATCATTTCCATGGAAATAAAGTCACATTTTGTTGTGCTTAAAATGTTGACAATCATTGGATGTAAATTTTTCTAGGCTAACTGAGATGTGAAAGTTTTATCAATCATTTTATAATCCATGAAAAACACACTGCTAGTATATATATGATTAAAGGCCACATGACATGTTATTTCTGGATAGTATTTGTTTGTATATGCATTTTGGTTGTTTTTTTTTCAAGTTTATTTATTCATCACAATGACAACAAAAGGTTGTTGTGCAAATGACCCAAACATCTTCTGTGAACTTGTTCTAAGTAAAATTTATTTTCTTCCTGATTTGTAAAAAAATCCTTACATGGATAGGAAAAAAATATTATTTTTGAAATCTGTATAGCTAAATTATGGGAAAATCTGTTATTAAAACCAAATCAACTTTTTAGAAGTTTAAATTTAGAAGCCTCTATAATTCATAAGGTTCCAATGATGGCTGAAATCTATACTTGTTATTTTCCAATTATAAAGATAATTTACTGCAATTATAATTTATAATTATGATGGTGAAATGATGGTTACAAACATAATGTAACTTGCTATTTTCCAATGATGAAAATAATTTACTATAATAATAATAATACATAATTTCCAATCTACCCTTGTCACTGAAAAAACTAATAAAGATTCTACTAGGTAAAAACCTGGAGGCACAAACTTGTTACAAAAATACATACTTAAGAAATATATATGATGCTAACATTTTTTTACCTAAAAATGTATTTCCAATAAATACCTCTTCACCCAGAAAGTTATTTTCCCAAATGTACTTCCAATAAATACCTCTTCACCTAAAACAAGTATGATTAAAGTGCACCAGAAGGGTAGGAAATGTGTGGGTAGGTATCTGTCAGAAATAGATTTTCAGGTAAATAAAACGTTAACCTGTGATACAATATACAAACAGAAAGCCTACACTGGTTTGGTGAAAACCTAGAAAACCTCTTTTTCAGAAAGTGCTAATGTCTCCTCCAAGGTACAATCTTCGCTCAGAATAGAGGAGAGGAAGAAGCAAACAGGTTGCATGTACTGATGAAATAAGATGGTCATCCAAACACACAAGATATCAGTTAGTCAGCAATATGTTCAGAATGTACCTAATGCACAATTCAGCACAAATGACAAATATTACTGGGCTAACACCAGCTGCAGAAGGAGAGCACAGAAATCATTAATGTGTGTGTAATGTTAGTACACGTTCACCTTTACTACGCCATCAGACTCTTAGGCTGATACTAGTTACAGGAAGAGGACAGAGAGATTCATGTCATAAAGCATATAACAGTAAGGGTACACATGTTCACCCAACTGGACAGCCATTCACTACAAGACAATTTTGTGATGACAAGAAACCCACTTGAAGTGAAAATGCATATCAGAATGGCTGTTATGGGTATTAACACTTTTACTAAAATAATCCAGAGAACAACATTTCAACCTTCTTAGGTCATCTTCAGGTTAACAAAGTGAAAGTTTGCAACTGACCGACACTGGGCACATCTCCAAGACGAGAATGTAAACGGGTATGGGATGGTAGGTTATTAATTAATATAAGAATAAAGGTGTTCCTTTGCATTGGTTTAATTTTGGTTTTACTTGCTTCTTTGATTTTGTATGTTTATATTTGTTTCTCCATTTACTATCTGGGTGTTTTCTATGGTTATGTTTTGCTTATTTGATTGTTGGGATAGTGGAATGACCAAAAGCTGGCTGAGATATGACTCTGGGAACTAGAGAGAGACCAGACTAAAACCCCAAGGAGGAGCATACATTCTAACATTGGTGTGTACAGTCAAAAAGTCCAACACACAGGGAAATAATTAAAGTATTTGATACCTGGAGTATATCCTTCCTTTGACACCCTACTCATAAACAATTTTAAACTCTAAACACAGAAAAACATATTATGTTGCAATCAGAATTTTTAAACAGTACTGTACTGTCATAAGTAAACTGAAAATAAGGAAAATACAGGACATTAAAAATTCAGTGAATAGGTAATACTGCATTTTATCTTTACAAAAAACACACAGAATCCAGTATAAATTCTCAGACTATTCTTCAAAAGTATACAAAGAGAATTCACAGTCTTTGTTTTTAATTTCTGTAAACTGATTAATGACCTCATCAATATTCACCTTCTTTGTACATTCATGAAAGTAAAGCCAGATTTGTCAACCTTCTCTCACTCTTGGTTGAGTAAAAGAATTTCTTTATCAATTTTAATATGGAAACATTTCTTTTACATGAAACAATAGCCACACAGAGAGTCAAAAGAGTCTCCAACACAGTGACAAGCTTGGCAGAGACATTTTAAATTGATTATCATTATTTCTGTATTTAAATGTAACACCACTCCTAAAAAAGCAGCAAACTATGTGCATTATTCACAAATGACTAGAACACTGACAAAATGAAAAATAACAGTATATCCACTGAATAAAGAAAAACAAAATTATTACAACAAAAAGGTTCAAAAAAGTGGTTCAGCCAGATATCCATTGAGTTATCAGATTATCAACCCAGATAATATGAGGTAATTAACTATCAGTGCCACTGCATTAACACTAATTCAATATAATATGGTATAATGCTAGCTGTTATAACTCATATCATTATTTATTAAGTATTAACATATCAAATATACAATGATACTACACTGGACATTGTAAAATTGCTGAGACTAAGATGACTTGACAAAGTCAATAAACATTAGTACAAATTCAATACAGAAGAATACTGTAGTCGTTGAAGTAAATCTAAAGTGGTGTTTACCATATTAAGCATGTAAGCATTAACACATGCAGTCACATCATCTTCTCTAACTTAACATCACCATGTACGTTCATTAAAAAAAGATCAAACAGTCATATGACCAGCACTATCATAAGATCACCATTCAATTGTCATCAGTTCAGCAGTCATGGTTGACAAAAAAGGCTACGGTTTAGTGGAAAGTCCAACTTTCTGTGTATTTTTACTGGTCACTGATAGTCACCATGAAAGTGGTGAGAAAAAGGTCTTTATGACTTGACTGAATACATAAGGAGTAACTGCTACTTTGATAGATATAGATGCATTAACAGGGAATTATAACATTATGACAATTTATATAAAAAAAAGTCCAAAGATAAAGATTCTGGAAAAGGAAAGGAAGAACAGTTTCAAGTCAGGACAAAAAAGTCACAAAAGCAAGGGGAATGAGACATGTGGAACTGTCTAATATGGGGGGAATAACAAAGTAATCCTGAGTTCATGAAATACTAATAGAAATATTAAAAGAAAAGAAACATACTTGAGAAATCATATCCAGAAAGAGGTTCAAAGATTGATGACATACCTTCAACAGTAAGGTATTATTCAAAGCAAATTTGGTAAAATACAATGTCCAGCTAGTTACTGACAGCTGAGAAATAAAACTGGTTGAAGCAAAATGAGAAGAAGGGAGATAATAAGTAGGAGATAATCCACAACCCACAAAACAAAGGGTGTAATGTCCCCAACAGTTAAAAATTCTGGAAATGTCAAAACATAAACAGGACTGTGGATATAAAATTGTCACTCACACAGGAAAAAATACCTGTCACTTGAGAATTCATGATGAGAAGTAAAGCTTTTGAAACAAAAGCCAATGTAATTCAAAAACCAGAGTTCCACAAAAGCATGCAAATCTCATCAAATTGAATTAAGCAAGAAATTTAAAAACATCTGATCAAAAGAAAAGAATGGAGGCTGTATCACTTTCTAACTGGTGAACAACTTTTGTATTAAAAACATCCTCATGTGCTAGTAAACACATGATTTTAGGACAGAAGTCAGCTCAAGGCTAGTGGCATGCAAATCAAATGTCAAAGACAGACAAACAAGAGAAATGGCACATGTGTGTGAAGAAAATAGTTATCTCGGAATTATGTTTTTTTAATAATGAGGATAATTTACTATAATCATAGTTTATGTGCCATAAAGAAACAGTTCAGGTGATTTAAAAATTTCATAAATTGAAAAGTAATTATTTATTTTATACAGTATTTGTTCTGTATGTTAATGTATTTCTAAAAAAACAACTTCATTCACTCTTTTCCCATACATTTGGTCAAAATGATCAACCTTGTAACAAGTCCAGTTGTTATGCTTTTATACAACATTGTATCTTCACAAAATCTGGCAGATTTTTTAATGAAGTATTTCAGCTAAATATTTGTTTGTGAATGCATACAGACCTTTTTTTTTTACTAGTCCAAGTGCAAAATTATTACCACATTAACATCAAATAAACTTTTCATCTGAAAAAAAATCTATATTTCCTTTGCATAACCTCAAACCTTCTAAACAAATTTCAAATGTTTGTTTTGATAAAACTTTATATTTTATGATAATTTCTCTAACTCTATACAATGTTGGTCAGTAAGATTGACCTCTTAACCACCAAAAAAACAAAACCAAACCTTAAATTATTAAATTACTCTCTTTTATATCTAGAATAACTTCAAATTGTAACAAGAAACCACACTTGTTTATTCTAATTAGCCTGAAATTTATTAACAGTAAACATCTGTTTACACATTGATTTTATTAAATTTATTAATGAATAACTAATAATAGTGCCATTATAAATTGTAAATCACTTGGTAGACAGGCGGCTCACATTACACCGTCAAAGCACATTAAGCATGAGCTACTTACGAGCACACCTTGTGAAACATTTCTGTTATGTTATTTTCGTTGCTATCATTTATAATATAATCATAACTAACCTAAAAGGTTTCCACTCTTTATTACTTTTATCAAAGTAAATAAAGGTTAAAAAACAAGAAATATAATAGTTAAATGGGTCCTCTTTTTTGTTTTTCTGTCAAATATTGATGACACTTAACCATAATTTTTATACTAATGGTATTACTGCACTAAGATTTACTATTTTATTAAGTAATGCACAAAAAAACACAGAACAACAACAACAAAAAGTTAAGTTTTTTTCAAATTAAAATGTATCTAAAATAACACTTACTCCTCTCACACTGACAACTATTACTTGTAAGCCAGGGCTTCCTCCTTTACCCATCTGAGCATTGACCCGATATTTTCCCGTTTTCTTCAGTCTTTTATATCCCACTTAATTACCCTTGGTGATATTTGTCTCACGACACTCTTAACCTACATCAACATACCGACTATTCTGGTAATGTACCTCATTCAGATAATGTTACCACATTTTCAAAACTGACTCCATCCTAGTCTCTAGTACCTGTACTTACTGGGAAGGAAAAGAGTATCAGAGGTGCATTCTGGAAATACATTCAATTTAAGAAAATGTTACCTTCCAAAACATACTTATCTTTTCTCACACTCACAACTATAATCCCACATTGATAAGACTGGTGAAAGAATTATCCACACAGAAAAAGTCTGCAGAGATTGTGGATGTGTCAATAAAAGATTGGCACCCTAGTGGGGGATCAGCACTACATCCAGAATAGGCATACTCTTCACCTGGAAACTTTACATGATTTATCACCACTACTGGCTAGGCCTCAACCAGATAACTGAGATTACAGTACTCAGGGTTGTAATTATGGTGCCATGTGCCTACAGCCCATGTTGGTGACTAGGAATTAGACCACAATATGTATATGAGTGGCTCCAACTTATAGTCAACAAAATCGTGACAAGAGGGTAAGCAACACTGAAGTGGACAAAATTTCTCCTTAACCTGAAAAAGTCCAAAAGGCAGCACCCCAGGCTTAGAGTTACAGGATCATGTATGTCTTACCCAATATGAGAAAATACAACTCATCTGGTATGGAGTTATGAACACTTGTCCTCACTCACTAACTGTGTGGAAAAGGTGAATTCCACTTGCCAATGGAATTATTGGTAGAATGGGGAACAATATGCACTCGACCAAGAACCCGGAATGGGACCAATATGTAGTTGAAATTACAGGGAAACAAGGTACTCTCTTCCATAAACAATGTACTGAACCAATATTGATCAAAAAGAAATGTCAAACTCAACCTAATCAGATAGTCAAATGTCAAATCTAAGTCAGTATTATGAGTAGGTTCCTGCATCTCCTACTAACATCTGGAAAAAAACATTCAAGGACCAGGATAGATGGGTCCCTAACTTTGTCCTCTTCTCTAATAGTTGAGGAATTCACTATAACACAAGAGTAAAAGCCTCTGCTCACCACCTCAGTAACTGGAAGTGGGTGTGGTAGGGACTCTACTAGTAGATTCTGAGTGGAAATTTGGATGCGAAGTACTGAGGAAGAGTACTCTGGAATCAGTGCAACAGGCAAATCACATTCCCTAAATTTTTAAAACCAAAATGACTGACCCAAATTTATTCAACTCAATGATTGACAGGAATAAGTAAGATCCTCTTATGCATGACTCATGGTAGTACCTGTGGGGTGGTCCACCACAGTACTGTAACAACACCTGGTCAGCTGCCAGGAGGTTTTGTAGAATACTTCATTTCTACAAAGTCTATTGCAACCTGTATAAAGTAAATTAAATTAGTGGTTGCTAGTGCAGAATAGGTTTCATAAAAGCATATCTGCCTGGGCAACCCTTATCACAAAGTGGGATCTTGTGTAAACTATGTAAGGGACCCTGAAAGGAAGGAATAAAAATATCCACCTATTTGTATTATCTAGCAAAAGTGGTTAAGACGGCTTTAGGTAGAAGACAAAAACCTTCAGATGAAGATACTATCAGATCATGCAAATAATATAAAATAAATAAAAGTATCAGGGGAGGTCTACAGTTTCCTCCAGTAGGCAATTCAACTCGGTTACTGAGAACATAAATAAGTGACAAATATGTTTGTTCATAAAAGTGAAAAATCATAATATAGTGATCAAATGAATCAGTGAAAATCCCATTCCTTGTCTGATATTGTCTTTGGTAAGAAGAACCAGTCCGAGTATGTAGATAGAATGATAAAACAATCTGTAGAAAAAGTGTAAACCACTTTGACTGGTGATATCTATAGGTCAGCAGCAACAGAAAATAAACCTCCAAATAAAGGTTACACTTGGTACATGAGAACCAGGTCACAACAGGTATTTAGAAATGTAACCTTAATATACTAGCTATTTAACTGGAATGATCACTGAGACAAAGGATCAAAAATGACTTGATGAATCTGGAAATGCTGTAGACTCAAAGAAAATTTTGTTGCAAGTATCTAACAGTAGTCAATACAGCCCTCTCCTATAGGAAAATTGTAAAAAATGCAACAAACTTTGCCCAAGAGCCAGGTAAAAAAATGAGTTATGGTGGGCACACCTGATTCAAACGTTTTCAACCTTCTCTCAATACACTATTGCTGGTATAATACCAACTCCATCAAAGAAATAGGAAGAAACAGAGAAAGATATATGGGAAACCTTATAAATTAAACAAAAATATCATGTAAAAGACTATATAACCTCCATGCCCAAAGCTTGACCTTCTGTAAGTACCATATCAGATTATGGCTGCCTCCACAAACATTGATAGTCTTGAAGGTACTGCAAAAGCAAAAACAAGGGTGTAAATGCCAATCCAGTGCCATCATCAGAACCTGAAAACAGGTAGAAACAAATCACAATTAGTACCTTGGGTAACATGAATTATAAGAAAGGCCTAGAGTTGTAATCCTGTCCCATCCTAAAAGAATGAGAATGCATTCATTGTCAAAGCCAAATTACCAGCAGTTTGTTATTCTAATGAGAGGCCAACCCATCAATCAGTGTCAAAATAACAGAACCTAGCCATATAGCATCTATTCTGTTGTGGGAATCTGGCTGGAGTGAGAAAATCGAT
This sequence comes from Carcinoscorpius rotundicauda, assembly GCA_011833715.1. Lineage (NCBI taxonomy): Eukaryota > Metazoa > Arthropoda > Merostomata > Xiphosura > Limulidae > Carcinoscorpius > Carcinoscorpius rotundicauda. Next base: position 172,809,196 of record CM022392.1, read on the forward strand.
GTGCTATTGTAGTCATCACCTGTGTAAAAAAACCAATATTGTAAGATGATATGATAGAAGTGTTCTTCGGAAAAGATGTCCGTGATGTCTTCTTAATGAGAAACACAAGATACCAACAAAGAATTCTCAGAGTGAAGCCACATCATGAGGCATTGACTTTGAAAGAGCAAGAAGAACTAAAACATTATTTACAGAAGCATCATTTGTATATAGACCCTGTAATACCTGACTGTTGGTATGTGCACCCCTTCCATGAAGAGAGGTATTTACAGAAGCATCATCATTTGTACATAGACCCTGCAATACCATACTCTTGGTATGTGCACTCCTTCCATGAAGAGAGGTATTTGTGAAGAAATTGAGCTCTGGTCAAGGTGATGGCAATGGAGCCTATATCTTAGTAGTATCCCAATTTAACAACTCTGAGATTAAAAAGGATCCAAAGGAAACTGGGGAATTCAGTGATAAATGTTTATGATCCCTTGGTCATGTAAAGACCATCAACTCTCTTGCCTCTTCTGGGTATCCTTTACTGAGTCACGTAAAGACCACTAACCCTCTTGCTTCTCCTGGGTATCCTTTACTGACCATGACACAAGGTTTTTGTGTCTTACATTTAATTAAACTACTTTTTAAGTTATACCAATTATTAGTGTATAACCTTACCTAATAATCCACATTTTAAATATAGTACATAATCTTAGCTACTAATCCATATTTTAAATATAGTACATAATCTAAGCTACTAATCCGTATTTAAAATAGTGTACAATCTCAGTTGATAATCCACATTTTACATATAGTATACAAGCTCAGCTAATAATCCACATTTTACATGTAGTATACAAGCTCAGCTAATAATCCACATTTTACATGTAGTATACAAGCTCAGCTAATAATCCACATTTTACATATAGTATACAAGCTCAGCTAATAATCCACATTTTACATGTAGTATACAAGCTCAGCTAATAATCCACATTTTACATGTAGTATACAAGCTCAGCTAATAATCCACATTTTACATGTAGTATACAAGCTCAGCTAATAATCCACATTTTACATGTAGTATACAAGCTCAGCTAATAATCCACATTTTACATGTAGTATACAAGCTCAGCTAATAATCCACATTTTACATGTAGTATACAAGCTCAGCTAATAATCCACATTTTACATATAGTATAGAATCAGTATATAGTATATAACCTTAGCTAATAACACCATGTAATATAAGTTTTGTTCCTGAATAGTATGTGTTAATTCTGAATTGCTTATATTGTAAAAATACCGAAAATGGACATTATTCCCTTCTAACTTTGTTTTTGTGACCTGGATAATAAAAATTTAGAAATTCTGTACTTTTATAACAAAAGCAATTAAGAAATAACGCATACTATCCAGGAACAAAATTTGTGTTACATACTATAATCCATATTTTAACAGCATATAACTTCTTAATTGTAAAAGATAATATTTAAAACTTTCCTCAGTGCGAGACATTTTCTCTAAGTATCTTCTCATCCTCAATCTTAACCACAAGATTGAACACAAATCACTCACAATAATATTATCACTACTCAGATAAACCATAATTTTCTACTTTATTTGGTTACAAATAAATCAAATAGAAAATCAGACTCCTCTTATCACACCCATCTGTTACTTTCTCTCTTTCAGGATTTATTAATAGTTCTGTGCATATTTAGAATTACCAAAAATTTTGATTGTTTCAGAAAACTGTGTGCTCTATGCATATTATCAGCCTATTATCTTAAGTGCATTATTTATTTATATAAAAATTATTTAATGAACTACAACCATTAGTATCAAAACTAGGGTTAAGTGTCATTGATAGTCCACAGTGGGAACAAAAACAAGTTGGATCGAGTACTGTATTTCTTGTTTTTGTTTATTCTTTAACATAAATTTTGCTAAAATGTAAAAACATAGATATCTTTTCGTTAACAGTCAGATCAGGTAAAATAAACAATGATAATAATTTACTAAAAATACTTCACCCTTACAAGCAGCTTGTGGAGTAATGTAATTCAATAGCATAATGTGAGCTGCACATTTCCCAAGTGGTTTACAACTTATAATGGTGTGAATGGTATCAAGCTGTTGTACATGAGATGTCCAAATTTCACGTGCAAAGTGTAAACTTGATTTTTAATGACTGAAATGTATTAGTGTAAATTTATCAAAATCATACAGTATACTGTCTGGTACATTTCAAGCTCACCATATATTTTTCTTATTTCAGAAAGTAAGTCATATTTATATTGATTTTTGTTAACATGAATACAAATTATATTCATGTAAATTTTCTGCAAGAATTCAAGCTTGGTAACAATGTAGCAACAACAGCTCATAACATCAATTATAAATTTGGTAATGGCACAGCTGAAGAGTGCACAGCACAGCACTGGTTTAGGAGATTTAGCTCTGGTGATACAAATTTTCAAAACAAGCCTCGAAGTAGTCCTTAGACAGCCATTAACGAGAAAGAACTGAAGGCCTTAGTTGAATTAGATACTCACCAAACCATGAAGACCTTACTGACAAACTTACTGTTTATTATTCAATAGTTTCTAACATCTTGAAACAACTGGTATGGTGAAAAAGCTCAATAAATGGGTACTTTGCAAATTGACTGAAAACTATCAAACAAGACAAGCTTAATTTGTTCCTTACTTCTTACTTACAACAATTATGACTAAATTTGTTCCTTACTTCTTACTTACAACAATTATGACCTGTTTCTTCATAGAATTGTCAACTGTGATAAAAAATGGATTATTTATCACAATGAATGACAATCCAAACACTGGCTTGACTGTGAAGAAGCACCAAAACCAGGTCATCACTCACAGAAGCTTATGGTCAATGTTTGATGGTCATCACGAGGTGTGATCCATCATTCATTCTTAAACCAAGGAGAAACAATCACAGCAGAGAAATATTGTTGTAAACTTGAAATTATGCACCAAAAGTTGTCACAAAAACATCCAGTAATAGTCAATCACAGAGGACCCATTCTGTTTCACAACAATGCTCAACCTCATGTCTCACATGCCACTGTTCAAAAACTAAACGAACTTCAATATGAAACTTTACCTCATCCATCACAGTCATCAGATCTTTTCCCTACAGATTACAGCTTTTTTAAACATTTGAATATCTTTAAAGGAAAAAAAACGTTTGCAAACCAAAGGTCAATTTAAAGTACCTTGGAAGACTTCATTGCATCAAAGGGCGTATATAATTCTTTATAGATGGCATTTATAAACTAAGAACTCATTGGCTGAAATGTACTGAAGAAGCTCATTTTAATTAAATTAATTAAACAAAAATATTATGTTTTGCCTGAGCAATATATATCAAACTTTGTACTTCTTCGATGGATGGAAAGTAAATTAGAGAAAAGGAGATGCCTAGAGAGAAACTATCACAATTCTCACACTCTAAGATAATACAGAGAAATGGGCCAGTTGGTTTTGAATATTGACGAGAACAGAGTGAGAACTAATGTAAAGTCATTCCAGAGCCAATAGAGAGATAAGTGAGTTAGTATAAATAATACAGTTTGTGTACTGCATAGTTTCTATATGATCAAGAGCAAGATAAATGGTGAATAATTTGGCAGTGGACACAGAGTCTGTAGATGGGATTCTGTATGCAACCACCAAACCATGGCATAGTCTACACAATCATGTGATATACAACCATCTGTATAAATGGGTTGGTTGGTTGATTTAATGTTTTATGGCACAAAGCAACTAGGCTATCTGCACCAAACATCTGCTAAAAAGGTAAATATAAAATTCATTAAAAGAAATGAAGGTAAAACAAAACAAAGTTAAAAAATACCAACATAAATAGCATAAAACCAATGTTTACATCTAGTCTACAATGTTAAGAGAAAAACTACAGCAGTAGAAGTCATAAAGGACTTTTTGTAGCATAACTGTAATTATCATAACTCACCAGGAAGACTAACAGGTAAGTACAAAATCCACCGTTAGTCATCTGAAGTTGGCCTTTCCAGTCATGGTTTCGAGTTATGTAACGTTATAGCCATTTTCTAATTTCAAATCAAACTAGCTGGACTGTGATTCTTAAGAGGGAACCACATTAAAAAAGGTTTAATGTATAAATTAAAAAAACTTAAATGGCATTAAAAAGATTAATGGCTTTTAAAAATCTAAAAATTTTACCAAGGTGGACAGTGTCAACATCACCAATAACTGTCTGACTTTATGGACAAACACTGGGACAGAACATGTTTAAAATAAATCTGTCGTTGAGAGTCATAATGATGACAAGAAAGAAAATGTGGCATATAGTAATATGAGTATTACACACAATACACATTGGTGCATCAGTTCCAGATAAAAGAAAACAAGGAGTTAAAAACTGTGACCAATGTGTAGTTTAGTTAGAACAACTTCCTCTTTCAGATCCTTATGGAAGCAAGAAGTCCAAAGTACAGTTTCACTTGGAAAAGCTTATTTTCTCATTGCTCACTCCAAGTCAACTGCCAGTTGGCACAGAGCCAAACCTTGAATACAGGACCATAGTCCATGTATGGAATAGGCACAGTGGTAATAGTGTCAGAGCAGATAGATTTAGATGCAGTGTCAGTGAGTTCATTCCTGCAAATACCTATGTGGCCCGGTATCCAGAAAAACTAGATAGAGGTAGATGTTTAAGAGAAATGGGCCAGTCGGTTTTGAATATTGGCAAGAACAGGGTGTGAACCAGCATGAAGCGATTCCAGGGCCAGTACAGAACTAAGAGAGTCAGTGTAAATAGTGCCGAGGGTCTGGCAGAGCCATAGACAAGTGATCCATAGTTGAGTTTCAATCGAATAAGAGCACAATATATCTTTAGCATAAAATATCGATCTGCTCCCCAATTGGTGGAAGAGGGTCATGGAGGATGTTCAGTGCTCTTGTACATTTGACCTGTAGCTGCTTGATGTGTCATACAAAGGTCAGCTTACAGTAAAAAATAAGCTCCAAGAACTTTGTTTCAGAGACCACAGACAGCACAACTTCACCAATACGGAGGTTCAGGATCAGGGTGAATACCCAGGGTAGTCTGTAGCTGCTGCTCAATATACCTAATGTTCGACAACCAACATGAAATGTGAAAGTCGTAGGTATAGAGCCTATTTGCAACCTTGACAGGGAGTTCAGTGATGGCATTAATTATTACACTGAAAAGTATGACATTCAAAATACAGCCCTGAGGGACTCCAAGTTCCCATGGAAGAGAACGGCAAAGTGTTGAACCCACATGAACTTGGAATCTCCTGCCCATTAAAAAATCTTTAACAAAAATGGGCAAATGGCCACGTAACCCATATATGTATAGATCTCGCAAAATGCCATACCTCCATGTTGTATCATAAGCCTTATCAATGTCAGTGAATATTGATATAAAATGTTGTCATTTGAGAAAAGCTTCTCTGATTGATGTTTGAACTCAAATCAGGCAGCCCATGGTGGACACTGAATGGGCAAGAGGAGGTTGTTTGATTCAAGGACCCAAACAAGACAAGTATTAACCATCCTCTCTGAGGTCTTACAGAAACAGCTCATCAAAGCAACTGGACAATAGTTTAAAGGAATCTTGAGATCTTTCCCAGGCTTAGAGAAAGGTAGGAAAATAGCATGGTGCCAGGCATCAGGAAAAATATTCTCCTTCCAGATCCAGTTAAAAACAACCAGAAGAACAAGAAGAGAAGCAAGAGAAAAATGGTGCAGCATGTCATAGTATACATAATCAGGTCCAACTAATGTACTGCCAAACCGATGAAATGCCAGTTTGAGTTCCACCAGTGCAAAGGGACGATTATAGTCATAGAAATAATCAGCTCAAAAAGAAAGAGGTAACCGCTCTGCCTGAGTCTTGATGGCTAAGAAGGTGGAGGAAGAAACAGAAGTGCTAGATCCCCAATAAAAGCTTTCACCTAGTCCTAGAGTATCGGTGATGCTTCAGATATCAGCCACTTCCTGGCCATGAGAGAGCAAGATTGACAGGGAGATGGAATTATACTGCCCACTCACATTTCAAATCTTGTCCCATATGACTTTGGAACTGGTGGTGGAAAATATGTTAGTTGAGAACTTAATCCAAGACTCGCTCTGGCTTTGATGTTCTCTTACCCACAGAACATGTGCATGGGTCCCTAGAAAGTGACTTGGAATACCTATGGAAAGTATCACAGGCCACTTTTTGAGCCTTTGGTGCCATGTGGCATGCAGGATTCCACCATGGACGAAGAAACAGTGGAAAACGTGTCAAGGGTTCAGAAATACATTGAGCAGATGCTTGTATAATACAGTCAGTTACTGTTGCCACACAGTCGTCTACTGATGACTTACAGATGATAGCAAGATCAAGTTCTATGAGAGCAGTAAAAGAGGGCAGAATTACTTGACCAAGCTTCCACCAGAGCACACAGATCAGGTGGCACTGACCATGGCAAGTCTCTCTCAAAATTATAGAAAAATTATCACTACCTCGAGAATTATTGTGAAACCTCAATAAAAAATGGGAGAATAACAAAGGAGAACAAATTGTGAGATCAATAGCGGTAAAGGATTGACTGGGTGCATGAAAATAAGTAGAAAAACTAGTAATGAAAAGAGAAAGATTGTGATCAGAGAGCATATGCTCTACAGAGCAATCCCTCCTATCAATAACAGCACTTCCCCAGAGGGAATGATATCCATTAAAGTCCCCCAGGATTAAAAAGGAAAATGGCAACTGTTCAATGAGAGCATCAGGGTTTGACTGAGCATATGTCCCTCCAGGCAGCAGGTAGAGAGAACAAACAGTGATGGTATGACCCAAGGAAACACAGATGGCTGTGGCCTCCAAGGGTGTGTTTAGTGGCAAACATGCTGATCACATAGCCTGTCACTTCTGCACCAAAATAATGCCAAAATGTGTCTGTATCTGCAGGTTTTAGAAATTTTTCCTGTAAGGATACACATACATGATGGTAGGAAGCAATCAGTGTTTTGATGTCATCCAGATTAGAACATACACTTCAACAGTTCTATTGTATCAAGGTGGCCATTTTTATTTACATGTAGGTGAATTGGGTGGAAAACCCTTCTATTTAAAAACCATGTCTTTTTTCTTTACTGTCCTTATTCAAAGGAGGTCTTTCAAACTCCATAGATCCTGCTCTGGGTTAATTTGGCAGGTCTTTGCTGTTGAAAGGGGATTCCAGTGACTGAGGACGTGAACAAATGATTGTTTTGCATCTTGGAGTTGGAGAAGATGTATCTGAGGAAATGCCTGTAGCCATAACAAGAGGATGTGGATCTTCGTATTTGTTGGAATGAATGTCAGGGACACAGATGGGTGATGAAGTTGATTCATCTTTTTTAACCATGGAGTTCAAAATACTTTTCATTTATTTTGTAAACAATTCTTTTGGAGGCACAGAGAGATCCATCTGCACATCCACTGTAGTTGTGGAATGAAGTGCAGCAGCATACGACCGAGATGAAGTGTAGGACAGAAACTTTCAAGCCTTAGGATAAATAATGTCATGAATCATTTTCAAATGTTGCACCTCTTTTTATTCCAACCATTTAGGGCAAGAACAAAAGTAGGACAGGTGAGAGCCATTCCACTTGATGCAATGAGGATCCGTTTCACACTCACAGGCTTTGTGGTCCTTGCCACTGCAAAAAGCACATGTCAAGGAACCACAACATGATGTCTTTGAGTGACTGAACCATTGACACTGGAAACATCTGAAAGGGTTTGGAATTTATTACGATAGGCAATTACGATAGCCTATCTTGATGGCAGGTGGACATGGTAATGTAAATGTCAAGATGAGGACATTCGTTGGCATCGTAATGCCATCTTTGAGAGTGGAAATATGCCTCACTGCAGAAACTACTTGGGTGGAGAAACCAGCAAGAATCTCTAACAAGGGGATGTTCTTCAAATCTTCCTCAACAATAACTCCTCGTGATTAATTCAAAGCAGCAAGATGTGTAACCTTAATAGGTATATCCCCAATTGCCTTTGAATGCAAGAGGAGCTCAACATATTGAGATGTGAATGTTTCCACCAACATGTCACCAGATCAAAGCTTCTTTACTGACTCCAAGGACAGACCCAATTCATGCAACTGTGCCTGGATAAGGGCAAAAGAATGAATGGCAGACCTTCTATTCTGAAAAGCATGGTGGGAGGTGGGAGACTGTGGTAAGGATTGAAGTTTTGAAGCATACAGTAAAGACAGTTGCAAAGTTTTGAGAGACCAGCAAAAGAGAGCCAGCTGGCCTGGTTCAACTTCCATCGAGGCATGCAGATCGAGTGGCATCTGCCACAACTAATAGCTTTCAAAATGACAAGAAAATGATCACTGCCCTGTAGGTTACTGTTAACCCTCCAAGAAAAGTAAAAGAAAATTGAAAAGGAGCAAAAAGAGAAATTATAACAGCAGTAAAAGACTGATTAGGTGCATGAAAATAAGTATAAGAACCAGTATTGAAGAGAGAAAGGTTGTGATCTGAGATCATATGAGCTATGGAATGACCCCTCTCCAGGATTAAAAAGGGAGACAGTAACTGCTCAATGATGGCTTCAAGGTCTGACTGATCATAGATCTCTTAAGGAGCCAGATAAAGAGAAGAAATAGTGATGGTACGACGAAAGGAAACATGGATAGCTACAGCCTCCGACAGTGTATCAAGTGGCAAAGACAAGGTGGGCACATGCTGATCGACCAGCAGCTCCACCCCTCCATGCACTCATCCATCACGCAACCTGCCATTTTTGTACAAAGAAAACTGCCTGAGAGTGACTGCACCAGCAGGTTTCAAAAATGTTTCCTTTAAGGAGAAACACACAAGATGTTAAGAATCAATGAACATGATGGTATGAATCAATCAAATCCTTAATGTCATCTATATCTGAATAAAAATCCCTGCAGTTCTACTGTATCAAAGTGACAATTTTTCTTTTTCTTTTTGTTGATGAGAATGGGGCAGGAACCCTTTCTGTTTTTGTCCATGTTCTTTCTTCTTTATTGGACAGAGGTCTGTTGACCTCCACAGATCATGTCCTTGATCATAATTCCATCTTTATGAATGAATGGAGGTTTGGCACACACTGGAAATGTCTTAGCTGAAGAAACCAGCAAAGATCTCTGACTTGGGAATGTTCTTTAAATCCCTATCAAACTATATCTCCTCTGAAAGAATTCAAAGTTACACTGGAAGTGGCCTTGATGGGTATATCCCCAATAGCCTTTGTATTTAAGAGAAGTTTGGTATGTTGTGGTGAATATTTTTCCACCAAAATGTTTTCATAAAATAAGTTCTTTGCATACTTGGAGAAGCCAACAAGCACCCCTAATCCCTTTTGAATAAAAAGAGACACCCACCCTAAATATTTCTCAGATAAGGAATGCACAGTTACAAATTGAGGTATAAAATATGAATGTGATAGTGAATGTACAACAGAGTTACCCATATGTGGTCATTTCTCAATAATCTGTTGTTTTTTTTCAATTTTTTCCCTTTTATTTTTTTCTTGAATAGGGGTAGACATAACAAAGGCAATACATTTCAGTGCCAATAGACCCAACACACAATGAAGCCCTAAAAAAAAGGCACTACGATACCAAACAAGGACACTGCAGCAATACTACGATTTCATGAGCACTATACCCAAACACAAGCATCAGACACAATGTCCACAACACCGACACAAAGAACATCTAACACTGGTACTAAGTTCATCTTAACCCAAGTGAACCAGCCAACTTATCCTGAGTTGGCCACCCCAAGAACACCCATCTACAGGAATTCAAGGCCAAAGTGGTGTATTAGAGTTAGATCTCTCAACCACCAGGATATTCTCCTCTCTTTCACAGGTTACCACACACGGCAAACATGTAGGTGGATGTTTAGATCCCAGAGGAGGTAAATTGAAAGAAAAGAACCTTTCCTGGGAGGTTTCCTCACCACGTTCAAAAATACACACTAAGGGGGTGAAATTTGGCAAACTTTCAAAACATTTTGTACCATAAAATTCAGATTTTGTAATTAAGTACTAGTTTTTAACAAGTAATTTAAATTAAATTACATCAAAGATGGGTAAGCAAACAAATTAAATGAAAGGAAAGATTAGAGAAAAAATGTGGATTTATTTAAATATTTCCATATAAAATTAATATATGTGAATCCACCTTAGGAATTTATTAAAATATGTAATATTAACTAATATTTATTCTATTCTAACTGGTATCACATAAACAAAATGTCATTAATAAACATTTGAATGTAAGACACAAAAACCTTGTATCATGTGCAACAAAGGATACCTGTTGTGATAGGGATAAATTAACTGCATCCCCAACATCCAAAAGTAAACCATTCTAGAGTGTAACCATCCTGTTAGAAAAAGTTGTTTCAGATAAAGGTGATTCTCATCCTGACACCAAATATGCATGCATCCCTTACCAATATCATCATTAAATGTGACAAGCTGGAATATAAAAGAAATGCCTCCTATCTTAGCTTCCTATCTTTTCTATATGCTTAGATATCACTAATGTACAGAACCAAACACAGTGGCCTCACTGATATTTTTCAATTTTTGGAAATTGTCCTTTATATACACTTGTCTTAAGTATAAAGGAATATTTGTTTTACCTCTTCATTTACTGGTATATATTTTAAGAAAAATAAAATTAAAAACTTATTTGTAAATAGTAATAATAAATGTATTATAACTGAAATGTGACTGTACATCACAAAATACTAGTATATTAAAGCACAGCCAAGACAGGTTACTTTGTAAAGATCAGTTTTATCATCATTGTAATATGAGTGCTTACGTGCCATCAGTGATGTCGAGAAACCCACTTGTTGAGAATTATATGTGCAAAAACGGTTTGTTTGGGTTGAGAAAATATTTTAAATAGAAGAGCAACAACGTTTCGACCTTCTTCGGTCATCGTCAGGGTCACAAAGAAAGAGGTAACTGACCGGAAGCTGACTACATGTTTGGAAGGGGTTGTGTAACTGAGTGTCGCAATGTAGAGAATAGAATTCACCACAATAAAGACAAACTTCATGTTCAACAACCAAAACTATATACAAACAAATGGCCTAAGCATGGGCAACCCAGTATCACCAGTTCTAGCCAATATTTTTATGACACAAATTGAAACACAAGCAATTAATACAGCATTACATCCACCACTATACTGGTACAGATATGTAGATGACACGGTTGTGGGATTCAAATCTACAGAACACATACTTAATTTTTTTAATCACATTAACTCTATACATCCCAACATTAACTTCACATGTGAACAGGAAGAAAGCAATCAAATATCATTTCTTAATCTCAAAATTATAAGAACCGACACACAATTCAAAACAGAAATCCACCGAAAAATCACCCATACAGGACTATACATTCCTTGGGATTCAGCTCATGGAACAAAACAAAAACTAAACATACTAAGAAACCAGATAAACACAGCCATAAAACTATGCTCACCAGATAAAATTAACGATGAATGAGACAAAATAAAACAATACTTCATCAACATCAAAAAGTTTCCTCCACAAACCGTTGAAAACATTATACGCACACACCTAGACAGAAAGCAAAATCAACCAACAAAAGTAAATATATCTCACAAAACAAAAAATCACAAAACAATATACTGCTGTATTCCATATATTCCTGATACCAGCAGACAAATAACCAACATTTGGCAAAAACTAGTAACAAAATATAACATTCCAGTTAATACAAAATTTATTCAAAAACCAGGCACAAAACTGAGGTCTATACTATGTAAGAACTACACTGACAAAAACCACACCAACATTATTTATAAAATACAATGTGATAACTGCCCCTACTTCTATATTGGAGAAACAAGTAGAAAAATGGAAACAAGATTCAAAGAACATAAAAAGTCACCTTCACACGTTTTCGAACATGGTAAGTCAAATAAACACAACATAACCATAAAAAAACACTCAAATACTAAATAAAGAGACAAACATAAACAAATGCAAAATTAAAGAAGCCTTACTCATACAACAACTTAAACCCAAAATAAACCAATATAAAGGAACGCCATTATACCTATATTAATATTATAGATAAAATTATATAATCAAACATCTAACACTGCCCTCTACATTGCGACACTCAGTGACACAACCCCTTCCAAACATGTGGTCAGCTTCCGGTCAGTTACCTCTTTCTTTGTGAACCTGACGATGACCAAAGAGGGTTGAAACGTTATTTGCTCTTCTATTTAAAATATTTTCTCAACCCAAACGAGCCGTTTTTGCATATATAATGCTTGTGTTCCATGTCACTGCAACTTCTATTTAGATTAAACATTTGTATTTTCAAGTGGTAATCTGTAGACATTCTAGAAACAAAAGTGGATAATTTGTACTTATTTCTTAATTTTGTAAAGGAGTTGCAAGACTGGCTAAATCTAGCAAACATGTTCAGAGATTCTGATTCAATGGTGAAAATAACAGATAAAATATAAAGTTTTTTCTTAGAAAACATCTGATAATTATCTGGACGTTATAAAGATTTCTAATATGAAATTTAAAAATTTTCTCATGCATATTATTTTTAATCTTGAAATGAAAACTACTTTGAATGTTGAGTAGTATAAACTCTGAAAGAAAATACTTAATTAAAAAATCTTAATTCAAAAAGGTGATATTTTGTATATGAAAATCTTATTAGGTTTATTAATAACCTGCAAACCTTTGTAGAGCAATGTATACATTATCTGTTACGAGCTGGATGGATTCCACTCAACCAGTAATGAAAAGGTTAAAAGATATATTACGGTTTTATTGAGTTACAATGTTTTTAGCAAGAGGTTTTCTTTATATATGTAACTCAAACCAAATCAGATGAAATAACTGTGATTAAGTTCATTGGTTAGTGAGTATGGTAGGCAACTACAAAATCTGTTCATGACTGAAATCTTCATTGTTTATTGTATTTAAACTATTCAACTTACAATCGTAATACATTTTGGATGCTCTTATCGGAAAAACATGTTCTCAATATTTATTTATTTGATCAATGAAGAACTATCATATATTCTAAAAATAAAAATGGTTACCACATAGCCATCTCCAGCTGATAGTAGCCATTTATTCACTGAGTAGTAAATACCCACATTAAATATTTTTTGCACAATATGCAATCAGCAGTCTCCAAATGAAGACCACCATAACAAAGAGTGTTGTTTATTTTAGAATATTAGATCATCTGTTGTATCCACTATGGAAAATGAAACCCTACATTTTAGTGTTGCAAGTATCTAGGCTATACATTTACCACTGTCTCACAAGGGTAGAAAAATGGATGATAGTTAAAAAATATTAGTTTAAAGAAAACTAAAACTAAATGAATGAAAGAAAATTAATACCATGTTAAAATGATGAAGTGATTCACAAAATTATATTATAAACCCCAAAAAACTTCCATTTAATGAGTCTGTTAATTCATTAACAAACAGCACTAACTACATTAATAGTGGCTTTCCTTCTACATACCTACAAACAGTTCCTAAGTGTGACACCTCAGGACCAAAGTTATAACCAACATACTGTAATCTTCCACTATCTGCCACCTGAGAAACAACCAGGTTTATTATCCATAAGCACTTCAAGAAATATCAGTGATACTTTACTAGATAACTAGTATAACACAATCTAACACTTATATTCAATCTATAATACCATATATAAAATTTAGATCTAAATATTTGAACATTTTTATTTTCTGACCATAAAATCTATGAGCAAATTATATCCAACAATCGTAAGTTAAGATATTAGTTAACCATAATTCAGTCTATCAGTAGAAACTTCAAGCCACTTCATAAAAGTTAAAAAAAAATATTTTTTGGGTTGTCCAAAAATAGATGTTGGAATTCTTACGACGTCATTTAGAAGCAGAATACTAAATAACACATCATTGGTTGGTTGGTTTAATCCAATGTTTGTTGTTTACAAGGTGTCTTAATTGTCTGATGTTTCAACTCTACTCAGAGTAAGTTTTGCAACCCCAAGACAGCATGGACAAGAAGGATTTTTATCTAATTTTCCTCTATGACTTCAAAGTTGGATGAAATGCTACTGAAACTATACAGAGCATCAACCATGCATTCAGCCATGGATCTGTTACTGAACATACAGTTATGCATTGGTTCCAAAGGTTCAGAGATGGAGATGAAAAACTTGAAGACACCAAAAGTTGTGGAAGGAAGCCATTCTTAGATGAAAAGACATTGAAGGAAGCAGCTGAGGCAGACCCTCACACAACAGTACGTGAGCTTACAGAAAAGCTTGGCACAAGCATTGCCAACCACCTGAGTGTGATGGGAAAGATGAAAAAGTTGGATTTATGGGTTCCATATGTGCGAACTGAAAATAAACAAAATCAGCATTATGAGACCTGTCAAGGATTACGCTCTAAAAATTGAATTAATTAAATATCAGAGTTCTGCATCATCCCAGACCTTTCCCCAACATATTTTAAGCACTTTCTAAACAATAAACGTTTTCACAAAGAGGCAGCTGCAGAAGAAACTTTCAGGGAGCTTATTGACCATAGAAACCGATTTATAAAGCAGGGGCATAAACAGTATCGCACACACTGGCAAAAGTGTGTTGAAGCAAATGGTGCTTACTTTTTATGTTTTATAACACTGGTGTATACTTTTCCAAATTTTGCAATCCAAAAACAACATTTATTTCTGGACAACCTAATAACATCAAACAGATATGACTCTGTATATCTCTTTATTTTGACTTCAGTAATTATGAAAAATAAATCTTTTGATTTTTTATACTTATTTTTTGTTTGTTTTATAAGCCTTAATTTATTATTACATAAATTTATTTTGCTTATTCTTATTTGTTTTTACAATACTAAAAGTAAAGGAAACATTTGAATAGCATATAATTTCTTTGGAGTACTCAGCAAAAATGAAATCAAATTTGTCAAGATAAACACCATCTCCACGTGCTTACCCATAAAATAACATACAGTGCTTTTTCATATTTCACTTACCCTTTTATGTAAATAAGAAAATAATTACCATGATCTTTCTTTTTCTTCTGAGAACCACCCCCTCTCGAGTTTCTGAGCTTTCATAACTTTTAAAATGTAAGTTCAGTTTGGTGTTTTGCTTCAATTTTCCATTGGAAAAGTTTACTGACAGAAAGTAATTCAATAAAAATAGTTTTATGTACAACAACAAAACTGACACAATGTTAGTTCAAAAATCACTTAACACTATGAAAGACTAATGTGATAAAATATGTTATTTTCCTAATAAAAATCAAAACGTTTAGCCATTGACTCTTTAGCACTTTCAAAATCAAAATAATTTCAAAGAAAACAGTGCAAATTCCTCATCTCAAATATTTACAACATATTAAATATATATATACTTTTGGGATATAACAATATATTATTTCAATGACAAGCTCGCTTATCAATCTGAGATCTGCTTATAACACTGAACTTTTGAGAGCCTGTTGAAGTCCATTGTTCCAAATGTTAAGGGTTTTTAGATCCATCTGAACATCAAAAGGAAAGTTGAGAAATATAAACAAAGCTAGAAGAAATATTGTAATGAACTAAAAATTTATGATGGAAATCTTAATAGTAACTTCAAAAATACATAAAAAAAATCTTAAAATTAATTAAAAACACTAAAGAATTCTGTATGCTGCTTCATAACAGTCAAGTAGAGGATCCCATAGAATTATAGTTCCCGACGACGAAAGTGTTAATGAGAAATCAGTTGTGAACAAGTAAATCTCCTGTAAACAAAATACTAAATTATTTTACACCAAAACACAAAATGTTTACAGTACTATTACAAGCTTAGTTTGCACTGTTTATATTCCTACAGTTGTAAATCCACCATTATAAAATCATATTGATTGTTAAACCTTCCCACCATCATATGGCAGACAATCGAGTGATTGCTAGAACCAAAAACAGGATGTTGGTCAACTGTTGCTACGTGAATTAGAGCCAGTGATACTTCAAATGATAACTCTTTTCGTGCTCAACAGCAGTCTGGTAGTTTCATCAGATTCAGAAGCATTTATTATTTGAAAACACATTAATAATTCATTAACAAATTCTTTGTCAGTCATTTTATTTGTTGAAACTAAGCCATACAATAAACTATGTGATCCATGTCACACAGTGCAAAAACTGATTAGTGTATGTAATCATGTGTTAAAATCAAATCAACAGTGACTTCTAAAAAATGATGAATTGGAATTGTAAATAAACAATACACTGGCTTAGGAACAGTCTGCTTTACATCATAACACTGGGCAAAAACAAATTATTACTTGTATAACAACAGTATGCTATATGCTGTATCATAGTTTACTTTAAAACCAATGAGAATACAACATTTCTCTTTTATTTTCATAGGTACATATTTAAGTTTCATACTTCATTTTTAACACTGTTATTAACAGTTTCCATTTATAAACACCACATGAAATTATATAAATATGGCTCTTCAATGAAGTTGAAGAGCCTTATTCTGGGTTTCACTCAATGTCTCAGGTTACTGGGTAAAACAATAATTTCACATCAATAACCAACATTTTGTTAGCATTGTTTTAATGAAACAGTTATGTGATAAGATTAATCAGTTTACAGGTAAAATTATTGTTTTTCACTAATTATTTAGTGTATAATTGAAATTTCAGTGTAACTCTACCATTTTTTGTCTGGTTAAGGCTCTTATAAGTTGGATAAATAAAAATGCAATGAGTAATAACCCAAATATTTGGGTCTTTGTACATTGAAACAATAAACTTAAATTTACCATCTGTATGTATATATATATATATATATCATTACTAATACCAGTCACAGTAAAACAAACTGACATCGTTTGCCAAGGTTGCTTTCAGAACTAAATTACAGCTCGTAACAGTTACACCAAACACAACGTACACTTGCCTTAGTTAGTTGCTACTTATTATTATTAATACAGTATTCGTACCAACTACCGTTAGTGTTAACTGTTGACGTATGTTAATATTTTTAATTATATTCATTTATTGCCAATGATTATATTCCAAAAGATACAACACTAACCAAGACAGGCGTAAGAGCTTTTGTCACTTCCATCAATGTATTGTAGCTTGTATTTTTCATGACCTCCCATTAAATTCCCTTCAGAAATGTTCTCGATACTATGATTATTAGTCATCGTAAGTATAAATTCTAATACTACATAAACCAATACAGAAAAACAAAGATGTAAGAAGAATAAATATGTTCAAAATACAGCGTTATTCGCTGTCCCCCTAACGCCTGAAAGTAAACGAATGTCTTACAATTTAGAATATTTTAATTTAACCAATCTTTCAAAAAATGTAAATCCAACTTTATTTTATTTATTTTATAATTACAAAGTAGTAATTACAGGATCCTGCACGTTTCAGCTAATAATTCTACGTGGTTAACAAGCTTTTGAAATTTTTTGAGTTAATTCGTTGGGAAAAATATCTGAAGCAATTTTTGTTACTGCATACTCCACCAGATACAAGCGCGTGTTTGAATTTTGCGCAAAGCTACACGATGGCTATCTGCGCTAGCCGATTCCTAATTTGGTGGAGTATGACAAGATGGAAGGTAGCTAGTCATCACCACCCACCAACAACTCTTTAGGTACTCTTTTACCAACGAATAGTCAAATTGACAGTCATATTATAAAGCCCACACAGCTGAAAGGGCGAAGATGTTTGGGTTATTGTTTGGTGAAAAAATTTGAATTATCTCTCTAGAGAGGGCAGCGTATGTGTTCACTGTGGTTTTGTAAGGAAAAATCGGATAAGAACTTTACGTATTAGTGTCGTTCGGTAAAATATTATGTTGTTTTGAATTAAGATAAAGCTACACAATCGGTTATTTGTACTCTGCCCACCACGAGTATTGAAACTCAGTTTTTAGGGCTGTAAGTCCGCAGACATACCGCTGAGCCTCTGAAGGAGGGGGGGAAATATTAAGTAATCAGTTTTAATAAAGAGTTAGATGTCAATAGGCCGAGATCTTAAACCGTCTTGATTATGCAGTTTAAAAATTGCATAATTGAGCCTCAACTCATTACTGTTTGAGAAAATTAAATATTTTGTACTGGTGGATAATAAACAAGTTATTGAAATCAGTACACACTGTTTGTCATTGTTTTAAAGAAATATTTGAAGTCTGTAGCTGTTTCAGGAGAAGGTGAATAAATAGTACAAAAAGACATGAATTAAGTGGATATTAAGATATTAATGAGATAGAAAAGAGCATCACTGCGGTAGATGTTGTTGTTGATGTTTTTGAATTAAGCACAAAGCTACACAATGGGCTATCTGTGCTCTGCCCACCACGGGTATCAAAACCCGGATTTTAGCGTGTAAGTCCGCAGACATACCGCTGAGCCACTGGGGGGCCAGTGCGGTAGAAAATAATCCAGTGACAAATTATAACGTGTGGAAAACTGATTGATAAATACAACTTTTACACGAGTCACAAATCTTTCACTCTGTATTGGCTGAAGAGTTCTAATCTCAATCGTTATATATTACAAGCTTTAAGAAAGAAAAAATTGTTAGTTAGAACAATCAAAATGATTATATGATCTTGGACTATTGATATCTAACTCTTTATTAAAACTGATTATTTAATATTTTACCAAATTACACAAATTCATACAATTTAATGGAATACAAACTGTGACCGTAAACCAAACTTGGAACATTTTATATACCAATATAAACAAGGACAGTGACGTGTTAAATAGAATACAAACTGCAACTGTAAACCAAACATGAAAACTCTTTTTAAATAGTCCAATTTCATCTCTTATATTCACAGTAGGATATTTCTTTGCCACATGAGATTGATACTGTTTAAATAATTTCATATATTTCTACGTACTATATTTCTACAAACGAAAAATTTGAAGTTTCAGACAAAGACATTATTTACCAGCTATAATCTTTAGGAAATTAAGCCTAACTTAGCAAGAAGCTCAACATGTTAAATAAAAACTCAGAAATTTCATAAATTCACTTTTGCCCAAATTAACCTGGAAAGAAAAAAAAAATACAAATTTAATTATATTTGCTGTCTTCAGGTATGAAGTGCGTTACTTCGTCATTCAAAAGGTATGTTTGGTTATTGTCAAATTGTTTGTTTGTTTGGAATTTCGCACAAAGCTACTCGAGGGCTATCTGTGCTAGCCGTCCCTAATTTAGCAGTGTAAGACTAGAGGGAAGGCAGCTAGTCATCACCACCCACCGCCAACTCTTGGGCTACTCTTTTAACAACGAATAGTGGGATTGACCGTCACATTATATGCCCCCACGGCTGGGAGGGCGAGCATGTTTAGCGCGACTCGGGCGCGAACCCGCGACTCTCGGATTACGAGCGCACGCCTTAACGCGCTCGGCCATGGTTATTGTCAAACTTGCTGCAATTTTCTGCTGATTTAGACGTTGTTAGTTGGTTTGGGGACAGAGGGATATTCCGAAAATTTTCCACATCTAGTACTGGAGTTTCTTTATTTTGAGAATTGTGACAAGTTTTCAACGATTGAAAAACTTCAATTAAGGGTAACAGTAATATAAGTATCTAGACATCTAACGACTATATCTCGAAATGTTATCAGCGTACTATAACATTATACACATTCTACCTTTAATGTTTTGCAACAACGTTCAATTCACGGGGTATCTGGCGTAACCGTTTTGATAACAGTGTTATCAATACTTTAAAGTGTGTTACAAAAAGTTATTTACGTCTACCTGTAGAGGTTCTTTGTGTTAGAGAAAGTCCACTTTGAATACCTGCTGTGACTACATTGGTGAGTCGAACCGCTGCTTTTAATTTTTAGCGTTGTTAATTTGTATACTTAGCGTAGTCTCGTTCTCAACAGACTTAAGTATGTTTCGAGTTTATAAAATACAGCGTTTAATTAGGTGAGGAGAGTATTTTTAATTTTTAGTCATTTGAATATTAAAGTTTTTATATGCCTATATTTTTCAAACTGCAAAGCCAAATGTTTGGAAGCATGCTTAAATATGCGTATTTATATACATACTTACACAATACACACTGATATATGATTCATCATGTATTATTGTTACTTAGATTTATCACAATGAAATGATTTGTACGATAGACGCTTCAAAATAATTTTAATTGCAAATATAGAGAATTTTCAAGATTACGCATATTCTTAGAGTAATCAGCTATTCTCTGTTTAAGCTGTCCCCCAGTGGCTCAGCGGTATATCTGCGGACTTACACGCTAAAATCCGGGTTTCGATATCCGTGGTAGGCAGAGCACAGATAGCCCATTGTGTAGCTTTATGCTTAATTCAAAAACAACAACTGTTTAAGCTAAAAATAAAACCCAGTCTATCATGCTATAAGAAGCTTACTACAACTTAGTGACAAGTTATTAATCTACAGATAAAAGCTTTATGGTAATTTTCAGAAAAGTAGAATAGCTCTAAGTCTTATTAAAATTCGATATAAATATAGGTTCTTAAACATCATACGTGTAATTATATTCTTTGCATATTTATGTTCATGTTTTCATAATCAAGTTTTATTTTGTTTGTGAAATCAGGATAATTGATCATGGCACAGACTAACCAATCACTAGAAGACATCAACAAAAAACTTGTCCCTATATTGGATAAAATACAAAAATCAAAGTTGAACATTGACAGAAAACAGGAGAAGGAAAATAACGAGATATTAAAAATTTTTCTGGAAGCTTTAATAACAAATATGAAGGAACAGGATCGCCTGTTTAACGAGCTCTATCAGAAAATCTTCTTCACGGGAAGCTATTATGAAGGGTTAAGGGTTTCTAATCCTTCGGAATTTGATATTAACCTGATTCTTAAGTTTCCTTTCCAATCAGAAGATAGAGAGGTAAATTAAAATTTTTGGTTATATATATATTAATAGTCTGGTCACTTAAATCGTTTATTATAATTATGGAATGAAAAATTGAGTGGTGGTGCCACCTTTTGTTAGAATTTATTTTAATTATGTATTTTTATATTTTGTGGCGCCGACTGTGTCCACCCCTATTCGTAATGTGTGTCCAGTTGCTACAAAAACGCGCTCTTTACTAAAGGGGAGTAGGTGGACTGTGAGAGTGATGATAAAAACCTAATTCAACGTTAAATAAAAGTGCCCCAAGAGTGACGTGGGCTCTGTTGATTGCTTCTACTTTAAATCGGTGAATAGTAAAAGGTGGAACTACTGAATTTTCTAAAGATTGCTTAGAATAATAACTAAAATATTTACGAATTTGACACATTAGTTATAAGCCTAGAAAATATATTGAGTAGTGTATATTTTTCTAAATTTTCACAAAGCTTTAACTGATTGTAAATTTGAAACTAGTGTAAGGTAGCGTTTTCAAACAGGCACTACAAAAAAATCAATACATCTGGCTTAGCTTTCGATTGTGTATATCCTTTCTCTGTTTCGTCTAGGGTGTCTGCATCAGGTATTTCCATAGTTACGTTTCTGATGACACACAATAAGTTTTGGTAACAAAACACTGTGTTTGTAAATAAATAACTATTTTATTTCAAACTAAAATTGTTTTTGTTTGTTGTTGTTGTTTTTTACTACCAATGTTTATTTTATTCTTTTCTTTTCTGAATCTATGTTTTACGGGAACTTTAGGCTTTCCGCCCAAGTGTCACTATATCTTAACTTTAGGCTTTCCGCCCGAGTGTCACTATATCTTAACTTTAGGCTTTCCGCCCGAGTGTCAATATATCTTGACTTTAGGCTTTCCGCCCGAGTGTCACTATATCTTAACTTTAGGCTTTCCGCCCGAGTGTCATTGTTAACATAACAACAGCTATTTCAGAAAGATCACAATACAGACTGATTTTTTAGGTTTGATACATGTTAACATTCAAGCTTACTAACTTTTATACCAGTAAAGCATATAAATTAGCTTTATGTTACTTATAAAGACGAAGACGGCTGACGAAACATTTGAATCACAAGGTTCGAGCGGTTTGGAATATATTAATTCCATCTTCAGCAAAATGTGAAAATTGTCTTACAAAGATTATTTAATAACTAAACTATAATATCATTCGCCGCTACTTTATTTAATTATCAAGAGAAGTGGTAAACTGAAGGATAAAAGAAACAGAAAACAAAATATTATAAATATGTATTTCAAAGGAATTGAGTTTTAAGTTATAAATTTACAATAACTTTAGATCAAAAGGGTTTTGCAAGTAGTTACGAGTATGAGTAATCTTTCTTTAATGTAGCTGTCAAGGTCTGAATATTCTGTAGGTGATGGCAAAGAAAGCATTAAATGAGATATTGTATTTTTCCAAGTTTTAATTGTAATAACCGCAAACACTATACAAACATGTACTGGAACATCCAAATACATATAAACGAACTTTTTCAGTCAATTATTAAGTATACACTGGTCGACAACATATTGAATAGAAAGGTCTCTAAAACTGACCTAAAGACCAGTTTAAAACAGTAATAAAATAAGCCTCAGGACGTGATAGTGTTCAGAAAATGTGTTCTTAAAAGAAATATCAGTTAATCAGTTTCATAAATCTATCACTACTAACAAGACACTTTCCACATATCTTAAAAAAATGTTATCACAGTTATTCTCAAAAACTGGTAGCCAAGATCTCAAACCCTGACAATTTCAGACCAGTTAGTTTTCTTAGTTGTTTAGGTAAACTAGTTGAAAGAGTTATGGTAAGAGACTCGTACTTCTGTGAAGAAAACAACATTTTTATAAACATATAAACTCTTGTCGCATACAAACCAAAGATCATTTAACACGAAAGAGGTTTTTAAAGTAGGTTAAGGATTATTAAGCCACTATATGAGGTTTTGTTGATGTACGCAAAATCTTTTACAGTGTGTGACATGCCATTAGATATACAGTGTGTGACATAATGCCATTAGATATACAGTGTGTGACATGCCATTAGATATACAGTGTGTGACATAATGCCATTAGATATACAGTGTGTGACATAATGCCATTAGATATACAGTGTGTGACATAATGCCATTAGATATACACTGTGTGACATAATGCCATTAGATATAATGCCATTAGATATACAGTGTGTGACATAATGCCATTAGATATACACTGTGTGACATAATGCCATTAGATATACAGTGTGTGACATAATGCCATTAGATATACACTGTGTGACATAATGCCATTAGATATACAGTAGTGTGACATAATGCCATTAGATATACACTGTGTGACATAATGCCATTAGATATACAGTGTGTGACATAATGCCATTAGATATACAGTAGTGTGGCATAATGCCATTAGATATACAGTGTGTGACATGCCATTAGATATACAGTGTGTGACATAATGCCATTAGATATACAGTGTGTGACATAATGCCATTAGATATACACTGTGTGACATAATGCCATTAGATATACAGTAGTGTGGCATAATGCCATTAGATATACAGTAGTGTGCAAAAGTGTCAAGACAAGAGATACTTTATGAGACTAATTTCTCCATCTGATTACAAAATGTAAATTTTATTACTATGGCATTACTTCACTAACCCCTGTTGACAACTGAGTGAGCCAGGGTGAGAATACTTATCATTCTTTAGAATTATCATTTACCTGTACCAACGACATGTCGTTAAAGTTCTACTTGAATAAACATAAATTTAGGGTCTGAAATAATTGTCGTGGTGCCCCATGTACTGTCTTAACTATATACCGCATATGGTACCGGTATATGCTAGTGGAAATCATTTTAATGACACAAGTCTTGTTCTTTTAAGGTCAATGGGTACATACTATACTATAGGGACTGTCCATATTGGGTGAAAGTCAGGTTTAATTATTTCTGCCAATATTTGATCATATACATACTACTAACGCAGTGTGTCTGTATAATTCCCGCTCTAAGAAAGGACAGACTTCGAAGTTAGCAGGTTCTAGGATGGACCATATGCTGTACAGAAAAACAAACAGAATAAGCTATCCCAACCTAGTTTATAGTGGTGTGAGTCCGCTGTAATATAGTTATGTGTATCTTATTACGTGCAGTAGTCATTTCCCAATTAAGAAAGATATTTAAGTATTTGTATTAAAGAAGTTGTTTATGGATAATGTTTAGTTGTCAGCAGATAAATTAAAAAAATAATTGCTATAAACATTTTGAAAATTGTTTGACTTTTTGAATAAATACTTTAACTTTTTTCAAACATATATCTTTTATAAATGAAATTATTACTTATAATTTTATTTTGGAACCTTCAAGAAGACGCCATTATTACCAGCACATCTAAATAATGCAAATACTAGTATTGAAGCCAATTTTACTGTTTGGAAGGTTAGTTACTTACGCAGTATATCAGAAGAGCCATTTTCAAGCAACTAGGCTTGACTAGTTTATTCAGCTTATATTTCAATGATTTTATAAAGAAAGGAGATTGGTCATCTAACAAGGGTAAGAAATAAAAACAAATTAACTTCTACTACGATAGCCCTCGTGTGGCTTTGCACAAAATTCAAATCAATCTACTATGATGTTTTGATTCATTTTCAAATATCTGCAATTGTTATAAGTACCGCTTTTATGATGTATAAACAACTGATGCAATTTATAGTATTTGGTCAATGTTTGGAAAAATTGTGCACAACACATGTTCAAAAAATCCGTAACATATGGAGTAGAATACAACCTATTACTGCAAAACAAATTAAAGTATTGTTATTATTTGTAGCATGTTCATAAAATGTACTTTTTTGTGTAGATAGAGACAGGGAACGATGTTAATCCCCCATCGTTTGCAAGATTTCGTCTAAAGATTCCGTATGAAAAAGTGATGTCAAAACACCCGCATCCAGAAAAATATCAAGGGATGGAGAAGTTTTTTGATGACAAAAACTATCTTTGTCCTATGAAAGTTAGGAGCTGGATTCAGAGTGTTGTGGACAGAGCAAATAAATCAGGTTTTTGGTGTTTCTCAAAAGTAAGTTATTCATTAAAACTAGCAAGACGTATACTGATGCACATCGTGCAGATATAAGTAACTTTGAACTGATGCACAGTGTGCAGATATAAGTAACTTTGAACTGATGCACAGTGTGCAGATATAAGTAACTTTGAACTGATGCACAGTGTGCAGATATAAGTAACTTTGAACTGATGCACATCGTGCAGATATAAGTAACTTTGAACTGATGCACATCGTGCAGATATAAGTAACTTTGAACTGATGCACAGTGTGCAGATATAAGTAACTTTGAACTGATGCACAGTGTGCAGATATAAGTAACTTTGAACTGATGCACATCGTGCAGATATAAGTAACTTTGAACTACACTGACTTTATTCTTGTGCTATCCGGAATTTATGAAAGAAATTTCATCTTTCATATTTCTGGATCTCCCGGAGGCTGTTGTTACGGGATATCTATAGTGCTGCACTAATATATTTGTTTTTCTAGTCATATCAGCTGTGTAGATTTAGAAATATGTAATATTTTTCCTAATAGGTGTATACCATGTTAACAACTGTTCTCTGGGAAAACTAGTTTCTATTTCTTAATCTAAGAAACTGTATTAACTTACCACCAGAGCAGTAACAGTGACCAGCCGAACTAAAGAATACTTTTACTAGAGGGTAGTGAGCCCGGCATGGCCAGCTGGTTAAAGCACTAGACTCGTAATCTCCATCACACAAAACATACTTGCCTTTTCAGCCACTATTTGTTGGTGAAAAGAGTAGCCCAAGAGTTGGCGGTGGGTGATGATGACCAGCTGCCTTTCCTCTAGTCTTCCACTGCTAAAATAGGGACGGGTAGCACAGATAGCCCTCGTGTAGCTTTGCGCAAAATTTAACAACAAACCAAACCAAAGGGTAGTGACAGTGGCCAGCCTGACTAAAGGTTATATTTATAGTATAGTAATAGTGAACAGTCTGACTAAAGGCTATATTTATAGTATAGTAATAGTGAATAGCCTGACTAAAGGCTATATTTATAGTATAGTAAGAGTGAACAGTCTGACTAAAGGCTATATTTATAGTATAGTAATAGTGAACAGTCTGACTAAAGGCTATATTTATAGTATAGTAATAGTGAACAGCCCTAAAGGCTATATTTATAGTATAGTAATAGTGAACAGCCTGACTAAAGGCTATATTTATAGTATAGTAATAGTGAACAGTCTGACTAAAGGCTATATTTATAGTATAGTAATAGTGAACAGCCTGACTAAAGGCTATATTTATGGTATAGTAATAGTGAACAGCCTGACTAAAGGCTATATTTATGGTATAGTAATAGTGAACAGCCTGACTAAAGGCTATATTTATGGTATAGTAATAGTGAATAGCCTGACTAAAGGCTATATTTATAGTATAGTAATAGTGAACAGTCTGACTAAAGGCTATATTTATAGTATAGTAATAGTGAACAGCCTGACTAAAGGCTATATTTATAGTATAGTAATAGTGAACAGTCTGACTAAAGGCTATATTTATAGTATAGTAATAGTGAATAGCCTGACTAAAGGCTATATTTATAGTATAGTAAGAGTGAACAGTCTGACTAAAGGCTATATTTATAGTATAGTAATAGTGAACAGTCTGACTAAAGGCTATATTTATAGTATAGTAATAGTGAACAGCCCTAAAGGCTATATTTATAGTATAGTAATAGTGAACAGCCTGACTAAAGGCTATATTTATAGTATAGTAACAGTGAACAGTGTGACTAAAGGTTATATTTATAGTATAGTAATAGTGAACAGCCCTAAAGGCTATATTTTTAGTATAGTAATAGTGAATAGCCTGACTAAAGGCTATATTTATAGTATAGTAATAGTGAACAGCCTGACTAAAGGCTATATTTATAGTATAATAACAGTGAACAGTGTGACTAAAGGCTATATTTATAGTATAGTAATAGTGAACAGCCTGACTAAAGGCTATATTTATAGTATAGTAATAGTGAACAGCCTGACTAAAGGCTATATTTATAGTATAGTAATAGTGAACAGTCTGACTAAAGGCTATATTTATAGTATAGTAATAGTGAACAGTCTGACTAAAGGCTATATTTATAGTATAGTAATAGTGAACAGCCTGACTAAAGGCTATATTTATAGTATAGTAATAGTGAACAGCCTGACTAAAGGCTATATTTATAGTATAGTAATAGTGAACAGTCTGACTAAAGGCTATATTTATAGTATAGTAATAGTGAACAGTCTGACTAAAGGCTATATTTATAGTATAGTAATAGTGAACAGTCTGACTAAAGGCTATATTTATAGTATAGTAATAGTGAACAGCCCTAAAGGCTATATTTTTAGTAGAGAGTAGTAATAGTAACCAGTCCGACTGAAGGTTATATTTTAGTTTATTAAATTTAAAATTTTGTCTTAATTTGAAACTATTTGTTACTTTGCTTTGAAGTAAAATAACAGTACATTTGTCGTTAAACTCTAATAGAAATAGTGACTATAAATGATGAAATCTCGGGTTGTTGATTGTGGAATTCTGGCGCGTTACTGACAAATATATCGAAATAAATCCAATGTCGAAATTGTATAAACTTTTCAACATATGTACATTTTAGATTATTAAGTGGGCTTATCGTTAATTTAAATGTGTTCCTTTGATTTTGTTATAACATATATATATACAGTACATTTTAATTTACCAATATATCATTATTTTGGAGATGTGTTTATTTTGTTCCTTTTCAATGTATGTACTATTATAGGTTATATTATGAATGCTGTAATTCTTGTTTGCTAGAGAACGAATGATCTCAAGAATAAGTAACGTGTATGTAAAGAGTTGGCCGAGAAATTTTAAAATGATCCCACGAAACCTAGAAGCTTTTCGAAACATCTAGAATGTTGGTTGGACAGGGGTGTAGTTTTTTTTTAATACCCGATGGGGGGGGATGATCTTTGCAGTCACTTATGTGGACTGTTCAATTTACAAATTGATAATCTCTGATTACGTGAACCTGAAAGCTGTAAACATGCAGTTACAGAGTAATCTTGTTGCCACGATACTTGCTTGTACACTTAGGCCTACTGACTGATACTTACGAACTATCGCTTAGATCGAAAAGCTTAGAAGCACGCCTATATTAAACATGTACATTTCGGCTACTGAAAAAGCCTACATCTAGGCAAAATTATGTAATTCGGTTGGTAAGAACACGAGAATCACAAGAACAAACACAATAAAATGCAATTGAATGCCTTTGATGCAATAAAACAATTCAACAGACCAAACTGTAGGGGGTATGACTGTATGCATCATACCCCCCACCTAAAATGAAGGGGAGATGTATTCCCCATTTCCTCCAAGATCTATGCCTCTGGGGTTGGATATAAACATGATAAGCTTAGTAACATTGTAGAGTGACTCAGTTTTTGTGTGCGTGTTGGTTAAGGTGCTTCGGTTAGTGCAGTGAGCGTGACTTTAAGTGACTGTCTACAACAGGGATCAGAACTTAACTCTCTCGCTGTTCATTAGTAAAATCACATGCATTCCAGTTCTCAGTATCTTACGTTTTCACCAGATTTGAATAAAAAAAAGGTAACTTGTTGTCATTATTTTGGTTGCCGATCTGTAGCCTGTAAAGTAAATAAAAAAGAATGAGCTATTTTTAAGTAGCGTGACGTATTCATACAGCTTACAATGCGTACAAGCTTTCTAAGTACGTTAAGGAAGAAATAAAGCTAATATGCTGTTGTTATGTGGATGAACGCTAACTATTTTTCACTAGATAATTTGAAATAATCCATCAATGAACGAATTACGTTACAGGAGTAGTTTACATGTGAAATTTACAACTTGATACTTGTTCAAACTAAATAAAAAGTGTATATAGTTAATTTTCTATGTTGTGAACTTTATTTCAACGACTAAGTACAGGTACATTTATTTAATGAAATTACGCGAAGTGTATGACATCATAAGGGGATGTTTGTTTGTTTCGAATTTTTGCGCAAAGCTACATGAGGGTTATTTGCGCTATCGGTCCTAATTTAGCAGAGTAAGACTAGAGAGAAGGCAACTAGTCATTATCACCTACCGCCAACTCTTGGGCTACTTTTTACTAACGAATAATGGGATTGACCGTCACAATATGATGCCTTCACGTCTGAACGGGCATGTGTGTTTGATGTGACGTGGTTTCGAAAATGTCACCCTCACATTACGAGCCGAGAGTCCTAACCACCTTATCATGCCAGTCAAGGAGAGGTTTTTGATGTCAGAAGTGAGACAGAAAACTCCGACAATCATGCTTTCCTAATGGGAGACATTACAGATATCTGACTGGTAGAAGGCCTGGCATGGCCGAGCGCGTTAAGGTGTGCGCTCGTAATCCGAGGGTCGCGGGTTCGCGTCCGCGTCGCGCCAAACATGCTCGCCCTCCCAGCCGTGGGGGTGTATAATGTGACGGTCAATCCCACTTTTCGTTGGTAAAAGAGTAGCCCAAGAGTTGGCGGTGGGTGGTGATGACTAGCTGCCTTCCCTCTAGTCTTACACTGCAAAATTAGGGACGGCTAGCACAGATAGCCCTCAAGTAGCTTTGTGCGAAATTCCAAAACAAACAAACAAACAAACAAACTGACTGGTAGAGGGTGGGGCAAACGAATTGGATTAAAACAGCTTATTTTTGAAATTTTTAAATTTCTTGAATATTTGAAGAACTTCCTTTAAAATAACTTAATTCAGGTCTACAATTGGATTAAAGTTCAAAATGAAACATAAAATAGGAATGAGCACAGCAACGGTCACAACACAAACCATCAAGTGATATAACGTTAACCCTCTCTTGTTTCCTGTTCTGTGGTGCTCACATTTATACATCCTCATTTGAAGTGATACAATGTTAACCCTCTCTTGTTTCCTGTTCTGTGGTACTCACATTTCTATATCCTAATTTGAAGTGATATAACGTTAACCCTCTCTTGTTTCCTGTTCTGTGGTACTCACATTTCTACATTCTAATTTGAAGTGATACAATGTTAACCCTCTCTTGTTTCCTGTTCTGTGGTACTCACATTTCTATATCCTAATTTGAAGTGATATAATGTTAACCCTCTCTTGTTTTCTGTTCTGTGGTACTCACATTTCTACATCCTAATTTGAAGTGACATAATGTTAACCCTCTGTTGTTTCCTGTTCTGTGGTACTCACATTTCTATATCCTAATTTGAAGTGATATAACGTTAACCCTCTCTTGTTACCTGTTCTGTGGTACTCACATTTCTACATCCTAATTTGAAGTGACATAATGTTAACCCTCTGTTGTTTCCTGTTCTGTGGTACTCACATTTCTACATCCTAATTTGAAGTGATATAACGTTAACCCTCTCTTGTTTCCTGTTCTGTGGTACTCACATTTCTAGATCCTCATTTGAAGTGATATAACGTTAACCCTCTCTTGTTTCCTGTTCTGTGGTACTCACATTTCTACATTCTAATTTGAAGTGATATAATGTTAACCCTCTCTTGTTTCCTGTTCTGTGGTACTCACATTTCTACATCCTCATTTGAAGTGATATAACGTTAACCCTCTCTTGTTTCCTGTTCTGTGGTACTCACATTTCTACATTTTAATTTGAAGTGATATAATGTTAACCCTCTCTTGTTTCCTGTTCTGTGGTACTCACATTTCTACATCCTAATTTGAAGTGACATAATGTTAACCCTCTGTTGTTTCCTGTTCTGTGGAACTCACATTTCTACATTCTAAATTGAAGTGATATAACGTTAACCCTCTCTTGTTTCCTGTTCTGTGGTACTCACATTTCTACATCCTAATTTGAAGTGATATAACGTTAACCCTCTCTTGTTTCCTGTTCTGTGGTACTTACATTTCTACATCCTAATTTGAAGTGATATAATGTTAACCCTCTCTTGTTTTCTGTTCTGTGGTACTCACATTTCTACATCCTAATTTGAAGTGATATAATGTTAACCCTCTCTTGTTTCCTGTTCTGTGGTACTCACATTTCTACATCCTAATTTGAAGTGACATAATGTTAACCCTCTGTTGTTTCCTGTTCTGTGGTACTCACATTTCTACATCCTAATTTGAAGTGATATAATGTTAACCTTCTCTTGTTTCCTGTTCTGTGGTACTCACATTTCTACATCCTAATTTGAAGTGATATAATGTTAACCCTCTCTTGTTTCCTGTTCTGTGGTACTCACATTTCTACATCCTAATTTGAAGTGATACAATGTTAACCCTCTCTTGTTTCCTGTTCTGTGGTACTCACATTTCTACATCCTAATTTGAAGTGATATAATGTTAACCCTCTCTTGTTTCCTGTTCTGTGGTACTCACATTTCTACATCCTAATTTGAAGTGATATAATGTTAACCCTCTCTTGTTTTCTGTTCTGTGGTACTCACATTTCTACATCCTAATTTGAAGTGATATAACGTTAACCCTCTCTTGTTTCCTGTTCTGTGGTACTCACATTTCTACATCCTAATTTGAAGTGATATAATGTTAACCCTCTCTTGTTTCCTGTTCTGTGGTACTCACATTTCTACATCCTAATTTGAAGTGATATAACGTTAACCCTCTCTTGTTTCCTGTTCTGTGGTACTCACATTTCTACATTCTAATTTGAAGTGATACAATGTTAACCCTCTCTTGTTTCCTGTTCTGTGGTACTCACATTTCTACATCCTAATTTGAAGTGATATAATGTTAACCCTCTCTTGTTTTCTGTTCTGTGGTACTCACATTTCTATATCCTAATTTGTTATTTACAGTTTTTTACTCTAACCTCGTGGCTGTTTCTGAAACCATAAGATAACTTAGCATACATATTTCATAGTCTACCTACATAAAACTAGCTATCACACTCACCAATGCAAACTTGAAAAAGTTTATCAATAGAAAACATTCATTACACCGTTAACATATCATGGGTTGATTGTGATATGCAATATGAAACAACACTGCAAAACCAAGAGATACGCCTAACCCACCGCCTCCCACACTAGACACATACATGTCACGGGGAAGAACACATAGCAATGCAAGAACGCTTAACTAAACTTGCTACAAAACACTAAAAAAAATCACTCATCAAAACTTTCATAAAATCGTTGTTCCCCCCCCCAATCTTGGCGTAAACACCTATTCCATTTTAATATTATACACGACAACACTGACACACCACCTTCATCCCTAAATTTAATCTATTGTATTCTGTGAATAGCTTCAATCTATTCTTTTCACATTCTTACACCTTCGAGCAGTAGTCGGGCTTTATTTTGTTCAGACCAGTAAAATGGATTTTCTTTGGGTACTCCAGTTACCCCGAAATCAAAATTAAACCCTAACGTACAGTCCTAGTTAAAGTTACATTCTTAATATAGATATAATTAAACCCTAACGTACAATCCTAGTGAAAGTTACATTCTTAATACAGATATAATTAAACCCTAACGTACAATCCTAGTGAAAGTTGTGTTCTTAATACAGATATAACTAAACCCTAACGTACAATCCTAGTGAAAGTTGTGTTCTTAATACAGATATAATTAAACCCTAACGTACAATCCTAGTGAAAGTTGTGTTCTTAATACAGATATAATTAAACCCTAACGTACAGTCCTAGTGAAAGTTGTGTTCTTAATACAGATATAATTAAACCCTATCGTACAATCCTAGTGAAAGTTGTGTTCTTAATACAGATATAACTAAACCCTAACGTACAATCCTAGTGAAAGTTGTGTTCTTAATACAGATATAATTAAACCCTAACGTACAATCCTAGTGAAAGTTGTATTCTTAATACAGATATAATTAAACCCTAACGTACAATCCTAGTGAAAGTTGTGTTCTTAATACAGATATAATTAAACCCTAACGTACAATCCTAGTGAAAGTTGTGTTCTTAATACAGATATAATTAAACCCTAACGTACAATCCTAGTGAAAGTTGTGTTCTTAATACAGATATAATTAAACCCTAACGTACAATCCTAGTGAAAGTTGTGTTCTCAATACAGATATAATTAAACCCTAACGTACAATCCTAGTGAAAGTTGTGTTCTCAATACAGATATAATTAAACCCTAACGTACAATCCTAGTGAAAGTTGTGTTCTTAATACAGATATAATTAAACCCTATCGTACAATCCTAGTGAAAGTTGTGTTCTCAATACAGATATAATTAAACCCTAACGTACAATCCTAGTGAAAGTTGTGTTCTTAATACAGATATAACTAAACCCTAACGTACAATCCTAGTGAAAGTTGTATTCTTAATACAGATATAATTAAACCCTAACGTACAGTCCGAGTGAAATTTGTGTTCTTAATACAGATATAACTAAACCCTAACGTACAATCCTAGTGAAAGTTGTGTTCTTAATACAGATATAATTAAACCCTAACGTACAGTCCTAGTTAAAGTTATATTCTTACTACAGATATAATTAAACCCTAACGTACAATCCAAGTAAAAGTTATATTCTTAATACAGATATAATTAAACCCTAACGTACAATCCTAGTTAAAGTTGTGTTCTTAATACAGATATAATTAAACCCTAACGTACAATCCTAGTGAAAGTTGTGTTCTTAATACAGATATAATTAAACCCTAACGTACAATCCTAGTGAAAGTTGTGTTCTCAATACAGATATAATTAAACCCTAACGTACAATCCTAGTGAAAGTTGTGTTCTCAATACAGATATAATTAAACCCTAACGTACAATCCTAGTGAAAGTTGTGTTCTCAATACAGATATAATTAAACCCTAACGTACAATCCTAGTGAAAGTTGTGTTCTTAATACAGATATAATTAAACCCTAACGTACAACCCTAGTGAAAGTTGTGTTCTTAATACAGATATAATTAAACCCTAACGTACAATCCTAGTGAAAGTTGTGTTCTTAATACAGATATAACTAAACCCTAACGTACAATCCTAGTGAAAGTTGTATTCTTAATACAGATATAATTAAACCCTAACGTACAGTCCGAGTGAAATTTGTGTTCTTAATACAGATATAACTAAACCCTAACGTACAATCCTAGTGAAAGTTGTGTTCTTAATACAGATATAATTAAACCCTAACGTACAGTCCTAGTTAAAGTTATATTCTTACTACAGATATAATTAAACCCTAACGTACAGTCCTAGTTAAAGTTGTATTCTTAATAAAGATATTATTAAACCCTAACGTATATTCCTAGTTAAAGTTATATTCTCAATACAGATATAATTAAACCCTAACGTACAATCCTAGTGAAAGTTGTGTTCTTAATACGGATATAATTAAACCCTAACGTACAATCCTAGTTAAAGTTATATTCTTAATACAGATATAATTAAACCCTAACTTACAGCCCTAGTGAAAGTTGTGTTCTTAATACAGATATAATTATACTTTAACGTACAGTCCTAGTTAAAGTTATATTCTTACTACAGATATAATTAAACCCTAACGTACAATCCTAGTGAAAGTTGTGTTCTTGATACAGATATAATTAAACCCTAACGTACAATCCTAGTGAAAGTTGTGTTCTTAATACAGATATAATTAAACCCTAACGTACAGTCCTAGTGAAAGTTGTGTTCTTAATACAGATATAATTAAACCTAACGTACAGTCCTAGTGAAAGCTGTATTATTGTTGCGAGGCGAGTACATTTATTTAAAATTTTGTTTTGTGATAAAGAAGTGGTTGTTGTACATACCGTAGTCATTTTTCTGTGCGAATCTTAAATACCCAAAGTGTGAAATTTTTGTGGATTTTTTGTTTATGGTGTCATTCAACAGATGATGGGGCAACACTGCATTTATTATTTCTGTCACGTACATAGATAGATACATGTATACACCCTACATCCATTATAGTGAAATGAAAAAAAAAAGACAAGTTCACCATTGGTGTGTGTTATATTATGTAAAATTTAACCATCAGTCCTATGATTACAGGATATTTTACGATCGGGATATTTAAGTTTTATCCAGCAGACAAGTAACATTATTTAGTAAACCGTAATCCAGTGTGTTATTTCTTTTGGAGACTGATAATTCAAAATTATATGTTTCAGCCTGGTAGAGTATAGGAATGTTTTTAGTTCACTATCCTGGCCCGGCATGGCCAAACGTGTTAAGGTGTGCGGCTCGTTATTTGAGAGGCCCTCTTGTCCACTACTAAATTATGGACGGCTAGAACAGACAGCCCTCGAGTAGCTTTGTGCAAGATTCAAAAACAAACAAACAAACAGTGCACTACCAACATAAAATGTACAATAAAAATATTTTGTCTTATTAAACATGATCATTTTCAAACAGATTTTTGTATGGCTTCTAAATCACAAATATTAGAGTTAATTGTTGGGAGCTATCTATCATGACTGCCTATTTGAAATACAATTAAGTAAAGATAATAACTTGTAAGAGTGTGATTATACTCATTTGTTTTTGCTTTCTAGTTTTAATGTTGAAAATAACAGCTTATATTGTAAGCTCCACAATGGACGTAAACATTTAGTAGAATTCTAATGTTTAAGGCAGCGTATATTTTGCAGGAAACGTCACTTTTGGATGAAATGGTGAGTTAGCGATTTGCGCCACTATGTTGCAGTGGTATAAAATTGTGATGTTTGAGCTTTTATTTAAATTTTGGGAAATACAGTAATTTAAAGGTTTAAAATAACAATAAAAAGAACAATTTTTTATTCGATATTGAAGTTGATTTATCAGGCAATGCGGGTCCTCTGTATCTGTACAGAGGAACACACGTAATAACCAACTATGTCAATAATGGCTGTTTTTAAAGTGAGAACAGCTTTCTAGTCAGGGAGATAGAGAAAATTTTAATAATCCAGGGATTAAGAATGAATTGTACACACCTTTTATACAATATCTGACATTTAGAAACTATAAACTGCAGCATATACTAATATGAGTTATACAAATACACAGACTAATACCATTCCTTACATCTATATATTTATACGAGTTATACAAATACACAGACTAATACTATTCCTTACATCTATATATTTATACGAGTTATACAAATACACAGACTAATACTATTCCTTACATCTATATATTTAGGTTTCCGTAAGTCGTCATGGTCCAGCTGAAACTATGTATGTTTATATCAGAAAGGATGAACAAATCGAGATAGACTTGGTTCCGTCACTGGAATTCAAAACTCCCGAGTGGCCCAGTGGGGCGGAAAAATTATTTCCAGAAGGAAATTGTCAACAAGTATGTTTTATGCCAGTAGGTTATAATAAACTCACTAGAAATCAGAAATACCCATGAATAGCAGATAGTGTTTCACACATTACTTTAAAATGTGTAATGTGTTATATCATAAAGAAATCATTTTTACTTCAACATTGATGTGTATCACTAATAAATGCTTCATTTTCTTAAACAAATTACTACAAATAATATGTGGTATTTAAAGTGATTTCTTTAGAAAATAAAGTATCACTATAAATTCTATATGATATTTATATTTTCTAAACACAACATGTTTCTCTTAGTTTAAATTGTTTAATTTCCAGAAAGTACAAAAATTTGTAGAAACGTGATGGATTTCTTTATAAATGTGTCTCTATAAATACAGTGGATAATATTGCATAATGTTTCAGAGCCTTGCTGTTATCTCTAACACAGTATATAAAGGTCAACGAACAAGCAATTAACAAAATGTATTCATTACAACTCAATGAAAGTCAAGAGAAAGTAAGAAATCTTGTGTTGAAAGGAACCAGAAAGTTAACAAGTGAATGAAATATTTAAATAGAGAATTGAAGATTCATAATTTAACACAAATTTTTGTCATTTTACTCTATTTATATTGTCGTCTGTGGTGTACATTTTATGTAAATACATAAAGTTATTAAACAGTTTTTTACTGAACATTATTTAGTGGTGTGTTATAAACACTGTCATGTTATTATTTACATACCTAAATCAATTTAGATACCACATGGTTTCTTAAAAAAGGCTTCAGAAACCCAATATATCGTATCCATGCATCGCCATTATAAGAGGCCTATTTATATTAGTGATGTCGAGAAAACCCACTTGTAGAGAAAAATATACATGTAAAAAAGGCTCGTTTGGGTTGAGATTTTTTTATTTTTACGTGGAGGAGCGAACAACGTTTCGACATTCTTCGGTCATCGTTAGGTTAATAAAAAAAAAGTGGTAACTGACCGATAGCTGACCACATGTTTGAAAGGGATTATGTAATTGAGTGCCGGAATATAAAGGGCGTGCTTAGATGTTTGAATATATAATTTTATATTATTTATTTTATTATTATTATTTATTATATTATTTTTAATATAGGTATAAAGGTGTTCCTTTGTATTGGTTTATTTTGGGCTTGAGTTGTTGTAGAAGTAAGGCTTCTTTAATTTTGCGTTTGTTTATGTTTGTTTCTTTATTTAGTATTTGAGTGTTTTCTATGGTTATGTTGTGTTTATTTGACTTGCAGTGTTCGAGAAAGTGTAAAGGTGACTTTATGTTATTTTAATCTATACTATTTATTTTATAATTATTATTTATTATATTATAACAAAAACAAGAAAACAACCAACTGAAAGAAGACAACTTAGACAATTTTATTGACATCCAACAGCCAAACTTCCCAAGAAAAATTAAAAATTTATATTTTCCAGAAAAACCTAAAAACAACATCTTAAACGATTTTTTTCAAAAAATTTTCTCACAATACAATCGACATAATTTCACAAAACAGAAAGCTGAAAAACAATCTTACAAAAAGAGACAAGACATTAATTCCATTAAAAACCTAAAACAAGACAAAAACATAAAAATTCTGAAAGCAGATAAAGGAAACGCTATAGTCATAATGAACACGAATGAACACACCCAAAATATGAAGAACATCCTATCAGATACTTAAAAATTTAAACCAATACACACAAATTTAACAAAGACACACGAAATGCAACTAAACAAAATACTACTAAAAATGAAAAAAGCCAACACAATTTCACAAAACCGACTCACGCACACCACAAATAAACGGCATCCCCAGACCTCATAAACCAGATTGTACATTACGACCAATAATGTCCACATATGAATCGTTTAATTACAATCTTGGTAAATACAAACATGGGCATTCTCCAAATATGTAACATCAGCCAGCTCATTCATCAAAAACTCTTTTAATTTCAACTCTAATCTAAATAAACTTAATCATAAAACCTTAATGGCCAGTTTCGATATCATATCCCTCTTTACAGAAGTTCCAACCGCTGAAGCCTGCAAGATAGCCTAGCCCATCTATAGACATTCCCAGCAACCAATTAGCAACCCACATAGAATTCACCACAATGAAGACAAACTTCATGTTCAACAACCAAATATACAAACAAATGGCCTAAGCATGAGCAATCCAGTATCACCTGTTCTAGCCAATATTTTTATGACACAAGTTGAAACACAAGCAATTAATACAGCATTACGTCCACCACTATACTGGTACAGATATGTAGATGACACGGTTGCGGGATTCAAATCTACAGAACACATACTTAATTTTTTCAATCACATTAACTCTATACATCCCAACATTAACTTCACATGTGAACAGGAAGAAAGCAATCAAATATCATTTCTTAACCTTAAAATTACAAGAACCGACACACAATTCAAAACAGAAATCCACCAAAAAATCACCCATACTGGACAAAATATTCCTTGGGACTCAGCACATGAAACAAAACAAAAACTCAACATACTAAGAAACCAAATAAACACAGCCATAAAACTATGCTCACCAGATAAAATTAACGATGAATTAGGCAAAATAAAACAATACTTCATCAAATCAATAAGTTTCCTCCACAAACCGTAGAAAACATTATACACACACACCTAGACAGAAAGCAAAATCAATCGACAAAAGTAAATATATCTCACGAATCAAAAAATCACGAAACCATATACTGCTGTATACCATATATTCCTGACATCATCAAACAAATAACGAACATTTGGCAAAAACTAGTAACAAAATATGACATTCCAGTTAATACTAAATTTATTCAAAAACCAGGCACAAAACTGAGGTCTATACTATGTAAGAACTACACTGACAAACACAACACCAACATTATTTATAAAATACAATGTGATAACTGCTACGACTTCTATATTGGAGAAACAAGTAGAAAAATGGAAACCAGATTCAAAGAACATAAAAAGTCACCTTCACACGTTTTCAAACACTGCAAGTCAAGTAAACACAACATAACCATAGAAAACACACAAATACTAAATAAAGAAACAAACATAAACAAATGCAAAATTAAAGAAGCCTTACTTATACAACAACTCAAGCCCAAAATAAACCAATACAAAGGAACAACTTTATACCTATATTAAAAATAATATAATAAATAATAATAATAAAATAAATAAAATTATATATTCAAACATCTAAGTACATTCCGACACTTAGTTACACAACCCTTTTCAAACATATGATAAGCTATAGGTCAGTTACCTCTTTCTTTCTTTGTGAACCTGACGATGACCGAAGAAGGTCGAAACGTTGTTCGCTCCTCTACATCTATATATATATATATTATTTGTGGTTTTCTGGTCATGCTATTGTTAGCAAGCTTTGAATAGGCAAAACTGATGACCACAGCAGATGGTACGACCAATCAAAGATTGCACTGCCTACGTTATAAATGATGTTTTCAATTATATATTTTATGAAAAAGGAAAGAAGCCCGCAACATACGAACAGATGATCTGCTGGACAGAGTCGAGTAACACTATGTAACAAAATGTTTACTTTTTCTTGTTCCTGGGTAGAACGTGTTATTTCTCAATTGCTTGGGCCTGAAGTAAATGGAAAAGACGTATTTTTCTCTTCAAACTTTGCTTTTGTGACCTGGGAGACTATATTTGAGGGCTGATACGTGAAAGTGGTTTACATTACAGTCGCAAATCTCGAAAAACTACTCACTTCTAAACGTTTTTGCGTAACTTTAGTATAAATAGATGCAAATCTTGGTTCATATGTTATTTTATTCAGACCTTAGGTAAATGAAAATGTGCAAATTTGTCAGTTTTTACATAGTAAATAGGTTAATTTCTAAATTTCATAAACCATTTCACAAAAGCAAAGTTTGAAGGGAATAATGGCCATTTTTTGTAATGTTACAACATATGCAATTAAGAAATAACACACGTTATCCAGAAACAAAATTTGTGTTACATAGTGTAATAAATTGAGCACAATGTTGTAAAATTATTCACATACCAATGTTAGGTTATTTCATTGTGTGTTAAAAAAACTACAAAAACCTCAAAACCGTCATCAGGTGTTTTTACTGTGCCTAAAAACCTGCATTCTTTCAGGATCCCATCACCTAACACGTAATTAATCACCATAAGCACAATGGATTCGACCCGACATGTTGGTAAAGGTACTCCACTCGTAATCTGAGGGTAATCTTTAATTATATTAAAGTGCTACATACCTTTTTGCTAGAGCATGTTTGTATTACGAAACTGACACAAACGTCTCCTGGCAGGGATCTACAGATGTAATATTATGAGAAAGATTGTGTAAATTACCTATTTACATGACATGTGTTCTCATAGTCTAACCATTAAATGAATACTTTGCCTTTAGTTTAAGCGTAATGCTTCACGCTATCAGTGATGTCGAGAAACCCACTTGTTGAGAACTTTTATATGCAAAAACGGCTGTTCTGGGCCCAGAACAGCCGTTTTTGCATATAAAACTTCACGCTATGTAGTTAAATCAAATTATTGCTGATTGTTAGTCGATATTGTTACTGATCTTTAGGACTGGTTTGTTCCCCTTTCCCACGACAGCGGTACGTCTTCGGGTTTACATCGCTAAAATCAGGGGCTCGATTCCCTTTAGTGGACACAGCAGACAGCCTGGTGTGGCATTGCTATATGAAAAACAGACACAAACACATTTAGAAGTGGTTTAATTAATGTTATGTTTAATTATGTTAATGTGAATGTAAACTCGATAAATATGTTTTGTTGCTTTCGAACAAGAAGTGGCCCCCACTGGCTCAGCGGTATGTCTGGGGGACTTACACGCTAAAATCCGGGTTTCGATACCGTGGTGGGCAGAGCATAGATAGCCCATTGTGCAGCTTTGTGCTTAATTCTAAACAACTAAACAACAAATATTAACAAGTAAGGATATTTATCAACTATTGTTTTTGTATGTGATAAAACTTGTATTCTAAATGTTTGAAATTTTTATTTTGTATCTCTGTAGTTCAATGAATTACTCTTGGTTCATCATCATTGTAGCGGCATTTTGTTTTAGTTGTTACAAATCCATGAGTGAAAGCATTGTAAAATGTATCATGTGCCACCCACAATATACGATATATGCTATATCCAGTGCCCCCGAGGCTATTTGCCCAATATCACAGAATGATAGAATTTGTGGTACATTTAGTTTTATTTGGCAGGTATATAAGATTTAAATGTCAAGGAATGTTTATTAATGGATATTTTCTTTTGTTCTACATATGGGATGAAGAGTAACGGAAATGTATTCACCACGAAAAAAAAGAAAAGGTTTATATATATATATCTTTGCTTGAATGATCCTGCAAGTAAAAACTTCTAACGTCAAGCAAGAGAAGAAAAAGCCTCCAAAAAGTAACTAATGACGTCCTGTCTAAAGCGTTCCGTCGATCTGGCAAGCATTGTAACGTTCAACCCCCCATATTTTTATTGAGGGATACATAATTTCAATACCCTGAATTTGGACATGGAAGAAAACGAGAGAACCCTATGAAATACTCACTGAGTTCGAGTACCACACGTTCTTCTAGAACGGTACCATAAATACGAATATAAATTGAAAAATGAAACACGTGCTGATTATTTCTGTTTCACATCGTATTGATTATTTTACAGATTATTGCGATATGTACGTGTGCACGAGTCTCTGCTGGCATACAACACTCGACAGTTATTTTTATTTCAAAAGCTTCAGATCTTTCACAGCTCAGCGACGCTCAGAAACCGATGTTTATTCAAGTGAGTTTTAGTCTTCACTAGCAGGATGGAAAGGTGTTAAAACGTGGTTGTTAAATAATTGAAATGCAGTGAACGTGACTTGAATGCCTCAAAACTTGTAGTGACTGCTGTCGTTGTGGATATACTGTGCAGTTTGGCTTGTTTATATCAATGTCGTCCACAATTTAGCAGTGTAAGAGGAAAGGCAGTTAGTCATCAGCACCCTTCGCCAAATCTTGGACAACACATATAAATAGTGGGATTGGCCAAAACTTATAACACCCCCACGGCTGAAAGACTGAGCATGTTTAAAATTCGAACTCTCTAAACACCATGAATTAAGGGCAAACAAACAAAAAACTGACAGAAATTTCGGTTTGAAATTCTCTATCGCTGGAGGAGATAGAGATAACCGGGGGTGCTCAGATATATGAACTTTCTCTTCGCCCCACTCTTGGTTTGAGAATCTTGATGAAGCGACCCGAGTAAAAAAAACAAAAAAAAAACATGACGTCGGACTAGATCATCCTGATATTACGTACGAAATCACGAGCAGGCAGGCAAGAAAGACGAACCAACACTGACAACACACCATACGTGAATACAAATTAAAGGCAATAAATATTATTTACATGAATTTTATGAACAGTTGTTAGAGTGTGAATTATTATAATCAGTTCCTAACTTAGTCGTTTAAAAATCATGTTTTAAAAATTAATGTACAATATTATTTATTTTATTTTATTTTTAATAGGCGTTAAAAAGTTGCCTATTTTCATATTTTTCACAAGTTGTTTTAAAAATGTGGAAATGGAGGATTTGTTTGTTTGTTTTGGAAATTCGCACAAAGCTACTCGAGGGCTATCTGTGCTAGCCGTCCCTAATTTTGCAGTGTAAGACTAGAGGGAAGGCAGCTAGTCATCACCACCCACCGCCAACTCTTGGGCTACTCTTTTACCAACGAGTAGTGGGATTGACCGTCACATTATACACCCCCACGGCTGGGAGGGCGAGCATGTTTAGCGCGACGCAGGCGCGAACTCGCAACCCTCGGATTACGAGTGCACGCCTTAACGCGCTCGGCCAGGAAATGGAAGAAACGTGGTAGACATATGTCATACTTTCCTCGAACTTAATGACTATTAGTAAAAAAATATAAGAAAATGAGTTCTGTTCGATATTTATTATTCATTATACTTTCAAATAAATTTCTTGTATTTTACATAAAATTAATGTAATATATTGTTTGATTACAGGAGCAGTCTTGGTTTCTAATACCAAAACCATATAGGAAGATA
Organism: Carcinoscorpius rotundicauda; assembly: GCA_011833715.1. NCBI lineage: Eukaryota > Metazoa > Arthropoda > Merostomata > Xiphosura > Limulidae > Carcinoscorpius > Carcinoscorpius rotundicauda. Next base: position 172,852,743 of record CM022392.1, read on the forward strand.
TCCAGCCATCAAGAACCAAATTATGTTGATGTTAGTCGACTTTGGCGACTACATTTTCCAGAAATTGAAAATAAAATAATGTACGAAAAAGGCTGCCTGAAAACTATTATTAAGTTTCTCAAGGTAATGGCGGAAACCGTATGGACTTAGCTAACATTTTAAAGCCTACCTTTATGTGCAGATTTTCTGTACAAAATGGGAAATACTGTAATTTACGCACGTGACTCCTCAAACTTACAATGAAATATTATTATTGTTTATGGTTATTCGAAGTAATTTTTTTCATTTACCAGAAAAAAAAAGGAAGAAAATATTTTCGCATGGTTTACTGTAGTTACTCTTAGAGAAAATGAATGCGTCTTGATTTTTGTAACTGTTGTTTTCCAGGTGGTTTAGGCATTCGACTTGTAATTTGAAAGTTGCAGGTTCAAATCCCCATTGCACCAAATGTGTTCACCCTTTCGGCCATTGGGGCATTATAATCTGATGGTCAATAATCCCACTTTTGGTTGATGAAAGAGTAGCCCAAAAGTTGGTGGTGGGTGGTTATGACTAGCTGCCTTCCTGCTAGTGTTACACTACAAAATTAGAGACGGCTAGTGCAGATAGCCCTTGAAAAGCTTAATGTGAAATTAAAAAAAAAAAACAAGCAAGTAGCTAAAATCAAAACACTGTCTAATTACCTCTGTGCTTCACAGATCCACTTTGTTTGTTGAATGGTTTACCTATAATAACTGAAACCAAAACACTGCCTGATTACCTCTGTGCTTCACAGATCCACTCTGTTTGTTGAATGGTTTACCTATAATAACTGAAACCAAAACACTGTCTGATTAACTCTATGCTTCACAGATCCACTCTGTATGTTTACCCATACTTTACAAATTAACCCTTGTTCTAGACATTTTGCAGTCATATAATCTCACCTTGATAGAATCCAGTTTCATCAGAATTAACATTATAGCAGCCTTTTATTATTGTTTAAGTATTTTTCTTCTGAAATCACGTATGATGTCAGTTATGTTCCTTAATCTTTCTACATACTTAGTTTTACATTTGCTCGTGGTTGCCCTCCAGGTGTTATTAAATGAAAATTATATTCTAAGTTCTTCCATAAACATCAGAAATGATCGTGTGTTGATGGTAACTTCGTATAATATTGTACATTATCTCATCAGTAATCGTAGAAACTTTTCATACCATATTTTCTTAAGCTAACCCGCATACACTGCTAACTTATCTTCTTAATCCCAAGGATTAGACACATTTCAGGAAACAAAATTCTGCCTCTGGTCCAAGTGACGTACCATTGGTGCACCAAGTCTTGAAACAAATTTGTTGATGAACTTTTGTTTGAAACAGATTCTGTATTTTGGGAGGTGTTACGTTTTTGTTTGTGTTTTATGTTTTTCGTAAACTAAACGCAACAGAAAACCACAGATAACAGCTTGTATAATTTATTACACTAAACTATTAACAGATATAACATAAATTATATAATAAAAATGACAGATATTAAGTTTAAACCTTCAAAATTAATTACAAAACAAAATGGTATTAGTTTCAACCTTCAAAATTAAACACAATACAAAATGGTACCGGCCTGTATCTAATATAATGATCTAAAATGAAAGTCTCAAATTCCAGTCTAGGGTGTGAATTTGGTCCCACGAAGAAATTCCAAAGCTTAAATGAAGAAGTTCAGAAACAGTTCACAGTTCAATAAATTCGACGAAGTTCTTTTCACGATGCCTCCGATGAACGTCACAAATTCGTCGCCTTCAATTTTTCCGATCTGCCCGGACGTGTCGACCTTCAGTACAACCAGTAATTCGAAAGAATCGTAGAGATTGACGAAACAAAATCACAGCTTCCGTAGATCTAACTTTAGTCTCAAATCCAAGTTGAATAATCACAGCAAACACTTAATCTTTCTCAAACGAATGACTGACTCTTCTTTTCTAATGACTCTTCTCTTGAATAAAACTAATGTCTGACTCTCCTTTTCTCTTCTTTCTCGCATCTTCGTCTGTTCATATATTGTAGGCCTAGACTCCTCGAACCACCGCGAAATTTCTACAGAACTCCAGAGCAATCCGCGCAAGAATGGACTTCTTGCACGAGACTAAACGTCTAGACACGAAGTCGCCAGCATTTCATTTACAAACATATGATTGGTCTACTTAATTCAAGAAAATTCTAAATGTTACCCTAAATGAATAACAACATATTTTATTAGTTTAAACTTCGAAACAATAATATAAATATGGAAATGAAAATTTAAACACAACACGACATGTTGTCGCTTACAAAATATTTACACGACATTTACATAACAGAGGGAATGACATGCTTTAAACTATTTGGTAAAATAGAATATCACAAAAATAATGCAACTATTTCCTGTGTTACTCTGTAGCAGAGGACCAAACACATCACCAGAAACTCTCTCCATTGGTGCACCAACATACAAGACAGCTGCTGCTTACCGAGCTTTACACCAGTTCTGTATAGAACCCCAGCACTCAGCTAAGTGCAATCATTCTCTCTCTGTTGAAAGAGTGAGGAGATCAGAGCACTTCACAACTTAGGGTCAGTCGAAGTACCAGCTGTGATTGTTGCTTCTTTCTACTGTAATTTTCCCATTTTGATGTAACAAGCACTTCTGTAAGCAGGTGGAATCCCACTGTCCAATATTTCTTTGTTTTCAGGCTTTATGGAATGATTACTTGCCAGAAGAATCTTTCTTCAGTATTTTGGAGCCACTGAATAATCAGTCTGAAACTCGTATCCTTTACTTGAGCAACTTCCAGTTGAATATTAGACACACTCACACTTTGAAATATACTTTGTAGTATTTCTGTATTTCGATTTTCTTCTTTTCCTGGTGTTTACACTCAATCAGCATTTCTGTGATGCATAATTCTAAAGTTGTACTCTTGTAATTTCAGGAACATCTGACTCATGAAAACTCGCCACTCGCTTCATGATACATGATTTGTCCAGATCAAAAACTATTGTACATTTAGATAATGATGGAAGTGACTTCGGGCTCAAACAGTATTTGGTAGCTCCTTTTGAGTTGTACAATGTATGCTTTCAGTATTATTCACTGTCTTGCCATAGTCGACAATTACGTTCTTTTTCCATCTTGTGCTTGAGACAAAATTGTTCCAATTGTAAAATCCACAAGCATCTGTATCTCAAATAAATGTATCTTCTGGAGTTAGAATAGCAGTACAGGAATAGTGGGTGACTCTTTGTTCAATATTAATGTATCTTCTGGAGTTAGAATAGCAGTACAGGAATAGTTGGTGACTCTTTGTTCAATATTAATGTATCTTCTGGAGTTAGAATAGCAGTACAGGAATAGTGGGTGACTCCTTGTTCAATATTAATGTATCTTCTGGAGTTAGAATAGCAGTACAGGAATAGTGGGTGACTCTTTGTTCAATATTAATGTATCTTCTGGAGTTAGAATAGCAGTACAGGAATAGTGGGTGACTCTTTGTTCAATATTAATGTATCTTCTGGAGTTAGAATAGCAGTACAGGAATAGTGGGTGACTCTTTGTTCAATATTAATGTATCTTCTGGAGTTAGAATAGCAGTACAGGAATAGTGGGTGACTCCTTGTTCAATATTAATGTATCTTCTGGAGTTAGAATAGCAGTACAGGAATAGTGGGTGACTCCTTGTTCAATATTAATGTATCTTCTGGAGTTAGAATAGCAGTACAGGAATAGTGGGTGACTCTTTGTTCAATATTAATGTATCTTCTGGAGTTAGAATAGCAGTACAGGAATAGTGGGTGACTCCTTGTTCAATATTAATGTATCTTCTGGAGTTAGAATAGCAGTACAGGAATAGTGGGTGACTCCTTGTTCAATATTAATGTATCTTCTGGAGTTAGAATAGCAGTACAGGAATAGTGGGTGACTCCTTGTTCAATATTAATGTATCTTCTGGAGTTAGAATAGCAGTACAGGAATAGTGGGTGACTCCTTGTTCAATATTAATGTATCTTCCGGAGTTAGAATAGCAGTACATGAATAGTGGGTGACTCCTTGTTCAATATTAATGTATCTTCTGGAGTTAGAATAGCAGTACAGGAATAGTGGGTGACTCCTTGTTCAATATTAATGTATCTTCTGGAGTTAGAATAGCAGTACAGGAATAGTGGGTGACTCTTTGTTCAATATTAATGTATCTTCTGGAGTTAGAACAGCAGTACAGGAATAGTGGGTGACTCCTTGTTCAATATTAATGTATCTTCTGGAGTTAGAATAGCAGTACAGGAATAGTGGGTGACTCCTTGTTCAATATTAATGTATCTTCTGGAGTTAGAATAGCAGTACAGGAATAGTGGGTGACTCCTTGTTCAATATTAATGTATCTTCTGGAGTTAGAATAGCAGTACAGGAATAGTGGGTGACTCTTTGTTCAATATTAATGTATCTTCTGGAGTTAGAATAGCAGTACAGGAATAGTGGGTGACTCCTTGTTCAATATTAATGTATCTTCTGGAGTTAGAATAGCAGTACAGGAATAGTGGGTGACTCCTTGTTCAATATTAATGTATCTTCTGGAGTTAGAATAGCAGTACAGGAATAGTGGGTGACTCCTTGTTCAATATTAATGTATCTTCTGGAGTTAGAATAGCAGTACAGGAATAGTGGGTGACTCTTTATTCAATATTAATGTATCTTCTGGAGTTAGAATAGCAGTACAGGAATAGTGGGTGACTCTTTGTTCAATATTAATGTAGATGCTGGAAGTATCCCACACTACACAATATTTTAATAATTCAGGAAACAGCTAAAATATACTAAATAAAACATTTCACCATTGTTAAGGTGGCATCATTGGTTAATTATGCAACTAAATTACACACATCCATGTGAACATAACCTTGAGTTTAGTATAAATGTAGACCCGACCCATGTGAACATAACCCTGAGTTTAGTATATAGACCTAACCCATGTGAACATAACCTTCAGTTTACTATAAATATAGACCTAACCCATATGAACATAACCTTGAGTTTAGTATAAATGTAGACCTAACCCATATGAACATAACCTTGAGTTTAGTATAAATGTAGACCTAACCCATGTGAACATAACATTGAGTATAATATAAATGAAGACCTAACCCATATGAGCGTAATCTTGAGTTTAGTATAAGTTTAGACCTAACCCATGTGAACATAACCTTTAGTTTAATATAAAAGTAGACCAAACCCATATGAATATAACCTTGAGTTATATTATTTATTTTTAATCATAAGTTGACCTTTATACCACATATCAAGCAGCTACAGTCAGATTTACAAGAGCACTGAACATTCTCCGTGTTCTTTCTTCCACCACTTAGGGAGCAGATCGATATTCTGTGCTAAAGATATATCATGCTCTTATTCAATTCAAAATAGACTATGGCTCTGTTAAGACGTCAGCCTTGAAGATGCTGGACTTCATCATCAGGGGCTTTGGTTCGGCATTTGGACTTTCTGTACTTCCCCAGTTCAGAGCTTATACACAGAGTCTTATGAACCTCCTCTGAACTTCTGCCGTTTGCAGCTGTCTTTACTGTATGCTACGAAACTTCATTCCTTACAAAAGTATCCCACCTGTTGTTTAGTTTTCTTCCTCTATTGGCCACACTTTTTTAGTTCAGATTAAATGCAATTGCTCCTTTTGGCCTTCGTATCTAGGTGCAGTTGGATGAATTAGGTCTCGTTTTTATAATATTTCTCTATCCACTGATCAGCCCATCCCACCATGGCTTATTACAGTTCCCAAATGCAACCTGTCTTTAAGTCATCTGAGAAAAGCATATATTTCTGATTGGAAATGTTTGTTATTTGGTGAACATCTTTTGAACCATCCTTCCATTCCTGGCAAGTTATGATGATTACAGTTGTGCTACAGAAAGTCCTTTACAACTTCTACTATCAGTGCTGTTTCTGTTTCATCCATGGACTATAGTCAAGGCATGTCTATGTGCCAGTTGGCAGTGAACTTGGAGTGAGCAAGGTGAAAACAAGTTTTTTCCAAATAAAACCCTCTTCTAAACATTGGCTGCTTTGCTTCCATAAGGATCAGAAAGAGGAAGTTGTTCCAACTGGACCACGTACTGGTCACAGTTTTTTAACTAATTGTTTTCTTTTGTCTGGGACTGATGCACCAATGTGTTGTCTGTTTGACACTCAGGTCACAATAAGCCACATTTTAATGTTGTTTTGACTCTCAACAATGGCAGCAGTTTAAACATGTTCTGTCCTTAGGTTTATCCATGATGTCAGTGTTATTGGTGATGGTGACACTGTCCACCTAAGAAATGTTTTTAGTTTTTTTTAAGGCCATTAACCTTTTTAATACTAATTAAGTTTTTAATTTATAAATTATGCCTTTTTTAATGTGTTTCTCTTTTAACAATTAAAGTACAACTAGCTCATTTTAAAATTAGAATATGGTTGTAATGTCAGATAACTCGAAACCTTGACAGGAATCTTCAGGTGACTAATGCTGCTGTTTGAACTACCTGTTAGTCATCTTGGTGAGTTATAATAATTAAATTTTGCTACAAGTCTTTTAAAACATGTATTACTTTACTTTTTGAAAATGGCTGTGACATTAAATAACTCAAAACCAGGGCTGGAAAGGCCAACTTCAGGTGTCTGTTTGATCTACCTCTTACTCATCCAGAAGAGATGATCAGTAAAATTATGCTGCAGGAAGTCTTTTACAACTTGTATTACTGTAGTTTCTCTCTCTGCAAACTAGATATAAAAATTGGATTTAATGCTATCTGTTTTTAATTCAAACAATAAACTTTTTTGTTTTACTTTAAGTTCGTTTTACAAATTTCAATAATTTTACTTTAGTTTTAACTTTTCTGGATGTTTGGTGCAGATAAGCTGGTTGCTTTTTGCCATAAAACACCATACCAAACAACCTATTACATCAACCTAATTTTAATATTCTTCAATTAATTGATGTACAGTTTTTGTTGTAAGATTAACATTTGTTATATATTTATGTTAAGGTAATATTCATCATCATTGGGTGTGTTTTATTATGGAACAATGGTGTCTTATATGTTTTTTCTATCATTTTAGGTGTCTTCTGAACTTTTGAAATTCCCTGTTCAGTTTATTGAATGCTTCTTTACAACAAACAGTTAAAATATCAAAATATTTTACAAAATGTAAACAGTAAGACCACTACAAATAAATCCTCTTACTTCATGTATGTTGTTTGACATCAGCCAGTTCTGGACAAGATGTATCTCTGGATCTGAAACATTCCATCTGCCCACTGTGTACCTCGGGAAACCTACGTTTTGATGAAATAATTCACTTTTTGGGAAGTTCTCTTTTGTCAACTGATCCAAATGCTAATACAACAAATTGCTACATTCCATTTTCTGGTAACCTCCCTGTTCTAATAGTAACATATTCACCTGATAGTCCACAGAATCTCATAGGTCCATCTTTTTCCACAACTACCATATGGGATGACTAAGGGAAAGTACTTGGTTTTATCACAACCTGTTCCTTTGTGGTTTATATATCAATTAGAACCTGAACATGTTTTGTAAGTAAAAGTAATTTAACTAACTTGTGTATTGAGGCTGAATCTCTAATATAAATCTTACTTGTTAGTCCTAAGTCACATGACCCTCTGTAAAAAGTTCTCTTATTATTCTGAGAGTATTTTGTGAAACCTCCATAACCCTGGTTATATGACCTTTGTGAGGTGGTGGTTGCCCTTAAGTAAGTATCTTGTACTGGACTTCCTTCATTTTACCTGAAAAGCTTCTGTTTTCGATGTACCACATCCCATCCATATTTGATTTGAATATTATGATCCATACATTGGTATGGATGGCATTTGCCTGTTGTAAAAACACAAGTGTAGAGGGCAATGTGTGGAAAATCTGTCATTTTCAGGTTACTGTGTGTAAACTGTTGTAGGTCACTTACAGTATCTTGCTGGATTGTGGAAGGCATTGAAGAATCAGCCTTATCATTCTTATACATAATACCCAGTTTATATAGATTGTTATCTGACCCCATGACCATGAAAATTTATCAGCCTTCCTAGAAAATCTCAATTCTGTAGACAAAGGAATCCATCACGGAAAGAGAAAAAATCTTGCCATGCAAGTTGTAAATCATCTTGTGAACATGCATCCCACTTTACCCTTTCAAATTATGGATGCACAAACTACTTGTGAGTCGCTCATGGACATAATTTGTGAATAATTATTACTATAATTTTATTTCTCACCTGATCTAACTGTTTCTAATTTTTACATGTTAGTCACTTTTATAACAATAAATAAAATATACACATGAGGAACAAACTTATGAGCTTCATATATTTCACACACTATCCTGGTTTGTCTCCCTCACACACTTCAAGCACTGGGACTATTCAGAAACAGTGCTAACTTCACAAGGCTCATGGAAATATTTTAACACACGTAAAAGATTACACTTAATTGCACAATTTTGCAACTGATTAAGTGAAAACAAAACTAATAACAACATACTCTATGAATAATTGTATTTATCACTTACTTATCCACTGTGAAAGTTTACTTATCCAGTTGAATTGTTCACCATATTTCTAATTTAACTTTAACCCTTGTTCTAATTTAATAAACTCTATGTACACATGTGCTCTCATAAAGTTTTAAGAATGAATGTTTATGGTTAAAATGTATTAAACTGAACTGTTAATATATATTGTATTATTGAAAGCTTTTGCGTGACAAGGAAAACTGGAGAGGTTTGGCTTCTTATTACTTGAAAACTGTTGTTCTGTGGGAAGCTATGTCAAAGAACAAACCAGAATATTGGAAACAGGACAGAATGGGAGTAATTTTGATCAAGGTTAGTGTAAAATCTGAGCATGTTTTTATAAAATTAAAATATGGCAAAGCAGGTAGTTTTCTCCTAAGAAGATGGAATATATATAGCTGGTGTAGTTTGGCCAATTACTAGTATTGTGAGTTCCCAGACATACTCATATATGTACATCTTGTTTCGCATCTAAGATAGCAAACACACGATTTGATTATTTTTAGATTTCAGTATATTTTGTTTATTAGACTTTATTTTTATGGTTTCATATCCAGATTCCAATATATTAGGGTAAATTTTAATTCACACTGGTATGTAATAGAAGTGTATTTCTTTCTTGTTCAGAATATAATAATATTCTATGGTGATGATGCACTATTTTAATCCCCCATAGAATATAATAAATGTATAGTATGTATAATAATTAAGTTCTAATATTTTTGTTTGTGTTTCAAAACAAAAGTTTATATAGATAATTAACCTGTTTCTTGCTGAAATGGGAATATTTCTTTTATGAGTTCTATTATGTAATGGTAATTTTTACATCAGTTTCCCTATAATGAGTACCTTTTTATCATGCTTTAATATAACAAGGTATGATTTGCAACTAGCTATATTGTCATCAGTAGCTCATGGATAAAATTGAGGTCCAATACTTCTAAAACTTCTGTTAATTCCTCATAGTGGACATACTACATGCAGCCTGTAATTAGTATAATAATGATACATTTAACTTGTTTGTGGTATTCTAACACATTTTTCTTGTGTTTTTGTTTAAATTATGCCAGAGAATATACATTACTGATATAAGTTATGCTGTACAAACTTTGGTCACAGTTTTCTTCACAAATAGATTTTTAAATTACTTCACCTAATAATATGGACATGTTAGAAGTATATTTTGAGACTTCTTGGAGAGAAAAAAACAGTGAAAATAGCCTTTATTTGCATTACAATATATTAAATACAAGAGTATTAATAATTATGAATTTTAAAATGAAGTAGAGGTCTTGGTACAAAAAGAATTAAAATAACAATAACATATGTATAAAGTTTAATCCTTACTTTGACTACAGATAATTCATAAAGATAATTTTATACAGATATTTTATAAAGCTGCCAAAGTGTGGATTAAATTTATAATTTTGTGAATTTTGTTATGGTACATTTTGTAGTCAGATCTCTACTTCATTTTAAAATTCATGACTTTTAATACTTTTCTTTGTCTACTTTTTATGCTATACTTATACACTTCACATTTAGTGGGCATTTAAATACATTCATGATGTGTTTATAACTATACATGGACATGTATGAATTTTCATGATGTGTTTATAACTATACATGGACATGTATGAATTTTTATATGAAGACCAACATTGAACAAGTGCTGTAAAAGAATTACTGGCAGATTCAAAAAAAAAAAATGTCACAATGATTTTAGCCCAGAAACATTTGTCATTATAATTTATTTCAATGCAAAATATATGCTCAAACTTTTAAAAGCTTAGCACTAAGAGTATATGAGATAATTTTGTCCACTTTGGCATCATATATCCAAACACTTTTTATATAATTTATACATTTAACAAAATGTTGTGGGTTTAAATATGATAGGAGTGCATCTTGATCAACATTTGAAATTAGTAGCTCATTTTATTAGAGGTTGTATTATAATAAAGTTATTTTTTGTCACTGGAAAATAATACATTTTAATTTTGTTGAGATATACATAGCTGAATATGTTTATTAATATAGGCACAGATCAAATGACCTGAAGATCTTTAACTGGCTGAATTAAACACAGATGTTTTGATTGATTCTCTGTTGTTTTTACAGATGTTGGAGAAACTTGATACGTTTGTACAAAACCAGAACATACCTTATCTATTTTATCCAAAGTTTAACCTGATAAGAGAAATGAACCCTGCTGAGGCAGAGAAGATTCACAATCGACTACAAAAAATTATTACACGTATAAAAACAAATCCTTGTGAGGTCTGTGAATTCTTTTAATACTTTGACTCTATATGTGGTATTTAATTCAGATTGTATAATTAAAAAAATACATTTATTGATACTAGTAACTAAAATGTCAGTGACTAATAACAAAATGTAATATTTGTATGTTGTGATATGCAGTATGTATTGAAGGTGATTGCAAAGTATGTCCTTTACATAATAGAACAGAAACCTTAAATGTGAGGTAATACATTTATTATGCTTATTTGACACCCAGAACTGTCACTCCATGAGATTGGATTATGGAATCTGGAAAGTTAGAACTTTCTTTATCATTACTGTACTGAACCTTTGCTACTAAATACTGTTGACATGAGTTCTCGCTTTATTTATCACTACAAATGTTGAACTCACCCGGTCAATCGTAAGGCCTATCATTAGTGATTGTAATCTAGTTTGTACTGGAAATCTGAAACATCTAAGCTTTACTTGTATTCATGGTTAAACACATTATTCTGGACAGCCACTTGACATTGGATAGTCTTTATTCTATAAAGAAAGGTGGCAAACTCTTATGTACAGTTACTTTCAAAAGCATGATAATTTATGGTGATCTTTTCTTGTCTGTTGCTCTTGCTGTATTGCCTTTTCCTGAGTTAATAGGTACTTGATATGACGATGTTGATAGTCAAGTTTTTGTTGGAGCTGAGAATGTACAACTTTGTCTCTGTGGTAAAATAAACATTAACAAGAATTACTTTAAATGTTTAACAATTGTTGAAAAGTATGTATTTAATTAAAATATTTTAATTTAAAACATAAGAAAACTTTCTCGAAAATTATAATGGTTTACATATGATTAGCGCATACCTGTCAAAGCATAGCCTTTACAGTATCCTAGAAAGCTAAGTTTATAAATTAAAGATCTATAAACCACTCATAGAATAACAAAGGTGAATACAAAAATATCTGTCATAATGACAAAGTTTCATAAGTCAGTAAAGGCTAGTAAGTAAAATGGTGCATACTTGTTGAAGCACGACAAAGACATCTATAGAGACCTGTAAAATATGACATAAAAATTACACATACCTGTCCATGTTTCGTGACATTGATCCCTGAAGACGTTTAATTTCTTTTTCAGCTTTTCGAATTTCTTCACTAACTTTCACAGCCTAAATTATAATTTAGAAAAAGAGATCTCTTACTTCAGAACAAAAACATGGGCTTATTATAATCACACAGAAAAAAACAAATTTTTCTTTGCTTTATTACAACTCAGAGGAGTTTAGGTGAAACATATGTTAAAGGACCACACCACCAAATAATATAGGAACCAAAATTATCTTTCATAATTAATAAATATACATGAAGAACAGAAGCAAGGCTTGTACCATTAATAAAAGTATAAGAATTACATTCTTTATTAATATAATTAAATCAGAGATAATAAACACTGCGACAACAATATAGCTAAATTAGATAGATAATAAATACTGGGACAACAATATAGCTAAATTATATTGGCTTTCCAGTCATGCCTTACTAACATTACATAACTTGCATTGATCCAGTGCATGTACCCTTGTGCTACCCTATCCAATAATATAAAACTGATCTTTAGTCTTTACAAAGTGGCTGAGTTCTAGTCGACTTGTATTTTGTAATATAAGTCAAATTGCAATTATTATATGTGTATATAGGTTATTAATATTTATAAATAAGTTATTAAACTTATTTTTCTTTAAATAAAGAACAATAAATAAAGCAAACAATTATCTCTTCTAGCTACTTTTGAAATCAGTTGCTGAGCCTTTTCAAATTTAATGTTTTATATATTCAGTTGAATAAAAAAATCAGAATTATTGCATCAGTTACACAGAACTCGACTATAATCTAGTAGCTAAGCTGTATTTAGATAAAATGTTTTTGAAATTTGCAGCAGATTAGACACAACCTACCTTCTTGTAATCTTGATTCAAAAGAACAACATTTTCTACCAGATTGAAATAGTTGAGAAAACCAGTCGGGGGACATTCTAAGCTGCTGATTGGTTATTGACATGTCGTATACTGCAGAAAGTATATATAAGGGCCCGTTTCCAAAAATGGAGGGAGGTGAATGGGGCTACTGTGTTTTATTCAGTGCATAAGTTATATCTCAGCAAAATAAAAATATACGAGTTTCTTATTCATATTCTAACTTGCCATATTGATAATTTGAGTTCCTAATTCATACTTAGTATTTTGACATTATAAACATCAAATCTGAACCAGTGCTGCATTCAACATATCATGACACGCAAAAATCTATATTTAAATGTATTCTTTTAATATTTGCTCTGAAATTAATAAACTAATGTATGTTGCTAAAATATGAATTTTTTACAATTATCTACAATTTGATGACAAACTAATTGATATAAATTCATTAAATAGTAATTCAATAAAATCTTGAAAGTGAGTCAAAAAACACGATGACCTTTGACCTGTAACCATCACAATAAAGTTTTAATGCCAATTTTTATGGCATGCATTAATAATAAAGTAGTTTATTCAATTTTTGGTAGTTCTGTAAATACAATATGTACACACATTAAACAAGAATATTTAAAAAGATCACCAGAATGTTACATATTTCAAAAGTAATTTTGTTAAATCACTTTGTAACACCCACACTACACTCACCTCAACATTTAGTGTTTTTGAAGATGATGACTTCAGGTTTGTAGATTCTTTATGAAATTCTTTGAAGTTTCCTGTTTAAGAAGAACATGATGGACTGTTTTATACATGAGAAGAAATTGTTACTTTTCAAATGGTTTCTAGCATTCTTATTTCACCAATACATTTAATTCATCAAAATACATATAATGATTAAAAATTTAAGACTATGCAAAGACTGTGGAAAAAATAAAATAGTTGAAAAAATAAAGAAAACATTTTTTCATTAAATATTTATACTAATATTCTGTAACTTCTCAAACAATTATGTCATCTGATGACAAACAAGGTCAAGTAATTAACTGGTTAAAATCAATTATGTTAAATTTGTATTAAAGTTAAAAGATCCAGTTATTTTGGTTTGATAGACAAGGACCTACAAGTGCTTAATTATGCTCAAAAAACAGTTAAATTAATTCATAAACACCAATTTTTTTCATCTGGAACATGTTAAAATCAAACTAAAATACAATTTTTAAATACATGAAAATATTTTACTGAAAACATTCCATCTCTTACATTTTGTTTTAATAAAGCTACCACTAAAAGTTTATTTTCTTAAGCCTATGGTGTAATGTTGTTCTTGAAATAGTATATATTCATCAGTTCAACCAATGAAACAACGGGTACTAAATTATTAAACAAACATTAATCAGAATTCATAGTATTAGGAAAAAATGTGTTGTAACTTCTGGAAAACAAAATACTTATAAAGTAGTGACACATGATGTACTGCAGATATGTTGTACAACTGGAGTTAATCCTCTCATTTACAAAGTAGTGACACATGAAGTACTGCAGATATGTTGTACAACTGGAGTTAATCCTATCGTTTATAAAGTAGTGACACATAAAGTACTGCAGATATGTTGTACAACTAGAGTTAATCCTCTCGTTTATAAAGTAGTGACACATGAAGTACTGCAGATATGTTGTACAACTAGAGTTGATCCTCTCGTTTATAAAGTAGTGACACATGAAGTACTGCAGATATGTTGTACAACTAGAGTTAATCCTCCCGTTTATAAAGTAGTGACACATAAAGTACTGCAGATATGTTGTACAACTGGAGTTAATCCTATCGTTTATAAAGTAGTGACACAAAGTACTGCAGATATGTTGTACAACTAGAGTTAATCCTCTTGTTTATAAAGTAGTGACACATGAAGTACTGCAGATATGTTGTACAACTAGAGTTAATCCTCTCGTTCAGTTGCTAGAGAACTTACATGGTGTGTGAGAGGTTTTGGGTTTGAATGAAAGCCAAGGAAGTAATAAAACTAAATATCCAGATATTAATAGGCAAACACTTTACTTGGTATTTAACTAGTGGGAACACAAATGTGTTTTATATTGTGTCATATAAACGTAATTTGAATCAGCATCTTCAACTAGTTAGTGTACTAAAAGGAAGTTTAATGAATGTCTGAACTGAAGGAATTTCAGTTCATATTAATAATTCAGGAGTTAAAGGAACCTGAGAAAATAGCTCTTGATACTAAAAATGAAAGATTTTCATAATTATGTGAAGGTAGTTGATAATATACGTTCTCAGGAATGTACACAGATGTTTGTTAAACTAAATTTATTCAGAATAAGACCAATGAGAACCAGAATTCACAGTGGAATATAAAATATCAGTGTTTCACACTTAGTTTAATGACATCAAAACTGATCTGCTTTTATTCAGGATATATAACAGCCCTTCATGATGACAAGAAGTAAAAAATGTATTTTTAAAACGGCTAGTATGGGTATTAACACTTTAATTACAATAAAGAGCACAACAACATTTTGACCTCTTTAGGTTATTTTCAACCTTAGAAGGTCAAAACACTGTTAATTCCCATACCAGCCATCTTGAGAATACATATAACGGCCCTATCTAATACAAAATAATTATGCACTCAGATCATAAAGCATGTTTAGATTGGGGACTTACAATTTTCAAGATTGGGATTTCTCATATATTATTGAGACTGGAAAACAAAATAATATATATCATTAACAAAGACACAAGAAAGATGTGATACACCAGTCATGGTATGCAAAGTGCAAATCTTGTAACAGATGAGAAACTAAAAATACAGAATATGGTGGTCAAAGAAATTCATGTCCCATACCTATAAGTTGCTTCCCCAACATATTTATTCAACCATTATATACCAAAAGCAGTTGGATAATAAAGTGGTATTTCATGCTATTTCACACAAAGATATATCTACAGAGTTACCAAGTGCAAAAACTATGGATTCCAGTGCAATGAAACTGTTCACAGTGGCACTGTGGCATAATTGTATCTGAGATGGATTATGAGCATAATAGTGTTCCTTTGTAATGGAAACTGTTATAGGGCGATTGTGAAGAAGCACAGGTAACATAACATGGCTACAAAGTTAATTTATACCAACGTACTAAACTTCTGAATTGTTGATTTTGTTTTAATGGATCTAAAGTATATTTTGTAAGAAATACGAACTTCACAAAATAAACTAACCAAATTTTATTATTTTATTCTTCAATATTACAAAATCTTTCATGGATAACATTTTGCCAGTGGATATTCCATTCACAATCCAACTGTTCACCATAATAATAATTATTTAACTGTTTTACTGAAACTACGTTATTCAAATCATTTAGAACTTTCTGTAAATTAAGTCTTTTTTTGTGAACTAAACATTTCAGAAGAGTCGTAATAGCTTTGCCTACAATCTGACACAAAATTTATTTAAAATAATTTCTTCTACCATTTTAAAACAAACATATTCCTTGTGGTAATCATTCAGGACCAAGCAAAAAACATACAATTCGTATGTAATTATGTAATTCGGTTGGTAAGAACACGAGAATCACAAGAACAAACACAATAAAATGCAATTGAATGCCTTTGATGCAATAAAACAATTCAACAGACCAAACTGTAGGGGGTATGACTGTATGCATCATACCCCCCACCTAAAATGAAGGGGAGATGTATTCCCCATTTCCTCCAAGATCTATGCCTCTGGGGTTGGATATAAACATGATAAGCTTAGTAACATTGTAGAGTGACTCAGTTTTTGTGTGCGTGTTGGTTAAGGTGCTTCGGTTAGTGCAGTGAGCGTGACTTTAAGTGACTGTCTACAACAGGGATCAGAACTTAACTCTCTCGCTGTTCATTAGTAAAATCACATGCATTCCAGTTCTCAGTATCTTACGTTTTCACCAGATTTGAATAAAAAAAAGGTAACTTGTTGTCATTATTTTGGTTGCCGATCTGTAGCCTGTAAAGTAAATAAAAAAGAATGAGCTATTTTTAAGTAGCGTGACGTATTCATACAGCTTACAATGCGTACAAGCTTTCTAAGTACGTTAAGGAAGAAATAAAGCTAATATGCTGTTGTTATGTGGATGAACGCTAACTATTTTTCACTAGATAATTTGAAATAATCCATCAATGAACGAATTACGTTACAGGAGTAGTTTACATGTGAAATTTACAACTTGATACTTGTTCAAACTAAATAAAAAGTGTATATAGTTAATTTTCTATGTTGTGAACTTTATTTCAACGACTAAGTACAGGTACATTTATTTAATGAAATTACGCGAAGTGTATGACATCATAAGGGGATGTTTGTTTGTTTCGAATTTTTGCGCAAAGCTACATGAGGGTTATTTGCGCTATCGGTCCTAATTTAGCAGAGTAAGACTAGAGAGAAGGCAACTAGTCATTATCACCTACCGCCAACTCTTGGGCTACTTTTTACTAACGAATAATGGGATTGACCGTCACAATATGATGCCTTCACGTCTGAACGGGCATGTGTGTTTGATGTGACGTGGTTTCGAAAATGTCACCCTCACATTACGAGCCGAGAGTCCTAACCACCTTATCATGCCAGTCAAGGAGAGGTTTTTGATGTCAGAAGTGAGACAGAAAACTCCGACAATCATGCTTTCCTAATGGGAGACATTACAGATATCTGACTGGTAGAAGGCCTGGCATGGCCGAGCGCGTTAAGGTGTGCGCTCGTAATCCGAGGGTCGCGGGTTCGCGTCCGCGTCGCGCCAAACATGCTCGCCCTCCCAGCCGTGGGGGTGTATAATGTGACGGTCAATCCCACTTTTCGTTGGTAAAAGAGTAGCCCAAGAGTTGGCGGTGGGTGGTGATGACTAGCTGCCTTCCCTCTAGTCTTACACTGCAAAATTAGGGACGGCTAGCACAGATAGCCCTCAAGTAGCTTTGTGCGAAATTCCAAAACAAACAAACAAACAAACAAACTGACTGGTAGAGGGTGGGGCAAACGAATTGGATTAAAACAGCTTATTTTTGAA
This sequence comes from Carcinoscorpius rotundicauda, assembly GCA_011833715.1. NCBI lineage: Eukaryota > Metazoa > Arthropoda > Merostomata > Xiphosura > Limulidae > Carcinoscorpius > Carcinoscorpius rotundicauda. The sequence continues at coordinate 172,870,623 of CM022392.1, forward strand.
ATTTTTAAATTTCTTGAATATTTGAAGAACTTCCTTTAAAATAACTTAATTCAGGTCTACAATTGGATTAAAGTTCAAAATGAAACATAAAATAGGAATGAGCACAGCAACGGTCACAACACAAACCATCAAGTGATATAACGTTAACCCTCTCTTGTTTCCTGTTCTGTGGTGCTCACATTTATACATCCTCATTTGAAGTGATACAATGTTAACCCTCTCTTGTTTCCTGTTCTGTGGTACTCACATTTCTATATCCTAATTTGAAGTGATATAACGTTAACCCTCTCTTGTTTCCTGTTCTGTGGTACTCACATTTCTACATTCTAATTTGAAGTGATACAATGTTAACCCTCTCTTGTTTCCTGTTCTGTGGTACTCACATTTCTATATCCTAATTTGAAGTGATATAATGTTAACCCTCTCTTGTTTTCTGTTCTGTGGTACTCACATTTCTACATCCTAATTTGAAGTGACATAATGTTAACCCTCTGTTGTTTCCTGTTCTGTGGTACTCACATTTCTATATCCTAATTTGAAGTGATATAACGTTAACCCTCTCTTGTTACCTGTTCTGTGGTACTCACATTTCTACATCCTAATTTGAAGTGACATAATGTTAACCCTCTGTTGTTTCCTGTTCTGTGGTACTCACATTTCTACATCCTAATTTGAAGTGATATAACGTTAACCCTCTCTTGTTTCCTGTTCTGTGGTACTCACATTTCTAGATCCTCATTTGAAGTGATATAACGTTAACCCTCTCTTGTTTCCTGTTCTGTGGTACTCACATTTCTACATTCTAATTTGAAGTGATATAATGTTAACCCTCTCTTGTTTCCTGTTCTGTGGTACTCACATTTCTACATCCTCATTTGAAGTGATATAACGTTAACCCTCTCTTGTTTCCTGTTCTGTGGTACTCACATTTCTACATTTTAATTTGAAGTGATATAATGTTAACCCTCTCTTGTTTCCTGTTCTGTGGTACTCACATTTCTACATCCTAATTTGAAGTGACATAATGTTAACCCTCTGTTGTTTCCTGTTCTGTGGAACTCACATTTCTACATTCTAAATTGAAGTGATATAACGTTAACCCTCTCTTGTTTCCTGTTCTGTGGTACTCACATTTCTACATCCTAATTTGAAGTGATATAACGTTAACCCTCTCTTGTTTCCTGTTCTGTGGTACTTACATTTCTACATCCTAATTTGAAGTGATATAATGTTAACCCTCTCTTGTTTTCTGTTCTGTGGTACTCACATTTCTACATCCTAATTTGAAGTGATATAATGTTAACCCTCTCTTGTTTCCTGTTCTGTGGTACTCACATTTCTACATCCTAATTTGAAGTGATATAATGTTAACCCTTTCTTGTTACCTGTTCTGTGGTTCTCACATTTCTACATCCTAATTTGAAGTGATATAATGTTAACCTTCTCTTGTTTCCTGTTCTGTGGTACTCACATTTCTACATCCTAATTTGAAGTGATATAATGTTAACCCTCTCTTGTTTCCTGTTCTGTGGTACTCACATTTCTACATCCTAATTTGAAGTGATACAATGTTAACCCTCTCTTGTTTCCTGTTCTGTGGTACTCACATTTCTACATCCTAATTTGAAGTGATATAATGTTAACCCTCTCTTGTTTCCTGTTCTGTGGTACTCACATTTCTACATCCTAATTTGAAGTGATATAATGTTAACCCTCTCTTGTTTTCTGTTCTGTGGTACTCACATTTCTACATCCTAATTTGAAGTGATATAACGTTAACCCTCTCTTGTTTCCTGTTCTGTGGTACTCACATTTCTACATCCTAATTTGAAGTGATATAATGTTAACCCTCTCTTGTTTCCTGTTCTGTGGTACTCACATTTCTACATCCTAATTTGAAGTGATATAACGTTAACCCTCTCTTGTTTCCTGTTCTGTGGTACTCACATTTCTACATTCTAATTTGAAGTGATACAATGTTAACCCTCTCTTGTTTCCTGTTCTGTGGTACTCACATTTCTACATCCTAATTTGAAGTGATATAATGTTAACCCTCTCTTGTTTTCTGTTCTGTGGTACTCACATTTCTATATCCTAATTTGTTATTTACAGTTTTTTACTCTAACCTCGTGGCTGTTTCTGAAACCATAAGATAACTTAGCATACATATTTCATAGTCTACCTACATAAAACTAGCTATCACACTCACCAATGCAAACTTGAAAAAGTTTATCAATAGAAAACATTCATTACACCGTTAACATATCATGGGTTGATTGTGATATGCAATATGAAACAACACTGCAAAACCAAGAGATACGCCTAACCCACCGCCTCCCACACTAGACACATACATGTCACGGGGAAGAACACATAGCAATGCAAGAACGCTTAACTAAACTTGCTACAAAACACTAAAAAAAATCACTCATCAAAACTTTCATAAAATCGTTGTTCCCCCCCCCAATCTTGGCGTAAACACCTATTCCATTTTAATATTATACACGACAACACTGACACACCACCTTCATCCCTAAATTTAATCTATTGTATTCTGTGAATAGCTTCAATCTATTCTTTTCACATTCTTACACCTTCGAGCAGTAGTCGGGCTTTATTTTGTTCAGACCAGTAAAATGGATTTTCTTTGGGTACTCCAGTTACCCCGAAATCAAAATTAAACCCTAACGTACAGTCCTAGTTAAAGTTACATTCTTAATATAGATATAATTAAACCCTAACGTACAATCCTAGTGAAAGTTACATTCTTAATACAGATATAATTAAACCCTAACGTACAATCCTAGTGAAAGTTGTGTTCTTAATACAGATATAATTAAACCCTAACGTACAATCCTAGTGAAAGTTGTGTTCTTAATACAGATATAATTAAACCCTAACGTACAATCCTAGTGAAAGTTGTGTTCTTAATACAGATATAATTAAACCCTAACGTACAATCCTAGTGAAAGTTGTGTTCTTAATACAGATATAATTAAACCCTATCGTACAATCCTAGTGAAAGTTGTGTTCTTAATACAGATATAACTAAACCCTAACGTACAATCCTAGTGAAAGTTGTGTTCTTAATACAGATATAATTAAACCCTAACGTACAATCCTAGTGAAAGTTGTATTCTTAATACAGATATAATTAAACCCTAACGTACAATCCTAGTGAAAGTTGTGTTCTTAATACAGATATAATTAAACCCTAACGTACAATCCTAGTGAAAGTTGTGTTCTTAATACAGATATAATTAAACCCTAACGTACAATCCTAGTGAAAGTTGTGTTCTTAATACAGATATAATTAAACCCTAACGTACAATCCTAGTGAAAGTTGTGTTCTTAATACAGATATAATTAAACCCTAACGTACAATCCTAGTGAAAGTTGTGTTCTCAATACAGATATAATTAAACCCTAACGTACAATCCTAGTGAAAGTTGTGTTCTCAATACAGATATAATTAAACCCTAACGTACAATCCTAGTGAAAGTTGTGTTCTTAATACAGATATAATTAAACCCTATCGTACAATCCTAGTGAAAGTTGTGTTCTCAATACAGATATAATTAAACCCTAACGTACAATCCTAGTGAAAGTTGTGTTCTTAATACAGATATAACTAAACCCTAACGTACAATCCTAGTGAAAGTTGTATTCTTAATACAGATATAATTAAACCCTAACGTACAGTCCGAGTGAAATTTGTGTTCTTAATACAGATATAACTAAACCCTAACGTACAATCCTAGTGAAAGTTGTGTTCTTAATACAGATATAATTAAACCCTAACGTACAGTCCTAGTTAAAGTTATATTCTTACTACAGATATAATTAAACCCTAACGTACAATCCAAGTAAAAGTTATATTCTTAATACAGATATAATTAAACCCTAACGTACAATCCTAGTTAAAGTTGTGTTCTTAATACAGATATAATTAAACCCTAACGTACAATCCTAGTGAAAGTTGTGTTCTTAATACAGATATAATTAAACCCTAACGTACAATCCTAGTGAAAGTTGTGTTCTCAATACAGATATAATTAAACCCTAACGTACAATCCTAGTGAAAGTTGTGTTCTCAATACAGATATAATTAAACCCTAACGTACAATCCTAGTGAAAGTTGTGTTCTCAATACAGATATAATTAAACCCTAACGTACAATCCTAGTGAAAGTTGTGTTCTTAATACAGATATAATTAAACCCTAACGTACAACCCTAGTGAAAGTTGTGTTCTTAATACAGATATAATTAAACCCTAACGTACAATCCTAGTGAAAGTTGTGTTCTTAATACAGATATAACTAAACCCTAACGTACAATCCTAGTGAAAGTTGTATTCTTAATACAGATATAATTAAACCCTAACGTACAGTCCGAGTGAAATTTGTGTTCTTAATACAGATATAACTAAACCCTAACGTACAATCCTAGTGAAAGTTGTGTTCTTAATACAGATATAATTAAACCCTAACGTACAGTCCTAGTTAAAGTTATATTCTTACTACAGATATAATTAAACCCTAACGTACAGTCCTAGTTAAAGTTGTATTCTTAATAAAGATATTATTAAACCCTAACGTATATTCCTAGTTAAAGTTATATTCTCAATACAGATATAATTAAACCCTAACGTACAATCCTAGTGAAAGTTGTGTTCTTAATACGGATATAATTAAACCCTAACGTACAATCCTAGTTAAAGTTATATTCTTAATACAGATATAATTAAACCCTAACTTACAGCCCTAGTGAAAGTTGTGTTCTTAATACAGATATAATTATACTTTAACGTACAGTCCTAGTTAAAGTTATATTCTTACTACAGATATAATTAAACCCTAACGTACAATCCTAGTGAAAGTTGTGTTCTTGATACAGATATAATTAAACCCTAACGTACAATCCTAGTGAAAGTTGTGTTCTTAATACAGATATAATTAAACCCTAACGTACAGTCCTAGTGAAAGTTGTGTTCTTAATACAGATATAATTAAACCTAACGTACAGTCCTAGTGAAAGCTGTATTATTGTTGCGAGGCGAGTACATTTATTTAAAATTTTGTTTTGTGATAAAGAAGTGGTTGTTGTACATACCGTAGTCATTTTTCTGTGCGAATCTTAAATACCCAAAGTGTGAAATTTTTGTGGATTTTTTGTTTATGGTGTCATTCAACAGATGATGGGGCAACACTGCATTTATTATTTCTGTCACGTACATAGATAGATACATGTATACACCCTACATCCATTATAGTGAAATGAAAAAAAAAAGACAAGTTCACCATTGGTGTGTGTTATATTATGTAAAATTTAACCATCAGTCCTATGATTACAGGATATTTTACGATCGGGATATTTAAGTTTTATCCAGCAGACAAGTAACATTATTTAGTAAACCGTAATCCAGTGTGTTATTTCTTTTGGAGACTGATAATTCAAAATTATATGTTTCAGCCTGGTAGAGTATAGGAATGTTTTTAGTTCACTATCCTGGCCCGGCATGGCCAAACGTGTTAAGGTGTGCGGCTCGTTATTTGAGAGGCCCTCTTGTCCACTACTAAATTATGGACGGCTAGAACAGACAGCCCTCGAGTAGCTTTGTGCAAGATTCAAAAACAAACAAACAAACAGTGCACTACCAACATAAAATGTACAATAAAAATATTTTGTCTTATTAAACATGATCATTTTCAAACAGATTTTTGTATGGCTTCTAAATCACAAATATTAGAGTTAATTGTTGGGAGCTATCTATCATGACTGCCTATTTGAAATACAATTAAGTAAAGATAATAACTTGTAAGAGTGTGATTATACTCATTTGTTTTTGCTTTCTAGTTTTAATGTTGAAAATAACAGCTTATATTGTAAGCTCCACAATGGACGTAAACATTTAGTAGAATTCTAATGTTTAAGGCAGCGTATATTTTGCAGGAAACGTCACTTTTGGATGAAATGGTGAGTTAGCGATTTGCGCCACTATGTTGCAGTGGTATAAAATTGTGATGTTTGAGCTTTTATTTAAATTTTGGGAAATACAGTAATTTAAAGGTTTAAAATAACAATAAAAAGAACAATTTGTATATTCGATATTGAAGTTGATTTATCAGGCAATGCGGGTCCTCTGTATCTGTACAGAGGAACACACGTAATAACCAACTATGTCAATAATGGCTGTTTTTAAAGTGAGAACAGCTTTCTAGTCAGGGAGATAGAGAAAATTTTAATAATCCAGGGATTAAGAATGAATTGTACACACCTTTTATACAATATCTGACATTTAGAAACTATAAACTGCAGCATATACTAATATGAGTTATACAAATACACAGACTAATACCATTCCTTACATCTATATATTTATACGAGTTATACAAATACACAGACTAATACTATTCCTTACATCTATATATTTATACGAGTTATACAAATACACAGACTAATACTATTCCTTACATCTATATATTTAGGTTTCCGTAAGTCGTCATGGTCCAGCTGAAACTATGTATGTTTATATCAGAAAGGATGAACAAATCGAGATAGACTTGGTTCCGTCACTGGAATTCAAAACTCCCGAGTGGCCCAGTGGGGCGGAAAAATTATTTCCAGAAGGAAATTGTCAACAAGTATGTTTTATGCCAGTAGGTTATAATAAACTCACTAGAAATCAGAAATACCCATGAATAGCAGATAGTGTTTCACACATTACTTTAAAATGTGTAATGTGTTATATCATAAAGAAATCATTTTTACTTCAACATTGATGTGTATCACTAATAAATGCTTCATTTTCTTAAACAAATTACTACAAATAATATGTGGTATTTAAAGTGATTTCTTTAGAAAATAAAGTATCACTATAAATTCTATATGATATTTATATTTTCTAAACACAACATGTTTCTCTTAGTTTAAATTGTTTAATTTCCAGAAAGTACAAAAATTTGTAGAAACGTGATGGATTTCTTTATAAATGTGTCTCTATAAATACAGTGGATAATATTGCATAATGTTTCAGAGCCTTGCTGTTATCTCTAACACAGTATATAAAGGTCAACGAACAAGCAATTAACAAAATGTATTCATTACAACTCAATGAAAGTCAAGAGAAAGTAAGAAATCTTGTGTTGAAAGGAACCAGAAAGTTAACAAGTGAATGAAATATTTAAATAGAGAATTGAAGATTCATAATTTAACACAAATTTTTGTCATTTTACTCTATTTATATTGTCGTCTGTGGTGTACATTTTATGTAAATACATAAAGTTATTAAACAGTTTTTTACTGAACATTATTTAGTGGTGTGTTATAAACACTGTCATGTTATTATTTACATACCTAAATCAATTTAGATACCACATGGTTTCTTAAAAAAGGCTTCAGAAACCCAATATATCGTATCCATGCATCGCCATTATAAGAGGCCTATTTATATTAGTGATGTCGAGAAAACCCACTTGTAGAGAAAAATATACATGTAAAAAAGGCTCGTTTGGGTTGAGATTTTTTTATTTTTACGTGGAGGAGCGAACAACGTTTCGACATTCTTCGGTCATCGTTAGGTTAATAAAAAAAAAGTGGTAACTGACCGATAGCTGACCACATGTTTGAAAGGGATTATGTAATTGAGTGCCGGAATATAAAGGGCGTGCTTAGATGTTTGAATATATAATTTTATATTATTTATTTTATTATTATTATTTATTATATTATTTTTAATATAGGTATAAAGGTGTTCCTTTGTATTGGTTTATTTTGGGCTTGAGTTGTTGTATAAGTAAGGCTTCTTTAATTTTGCGTTTGTTTATGTTTGTTTCTTTATTTAGTATTTGAGTGTTTTCTATGGTTATGTTGTGTTTATTTGACTTGCAGTGTTCGAGAAAGTGTAAAGGTGACTTTATGTTATTTTAATCTATACTATTTATTTTATAATTATTATTTATTATATTATAACAAAAACAAGAAAACAACCAACTGAAAGAAGACAACTTAGACAATTTTATTGACATCCAACAGCCAAACTTCCCAAGAAAAATTAAAAATTTATATTTTCCAGAAAAACCTAAAAACAACATCTTAAACGATTTTTTTCAAAAAATTTTCTCACAATACAATCGACATAATTTCACAAAACAGAAAGCTGAAAAACAATCTTACAAAAAGAGACAAGACATTAATTCCATTAAAAACCTAAAACAAGACAAAAACATAAAAATTCTGAAAGCAGATAAAGGAAACGCTATAGTCATAATGAACACGAATGAACACACCCAAAATATGAAGAACATCCTATCAGATACTTAAAAATTTAAACCAATACACACAAATTTAACAAAGACACACGAAATGCAACTAAACAAAATACTACTAAAAATGAAAAAAGCCAACACAATTTCACAAAACCGACTCACGCACACCACAAATAAACGGCATCCCCAGACCTCATAAACCAGATTGTACATTACGACCAATAATGTCCACATATGAATCGTTTAATTACAATCTTGGTAAATACAAACATGGGCATTCTCCAAATATGTAACATCAGCCAGCTCATTCATCAAAAACTCTTTTAATTTCAACTCTAATCTAAATAAACTTAATCATAAAACCTTAATGGCCAGTTTCGATATCATATCCCTCTTTACAGAAGTTCCAACCGCTGAAGCCTGCAAGATAGCCTAGCCCATCTATAGACATTCCCAGCAACCAATTAGCAACCAACATAGAATTCACCACAATGAAGACAAACTTCATGTTCAACAACCAAATATACAAACAAATGGCCTAAGCATGAGCAATCCAGTATCACCTGTTCTAGCCAATATTTTTATGACACAAGTTGAAACACAAGCAATTAATACAGCATTACGTCCACCACTATACTGGTACAGATATGTAGATGACACGGTTGCGGGATTCAAATCTACAGAACACATACTTAATTTTTTCAATCACATTAACTCTATACATCCCAACATTAACTTCACATGTGAACAGGAAGAAAGCAATCAAATATCATTTCTTAACCTTAAAATTACAAGAACCGACACACAATTCAAAACAGAAATCCACCAAAAAATCACCCATACTGGACAAAATATTCCTTGGGACTCAGCACATGAAACAAAACAAAAACTCAACATACTAAGAAACCAAATAAACACAGCCATAAAACTATGCTCACCAGATAAAATTAACGATGAATTAGGCAAAATAAAACAATACTTCATCAAATCAATAAGTTTCCTCCACAAACCGTAGAAAACATTATACACACACACCTAGACAGAAAGCAAAATCAATCGACAAAAGTAAATATATCTCACGAATCAAAAAATCACGAAACCATATACTGCTGTATACCATATATTCCTGACATCATCAAACAAATAACGAACATTTGGCAAAAACTAGTAACAAAATATGACATTCCAGTTAATACTAAATTTATTCAAAAACCAGGCACAAAACTGAGGTCTATACTATGTAAGAACTACACTGACAAACACAACACCAACATTATTTATAAAATACAATGTGATAACTGCTACGACTTCTATATTGGAGAAACAAGTAGAAAAATGGAAACCAGATTCAAAGAACATAAAAAGTCACCTTCACACGTTTTCAAACACTGCAAGTCAAGTAAACACAACATAACCATAGAAAACACACAAATACTAAATAAAGAAACAAACATAAACAAATGCAAAATTAAAGAAGCCTTACTTATACAACAACTCAAGCCCAAAATAAACCAATACAAAGGAACAACTTTATACCTATATTAAAAATAATATAATAAATAATAATAATAAAATAAATAAAATTATATATTCAAACATCTAAGTACATTCCGACACTTAGTTACACAACCCTTTTCAAACATATGATAAGCTATAGGTCAGTTACCTCTTTCTTTCTTTGTGAACCTGACGATGACCGAAGAAGGTCGAAACGTTGTTCGCTCCTCTACATCTATATATATATATATTATTTGTGGTTTTCTGGTCATGCTATTGTTAGCAAGCTTTGAATAGGCAAAACTGATGACCACAGCAGATGGTACGACCAATCAAAGATTGCACTGCCTACGTTATAAATGATGTTTTCAATTATATATTTTATGAAAAAGGAAAGAAGCCCGCAACATACGAACAGATGATCTGCTGGACAGAGTCGAGTAACACTATGTAACAAAATGTTTACTTTTTCTTGTTCCTGGGTAGAACGTGTTATTTCTCAATTGCTTGGGCCTGAAGTAAATGGAAAAGACGTATTTTTCTCTTCAAACTTTGCTTTTGTGACCTGGGAGACTATATTTGAGGGCTGATACGTGAAAGTGGTTTACATTACAGTCGCAAATCTCGAAAAACTACTCACTTCTAAACGTTTTTGCGTAACTTTAGTATAAATAGATGCAAATCTTGGTTCATATGTTATTTTATTCAGACCTTAGGTAAATGAAAATGTGCAAATTTGTCAGTTTTTACATAGTAAATAGGTTAATTTCTAAATTTCATAAACCATTTCACAAAAGCAAAGTTTGAAGGGAATAATGGCCATTTTTTGTAATGTTACAACATATGCAATTAAGAAATAACACACGTTATCCAGAAACAAAATTTGTGTTACATAGTGTAATAAATTGAGCACAATGTTGTAAAATTATTCACATACCAATGTTAGGTTATTTCATTGTGTGTTAAAAAAACTACAAAAACCTCAAAACCGTCATCAGGTGTTTTTACTGTGCCTAAAAACCTGCATTCTTTCAGGATCCCATCACCTAACACGTAATTAATCACCATAAGCACAATGGATTCGACCCGACATGTTGGTAAAGGTACTCCACTCGTAATCTGAGGGTAATCTTTAATTATATTAAAGTGCTACATACCTTTTTGCTAGAGCATGTTTGTATTACGAAACTGACACAAACGTCTCCTGGCAGGGATCTACAGATGTAATATTATGAGAAAGATTGTGTAAATTACCTATTTACATGACATGTGTTCTCATAGTCTAACCATTAAATGAATACTTTGCCTTTAGTTTAAGCGTAATGCTTCACGCTATCAGTGATGTCGAGAAACCCACTTGTTGAGAACTTTTATATGCAAAAACGGCTGTTCTGGGCCCAGAACAGCCGTTTTTGCATATAAAACTTCACGCTATGTAGTTAAATCAAATTATTGCTGATTGTTAGTCGATATTGTTACTGATCTTTAGGACTGGTTTGTTCCCCTTTCCCACGACAGCGGTACGTCTTCGGGTTTACATCGCTAAAATCAGGGGCTCGATTCCCTTTAGTGGACACAGCAGACAGCCTGGTGTGGCATTGCTATATGAAAAACAGACACAAACACATTTAGAAGTGGTTTAATTAATGTTATGTTTAATTATGTTAATGTGAATGTAAACTCGATAAATATGTTTTGTTGCTTTCGAACAAGAAGTGGCCCCCACTGGCTCAGCGGTATGTCTGGGGGACTTACACGCTAAAATCCGGGTTTCGATACCCGTGGTGGGCAGAGCATAGATAGCCCATTGTGCAGCTTTGTGCTTAATTCTAAACAACTAAACAACAAATATTAACAAGTAAGGATATTTATCAACTATTGTTTTTGTATGTGATAAAACTTGTATTCTAAATGTTTGAAATTTTTATTTTGTATCTCTGTAGTTCAATGAATTACTCTTGGTTCATTATCATTGTAGCGGCATTTTGTTTTAGTTGTTACAAATCCATGAGTGAAAGCATTGTAAAATGTATCATGTGCCACCCACAATATACGATATATGCTATATCCAGTGCCCCCGAGGCTATTTGCCCAATATCACAGAATGATAGAATTTGTGGTACATTTAGTTTTATTTGGCAGGTATATAAGATTTAAATGTCAAGGAATGTTTATTAATGGATATTTTCTTTTGTTCTACATATGGGATGAAGAGTAACGGAAATGTATTCACCACGAAAAAAAAGAAAAGGTTTATATATATATATCTTTGCTTGAATGATCCTGCAAGTAAAAACTTCTAACGTCAAGCAAGAGAAGAAAAAGCCTCCAAAAAGTAACTAATGACGTCCTGTCTAAAGCGTTCCGTCGATCTGGCAAGCATTGTAACGTTCAACCCCCCATATTTTTATTGAGGGATACATAATTTCAATACCCTGAATTTGGACATGGAAGAAAACGAGAGAACCCTATGAAATACTCACTGAGTTCGAGTACCACACGTTCTTCTAGAACGGTACCATAAATACGAATATAAATTGAAAAATGAAACACGTGCTGATTATTTCTGTTTCACATCGTATTGATTATTTTACAGATTATTGCGATATGTACGTGTGCACGAGTCTCTGCTGGCATACAACACTCGACAGTTATTTTTATTTCAAAAGCTTCAGATCTTTCACAGCTCAGCGACGCTCAGAAACCGATGTTTATTCAAGTGAGTTTTAGTCTTCACTAGCAGGATGGAAAGGTGTTAAAACGTGGTTGTTAAATAATTGAAATGCAGTGAACGTGACTTGAATGCCTCAAAACTTGTAGTGACTGCTGTCGTTGTGGATATACTGTGCAGTTTGGCTTGTTTATATCAATGTCGTCCACAATTTAGCAGTGTAAGAGGAAAGGCAGTTAGTCATCAGCACCCTTCGCCAAATCTTGGACAACACATATAAATAGTGGGATTGGCCAAAACTTATAACACCCCCACGGCTGAAAGACTGAGCATGTTTAAAATTCGAACTCTCTAAACACCATGAATTAAGGGCAAACAAACAAAAAACTGACAGAAATTTCGGTTTGAAATTCTCTATCGCTGGAGGAGATAGAGATAACCGGGGGTGCTCAGATATATGAACTTTCTCTTCGCCCCACTCTTGGTTTGAGAATCTTGATGAAGCGACCCGAGTAAAAAAAACAAAAAAAAAACATGACGTCGGACTAGATCATCCTGATATTACGTACGAAATCACGAGCAGGCAGGCAAGAAAGACGAACCAACACTGACAACACACCATACGTGAATACAAATTAAAGGCAATAAATATTATTTACATGAATTTTATGAACAGTTGTTAGAGTGTGAATTATTATAATCAGTTCCTAACTTAGTCGTTTAAAAATCATGTTTTAAAAATTAATGTACAATATTATTTATTTTATTTTATTTTTAATAGGCGTTAAAAAGTTGCCTATTTTCATATTTTTCACAAGTTGTTTTAAAAATGTGGAAATGGAGGATTTGTTTGTTTGTTTTGGAAATTCGCACAAAGCTACTCGAGGGCTATCTGTGCTAGCCGTCCCTAATTTTGCAGTGTAAGACTAGAGGGAAGGCAGCTAGTCATCACCACCCACCGCCAACTCTTGGGCTACTCTTTTACCAACGAGTAGTGGGATTGACCGTCACATTATACACCCCCACGGCTGGGAGGGCGAGCATGTTTAGCGCGACGCAGGCGCGAACTCGCAACCCTCGGATTACGAGTGCACGCCTTAACGCGCTCGGCCAGGAAATGGAAGAAACGTGGTAGACATATGTCATACTTTCCTCGAACTTAATGACTATTAGTAAAAAAATATAAGAAAATGAGTTCTGTTCGATATTTATTATTCATTATACTTTCAAATAAATTTCTTGTATTTTACATAAAATTAATGTAATATATTGTTTGATTACAGGAGCAGTCTTGGTTTCTAATACCAAAACCATATAGGAAGATATCCAGCCATCAAGAACCAAATTATGTTGATGTTAGTCGACTTTGGCGACTACATTTTCCAGAAATTGAAAATAAAATAATGTACGAAAAAGGCTGCCTGAAAACTATTATTAAGTTTCTCAAGGTAAGGCGGAAACCGTATGGACTTAGCTAACATTTTAAAGCCTACCTTTATGTGCAGATTTTCTGTAATTTACGCACGTGACTCCTCAAACTTACAATGAAATATTATTATTGTTTATGGTTATTCGAAGTAATTTTTTTCATTTACCAGAAAAAAAAAAGGAAGAAAATATTTTCGCATGGTTTACTGTAGTTACTCTTAGAGAAAATGAATGCGTCTTGATTTTTGTAACTGTTGTTTTCCAGGTGGTTTAGGCATTCGACTTGTAATTTGAAAGTTGCAGGTTCAAATCCCCATTGCACCAAATGTGTTCACCCTTTCGGCCATTGGGGCATTATAATCTGATGGTCAATAATCCCACTTTTGGTTGATGAAAGAGTAGCCCAAAAGTTGGTGGTGGGTGGTTATGACTAGCTGCCTTCCTGCTAGTGTTACACTACAAAATTAGAGACGGCTAGTGCAGATAGCCCTTGAAAAGCTTAATGTGAAATTAAAAAAAAAAAACAAGCAAGTAGCTAAAATCAAAACACTGTCTAATTACCTCTGTGCTTCACAGATCCACTCTGTTTGTTGAATGGTTTACCTATAATAACTGAAACCAAAACACTGTCTGATTAACTCTATGCTTCACAGATCCACTCTGTATGTTTACCCATACTTTACAAATTAACCCTTGTTCTAGACATTTTGCAGTCATATAATCTCACCTTGATAGAATCCAGTTTCATCAGAATTAACATTATAGCAGCCTTTTATTATTGTTTAAGTATTTTTCTTCTGAAATCACGTATGATGTCAGTTATGTTCCTTAATCTTTCTACATACTTAGTTTTACATTTGCTCGTGGTTGCCCTCCAGGTGTTATTAAATGAAAATTATATTCTAAGTTCTTCCATAAACATCAGAAATGATCGTGTGTTGATGGTAACTTCGTATAATATTGTACATTATCTCATCAGTAATCGTAGAAACTTTTCATACCATATTTTCTTAAGCTAACCCGCATACACTGCTAACTTATCTTCTTAATCCCAAGGATTAGACACATTTCAGGAAACAAAATTCTGCCTCTGGTCCAAGTGACGTACCATTGGTGCACCAAGTCTTGAAACAAATTTGTTGATGAACTTTTGTTTGAAACAGATTCTGTATTTTGGGAGGTGTTACGTTTTTGTTTGTGTTTTATGTTTTTCGTAAACTAAACGCAACAGAAAACCACAGATAACAGCTTGTATAATTTATTACACTAAACTATTAACAGATATAACATAAATTATATAATAAAAATGACAGATATTAAGTTTAAACCTTCAAAATTAATTACAAAACAAAATGGTATTAGTTTCAACCTTCAAAATTAAACACAATACAAAATGGTACCGGCCTGTATCTAATATAATGATCTAAAATGAAAGTCTCAAATTCCAGTCTAGGGTGTGAATTTGGTCCCACGAAGAAATTCCAAAGCTTAAATGAAGAAGTTCAGAAACAGTTCACAGTTCAATAAATTCGACGAAGTTCTTTTCACGATGCCTCCGATGAACGTCACAAATTCGTCGCCTTCAATTTTTCCGATCTGCCCGGACGTGTCGACCTTCAGTACAACCAGTAATTCGAAAGAATCGTAGAGATTGACGAAACAAAATCACAGCTTCCGTAGATCTAACTTTAGTCTCAAATCCAAGTTGAATAATCACAGCAAACACTTAATCTTTCTCAAACGAATGACTGACTCTTCTTTTCTAATGACTCTTCTCTTGAATAAAACTAATGTCTGACTCTCCTTTTCTCTTCTTTCTCGCATCTTCGTCTGTTCATATATTGTAGGCCTAGACTCCTCGAACCACCGCGAAATTTCTACAGAACTCCAGAGCAATCCGCGCAAGAATGGACTTCTTGCACGAGACTAAACGTCTAGACACGAAGTCGCCAGCATTTCATTTACAAACATATGATTGGTCTACTTAATTCAAGAAAATTCTAAATGTTACCCTAAATGAATAACAACATATTTTATTAGTTTAAACTTCGAAACAATAATATAAATATGGAAATGAAAATTTAAACACAACACGACATGTTGTCGCTTACAAAATATTTACACGACATTTACATAACAGAGGGAATGACATGCTTTAAACTATTTGGTAAAATAGAATATCACAAAAATAATGCAACTATTTCCTGTGTTACTCTGTAGCAGAGGACCAAACACATCACCAGAAACTCTCTCCATTGGTGCACCAACATACAAGACAGCTGCTGCTTACCGAGCTTTACACCAGTTCTGTATAGAACCCCAGCACTCAGCTAAGTGCAATCATTCTCTCTCTGTTGAAAGAGTGAGGAGATCAGAGCACTTCACAACTTAGGGTCAGTCGAAGTACCAGCTGTGATTGTTGCTTCTTTCTACTGTAATTTTCCCATTTTGATGTAACAAGCACTTCTGTAAGCAGGTGGAATCCCACTGTCCAATATTTCTTTGTTTTCAGGCTTTATGGAATGATTACTTGCCAGAAGAATCTTTCTTCAGTATTTTGGAGCCACTGAATAATCAGTCTGAAACTCGTATCCTTTACTTGAGCAACTTCCAGTTGAATATTAGACACACTCACACTTTGAAATATACTTTGTAGTATTTCTGTATTTCGATTTTCTTCTTTTCCTGGTGTTTACACTCAATCAGCATTTCTGTGATGCATAATTCTAAAGTTGTACTCTTGTAATTTCAGGAACATCTGACTCATGAAAACTCGCCACTCGCTTCATGATACATGATTTGTCCAGATCAAAAACTATTGTACATTTAGATAATGATGGAAGTGACTTCGGGCTCAAACAGTATTTGGTAGCTCCTTTTGAGTTGTACAATGTATGCTTTCAGTATTATTCACTGTCTTGCCATAGTCGACAATTACGTTCTTTTTCCATCTTGTGCTTGAGACAAAATTGTTCCAATTGTAAAATCCACAAGCATCTGTATCTCAAATAAATGTATCTTCTGGAGTTAGAATAGCAGTACAGGAATAGTGGGTGACTCTTTGTTCAATATTAATGTATCTTCTGGAGTTAGAATAGCAGTACAGGAATAGTTGGTGACTCTTTGTTCAATATTAATGTATCTTCTGGAGTTAGAATAGCAGTACAGGAATAGTGGGTGACTCCTTGTTCAATATTAATGTATCTTCTGGAGTTAGAATAGCAGTACAGGAATAGTGGGTGACTCTTTGTTCAATATTAATGTATCTTCTGGAGTTAGAATAGCAGTACAGGAATAGTGGGTGACTCTTTGTTCAATATTAATGTATCTTCTGGAGTTAGAATAGCAGTACAGGAATAGTGGGTGACTCTTTGTTCAATATTAATGTATCTTCTGGAGTTAGAATAGCAGTACAGGAATAGTGGGTGACTCCTTGTTCAATATTAATGTATCTTCTGGAGTTAGAATAGCAGTACAGGAATAGTGGGTGACTCCTTGTTCAATATTAATGTATCTTCTGGAGTTAGAATAGCAGTACAGGAATAGTGGGTGACTCTTTGTTCAATATTAATGTATCTTCTGGAGTTAGAATAGCAGTACAGGAATAGTGGGTGACTCCTTGTTCAATATTAATGTATCTTCTGGAGTTAGAATAGCAGTACAGGAATAGTGGGTGACTCCTTGTTCAATATTAATGTATCTTCTGGAGTTAGAATAGCAGTACAGGAATAGTGGGTGACTCCTTGTTCAATATTAATGTATCTTCTGGAGTTAGAATAGCAGTACAGGAATAGTGGGTGACTCCTTGTTCAATATTAATGTATCTTCCGGAGTTAGAATAGCAGTACATGAATAGTGGGTGACTCCTTGTTCAATATTAATGTATCTTCTGGAGTTAGAATAGCAGTACAGGAATAGTGGGTGACTCCTTGTTCAATATTAATGTATCTTCTGGAGTTAGAATAGCAGTACAGGAATAGTGGGTGACTCTTTGTTCAATATTAATGTATCTTCTGGAGTTAGAACAGCAGTACAGGAATAGTGGGTGACTCCTTGTTCAATATTAATGTATCTTCTGGAGTTAGAATAGCAGTACAGGAATAGTGGGTGACTCCTTGTTCAATATTAATGTATCTTCTGGAGTTAGAATAGCAGTACAGGAATAGTGGGTGACTCCTTGTTCAATATTAATGTATCTTCTGGAGTTAGAATAGCAGTACAGGAATAGTGGGTGACTCTTTGTTCAATATTAATGTATCTTCTGGAGTTAGAATAGCAGTACAGGAATAGTGGGTGACTCCTTGTTCAATATTAATGTATCTTCTGGAGTTAGAATAGCAGTACAGGAATAGTGGGTGACTCCTTGTTCAATATTAATGTATCTTCTGGAGTTAGAATAGCAGTACAGGAATAGTGGGTGACTCCTTGTTCAATATTAATGTATCTTCTGGAGTTAGAATAGCAGTACAGGAATAGTGGGTGACTCTTTATTCAATATTAATGTATCTTCTGGAGTTAGAATAGCAGTACAGGAATAGTGGGTGACTCTTTGTTCAATATTAATGTAGATGCTGGAAGTATCCCACACTACACAATATTTTAATAATTCAGGAAACAGCTAAAATATACTAAATAAAACATTTCACCATTGTTAAGGTGGCATCATTGGTTAATTATGCAACTAAATTACACACATCCATGTGAACATAACCTTGAGTTTAGTATAAATGTAGACCCGACCCATGTGAACATAACCCTGAGTTTAGTATATAGACCTAACCCATGTGAACATAACCTTCAGTTTACTATAAATATAGACCTAACCCATATGAACATAACCTTGAGTTTAGTATAAATGTA
The DNA here is from genome assembly GCA_011833715.1 of Carcinoscorpius rotundicauda. Classification (NCBI taxonomy): domain Eukaryota; kingdom Metazoa; phylum Arthropoda; class Merostomata; order Xiphosura; family Limulidae; genus Carcinoscorpius; species Carcinoscorpius rotundicauda. The sequence continues at coordinate 172,889,347 of CM022392.1, forward strand.
GACCTAACCCATATGAACATAACCTTGAGTTTAGTATAAATGTAGACCTAACCCATGTGAACATAACATTGAGTATAATATAAATGAAGACCTAACCCATATGAGCGTAATCTTGAGTTTAGTATAAGTTTAGACCTAACCCATGTGAACATAACCTTTAGTTTAATATAAAAGTAGACCAAACCCATATGAATATAACCTTGAGTTATATTATTTATTTTTAATCATAAGTTGACCTTTATACCACATATCAAGCAGCTACAGTCAGATTTACAAGAGCACTGAACATTCTCCGTGTTCTTTCTTCCACCACTTAGGGAGCAGATCGATATTCTGTGCTAAAGATATATCATGCTCTTATTCAATTCAAAATAGACTATGGCTCTGTTAAGACGTCAGCCTTGAAGATGCTGGACTTCATCATCAGGGGCTTTGGTTCGGCATTTGGACTTTCTGTACTTCCCCAGTTCAGAGCTTATACACAGAGTCTTATGAACCTCCTCTGAACTTCTGCCGTTTGCAGCTGTCTTTACTGTATGCTACGAAACTTCATTCCTTACAAAAGTATCCCACCTGTTGTTTAGTTTTCTTCCTCTATTGGCCACACTTTTTTAGTTCAGATTAAATGCAATTGCTCCTTTTGGCCTTCGTATCTAGGTGCAGTTGGATGAATTAGGTCTCGTTTTTATAATATTTCTCTATCCACTGATCAGCCCATCCCACCATGGCTTATTACAGTTCCCAAATGCAACCTGTCTTTAAGTCATCTGAGAAAAGCATATATTTCTGATTGGAAATGTTTGTTATTTGGTGAACATCTTTTGAACCATCCTTCCATTCCTGGCAAGTTATGATGATTACAGTTGTGCTACAGAAAGTCCTTTACAACTTCTACTATCAGTGCTGTTTCTGTTTCATCCATGGACTATAGTCAAGGCATGTCTATGTGCCAGTTGGCAGTGAACTTGGAGTGAGCAAGGTGAAAACAAGTTTTTTCCAAATAAAACCCTCTTCTAAACATTGGCTGCTTTGCTTCCATAAGGATCAGAAAGAGGAAGTTGTTCCAACTGGACCACGTACTGGTCACAGTTTTTTAACTAATTGTTTTCTTTTGTCTTGGACTGATGCACCAATGTGTTGTCTGTTTGACACTCAGGTCACAATAAGCCACATTTTAATGTTGTTTTGACTCTCAACAATGGCAGCAGTTTAAACATGTTCTGTCCTTAGGTTTATCCATGATGTCAGTGTTATTGGTGATGGTGACACTGTCCACCTAAGAAATGTTTTTAGTTTTTTTTAAGGCCATTAACCTTTTTAATACTAATTAAGTTTTTAATTTATAAATTATGCCTTTTTAATGTGTTTCTCTTTTAACAATTAAAGTACAACTAGCTCATTTTAAAATTAGAATATGGTTGTAATGTCAGATAACTCGAAACCTTGACAGGAATCTTCAGGTGACTAACGCTCTGTTTGAACTACCTGTTAGTCATCTTGGTGAGTTATAATAATTAAATTTTGCTACAAGTCTTTTAAAACATGTATTACTTTACTTTTTCAAAATGGTTGTGACATTAAATAACTCAAAACCAGGGCTGGAAAGGCCAACTTCAGGTGTCTGTTTGATCTACCTCTTACTCATCCTGAAGAGATGATCAGTAAAATTATGCTGCAGGAAGTCTTTTACAACTTGTATTACTGTAGTTTCTCTCTCTGTAAACTAGATATAAAAATTGGATTTAATGCTATCTGTTTTTAATTCAAACAATAAACTTTTTTTGTTTTACTTTAATTTCGTTTTACAAATTTCAATAATTTTACTTTAGTTTTAACTTTTCTGGATGTTTGGTGCAGATAAGCTGGTTGCTTTTTGCCATAAAACACCATACCAAACAACCTATTCCATCAACCTAATTTTAATATTCTTCAATTAATTGATGTACAGTTTTTGTTGTAAGATTAACATTTGTTATATATTTATGTTAAGGTAATATTCATCATCATTGGGTGTGTTTTATTATGGAACAATGGTGTCTTATATGTTTTTTCTATCATTTTAGGTGTCTTCTGAACTTTTGAAATTCCCTGTTCAGTTTATTGAATACTTCTTTACAACAAACAGTTAAAATATAAAAATATTTTACAAAATGTAAACAGTAAGACCACTACAAATAAATCCTCTTACTTCATGTATGTTGTTTGACATCAGCCAGTTCTGGACAAGATGTATCTCTGGATCTGAAACATTCCATCTGCCCACTGTGTGCCTCGGGAAACCTACGTTTTGATGAAATAATTCACTTTTTGGGAAGTTCTCTTTTGTCAACTGATCCAAATGCTAATACAACAAATTGCTACATTCCATTTTCTGGTAACCTCCCTGTTCTAATAGTAACATATTCACCTGATAGTCCACAGAATCTCATAGGTCCATCTTTCTCCACAACTACCATATGGGATGACTAAGGGAAAGTACTCGGTTTTATCACAACCTGTTCCTTTGTGGTTTATATATGAATGAGAACCTGAACATGTTTTGTAAGTAAAAGTAATTTAACTAACTTGTGTATTGAGGCTGAATCTCTAATATAAATCTTACTTGTTAGTCCTAAGTCACATGACCCTCTGTAAAAAGTTCTCTTATTATTCTGCGAGTATTTTGTGAAACCTCCATAACCCTGGTTATATGACCTTTGTGAGGTGGTGGTTGCCCTTAAGTAAGTATCTTGTACTGGACTTCCTTCATTTTACCTGAAAAGCTTCTGTTTTCGATGTACCACATCCCATCCATATTTGATTTGAATATTATGATCCATACATTGGTATGGATGGCATTTGCCTGTTGTAAAAACACAAGTGTAGAGGGCAATGTGTGGAAAATCTGTCATTTTCAGGTTACTGTGTGTAAACTGTTGTAGGTCACTTACAGTATCTTGCTGGATTGTGGAAGGCATTGAAGAATCAGCCTTATCATTCTTATACATAATACCCAGTTTATATAGATTGTTATCTGACCCCATGACCATGAAAATTTATCAGCCTTCCTAGAAAATCTCAATTCTGTAGACAAAGGAATCCATCACGGAAAGAGAAAAAATCTTGCCATGCAAGTTGTAAATCATCTTGTGAACATGCATCCCACTTTACCCTTTCAAATTATGGATGCACAAACTACTTGTGAGTCGCTCATGGACATAATTTGTGAATAATTATTACTATAATTTTATTTCTCACCTGATCTAACTGTTTCTAATTTTTACATGTTAGTCACTTTTATAACAATAAATAAAATATACACATGAGGAACAAACTTATGAGCTTCATATATTTCACACACTATCCTGGTTTGTCTCCCTCACACACTTCAAGCACTGGGACTATTCAGAAACAGTGCTAACTTCACAAGGCTCATGGAAATATTTTAACACACGTAAAAGATTACACTTAATTGCACAATTTTGCAACTGATTAAGTGAAAACAAAACTAATAACAACATACTCTATGAATAATTGTATTTATCACTTACTTATCCACTGTGAAAGTTTACTTATCCAGTTGAATTGTTCACCATATTTCTAATTTAACTTTAACCCTTGTTCTAATTTAATAAACTCTATGTACACATGTGCTCTCATAAAGTTTTAAGAATGAATGTTTATGGTTAAAATGTATTAAACTGAACTGTTAATATATATTGTATTATTGAAAGCTTTTGCGTGAGAAGGAAAACTGGAGAGGTTTGGCTTCTTATTACTTGAAAACTGTTGTTCTGTGGGAAGCTATGTCAAAGAACAAACCAGAATATTGGAAACAGGACAGAATGGGAGTAATTTTGATCAAGGTTAGTGTAAAATCTGAGCATGTTTTTATAAAATTAAAATATGGCAAAGCAGGTAGTTTTCTCCTAAGAAGATGGAATATATATAGCTGGTGTAGTTTGGCCAATTACTAGTATTGTGAGTTCCCAGACATACTCATATATGTACATCTTGTTTCGCATCTAAGATAGCAAACACACGATTTGATTATTTTTAGATTTCAGTATATTTTGTTTATTAGACTTTATTTTTATGGTTTCATATCCAGATTCCAATATATTAGGGTAAATTTTAATTCACACTGGTATGTAATAGAAGTGTATTTCTTTCTTGTTCAGAATATAATAATATTCTATGGTGATGATGCACTATTTTAATCCCCCATAGAATATAATAAATGTATAGTATGTATAATAATTAAGTTCTAATATTTTTGTTTGTGTTTCAAAACAAAAGTTTATATAGATAATTAACCTGTTTCTTGCTGAAATGGGAATATTTCTTTTATGAGTTCTATTATGTAATGGTAATTTTTACATCAGTTTCCCTATAATGAGTACCTTTTTATCATGCTTTAATATAACAAGGTATGATTTGCAACTAGCTATATTGTCATCAGTAGCTCATGGATAAAATTGAGGTCCAATACTTCTAAAACTTCTGTTAATTCCTCATAGTGGACATACTACATGCAGCCTGTAATTAGTATAATAATGATACATTTAACTTGTTTGTGGTATTCTAACACATTTTTCTTGTGTTTTTGTTTAAATTATGCCAGAGAATATACATTACTGATATAAGTTATGCTGTACAAACTTTGGTCACAGTTTTCTTCACAAATAGATTTTTAAATTACTTCACCTAATAATATGGACATGTTAGAAGTATATTTTGAGACTTCTTGGAGAGAAAAAAACAGTGAAAATAGCCTTTATTTGCATTACAATATATTAAATACAAGAGTATTAATAATTATGAATTTTAAAATGAAGTAGAGGTCTTGGTACAAAAAGAATTAAAATAACAATAACATATGTATAAAGTTTAATCCTTACTTTGACTACAGATAATTCATAAAGATAATTTTATACAGATATTTTATAAAGCTGCCAAAGTGTGGATTAAATTTATAATTTTGTGAATTTTGTTATGGTACATTTTGTAGTCAGATCTCTACTTCATTTTAAAATTCATGACTTTTAATACTTTTCTTTGTCTACTTTTTATGCTATACTTATACACTTCACATTTAGTGGGCATTTAAATACATTCATGATGTGTTTATAACTATACATGGACATGTATGAATTTTCATGATGTGTTTATAACTATACATGGACATGTATGAATTTTTATATGAAGACCAACATTGAACAAGTGCTGTAAAAGAATTACTGGCAGATTCAAAAAAAAAAAATGTCACAATGATTTTAGCCCAGAAACATTTGTCATTATAATTTATTTCAATGCAAAATATATGCTCAAACTTTTAAAAGCTTAGCACTAAGAGTATATGAGATAATTTTGTCCACTTTGGCATCATATATCCAAACACTTTTTATATAATTTATACATTTAACAAAATGTTGTGGGTTTAAATATGATAGGAGTGCATCTTGATCAACATTTGAAATTAGTAGCTCATTTTATTAGAGGTTGTATTATAATAAAGTTATTTTTTGTCACTGGAAAATAATACATTTTAATTTTGTTGAGATATACATAGCTGAATATGTTTATTAATATAGGCACAGATCAAATGACCTGAAGATCTTTAACTGGCTGAATTAAACACAGATGTTTTGATTGATTCTCTGTTGTTTTTACAGATGTTGGAGAAACTTGATACGTTTGTACAAAACCAGAACATACCTTATCTATTTTATCCAAAGTTTAACCTGATAAGAGAAATGAACCCTGCTGAGGCAGAGAAGATTCACAATCGACTACAAAAAATTATTACACGTATAAAAACAAATCCTTGTGAGGTCTGTGAATTCTTTTAATACTTTGACTCTATATGTGGTATTTAATTCAGATTGTATAATTAAAAAAATACATTTATTGATACTAGTAACTAAAATGTCAGTGACTAATAACAAAATGTAATATTTGTATGTTGTGATATGCAGTATGTATTGAAGGTGATTGCAAAGTATGTCCTTTACATAATAGAACAGAAACCTTAAATGTGAGGTAATACATTTATTATGCTTATTTGACACCCAGAACTGTCACTCCATGAGATTGGATTATGGAATCTGGAAAGTTAGAACTTTCTTTATCATTACTGTACTGAACCTTTGCTACTAAATACTGTTGACATGAGTTCTCGCTTTATTTATCACTACAAATGTTGAACTCACCCGGTCAATCGTAAGGCCTATCATTAGTGATTGTAATCTAGTTTGTACTGGAAATCTGAAACATCTAAGCTTTACTTGTATTCATGGTTAAACACATTATTCTGGACAGCCACTTGACATTGGATAGTCTTTATTCTATAAAGAAAGGTGGCAAACTCTTATGTACAGTTACTTTCAAAAGCATGATAATTTATGGTGATCTTTTCTTGTCTGTTGCTCTTGCTGTATTGCCTTTTCCTGAGTTAATAGGTACTTGATATGACGATGTTGATAGTCAAGTTTTTGTTGGAGCTGAGAATGTACAACTTTGTCTCTGTGGTAAAATAAACATTAACAAGAATTACTTTAAATGTTTAACAATTGTTGAAAAGTATGTATTTAATTAAAATATTTTAATTTAAAACATAAGAAAACTTTCTCGAAAATTATAATGGTTTACATATGATTAGCGCATACCTGTCAAAGCATAGCCTTTACAGTATCCTAGAAAGCTAAGTTTATAAATTAAAGATCTATAAACCACTCATAGAATAACAAAGGTGAATACAAAAATATCTGTCATAATGACAAAGTTTCATAAGTCAGTAAAGGCTAGTAAGTAAAATGGTGCATACTTGTTGAAGCACGACAAAGACATCTATAGAGACCTGTAAAATATGACATAAAAATTACACATACCTGTCCATGTTTCGTGACATTGATCCCTGAAGACGTTTAATTTCTTTTTCAGCTTTTCGAATTTCTTCACTAACTTTCACAGCCTAAATTATAATTTAGAAAAAGAGATCTCTTACTTCAGAACAAAAACATGGGCTTATTATAATCACACAGAAAAAAACAAATTTTTCTTTGCTTTATTACAACTCAGAGGAGTTTAGGCTGAAACATATGTTAAAGGACCACACCACCAAATAATATAGGAACCAAAATTATCTTTCATAATTAATAAATATACATGAAGAACAGAAGCAAGGCTTGTACCATTAATAAAAGTATAAGAATTACATTCTTTATTAATATAATTAAATCAGAGATAATAAACACTGCGACAACAATATAGCTAAATTAGATAGATAATAAATACTGGGACAACAATATAGCTAAATTATATTGGCTTTCCAGTCATGCCTTACTAACATTACATAACTTGCATTGATCCAGTGCATGTACCCTTGTGCTACCCTATCCAATAATATAAAACTGATCTTCAGTCTTTACAAAGTGGCTGAGTTCTAGTCGACTTGTATTTTGTAATATAAGTCACATTGCAATTATTATATGTGTATATAGGTTATTAATATTTATAAATAAGTTATTAAACTTATTTTTCTTTAAATAAAGAACAATAAATAAAGCAAACAATTATCTCTTCTAGCTACTTTTGAAATCAGTTGCTGAGCCTTTTCAAATTTAATGTTTTATATATTCAGTTGAATAAAAAAATCAGAATTATTGCATCAGTTACACAGAATTCCACTATAATTTAGTAGCTAAGCTGTATTTAGATAAAATTTTTTGAAATTTCCAGCAGATTAAAGACACAACCTACCTTCTTGTAATCTTGATTCAAAAGAACAACATTTTCTACCAGATTGAAATAGTTGAGAAAACCAGTCGGGGGACATTCTACGCTGCTGATTGGTTATTGACATGTCGTATACTGCAGAAAGTATATATAAGGGCCCGTTTCCAAAAATGGAGAGAGGTGAATGGGGCTACTGTGTTTTATTCAGTGCATAAGTTATATCTCAGCAAAATAAAAATATACGAGTTTCTTATTCATATTCTAACTTGCCATATTGGTAATTTGAGTTCCTAATTCATACTTAGTATTTTGACATTATAAACATCAAATCTGAACCAGTGCTGCATTCAACATATCATGACACGCAAAAATCTATATTTAAATGTATTCTTTTAATATTTGCTCTGAAATTAATAAACTAATGTATGTTGCTAAAATATGAATTTTTTACAATTATCTACAATTTGATGACAAACTAATTGATATAAATTCATTAAATAGTAATTCAATAAAATCTTGAATGTGAGTCAAAAAACACGATGACCTTTGACCTGTAACCATCACAATAAAGTTTTAATGCCAATTTTTATGGCATGCATTAATAATAAAGTAGTTTATTCAATTTTTGGTAGTTCTGTAAATACAATATGTACACACATTAAACAAGAATATTTAAAAAAATCACCAGAATGTTACATATTTCAAAAGTAATTTTGTTAAATCACTTTGTAACACCCACACTACACTCACCTCAACATTTAGTGTTTTTGAAGATGATGACTTCAGGTTTGTAGATTCTTTATGAAATTCTTTGAAGTTTCCTGTTTAAGAAGAACATGATGGACTGTTTTATACATGAGAAGAAATTGTTACTTTTCAAATGGTTTCTAGCATTCTTATTTCACCAATACATTTAATTCATCAAAATACATATAATGATTAAAAATTTAAGACTATGCAAAGACTGTGGAAAAAATAAAATAGTTGAAAAAATAAAGAAAACATTTTTTCATTAAATATTTATACTAATATTCTGTAACTTCTCAAACAATTATGTCATCTGATGACAAACAAGGTCAAGTAATTAACTGGTTAAAATCAATTATGTTAAATTTGTATTAAAGTTAAAAGATCCAGTTATTTTGGTTTGATAGACAAGGACCTACAAGTGCTTAATTATGCTCAAAAAACAGTTAAATTAATTCATAAACACCAATTTTTTTCATCTGGAACATGTTAAAATCAAACTAAAATACAATTTTTAAATACATGAAAATATTTTACTGAAAACATTCCATCTCTTACATTTTGTTTTAATAAAGCTACCACTAAAAGTTTATTTTCTTAAGCCTATGGTGTAATGTTGTTCTTGAAATAGTATATATTCATCAGTTCAACCAATGAAACAACGGGTACTAAATTATTAAACAAACATTAATCAGAATTCATAGTATTAGGAAAAAATGTGTTGTAACTTCTGGAAAACAAAATACTTATAAAGTAGTGACACATGATGTACTGCAGATATGTTGTACAACTGGAGTTAATCCTCTCATTTACAAAGTAGTGACACATGAAGTACTGCAGATATGTTGTACAACTGGAGTTAATCCTATCGTTTATAAAGTAGTGACACATAAAGTACTGCAGATATGTTGTACAACTAGAGTTAATCCTCTCGTTTATAAAGTAGTGACACATGAAGTACTGCAGATATGTTGTACAACTAGAGTTGATCCTCTCGTTTATAAAGTAGTGACACATGAAGTACTGCAGATATGTTGTACAACTAGAGTTAATCCTCCCGTTTATAAAGTAGTGACACATAAAGTACTGCAGATATGTTGTACAACTGGAGTTAATCCTATCGTTTATAAAGTAGTGACACAAAGTACTGCAGATATGTTGTACAACTAGAGTTAATCCTCTTGTTTATAAAGTAGTGACACATGAAGTACTGCAGATATGTTGTACAACTAGAGTTAATCCTCTCGTTCAGTTGCTAGAGAACTTACATGGTGTGTGAGAGGTTTTGGGTTTGAATGAAAGCCAAGGAAGTAATAAAACTAAATATCCAGATATTAATAGGCAAACACTTTACTTGGTATTTAACTAGTGGGAACACAAATGTGTTTTATATTGTGTCATATAAACAGTAATTTGAATCAGCATCTTCAACTAGTTAGTGTACTAAAAGGAAGTTTAATGAATGTCTGAACTGAAGGAATTTCAGTTCATATTAATAATTCAGGAGTTAAAGGAACCTGAGAAAATAGCTCTTGATACTAAAAATGAAAGATTTTCATAATTATGTGAAGGTAGTTGATAATATACGTTCTCAGGAATGTACACAGATGTTTGTTAAACTAAATTTATTCAGAATAAGACCAATGAGAACCAGAATTCACAGTGGAATATAAAATATCAGTGTTTCACACTTAGTTTAATGACATCAAAACTGATCTGCTTTTATTCAGGATATATAACAGCCCTTCATGATGACAAGAAGTAAAAAATGTATTTTTAAAACGGCTAGTATGGGTATTAACACTTTAATTACAATAAAGAGCACAACAACATTTTGACCTCTTTAGGTTATTTTCAACCTTAGAAGGTCAAAACACTGTTAATTCCCATACCAGCCATCTTGAGAATACATATAACGGCCCTATCTAATACAAAATAATTATGCACTCAGATCATAAAGCATGTTTAGATTGGGGACTTACAATTTTCAAGATTGGGATTTCTCATATATTATTGAGACTGGAAAACAAAATAATATATATCATTTACAAAGACACAAGAAAGATGTGATACACCAGTCATGGTATGCAAAGTGCAAATCTTGTAACAGATGAGAAACTAAAAATACAGAATATGGTGGTCAAAGAAATTCATGTCCCATACCTATAAGTTGCTTCCCCAACATATTTATTCAACCATTATATACCAAAAGCAGTTGGATAATAAAGTGGTATTTCATGCTATTTCACACAAAGATATATCTACAGAGTTACCAAGTGCAAAAACTATGGATTCCAGTGCAATGAAACTGTTCACAGTGGCACTGTGGCATAATTGTATCTGAGATGGATTATGAGCATAATAGTGTTCCTTTGTAATGGAAACTGTTATAGGGCGATTGTGAAGAAGCACAGGTAACATAACATGGCTACAAAGTTAATTTATACCAACGTACTAAACTTCTGAATTGTTGATTTTGTTTTAATGGATCTAAAGTATATTTTGTAAGAAATACGAACTTCACAAAATAAACTAACCAAATTTTATTATTTTATTCTTCAATATTACAAAATCTTTCATGGATAACATTTTGCCAGTGGATATTCCATTCACAATCCAACTGTTCACCATAATAATAATTATTTAACTGTTTTACTGAAACTACGTTATTCAAATCATTTAGAACTTTCTGTAAATTAAGTCTTTTTTTGTGAACTAAACATTTCAGAAGAGTCGTAATAGCTTTGCCTACAATCTGACACAAAATTTATTTAAAATAATTTCTTCTACCATTTTAAAACAAACATATTCCTTGTGGTAATCATTCAGGACCAAGCAAAAAACATACAAAAGAAAATGTGAACTCCAAAACAGATAAATCTGTATTTAAATTCAAAGTCAATAGTTCTAATGTAAAATAAGATATTTTAACATATGACAACACAAGATCTCAACAAGCCATTCACAATTAGCTACAAACCTCTGGGATTTCCAATTTTGTTGTTTATGAAATCAAAAACTGATTTCTTTTTCCTAGGATGGTTGTAACCCTGACAAATCTGATATTCCATTGCCTTCTTCTTCTTCTGAAGTCTCTTCTCCATCTTCTCAATTGAAGCTGTCTCTCGAAGCTCCATACATTTATCAAGGGACTTTCCTATTAATAAACAAAAGTGTATTAAAAAACTTCTAAGTATGTTTCATATACATACACTTGTTTATTTGGTAACTTACCAGCATATCTCACACAAATAAACTGTTACACATCTCTCATGTCACACCATACATAGACTCTTTTCTATTTATATGTTTAACAGTATATCTAATACCAATTCTTACATATCTGGTATATTTGCAATACAGTTTTCTTTCTTATACATCAAAGTTCTTTCTTAGTTTTTTCTTAGAAAGTTTCATTACAGATAATCAGTCACTGACCAGCTCTTAAGTTTGTTTTGTTGAAATTAAAGATTTTTACAAAAGCTACTAATGTGAGCAAGCAGGAAAGAATAAAACTGGAATTAGTATTGACTGCAGTATGATCAACACAGTTATTACATGTAAAACTGCTCAATATGATCAACACAGTTATCACACGTAAAACTGTTCAATATAATCAACACAGTTATCACACGTAAAACTGTTCAATATGATCAACACAGTTATCGCATGTAAAACTGTTCAATATGATCAACACAGTTATCACATGTAAAACTGTTCAATATGATCAACACAGTTATCACATGCAAAACTGTTCAATATGATCAACACAGTTATCACATGTAAAACTGTTCAATACGATAAATACAGTTATCACATATAAAACAATGATCAATATGATAAACACAGTTATCCCATGTAAAACTGTTCAATATGATCAACACAGTTATCACATGTAAAACTGTTCAATATGATCAACACAGTTATCGCATGTAAAACTGTTCAATATGATAAACACAGTTATCACATGCAAAACTGTTCAATATGATCAACACAGTTATCACATGTAAAACTGTTCAATACGATAAATACAGTTATCACATATAAAACAATGATCAATATGATAAACACAGTTATCATATGTAAAACAATGTTCAATGTGATATATATAGTTATCATGTGTAAACCAATGTTCAGTTCTCTATTTTTCACATGTAAAACAATGTTCAATGTTTAAAGGTCTGAAAGGACAAAATATTTACCTTGGGGTAAAACAACTGCCTCTACTGGTTCAATTCTACCTTCTCCTGCTTTACCAAGACCTTGACTAAAACAGTGAGAAACTATGAGTATAAATTAATATGTCTATTATGTTATTCAATCTATTATTGTTATTGTAGGCAATTAAAAATTAATCTAATGTAAAAACTTTCAGTTAATATGTCCATTATGTTTCCCAATCTATTGCTTCTTGTATGTTAATTAAATGAACTAAAGGGTCACGATTTATGTGAAACATACATATAAATTTAGATAATATAAATAGCTCAACTTAATTTTGAAAATTTCTATACACATGTTGATCAGTTGGTTGGTTTAGTGTTTTATGGCACAAAGAAGCAAGGCTGTCTGTGCCAAACATCTGATAAAAAGGTAAGAGTAAAGTAAATGTAGTAAAACTCATAAAAGGAAATGAAGGTAAAACAAAACAGAGTATAAAACCAATGTTGGTTGCCATCTAGTCAACAACGTTAAGAAAGAAACTACAGTCAGAGAAGTCGTAAAGGACTTTCCGAAGCATAAAAGTAATGATCATAACCTGCCAGGAAGACTAACAGGTAAGTACAAGAATCACCATCAGTCACCTAAAGTTGGCCTTTCCAGTCCTGGTGTCAAGTTATTTAATGTTACAACCATTTTCTAATTTCAAATCGAACTAGAGAGAGTATGATTCTTAAAAGTGCACCACATTAAAAAAGGTTTAAAGTGTAAATTCAAAAACTTAAATGATATTACAAAGATTAATGGCCTTTAAAAACTAAAAACTTTACCAAATGGACAGTGTCACCATCACCAATAATACTGTCTGACGTTATGGACAAACCTTGGGACAGAACATGTTTAAAATGTTGCTGTTGTTACGGCTCTCAACAACAGCAAGAGAGTAAAATATGGCTTATTTTGATCTGAGTGTTACACAGACTACACACTGGTGAATAAGTTCGAGATGAAAGAAAACGATGAGTTAAAAAACTGTGGCTAATGCATAGTCTAGTTAGAACAGCTTCCTCCATCCAATCTTTATGGAAAATCCAATATAGGGTTTTATTTGGAAAATTTTGTTTTGTTTTGCTCACTCCAAGTCGACTACCAGCTGGCACAAAGCCAAGACTTGAATATAGGATCATAATACATGTATGGAATAGGCAGAACAGTAGTGTCAGAACAGACAGGTTTAGCTACCATGTCTATGAGCTCATTCCCGCAAATACCAACGTGGTCCGGTATCCAGAAAACTGGATAGAAGTAGATGTTAAAGAGAAATGGGCCAATCGGTTTTGAATATATGCAAGAATTGGGTGTGAACTAATGTGAAGCGAATCCAGGGCCAGAAGCAAGTCAGTATAAATAGTGCAGTTGGAGTATTGTAAAGCTTCTATGTGATCCAGAGCAAGAGAAATGGCGTACAGTGCAGTAGTGCACACAGAACCTGAAGATGGGATTCTGCACACCACCACAACAAACCATTTGTTTTGAAAATGATTCTCTTGGAGGAACAGAGTGATCTGTCTGTTCTTCCACTGTAGTTGTGAAATGAAGTGCAGCAGCATACGTCCGAGATGAGGTGATGGACAGTAAGTTTCGAGCCTCAGAATAAGTAATGTTATGAATCATTTTCAAATGCTGCACCTCTTTTCCCTCGAACCATTTAGAGCAAGAACGAAAGTAGAAAGGGTAAGAACCATCACAGTTGACACAACGTGGGTCCGTTTCACACTCATAGGCATTGTAGTCCTTGACACCACAACAAGCATATGTCAGAACCCCAACATGACATCTTTAAGTGACTGAACCATTGACACTGAAAACATCTTAGAGGGTTTGGAATTTATGGCCATATCCTGCAATTTCGAAAACCTGCTTTGATGGTGGCAGGTGGACGTGGTGATGTAACTGTCAGAATGAAGATATTTGTTGGCATCATAATGCCATCATTGAGAGTGAAAATATGCCTCACTGCAGAAACTCCTTGGGTGGAAAAAACAGCAGGAATCTCTGACTTGGGGATGTTCTTCAAATCCCTTTCAACAATAACTCCTCATGATGAATTCAATGTAGCATAAAATGTAACCTCAATAGGTATATCTCCAATTGCCTTTGAATGTTGAGATGTGGATATTTCCACCAATATGTCTCCAGATCAAAGTTTCTTTACTGACTTTGGAGAGCCAGCAAGTCCCTCCACTCCCTTCTGAATAAAAAAGAGGAACATTTGCCCTGAAGGTTTCTTTGAAAGAGAATATAAGAAAATGAGGTACAACAGGTGGTACAGATGTTGAAGATTGCTGCTCAGAAACTTCAAGACATGGTTGTTTATCTATTAACTGTTTTATCACTATTACATTTTTATTTGAAGGATATATAGGAAAAAATAAAATTTCTGTGCCCACTGACCCCACTCACAATGGAGCCCTATGAAGAGACACACTACAATGTCAAGCAAGGACACTGCAGCAACACCAGGGTTTCGTGAGCACAATACCCAAACACCAGCACCAGACACAATGTCCACAACACCTGTTGAGAACTTCCAACACTGGTACTTGATTGACCCTAGCCAAAGTGGATGAGCCGAATGACCCAAGGAGGGCCACTCTAAGGCTGCTCACCTACAGGAATTCAAGGCCAAAGTAGTGTGTTAGGGTTGGACCCCTCAACAACCAGTATCCTCTCCCTCCTTCATGGGTCGCCACACACGTCAAACATAGGGTGGATGTTTAGATCTCAGAGGAGGTAAACTGAAAGAACAGAACCTTCCCTGGGAGGTCCCCTCACCACGTACAGGAGTCCACACTAAGGGGCACAAGCTGATCAAACTACCTAAAAGTAAAGATTTGTATGAAACCAAAAAAGTCATGAAAATCCTGAAGTAAGAATTCATGTAACACTTAAAATGAAAGCCTTGAATAATGATTTGTATGAAACCAAGAAAGTCATGAAAATCCTGAAGTAAGAATTCATGTAACACTTAAAATGAAAACCTTGAATAATGATTTGTATGAAACCAAGAAAGTCATGAAAAATCCTGAAGTAAGAATTCATGTAACACTTAAAATGAAAGCCTTGAATAATGATTTGCATTGCACATAATGTGCAAATTTGTCTGCAAACTGCAATAACAATTCATGTGAAACCTTAAGACTCAAATGAAATGTAAGTTAAAGACTTATGGTGCATTTCTTATTATGATAAAATGACAATATATCTGTTATGATTTTGTTTAATAATCTAATTAAAGCAAGCTATATTTATTTTTACAAAAAAGAATAATTCTTATGCCATCATATTTACATAATTAAAACTATCTAAAACGATAAATAGTTTATATATTTAGGATAAATTATAATTTCTTCTTACCCCCATACATAGCCCATTTTTTCCATTAACTGAGAACCAATTCCCTAAAATAAAGAAACAATAAAAGATTCATATATGGAATGCCATGACACAAAAAATTACTATAATACTGATTCATTGTTATTTTACTATTCATTCAAGTGAAAAACTTAAAATGACTATTTTTGTAAAAAACCCCAAAGTGACTGATTTAAATTCTTCTGAATCATTTAGAAATAATAAAATCAAACAGTGAAAGTCATGCTACTTAATATGTGGTTTTACTAAAAGAAATTGCAGTTAAATATTGAAAGAAAACTGCTGAAAAAGTCAGGAATTGTTTATAGAAGTAATGCTGCCGAAGAAGTCAGGAACTGTTTACAGAAGTAACGCTGCTGAAGAAGTCAGGAACTGTTTACAGAAGTAACACTGCTGAAGAAGTCAGGAATTGCTTACAGAAGTAATACTTTACCTTATCAAAAACTCGCATCTCCCTCTAGTTAAAAAATAAAACATCAGAAAAATACAACTTATAACACAGAACCCTTCCTGCATTATAAAGTCTCCTGAACACTCTTTATAAAATAAATCAAAGAGAACACTAACTTGTCCATTCACCAATCATTTTGAGTGCTTTTTTTTTTCCTAAAGATTACAACATTTAGATAGATAATTTCTTCCTTGTTGTTGTTGGGGTAGTTCTTCCTGGGTAGGTGGTTGGATTCATCCACTGGCAACTCAATATGTGATGACTTTTTGGAAGCAGTCTTTACAGGAACACTGAACTCCTTTCCAATATTGAAGTTCCATTGACCAATTTCTCAGCAATGCACTTCCAAGATTATGAAGGTCACTGACCATGGTCAAGGTTCCTTCTCCTATGAACACCTATTTTTGAAATATGTTCTCTCTTGCAATAAAAAATTCAGCAATATCACATAACCTGATGGAATTCAGTTTTACAGAATAGCTTTTTGGGGTTGTGTACAATATCTTTATTCTTTAGATTAAGAAAAGCTCCTCCAAACAGCAATTCCTCATGACATGCTGGAGTCCCAGTATGTCATAGTCCCCAATTAAATGAATTATTGTTATTAATTTTTGATATAAGTGGTACAATGATTGCTGTCCTGAATTCCACTGTACATTTAAACTACAGTTAAGTAATTACCATCCAATGCACAGGAACTTCATGATTGTACATTATCAAGCTAACATGAACTTGCATCCATGTCTTCACATGAAATCAATTTCCACAATGCCTCCTTCCTTGATGTCCTTCACTCATACATCATGAGACAAAGATAAGTCTTCTATAGTCAAGGTAACTTTATGTCCATCTGCTGTCTGCATCAATTCTTATTTTTTCACCTCTAAAAGTAACTGCCCATTTTTAATTAACAAACTGGGACAAATGAATATAACTCTGGGAACATTGACAATCAACATTTTGCAAGGTTTTTGATTCAATAAACCCAACAGCTTATAAATGATTTTACTTAAATTATGAATTTTCTTATTCATGGTACATTCAGTACTTTGGCTCATGAATTCCCAGTAACACTTCAAACACCTATTAATCTACAGTATATTTTATTCCTTCTTTGTAAGTAGATATCTCATTAAGTTTTGAAATTCTTCTCAACTATCAAGAACAGCTGATGTTTCAAGACTACCGCATCTGACATCCTCATGACTTATAGATTGTGCCTTTAGAATTTCATCTACAAACTTAACTAATTCAAGTTTCATCACCAACTGCAGAGCTTTCTTCAAAGATATACATCAACTTTGCTTCAACCTGATTCTTGCATCCTCATTATTTATATCATCTACAAATTTGTTCTGTGGCAAAAAATCAGTAATTTCATGAAGGGCATATAAGTTACATAACTGTATGAGCCTTTCTAAATATTCTAGAAATTCAGCTTGGGTCTCATCTTTAATCTAGAACTTTCAATACTTCTTTACAGCTCTCAGATGGAAGGTTGCTTAATGTTTTCAAAATGGACCTTTTAAAAGGGCAACATGATACATGGCTTATTCTATATTCTAACTGTTCTTTCTTGAAATGTTTTCAAGCTGAGTCTAGTATGACTTCCATAGCACCTTTCCATCATTGTCCTGTGTTTTCTCTACTGGCCAGCTAAATTGCAGAACTGTATTTGGTAGTTCCATGGCTGGAGTATCCTTTAGTAGCAGGTGGTGCAGCAATAGAGGAAGATGTGGGTCAAATATATTCTCTTATTCCATATTTAGTAGTATAAGATACTTTTGGTTGGAATTCTTGAATCAGTACAGAAAAAAGTATGTCTGATTTAATCTTTGCATTTAGTTTATTCTGCAGATGATGTCTCATTCTGTCACCAGTGATAAACACTGTCTATGTCATGTCCTTTTTTACTTAAATCTTGTCATAATAGCCTATCCACACTTCTTCAGTGTTATTGTTGTAATCTCTCTGTAAATTCCAAATGATTTCATTGATCTTGTTTTCAGCCAGATTGATTTTCAATCCTGTAAACAGTACATCCTCTTTCTTCTAATTTTATGTCACGTTTCTTCCTGTTTTTGGTCAACATTTAATCATCTTCTTTAAATTTCCATTTTCATCACTCAAAATTTTATTTCAAGTAATTTCTATATTTTATTCTACTTTCAATACAATAAAGATTTTAAAGAAATTCTTTTGAATTATTAAAAGAGAAGTAGTTAAATATCCAGTCTACTTAATGAGATAAAACTAGTTTTTGACCTCTTTTAAATGTTTCTACAAAATTAATCTACTTTTAAACATTTATAAATGATATTATACCTTTTACAACAGTATTAGGCTTTATGTACAATCAATACACATACTTGTACAAAGCAGCACAATCATTTTGCTTTACTCCACCTGACATGATGCTTCACAGATTTTACAATATTTATAATCTACCTTTGTTCTAGATATTTATAGAACAAATAGAAAATTAACATATTATCAGAAACTCACACCTCCCTGTAATTGGCAAAAAAATTACATTAAAAACCAACACAGCTTATGTTACTACTCGGTTACTATTGTGTTACATCTATATAAACTTTTCACCATACTTAGCCCTTACTATTGTGTTACATCTATATAAACTTTTCACCATATTTACCCCATTTTGTTTGAAGAAGTGAATGAACTATATTGTTTATTTACAGCTTCATGGAAAATGTCTTGAATGTACTTGTTTTATCTACAAGTACCTATGCATTTTGGTCAATAATATTTATCTAGGTAAAAGCAATAAATACTAGAGAAATGGCAACCTTTGGGGTAACCTCAACACTGCAGTTTTAGCTGTTTTGTTTACTGATTTCTCCAGATCTATTACTTTGTTTATTTACCTTCACAGGTTTATTACTTACTCTATGTTGAACACTAGAGTTAGGTCTGCATTGTATACTGTCTTCTAAGGTTTATTAATCTAGTAAAAACAACTACAATGACTCATCAGCAAACATCAAACAATTCCTTACTTTAATTTAAAATGAACTTCTTCGTATTCATAAATGCTGTGTTCTATTAATAACCAAAATAACTTGATAAAAATGTGCACTTGTACATATTCATAAAAAACACTAAACACTCTTTCCCATATGCATATATAAAGAATGAAGAACAGAATACAAAAACCCCAAAAGATATTATCAAAGCATTATGGTATAGTCATCTTCACATTAATACAAGAGAATGAATGACAACATAAAGCTGGATAAGTACAACAGATGTGACACATGGGTTGTCATTAGTCTATAAATCAACTTCTCAAAATGACACTAGAAAGCAAACCACATATAGCGAGATAAGTACAATAGATGTGACGCATGGGTTGTCATTAGTCTATAAATCAACTTCTCAAAACAAAAAAAAAGCATGACTACATATAGCTAGATATCATATCAATTTCACTGAAAATTATAAAAGAACACGTGAGAAAGGAACGAACATTGCTAGATTTCAAGTGTTAATGACCAAGAAAATGTAATAGATGTGATACAGTGAGGATAAATGTCATAGTAGAGGTACTGTAATTAATACTTAATGGGCATTAGACACATGTATTTGAATAGTATAGTTATACGTAGATAATAAAATGTGATACAGTGAGGACAAATGTCATATTAGATGTTCTATAATTAATGGTTACTAAACATCAGACACATGTATTTGAATAGTGCATTATACATAGATAATAAAATGTGATACAGTGAGGATAAATGTCAGAGGTATTGTAATTAATGGTTACTCAACATCAGACACATTTATTTGAATAGAGCAGTTATACATAGATAATGAAACATGATACAGTGAGGACAAATGTCATAATAAAACAATACCCCACTCGTACCCCAGATATCTACTCGTGTGTTTCTCCCACATTTCTAATCCATTTCTATTAGTTCCCCCCAGATACTTACCCTGGTATGTTTCTCCCACAGTCCTAATCCAGTTCTGTTTGTTTCTGATGTTATCCACATGACTTTTGGGACTACTTCTTCCTCATCAGATGACAATGAATTAGATGAGTGGATGCTATTAGAGGGCTGTAACTCATCATGTTCCCTGTCTTCTCCTTGAGCTATGGAATATCAGAGAGTGAATAACAGCTATTAAAATAACACTTAAGCTAACTGACTTACAGTTTCATAAATAAGAAATAAAGAATTTTGAGAGAACTCTAAAATCAGACAACTAGACATGACCCCTAATTTCTTTGCTTCACAACAGATACTTAAAGATCACTTGACTGTTAAATTAAAATGCAAAACCTCCAAGAACTTTCTATCTGTCACCATCATTCTTGTGTTGTGTATCTAAATCAGTACAGCAATACCTCACACAGTACAGCTTCAAACGGTACAGAATTCACTACAGTGTGGTTTATAATTTGCAACTGATGGCTCAATTAGTACTGAATGATTCACTATTATGCACCTATATTTACATATGTACACGTCCTTGGGTCCATGATTCACTATTATGCACCTATATTTATATATGTACACGTCCTTGGGTCCATGATTCACTATTATGCACCTATATTTATATATGTACACGTCCTTGGGTCCTTTTTGTATGGCTGAGATTTTTCTAAAATTTTCAAGAATGATCTCCACAAGTTTGGTTCATTGCTTATTTCAGATCTTTCTGTAAGCCTGCATGATGCACATTTATGTACTTTACACAATACATCTGAGCATCACTGACTTCGTGTGGCAGACTATGTTCAGCTTTTTCTTTTTAAACACAGGTGTATCTTTTTACAAAGATCTCTTTATTATGAGTGAAAAAAGAAAACGTGATGATACTGAGTCAAAGAAATGTATATGGCTGAGATTAGAACAGAAACTTGAAATCATCAAATGCCATGAAGATGGCGCTTCATTTGCAAATTCGTACGAGATAAAGGAATAAATGAATCATCTTTAAGAAGAACTATAAAAGAAAAGAATTGATACAAAGAGTATTGAATGGCTACCAACACTTTTGCATCAAAAACAATCATAAAGAAAGGAGATCTCTGAGATTGAATATGGAATATCTGCTATGAATATGGACAGAAGATTCCAATCAGAAGCAAACTCCTCTAAGTCAAATGGAAATTCAAATGAAAGCCAAGAGTTTTTTTCAACACCCTTAAAAACATGATGGAGAAGGGGCAACTAATGAAATATTTTTGTCAAGCCATGATTGGTTCTTTCCTTTTAAAAAATGTTTGGGGATTCATAATGTTTGTATTGTAGGCAAAAGTTCAAGTGCAGACAAAGATGCTGCTGAAAAAATTTCTGATGAATTTATAGAAATTATTGAAAAAGGTTGGTATTGATGAAATGGGTTTATTTTTGTTGCATCAAGTACTCTTCAGCCAATAAACTATCTATGTTCACTTTTAATCGTACAGCATCAAAAAGGTTGTTGAAATTATTTCAAAAACAGTGCCAATATTAATGTACTTGGAACTATTGTAGAACATTTCAATAAAGTAAGTATATTAAATAAAAATAATTTCAAATTTGTAATAATCATTTTAATTTAGGGGCAAGGGCTTGCCCCAATTTTTCAATTTGGAAATCTGGTCACCTTAATGAGATAAATTAACACTGGATATTATGTACATTTTTAGCTTTGGTTTCGGTAGGGCTACATTTTACCATACTTAAGATACTATTAATAACCAAACATATAATGCTATTCTACCACCCAACATTGGTCCATTTTAAAAACTTTGATAAGGTTTTGGTATGTTGTCATACAAAATGCCTACTAAAGTACATTTATATCTGCCTTTTGTTTACATCAATTGAAATTAAGTCCATGTACATGCACATTTAAACAGAAAGGAGTGCATGCATTTTCAAGATAGACAAAATCAAACATAAATATAATAGATAAGTAATACTTTGAATATTTATGTTTAACTAGCAATAGCCATTATCAGGTACATTTTTGGTTCTGACCTACGTAACTAGCTTGTTTTGATAAAAAGTTAATATTCATTAAGCCTAATTACAAACCTAGAGATTGATAATTAGATCTAAATGTTGTGTGCCTTCTAGTTTTCAAACTGAGGTTTGGAAACTAGAAAACATGAACTATAAATGGTAATGTTTTAATTACTCTGAAAATAAAGTATAACTGCTGCTTATTATTAATGTTATTATTCAATGAAACATTTTACCTTCTGGAATCAGCTCTTCAATATCTACAACTTCTGTTTCATCATAGTAAATGTACTTCACCATATATTTGTGGTCATCCAAAACATCCTCAACCCTTGCTCTATACCACAGACCATCTGAATACCGTGCCAAACATGGGGCATCTCTTTGTAACAAGCTTAAAATAAAATGTCTTTTTTTTAAATTATCTAAATCAAACATCTGTTTAGCTACAAATTTCAAAAACTGCAATGAAATATGTGTAACATATTTTATATAGACGAACCTGTAAACAAAAAATTACCAAATAACATTTTCTGTTACAAAATTCAAAACTAATTGATAAAGTACTTTACATCTTACATATAGATATGTAAGAAATAAGAACAAGAAATTCTTTACTGCTGCATGATGCAAAAACTGCTAGTTTTCAATCACAGAAAAATTATGGAGCATAAGACAAAATATGTAGAATCACACAAATGGAAGACCAAGGAGCAATCAGTGTAAGATCGCAGTCAAACAGCAGTAGCCAGCTTAAACTGGAATACAATACAACCCTGAACAATCACAGTAAATTCCTCAGTCAAACAGCAGTAGCCAGCTTAAACTGGAATACAATACAACCCTGAACAATCACAGTAAATCCCTCAGTCAAACAGCAGTAGCCAGCTTAAACTGGAATACAATACAACCCTGAACAATCACAGTAAATCCCTCAGTCAAACAGCAGAAGCCAGCTTAAACTGGAATACAATACAACCCTGAACAATCACAGTAAATTCCTCAGTCAAACAGCAGTAGCCAGCTTAAACTGGAATACAATACAACCCTGAACAATCACAGTAAATCCCTCAGTAAAACAGCAGTAGCCAGCTTAAACTGGTATACAATACGATTCTGAACAATCACAGTAAATCCCTCAGCCAAACAGCAGTAACCAGTTTCAAACTGGAATACAATACAACCCTGAACAATCACAGTAAATCCCTCAGTCAAACAGCAGTAGCCAGCTTAAACTGGAATACAATACAACCCTGAACAATCACAGTAAATCCCTCAGTCAAACAGCAGTAGCCAGCTTAAACTGGAATACAATACAACCCTGAACAATCACAGTAAATCCCTCAGTCAAACAGCAGTAGCCAGCTTAAACTGGAATACAATACAACCCTGAACAATCACTGTAACACCTCAGGCAAACAGCAGTAGCCAGCTTAAAGTGGAATACAGTACGATTCTGAACAATCAAGTAAATCCCTCAGTCAAACAGCAGTAACCAGTATCAAACTGGAATACAATACAACCCTGAACAATCACAGTAAATCCCTCAGTCAAACAGCAGTAACCAGTATCAAACTGGAATACAATACAACCCTGAACAATCACAGTAAATCCCTCAGTCAAAGCAGTAGCCAGCTTAAACTGGTATACAGTACGATTCTGAACAATCACAGTAAATCCCTCAGCCAAACAGCAGTAACCAGTTTCAAACTGGAATACAATACAACCCTGAACAATCACTGTAACACCTCAGGCAAACAGCAGTAGCCAGTTTCAAACTGGAATACAATACAACCCTGAACAATCACTGTAATACCTCAGGCAAACAGCAGTAACCAGTTTCAAACTGGAATACAATACGATCATGAACAATCACAGTAAATCCCTCAGTCAAACAGCAGTAGCCAGCTTAAACTGGAATACAATACAACCCTGAACAATCACAGTAAATCCCTCAGTCAAACAGCAGTAGCCAGCTTAAACTGGAATACAATACAACCCTGAACAATCACAGTAAATCCCTCAGTCAAACAGCAGTAGCCAGCTTAAACTGGAATACAATACAACCCTGAACAATCACTGTAACACCTCAGGCAAACAGCAGTAGCCAGCTTAAAGTGGAATACAGTACGATTCTGAACAATCAAGTAAATCCCTCAGTCAAACAGCAGTAACCAGTATCAAACTGGAATACAATACAACCCTGAACAATCACAGTAAATCCCTCAGTCAAACAGCAGTAACCAGTATCAAACTGGAATACAATACAACCCTGAACAATCACAGTAAATCCCTCAGTCAAACAGCAGTAGCCAGCTTAAACTGGTATACAGTACGATTCTGAACAATCACAGTAAATCCCTCAGCCAAACAGCAGTAACCAGTTTCAAACTGGAATACAATACAACCCTGAACAATCACTGTAACACCTCAGGCAAACAGCAGTAGCCAGTTTCAAACTGGAATACAATACAACCCCGAACAATCACTATGATGTTACCTTAAAGTAGTAGCATATTTATAGAACTGGAAAACAGGTTACAAATCCTTTCAACTCGTCTATCCATCAGCACAATACAGAAACAGCACCATTTGATTTCTCTCTTCAACTTTAAAGTTATTTCAACAGCCAAGCATGATACTGAACTTCTTATAAAATAAACTTTATTTATACATAAATAATACACAACTTTAACTTCATTTAGCCTTATTTTAACTGTTTCAGTTTTTCAGCCACATTTTTTATTTTTTCATGTTATAATTGGTGTATTCAAACTGTTAACTTCTTATGTATATCATATTTCTGTTGTTATTACAAATATTGTTTGTTTGTCCTCTCTATCTAGATTACAGATGATGCAATTTTGATGATTTCAAAACATTTAATAAATGCTTGATATTATTGAATTCATTTTATGCTTTGCCATTAAAGTTATGTTTATTGAAAAATTATTTGATTACTTGCATGTAGTTTTTTTGTACAATTGTGAGAAAGTTGTTTATCCACAAAATTAATATAAACAAAACCAGTCAAAAGTTAATTTCTGAAAAGTATTTTTTTTTAATTTAACCTTCCTGTGAAATTGTCATCAAATTCACACATGTGACAACATACCTGTAGTCAGGGTCCAGAAACTCTTGTACTTGAGGCAGGTTTATGTACTCTCCATGTGAGAACCTTAATTATTCAGAACAAGAACTCAGATATAAATAGACATTATAGATTTTAGTTTTAAAGTAGAATAAACAAGTTTATAAATAGCAATACAGTTTATCACTTCTGAATATGGCAATGTAGTAACACTAGATTCCAATACGACTGTGTAGTAATACTATGTTTTCAGTTTTTTATTTTCGAAAATGAATATATGAACACTAGTAATTTATCACTTCAGAAAACAAGTGATATAGTTTCTCACTGAAGAAAGCAAAATATTGGAATTATTTCTTTTCACCTGAAATGTATGTGTAACAGAGGTATTCCTAAGTACAGGGTTAAATAAAAAAATGAAGTGATAATAGAGAATTTTTCATTAAAAAAAGGCAATACACAGTAATATGTGTAATTAAATCAAATTAAATATAAAAGACTGGTACAAAAACTGAAGTTCAAATTAATATCAAAACAATATAAAGGAAGTCCAAACTGACACTCTGCAAAGACTGTTAGACTCTTGGACGGGCTGAGATACTTTAAAGAAACATCTATGAAAATTACATAACCTGCACAGAAGAAACAAAGACTCTATGATTGGTACATAACTTGATATTGTATAGAAGAGACTGTGTGGCTGCTTCTCCTCCAAACCGATGTGTACATTAAACTGCACAAGACAGCAGCATTAATATTATGTTGTTAATAAGTAAAACATGTGCTCTAAATAAAACTGAGCCACATATTTTAGTTGATCAATGCAAGGAATAAATGTTCTCAGAATGTTTTTAAGGTTAAACATCCAGAAATAACTGATAATAATAATGATACTCTCTGATAATCATCAAAAACTAAAACAATGAATACTAGAGTGCATCCTTTCATTGTTATTTTAAAATTGAAACCTAGAGAAGTTAACATTTTTCTGTTCTGAAAACGTATTTCTGATAGATGCCTCTGTACACAGAAATAACATATTCCTTGCATGTGTACCTGTGAGGTTTCCAAGCCACTAGCCTTGGTCTAATTCATGTGTTTAACATGAGTTGTGCTAGCACATGATAACACCATCATGTCATTATAGTCCTCATGAATCGTAATTCTCCTAAAGTATTTGCAATAAAAAGATAAGTTAATTCTTAGACAAAGCAAGATACAAATGTACACTTGATGTACAGAGGGTGTTAATATTAATCAGAAATACGTTTTCAGAATAAACAAATGTTAACACCTGAGACAGTAACACACCTCTGGACACAGAAATGCTAAGTGTTCAGAAAATCTTAAATCTAGATGAGCTCCATACAAAATGGATAAAGCCCATGAAGTGTGATACCTGATGATAGGTGCTCTACAGAGGCACACCCATGGGAGAAGTGAAAGAGTGATAGTTACCAACCAACTGCTTACACACAGGTGTGTGGTGTAGTTGGGGCTCAATCAGATGTTATAGTGTGTATTCACATCTACTCCATGGAACAAACCATGGTTGTATATTTGAATGAAAGGTTTCAGAGAAGCCAGAGTCCTCCAAAACTGAAAGGACCTCTCACAGAGAGTGAGAAGAAGAAGCACTGACTTGTGGTGACTGGACACTCGGACACTCCATTTCTGGCAGCAAAAAAGGAAAAGGTTAAATTCAGCCGAGACAAAGTAGAAGAAAATGTCCAAATATATCAAATATTGTGAAAAAGGACTTAGATACTTGGACAAGCCACCCAATGAAAAAAGCTTCCTGTAGAAGAAGAAAGGTGTGAAAGATTTAGCTAACATCCATATAGAAGTAGAATCTCAGATCCAGGTTACAAAAGTGGTAAACAAAAGTCTTCATGACATAATTGAATACATAAGAGATCAAACAATACCAAATGGAAGAGCATGAAACTTGAGGATGTGATACTGAAGGAAAAATTGCAGATAAAATCTAGAAAATGGGGTAATCAAAGTGGATCAATGTGTCCAAAACACTGAAATTGGTCATTCACAACCCAGGTGAAAAGGACTACCAGAGACAAAAAATTATCCATTCAGAATTATGAAATAGAAAGGTGGGAGTAAAGAAAGAGAAGTGGATAGAAAGACCACAGGTGAAAATTTAAAGAACTCATCTGTTGGTAAAAAACTATGACTAAAAGTTGGCAAACTGACACAGATGAGTACCCACAGGTCCCAACCTGACAGGTATTCACTGACAAGACATATAACAGACCCAACAGTGGGTATTTGGAGTACCCACTTCAGGTAAACATGAGTACAGGTAAAATATAACAGTATGAAAATGTGGAACAAAAAGTTAAAACATAAACTGATAGAGCTGAGGAACTGGTATAGAAGAACAAAACTGTGGGAGGTGGAAGAGCATCAATGGTACAGAAAACTGATGTTGGATCACTTTGATGAGTTTCAGGAACATAACTAAAGTCATCTGGGTAAGGAAAGGGAACCTGACAAAAGTCACACAAGTAAGGAGTAGGCAGAGTACAGAAAGCATCCCTACCTAACAAGTTTCAACAACAGAAGAACCAAACATGTAGGAATAGTGTAAAAAGAACAGTGGTGCAAGCCACAGTGATTAAAACCTTCATGCGTATCATTATCAATCACAACTCAAACAGCACAAAGTTAAGGTCACGAATGGTTGAGAATTTGTGATAGTAATTAAAGCTTTTGAAACAAAAGCAAAAACAATGTGAAAAACAAATAAAAAACAATCACTAATCTGAACATACTGAACTTAGATAAGAAACCTGAACAATCACTAATCTTAACATACTGAACTTAAATAAGAAACCTGAACAATCACTAAAGTGAACATACTGAACTTAGATAAGAAACCTGAACAATCACTACTCTGAACATACTGAACTTAGATAAGAAACCTGAACAATCACTACTCTGAACATACTGAACTTAGATAAGAAACCTGAACAATCACTACTCTGAACATACTGAACTTAGATAAGAAATCTGAACAACCACTAATCTGAACATACTGAACTTAGATAAAAAACCTAAACAATCACTAATCTGAACATACTGAACTTAGATAAGAAATCTGAACAACCACTAATCTGAACATACTGAACTTAGATAAGAAACCTGAACAATCACTAATTTGAACATACTGAACTTAGATAAGAAACCTGAACAATCACTAATGTGAACATACTGAACTTAGATAAGAAATCTGAACAATCACTAATCTGAACATACTGAACTTAGATAAGAAACCTGAACAATCACTAATGTGAACATACTGAACTTAAATAAGAAATCTGAACATACTGAACTTAGATAAGAAACCTGAACAATCACTAATCTTAACATACTGAACTTAGATAAGAAACCTGAACAACCACTAACCTGAACATACTGAACTTAGATAAGAAACCTGAACAATCACTAATGTGAACATACTGAACTTAGATAAGAAACCTGAACAATCACTAATTTGAACATACTGAACTTAGATAAGAAACCTGAACAATCACTACTCTGAACATACTGAACTTAGATAAGAAACCTGAACAATCACTACTCTTAACATACTGAACTTAGATAAGAAACCTGAACAACCACTAACCTGAACATACTGAACTTAGATAAGAAACCTGAACAACCACTAATCTGAACATACTGAACTTAGATAAGAAACCTGAACAATCACTAATCTGAACATACTGAACTTAGATAAGAAACCTGAACAATCACTAATCTGAACATACTGAACTTAGATAAGAAACCTGAACAATCACTAATCTGAACATACTGAACTTAGATAAGAAATCTGAACAACCACTAATCTGAACATACTGAACTTAGATAAGAAACCTGAACAATCACTAATCTGAACATACTGAACTTAGATAAGAAACCTGAACAATCACTAATCTGAACATACTGAACTTAGATAAGAAATCTGAACAACCACTAATGTGAACATACTGAACTTAGATAAGAAACCTGAACAATCACTAATGTGAACATACTGAACTTAGATAAGAAACCTGAACAACCACTAATCTGAACATACTGAACTTAGATAAGAAACCTGAACAACCACTAATCTGAACATACTGAACTTAGATAAGAAACCTGAACAACCACTAATCTGAACATACTGAACTTAGATAAGAAACCTGAACAATCACTACTCTGAACATACTGAACTTAGATAAGAAACCTGAACAATCACTAATCTGAACATACTGAACTTAGATAAGAAACCTGAACAATCACTAATCTGAACATACTGAACTTAGATAAGAAATCTGAACAACCAATAATCTGAACATACTGAACTTAGATAAGAAATCTGAACAATCACTAATCTAAACATACTGAACTTAGATAAGAAACCTGAACAATCACTACTCTGAACATACTGAACTTAGGTAAGAAACCTGAACAATCACTAATCTGAACATACTGAACTTAGATAAGAAATCTGAACAACCACTAATCTGAACATACTGAACTTAGATAAGAAACCTGAACAATCATTAATCTGAACATACTGAACTTAGATAAGAAATCTGAACAACCACTAATCTGAACATACTGAACTTAGATAAGAAACCTGAACAACCACTACTCTGAACATACTGAACTTAAATAAGAAATCTGAACATACTGAACTTAGACAAGAAACCTGAACAATCACTAATCTGAAGACACATAACTTAGATAAGAAATCTGAACAATCACTAATTTGAACACATGGAACTTAGATAAGAAACCTGAACACATCTGTTAAATGTGATGCCAATAAAATGAATGAAACAATCACCAATGTAAATGCATAAGAGTTACTGAGCATGCAGGCAGTATTGTCCTCCTATTCATGGAGAGCTGTGATTGCATGATCATGTACCATTGCTGGTTACTTTAACCCTTACACCATGGACAGCAACAGAAAATGAAACATCATTAACATTGACTTTTTTTCCACAGTTATTAAAAATACTTTCTCTCTAAAGCAACAAGTTACAACCTTCCATGAGCTTGAATCACCTGCCAGACAC
Organism: Carcinoscorpius rotundicauda; assembly: GCA_011833715.1. Lineage (NCBI taxonomy): Eukaryota > Metazoa > Arthropoda > Merostomata > Xiphosura > Limulidae > Carcinoscorpius > Carcinoscorpius rotundicauda. The sequence goes on from CM022392.1 coordinate 172,920,022, forward strand.
CAGGTGTATTTACATCTGGCAGAATGAGCAGGAGACACAAGTTTAAACAATTTTTCAGCCAGGGCTCAGACACAAGAATATGAGAGGCACCAAACACCAAGAAATCAGCTGATTATAATTTTTCTCTGTACTTTAGATGAGGTATATACGTCAATGTTGACAATATGAGTGTGTTTTGTTTTATCATTTCAACACAGTGGAACATAACGATCATTAACGATGGCTTGTTTTTTCTGACATGAAATCTAAATAAAAAGTTAAACATGAATATAAGTGGAAGTTATATCAAGGCTGATGGCAAGCAAATATCAGAGGCACGAGTGTGAAAGACAATATTTCTGTGTGTCAAGGCAAGTTCTCGTCTGAGAAATAAAGTCATTAGAATAAATCCTCATCTCAATAGCTTTAATATAATGAAGCAATAGGATGTAATAATGAAAACCTACCTGCAATTTTCATCGGAAAACTTACACTTTCCTTCAAGATAAAATGAACAGGGCTTCATGGCATTGCAGATTGGGTTACAAAACATTACACTGACCTGTATGAAACATGTACAATAAATAAAACAAGGGATTATAAACAACACCCATCTGCTTACTAAAGAATTAAGTCAAATTTGAGCTGACATGATAAACTCCCATTAACTGTGACACAATTCACACTAACAGGAGAAACTAATAACAAAAAAATGAAAATATAACATGTTTAGCAGGACTTCTGTTGCTAGTGAATTAGATTTTAACTTTGGTTTCATGACTTATCAGCAACGATTACCTCACTCACAACAGAAATCCTTTAATGTGCACATCATAAAAATCTTATTCAGTCACAGTCAATGTGTAATTAAACTAGTTTTCATTTTTTCGTGTTACATCATTTAGTATAGCATAGATATGTAGCTAATAATTGATGTTTTAATGATACACAAACTTGAAATTCTTAATTTTATAAAGCAATATTAAAAAACTATGAATTTCCTCTGGTGTGTGAACTATGACTTCTCTAGATACACCTTATTCTATGATGCATTTATCATCCCTCCAAGAAATATGAAACATAATGTAAATTTCTTATTAAAATATTTCTATTACTCAGATAACATAAAATTTTCATAACCTTCAATTTTGTTTGGTTACTGAGCCATCAAATGGAAAATCAAATCCTTCTTGTCATATTCTCTCTTTCAGGCTTTGTCAACAGTTCTCTCTTATGCTTTATATTACATTATTTTTAGCCAATAGAAAGCCAAATGACGTATTATTTCACACAGTATTTTATACAGTAAAAAGTTAATTTATATTTTAGTAGAAGCTTCATTTCCACAATGAATAGATTGTACAAATTTGTAGTTATTGGACACAGTCTGCTTTTTGCATGTTATTATTCTATGCTCTTTGGTGTATTATGTTGCAGAAAAACGGACTCAAATTTAGGAGAGCTTAAAAACAGATTGGATGTGTCAGACTACATAACTGTAATCCAATAATATGATCTAAAAAGGCTTTTTCTTCTGATTGAAAAATATATTCATAAGTGAAATATGAAAATAAACATAGAATGAATCTGTTTCAACTATGATGTTTGTAGATGCTGCTTACCTTTGGATTTACATACAGATGTATCTTTTTTTCATACTTTATGGATTTTAAAAAGATTTGAAGAAAAATTCTAAATAGTGGAGCCAAGTAGTTTATTTCTACCAATCAGCACCACCTGGGACATAAAATTTCAAAATTTGGTGCAATGCCTAAAAGGGTCAATTTTACATGAATAAGGGATCTCAATCAAATAGAAATGATTGTGTTATTACCATTAATAGGGTTAAATGTCACTGATATTTAGTGTGTTATTACCATTAATATGAAAACAGTAGGGTTATGTGTCACCGATATTTAGTGTGCTATCACCATTAATATGAAAACAGTAGGGTTATGTGTCACCGATATTTAGTGTGCTATTACCATTAATATGAAAACAGTAGGGTTAAGTGTCACCGATATTTAGTGTGCTATTATCATTAATGTGGAAACAATAGGGTTAAGTGTCACCGATATTTAGTGTGCTATTACCATTAATATGAAAACAGTAGGGTTAAATGTCACTGATATTTAGTGTGCTATTACCATTAATACGAAAACAGTAAGGTTAAGTGTCACCGATATTTAGTGTGCTATTACCATTAATATGAAAACAGTAGGGTTAAGTGTCACCGATATTTAGTGTGCTATTACCATTAATATGAAAACAGTAGGGTTAAGTGTCACCGATATTTAGTGTGCTATTACCATTAATATGAAAACAGTAGGGTTAAGTGTCAACGATATTTAGTGTGCTATTACCATTAATACAAAAACAGTAGAGTTAAGTGTCACTGATATTTAGTGTGCTATTACCATTAATATGAAAACAGTAAGGTTAAGTGTCACCGATATTTAGTGTGCTATTACCACTAATATGAAAACAGTAGAGTTAAGTGTCACTGATATTTAGTGTGCTATTACCATTAATATGAAAACAGTAGGGTTAAGTGTCACTGATATTTAGTGTGCTATTACCATTAATATGAAAACAGTAAAGTTAAGTGTCACTGACAATCTACAACAAATAAAAAAAACTCGAGAAGACCCAGGTAATTACTTTATTTAATATTATACAAGCAACTAATATGTAAAAATAAGAAACTCTTTAGGGTATTTAAGGTGAGATGAGGTAAAACATATAATAATTTTTCACAATGCATGCATACAAACAGCTTGGAGTATGTCATGGGTAAAATAATTTAATTGTGTAACATGAGCAGCACATTCTCCAAGTGATTTACAATTTACATTATAATGCTATAATAAACATTAGTAGTTAGACATGGTTCAAAGGGCAATGAAAAAAATAAAATTTAACTATAAATGGTTATTTCGGGCTATGACTTTAAAGCTATTTAGGATAAAAAATGTAGTTTTGTGTTACAACTTGAAGATCTTCTAGAGAGAAGGAAAGAAAAATTTAGATTTTTTACTGAAGTCAATCAAAATGATTAACCTTGTTTAAAGTTAGAGAAAATAATAATGTTTGAAATATATTTAGAAGGTCTTAGAGATAATGCAAATGTCAATTGAGAATTCTGATATAAAGAAAAGTATTTTTAATCTTAATATGAAAATCATCTTGGAGTGGTCAAAAATGATACTCAATACATTCACAGACCAATCTCTCAATACATTCACAGACCAATCTCTCAATACATTCACAGGCCAATCTCTCAATACATTCACAAACCAATCTCTCAATACATTCACAGGCCAATCTCTCAATACATTCACAGGCCAATCTCTCAATACATTCACAGGCCAATCTCTCAATACATTCACAGGCCAATCTCTCAATACATTCAGAGACCAATCTCTCAATACATTCAGAGACCAATCTCTCAATACATTCAGAGACCAATCTCTCAATACATTCACAGGCCAATCTCTCAATACATTCACAGGCCAATCTCTCAATACATTCACAGGCCAATCTCTCAATACATTCACAGGCCAATCTCTCAATACATTCACAAACCAATCTCTCAATACATTCACAGGCCAATCTCTCAATACATTCACACGCCAATCTCTCAATACATTCACAGACCAATCTCTCAATACATTCACAGGCCAATCTCTCAATACATTCACAGACCAATCTCTCAATACATTCACAAACCAATCTCTCAATACATTCACAGACCAATCTCTCAATGCATTCACAGGCAAATCTCTCAATACATTCACAAACCAATCTCTCAATACATTCACAGACCAATCTCTCAATGCATTCACAGGCAAATCTCTCAATACATTCACAGGCCAATCTCTCAATACATTCACAAACCAATCTCTCAATACATTCACAGGCCAATCTCTCAATACATTCACAAACCAATCTCTCAATACATTCACAGGCCAATCTCTCAATACATTCACAAACCAATCTCTCAATACATTCACAGGCCAATCTCTCAATACATTCACAAACCAATCTCTCAATACATTCACAGACCAATCTCTCAATACATTCACAAACCAATCTCTCAATGCATTCACAGGCAAATCTCTCAATACATTCACAGGCCAATCTCTCAATACATTCACAAACCAATCTCTCAATACATTCACAAACCAATCTCTCAATACATTCACAGACCAATCTTTCAATACATTCACAAACCAATCTCTCAATACATTCACAGGCCAATCTCTCAATACATTCACAGGCCAATCTCTCAATACATTCACAGACCAATCTCTCAATACATTCACAGACCAATCTCTCAATACATTCACAAACCAATCTCTCAATACATTCACAGACCAATCTCTCAATGCATTCACAGGCAAATCTCTCAATACATTCACAGGCCAATCTCTCAATACATTCACATGCCAATCTCTCAATACATTCACAGGCCAATCTCTCAATACATTCACAAACCAATCTATAGTAAACATTTCATTAAAAAGTGGTTTTGAGAACAAATGGTTTGTAATGTTTATCAAATGTCAGCTAAACTGTGAGAAGACACATATTCTGTGCTAAAAGACAAATTATAAAAACTATGTACTCTGTCCTCAAGAATGAGCTCATACTGTAAGAGTTTGTAAACAGTTAAATGTAAACATCATGAACAGACTACTATAAAGTGTGTATACACAATATGCACATGACCAAATATGGAAAGACATATGCCATTTAGCAGGATTTTCCAAGAGATGAACATCACATTGGTTTTAGTATATCAAACAAAAACATTGTGACACTTTCACTGTGTTGTTGGGTGTCTTGAAGATAATTTGAAAGAGAAAGGAACAATTGACATGTTCAAACATCAAACCGCGCACTCTACATTGCGACACTCAGTTATACAACCCCTTCCAAACATGTGGTCAGCTTCCGGCCAGGTTTCTTTGTGAACCTGACGATGACCGAAGAAGGTCGAAACGTTGTTCGCTCTTCTATTTGAAGTGTTTTCTGAGCCCAAAAGAGCCGTTTTTTGCATATAAAATTCTCAACAAGTGGGTTTCTCGACATCACTGATTATTCACAACTTGTAATACAAACCTGGATATTTTGTCCCCTGGTATTACACGACTTCCCACAGAAACAATTTATTGTCAGAACTGTTTAAATTCTCCATAATATTTGCTGATAATTTCAGCTGATGCAATACATGGTCTTGAAAAGATCAATATCTTAGTTTTCAGCAACTGAAAATTACTATGTTCTTCAAAAAGCTAAAAAACCAAATGAATAATTGTTATGTAAATGTGTAAATATTTTATAAATTACAACATGTTGTGTTGTGTTTGGATTTTCATTTCTATTATCTATGTTTCCATATTTATATTATTGTTTCGAAGTTTAAACTAATAAAATATGTTGTTATTCATTTAGGGTAACATTTAGAATTTTCTTGAATTAAGTAGACCAATAATATGTTTGTAAATGAAGTGCTGGCGACTTCGTGTCTAGACGTTTAGTCTCATGCAAGAACGGACATGCACAGATTGCTCTGGAGATCTGTAGAAATTTCGCGGTTATTCGAGGGGTCTAGGCCTACAATATATAAACAGACGAAGATGCGAGAGAGAGAAAAGGAGTCAGACATTAGTTTTATTTCAAAAGAAGAGAGTCAGTTATTTGAGAAAGATTAAGTGTTTGCTGTGATTATTCAACTTGGATTTGTGACTAAAGTTAGATCTACGGAAGCTGTGATTTTATTTCGTCAATCTCTACGATTCATCTGAATTATTGCTTGTGCTGAGAGTCGGTGAATTTATTGAACTGTGAACTGTTTCTGAACTTCTTCATTTAAGCTTCGGAATTTCTTCGTGGGACCAAATTCACACCCTAGACTGGAATTTGAGACTTTCATTTTAGATCATTATATTAGATACAGGCCAGTACCATTTTGTATTGTGATTAATTTTGAAGTTTGAAACTAGTATTATTTTGTTTTGTAATTAATTTTGAATGTTGTAACTTAATATCTGTCACTGTTATTATATAATTTGTTATATCTGTTATATTTGTTAATAGTTTAGTGTAATAAATTATACAAGCTGTTATCTGTGTTTTTCTTTTGTGTTTAGTCTACGAAAAACATAAAACAAAAAATACGTAACAATAATAAAGAAACATTTTCTTTTTTTCTCTTTCCCTGCAATGTGGAGAAGTCTGTAGCCACAGTTATGACCTTTGGTTTTGAATAACTGTATCCAATACTTGCCAGGTATTTGATATGCTCAATTTCCCCTTCATCAGAAAATAATCTTTCGAGACCAAGTGTACAATTTCTAGTCTCAACTAATCCAAGGATCCTGTCTCTCAGGTACTTTATGGAATAGGTTTTGGTTGCTCTAAGTCTCAGCAATAGAAAAATTCCATTTGCTTTGAGAAATTTCCGTGTAGGAAATGCAACTGAAACATGCCAGAAAAAAGGCTAAATGTTGGGAGAAGCCAGATCACCTTGCCAATTACCAGAGGAAAACCAGGTTTAAAGACAGAGAACAGAAAGGTCTGAATGAAATATAGGTGACTGAGGATGGCAAAGAAAGGACAGAGACAAAGGAAAAGGTAATGGAAGAGGAAGTTGGAACTGCATAAGCCATAAAACTATAGCTGAAATAAGCAAGAAAAAGTTATCAAAATGACTTAATATGGAGTGTTAATAAACAAGAAGAAGAACAGACAAATGTGTAAGTTTAATCCTGGCTGAAAACATTAACAATCTGAGTGAGAAGATGAGGAGCCAAAACCAAAGCTATTTGTTGTTAAGGGATGTAGCAAAAACCTCAATGTGAGGAGTACCCCAGTGAAGTTAAAACCACTGGAAAACAAAAGAACTGAGAGACCAATCCATTTGATAAATATTATCTGGAAAGGAATCTAGTTCATGCCAAATGTGAAAGCATCTGAAACATGACACACAACAATAGGAAAATTGAGTGTGTGGACCCAAAAGTATGAATACAGAAGGATAGAGAACAGGTGTCACCCTGGTGAACAAGATAAGTAAGAAATGAAAAAAAGTCAAAATGGATCATTACCAGACAACTTCTAGTCAGATGGAGAAAACAAGGCAAAACGCTACCAACAGCAAGAAGCTCCAAGATGTTAATAGAATAACACCTCTTAGCTGCAGACCAAAATCCTGAATCTCACAGTTGACCAGCCCATGCTCCCCATCCCCAAAAGGATGCATCCATGAAATGTGAGGAGAAGTAAGCAAGATATCTGCTAACATGTGAGTCATAATTAACCACCAACGTTAATCAATGACACGGGTTGGAGTAATGATAATAAGAGCTGACAAAGAATCCTTGCAAATTTCAATGGTCCTGCAAAGCCCTAAAAAGAGCCCACATATGATACTGTAAGGCTACACTAGAAGATCATCTCCTCAGAAGCAACAGAACTCCATGAGCTTAACTGAAATGAAAACCTACTGAACAAAGTGAAAGAGAAAAAGGGTGGCTCTAGCTGAGATATATGTAGAAAAAAGAAAATTGCCCAAATGGACAAGATGGATGAGGACTTCTTCAACTTGATTAACAGCCCATTATAGCACCTCCAGGAACAGCTGATAAAGATAACAGTTGAGCTTCTGTTTGGAATGATCAAACCTGCTACTGACTAAAGAAAAAGGAAAGCACAACCTAAGATCATGTAAGTGATGAACAAATGCTCTGAATGCTTGACATACAGGGCTGAAGCAAGTCTGAAGTGCAGTGCATAAAACAGAGAAACCACTTCATGAAGAACAAACTGAAGAGAGTCAGGAATGATGAAATATCAGGATATGCAAAGAACCATTTATGACATTCCTCTTTATCATCAGTAAACCTGGAGAAAAGAACCACCAAGGATGAGAAATGACTCCATGGTAAATTGGGGCAAATTAAGAATCAGAATGAGGTGCAAAAAACCTTATACATGTTGCAAGTCTCCAATTTGGTGTAAGAATAATAAATAGTCCATCTCGTATTGCCTTGAACAGATGCAGGCTAGTGGTAGGATTTCAAGTCATGGGGAAGGTAAAGGGTAACAGGGATAAAGGAGATTGAGAAAGGAATTGAATGATACATCCATGTAATAAAACTCACAGAACTTAAGGAACTGCAGTGAAAGGTTGTCAAAGGATAACAATATAGTATAATCAAACTCCCACTGGATCGGAACCCAATGGTTAGTCTCTAGTACTGTTGGCGACATACCTATCAGTGTTCAATAAAACAAGATAAGAAAACAGGAAAAAGGACAAGTATTTAAGAATCAAAACAGGAAAGGATTTGGAGCATGCCATTGGTCCAGCTAAAGATGAAACTGTCAAGAGTTGATGCAAAGACTGCACACAAGATTACAATGTCATAAATACATGATCAAAGACTTACCACCAAATCAAAATAAAGAAATCCTGAAAAGAGAGAATTGGAAAGATTACCCAGAAAAAGTTTTCACTGTGACCCAGAAAATCCCAACTACAGTGAAACCAACTGTATAAGACCAGAGCACAAGATGACAAATGAGTCATCACAAAGTAATAAAATGGGGAATTGGATAAAACATAATATATTTGAGAAATCATGTTGAAGGATGCTGTATTAAACATAGCTGATTCTATAGTGTAAAGAAACTGTCAAATTTTCATTGACCTGAGCAGGTTCAGCATGTTTGGAAGGACTAGTCGTTCACCCATGTAATGATAAATATCATGTTAGATAATAACATGATATCCAACTTTGGATCTTTCCCACCTTCAGTCTGTGAAAGCAGTACTAGAAGTATGACACCTGAGGTGGGAACATGAATCTCAGAATTCATAAATACATAAACAAAATGACACCTGAAGTGCGAACATGAATCTCAGAATTCATAAATACATAAACAAAATGACACCTGAGGTGTGAACATGAATCTCAGAATTCATAAATACATAAACAAAATGACACCTAAGGTGGGAACATGAATCTCAGAATTCATAAATACATAAACAAAATGACACCTGAGGTGCGAACATGAATCTCAGAATTCATAAATACATAAACAAAATGACACCTGAGGTGCGAACATGAATCTCAGAATTCATAAATACATAAACAAAATGACACCTGAGGTGGGAACATGAATCTCAGAATTCATAAATACATAAACAAAATGACACCTAAGGTGGGAACATGAATCTCAGAATTCATAAATACATAAACAAAATGACACCTGACGTGGGAACATGAATCTCAGAATTCATAAATACATAAACAAAATGACACCTGACGTGGGAACATGAATCTCAGAATTCATAAATACATAAACAAAATAACACCTGAGGTGGGAACATGAATCTCAGAATTCATAAATACATAAACAAAATGACACCTGATGTGGGAACATGAATCTCAGAATTCATAAATACATAAACAAAATGACACCTGACATGGGAACATGAATCTCAGAATTCATAAATACATAAACAAAATGACACCTGACGTGGGAACATGAATCTCAGAATTCATAAATACATAAACAAAATGACACCTGACGTGGGAACATGAATCTCAGAATTCATATACATAAACAAAATGACACCTGACGTGGGAACATGAATCTCAGAATTCATAAATACATAAACAAATTGACACCTGATGTGGGAACATGAATCTCAGAATTCATAAATACATAAAGAAAATGACACCTGACGTGGGAACATGAATCTCAGAATTCATAAATACATAAAGAAAATGACACCTGAGGTGGGAACATGAATCTCAGAATTCATAAATACATAAACAAAATGACACCTGAGGTGCGAACATGAATCTCAGAATTCATAAATACATAAACAAATTGACACCTGATGTGGGAACATGAATCTCAGAATTCATAAATACATAAACAAAATGACACCTGACGTGGGAACATGAATCTCAGAATTCATAAATGCATAAACAAAATGACACCTGACGTGGGAACATGAATCTCAGAATTCATAAATACATAAAGAAAATGACACCTGAGGTGGGAACATGAATCTCAGAATTCATAAATACATAAACAAAATGACACCTAAGGTGGGAACATGAATCTCAGAATTCATAAATACATAAAGAAAATGACACCTGACATGGGAACATGAATCTCAGAATTCATAAATACATAAAGAAAATGACACCTGAGGTGGGAACATGAATCTCAGAATTCAAAAATACATAAACAAAATGACACCTGAGGTGCGAACATGAATCTCAGAATTCATAAATACATAAACAAAATAACACCTGAGGTGGGAACATGAATCTCAGAATTCATAAATACATAAACAAAATGACACCTGATGTGGGAACATGAATCTCAGAATTCATAAATACATAAACAAAATGACACCTGACATGGGAACATGAATCTCAGAATTCATAAATACATAAACAAAATGACACCTGACGTGGGAACATGAATCTCAGAATTCATAAATACATAAACAAAATGACACCTGACGTGGGAACATGAATCTCAGAATTCATATACATAAACAAAATGACACCTGACGTGGGAACATGAATCTCAGAATTCATAAATACATAAAGAAAATGACACCTAAGGTGGGAACATGAATCTCAGAATTCATAAATACATAAAGAAAATGACACCTGACATGGGAACATGAATCTCAGAATTCATAAATACATAAACAAATTGACACCTGACGTGGGAACATGAATCTCAGAATTCATAAATACATAAAGAAAATGACACCTGACGTGGGAACATGAATCTCAGAATTCATAAATACATAAAGAAAATGACACCTGAGGTGGGAACATGAATCTCAGAATTCATAAATACATAAACAAAATGACACCTGACGTGGGAACATGAATCTCAGAATTCATAAATACATAAACAAAATAACACCTGAGGTGGGAACATGAATCTCAGAATTCATAAATACATAAACAAAATGACACCTGATGTGGGAACATGAATCTCAGAATTCATAAATACATAAACAAAATGACACCTGAGGTGCGAACATGAATCTCAGAATTCATAAATACATAAACAAAATGACACCTGACGTGGGAACATGAATCTCAGAATTCATAAATACATAAACAAAATGACACCTGACGTGGGAACATGAATCTCAGAATTCATAAATACATAAAGAAAATGACACCTAAGGTGGGAACATGAATCTCAGAATTCATAAATACATAAAGAAAATGACACCTGACATGGGAACATGAATCTCAGAATTCATAAATACATAAACAAATTGACACCTGATGTGGGAACATGAATCTCAGAATTCATAAATACATAAAGAAAATGACACCTGAGGTGGGAACATGAATCTCAGAATTCATAAATACATAAACAAAATGACACCTGACGTGGGAACATGAATCTCAGAATTCATATACATAAACAAATTGACACCTGATGTGGGAACATGAATCTCAGAATTCATAAATACATAAACAAAATGACACCTGACGTGGGAACATGAAAATCAGAATTCATAAATGCATAAACAAAATGACACCTGACGTGGGAACATGAATCTCAGAATTCATATACATAAACAAAATGACATCTGACGTGGGAACATGAATCTCAGAATTCATATACATAAACAAAATGACACCTGAGGTGCGAACATGAATCTCAGAATTCATAAATACATAAACAAAATAACACCTGAGGTGGGAACATGAATCTCAGAATTCATAAATACATAAACAAAATGACACCTGATGTGGGAACATGAATCTCAGAATTCATAAATACATAAACAAAATGACACCTGACATGGGAACATGAATCTCAGAATTCATAAATACATAAACAAAATGACACCTGACGTGGGAACATGAATCTCAGAATTCATAAATACATAAACAAAATGACACCTGACGTGGGAACATGAATCTCAGAATTCATATACATAAACAAAATGACACCTGACGTGGGAACATGAATCTCAGAATTCATAAATACATAAAGAAAATGACACCTAAGGTGGGAACATGAATCTCAGAATTCATAAATACATAAAGAAAATGACACCTGACATGGGAACATGAATCTCAGAATTCATAAATACATAAACAAATTGACACCTGACGTGGGAACATGAATCTCAGAATTCATAAATACATAAAGAAATGACACCTGACGTGGGAACATGAATCTCAGAATTCATAAATACATAAAGAAAATGACACCTGAGGTGGGAACATGAATCTCAGAATTCATAAATACATAAACAAAATGACACCTGACGTGGGAACATGAATCTCAGAATTCATAAATACATAAACAAAATAACACCTGAGGTGGGAACATGAATCTCAGAATTCATAAATACATAAACAAAATGACACCTGATGTGGGAACATGAATCTCAGAATTCATAAATACATAAACAAAATGACACCTGAGGTGCGAACATGAATCTCAGAATTCATAAATACATAAACAAAATGACACCTGACGTGGGAACATGAATCTCAGAATTCATAAATACATAAACAAAATGACACCTGACGTGGGAACATGAATCTCAGAATTCATAAATACATAAAGAAAATGACACCTAAGGTGGGAACATGAATCTCAGAATTCATAAATACATAAAGAAAATGACACCTGACATGGGAACATGAATCTCAGAATTCATAAATACATAAACAAAATGACACCTGAGGTGGGAACACGAATCTCAGAATTCATAAATACATAAACAAAATGACACCTGAGGTGGGAACACGAATCTCAGAATTCATAAATACATAAACAAAATGACACCTGACGTGGGAACATGAATCTCAGAATTCATATACATAAACAAATTGACACCTGATGTGGGAACATGAATCTCAGAATTCATAAATACATAAACAAAATGACACCTGACGTGGGAACATGAAAATCAGAATTCATAAATGCATAAACAAAATGACACCTGACGTGGGAACATGAATCTCAGAATTCATATACATAAACAAAATGACATCTGACGTGGGAACATGAATCTCAGAATTCATATACATAAACAAAATGACACCTGACGTGGGAACATGAATCTCAGAATTCATAAATACATAAAGAAAATGACACCTGACGTGGGAACATGAATCTCAGAATTCATAAATACATAAATCAAACAAAATTATTTGATGTAAAATATGCAAGAGTGAGGAAAATAAAAATACAGATTTTTTAAAGAAAAAATAATATTGAAGACATCCCACTTCAGCAATTAAACTCTGAAAATCACACTTTATATAAACAGCACCAAAAGAAAAAATTTCTCAACATTACTTACTGCCAAACAAGAAATGATTGTTTGGTAGAAGTGAATAGAGCCACGTGCATCATGACAGCATGTCAAACTCTTATCAGTGGAGGGTTATCACCTGATGATTTGCATGAAAGATGCATTGAAATCAGTCAGTTCTAATGGAGGGAAAGATGGGAGGCTTGTGGCATGAGTTAAAAGTTTTTTTGTTTTTAATATAAAGGTCAGAACTGAACAAGAATAGCTGTTTATGTGAGAGAAATCAAGCAACATCTCAGAATTATTATCTTTGTTACATGTAGGACAATGTTACATTCTTCTAATTTAACAATAAAGTTTAACAAGAGCTTAAAAATTATGTAGCTTTTTAAAATAACCTTTATATCCTCAGGAGATTTTGGAGAGGTTTCCTGCTCCACGTGGTACGAAAGAACGACTGCATTATGAAATGAGAGTTCACCCCATTCTCGACTAAACGGAGCTCTACATTTGGTGCCTGGAAGAGATGACAACATACCCATTATATCTTCATCATTATGTTGGCCTGAACTACTTTCACATTTAGGTTTCTGTAGATCCGTAGATGAAATCCCTTCATCTAAAGAAGCCATTTCTTCCTGAAAATACATTCAGAAAAAAATTGAAAAATAGGTTAAAAATAAGTAATATGACACATTTATAAAGTTAAATTCATAATTATGCATATTGTGACCAAACACATATCTTTCATGAGAATAAGTTGCAACCACAGAAGTTGGAGCAAGACAATCACAGGTCTTAAATACAAACTTCTAAAACCCATCCCATTTCAAAGTACAATAATTACATCACCGAAAACTGGAAAGAAAATAATGCAGCTTATGTCACAAAAATAAGCAAATCTGTTGATTCTTGAAAAACGTTTTTTCACTTTATTAGCTATAAAGTTATTACAGTTTCACATCAGTACAGGGATGTAAAACCTGTGAGATTAATGCTTTTAGGACTCTCTTTGGAAGTTTGTTCACTAACCAGAAATTTGAAGACAGTAAAAACCAATGGTTTCCAAACTGTTATAGACATTTGAAGATTCACCAAGTACCTAAAAGCAGCCACATTTTTTTTTCTCTTAAAGAGAAACCATTTAACTGTGTTGAAATAGTAATTATACATTAAACATAATTCATGTGGAAAATTCTACATTTAATTTGTGCCAAGTATTAGACATTACTTTTTTCCCATATGAAGTACTGTAACCTTTGTAACTAATTTTAGGGACAAAAACAAAATGTCTGAATTACAGCAGTACAGGTAGAGCCAAATTAGTTTTAATCACTCAAGCATGTGAAGTGTGGTAGAAAAAACTGACGAATCTTGTACTCAAAATTCAAAATCTAAATACCTCTTAGTTACAAATATTAATAAATTATAGTGGAATTCTATGACATCAGTATTGTTTGATACAATTTTCTTTTTCATTCAACTATGAGCGTATGTATATATATACACACACCTGTAAAAGCTGGAACCCTATACAAGCCAGATATGTCAAACTTTTGCAACATTATCTTAAGATTTCTCTTATACAAGGCTCTCTATACAGCAGAAACTGCACAACATGGATGGAAAACTATCTTTCACCTATCTCATCTATCAACAAGTAGGATTAAAACCTGAGTAAGGTGGAACAAATGTTTTTGATTAAATATTAATAAAGCATGGATGACAAGTGCTATATTTTTTAACAAATTAAATAAAGAACGGAACAAGAAAACAGGAATATTCTACTTTTCCTAGATAATGCAACTTGTTACCCAAAAGTTCAACTTTCAAATGTTCATTTAATATTTCTACCTCCGTGTACAATATCAGTTCTACAGCCACTAGATAATGGAATTATACAGTGTATAAAACTGAAATACAAAAAAAACTAATGCTTTAGCATATTATTGCAAACATGAATGACTGTAAGAAAGCATCTGAAATGACCATGAAAACTGACGTGTTAGATGCGATTGCATTTTTAGGTTATTCAATCAAATGCATAAAAGATGAGTGCAAAATAAAGTGCTTTCAAAACTGTGGATTGATTCTTGATAATGGCAGAGATTGTGGAGGAGTTGTTTGTTGTGACAATTCTAGTGAAATCCAAACCCTGATTGAGAAGACTGATACAAATGATTCCATGAATGCAGAAAGTTTTGTGAATGTTTCAACAGAAATTGATGAAACTGATTTAAAATCTAATAGTAACACAAGATGGTAACAGTATCAGAGATTCATCTTCATGAATAAAATGGAAAAAACAGTGAGGAAATAGAAATTCCTACTTCATCACAAGTGTTAAGTTACATTAACGATATCAAATTGTATGTGAAAATGAAGGGGAAAATGAACGTAGCAAAAAGGCCGTAGAATTGGAATTCTCTTTTAACCACATGAGAAAGCCCATTAACAAAATGAAACAGTTGAAACTGGACACTTTCTTCAAATAAATTTTAGATTTTGTGAACTTGTGTATATTGTGAATGTCTATTTTTGTTCTTATTCTAATAAATATCACATAAACAAGACTATAATAACTTTATTCACAAACATCTTACTTCCTGAGTCAAGAAAGTGTAATGTTCTGCTGAAAAATTACATATAATTCAGGAAATACAGGTTCACTATCTAAGCTGGAAAATCTACTTAAGCTGGAAATTTTACTTGGTCCCATGCAACTCTGCCTTAGACAGGCTTTACTGTAAAACCTATATATAAAACCTATAACAAATTTTGTTTAATATCCTGCATGTGCAAAATTTTAAAAGGCTTAGCAACCAATATCTAGCAGAAATTGAGTACAGGGGTCGTAGCAATAAGAAATAACTGTTTCCTTTACTTCTTGATTTAATATTCTATATTTTAAGCAAAATAAATTTAATAACTTATTTCAGAGTGTTAATAATCTATATACATATATATAACGTACAACAATTGAAATGTGACTATATTACAACATACTAGTTCACTAAAACACAGACAAGACTGGGAAGACTAAAAGTCAGTTTTATATCACTGGATACTGACATGTGAATTGTGTCAATGCAAGTTATTTAATTGTAGCTAGGCATGACTGGAAGATAAATATAACATAAAATAATAAATATGTGTTTTTATATATAACGTTATGAGACTTAAGCTACTTAGGCTAAAAATTTGTATATTCATGTTATAATACATTGTCATTCTAGCATAAAAAAACACAATTTATATATATTTCCTAATTTATTTATGATGTTTATAAAATTGGTCAAGTGATATACCTCACATAGTTAGAGTATAATAAATAACGTAAAGTACAGTCTCACTCAATACAAATGTTTGAAATGTATTTAGAAGGTTAAAGAGATTATGCAAACAATAGTTGAGATTTTTGGAACAAAAACAGTTTTTAAGTCAAAACATGAAATCACTTTGCACTCAGACTAGTAATTAAAATGACTATTTTCGCAAACAAAGCTATAATAAAAATATTTCAATAAAAAATCTGATTTTTTGTGTACAAAATACTTGTCTACCACAATTTGTGAAGATACACATGCCATATCGAAAGTTACAGAGGAAATACTTAATGCATGCAAACATATAAATGAATTCATTAATATTATATCAAGCAAACAGTGAAAGGGTTAAGCTAATAGCATGAAATTTGGTTATGTCTTAATCTCTTGTTCACTGAATAATAAGAAAAACTGAAAAGATACACAGCTTACCAAGGACTCTTTCAGCCTAAGACATGGAAAACTTAAACACACACTAGAATTAAACCTTTTATATCTGATAATCAACACAGTCTTTTGGAGATTCAATCTCTCTTTATAGTAAATCTGAGGTATCAAGAACTGTTCCAGTGTTTTTTGCAAATTAATGAACTATGAACATTAAACTTGGAAAGTAGCACATTTATTTCAGAAGGACAATAAACTAGGAAAATATATCTAAGTGGTAAAAAGATTGCTCAACCAGAAAGATGTTGACCAATTAAAAAAAACTATTTTCATTATCCCTGAAAAATAAACCACAGCCACAAAGACAAAAAGAATTACACAAATGATTAAACAATGTCTCAGAGACAATTTAAACAAACTAAATAAGGTAATCTATTTATTACCATAGCAACCTTCAAACACAAATATATTACAAGAACAGTATAGTCTAAGGTCAACATTACATGATATTTCTAAATATATATATATAACTACAGCATTACAATGATCAACAAACTGTATCTCTAATGTTCTTCAGAAGAAACGAGTTAATAAAACTTAAATCACACTAAATGACATTCAAAGCCAAAATTCTCAAAAAGTGAATCAACTGTACATAGATGTGTCAAATCATACTTTCAACATAAATTAGGTTGCTATTCTTGTCACACTAACCAAGTTATTTCAAAAAACAGTTTAAGTTTTCTTTATCTTTTTGTGTAGTATGTAATAGTTTTACCTGGAAACGTGCAAATTCAGCATCCATTTCAGTTAAACCATCTGCACTTTGATCACAGCATTCACTTTTTCCATCAGTGGCTTCTTGAATTAATTTATTTTCAGCTGAACACAGACTTTCTAGAAAACAATAACACTTTTCAAACTTTTAAATTACATACATCTTGTTGATGTTTTTATAAACATCATTAACCCTTACAAATTTTTTAAACTTTAAAATAGACATACATCTCATTGAAGTTTTTATGTCATAATTAACTCTTTAAAATGTTTTAAATTTTTAAATAGACATGCTTTTATAACATCATTAATTCTTTAAAACTTTTTAATAGACATTTATCTTGTCAATGTTTTTATAACATTAACTTTTTAAACCTTTAAATAGACACACATCTTGAGATGTTTCAAAACATCTGTGCAAAAACGGCTCACTTGGGTTGAGAAAATATTTTATGTAGAAGAGCAAACAACGTTTCGACCTTCTTTGGTCATCGTCAGGTTCACAAAGAAAGAAAGAGGAAACTGAACGGAAGCTAACCACATGTTTGGAAAGGGTTGTGTAACTGAGTGTCAGAATGTAGAGGACGGTGTTAGATGTTTGAATATATAATTTTATTTTATTATATTTAATATAGGTATAAAGGCATCCCTACATTTTTAGTTATTTTGGCTTTAAGTTGTTGTATAGGTAAGGCTTCTATAATTTTTCATTTGTTTATGTTTGTTTCTTTATTATTATTTGCGTGTTTTCTGTGGTTATGTTGTGTTTATTTGACCATATAAATCAAAACATGTTTAGAAGATCTAGCCAGGAGAGTTGTGATACTTTCCACAGAAAACAAAAACAAGAAAACAACCAACAGAAAGAAAACAACTTAGATAATTTTATTGGCATCCAACAGCCAAACTTATCAGATAAATTTAAAAATTTATATTTTCCAGAAACACCTAAAAACAACATCTAAAAAGATTTTTTCAAAGAATTTTCTCACAAAACAATCAACATTATTTCACAAAACAGAAAGCTAAAAAACAATCTTACAAAAAGATACATTAATTCCATTAAAAACCTAAAACAAGACTAAAACATAAAAATTCAGAAAGCAGATAAAGGAAACGCTATAGTCATAATGAACAAATTTAAACCAATATACACAAATCCAACAAAAACACGAGATGCAACTAAACAAATTACTACTAAAAATGAAAAAAGGCCAACACAATTTCACAAACACTTTATTTCTACCTACATAAAACCGAATCACGCACAACACAAATATACGGCATCCCCAAACCTCATAAACCAGATTGTCCATTATGACCAATAATGTTCACATATGAATCATTTAATTACAATCTTGGTAAATACATAGCATAGGTATTCTCTAAACATATAACATTAGCCAGTTCATTCATCAAAGACTCTTTTAATTTCAAGTCTAATCAAAATCAACTTTATCATAAAGCCTTAATGGCCAGTTTTGATGTTATATCCCTCTTTACAGAAGTTCCAACCACTGAAGCCGGCAATATAGCCTTAGAACTCTATATCCAAGACCCTAACCAAACTACGGACATTCCCAGCAACCAATTAGCAACCCTCATAGAATTCACCACAGTAAAGACAAACTTCATGTTCAACAATCACAACTACATACAAACAAATGGCCCAAGCATGGGCAACCCAGTATCACCAGTTCTAGCCAATATTTTTATGGCACAAGTTGAAACACAAGTAATTAACACAGCATTGCATCCACCACTATACTGGTACAAATATGTAGATGACACGGTTGAGGGATTCAAATCTACAGAACACATACTTAATTTTTTCAATCACATTAACTCTATACATCCCAGCATTAACTCCACATGTGAATAGGAAGAAAGCAATCAAATATCATTTCTTAACCTCAAAATTACAAAAACCAACACACAATTCAAAACAGAAATCCACCGAAGAAATTGCCCATACAGGACTATACATTCCTTGGGACTCAGCACATGAAACAAAACAAAAACTCAACATACTAAGAAACCAGATAAACACAGCCATAAAACTATGCTCACCAGATAAAATTAATGATGAATTAGACAAAATAAAACAATACTTCATCAACATCAATAAGTTTCCTCCACAAACCGTAGAAAACATTATACGCACACACCTAGACAGAAAGCAAAATCAACCAACAAAATTAAATATATCTCAAGAAACAAAAAATCACGAAACCATATACTGCTGTATACCATATATTCCTGACATCAGCAAACAAATAACCAACATTTGGCAAAAACTAGTAACAAAATATAACATTCCAGTTAATACTAAATTTATTCAAAAACCAGGTACAAAAATGAGGTCTATACTATGTAAGAACTACACTGACAAACACCACACCAACATTATTTATAAAATGCAATATGATAACTGCCACGACTTCTATATTGGAGAAACAAGTAGGAAAATGGAAATCAGATTGAAAGAACATAAAAAATCACCTTCACACGTTTTCAAACACTGCAAGTCAAATAAACTCAACATAACCATAGAAAACACACAAATACTAAATAAAGAAACAAACATAAACAAATGCAAAATTAAAGAAGCCTTACTTATACAATAACTTAAACCCAAAATAAATCAATATAAAGCGATGCCTTTATACCTATATTAATATAATAAAATAAAATTATATATTCAAACATCTAAAACCGTTCTCTACACTCTGACACTCAGTTCATCAACCCCTTCCAAACATGTGGTCAGCTACTGGTCAGTTACTTCTTTCTTTCTTTGTGAGCCTGACAATGACTGAAGGTCGAAATGTTGTTCACTCTTCTATGTGAAATATTTTCTGGACCCAAATGAGCCGTTTTTACATACATATTTCTCTACAAGTGGGGTTTCTCGACATCACTGATTATTGTTTCAAAACATCATCAATTCCTTAAAACTTTTTAAACCTTTAGACAGACATACATCTTGTTGATGTTTTTATAAACATCATTAACCCTTAAAACATTTTAAACTTTAAAATATCAAACATTTTGTTGATTTTTTATGACATCATTAACTCTTTAAAACATTTTAAACTTTAAAATAGAGAAACATCTTGATGATGTTTTTGTAACATCATTAACTCTTAAAACATTTTAAACTTTAAAATATCAAACATCTTGTTGATTTTTTATGACATCATTAACTCTTTAAAACATTTTAAATTTTTAAATAGACATACATCTTGTTGATGTTTTGTATCATTAACTCTTTATAACTTTTTAAACATATAAATAGAAATAAATCTTGATGTTTTTAACATTATTAATTCTTTAAAACTTTTTAAACATTTAAATAAATAAAAATCTTGATGTTTTATGCATCTTTAGCTCTTTTTAAACTTTTAAACAGACATACGTCTTGCTGATGTTTTTGTAACATCATTAACTCTTTAAAACTTTTGAATGGACACATCTTTTTGATGTTTTTATAACATCATTAACTTTCCCAACTTAAATAGACATAAATCTTGTTGGTGTTTTTGTAAACATCATAAACCATACCAAGTGAAATTTCAGATATTTATAAAAACAAAATAGCCATGCCAAATTGTTGTTGTTGTTTTGAATTAAGCACAAAGCTACACAATCGACTCTCTGTGCTCTGCCCACCACGGGTATCGAAACCCGGATTTTAACGTGCAAGTCCGCAGACATGCTGCTGAGCCACTGGGGGGCCCAAGTCAAAGGAAATTACAGATATTTACAAAAACAAAATAGCCATGCGATGTGAAATTTCAGATATTTAACAGAAAAAGGAAACCATGCCAAGTGAAATTACAGATATTTAAAGTTGACATTTCAAACAGATACCTACTTTTTCCGATATAAACCTTTCTTCACTTGTACTGTTTTTTATCATTCTTACTACAACTAATTATTACTGCATACTAAAAATTAAGTGACTATGTTGTAACCCTCCACTAACAAAAGTGCAATATTACACCTATTGTAATTAGTGCCATCTCTAACAATGCACATTAGCCACTTTAGAATTGGTTATGACTAGCCAAACCTGGAAGTGGGGATGATAGGTGTATGATTAAAGAGGGCACTAGTTACAACAGGGAAAGTTTCTATCTAATCAGTAGGACAGGGAATCAAGAAGAGAATAACAAGTGTATGATTAAAGAGGACACAAGGTACAAAAGGTGAAGTTTCTATCTAATAATAGGACAGGAAATCAAGAAGTGATTAACAAGTGCATTATTAAAGAGGGCACTAGTTACAACAGGGAAAGTCTCACACTCTGGTGGGTGGAGGGTTGCATTGTATTGTTTGTATTGTTTTTGAATTTCGCACAAAGCTACTTAAGGGCTATCTGTGCTAGCCGTCCCTAATTTAGCACTGTAAGACTAGAGGGAAGGCAGCTTGTCATCAAGATCCACTGCCAATTCTTGGGTTACTCTTTTACCAACGAATAGTGGGATTGATCATCACATTATAACACCCTCACAGCTGAAAAAGCGAGGCAAGTTTGGCGCAATGGGGATGGAACCCGAACCCTCAGATAACGAGTCGCACGCCTTAACATGCTTGGCCATGCAGGGCCACAAAGGGTTGCAGCATGATTATTTGATGTTAGTGAGCAGTAATAAGTGGGAATAATAAGGCTAGTGGAAAGTAAGTAATTGCACCAATAGAGGGCAGTACAAGAAAGAAAGCTTGTTGTGAAAGGAGGTAACATAACATGTTGGAAAAACCAAGAAAACCAAGCGAGATGAGATTACAGATATATAAAATAATAGTAAAACCAAGTTAGGTTAGATTACAGATATACAAAATAATAGTAAAACCAAGTTAGGTGAGATTATAGATATACAAAATAATAGTAAAACCAAGTTAGATGAGATTACAGATACACAAAATAACAGTAAAACAAAGTTAGGTGAGATTACAGATATACAAAATAATAGTAAAACCAAGTTAGGTGAGATTATAGATATACAAAATAATAGTAAAACCAAGTTAGATGAGATTATAAATACATAAAATAACCGTAAAACCAAGTTAGGTGAGATTATAAATACATAAAATAACAGTAAAACCAAGTTAGGTGAGATTACAGATACACAAAATAACAGTAAAAAAAGTTAGGTGAGATTAAAAACCAAGTTAGGTTAGATTATAGATATACAAAATAACAGTAAAACCAAGTTAGATGAGATTATAAATACATAAAATAACAGTAAAACCAAGTTAGATGAGATTATAGATATATAAAATAATAGTAAAACCAAGTTTGGTGAGATTACAGATACACAAAATAACAGTAAAACCAAGTTAGGTAAGATTATAGATATATAAAATAACAGTAAAACCAAGTTAGGTAAGATTATAAATATATATGTGTACAATAACAAAGAAACCAAATTAAGTGAGAATACAGATATTAGAAGAACAAGAAACACAACTCAAGTGTAATTAAAGATACTTTTACAAACACTGCAGGTGTTCAAAGATAAAAATATATGATCTGTGAAACCATCACTGAGAATTATCTGGGAATGTCATGGATAATGTAATATCTTGTGTTTGTAATACAACAATGAAGATCACAAAACAGTCAACAGATACACATAGAGTAATATATATGTATAGATATGTATTTAATAAAGTCTCAAGTCAGAACCAGTCGTATAGATATGTTTTTAATAAAGTCTCAAGTCAGAACCAGTCGTATAGATATGTTTTTAATAAAGTCTCAAGTCAGAACCAGTCGTATACACATGTATTCAATAAAATCTCAAGTCAGAACCAGTCATATAGATATGTATTTAATAAAGTCTCAAGTCAGAACCAGTCGTATAGATATGTATTCAATAAAATCTCAAGTCAGAACCAGTCATATAGATATGTATTTAATAAAGTCTCAAGTCAGAACCAGTCGTATAGATATGTATTCAATAAAATCTCAAGTCAGAACCAGTCTTATAGATATGTATTCAATAAAATCTCAAGTCAGAACCAGTCGTATAGATATGTATTCAATAAAATCTCAAGTCAGAACCAGTCATATAGATATGTATTTAATAAAGTCTCAAGTCAGAACCAGTCGTATACACATGTATTCAATAAAATCTCAAGTCAGAACCAGTCATATAGATATGTATTTAATAAAGTCTCAAGTCAGAACCAGTCTTAATATCCTTTTGTATTACAAATCAAATGTTTGTTCTTAGAAGCATGTTGAGAAAAACTAATTTCATTTCTTAAACAAGAATACTTGAATTCTTTAAAATAAAATGTTACAGTTGCCACTTCACTAAATATTCTGGAATGTCATGCTATAGTTAAAGTGATGATTTGATACACATGCTCCTATCAAGTTATTCAACTGTTGTCATATATATATAAATGAAGCATCAGAGCTTGCTTTGTTTTGGTGATATTTATAGTTGTATGAAAAAAGAAAAGACCTTAATGGGTTAAAGTACATCCCCTCACTTTGCTTGTTTTTATTATAATTCACAACAAAACTGACAATGTTGAGTAACTTACAAATGATAATTTGAAGTTCTAAAATAGTTAATAAACAATTACCTTCAAACAGAAAAGTACATGGAGTGTTTTCATTCTCCTTTATTTAAACAATTTTACCTTTCGTCAAATGTATAACTTCTTCCAAACTGGCTTTCAACTCTTCTAAGTCAGATATTTGATCACTACTGGCAGTCGCTAAGGCTAACGTGACAGTCTGAAACTAGAACAATTAAAGTAGTCTTGTGTCAGCTTTTAACATTAGTGATTAAATCTGTTGAATTTAGTTCAAGACAAGATCACTTGATATAAAATCACAAAAAATTACTAATTAGCATTTACAAACACTAAGTTTTAAACATATATGGAATATCTAAAAATAATAATGTGCTATTCACACTTTACAAACAAAACTGAATGTAATTAACTAAATAATATAAAATGCTCATTGAAACAAATTAATCTTAATTTAAAGTAGATTTCTAACACAGAGAGAAAAATGTTTAAAAACATGGAAACAAAGCTAGATTTTCTCATATTAAAATTTAGTAACAATAAGAGATAATTTGAACAAGACTAGATCAAATTTTTATCAACATCTAGCAATAAAATAACCAAGAACAAACCAAACCTTTAGTAGCATCTAAAGATAATCTAAACAAGACTGAATCAAACTTTTAGTAATATACAGATGTAATCTGAACAAGAATAAATCAAACGTTTAGTAATATACAGATGTAATCTGAACAAGAATAAATCAAACGTTTAGTAATATCCAGATGTAATCTGAACAAGAATAAATCAAACGTTTAGTAACATCTAGAGATAATCTAAAGAATAGATGAAACCTTTAGTGACATCTAGAGACAATATGTAAAAAACTAGATCAAACTTTCAGAAACATCAAGAGGTAATCTGTAGAACACAAGATCAAACTTTTAGTAACATCAAGAGGTAATCTGTAGAACATTAGATCAAACTTTTAGTGACATCAAGAGGTAATCTGTAGAACATTAGATCAAACTTTTAGTAACATCAAGAGGTAATCTGTAGAACATTAGATCAAACTTTTAGTAACATCAAGAGGTAATCTGTAGAACATTAGATCAAACTTTTAGTAACATCAAGAGGTAATCTGTAGAACATTAGATCAAACTTTTATAACATCAAGAGGTAATCTGTAGAACACAAGATCAAACTTTTAGTAACATCAAGAGGTAATCTGTAGAACACTAGATCAAACTTTTAGTAACATCAAGAGGTAATCTGTAGAACACAAGATCAAACTTTTAGTAACATCTAAAGATAATCTAAACAAGAATAGATGAAACCTTTAGTGATTAATCATTCACAAACATAGATAATAAAGGTGTTTAATTAATTTCTAAATGGAACAAAGCAATTGGCACTGAAAAACAGTTTAATGGGACGTGAATTGTGAAAAGCTCTATGTTCCAAGCATTCACTTTAAAAGTTCTTTGAAACACTGTCTGATGTATTCTCTATCACAATCATTGCTTCCTGACTAAATAATGTTGTTGAACTGGTCAACAAAATCATGTTTCTGTGTAGTCTATAACTGAAAAACTCCAGGAATGTTCTGCAGTGATATAGGGCACAATAGTGGTGATAAGAGGTACATGGAGTTCACCTATTTTGCATAGTATAGTAAGTTATGTTTCAGGCTGAAATTCATAAGCAAATGTAAAAATACAGTTGTGGCTAGTTGGATCCTTACTTTGTCTCTTTAGCTTCTAGCTTATCCTGTCACTGATTCCATTTGTATTCCACTTATTATGCCATTACAATGCATATCAGGATATCACTGATGGGTTCTTCAAATTTCTTGTTATATATTTCTGTACTTCACTAATGTTCTTTTGTAGTTAAATGACTTTATGTAGATTATCCTATGCTTTCTTTATTTCCATCTGCACATTTTCTATGGCTTCTCTGATCATATCTTCTACTAGATTTATTGTTTATTAGAATTCTTCTCTTGTTCTTGTAATATCTCCTATAAATATTTTTCTTCCTTTTTTATTTCCTTTCAACTTTCTGCCACTTACTCCTCATTTACCTGACCACTGTTTCATCATGATTAAACTTTTGATCAAGCTTCAAGCACATGTGGTAATCCTAAGTGGTGTGTTTATTTTCATCAAATAATCTTATACTTGGTCAGCAGTGTCACACTTTCTATTGTTAAATAAGTTCTTCTACAGTAGTCAATAATAACAAGACTGCTTTACTAATGTTCATCAATATTCACAATACCGCAGGCCAAATCATAAAACCAGAACAAATCATGTAAATATTTTCCAATGTCTTCAACATTATATAGCTCTTCTACTATGTTCCTGTATCTGCAAGTTCAGGCACAAAATTTGAAAAAAAAAATCACATATATCTTACTCAGTGTCTCTTCTAAGAATCATCTACATTAGCTCTGGATGATCAAGCCAGTGAAAACAGAATTTACCAATGATTTCAAACTGGCTTTTCTGAGAAATTGTTTGTTTCTTTTTGAGTTTCACACAAAGGTACTCGAGGGCTATCTGCGCTAGCCGTTCTTAATTTAGCAATGTATGACTAGAAAAAAGCAGCTAGTCAACACCACCCACCACCAACTCTTGGGCTACTCTTTTACCAACAAATAGTGGGACTGACCATCACATTATAATGCCCCCACAGCTAAAAGGGTGAGCATGTTTGGTGCGACCGGAATTTGAACCTGCGACCTTCAAATTACAAGTTGAATGCCTTAACCCACCTGGCCATGCTGGACCTTCCTGAGAAAAGGAAACCCATCATTTCAAAAGACTACTAAAAGAGAAAGCAAAGTTTTTACTAAAATTAAATTTGACTTTTATTTGTAGTTCAGTGTTTCAAGAGTCAGAGCTTCAGACACTACATTTCATTTTATTAATAATATTGACAGGGAATAATTAATAAAACAAGAAATGTTTCATTATTTCATTATAATATTTGATATTTCTAATAATATTGAAGTTGTCTAAGTACTAGAGAATGTTTTAAATCAACAGATAAGTTAGAAAAATATATAGCAAGTTATTTTTAATTAAAGTGAATAAAAGGTAATACATAATGGCTATCATTATGTGGATCACACTCACTTGTATTGTTGAAGATAAAGGTCGTGGTATTCTAATTACTAAAGCACTTAAACCACTGAGACTGATTTAATGCTGGTAGCAAAGGTAATAGAATGCATGTATTAAAATAACAGACATATTGATAACAAAGCAAAAAATAATAATTATCTCTTCACAAATCACTAGTCAGGCCTACCTTAGAATACTGTGTATAGTTTTAATCTTCATCCATATTTATATTCCAAGAAAAGATACTAACTTATTGAAATCAGTTCAGAGAATGGCAACCAAGACCACTTTCCAGAATTGTAAATTATCTTATGAGGACAAGTTAAGGCAGTTCTGAAAAATTTTAAAATTACAGAACTACACTACATGTTTTAAAACATAATTTGTTAAAAGCTTATTTCATTAAAAATTATAATAAAATCAAAGCATATCTAAATTGTTTTGAATCTACTCAAAATAAATAAATATTGCTTATTCTTCTCATGTTTTATGGCAAAGCAGATCTTCAAACCCAAATTCCTGCAGCTGCCCAATAACAGGTGAGGGTAAGAAAACTTAACAATGGTGGAAGTAATATTGTACTTTGTGAACTATCTTAATCAGATAACTCTCTATGTTAAATTTAAAGAAGCCATGTAATGATGTATAATGGCAAACCACAAATATCAAACTCATAAGATGCAGAAAAACTGGGACAATTTGATACCATTTTCATCTTTGATAAGAACAAAAAATATGGCTAAAAATTAGGTATCTAAAAGAGCTGGAATCAGTAATTTTCAGAAAAATGTAGGTGAGTTAAATTTTTACTTTTCTTAGTGAGGCGTGTGAAGAGATAACCTTGAAACTTGAGACAAATTAGTCTGTGATTATTTATATTATTAATGTTAACATTATACCTTTAAAACCTTTTAATTTAAAGCATCACATTCCAAAAGTACACACCAATTTTTTTATTGTCATTTTAATTTTTTCGTAAGATTTCTTCAAAATACAATGATTTCAGAAAAGTACATATATCAACTTGTAACAAAAAACAAAAAAGTCACTGGGCATGACATTAATATCATACTAATAATAACGACTTTGTAACACCAGTGTATTTTCAGTTAGAACTCAGAAAATGTATCGTACTTATACTGCCAACATTTCTCAGACTTCTTCGATTTGTTTATCATAACGTCACTTTATAATACACGTTTATGTAGGTTAGTAATGACACTATTACTATTTAATACGAAAAGTTTTAGTTTACCTGCGCTTCGTATTCCATTAATGAATGACGTAGTGTTTCTACTTCTTCCATTGTTATAATAATGGAACAATTTTAAACAGCACTTTCTAGATTAGCTTAGTTAGTTGTTTTATTTCACTTAGCAAAAATTTAGCTCCAACCATTGCCAGTGAGTCTCACAACAATTTTTTAGTTTTTCTGCTTTTCTCGTTATTTCCTCGTATAAACAGAAAGTCGTAAAAATATTCACGATAAAAAATGTATTACAGCTTCATTTTGTGTCTAACAAATAGTTAAAACTGTGAATAATGTTAATCATTTATTTTGTGTACTAAGTAAATTTGATATATGATAATTTAAAGTTTGTAATGCAAACTGGGGAAAAATATTAATTATTAAAAAATTGATAAAATATCACCTATTATTTCAAAAATTATAACTGGCTTTATTTAAGCCATTTTTTGCCATTATGTATTTATTTGACCAAACAAGACGGTTGATAACTGATTTAGGTTTATACAAAAAAATTCGAAATAATTTGAATCGTGTTTTATTTATCTTTTTAACAATAAATCTAAATATTTTAATTTCTTAGCAATGGAGAAAACATTGCATGTCAGACACACATAACATGGCTTTATCAGCGGGAAATAATGTTTAATCAATTTACGTACTAATTTTAGAAGTGACTAAATACGTTGATGAAGGTTACGCGGTTGATATAATTTTTCACGACTTTAATAAAGTTTTCGACAAGATTTTCCATGCCAGATTACTTAAGAAGATTTATGTTTGTTTGTTTGTTTTTTGGGAATTCGCACAAAGCTACTCGAGGGCTATCTGTGCTAGCCGTCCCTAATTTTGCAGTGTAAGACTAGAGGGAAGGCAGCTAGTCATCACCACCCACCGCCAACTCTTGGGCTACTCTTTCACAAACGAATAGTGGGATTGACCGTAATATTATAACGCCCCCACGGCTGGGAGGGCGAGCATGTTTTAGCGCGACCCGGGCGCGAACCCGCGACCCTCGGATTACGAGTGCACGCCTTAACGCGCTCGGCCATGCCAGGCCCTGAAGATTTATGTAAATATAATATTTTTACAAGTGTTAAAATTGAATCCAAAAATTGTTATATTATTATCAAGTTTGTTTATTTGTTTTTGAATTTGCCCCCCGTTAGTACAGCGGTAAGTCTACGGATTTACAACGGTAAAATCAAGGGTTCGATTCCCCTCGGTGGGCTCAGCAGATAGCCCGTTGTGGCTTTGCTAAAAGAAAAGACACACAAGAACAAAAAAACACAAAAACGTTTTTGAATAGGGCGTACGAAGGCTATCTGCGCTAGCCATCCCTAACTTTCCAATATAAGACTAGAAGGAAAGCAGCTAGTCATCACCACCCACAGCCAACTCCTAGGCTACTCTTTTTTTACCAACTAATAGTAGGATTGATCGTAACATAATAACGCCACCATGACTGAAAGGGCAAGCGACCCTCACCTGAATGGGTTTCTGTTAAAAATGGGATGTCTCAATGGTCTGTGCTTTACACCACCTTATTTATAACTTATATTAATGGCGCAGGTTGCCTAGTTGCTTTGCACCATAAAACACCAAACCAACTGATATCAACGACATTGATAAATTTATTTAGACATATGAATTTCTTTTCTTCTCAAAAAGTAGTGGACAAATGGAACAATCTTCCAAAAATAAAGCAGTTACTGTGAGCAGTGTAAACGTGTTCTAGATCTACTTTCGAAGACTTTCAAGACACGCAGATGAAACTATGAACCAGCGTAAAGCGGGCTCCTATTTTCGTCGCCTTCTGCCTGCCATCGATGAGACTACTAGTAAAAACAAGTTTTATAAAACTGTTGTTATTTCATTTAAAATATGATAAGTGACTATAGTATGTTTAACAATATTTTAGCACGCTTCATAGTGAACTGTTCTATCATATTGTTGTAGCTTCATATCATTCTCGATTACAATAATTTAAAGTCAATTTTGTAGCCTGTGAAGTCAATACAACTTTGAAAAAGGCGTAAGCTGAAACGTCGGGTAAAATAAAAATAAAAAAACAATAAAAATACTGATGTTTTCTTAAATTATTTGTCATCTTCATTGTAAAAGCAAAATGACAACTGAAGAGAACACATACAACAATTAAAAACGAAACTTCAAAGTGGTTTTATAACGTAACTTTTGGCGGCTTGTAGTTCTAACTCTAAATTTTTTACTTTACAGCAACTACAGATAGCTAAAACTTATAACTTTAAATATGGTTCTATAATGTAAGAACAGCTGACTTGTACTTGGTTTTATAAGGTACAGTAGCTATAGTTATCCCTGATGACGAAAAAACCCACTTGTAGAAAAAAATTTACATATAAAAACGGCCGTTTTTACATATATAGTAATTTTGTTGTTTTGAATTAAGCACAAAGCTACACAATGGGCTATCTGTGCTCTGCCCACCACGGGTATCGAAACCCGGATTTTAGCGTGTAAGTCCGCAGACATACCGCTGAGCCACTGGGGGGCACATATATAGTAATTACAGTTGTTTGTACTTGTAACTTTGACCTGGTATTATAAGGTACAATAGCTTTGATTAGGATTTAGAAGGTATAGTAATAACAATTAACTTGTACTCCAACTTTGGTCAAGTTTTATAAGATACAGAAACTACAGTTGGCTTGCACTTGTAGTTTTGGCTAAAATTTATAAGGAATAAGAACTACCGGTGGCTTGTACTTGTAGCTTTGGCTAAAATTTATGAGGTATAGAAACTAAATCTGGCTTGTACTTGTAGCTTTGACTAAGATTTATAAGGAATAGGAACTAAAGCTGGCTTGTACTTCCAGCTGTGGCAAAGATTTATATGGTGTAGGAACTACAGATGGCTTGTACTTGTAACTTTGACTAAGATTTATGAGAAATAGGAACTACAGATGGCTTGTACTCATAGCTTTGACTGAGATTTATAAGATATAGGAACTACAGTTGGCTTGTAGCTTTGACTAAAATTTATGAGGCATAGGAACTAAAGTTGCCTTGTACTTCCAGCTTTGACCAAGATTTATGAGGAATATGAACTACAGATGGCTTGTACTTGTAGCTTTGACCAAGAGTTATGAGGAATATGAACTACAGATGGCTTGTAGCTTTGACTAAAATTTATGAGGCATAGGAAGGAAAGTTGACTTGTACTTCCAGCTTTGACTAAGATTTATATGGTGTAGGAACTACAGATGGCTTGAACTTGTAGCTTTGACTAAGATTTATGAGGTATAGAAACTAAAGTTGGCTTGTACTTCTAGCTGTGGCTAACATTTATAAGGTATAGGAACTCCAGGTGGCTTTGACTGAGTTTTAAAAGGTAATTTACAAGTGGAGAAACAATAACTGTGAACACCATATAAAGTAAAAACAAACTTATTGTCCAATATAAACCAGAGTTTCATGAAATGTTTCTACTAGTTAATTGTAAACAAATCATACCACAGTGAGGTATCTGAGATTAGGCCTGGTAAATACCAATTTTATATGAACTGATAAAATGTGGTCTCTCATCTTACATGTCAATAAAATGTCAGAGCTGTTCTGGCCAAGTTTTTAAAATATGACATTGTAGCTCAACATGAAAGAAAACTAATTTACTCACACACACACAAATTTGAAAAACAATGAGGAATTGTTTTAACAAGTTTCAAACTATGTACTGTGTAAAGATCACATAACTATAAGGATATGAAAGTTCAATGTGCTTGAATTTACATTTCTGTAAATCAGTATCTGTTATATATGCTTCTGTACATTACATTTCCTGCTAATTTACATGCATACCAAACCATAACAAGAAACATGAGCTTTAAATATCCTATATTTTAAACTATATTTATGCCATTAGATATAGTTCAATGCTATTTCACATTTCTCATGTTTTGATAAATTTTATATTTTAGTAATTACAAGATGTTTTACTTATTTTGAAGCTTACTTCTTAATATTTGTTTGAATTATATGAAACAAATTAATAATGATTTAGTAATTACTCAGCTATCTGACATCACTTCAACTTTACATGGTAAATTTTTACAGGTAACCTCTTCCTTAAACACTGGAAGAATAAAAAATTTACAATTATGAAATTTATACATAACCAAAGTTACACATTTCAGCATTCAGAACTTTTCAAAAACTGACAGGCCTCTAGTTAGTTATGGAGTAAGTCTTTGTTCATGAGACTTTTGATGGAAGGTAAAAGTTATTCCAGCTTCCCAACATTGCTTCAATACAATATCAACTAACCCCTTTTTATCTGGACAGTGATGCCACAAAGAAAGGTCACTCGTGCAATCAGCATCATCTGGGGGTGGCTTAACTTGGATGTTATTTACACATCTTTTACACTTGAGTTTCTCATGAGTGTCACTTACTGTATTTTCTTCTAGCCTGAAGAGTTCTCTCAATTCAGCAAGACTGAAGTGACGCTGGACATTTTCCTCATTGTCAACAACACAACTACTTAGAGCCTTTTTGTGGGTTTGTCTTTGAAAAATCTTTTCTTCAATAGTTCCAGTAGTCAAAAGGCGATAAATAAAGCACTGCTTTTTCTGTCCATCTCGCCAGACTCGAGCCATTGCTTGACCATCATTGGCTGGATTCCAGTCAGGATCAAACATAACTAATCTGTTTGCACCAATAAGATTCAGACCACATCCTCCTGCCTTGCTACTTAACATAAAAATAAACTCAGGGCTTTGAGGATTATTAAACTGTTCAACCACTTTGGCTCTTTTCTTAATAGACATGTTCCCATCGAGTCGAACATACAGGTAGTTTCTGTGTCTACAAAGTTTTTCAAACAAATCAAGGGTCTGAGTGTAATTTGATACTAACACTACTTTGTCAGTTGTTGTGGATTTTATTACAGCAAGAATACAATCTAAAAGTGACATTTTACCAGAAAGTTCAGGAAGTAACTTTTTAAAATCATAACCAACTGGAAAAAAATCCAGACAGCCTTCAAGATCTTTTTCCCTTTGTTGACACTGTTCATATATCAGACTTGGATGATTACAGAGTTTCTTTAGAACTGTAATCAATGATAAAGAAGCACTTACTTTTGTGTTTTCACTAGCTACTTCAGAAACAGTTTTAGAACAGACAATATGAGAATAAATGGACTTTTGCAGAGGTGTAAGCGAGCAACAAATAACCTGCTCCACTTTAACTGGAAGATATTTTGACAAGATTGTCGCAGTACGTCTAATCATGCAACGATTTACAATGGAAATAAGTTCTTCTAGTTTCTCTTTTCCTTTTTCATGATCTTTATCTGTGGCAGCTGCATCACGTCCACATAAAATTGGAGTCTCGTATTTTCTTTTGAAATCACGAGCAGTACCTAAAATACCTTGATTAACAAAGTGCAACAAACTAAAATATTCCAACAAGTCATTCTGGATAGGAGTGCCTGACAACAATACACGTCGTTTAGCATTTAATTTGTTTAAAGCATGATATGTTTGATTATCAGAATTCTTGAGTCTGTGACCTTCATCACATATTATCAAGCCCACTTCACTCCCATGGAGTACTTCTGCATGAAGCCGAAATGTTTCATATGATATAATAAGGATGGGATTCAGTGGACGACGTCCATACGTGTTCATGAATCTCTTCAGATTTTGATCAATTTCAGATTTTGTCCCAGAGTCAATAGTAAGTGCATTTACACGCATTCCAAGCCATTTCTTTATTTCATTGTACCAGTTTTTAACAAGGCTACTTGGAGCAACAATTATGGCTTTTTCAATAGTTGGTTTGGTATCTGGACTCTGTCTCAAAAGTGTCCACAGAAGAGTAATACACTGCAAAGTTTTTCCAAGTCCCATTTCGTCAGCCATAATGCAACCATAACTGTTAGAAATTTGTTTTCCTGTAACACAATCCCACATGAATTTAACCCCCTCCCTCTGATGGGGTCGAAGAACATTGCTGAGTAATGGGTCAACAACAACATGTACAGGCAGCTGTTCCATATTAACTTTCATCTGATCATGAACACTAAGAGGAGGAGGAGTGTATAAAATAAGTGCTCCTTCTTCATCTGGATCGTGAAGTGCTTTTCTAGGTCCACCACGCTTTACACCCAAAGATCGACCAATCAAGCTTCCTCCTTTATAATTTGGTATTGGAATTTTAAAAGGTTTCGATAATATTTTTCTTATAAATTCCTCATGAGCAACATGATCACTACACACTAATGTATTTGTTACACTTTGTAGCGGTTTTCTATCAATTTCTTTATTTTGCTTGGAGAAATCAATACGTTCAGTATGTG
Source organism: Carcinoscorpius rotundicauda (assembly GCA_011833715.1). Classification (NCBI taxonomy): domain Eukaryota; kingdom Metazoa; phylum Arthropoda; class Merostomata; order Xiphosura; family Limulidae; genus Carcinoscorpius; species Carcinoscorpius rotundicauda. Next base: position 172,955,087 of record CM022392.1, read on the forward strand.
AATCATATGAAGAAACTCTATTCCTTTTGTACTTAACTGCTTGAAAACTTAACTCTCCGTCATCTTCGTCACCTTCCAATTTTCTCTTGGCAAGCTGACTCGGTGCTAACCTGCGAAGCATGTTAAACAACTAGCTATCTGTCAAATTTAGCATAATACCAACATATTCAACTTTAATACTAATAATAAACATCGTATTAGACCTGCGGTTGTTTCTTTATGTCAGTAAGCCAATCATTAGTAAAGATCAGTACCTAAGCCTATACACAACACTTCGAATATGCCGCTATACTCTCGAAGTATCTTAGTAAGGCAGGCTAACGAATGACTTTCGGTACTTTTCATAGAGGGAGTAACTGTAAATAAACTATTTCTGAGAAATCATCGAATCTCGTGCTTACATATAACCAATCGATTTTTGTGTATTTTCGCTTATAAATATGTCATATTACATTATTAAGTGACAAGTTGCAGTAATTTTAATTATTTTTTTTTGCATATAAAATTATTTATGGCTCAAGTCTCTCAATTCTCATGCGTCAAAATACCATGCCATAAAATAATTTCATATTTGTATGTGTGGTGTTTCACTTTATTATACTTACAAAACTTAGTACTAACAGATTTGAAGCATTTGATAATGTTGTGTGTGTATATTGTACATTCTCCTTCTTACGCTCCATAAAAATTAAATGAGATTTAAAAAATTTTGACACATAGAATATCGTTAAGTAAGCGCAATCTTTTCAGGTTTTCTTGGGTTAAAAGCCAAAAATGCTGCTTAATAGTGACTTAGAGCAGAGAGATCAAGAATAATTTCTGTAGATTACTCGTTACTCACAATTAAGACAATTTATTATCAAATGTAATTATTACAATAAAATTTAAGAAACTATTCTAGTAGAAACGATAACATTAATAAGATTCTTTTTTTTTAATGACGTTGCCATAAGTTTGTTTGTTTGTTTTTAAATTTTACGCAAAGCTAAATGAGGGCTATCCGCGCTAGCCATTCTAATTTAACAGTTTGAAACTAGAGGGAAGGCAGTTAGCCATTACAACCAACCGCCAACTTTTGGGCTACTTATTTTCCAGCTGGAATTGAGAGTACATTATAAACCCACAAGGCTTAAAGGGCGAGAATTTTTGGTGTGACGGAGATTCGTGCTCACAACCCTCAAATTACTAGTCGAGCGCTCTACTCACCTGTCCATGCCAGGTCAAACATTGTCATGAATAATTCTGATAGCGACAAACTGGAAAAAAAAAAATCTATTGTAAAGTATATTTTTAATGTCGAAAATTAGATATGTATTTAGAAAACTGAGTTAGTGATAATGTTGCTATTTCTATGAATTTCATAAAAGTTAAAATCTCAGTAAAATCTGGAAGTATCTTGTATTGCATAGAAAACTAGATTATATAAAAGTACCCGAACCGGTGAATCATTGAACTATTAAATTCGGTATCAGTTATAATGAGTTAGAATATTTGCCAGTAATTAGTCAATGTGTTTGCTCATGATTGATTAAAAAGGAAAATCTACAATTAAATATATCGGTTCGGTATCTATTAGACTGAGATTTATGTGCACATTTTCATGTAAAAATTGGTTTCCCAACAAGAATCAGATAAATAAACTCACTAATTACACGATATTCGGTTTAGAAATAAGAGTAACATTATACAACTAATAATTTACTTGAGGTTCTTCAAGTCTGAAACAAGTAATAAAAAACATTCTGTAAAAGTAATTTTTTTATGGATGGCAATACCAAGAAGAATGCAAAAAACAGTACAGAAACTATACAGCTACAGACAGATACAACAGTACAGAGACTATACAGCTACAGACAGATACAACAGTACAGAGACTATACAGCTATATTTTACATGCTACAGGTATCTATTATTGGGTGGTGATTCCGGTTTGATCCTGTGTATCAGATTTTTAAAGAAACGCTAATATTTTGTAAAAAACAAACTTCAAGGGATAATTATAAGATCCTTTACAGTAGTATTATGATAGCTTTAATAACTTCTAGTTACTATGTTTAAGCGATGACAAGAAATACATATTTTCGATTTAAGTTCTGTTTGTTTTTGAACAAAGCTACACAATAGGCCATCTGTGCTCTGCCCACCACGGGTATCAAAGCCTGGTTTTTAGCGTTGTAAGTCCGCAGGCATACCGCTGAGCCACTGAACGGTTTTTAAGTTCTAGTAGATGCATTTATCTCGACTGAAACAAAAAAAGAGATGAACAGCTTGGCAGGTTGACCACTTTCTGGTTTGACATCTTAGCGATGGTTTCTTGCCTTGTTTGGTAGAGAAACAAACGAAAGTGAATGGCAATCATTTTTTAAAGTATCAGGCTGTTTCATATGAAATGTCGAATTTTTAAACAAAAAATGTGAAACAAGTACATATATTTGATGTTTAATTTATTTAATCAAAATAAGTTCCTTGAAACTAGATACACTTCTGCCAACAAGTTGAAAGTTTATAAATGCCATCTTTAAAAAAATTGGGCGTCCTCTGATGCAATGAAGTCTTCAAAGGCTCTTTCAATTTACCTTTAGTATACAAATGTTTTTTCCTTTAAATTTTTCCAAATGTTTAAAAAAGCGATAATCTATAAGGGAAAATTTGGGAATATGGTAAAGTTTCATATTGAAGTTCGTATAGTTTTTGAACAGTAACTTACGAAACATGAGGTTGAGCATTGTCGTGAAGCAGTATGGGTCCTTTGTAATTGATTAATGTTGGATGTTTTCGTAACAGTTTTTGATGCATAATTTCAAGTTCACAAAAATATTTCTCTTTTGTGATCGCTTCTCCTGGGTTTAAGAATGAATAGTGGATCACACCCGGTGACAACCACCAAGAACTGTTTATAAGCTTCTTAGGGTGAAGAGCTGGTTTTGGTGCTTCTTCATATTAAAACCACTCAGCGGATCGTCGTCGATTGCCATAAAGAATAAGTTTTTCATCACAGGTGACTTTATTTTGCGATTAAGGAGTAAGGATCAAATTTTAATTCTTTTTTATGGTTGTCAGTTAATTTGTGAAGCACCAACTTATCGAGCTTTTCCACCTTACTACTTTCATTCGAAAACTTTTGGATAATGAACATTAAGCTTGTCGACAAGTTCTCTCATGGTTTGGTGGGTCTCTGATTTAACTAAGATATTCAGTTCTTTCTCATTAATGGTTATCTTAGGATAGCTGGGAGACTATTTTCAAGGCTTTGGTTACCAGAGCAAAGTCTTTCAAACGGACGCTGTACTGCGCGCTCATTAGCTGTGCCATCACCAAATTGATATTTTGGTTGTGACCAAGCTTGAACTCACACAGAAAAATTACATGAGCATCAATTTTATACGTGGTGACAAAAATCTGTGTAAATATGATTTAGTTTCTGAAAACATGGTGAGCTTGAAATGTACCAGAAAATATACTATTCTGATAAATTTACAGTAATGAACCAGACAATATACTACATGATTCTGAACCAGACGATATACTACATGATTCTGAACCAGACGATATACTATATGATTCTGAACCAGACAATATACTATATGATTCTGACAAATTTACGATAATGCTTCTTTTTCAGCTACTAAAAATCGGGGCCTGGCATGGCCGAGCGCGTTAAGGCGTGCACTCGTAACCCGAGGGTCGCGGGTTCGCGCCCGCGTCGCGCTAAACATGCTCACCCTCTCAGCCGTGGGGGTGTATATAGTGACGGTCAATCCCACTATTCGTTGGTAAAAGAGTAGCCCAAGAGTTGGCGGTGGGTGGTGATGACTAGCTGCCTTCCCTCTAGTCTTACACTGCTAAATTAGGGACGGCTAGCACAGATAGCCCTCGAGTAGCTTTGTGCGAAATTCCAAAACAAACAAACAAACTAAAAATCGAGTTTCAAATTTTCACATGAAAATCTAACATTTCATGTGCGACAGGTTGATAAAACTCTGTCATTGTTGATTTTTCTGCTTGCGTATTTGTTTCATGCCAACTGAATTAGACTTACCATAATTTCCAAGCCTCAAACCGGGACAGTTTTATTATAGGTAGCGACACTGGTATAATAAAGAAGTGCTTTCACATTCTTACTCCCCTTAAGCTTTAATGCTGCCACAAAAAATGAATACTGATAGTTTATATCTCTAATATGACAAGGAACATAAATTTTCATTAATTTTTTCACCGAACACTTTCTTTTTTCCATTTGAGTGAACTTTCTTTAAAAATCTCTATTAGTTTTTACTTTATCAAATAGCTCACTGCAATTCAAGTCGATATTGAGTTCACAATGCAACAGTCCTTTTATTGTCGATTCGTTCATTGGACTTCTTTCTTGAAACCAAATCTTATTCATAATTGAAAATACTCTTAACGAGGCAGTAGTGCCTGGTAAACAAAAAATGTACTCCATAACTTGCCTGAGATTAGGGACAGAAATACTTTGATCTTTGAAGTGGTTGAAAAGTTCTACCCATTTTTCTTTACAACCTATTTCTTTTGCTTTCCAGGCGTCACATTTTGATAACCAGAATGATTTAGGAACAACAACTTCATCAAACAGATCATCATTGATTACAGCATTTCATTAATTTCTTCAGCAGTTGTTTCTATGTCCAGCCACACAAAAACAGTTTTTTTTTATCTAAACATAGTAGTCCCCACCACCAAAACTGTTTTCCCACAGCTCAGTAACAGAGAGGCGGCATTCATAAAGATTGTTCCTTTCTAATGAGTACACCTGGTATCCTCCATCTTTCTCAAGCACTGAGTTTTTCTTCTTCTTTACACCAATGGGAATAAAGTTGTTATCTCATCTTTCTTTCAGGTTGGTTTTCAACATATTAGGTTCTACAACTATAACACTTGCAGTTGCTTTTGTTTTATCCATGGCTAAAATCCCTTTGTTAAACAAACAAACTCTAGATACATTACTCCACATTTACTCTCAAAAAAATCTTTTTATTTCCAATGGGCACTATTCTTATGAACAAAAAGGACTTCTGTCCTTTATAAATCTGGAGCATTCTCTCAACAGCTGGTAACAAATACAATAAACAACATCTTAAAATAAATCATGTGTTTGTCAGTTTTTTAAAGTAAACACGAAGGAATTCATCAAAATTTCTGATGTAATTCTAGGAACCGACTGGAAATCTGAAAGTTTCAATGGTAATCCTTCCACTGGCAAAAAAATATCGCACCATGACAGCATAATGTTGGCATACTTTCTGTTTAAAGCATCTGCTGTAAGTGAAACGAACTGGACCTCTATTAAGTCTCTCTTCAATTCCTCTGCTGTAAAGGAACAATTGCACTTACAATAATAGCTTCATTCTGGCAGAATTGAACTTTGGTTCAAATAACTTTGCTATCGGTTTGGAAGAGTAATCAGTTGTTTTAAAAACTTATGTTATGAACAGCATTGTGATAAGCAAAGGTTGCTTCTTTGGCAGCTATTAACAAGTCGCTCTCTTCAGCCAAAGCTTTTTTTAAGAACATATCAGTTCTTAAACTTTGAGCAGCTACTGAAAGACTACCTACATGTTTAGCAATTTTTAATTGGTCTTTTATGTCTGAGCGGCCACGATGTGAATGAAACATAGAACTCAGATGAACACTGCAAACGTTTGACTCTGTCTTCCTTGACACACGTTTTTACAATTCAGTATGTATCGCATAACTAATAATAAATACTGAAAGAAATAAAGCAACCACAAAGAACAAACACTTTCCCAAATAAAGCTTTGCACATGCGCCGCTTCTGCAGCTTCCGTTACAAGTGTACCCTCGATAGCAGCTCACTGATGAATCGCTTCCGTTACGAGTGTACCCTCAATAGCAGCTCACTGATGAATCATTATACTTGTATAGGTACCGTATCACCTGTTTGTTATTTGTTATTTTGAATTAAGCACAAAGCTACACAATGGGCTATCTGTGCTCTGCCCACCACGGGTATCGAAACCCGGATTTTAGCGTGTAAGTCCGCAGACATACCGCTGAGCCACTGGGGGGCCCACCTGTTTGTGAATTTCATCTAATGCTATACCTTTGAAAATTTGCATACTACAGCACTATGGCTCCCTCTACTCATCAACTAATAAAATGAAACTTTAAAAATGATTTTTTGTCAATACTAAGTCAGGACTCTGTGCAGATTTTAACATTTCTCCTTTATCCTTTTTGGAGTTTATGCCTTTTCATTAAAAGGGGCAGCATGACAGACCCCCTCAAATCAGGACTGTCCCGTACAAACAGTGACATATAGTAAGCCCATATTGAGTATATCTGTCGACTCTATAATAATGATACTAAACAAATGTAAATAAATTAATAAACCTTCATTATGTCAAACAGGAAACAGTGTGTATAACTCAAGAAAACTTGCCTGAATTAAACACACAAGCTTGTTTTCTTTATCTTCGCAAACTCCATTCATTCACAACGTTGTTCGGTCGTATATTTCAAAGCAAATTAGGTTAGCAGAAGGTATTTCAGTCGTAATCTACTTAAGCAAGTCTGCTATATATATATTACTGTTTCTCTCGTCCCACATACGCAATGTTCCAGGCATAAAATTTATGTTGAAGTGAGAAAGACCATAAGTTACAGAAGTACTAACTACACCCTGATAAGAATGACACTGATATTAATATTAATACGCTGATTAATTAATAATCAATAATATTTATTGATATAAATATTAATACGCTGTGTATTTTTCTCAAACTTGAACAAGTCTACAGTTTGTATCTCAGAAAGCTAATATGGGCATCAACACTTTTATTAATAAAGCAGAGACGTTTCGACCTTCTCAGGTCATTTTCAAGTTAACGAAAAGAGAATTTGTATCTGCCTGTTGCAGGGCATATTTTAAGGACGAGATTATAAATGGGTAAAAAATTGTAGGGAGCGTTGCAGTTGGATGTCAGGTTATTAATTAGTTTAGGTATAAAGTTGTTTCTTTATGTTGGTTTAATTTTGATTTTTGTTGCTGTATAAGTAGGACTTCTTTGAGTTTGCGTTTGTTTATATTTGTTTCCCTACTGATAATCGAGAAGTCGATAATTTGGCACGACTCTGATTCAGCTTAACAACAAATAACTTAATGTTAGTTGTTTCATTAAAATAAAGGTTGTTTTATTGTGTGCAACTTTTTATCTCTACATTCCTTGATGTAAAATTCGATGTAAGATAGTCAGATTTTTGCTCTGCAGTACATTTCTTGGCGAGCCTCTAGTTGTCCAATGGACCCTACTCGATAGAATCCTGGTGAAAATGTAAACACTCATTAGTAGTAGAGAAGAAAAATCTCGAAATATATTAAACTATTTTTATATATTGAACTCTTCGCTACAGTAAAGCATTTTTTCTTATCCACTAACATTAATATATCAATAAAACTATACTATGAAGATGATCCTCCTTGACCACTAAGAGGAAAACATTTACTGCTGGGGTCACCTTCCTCCATTCCCCTGAGACTGCATCCCAAGCTTCTGAAATTCCTAATTTTCACAATTTTTTTCATATTCCCATTATTATTTATTTCATTTACTTTATATTTATATTAGAATATTTTGGATACTGTCAACATTGACAGTATACAGAGGAAACATTTTATTGGTTTCATGCAATACAACTATATTTCTCAAATTCATGGCCAGAAGATTTCAACAAGTGCAACTGAAGAACCAATATCTAAGGTGGGCACTCCTTGCCAGAGAGTATGTAAAAACAAGTCCAACCCACACAAGGAATGCAGCACGGATGGATACGCACACCCTATAACACTTGTGCAAGTACAGAAAATTGTGCCATGCAATATTTACAACCATAAAGCTATGGTTGTGTGACTGTTACAGCTAATGGTCCCAGCAGTCAAGCCACAAGGTTCCAGAGACTTTACATAACACAAATACTGGATGGTGTCAAACTGAAGATTTGTTCTTTACATTGTAAAACAGGGCAACAACAAACAAATCTTCAGCTACTAATTCATTAGGTTTACTCTCCCCATCGGAAGGTTCTGTTTGCAATAAGTCAGTCTATGGTAAATAACTGGGTTTATAAGTCATACCCAACTAATTTATCAGTTTTAAACACCAGTGGAAAGTTTGTTTTGGTAATAAGTCAGTAGTGCATAATTTGGTTTATGTATTTTGTATTATTCAATAATTTAAGGAATAACTCATTCACATGAAAATTCCTTAAAGTTTCAACTTTAGTTTGCTTAAGGTAAATGTTTTTTCCTCATAACATGGCTCAATGTATCCATTACTTATAATATTTTATAACAAAATGGGATCCTTCTAATATCAGAGCTGTGATTTTGTTATTTCTACAATCTCAGTCTTGCTAAGCAAATGACAGTATAAGGACTAAAACCACTTATACAGAAACAGGTAAGCCATGAAATACATCTCTATCTCCTAAGCAGTGTTCATCTTATGTGGTATGTTCAACAAGCATCAGCAATGGTAACCTCTCTGGTTCAATATCTTCTTTGGCCTGGATATAGATTTTTGGGAAACAATATTTAGCAAATAACAAGCATAAGAATGGACATGCAGCAGAATCAGTAATGTATCTTATTCCTGTAAAATCTTTATGTACACAACTGCTGTTCAGTATGTTATGAACAGTGAAACGGACATGAATCGCTAACACTAATCTTATTTCCATATTTTGCTGGACACAGCTCTTCAATGACTCGATTCAATATGTCTTCAATACTGAAATGGACACAAACCAGGAACAGTAGTCTCTCTTCTCTAAGTTTAGAACTGTAACTGTCATATTTGTCAAACAAGGGTTTACAAATTTTAGAAACTGTCAATTAGCTAGTAACTTGTAGACAGTCTTAAACTTCTAACCATATTAGTTTTGCCCTGTTTCTTGCCAAAGTTAAACTTTTACCATTTCACAAACACCATTATCAACAAGTACAAATTAATTGTATTTCAAAATCAGTTTTATATAAAATACATTTCAAGTTATAGTTCGAAAGAACAGTTCTTTGTTCCACTATTAAACATTTCTCTACTGATATAAAAGGTTATGATTCTATAAAAGTTGAAACTGGATGTACATGTTATATTATTATATTATATTGTCTTATATTATTATATTATATTGTATTATATTATTATATTATATTATATTATATTATTCAACACACACTAACAAAACAGTTATTGGATTTAAAACTCAGAAGTTCATTAGTGCAGCATTAGATGAAAAGTTAACTTCAGATTATTTTAAACTGTGTTTCTTTCATTTCTCTTTTTAATAAAAATTACTTAATTTGCTTTCTTTTAGAACATATCACCTCATATGTTTTATCAAAAAACAAAACTAGTTGAACTTTCCATGATTATATATTTGATTTTTACAAAACATCAGTAGCACAAGATTTTAATAGTAATAACCTGCATTCTTATGTTGTTTTCATTTGGGAAATTTCTTCAGAGGAACACATCTTCAAATATAAGAAAACAATTTCAAGGAGCTACATGTTGTTAAAGATAAAGTTAAAATTTTAGGTAAATGAGTAAACATGTTCAAAGAAAGTAGTGACACGAAATCATACAAAGACAAATTAAATGATATAATTATTACATTGTAATAACTAAAGTTTGTTCAGTGATTATTATCAGATTATTACTTGTGTAACCATCTGTTATTGAATACAAAACTGGAGAGAGCATTTGACAGTAATAACCATTCATCTAGGGCTTGTGAAAGTAATGTAATGCTTCTTTAATTATCAAAAGAAAGACAGGTGCACAGAAGACAAATTAACTAGTTCATAATAACCACACTGTTCTTAAAGTTCGGCTTCAGGTTCTTGAGGTACGACATATGTTTCATTATCCATCTGAAGAAAAGTTAGACGTGGACCAAAATAGTTTATCACATAGTAAGAACCATCTGCAGGCCCAACCACCTATAATAAAAAATCATAATAATTTTAGTTCAACTGGAAACAGATTCAGAAAAAACCTGTAACAGAGGTAAGACTGATGGTGTCAAAATTCCAAAAACTACATCAAGTTAACATCCAATCTGAGAGTCAATTACACTGAATTCAGTGGGCTACAGATGTTCGTGGTATTGTAGTTAGCATTCCATTATATGACATAACTAACATGCACCTAATGTTTGTGGTATTGTAGTTAGCATTCCATTATATGACATAACTAACATGCACCTAATGTTCGTGGTATTGTAGTTAGCATTCCATTATATGACATAACTAACATGCACCTAATGTTTGTGGTATTGTAGTTAGCATTCCATTATATGACATAACTAACATGCACCTAATGTTTGTGGTATTGTAGTTAGCATTCCATTATATGACATAACTAACATGCACCTAATGTTCGTGGTATTGTAGTTAGCATTCCATTATATGACATAACTAACATGCACCTAATGTTTGTGGTATTGTAGTTAGCATTCCATTATATGACATAACTAACATGCACCTAATGTTTGTGGTATTGTAGTTAGCATTCCATTATATGACATAACTAACATGCACCTAATGTTTGTGGTATTGTAGTTAGCATTCCATTATATGACATAACTAACATGCACCTAATGTTTGTGGTATTGTAGTTAGCATTCCATTATATGACATAACTAACATGCACCTAATGTTCGTGGTATTGTAGTTAGCATTCCATTATATGACATAACTAACATGCACCTAAATATTTGTGGTATTGTAGTTAGCATTCCATTATATGACATAACTAACATGCACCTAAATATTTGTGGTATTGTAGTTAGCATTCCATTATATGACATAACTAACATGCACCTAAATATTTGCAATATTATGACCAAAGAAACATTTGTAAAAAAAAAAATGTTAGTGTTGTAAAATCTCTAATTACACATTTACAGCAGTGCTTGGTATGTTTGCAATTGAAGCAGACAAAGAAACAGTATCTGTAAAAATGAGCTAATCTCAACACTTGGTGTGTTCCCATCGTGACAAACAAATAAACACTCAAAAATCAAGTACCATCAACAGTGATTGAGTTAGAACTTAAAGGTTTCATAAAAAACAACTTGTAGTACTTGATATCAAACAATGTTGTGATAAGTAGATTCATATCTCTAAACAAACATGTAAATAAATATAAAAAATCACAAACATATCTTCTTCACTACTGTATTTAAAAAAGGTGTTTTAAGTTTGATTAATTGATTTAGTGTTTTATGGCACAAAGCAGCGAGGCTATCAGTGCCAGACATCTGGTAAAAATGTAAAAATAAAGTAAATGTAGTAAAAGACGTAAATAGAAATGAAGGTAAAACAAAAAAGTATAAAACCAACGTTGACACTGAGTCTACAACGTTAAGATAAAAAGCAGAGTGTAAAAAGTTGTAAGGTATTTACTCTAGCAAAAAAATAATGATCATAACCCACCAGGAAGACTAACAGGTAAGTTTATGACCCACCATCAGTCACCTGAAGTTGGTCTTTCCAGTTCTGGTTCCAGGTTACATGTCATAGCAACCAGTATCAAAATGTAAAAGAATAAAAGTTTTAAAAGACACTTAGCAAAATCACAACAATGAATAGCCAAATGTCCAGTAAAAAGATAAAAGTCAAGTAAATGGTAAAATTTGTAAAAGTAATTGAAGATAAAAGCAAAACGGCAATTAAAACAGAAAATGGCGCAAAAACCAATGTTGACATCCAGTCAACAAAGTTGTAAAGGACTACCTGTAGCAATAATGGTAATGATCATAACCCACCAGGAAGACTAACAGGTAAGAATAAAAACCACCGTCAGTCACCTGAAGTTGGCCTTTCCAGTCCTGGTGTCGAGTTATATAATGTTCTGGCCATTGTCCAATGTCAAATTGAATGGGAGAGATTAAAACTGTAAAAAAGGAACCACAATTAATAAGGTGTAATGAATAAATATACAACACTTACATGAGACGAAAAAGATTAATGGCCATTAAAAAATTAAAAACGTTATTAAGGTGGACAGAGTCACCATCACCAATAACTCTGTCCAATGTTACAGACTGACCCTGGGAAAAAATATGTTTAAAATACTGCCGTTGTTGAGAATTGTAACGATGGCAAGACAGTAAAACGTGGCTGATAGTGATTTGAGTGTTACACAAACTACACATTGGTGCATCAGTTCCAGATAAAAGAAAATGATGAGTTAAAAAACTGTGACCAATGCGTAGCTTAGTGAGAACAACTTTCTACTTCCGAACTTTACGGAAGCTAGATGGCCAAACTCCAATTTTGGGTTTGATGTGAAAAAGTTTGTTGTTGCGTTGCTCACTCCAAGTGGACTGCCAGCTGGCATGGAGCCGAGCCTTGAAGACAACACCATAGTCCATGTACGGAATAGGGGTGATAGTGCTGGAGCAGATAGATTTAGCTGCCATGTCTGCAAGCTCGTTCCCATGAATACCAAAATAGCCTGGTATCCAGAAAAACTGGATTGAAGTAGCTGCTAATGAGAAATGGGCCAGTCGGTTTTGAATATCAGCAAGAATAGGATGTGAGCTAATGTGTAGCAATTCCAAGGCAAGTATAGAACAAAGCGAATCAGTATAAATAGTGCAGTTGGAGTACTGCTCAGCTACAATATGATCAAGGGCAAGAGATATGGCATACAGTTCAGCAGTGAACACAGAAGCTGTAGAGGGGATTTTCCGTGTGCAACTACTGACCCATAGCAAACCATAGCAGAGCCCACTAAATTACCTGATTTGGAACCGTCTGTATAAATGGGAACTGACTGTTTGAAAGATATTCATTGAATAAAAGACAGAACTTCCATTCTGGAGTATCTGCCTTTTTTAGGTGACTGTAAGAAAGGTCACATTTGGGGGCTCTAATAAGCCATGGTGGGATGGGCCGACCTGTGGACTCTGCAATGTTATCCAAGGAGAGACCCAATTCATCCAATTGCACCTGGATGTGAAGGCCAAATGGAGCAATGACAGATCGTCTGTTCTGAAAAAGTACTGCCCACCGAGGAAGGAAAACACATTCCCAGGTGGGATGTTTTGGTAAGGAACGAAGTTTCAAAACATATAGTAAAGACAGTTGCAAACAGCAAAGGCGTAGAAAAGGTTCATGAGATTCAATGTATATGCTTTGAACTGGAGAAGTACAGAAAGCCCTAGTGCAGATTTGAAGTCCTTGGTGATGAATGAGGTCTAGCATCTTTAAGGCCGATGGTCTGACAGAGCCATAGACCACTGATCCATAGTCGAGTTTCGACTATGTTGTTAAAGAATGAATGTAATCTACATCATTATGACACTAGTAAGACAGTAGGTTGTTAAAGAATGATTGTAATCTACATCATTATGACACCAGTGAGACAGTAGGTTGTTAAAGAATGAATGTAATCTACATCATTATGACACCAGTGAGACAGCAGGTTGTTAAAGAATGAATGTAATCTACATCATTATGACACAAGTAAGACAGTAGGTTGTTAAAGAATGAGTGTAATCTACATCATTATGACACCAGTAAGACAGCAGTTTGTTAAAGAATGAATGTAATCTACATCATTATGACACTAGTAAGACAGAAGGTTGTTAAAGAATGAATGTAATCTACATCATTATGACACTAGTAAATGTAATATAAACGTTATAAAAGATTCTGTGAATGCTTACAACTCACCTGTAATGCAATGAGTATTATGTCAACTAGTTGACCCAAGAACATAAAGCCCAAGGTACACAGCTTTAATAAACCTGAAAAAACACAGTTTAGTGTGATATATTGACACCATGAAACACTAACATGCTTCTGTAATAAGACATACTAACAAAATGCAAGTTAAAAAACAAATGTTTCTGTAACATTTCTACAATATTCTACCAAATAAAACAAAATGGTTATCTAAGTTGAATATTCTCAGAACACTAGAAAGTTATCTATTCCAAAAGTTAATCCACCTTTCACACATTCCTACAATACAACACCAGAATGTTGTATTATTCAAAAAGTTAATCCACCTTTAACACATTCTTACCATACAACACCAGAATGTTGTATTATTCCAAAAGTTAATCCACCTTTAACACATTCTTACCATACAACACCAGAATGTTGTATTATTCCAAAAGTTAATCCACCTTTAACACATTCCTAAACTACAACAAAGAATGTTGTATTCCAAAAGTTAATCCACCTTTCACACATTCCTACAATACAACACCAGAATGTTGTATTATTCAAAAAGTTAATCCACCTTTAACACATTCCTACGTTACACCAGAATGTTGTTATTCGAAAAGTTAATCCACCTTTATCACATTCCTACAGTACAACACCAGAATGTTGTTATTCCAAAAGTTAAGCCACCTTTAACACATTCCTACACTACAACACAGAATGTTGTATTATTCCAAAAGTTAATCCACCTTTAACACATTCCTAAACTACAACACAGAATGTTGTATTATTCCAAAAGTTAATCCACCTTTAATACATTCCAACAATACACCAAAATGTTCTATAAAACCAAATGTTTGTTAACTTTTACACGGGAGGAATGTTGTAGATAGCAGCTTACCAAAGATGTAAACAATTTCTTAAAATGTAATCTTTGGTATTTTCATCATGAATTTTGAATAAAATATGAAAGTAAATGTGAGGAAAAGCATAATAAAAAGTTGTTTGTTACAAGTTGAAATGATTTTTAGGTTATGAAAATGATGAAAACACGCCTTAAGTGTTACTCTACACTCTTTACACCAAGTAGTTACTAAGTTTCATTTGTGTTCTTGTTGTATACATACATATGTGGCATTGTCTTAGTACACTTTTTATTAGCTTATGAAGATGGAATACTTTATAACAAGTGCTGAGAAAATACTTCTTTTCCAACAAATCTATCAGGAACAGTAATTCCATTTTTCCACACCTTTTTACTAGATATTGTTATAAGAATTCAAAACTGAAATATCAATTAGGTGAGTAAAGAGCTTCTCACATAATAATTTGTCAAATTTCTTGTTGCTTTTATCAATTAGCCTCATGTTAGAAGTATAATCTGAAACCATATCACATTTGTTTTTTGGTTTTGCTATCATTCATTCCACTGTACTTTATTTCAGCTTTATGTATTGCACTAAGTAAAGTAACAGGACGTTTGTCTTTATGTATTGCACTTAGTAAAGTAACAGGACATTTGTCTTTATGCATTGAACTAAGTAAAGAAACCAGATATTTGTTTCATGTACAGTACTAATTAAAGTAACAGGATGTTTGTCTTTATGTACTGTACTAATTAAAGTGACAGGATGTTTGTTTTTATGTACTATATTAATTATAGTAACAGGATGTTTGTCTTTATGTACATTACTAAGTAAAGTAAGCAGATGTTTGTTTCATGTACTGTACTAATTAAAGTAACAGGACGTTTGTCTTTATGTACTGTACTAAGTAAAGTGTAATAGGATGTTTGTCTTTCTACTGATGTGCCAAAATATTCCCTTGCTTCTTGGTCTCAACATTTCCTTTCTCAAGAACTGCAAATTTAGAAATGTTCTTCCAGTTAGTTCGAACTGTTCCACAAAAATCAGTCTTATTTTCAAAGAGAAACCTGCACAATTCCAAATCTGTGTAATAATTATACATGCCCTTTTCCAAGGTAGTCTTTCATCAACTGCTTGACAACTTATTGTGAAAATCCTGATTTGGGATATTTGAAGATATCTATAACTTTACATAATTGATTGTTTGCATTCGGTTCTTCATTATTTGCAAAGTGCAAATATCTAAGAATCTCCCTGAATCAATCTCTAGTAATGTTTTTTGGAAAAACTGGACTTCTAAGTGGATTAATTCATCCCATAATCAGTCCACATTTATTTTTTTTTAAACATGTGGTATAAGTGTAATCAGAACAACAAAAGTGTACATTTCTTCAATAGTTCTATCTTCCAATTTCTTACTTTATGAAGTAGGGGGAATGTTACTTTCACTTTCTTCAGAATTCAAAGATTTACAAAACTCATATTTGTTTCTCACACAATATGACCTGTCATACTTTATCAAATATACCAGTAACATATCCATATTCTTTAGATTCATCTGTGAGCCTAAATTTATTTGCAAGACTAGAGTTTATACTGTCAAAAGAATGAATAAATGAATCAAAATTGTGTCACCTTACCCATTTGGGAACTAATGGATTCTAAGTCACTTATAGATGTTGATTCACAATCTGAAAGATTTCTTCTTTATTGAAATAATTACCACATGCTAATACTTCAATTTTATCTTTTGATGAAAATTGGTTTTGGTTCATTCTTTTGGCGGATGCACCCTTTCATTTCTGCTCCACAGTTTACATTAAAAAATAACTGCAATGCTTTGAGTGCATAAGGCCACTACAGGGTGAGGAAGTTGCCAACTAATGTTTTTAGCTTGTATCATGAACTGATGATAGCTGTAGCTTTAGGGTTAAAGAATGAAATAAAAGAGCTTATGGGTTTCAGTAACACCGTCCCCAGAAATAACTTTCTTCTGCTTTGCTACACATAACTTCCCTCTTCCAGTGATATCTTTAACTGTAATCAAAATTCCCACAGGTTATCTAATGTTAACACCACCACTTAACATGGGTTGAAAGTTCTGCTTTGCTACACATAACTTCCCTCTTCCAGTGATATCTTCAACTGTAATCTAAATTCCCACCACCACTTAACATGGGTTGAAAGTTCTACTTTGCTACACATAACTTCCCTCTTCCAGTGATATCTTTAACTGTAATCTAAATTCCCACAGGTTATCTATTGTTAACACCACCACTTAACATGGGTTGAAAGTTCTGCTTTGCTACACATAACTTCCCTCTTCCAGTGATATCTTTAACTGTAATCTAAATTCCCACAGGTTATCTAATGTTAACACCACCACTTAACATGGGTTGAAAGTAGTCCAGTAATGTGTTATAAAAATTTGAGGTGTATGATACTTACTTAAGACGTCATTGAACTTTAAAAACACTTTCCTAGATAACACCATGAAGTACTGTAAGAACTAGGCAGCTAGTATTAGAAACATCATAATATATTCACCCTATAACTGTTACTGCCACTTTTAAATTCATTTCTATGTATGTATTGTGTTACATTCATAATTTAATTACACCAATTTACTATTAATGTTTGTCAATGAAATTAACATTACAACATAATTTCAATTTGAATTTTTATGTTATCTAAGTTTTAATCACATGCTATAAAAAACCTTGACTTCACTAAGAGTTCACTCTTAGCCACTACAAAGTGAGTGGCTTGTCAATGGTTGCCTACCGACATGTATTCACTGGAAAAGAGAAATACGTTTTCTGGCCCTTGACGAGAGATACTACCACACTCTGTACTTTCCCTTAAGAAGTACAAGTCACATAGTTAGTTGGTTAAAAAGAGATCAACTTACAATATGCTGCATGACTGGTCACAGATTTTGTACTGAAACAGATGTAATTGTCTACACTTTTGTTTTCTGCTTGATAGACTATAGCACTTGAATTGTATTTAGGTCTTACTTTTATATTTTATTTAATTATAAATTGTTTGTGTTCCTAAAATCATACTTGAAACATTTACTGATTTTAATAAGTTTAACTTGTTGCTGCCTGGAATGTGAGTATAAACAAGATTGCACATCTCACACGTGAAAAATGTTAGTCAAACAAATCTCTGTACAGGAACCACTGTATAAAATATTAATAACAAAACCCTGAGGAAACATCTATACAGGAACCACTGTATAAAATATTAATATCAAAACCCTGAGGAAACATCTATACAGGAACCACTGTATAAAATATTAATAACAAAACAGGAACCACTGTATAAAATATTAATATCAAAACCCTGAGGAAACATCTATACAGGAACCACTGTATAAAATATTAATAACAAAACAGGAACCACTGTATAAAATATTAATATCAAAACCCTGAGGAAACATCTATACAGGAACCACTGTATAAAATATTAATATCAAAACCCTGGGGAAACATCTATACAGGAACCACTGTATAAAATATTAATATCAAAACCCTGAGGAAACATCTATACAGGAACCACTGTATAAAATATTAATATCAAAACCCTGGGGAAACATCTATACAGGAACCACTGTATAAAATATTAATATCAAAACCCTGAGGAAACATCTATACAGGAACCACTGTATAAAATATTAATAACAAAACAGGAACCACTGTATAAAATATTAATATCAAAACCCTGAGGAAACATCTATACAGGAACCACTGTATAAAATATTAATAACAAAACAGGAACCACTGTATAAAATATTAATATCAAAACCCTGAGGAAACATCTATACAGGAACCACTGTATAAAATATTAATATCAAAACCCTGAGGAAACATCTATACAGGAACCACTGTATAAAATATTAATAACAAAACCCTGGGGAAACATCTATACAGGAACCACTGTATAAAATATTAATATCAAAACCCTGAGGAAACATCTATACAGGAACCACTGTATAAAATATTAATAACAAAACAGGAACCACTGTATAAAATATTAATATCAAAACCCTGAGGAAACATCTATACAGGAACCACTGTATAAAATATTAATATCAAAACCCTGAGGAAACATCTATACAGGAACCACTGTATAAAATATTAATATCAAAACCCTGGGGAAACATCTATACAGGAACCACTGTATAAAATATTAATATCAAAACCCTGAGGAAACATCTATACAGGAACCACTGTATAAAATATTAATAACAAAACAGGAACCACTGTATAAAATATTAATATCAAAACCCTGAGGAAACATCTATACAGGAACCACTGTATAAAATATTAATATCAAAACCCTGAGGAAACATCTATACAGGAACCACTGTATAAAATATTAATATCAAAACCCTGGGGAAACATCTATACAGGAACCACTGTATAAAATATTAATAACAAAACCCTGGGGAAACATCAATACAGGAACCACTGTATAAAATATTAATATCAAAACCCTGAGGAAACATCTATACAGGAACCACTGTATAAAATATTAATATCAAAACCCTGGGGAAACATCTATACAGGAACCACTGTATAAAATATTAATATCAAAACCCTGAGGAAACATCTATACAGGAACCACTGTATAAAATATTAATAACAAAACAGGAACCACTGTATAAAATATTAATATCAAAACCCTGAGGAAACATCTATACAGGAACCACTGTATAAAATATTAATATCAAAACCCTGAGGAAACATCTATACAGGAACCACTGTATAAAATATTAATATCAAAACCCTGGGGAAACATCTATACAGGAACCACTGTATAAAATATTAATAACAAAACCCTGGGGAAACATCTATACAGGAACCACTGTATAAAATATTAATATCAAAACCCTGAGGAAACATCTATACAGGAACCACTGTATAAAATATTAATATCAAAACCCTGGGGAAACATCTATACAGGAACCACTGTATAAAATATTAATATCAAAACCCTGAGGAAACATCTATACAGGAACCACTGTATAAAATATTAATATCAAAACCCTGAGGAAACATCTATACAGGAACCACTGTATAAAATATTAATAACAAAACCCTGAGGAAACATCTATACAGGAACCACTGTATAAAATATTAATATCAAAACCCTGGGGAAACATCTATACAGGAACCACTGTATAAAATATTAATAACAAAACCCTGGGGAAACATCTATACAGGAACCACTGTATAAAATATTAATAACAAAACCCTAGGGAAACATCTATACAGGAACCACTGTATAAAATATTAATATCAAAACCCTGGGGAAACATCTATACAGGAACCACTGTATAAAATATTAATAACAAAACCCTGGGGAAACATCTATACAGGAACCACTGTATAAAATATTAATAACAAAACCCTGGGGAAACATCTATACAGGAACCACTGTATAAAATATTAATAACAAAACCCTGGGGAAACATCTATACAGGAACCACTGTATAAAATATTAATAACAAAACAGGAACCACTGTATAAAATATTAATATCAAAACCCTGGGGAAACATCTATACAGGAACCACTGTATAAAATATTAATATCAAAACCCTGGGGAAACATCTATACAGGAACCACTGTATAAAATATTAATAACAAAACCCTGGGGAAACATCTATACAGGAACCACTGTATAAAATATTAATAACAAAACAGGAACCACTGTATAAAATATTAATAACAAAACCCTAGGGAAACATCTATACAGGAACCACTGTATAAAATATTAATATCAAAACCCTGGGGAAACATCTATACAGGAACCACTGTATAAAATATTAATAACAAAACCCTGGGGAAACATCTATACAGGAACCACTGTATAAAATATTAATAACAAAACCCTGGGGAAACATCTATACAGGAACCACTGTATAAAATATTAATAACAAAACCCTGGGGAAACATCTATACAGGAACCACTGTATAAAATATTAATAACAAAACAGGAACCACTGTATAAAATATTAATATCAAAACCCTGGGGAAACATCTATTGATGTATCAGTATAATTAATATAAGACAAAAATTGGAAGAGTTAAAAATAATCTAGAAGTGAGATATAGGGTGTGAAACTACACATTAAAAAACAAGCTTCACAAGCCTTCTACACAGTAAACTGTGAGATATAGGGTGTGAAACTACACATTAAAAAACAAGCTTCACAAGCCTTCTACACAGTAAACTGTGAGATATAGGGTGTGAAACTACACATTAAAAAACAAGCTTCACAAGCCTTCTACACAGTAAACTGTGAGATATAGGGTGTGAAACTACACATTAAAAAACAAGCTTCACAAGCCTTCTACACAGTAAACTGTGAGATATAGGGTGTGAAACTACACATTAAAAAACAAGCTTCACAAGCCTTCTACACAGTAAACTGTGAGATATAGCGTGTGAAACTACACATTAAAAAACAAGCTTCACAAGCCTTCTACACAGTAAACTGTGAGATATAGGATGTGAAATTACACATTAAATAATTTTAAAAGACTTCTACAAAGTAAACTGTGAGATATATGATGTTAAACTACATATATTAAAAATGAGTTTCAAAAGACTTCAACCAACAGCTAAAAGATTAGCCCATACTTCCATTTGTTATTTTTAAAACTTCATTGTTCTGTATACTGATTAAAATATGCAGCACTAGTGATATAGTAAGCAAACTATAAACTTTTACCTTAAAAATCTCCATATTAATTTATGAGGTTCAAGAAATTAAGCAAGTGAAATGTGAAAACTGAAAGATAACATTTTCATGTAAAAATCATTTTGCAGGAAGATTATTCAAACTATTCATTTTCATGTAAAAATCATTTTGCAGGAAGATTATTCAAACTATTCATTTTCATGTAAAAATCATTTTGCAGGAAGATTATTCAAACTATTCATTTTCATGTAAAAATCATTTTGCAGGAAGATTATTCAAACTATTCATTTTCATGTAAAAATTATTTTGCAGGAAGATTATTCAAACTATTCATTTTCATGTAAAAATCATTTTGCAGGAAGATTATTCAAACTATTCATTTTCATATAAAAATTATTTTGCAGGAAGATTATTCAAACTATTCATTTTCATATAAAAATCATTTTGCAGGAAGATTATTCAAACTATTCATTTTCATATAAAAATCATTTTGCAGGTTGAGTATTCAGAGTCCAAGTTCAAATAACCACATTAAATAAATGTTTATTTTAAAAACAGTGGAAAAAATATTTTCCTGAAACTACATACTTATCAAATTTATCAATTCATTTTATTTTTGGAACAAAATAGGACAAGAAGAACCTTCTATTGTCAAAAGGATAAAATGTGAAAAATATGTATATAGTTTTGTCCACGAGGAGATGCGTCAAGAAAAATCTGTATTATCACTTGTTGATAAAAGATTCCACATAACTGGAAATATCTCAGCTTTTGATCCTTTCACACAATTTGTCAAGTCTAAGATTATTAAAATATAGAGCTGAAAAAAGTACTTAAGAAAGAGGAAAATCCATATAATTATATATATATATATATATATATACCATATAATTTCACAAAATATGAATCTTAATGAAATTCCAGCATATTATTTTTATAATTAGTTTAACTGTTCTTGAAGAATTAGGTTTCAAGTTGTAATAAACTGGTAATCTTATGAAATAAAATATATATGTAAACACTACAACATACCAATAGCAGGGTAGCCTAAGTAAAACCTGTCTATACCAAACATTCCCAGAAAGATAGACAACAGAAGAGCTGTTTCAAATGAGTAGCCATTTCTACAGATAAAATAAAAACAGGAAACATCAGAAAACATGAAATTATAAACAATGCAAGGCTTAATAATGAGTAACCATTTCTACAGATAAAAAAACAGGAAACATCAGAAAACATGAAATTATAAACAATGCAAGGTTTAATGATGAGTAACCATTTCTACACATAGAATAAAAACAGGAAACATCAGAAAACATGAAATTATAAACAATGCAAGGCTTAACAAAATTCTCTATGAAAATTAGTTAGAAAGAAAAATAGCACCATTTTAGCTTAACACAATTCCTACCATAATAAAAATGTCCCCTAGTTATAACTTAATACAAAAAACATCAACAATCTTATAAATTTCAATTTCTTCTTTTTCTTTTCCTTATGTAAAAACCAATTTCTGATGTTTGAATCTGCACAACATATTTAATAACAAAACTCAGGTAAGGATTACACTGTTAAACAAGGCATAATGAATAATAGAAATCAGGTAAGTATTACACTGTTAAACAAGGCATACTGAATAATAGAAATCAGGTAAGGATTACACTGTTAAACAAGGTATAATGAATAATAGAAATCAGGTAAGGATTACACTGTTAAACAAGGCATACTGAATAATAGAAATCAGGTAAGGATTACACTGTTAAACAAGGCATACTGAATAATAGAAATCAGGTAAGGATTACACTGTTAAACAAGGCATACTGAATAATAGAAATCAGATAAGGATTACACTGTTAAACAAGGCATACTGAATAATAGAAATCAGGTAAGGATTACACTGTTAAACACAACATTCTGATTTGGTGAAGATTAAACTGCTAATTAAGGCATACCAAGTTCCAGAGTAGGTAAGGCCATATCCATTGTCTGTGCATTATATGAGCCTAAATTAGATCTACTATTCCATTCACTGGTTAACACTCTTTAACAAAGTAAATTTAAAGTGATTTGCACTTGCATAGAAAATATATGAATATTTGCAAGTGTTTTGAAAAAGGCCAATCCATCACAATGTGGTTACACAAGGTCTACCAACATCTGTTTATAAAAGTTTTCCTCAGAACAAGGATGCTCATTACTTATTAATGCAACTTGCTGGAAACATTTTGCCAAGCACAACAAGCTAATTGCTACTAACCTTGTCAGTATTATGCATGTTTTAAATTGTAACAGCTGGATACTGAAACAAGAGAATCATACTTTGAGAAATTTCCATTCCAAGAGTATTGGGTACAGCTCTCATCCAGAAAATTAAAACTATAAAAACAAGGGCTACTTAGTACAGTTACTACCAGGGAATTCAAAACAGTATCAAAAAAGTACACTGGTATACATCTCACAAAAAAACTTAAAAGAGTAAAAACAAAAAGAACTGGTATAGCTACCATCAAACTCAAAACAATGTAACAGTATCCAGAAAGTAAAACTAGTGTAACAACAAACTCAAACCTGTACAAAAACAAAGGAAACTGATAGAGCTACTATTAAGATAGTACAGTGACTGTAACAAGAAAACTCAAACCTGTATAAAAACAAGGGAACTGATAGAGCTACTATCAAGAATGTAAAGAGAGTGTAACAACATACTCAAACCTGTACAAAAATAAAGGAAACTGGTGCTACTATCAAGAAAGTAAAGAGAGTGTAACAACTTACTCAAACCTGTACAAAAATAAAGGAAACTGGTGCTACTATCAAGAAAGTAAAGAGAGTGGAACAACATACTCAAACCTGTACAAAAATAAAGGAAACTGGTGGAGCTACTATCAAGATAGTAAAGTGACTGTAACAACAAACTCAAACCTATACAAAAACTAAGGGAACTCATAGAGCTACTATTAAGAAAGTAGAGAGTAACAAAAAACTCAAACCTGTACAAAAATAAAGGAAACTGGTGGAGCTACTATCAAGATAGTAAAGTGACTGTAACAACAAACTCAAACCTATACAAAAACAAAGGGAACTCATAGAGCTACTATTAAGAAAGTAGAGAGTAACAAAAAACTCAAACCTGTACAAAAACAAAGGGAACTGGAAGAGCTACTATTAAGGAAGTGAGTGTAACAAAGAGTACTGGCATTCCTGTTTTTATAAAACTCAAAACAGTGTAACAACAAAGGGTACTGGTATACGTACTTTCAAGAAACTCAAAACAGTGTAATAAAAAACAATATTGGGTAATAGTACAAGGAGTACTAGAATAGCTACCACGAAGCAACTCAAATCTGTTCAAAAACAAAGGGAACTGGTACAGCCCCCATCAAAAAAGTAAAGTGAGTGTAATAACAAACTCAAAACAACATAAAAACAAAGGGTACTGGTATAGCTACCATAAAGAAACTCAAAACAGTGTAAAAAGAAAGGGTACTGAGTATATGTACTATCAAGAAACTCAAAACAGTATAATAAGGGTAATAGTATATTTCTCAACATGAAACTCAAAACAGTGTAAAAAGAAAGGGTACTGAGTATATGTACTATCAAGAAACTCAAAACAGTATAATAAGGGTACTAGTATATTTCTCAACATGAAACTCAAAACAGTGTAAAAAGAAAGGGTACTGAGTATATGTACTATCAAGAAACTCAAAACAGTATAATAAGGGTACTAGTATATTTCTCAACATGAAACTCAAAACAGTGTAAAAACAAACAGTACTAGTAGAGATACCATCAAGAAACTAAAGACAGTGTAAAAATTAAGAGTTCTTGTATAGCTCTCATCAAGAAACTGATAGGTTTGTTGGTTGATTTGGTGTTTTATGGCACAAAGCAGCTAGGCTATCTGTGCCAAACATCTGGTAAAAAGTAAATTTAGTAAAATTCGTAAAAGGAACTTTAGGTAAAACAAAACAAAGTTCAAAACTAATAGCAAAAAACCATTGTTTACATCTAATCTACACCGTTAAGAAAAAAACTATAGTAATACAAGTTGTAAAAGACTTTCTGTAATGTAACTGTAATTATCTTAACTCACCAGGAAGACTAGCAGGTAAGTACAAAAAACACCATCAGTCATCTAAAGTTGGTCCAGTCATGTTTTCAAGTTATTTAATGTTACAGCCATTTTCTAATTTCAAATCAAACTACACGTACTGCGATTCTTAAGAGAGAACCATATTAAAAAAGGTTCAATGTATAAATTAAACAACTTAAATGGCATTAAAAAGATTAATGGCCTTTAAAAAACTAAAAATTTTACCAAGGTGGACAGTGTCAACATCACCAATAACACTGTCTAATGTTATGGACAAACTTTGGGACAGAACGTGTTTAAAATGAAGCTGTCGTTGAGAGTCATAATGAAGGTAAGAAAGTAAAATGGAGTTTATTGTGACCTGAGTGTTACACATTGGTGCATTAGTTCCAGATAAAAGAAAACAATGAATTAAAACTCTATGACCAATGTATAGTTTAGTTAGAACAACTTCCTCTTTCTAATTGTTATGGAAACAAGACAGCCGAAGTCCAATATAGGATTTATTTTGAAAAGCTTGTTTTCACTTTGCTCACTCCTGGCCATAGTCCACGTATGGAAGAGGCACAGCAGTGATAGTGCCAGAGCAGATGGACTTAGCTGCTCAACAAGCTTGTTCCCACAAATACCTATGTTGCCCAGTATCCAGAAAAACTGGATAGAAGTAGATGTTAGAGAAATGGGCCAGTCAGTTTTGAATATTGGTGAGAACATGGTGCGAATTAAAATGAAATGATTCCAGAGTCAGTATGAATAGTGCAATTTGAGAACTGCTCAGCTTCTTTGTGATCCAGGACAACAGAAATGGCAAGTGAACACAGAAGCTGTAGAGAGGATTCTGTGCACAACCATCAAACCACAACAAACTGTGGCAACAGATATCGAACCATCTATATAAACAGGAATGAAAGGATGGTCAGAAAAATATTCAGCAAATAACAGACAGTATTTCCAATCAGAAGTGTCTGCTTATCTTAGATGACCTAAAGATAGGTCACATTTGGGGACTGTTATAAGCCATGGTGGGATGGGCTGACCACTGAATACAGCAATGTTATCCAAGGTCAGACCCAATTTATCCAACTACACATGGATACAAAGGCCAAAAGCAGCAATGGCAGATCATCTGTTCTGAAAAGAGGAAGGGAAACACAACCTTAGATGGGATGCTTTGGTAAGGAACAAAGTTTTAAAACATATAGTAAAGACAGTTGCAAATGGCAGAGGTGAAATGAAGGTTCATGAGACTCTATGTATAAGCTCTGAACTACGGATGTGAGAAAAGCCCCAGTGCAGAACCAAAGCCCTTCATAATGAATTGGGTCCAGCAACTTTTAGGCCAAGGTTCTGACAGAGCCATAGACCAGAGATCCACTCCCACAGTGGTGGAAGACAGAACACAGAGGATGTTCAATGATTTTGTACATTTGACCCATAGCTGTTTGATGTGTGGTATAAAGGTCAGCATATGGTCAAAGATAAGCCCCAAGAACTTTGTCTCAGGGCACACCGGCAGCACAATTTCACCAATATGGAGTTCAGGATTATGGTGAACACACCATTGGCAGCAAAAGTGCATAGAAATGGTTTTAGAGAAAGAGAAGATAAAGATATTTTCTGTGGTCCATTTCAGTAAACAACTGAGGGCAGTCTGTAGCTGCTGCTGAATATACCTCATGTTTAACAATAGACATGAGATGTGAAAGTCATCGACATAAAGTTGTTTCGAGGAACCAAACAATACAAGCATTAACCATCCTCTTTAAGGTCTTACAGAAACAGCTCATCAAAGCATTTGGATGGCAGTTTGAAGAAATCTTGGGATCCTTCCCAAACTTAGAGAAAGATAGGACAATAGCCTGGCACTATGCTTAAGTAAAAACATTCTCCTGTGACATCCAGTTAAAAACAAGCAGGAAATAGATGGCACAGCATTTCATAGTGTATATCATCTGACCCAACCAATGTAGTGCCAGACTGATGAAGGGCCAGTTTGAGTTCCACCAGTGTAAAGGGACAATTATAATCATAGAGACAATTAGCTCATGAGGAAAGAGGTAATCACTCTGCCCAAGTCTTGGTAACTAAGGAAGTGAAGGAGGAAAAAGAAGTGCTAGATGCCTGGCAAAAGCTTTCACTTGGAGTATCAGCAATGCTCCAGATATCAGCTACTTCTTGACCATCCGAGAGCAAGATCAAGAGAGGGACAGAATTATACTGTCCACTGATCTTTCGAATCTTGTTCCCTTTGACCTTGGAACTAGTGGTAGAAGATATGGTGGTTGTAAACTTAATCTAAGATTCCTTCTGGCTTTGACGTCTTACCCACCAAGCATGTCCATGGGCCTGCTGGAAAGTGATGTAATTCAAGAGAATGGAAAATCTAAGGAAAGTATCTCAGCCCATTTTTGAGCCTTCTGTGACATGTGGCAGGCAGGATTCTTCCACAGATGAGGATATTGTCAAAAACAATGTTTCAGTAATACATTGAGCAGCTGCTTGTTTAATACAGTCCGTTACTGCTGCCACACAAGCATCTATTGATGGCTTACAGATAATAGCAGGATCAAGTTCTGAGAGAGCAGTGAAAGAGGACCAGTTAGCCAGATCCAGTTTTCACCAGGGCACAAGGGTCAGGTGACATTATAGGAAAATGATCACTGCTACGTGGATTATTGTCAACCCTCCATCAAAAATGGAATAATAATGAAGGGCAGCAAATTGAAAAATCAATAGCAGGAAAGGACTGACCAGATGCACAAAAATAAGTATAAAAACTGGTATTGAAAAGAGAAAGGTTGTGATCAGAGAGCATACTCTCTAGAGAGCAACTCCTCCTTGAGGGGATGATGTCCATTAAAATCCTCCAGGAATAAAAATGGAGTGGCAACTGTTCAATGAAAACATCAAGGTCTTATTGTTCACATGTCTCTCCAGGCAACAGGTAGACAGAACAAACAGTGATGGTATGATCCAAGAAAACAAGGACAGCTATTACCTTCCATGGGTGTGTTGAGTGGCAAAGACAGGGTGGACACATGCTGATCAATCAACAGTACCACCCCTCCATGCACTCTTCCATCACACAACCTGTCATTTCTGTACAAAGAAAACTGCTGAAAGGTGACTGTATCGGCAAGTTTCAGAAATGTTTCCTGTAAGGAAAGACATACAGGGTGGTAGGAAGCAATCAATTTTAGATATCATCCAGATTACAAAGTAAACCTCGACAGCTCCATTGTATCAAGGTGGCCATTTTTATTTATGTGTAAGTGAAATGGGTGGAGAACTATTCTTTTTATGACTACATTTTTTTCTTTACTGTCTTTATTCAAGGGAGGTCTATCACCTTCTTTGGATCCTGTCCTGGGTCAATTGGGCAGGTCTTTGCTGATGGAAGGGGATTCCAGTGACTGAGGACATGAACAAATGATTGTTTTGCATCTTACTGTGGGAGAATAAGATGTGCCTGAGGAAATGCCTGTACCTGGAAACAAAGGAAGTGGATGTTGGGGTTTGTTGGAATGTATGGAAGGGACAGAGATAGGTGTAGAAGTTGATTCACCAATTTTTTTAACCATGGAGGTCAAAATACTTTTCATTTCTTATGAAAATGATTCTTTTAAAAGCACAGAAAGATTCATCTGCACTCCTACTGTAGTAATGGAATAAGGGCAGCAGTATATGTCCAAGATGAAGTGGTAGACAGCAATTTGTGAGCCTCAAGATAAGTAATGTTATGAATTGTATTCAAACATTGCACCTATTTTTCTTTCAACCATTTAAAACAAGAATGAAAGTGGGAATGGTAAGAGCCATTGAAAGTGACCCAATGAAGGTCCAGTTTACACTCATGGGCATCATGGGCCTGACCACCTCAATGAGCAAAGGTCAAGGAACCATTACATGACATCTTTGAGTAGCCAAACTGCTGATACTAGAAACATCAGACAGGGTTTGGAATGTATGGCCAGACCCTGCAATTTAGATAATCTGCCTTGATGGTGACAGGTAAATGCAATGATGTAAATGTTAGCATGAGGATACTGGTTGGCATCGTAATTCCATCATTGAGAGTGGAGATACTCCTCACTGTAGAAATTCCGTGAGTGGAGAAACCAGCAAGGATATCTGACTCAGGGATGTCCTTCAAATCCCTCTCAATAATAACTCCTCATGATGAATTCAAAGTAGCATGAGGTGTAACCTCATTAGGTATATCCCCAATTGCCTTTGAATGCAAGAGGAGTTCACTGTGTTGAGATGTGGATGTTTTCACCAGTATGTCACCAGATTGAAGCTTATTTGCTGACTTTGGAGAGCCAGCAAGTCCCTCTATTACCTCTTGAATGAAAAAGGGAGACATTTGCCCTAAAAGTTTGTCTGAACCAGAATGTAGTATAAGAAAATGAGGTACAACAGGTGTTACAGATGTTGGAGATTGCTGCTCAGTATCTTCAAGACATGGTCCTTTACCTATAGACTGTTTTTCACTATTTTATTTAAGTTTTTATTTGGAGAATCCATAATAAAAAAGAATATTTCGGTGCCCACTGACCCCACCCACTATGGAGCCATATGAGGAGATGCACTACAATCTCAAACAAGGACAATGCAGTGATGTCAGGGTTTCATGAGCACTATACCCAAACACCAGCATCAGATACAATGTCCACAACACCTGTTGAGAACATCTGACACTGGTAATTGGTTGACCCTAGCCAAAGTGGACCAGTTGAATGACCCAAGGAGGGCCACCCCAAGGCTTCTCACCTACAGGAATTCAAGGCCAAAGTGGTGTGTTAAGGTTGGACCCCTCAACCACCTGTATCCTCTCCTCCCCTTCATGGGTTGCCACACACAGCAAACATGTGGGTGGATGTTTAGATCCCAGATGAAGTAAACTGAATGAACAGAACCTTCTCTGGGAGGTCCTCTCACCATGTACAGGAATCCACACCAAGGAGCATCAAGAAACTGAAAACAGTATAAAAACAGAGGACTGGCATAGCTACCACCAAAAACCTCAAAACAATGCAAGAACAAAGGGTACTGGTATATCTCTCAATAAGGAACTCAAAACAGTATAAAAACAGAGCATAGAACACTTATAATACTTTTCATAGAAAACAAAAAACAGCCAACAGAAAGAAGACAACTTTGACAATTCTATTGACATCCAACATCCAAACTTACCAGAAAAATTAAAAATTTACATTTTCCAGAAACATCTAAAAACAACATCTTAAACGATTTTTTTCAAAGAATTTTCTCACAAAACCATCAACATAATTTCACAAAACAGAAAACTAAAAAACAACATAATAAAGAGAGACATTAATTCCATTAAAAACCTAAAACAAAACATAAATTCTAAAAACAGATAAAGGAAATGCTATAGTCATAACAAACACAAACATACAAAAATACTATTAAGAATGAAAAAAACCATTGCAATTTCAAAAACACTTTATTCCTACCTATGCAAGACCAGCTCACCTAACACCACAAATAAACAGCATCCCCAAATGTCAAAAATCAGATTATCTACTATGACCAATAATGTCCACATATGAATCTTTAATTACAATCTTGGTAAATACATAGCATGGGCATTCTCCAAATATGTAACATCAGCCAGCTCATTCATCAAAGACTCTTTAAATTTCAAGTCTAACTTAATCATAAAGCCTTAATGGCCAATTTTGATGTTATATCCTTCTTTACAGAAGTCAAAATCACTGAAGCCTGCAAGATAGCCTTAGAACTCTATATCTGAGACCCTAACCAAACTATAGACATTCCCAGCTATCAATTAGCAACCCTCATAGAATTCACCATAATGAAGATAAACTTCATGTTCAACAACCACAACTATATACAAACAAATGGCATAAGCATGGGCAACCCAGTATCACCAGTTCTAGCCAATATTTTTATGACACAAGTTGAAACACAAGCAGTTAACACAGCATTACATCCACCACTATACTGGTACAGATATGTAGATGACACGGTTGCAGGATTCAGATCTACAGAACACATACTTTTCTTTCAATCACATTAACTCTATACATCACAAAATTAACTTCACATGTGAACAAGAAAAAAGCAATCAAATATCATTTCTCAACCTCGAAATTACATGAATCGACACACAATTTAAAACACGAATCCACCAAACTGGAATATTCCCTGGGACTAAGCACATAAAACAGAACACTTCTTGGATCTGTTATGAGTTTCATGATGGTAGCTATACTAGTACCCTTTATGTTTACTCTCACTACACAGCTACCATTAAGACTCTCAAAACAGTATAAAAACAAAGAGTTCTGGTGTAGCTACCATCCAGGAACTCAAAACAGTATAAAAACAAAGAGTACTGGTGTAGTTACCATCCAGGAACTCAAAACAGTATAAAAACAAAGAGTACTGGTGTAGCTACCATCCAGGAACTCAAAACAGTATAAAAACAAAGAGTACTGGTGTAGCTACCATCCAGGAACTCAAAACAGTGTGAAAACAAAGGGAACTGGTAGAGTTATCACCAAGAAACTAAAACAGGTTTTAAAAGTTCTCAAATTTGTTTGTGAAAGTAAGAAAGTGAAAATGAATTTTTCCAATAAGTACTCATCTCTCACACACAGTTGTCCTGACCTTCACTGCTGAACTCTTAAATAGCACGAGTTGTTTGGCACAAAGAAACCAGCAGTGATGAAGGATTGGTGATAAGTCACAAATACATCTTTAGTGTTAGAAAATGTTAACTTCTGAAATGGTACTACTTCATTACATCCAAAGCTGGAATGAAACATTGGAAAGGTGGAAGGCTGGTGAAGGTACACATACGGAGTACAGAACTACTTCTATGACAGGTATACTCTTTGCCTAATAAAGAAGAAAGACGCAAAGAGTGGAATGAAATAGAATACGTGGCCAGGAGTAGAAGATTATATGAACAAGCTAAGTGTAGTCCACCCTTACATAAAACATTCAGGGAAAGAGCCTTATGTTAAGTGAAGTTGAAGGAACAAAACTATATGAAAACACCATCCACAAGCTAGTAAATGAATATATGCAGTCTACTTGGCTAAAAATAATCCAGAAAAAGTATCTATGATTTATATCAAGATAGTCAATTGAAGTCTACCTGATAAAAAATATCTTGGAGAAGAATTCAGGATATATTGGATTATGTCAAGTGTGGTCCATTCAGCAGAAAACATTCAGTGAAAGAACCTTCCATGGTAGGTTTTTTTCCTTTCATATTTTGTACTGCTTTGTGAACATTTTATCAGAGTTGCTTGTCACAACTTCCATTAGTTCAGGAAAGAATGTTTAACATTAGAAACACGGCAAAAGCACTTTCTCCACTTATTTATATCAGCCTTAATTTAATACCAAACTAGGCCACAAGTTTGTGACTGGTTTTGCTGGTTTGTTACTTTCTTTCAAAACTAGGGATGGTGGCAATAGCCTCAGAATCTTCCCATAGGTCAGAAACACTCCCTCTAGAGGAAAAGGTGGAAATGAAAATCAAATCTGAAGCATCCTAATCATCAGACTATGCCAACTCAAAAGTAAACAAATTCAGAAAAAACTTATAGCATTATTGGAACAAGATGTATGTACATGATTTGACTGCTTTAATAACATTAACAAATCAACACCTACTTTGGTTAGGTGGCAATAACCTGTGTAATTAATGCTTATTGATATTTGAATAAATTTCCCAGCTTAACCCTTAAACATCAGGAATGTTGTAGGAAGCAGTATCAATTGATGATGGCTGCCATTTAAGGCTCAATCAATATAGCATCCTTAACAATGTTGAGTTTATATGCTTCCTTTACTACAATATATCAACGTAACACTTACCCACTCTACTATCATGATACCAAATGTAATCGTCCAATACAGTCAGCACAATCTTTACCTATCTTACATAATTCTGTTCAATATATCAAGTACAATCTTTGGTCACTTAACATTTGTATGGCCACAAAATAGTTAAAACTGACTAATGGTCTCATGTTTTCTGCATCACATAACATAACCACATCTTATATCTGAAGATGGTATTTTTTGTAAGCCTTTTAAGCCCATTTTAAACAAATATCCCTTACTCAGTCTCCAGATAATATTTATCAAGAGAAAAAATATGAACCAGATAATTAATCAATGATAAACTTCATATCAAAACATTTCAAACAATGACTTAACCAAATGTAGAATTTCTTTTTCAAGAAACTAGCTTTAAATATAGAACATATTTTAACTGCTTCCTTAGATATGTTTTATTTGTAACACTATCTTTTATACTCACGTGTATTCACAAGGTATTTCAACTATAAAGGTCCTATTATCCAATCCTGTACCTGGTTTACACTGTATATTCTCAGCTGTTGTACAGTTTACTGGAAGAACCAAACAAATATCTTTAATATTTTATAAATAATTAACACTTTAGCCCTAAACACTCCTGCGGTGATACAAGAATTCAATGTTTTTAATGTGATTACAAAAGTTTCTTTTGATTAACGAGTTTTGATGTCATTTTTACCTAATGCTTTATTTTCTTTGGAACATCCTCTTGGTTGTTGTGTTCTGGGGTCAATATCTGGATTGGCACAAGAATACCTGGAATTAGATCAAGAAAAGCACTATTTTGGGCAAAATAAAAAAACAAATAAGAAAAGCCAGTATGTTTTGATGATAGGTGATAGAACTAAAGACCCATCAAAAAACAGCAAACAAGCTTGGCACATTAACAGTTCAGAATATCTTTGTTGTGACAATGCTCATGATCAGAATCCTTGACCAAATGTATTCTGGAGGAATTAAACAACAATGAACTTGATGTCACAAACCTGACTGGTCAAGGATATGATGGCACCACTGCTACAACCAGCAAGTGCTCTGGGGTTCAACAGAAAATATGACAAACCATACATAAAACCATTTACCCTCAATTTTAATTTGGTTACTGTAGAAAGTGTGAAGTCTGGTAACCCCTGTAGCTGACATTAAAACATCGTCTTAATGTCCACACATACAGGTGAATGCTTTTAAAAGAAGAAAAGGCTGTAGAATTTAAAACAATGCAAGCAACATGATAGGCTTCCTAGACATGTGCTGCAAGTGTAATTGTAGTTTAACATAATTTGAAGACAGCTTCAATCAAATTTATGTTCTATTGACAGATTCATTCCAATATTTTATGTGAATGAGTGAATATGGTATTGGTAACTAAACAGTTATATTCTTTGGAGATTTTTGAAAGAAAAGCTACAAAACATCTGGAGTCAATAAAATTATTACATACAATTGGTTCTTCCTAGACCAGATGCTACACTATAATTGTAGGTTATTTGTATATTACCCTGTTACAGAGCATGTTTTTATAAATACAGTATAGAAGCAAATTTTTGGTCATGTTTTAGTTTTATTTCCTCAGTAAAATAACTGATAATTAGTCTAAATATCAGATTATGTTATCTTTACTGTGGTAACAAAACTGTTAAGTCCTCCACTGAGAGCACAACCCAAAGAAAGATTCTTATCAAACCCATGCATTTTAGGTATACACATCCATTATATAAATATTTTCTTTAACTGAATCCTTGGAGCAATGGGACATTTTCCCTCTTGCATTGGGTTAGAAAAAAACTTGGTAATTTGGGTCAATAGGTTTTCTTACATTCATAGTGTAGAAATGAGATGGCTATTACTTTTGCACTTAATTGAATTTTTTGCCTGTAAAGCAGAATTCTACATAAATACAGCCTATTTATTAATATTATTTTGAACAGTTGTTTTTATTCAAATGTATTATGTTTAAACAGTTATGAAGAACTGTTTTCTTTTTCTCACAACCACAAACAAAGAACATGAACTTGCTGGATCCTTAATATAAGACTAAAGTGAAGCACTGAATTTGTTATATTGATAAATACTACTGTTCCAATAAGAATATTATTTACATTGTAGCTTACTAGTGGTAGATAACAAAAAATCACATAAACCGTCCAATAAAAAATAAGTACTACATCAAATCCAACACCGCTAATCCTACATGAAACATTACCATTACTACATTAGTAACTAAAACAAATGGCAATGTAAAATTTTAAATTAACGATTTAAAACACTGAAATATAGAGAGGTATTATAACTCAACTTATGCATTTTATCGTACATTTTAATTATAATTCAAGGCATATTTCAAATTTACATAAACCTTCATAAAATTAAAACTAAAAGGATACTGCCCAATTAAAATATGTGAACAATTAACTTCGTAACAATGAAGTTTCTTAAATTTTACAGCAAAAAGAACGAAATATAGAAAAATATGCCAGTAATTATTTGAATAACAGTTTTTCATACTCAAATACATTTAATTATTGACTTAAATTTTAAACAAACACGAAATATCACTCAAATTTAATGCCATCCTGTTACACTACGAGTATACAATCACAGTACACATACAACAACAACCATCTCATTGGCCGGATCACACCACTTTAGTTCTTCACCTAGTGCTAAAAAAGTAAATAAAGAAAAGAAAAAATCATTTTTCAAAATATACCAAAATTTATTGGACAGGAGACCTTTAAAGATGTTTAAAAACAGTTAATAAATTATTTACAAATAGAAATGACTTAATAAATAATTTTTACAGCGCACTAGTTGAATTATTTTTGTTTATTATGTTAAAAGTAAAATATTGTGCATTGGTTGAACTATTCTTTAGTATGTTAAAATTAGGTTAAAGCATAAACAATTATTACATGCACTACATGGCCAAAAGTATGCGAACAACCCTTCTAATTAGCGGTTTTGGCTATTTCAGCAACACCCCGTTGCTAACAGGTGCATAAAGTCAAGCACACAGCCATGAAATCTCCATAGACAAACATTGGCAGTAAAATGGGTAGTGCTGAAGAGCTCAGTTACTTTCAACGTGGCGTGTCATAGGATGCTTCCTTTCCAACAAGAATGTTCGTCAATTTTCTGCCCTGCAGAGCTGCCCCAATCAACCGTAAGTGGTTATAATAAAGTGGAAACGTCTAGGAGCAACAACAACTCAGCCACTAAGTGGTATGCAACACAAGCTCACAAAACGGGACCATCGAGTGCTGAAGAACATAAAAATCATCTATTCACAGTTGCAACACTCACTAGAGTTCCAAACTGCCTCTTGAAACAACGTCAGCGCAAGAACAGTTCGTCAAGAGTTTCATAAAATGGGTTTCTATGACTGAGCAACTGCATACAAGCCTAAGATCTCTATATGCAATGCCAAACGTCGACTGGAGTGGTGTAAAGCACACCACCATTGGATTATGGAGCACTGAAAACACGATCTCTAGAGTGATGAATCACGCTTCACTATCTGGCAGTCTGATGGACTAATCTGAGTTTGGCGGATGCCAGGAGAATGCATAATCCCAACTGTAAAGTTTTGTGGAGAAGGAATAAGAGTCTGGGGCTATTTTTCCAGAGAATTTGCGCTTCCAACTTTGTGCCAACAGTTTGAGGAATGCCCTTTTTGTTTCAACATAAGAATGCCCACGTGCACAAAGAGAGGTCCATAAAGACATGGTTTGCCGAGGTTGGTGTGGAAGAACTTGACTGGCCCGTATAGACCCCTGACCTCAACATCATTGAACACCTTTAGGATGAATTAGAACTCCGATTGCGACTCAGCCGTTCTCGTACTACATCAGTGCCCAACCTCACTAACGTTCTTGTAGCTGAATAGAATCAAATCCCCGCAGCCATGTTTAAAATCCAGTGAAAAGCCTTCCCAAAAGAGTGGAGGCTGTTATAGCAGCAAATTAAAATTTCATTTTAATGTCAATTATTTTGTAATGGGATGTTCATAGACCATATATGGGTGTGATGGACAGGTGTCCACATACTTTTGGCCATGTAGTGAACATGATAAAAATTCTAAGCAAATAGAAAAATGAAGGATCGAGAGAAGAGGAAATTTATGTCTTTCAATTCATAAAATACTTTGTTGATGAAGAAGTCAGCATTTAGTGTTTCGAAATTTAAAAACATGACCTATCAAGTCCAAGCTAATATCTAATTTTAAAGTTTTTACTTTACTACTTCAGCAGAAAACCTTTATAAAATTGTTCGAACCACTAACAATTTTTAGTCTGAGAAAAAGAGACCAGAACTATAAGATTATATTCGCTAAGTAATTGTAAACAAAAATAAAATATTTTCGAATGACATTGTGAAAGCTTATAGAAGAAAAAAAGCGTATTTTAACTTCAAGGGTAAACCTGATTTGTTTGTGTTTTGAATTTCGCGCAAAGCTACATGAGAGTTATCTGCGCAAACCGTCTGTAATTCAGCAGTGTAAGAATAGAGGGAAGGCGGCTAGACATCACCATCCATCGCAAACGTCTGAGCTACTCTTCTTCCAATGAAAAGTGAGATTGATCATCAAATTATAATGCCCCCACGACTGAAAGGGAGAGCGCATCTGGAATGGCAGGGATTCGAAACTGCGACCCTCAGGTTACAGTCGAGTTCCGAAACACTTGCCTATGTCAGGCTCGGTAAATCTGAAAGTTGTTCTATGTGTCACTGAATAATAAATATGAAAGTATTCGATTCTAGAACATAAAATTGTTTTTACTTTTGATGAACAAAAAGAAATGTTGCAGGAATTATCTCTATGCAAATGTAAGTTTGTAGTTCTGATAGTCCCCACAAGTAACATGAAAGACAAAATTCCCACCAGATTTATAAGCTATTAATTCAGTTTCTTTCTTCGTGTTACGTTCCTATTGGTAATATTCAATACCATATATGCTCGTTTAGCAAAAAATTGTTGTTAGGCCATCAATATTGTTTATGTTGAATGTTTAAGATGAATATTAATTTATTGTTTAATTTTAATTTCTCTGTTTATAATAAATTCGGTGGTACAAAAACAACCAAAACCAATCAAACAACAACATTACTATTCCAGGCAAATGTGTAAACTCACGTGAGAATACAGACGCAAAAGAAAAAGGTGTTCCCTAATACATGTATTTGTTAACATTATTAGTGGTAGTATAAAAGAACAGTTCTTGCCCCTATAAATGATAATATGCATGACATAAATTATTTATTATTGCAAAAGTTCCTAATAGGAAATCATCCACAGCTCAGTTGTCAGTATTCCAGTTGAAGTTTATGCTGTAAAGTACTACTCTTAATTCCTAGGTTCTCTTGAACAACAAGCGATAACAAGACACATCCTGTAATTAAAAATTGGGTGAAAAATAATGTTATTGGTAAATATTGATCCTCCTAAGTAATATAATGGCACAAGTTTAGTTGTTGAGGTTTTATTTACACATTTGTTGAAGTAATTGGTCATGCCAAATGTTTTATTTACACATTTGTTGAAGTAATTGGTCATGCCAAATGTCTTCATTCCAACAATTTATTATTTATTATCACGTAATTTTAGCCCCATAAATTTAATCCGATCCAATTCCTAGTTACAATTTTTCTTGCAATATAAATTAATAAGATATGAGGTCAAACTTTAAAGGCTGCTGAATCGTTTGTTTTGAATTTCGCGTAAAACTACTCAAGGGCTATCTTCGCTAGCCGTCCATAATTTAGCACTGTAAGAGTAGAAAGAAAGCAGCTACCCACCACCACCCACTGCCAACTCTTAGGCTACTCTTTTACCAACGAATAATGGGATTGACCGTGACGTTATAACATTCCCACAGCTGAATGAGCGAGGATTTTTATTCTGATAAGGATTCGAACCAGCAACCATCGAATTGTTCCTAAGGCAATCTTTCTTCTCACATTGTCAGGGGCCTGGCAAGGCCAAGCGTGTTAAGGTGTGCGACTCGTAATCTGAGGGTCGCCGGTTCGCATCCCCTTCACGCCAAAAATGCTCGTCCTTTCAGCCGTGGGTACGTTATAAAGTGACGGTCAATCCCACTACTCGTTGGTAAAAGAGTAGCCCAAGAGTTGGCGGTGGGTGGTGATGACTTGTTGCCTTCCCTCTAATCTACACTGCTAATTTAGGGATGGCTTGCACAGATAGCCTGTTATGTAAATGTCGTGTAAATATTTTGTAAACGACAACATGTCGTGTTGTGTTTAAATTTTCATTTCTATTATTTATATTTCCATATTTATATTATTGTTTCAAAGTTTAAACTAATAAAATATGTTGTTATTCATTTAGGGTAACATTTAGAATTTTCTAGAATTAAGTAGACCAATCATATGTTTGTAAATGAAATGTTGGCGACCTCGTGTCTAGACGTTTAGTCTCGTGCAAGAACGGACATGCGCGGATTGCTCTGGAGTTCTGTAGAAGTTTCGCGGTGGTTCGAGGAGTCTAGGCCTACAATATATAAACAGACGAAGATGCGAGGAAGAAAAAGAGTCAGACATTAGTTTTATTCAAAAAAGAAGAGAGTCAGTCATTCGTTTGAGAAGGTTCAAGTGTTTGCTGTGATTTGTGACTGAAGTTAGATCTACAGAAGCTGTGATTTTACTTCGTCAATCTCTACGATTCGTTCGAATTAGTGGTTATACTGAAAGTCAACACGTGTGGAACTAATCACGGGAAATCGGGAAAATTGGAAGGCGTTCATCGGAGGCATCGTGAAAAGAACTTCGTCGAATTTACTGAACTGTGAACTGTTTCTGAACTTCTTCATTTAAACTTCGGAATTTCTTCGTGGGACCAAATTCACACCCTAGACTGGAATTTGAGACTGTCATTTTAGATCATTATATTAGATACAGGCCAGTACCATTTTGTATTGTGATTAACTTTGAAGGTTTAAACTTAATATCTGTCATTGTTATTATATAATTTATGTTATATCTGTTAATAGTTTAGTGTAATAAATTATACAAGCTGTTATCTGTGTTTTTCTGTTGCGTTTAGTTTACAAAAAACATAAAAAATACGTAACATAGCCCTCGAGTATTTTTGTGCGAAATAAATTCAAAAACAAACAAACAAACACACTGTCAGTTCTGTGTCGGAGGTTCAAGAGTTGATCTCAATAAAACCTGTTTATGTTATCAGGAGAAGAAACAACATCCAGTGTGGTCTCAACAAAACCTGTTTATGTTATCAGGAGAAGAAACAACATCCAGTGTGGTATATAAAAAAGCTTTAAGTTAATTTGTGTAATTTTTGTTTTGAAAATCAGAGTTTAGGTAAAAATTAAAATGTAACGAAAACTGATTTTTAAAAAAAGATGTTGAAAGTAATTTCACGGTGTTTTCAAATATTCGTTTTAAGTAATTTGGACAAGTGTACAGGTAGTAAGTAAAACAAATAAAAGATATATCAAAATCTCCTCCATCGACCAGTGTATGTTGATGTTATTTTGTAATTGTCGTTAAGTCTTCTCTATATTTCTTATGGTTCAGTTACACTCGGCGGGCTCAGAAGATAGCCCGATGTGGCTTTGTTATAAAAAAACTCATACATACATTTCTTACGGTTCCCCGCTGGGACAGCGGTAAGTCTACGGATTTAGAACGCTAAAATCAGGGGTTTTATTTCCCTTGGTGGAAACAGCAGATAGCCCGATGTGGCTTTGCTATAAGAAAATACATGCATACATTTCTTATGGCTCCTTACACAGGTTTCCCAGGTGTGAAATTAATCACAAATTAAGATTTTGGTGATTTATTGCACAAAGCAACAAGGATATCTGCGCACACAAATTATGAACCTCTAAAAATGTTTGTACAGTTGAAAATTCGCCTGTACAACAAAGTTGCAAGTGGTTAACTGTTAAAAAACAAATTATTTAAGATTATAAACTTCTATTAGAGAGTTGTTAACTAAACCCAGTTTCTAGAATATTCTTCACTTGTTGAATCGTTTGTAACAAAATCCGTATTAATGAGGTGTAATATGACGTCTTGAATTTTAAAAATAATGAAGTAAAAATATAATCGTGCAGTTTTAATGAAACCCTTTGTGAAAGCTCTGCCTTCTTTAGAATTGTAGCTACAATCGATCTGCACATATTTTATAGTTTTTATAAATCTAAATATTTTTAATTAGCTATGGGTTTTTCAACTTTAATTTCTCCGTCAAACGGTGGTTTCTTTATAAATGATATATATCGATTTATTTTCCATCTTCTTTGCATTTTACTTCTCTTTCGGTTTGGCGTTATTTCCACCACTTTATCTTTTACATCGGTTTTCGAATTTGTTTTGAGCTCGTGACACCGTTTTTGTCAGTTTAGGTTCTATTTTATCGGCCCAACATGGCCAGGTCGGTGAAGGCGTGCGACTCGTAATCTGAGGGTCGCGAGTTCGAATTCGGATCGCACCAAACACACTCGCCCTTTCAGCCGTAGGGGCTTTATAATGCGACGTTCAATCCCAGTATTCGTTGGTAAAAGAGTAGCCCAAGAGTTGACGGTGAGTCATGATAACTATTTGCCTTCCTTCTCGTCTTACACTGCTAAATTAGGGACGGCTGGCGCAGATAACCCTCGTGTAGATTTGCGCGAAATAAAAAAAAACAAGTTCTATTTTATATTTTAAGAAAATAATTCAACTTCTAACACGAGCGTTGTAACTGTGTTTAACGTTGGAATGGTTGTTTCAGATTATTTGGTTAAAAAAAGTAATAAAAGGTAAAGTAGTGCCAAATTAATGAAAACGTTTCATTTCTTTGTCTGTAAGTTCTTCCAGTAATCTCTCACAAGTTCCCCTTCATTAACTTTTGTTTTGGAATTTCGCACAAGGCTACTCGAGGGCTATCTGTGCTAGCCGTCCCTAATTTAGCAGTGTAAGACTAGAGGGAAATCAGCTAGTCATCACCACCCACCGCCAACTCTTGGGCTACTCTTTTATCAACGAAGAGTGGGATTGACCGTCACATTATAACGCCCCCACGGCTGGGAAGGAGAGCATGTTTGGCGCGACTCGGGCGCGAACCCGCAACCCTCCGATTGTGAAGCGCACGCCTTAACGCGCTATGCCATGCCAGGCCTCCTTCGTTAACAGTCGGTCTATCTTCACTTATAAATAACTCGTCACCGAAAATCTGTTTACTCATTTAGCAAAACAAAACAAACATTTAAATTTTTAATTAAAAATATAGCTTACAACATTATTGTACTCGAATGGTAATAATTATGTGTATCTACAATTAAGACTTAGTTTTCTGCAAAAACTAGCGTGATATTCATTGAAAATGTCATGGTACACTGGAAATAATTAAAACTAGGACTTTTCAACAGACAGGAGAGAGACATCTTTAAACAATTTCTGGTCAACAAAATAACACTTATTCTCAGCAGTACAAAGGTTGGATTAAAGATTTCAACACAAATAGTAGTATGCATTTATGAAACACATAAAATGTATTAGTTATATTGATAAAATAATATTTTAACACATACCCTGGAATTTTTCTCCATGGCTATTAATTATGAGTAGCATATTTTCTTTTCTAAATAATTATTACCCCATGTGTTAAATACTTTTATTTCAGGGTTCATAAACTGCCAAAATTCCTTTGTGAACCTGACGATGACCGAAGAAGACCGTTGTTCGCTCCTCTACTAATACCTTCTCTACTCACACCAGCCGTTCTTTTAAATACATGATTGTGTGATATTCAGTTTTACATTTTAAACTTGTAATTATTCTTAAACATACATTACCTAACGGCGGCACATTCATAAAGGCTGAAAGTCGTAATTCTAACTGCATAAACAAATACTTTTCCATTCCTAAACTTAAGACGATATAAAACTTCATTTATTTGTGGGTTTCTCATCTCATAGCACTTAGTAACAGGGTGTTCGTGCACGAAGAGAAATCCGAATGAAGTAGTAGTAAATACACGTGTGGCAATAAATTGTTGTTGTAATGGTTTTTACTTTTGATGGGGTTACTTATTCGGTGAAAAGACTAATTCATCGTTCCCTATCCTTAACGATAATGAGATAATGAAGGCATACGATAAGAATAAAGTAATATTGTGTCTAACCACAGGAGACAGGATATATTTACGATTAGGGTTAGCTCACTTACTATGTTGAGGTCCCGGCATGGCCAGGTGGGTTAGGTCGTAAAACTCGTAATCTGAGGATCAAGGGTTCGAATCCCCATTGCACCAAACATGCTCGCCCTTACAGCAGTGGAGACGTTATAATGTGACGGTCAATCCCGCTATTCATTGGTAAAAGAATAGCCCAAGTGTTGGAGGTGGGTGGTGATGACTAGCTGCCTTCCCTCTAGTCTTACACTGCTAAATTAGGGACGGCCAGTGCAGATAGCCCTCGTGTAGCTTTGCGCGAAATTTAAAAAACAAACAAACAAGCTTACTTTGCTGAAGTTGTAACATTATCTGATAAATATACGTTTTACTTTCTATTTAAAAAGGCACTTCTATAGAGAGTCAAAAGCTAGGGGCACGTTCCTACATTACCTCGTGATTTGGTTACCCATGATTCCTGCTTTTGTGAGTATGTATGATTCACTAGCAGGCTCATGTACGCTCCCGAGTCAACAGCCTGGCGTACATCCATCCATTATTTCTCCTATTGCTTTGTTCTGGTTCCTGGCCCGTTAAACAAAATAGGTAGACAGTGACAAGTCACTCTATGCTGCACTACCTAACTGAATAAGAATAATAAACAGTCTAAATCATGCACTTAGGGCTGACAAGTACAACAGAGATTAT
This sequence comes from Carcinoscorpius rotundicauda, assembly GCA_011833715.1. Lineage (NCBI taxonomy): Eukaryota > Metazoa > Arthropoda > Merostomata > Xiphosura > Limulidae > Carcinoscorpius > Carcinoscorpius rotundicauda. The sequence goes on from CM022392.1 coordinate 172,999,218, forward strand.
AAGAGAAGACTGATTGATCCAGGCAGCAGACGACAATAAACCACAAGGAACAACAAAACCTTATACTGCTGCTTATTATATGTTCAGGACATTAGGTAAAAAATAACCTACATTTGGAAAAACTTATAACAAAACACAACATTCCAGTAAGCACCAAATTTATTTAACAACCAGGTACAGAACAAAAGTTGATACTATGTAAAAATTACACTGATAAAATAACTTACATTATTTATAAATTACAATGTAACAAGTACCAGAACTTTCGTATCGAAGAAAAAAACAGAAAAATTGAAACTAAATTCAAAGAACACAAACAAACACCATCACACTATTTTGAACACTGTAAATCGAATAAATATGACATAAACGAAGAGAAAACCAAAAAACTAAGTAGGGAAACAAATATAAACAAAGGAAAAATTAAAGAAGCCCAACTTACACAGTGACAAAAACCAAAATTAAACCAATGTAAGGGAACACCTTAATACCTATATTAATTAATAGCCTAACAGCTAACTGAAACATTCCGTACGAAACCGTATTCATCTACACACTCGTCACTAAAACACGTGCCAGAACAAAACGGTACTTATTTACACACTCGTCCCTAAAACACGTGCCAGACGACTGTCAGTTGCAAACTCTCAGTTTGTTAACCTGGAGATGACATAAGAAGGTCGAAACATTGTTCTCTGCTTGATTTGTAAAAATGTTAAAACCCACACCAGCCGTTCTAAAATACACTTTTACTTCAAGTGGGCTTCCTGTCTTCATGAATAGTGTGAACTGATAAGGGGCTAGCAACACTTGAAGTATAGGAGAAATGTTTAATGATGTAAACTGATAAGGGGCTAGCAACACTTGAAGTAAAGGAGAAATGTTTAATGATGTAAACTGATAAGGGGCTAGCAACACTAGAAGTATAGGAGAAATGTTTAATGATGTAAACTGATAAGGGGCTAGCAACACTTGAAGTATAGGAGAAATGTTTAATGATGTAAACTGATAAGGGGCTAGCAACACTTGAAGTATACGTGAAGTGTGTAACGATGTAAACCGATAACGAGACTAGCCACCCATGAAGTGCAGGGGAAGTGTGTAATGACGTAAACTGATAACAAGGCTAGTAATCCCAGAAGTGTAGGGGAACTGTGTGATGATGTAAACCGATAATGAGGCGGATGCCTAAAAGTATAAGGAAAGTGTTTAATGATGTAAACTGATAACGAGGCTAGCAACTATATAAGTGTGGGGGAAGTGTGTAATGATGTAAACAGATAACGAGTCTAGAAGCCGTAGAAGTGTGTAATAAGGTAAAGCATCCCTTGAATTGTGTAATGATGTAAAGTAATAACGAAGCTAGCAACCCTAGAAGTGTAAGGAAAATGTGATGATTTATACAGATAATGAAGCTAGTAACCCTAGAAGTGTAAGGAAAATGTGATGATTTATACAGATAACGAAGCTAGTAACCCTAGAGGTGTAAGGAAAATGTGATGATTTATACAGATAACGAGGCGAGCAACTCCAGAAGTGTAGAGGAAATGTGCATTGATGTAAACCGATGATGAGGCTTGCAAACTTTCAAGTACAAGAGAAATGTTTAATGATGTAAAATGATAACGAGGCTAGAAACCCTAGATGTGCAGGGGAAGTGGGTGATTATGTAAACCGATGATGAGGCTAACAACCCTTAAAACATGGGAAAAGTGTGTGATGATGTGAAATGATAACGAGGTTGGAACCACAGAAGAAAAGGAGAAGTGTGTGATTATATAAACCAATATGAACACTAGGAACCCCACTTTATTATCATACATTACATTTATTATCATACTTCTATCAATATAGTGGTGCATGTATCATTATCATACCTGTACCAGTATGGTGGTGTATCATTATCATACCTGTACCAGTATGGTGGTGTATCATTATCATACCTGTACCAATATAGTGGTTTGTGTACCATTATCATACCTGTACCAATATTATGGTACATGTATCATTATCATACCTGTAACAATATAGTGGTGTGTGTATCATTATCATACCTGTACCAATATAATGGTGTGCATATCATTATCATACCTGTACCAATATAATGGTGTGTGTATCATTATCATACCTGTACCAATATAATGGTGTGTGTATCATTATCATACCTGTACCAATATTGTGGTGTACGCTGAATTGATCGATTGAAAAAATGATACGCAAACACTGAGATCAACACAAACAAACGACAATAAACCCTAAGATACAACAAAGTACAAAACCTTACGCTGTTACACACCATATGATCCCTACATAAGCTAAAAAATAAACAACATTTGGGAAAAACTTATAACAAAACATAACATTTCAGTAAACACCAAATTTAGGCAACAACCAGGCACAAAACAAAAGTTGATACAATATAAAAACTACACTGATAAAAATAACACCTACATTATTAATTAAATAGGATGTAACAAGTTCCAGAACTTCCGTGTCAAAGAAAAAAACAGAAAAATTGGAACTAAATTCAAAGAACACAAACAAACACCATCACACTATTTTGAACACTGTAAATTGAATAAACACGACATAACCGAAGAAAACACCAAAAAACTAAGTAGGGAAACAAATATAAACAAAGGAAAAATTAAAGAAGCCCTACTTACACAGTGACTAAAACCAAAATTAAACCAATGTAAGGGAACACCTTTTTACCTATATTAATTAATAGCCTAACAGCTAACTAAAACATTCCATACAAAACAGTACATATTTACACACTCGTCCCTAAAACACATGCCAGTACAAAACTGTACTCATTTACACTCTCGTCCCTAAAACATGTGCCAGACGAATGTCAGTTGCAAACTCTCAGTTTGTTAACTTGATAGATGACATAAGAAGGTCGAAACGTAGTTCTCTGCTTGATTAGTAAAAATGTTAAAACCCACACCAGCCGTTCTAAAATACACTTTTACTTCAAGTGGGCTTCCTGTCTTCATGAATAGTGTGAACTGATAAGGGGCTAGCAACACTTGAAGTATAGGAGAAATGTTTAATGATGTAAACTGATAAGGGGCTAGCAACACTTGAAGTATAGGAGAAATGTTTAATAATGTAAACTGATAAGGGGCTAGCAACACTTGAAGTATAGGAGAAATGTTTAATGATGTAAACTGATAAGGGGCTAGCAACACTTGAAGTATACGTGAAGTGTGTAACGATGTAAACCGTTACACTTAAACGAAACTAGCCACCCATGAAGTGCAGGGGAAGTGTGTAATGACGTAAACTGATAACAAGGCTAGTAATCCCAGAAGTGTAGGGGAACTGTGTGATGATGTAAACCGATAATGAGGCGGATGCCTAAAAGTATAAGGAAAGTGTTTAATGATGTAAACTGATAACGAGGCTAGCAACTATATAAGTGTGGGGGAAGTGTGTAATGATGTAAACAGATAACGAGTCTAGAAGCCGTAGAAGTGTGTAATAAGGTAAACGAGGCAAGTAACTTTTGAAGTGTGTAATGATGTAAACTGATAACGAGGCTAGTAGACAAGATAGGATAGAACTGTTTATAAAACCTTACTGTACAAGTTGAGTGTTAGTTTAACAAACAGTAATAAATTACTTTTTACCAATTTAAAATTTTTAATCCTTTTATTAAAATTTCGTTCTGTTAAACATGCATACACAGCAGTTCCTTACAGAGAACAGCTTAGTATTGGTTGGAAGTACAATGTTTATTTTTGGTCATGTTGCAGACAGAAGGCTTCACTCCCTGAAAAACAGTGAAAATAAAATTACAAACTGGTTTCTAATCATGTTTGAACTAATGTGTTTTAAACATGAATAATTGGTCAACAGAATATTACACATAATGATGATAGATTACAAACATAAAAAAACTAGAACAAATATCCTGACAAGTTCCTAACACACGAATAAATAGTTAATTTTATAAACAGTGCCTCGTGGAATTAATTAGAATAGCAACATGATTACTACAATATTCATATCCTACCGCATTCTTATATTAAAGACATGTGATCTATTCACTGGACCTTGTGACGCAAAATGGACAAAAATTATCTACCAACCAAATCATTACAGCATTTGTATCTTATATTGTTTTTCATCCGTACGTGATCCAAAGAGAACATTGATTTTTAAACTGTATACATACGATCTTTGCCTATCTCTATGTCTATCTCTTAAAACTGCTTGCTATATGCTATCACTTATGTATTGTAATTGTGTGTGAAATAAAACATATTCTTTATAGTTAATACGAGCGTTGCTAGGTACAAATCGACACGTACCACTCTTTGGTTTAATACATAAAAACATAGATTTTCTTACTTTATACGCTTCACAGATCAGGTCGAAAAGGTCAGTCTCTGCTTGACCCTGAATTTTCTCAGTATGAACCTGTAGCAAACAGAAGTAGGACTTGTATATTCTGTAAATATAGGTTTCTGTGTTCAGTAACTCTTAAGATCTTGTATCACACACCAAACACTTACTTTGTCACAAATCTCTACTTAACTCTTAAGATCTAGTACCATGCACCAAACACTTACTTTGTTGTAAATCTCTACTTAACTCTTAAGATCTAGTACCACACACCAAACACTTATTTTGTCACAACTCTCTACTTAACTCTTAAGATCTTGTACCACACACCAAACACTTACTTTGTCACAAATCTCTACTTAACTCTTAAGATCTAGTACCACACACCAAACACTTACTTTGTTGTAAATCTCTACTTAACTCTTAAGATCTAGTACCACACACCAAACACTTACTTTGTCACAAATCTCTACTTAACTCTTAAGATCTTGTACCACACACCAAACACTTACTTTGTCACAAATCTCTACTTAACTCTTAAGATCTAGTACCATGCACCAAACACTTATTTTGTCACAAATCTTTACTTAACTCTTAAGATCTTGTACCACACACCAAACACTTACTTTGTCACAAATCTCTACTTAACTCTTAAGATCTTGTACCACGCACCAAACACTTACTTTGTCACAAATCTCTACTTAACTCTTAAGATCTTGTACCACGCACCAAACACTTACTTTGTCACAAATCTCTACTTAACTCTTAAGATCTTGTACCACACACCAAACACTTACTTTGTCACAAATCTCTACTTAACTCTTAAGATCTAGTACCATGCACCAAACACTTACTTTGTTGTAAATCTCTACTTAACTCTTAAGATCTTGTATCACACACCAAACACTTACTTTGTCACAAATCTCTACTTAACTCTTAAGATCTTGTACCACACACCAAACACTTACTTTGTCACAAATCTCTACTTAACTCTTAAGATCTTGTACCACACACCAAACACTTACTTTGTCACAAATCTCTACTTAACTCTTAAGATCTTGTACCACACACCAAACACTTACTTTGTCACAAATCTCTACTTAACTCTTAAGATCTAGTACCATGCACCAAACACTTACTTTGCTGTAAATCTCTACTTTACTCTTAAGATCTTGTACCACGCACCAAACACTTACTTTGTCACAAATCTCTACTTAACTCTTAAGATCTAGTACCACACACCAAACACTTACTTTGTTGTAAATCTCTACTTAACTCTTAAGGTCTAGTACCACGTACCAAACACTTACTTTGTCACAAATCTCTACTTAACTCTTAAGATCTTGTACCACACACCAAACACTTACTTTGTCACAAATCTCTACTTAACTCTTAAGATCTAGTACCATGCACCAAACACTTACTTTGTTGTAAATCTCTACTTAACTCTTAAGATCTTGTACCACACACCAAACACTTACTTTGTCACAAATCTCTACTTAACTCTTAAGATCTTGTATCACACACCAAACACTTACTTTGTCACAAATCTCTACTTAACTCTTAAGATCTTGTACCACACACCAAACACTTACTTTGTCACAAATCTCTACTTAACTCTTAAGATCTTGTACCACACACCAAACACTTACTTTGTCACAAATCTCTACTTAACTCTTAAGATCTTGTACCACACACCAAACACTTACTTTGTCACAAATCTCTACTTAACTCTTAAGATCTAGTACCATGCACCAAACACTTACTTTGTTGTAAATCTCTACTTAACTCTTAAGATCTTGTACCACACACCAAACACTTACTTTGTCACAAATCTCTACTTAACTCTTAAGATCTAGTACCATGCACCAAACACTTACTTTGTTGTAAATCTCTACTTAACTCTTAAGATCTTGTACCACACACCAAACACTTACTTTGTCACAAATCTCTACTTAACTCTTAAGATCTTGTACCACACACCAAACACTTACTTTGTCACAAATCTCTACTTAACTCTTAAGATCTTGTACCACACACCAAACACTTACTTTGTCACAAATCTCTACTTAACTCTTAAGATCTAGTACCATGCACCAAACACTTACTTTGTTGTAAATCTCTACTTAACTCTTAAGATCTTGTACCACACACCAAACACTTACTTTGTCACAAATCTCTACTTAACTCTTAAGATCTTGTACCACACACCAAACACTTACTTTGTCACAAATCTATACTTAACTCTTAAGATCTAGTACCACACACCAAACACTTACTTTGCTGTAAATCTCTACTTTACTCTTAAGATCTTGTACCACGCACCAAACACTTACTTTGTCACAAATCTCTACTTAACTCTTAAGATCTAGTACCACACACCAAACACTTACTTTGTTGTAAATCTCTACTTAACTCTTAAGGTCTAGTACCACGTACCAAACACTTACTTTGTCACAAATCTCTACTTAACTCTTAAGATCTAGTACCATGCACCAAACACTTACTTTGTTGTAAATCTCTACTTAACTCTTAAGATCTAGTACCATGCACCAAACACTTACTTTGTTGTAAATCTCTACTTAACTCTTAAGATCTTGTACCACACACCAAACACTTACTTTGTCACAAATCTCTACTTAACTCTTAAGATCTAGTACCATGCACCAAACACTTACTTTGTTGTAAATCTCTACTTAACTCTTAAGATCTTGTACCACACACCAAACACTTACTTTGTCACAAATCTCTACTTAACTCTTAAGATCTTGTACCACACACCAAACACTTACTTTGTCACAAATCTCTACTTAACTCTTAAGATCTTGTACCACACACCAAACACTTACTTTGTCACAAATCTCTACTTAACTCTTAAGATCTTGTACCACACACCAAACACTTACTTTGTCACAAATCTATACTTAACTCTTAAGATCTAGTACCACACACCAAACACTTACTTTGCTGTAAATCTCTACTTTACTCTTAAGATCTTGTACCACGCACCAAACACTTACTTTGTCACAAATCTCTACTTAACTCTTAAGATCTAGTACCACACACCAAACACTTACTTTGTTGTAAATCTCTACTTAACTCTTAAGGTCTAGTACCACGTACCAAACACTTACTTTGTCACAAATCTCTACTTAACTCTTAAGATCTTGTACCACACACCAAACACTTACTTTGTCACAAATCTCTACTTAACTCTTAAGATCTAGTACCATGCACCAAACACTTACTTTGTTGTAAATCTCTACTTAACTCTTAAGATCTTGTACCACACACCAAACACTTACTTTGTCACAAATCTCTACTTAACTCTTAAGATCTAGTACCATGCACCAAACACTTACTTTGTTGTAAATCTCTACTTAACTCTTAAGATCTTGTACCACACACCAAACACTTACTTTGTCACAAATCTCTACTTAACTCTTAAGATCTTGTACCACACACCAAACACTTACTTTGTCACAAATCTCTACTTAACTCTTAAGATCTTGTACCACACACCAAACACTTACTTTGTCACAAATCTCTACTTAACTCTTAAGATCTAGTACCATGCACCAAACACTTACTTTGTCACAAATCTCTACTTAACTCTTAAGATCTTGTACCACACACCAAACACTTACTTTGTCACAAATCTCTACTTAACTCTTAAGATCTTGTACCACACACCAAACACTTACTTTGTCACAAATCTATACCTAACTCTTAAGATCTAGTACCACACACCAAACACTTACTTTGCTGTAAATCTCTACTTTACTCTTAAGATCTTGTACCACGCACCAAACACTTACTTTGTCACAAATCTCTACTTAACTCTTAAGATCTAGTACCACACACCAAACACTTACTTTGTTGTAAATCTCTACTTAACTCTTAAGGTCTAGTACCACGTACCAAACACTTACTTTGTCACAAATCTCTACTTAACTCTTAAGATCTAGTACCACACACCAAACACTTACTTTGTTGTAAATCTCTACTTAACTCTTAAGGTCTAGTACCACACACCAAACACTTACTTTGTCACAAATCTCTACTTAACTCTTAAGATCTAGTACCACACACCAAACACTTACTTTGTTGTAAATCTCTACTTAACTCTTAAGGTCTAGTACCACACACCAAACACTTACTTTGTCACAAATCTCTACTTAACTCTTAAGATCACACCAAACACTTAATTTGTTGTAAATCTCTACTTAACTCTTTGTCTACAAGATATAGAGATAAGATAGTAAAGCTAGTTTACTTTGTTATGAATCCTTACTTAACTCCGAATCTACAGGATATAGAGATAAGACAGTAAGACTAGTTTGTTTTGTGAAAATTTTAAATCTATAGGATGTACACATCAGACAGTAAAGCTAGTTTACTTTGGTGTGGATTGTTAATTAGGACGATATACCAATATATATGAAACACGTATCTAAATATAATTCCTCTCTCTCAATACTTACACCATTCAACGTTATCCATGGTGTGTATTGGTGAGGGGGATCCAAGGAGAGAGTTTTGTTTGCCATTTCATATTCCAGACTATTTCCATGAGTACCATTAGCACAGGTAGAAATGGCTTCCCAAGCTACTTGTAGAGACTTGGCACACTGAAAACAACATAGAAGTACAGTTTTTAGAAAGGGTAAAATAACAGTTTCCATATTTATCGTTATTTTGTGTCTGTCTGATGACATATTTAAATCACCATACCTTCTTATGTTATAATTTTCATATGCGTGTATAAACACTTCTTATTTCTCAATGAGATATTAATTGCTGTGTTATTTTATGTTACATAGTATTCTAACAGATGAAACATTTTATTCAATGAGATATCAATTGCTATGTTATTTTATGTTACATAGTATTCTAACAGATGAAACCGTTTCTTCAGCCTGCCACGGTTCTTCAATGAGATATCAATTGCTGTGTTATCATATATTACACACATATATATTCTAACAGTATTCTAACAGATGAAACCTTTGCTCCAACCTGCCATGGTTCTTCAATGAGATATCAATTGCTGTGTTATCATATATTACACATATATATATTCTAACAGTATTCTAACAGATGAAACCTTTTATTCAGCCTGCCATGGTTCTTCAATGAGATATCAATTGCTGTGTTATCATATATTACACATATATATATTCTAACAGTATTCTAACAGATGAAACCTTTGCTCCAGCCTGCCATGGTTCTTCAATGAGATATCAATTGCTGTGTTATCATATATTACACATATATATATTCTAACAGATGAAACCTTTGCTCCAGCCTGCCATGGTTCTTCATCAGCAGATATGCACTTGATGAAATTCAAGCTTGTTTTCATGTTAGTGATATAGAAAAGTCCACATGTCTGTAAGAAAGTAATAAACATTTGCAAAATTTTAACATTTCATTGTTTTTCAAACAAAATTCAGTTTTCCACCCTAGTAATAATTTTCCCCAACTGACAACACTTTAATAAGTATTTCATAAAGAGACAAAACAATAGCAAACAGTAACGTTACAAAACTATTAAAAAACAGAAATACTCTATAGAACACATCCGAAAAACAATAATGTAGCATTCAAAACTATCACAAAAACAAAAATATATTAATACTATTACATGCTGATTTCCACATATGTTTATCAATATATTTCATGGATGTTTCAGGGCTACCAAGTGACATACGTTAAAATCTTTCTTCTGGCCGACTTCTGCAGGTTATCAAACATTTAACATAAACTTATGGGATTACTTATCACATACCTTATTATAAAGTACGGGAACATTCGCAGTTTTAACTTTGTTTTTTCATATTATATTTATTCTTCTCCTTTGTAACTATTTAGTTCACTTCCGGCATATTTGTTGATTTTTGTTTTGGCTGATTTACCACAAAGTAAAAGTTCAGAAATGTCATCTTAAGTACAAGATTGCCATGTAAAAGTTCAACATAAGACCAGAATGTACACAGCAACAGCTCACTGACCGTCAAAGAACAAAACATTATAGTAGAGGCAGTAGCACGTGGTGACTTCTTTTGTAAGATGATTAAAATTAAGATCGTTCATGAAATTATATTCAGTGATGACAAAAAACCCGACTTGTAGAGAAAAATAAATGTGTAAAAACGGCTGATTTGGGTTCACGATTAAAACCTGACGATGACAGAAGAAGGTCGAAAAGTTGCTCGCTCCTCCACATAAAAATTTTCTCAACCCAAACCAGCCGTTTTAACAAACATATTTTTCTCTACAAGTCGGTTTTCTCGTCATAACTGATTATAACTGACCGATAGCTGACCACATGTTTGAAGGGGGTTGTGTAACTGATTGTAGGAATGTAGAGGGCGTGCTTAGACGTATTATTATAGCTATTAATGCAGGAATAAAGGTGTTCTTTTGTGTTGGTTTATTTTGGATTTGCGTTGTTGTATAATTAAGGCTTCTTTAATTTTACGTTTGTTTAAGTTTGTTTCTTTATTTAGTATTTTAGTGTTTTCTATGGTTATACTGTGTTTATTTGACTTGCAGTGTTCGAAAACGTGTGAAGGTGACTTTTTGTGTTATTTGAATCTGGTTTCTATTTTTCTACTTGTTTCTCCAATACAGAAGTCGTGGCAGTTATCACAATGTATTTTATAAATAATGTTGGTGTGGTGTTTGTCAGTATAATTTTTACGTAGTATACACCTTAGTTTTGTGCCTTGTTTTCGACTAAATTTAGTATTAACTGGAATGTTATATTTTGTTACTAGTTTTTGCCAAATGTTGGTTATTTGTTTGCTGATGTCAGGAATATATGGTATACAGCAGTATATGGTTTCGTGATTTTTTGATTCGTGAGATATATTTACTTTTGTTGGTTGATTTTGCTTTCTGTCTAGGTGTGTGCGTATAATGTTTTCTACGGTTTGTGGAGGAAACTTGTTGACGTTAATGAAGCATTGTTTTATTTTGTCTAATTCATCGTTAATTTTATCTGGTGAGCATAGTTTTATGACTATGTTCATTTGGTTTCTTAGTATGTTGAGTTTTTGTTTTGTTTCATGTGCTGAGTTCCAAGAAATGTATAGTCCAGTATGGGTGACTTTTCGGTGGATTCCTGTTTTAAATTGTGTGTCGATTCATGTAATTTTGAGGTTAAGAAATGATATTTGATTGCTTTCTTCCTATTCACATGTGACGTTAATGTTGAGATGTAGAAAGTTAATGTGATTGAAAAAATTAAGTGTGTGTTCTGTAGATTTGAATCCCACAACCGTGTCATCTGCATATCTGTACCAGTATAGTGGTGGATGTAATGCTGTGTTAATTGCTTGTGTTTCAACTTATGTCATAAAAATACTGGCGAGAACTGGTGATACTGGGTTGCCCATGCTTATGCCATTTGTTTGTATATAGTTGTGGTTGTTGAACATGAAGTTTATCTTCATTGTGGTGAATTCTATGGGGGTTGCTTATTGGTTGCTGGGAATGTCTATTGATGAGTTAGGGTCTCGAATATAGAGTTGTAAAGGTATCTTGCAGGCGGTTAGGAACTCTGTAAAGATGGATATAACATCGTAACTGGCCATTAAGGCTTTATGATTAAGTTTATTTAGATTAGACTTGAAATTAAAAGAGTCTTTGATAAATGAGCTGGCTGATGTTACATATTTAGAGAATACCCGTGCTATGTATTTACCAAGATACAAAGAAACCAGATAAACACAGCCATAAAACTATGCTCGCAAGATAAAATTAACGATGAATTAGACAAAATAAAACAATACTTCATGAACATCAATAAGTTTTAATCGTAAACCTGATGATGACCGAAGAAGGTTGAAACGTTACTCGATATTCTATATAAAAAAATTCTCAACCCAAACCAGCCGTTTTTACATATATATTCATGACAATAATTCGTGGCGTATTCGTAAAATTCTTATTGGTAAAAATAGATTATATTAACAAATCTTAATACAAGTATATAGAAAAGCCAGTTCGTTTTCTTATCACCATGTTCAAACAATGGTCTCTGTGTTATATCGCTCAACACAATATGTCACAGGTAAAAATGGTGTTATTCTTAAGTTTGTTCAACGCAAACTAAAAGTTAAAACATTTCTACACACATAAGTAAACTACGATCTTTACCTCCAGATTTAACTGGATCAATGAACTGCTGGTACATCGATTGCTCCTGACGAAACTGTAATAGCGAAACGTTAAATCCTGGAGATACAGGTCTCCATTTTATTGGCGTTTACAGTAATATTATTGTTTGTCTGTGTACTGAAAGTATACACAACAAAATTGGTAAAAAATATTTGTTGATTTCTTATTCTAGAGTCTCCAACACCTGAGGTTATTAGTAATTATGTAATTAACAACCTATCACACCTAATCTATCTTCTGTGGTTATTATAAGTTTATATAGGGATGACAAATGAAACCTAACCCAGCCCCTGTGGTTGTTATTAGTTATGTGAGAAACACACTGTTAGCATATGTAGTTATTATTACTTATATAGACAGTGTTCATACTTAGCCAGCCCTCTGTGGTTATTGTAAGTTATACGTACAATTGAATCCAGCAAGGTTATTGGTCCCCCAGTGGGAGAGAAATAGGTCTTCGGGTTTAAAGTGCTGAAATCAAGGGTTCGATTACTCTCTGTAGACACAGCAGATAGCGTGATGTGTTCTTGTTATATCGACAATTTCTTCTAAATCTAATAAAGTTACCGTGGTTAATGTAATTATACGGACAATTCTGTTAAACGCGAAGCTAACACTAAATTTTAATAATGATTTTCAGATTTCCCTAATTTCGGAAGTTGCCTTTATGTTTTCGGCTGAAGCCCAAATCAAGTCACGAAGTGTGAATCGTGTTTCTTACCTGGATAATATTTGAATAACATTCCTTAGGTCCGTGCTGGCACGTGAATTTCCACTTGTCTCCATCTTTAGTAACCTAAAAAATACATTTATTCTGAAAAATTGTTTTGTAAAACTAATCAAATATTTTAAAAGAATAAGAAAACAAAGATGAAAATAAAACGATTGATTTAGTTTGTTTCATATTTCGCACAAAGCTACACGAGGTCTATCTGTGCTAGCCGTCCCTAATTTAACAGTGTAAGACTAGAGGAAAAGCAGCTAGTCATCACTACCCACCGCTAACTCTTGGGCTACTCTTTTTACCAACGAACAGTGGGATTAACCGTATTTTTTTAACACTCCCACGGCTGAAAGGGCGAGCATGATGAGGGTCTCGAACAGTAATTCATCTGATGGAGTCGAGAAGTGTGGAAGTTCAGGTTTAAAACTACAACAAGAATTACTTAGTTTTAATTTGTCGTCGTCAAAGTGCTCAGTCTGTCGTCGTCAAAGTGTTCACTCTTTATTATTTTGTTCACACCTGCCTTAAATTGATTGATATGTTAGAAAAAAGCATTTGTAACTAGTTGGACAAGAATACGACTCAATGTTGTATCGGATTATAGTACAGGATAAAGCATATACCTCGATTATAGATGACTATGTTGTTAGAGTATGGTAAATTACTCAATACATTATTGTAAATTATGTTTTAAAGTTAGATGTTTGTATTATTGTTTTGCCAGAGAGACATTTGACGTCCTTGAAAGTTCAGTAAATTATTTCAGTATTAAAATGCGTTATAAAGATTCGAACATATTAGACTTAATTATTGGGTTTTTCAGTTTGTTCGTGTCAAATAGTTAGTTAGTTTATTTATCACTATGGTTAGTATAAAGTTGTTGATTGGTTTAGTTACCAGTATGGTTAATGACAATTGGTTGCTTCAGTTAAGAGTATGGTTAGTGTCTAATAGCTAGTTGGCTCAGTTTTGAAACACAATGGTACCTCAGTTCTCGAACAACTCCCTTCTTGAACAATTCGGTTTTCGAACATATCGTTTGAGAAAAAAATTTCTCGATTGTTGAACATAAAGTCGGTTCCCCAACCAAGCTATCGTTCATGAGCGTGTTTTGCATTTGTGGACAAATCTATCCCAAATAGAGTATATTACAAGTTTAAAAGCTGGTAGATCATTCTGTAGATGTTTTTGTATCATTTTCAAATATGGAAAAGTTTGAAGAATTCCATTTTTCAAATTAACATTTCAAGATAAATTAACTATTCAGACTGCTACATCTAGTTTGATTTTATAGATAGAATTATGACGTATAATTGAAATTCATCTTTTTACGAGTCATAAATACCGGAACAATGATTGTGGAAGGGCCGAGTATAAGTTACCATAGTCGGCAAAGTATAAATAAATAAAACCCAATTTGTAATACCAATAATTTATAAACACCAGACAGGTTTCGAAATGCTTAAAATTGCACGTGAAATAACACAGACCATATTTGTTGCCATGACTTAGGCTTACCATTCTTCCACTGGAGGTATGACCGACTCGCAACCGGCCTGTGTGCTATCAGTATCACTCACAGTTCCACTACTATCGCTCGTGGAACTGTCCTCGTCACCAGAACTTGTCAGATCTGTATCAAGAGTAACTGTTCTAGGTTCGTTCACAGTAGGTTCGAATTGATATGGCGCTACTCGACACTGTTCAAAACACAGAGTTAAAACAGACTGCGCCTCTGTTTCTCCGTATGCACTGGCCATGTTTCTTTACATTCAACGCTATGGGGGTTTGTTTAGCAACTATTACGTCACAATACCTTTCCTAGCGGCAAACGTAAAAACTAAAACTTTCGGATTGCCGCTCGGAAAGGGCTCTTTCTGCACCAAGTTCTATGTTTAATTTATTTGCACATATTTTTTTATAAAAAAATGTAAACCTGCAAAATTAATCAGTATGAATAGTTTTCTTTTTCTTTAAAATTCACCTTTAAGGGTTATGTAGAAGCTGAGAGTTTTATTCCCCAACAAGTGATGAGACAGGCCTCTTTTGGTAGAAAATGCTAAAGAGGACCTACATCACCGAGGAGGAGAAGTCACTGCTGGGACACAAGCCAATGAAAAACAGGCTAACTCTGTTGTTATGTGGTAATGCAAGTGGGGACTTAAAACTTAAGCCTTTGCTTGTGTACCATTCTGAGAACTCAAAGGTTTTAAAAAAAAATAATGTGCTGAAAAGTAAACTAAATGCTATGTGGAGAGTTAATAGTAAAGCATAGGTAACCAGGCAATTTTTTTAAGGAGTGGGTCCATGAAGTGTTTGCCCCAAGTGTAAAAAACTACCTTACGGGAAAACAGTTGCAACTCACGGCACTTCTTGTAATGGACAATGCACCTGCTCACCCACCAGGCTTGGAGGACGGGTTGATGGAGGAGTACAGTTTCATTACGGTGAAGCTCTTGTTTCATAGCATGACTCCTCTCATTCAGCCCATGAACCAGTAGGTCATATCGAACTTTAAGAAACTATACACCAAAGCACTGTTTCAGAGGTGCTTTGAAGTGTCCTCTGACACAGAGTTAATCCTCAGAGAGTTCTGGAAAAATCACTTTAATACCCTACATTGCTTGAGGATCATAGACAAAGCCTGGAGGGAAGTGTCTTTGAGGACCATGACCTGGAAGAAATTGTGGCCAGACTCAGTAGCAGATAGAGATTTTGAAGGTTTTGAGGCTGAGCCTGTTGTCGAGAGTATTGTCTCACTAGACAAGTGTATGGGATTGAATGTGTGTGGTGATGATGTGGAGGAGTTGGTGGAAGAACACAACACTAAGCTCATGATGATGATGTGGAGGAGTTGGTGGAAGACCACAACACTGAGCTCACCATGGAAGAACTCCAAGACCTTCAGAAGGAGCAGCAACAGAAGACAACCGAAGTGTCCTCAGGTGAGGAGGAGGGAAGGGAGGATGTTTCTAGTTTACTAATCAAGGAAATGTGTGGAAAATAGGGAGAGTTACAATGTTTTGTGGAAACCTTCACACTGAGAAAGCTATAGCAAACCGCAGCATAAACCTTTTCAATGACAATTTCATGTCTTACTTTAGAAACATTTTAAAATGCAGGCAGAAACAAACCTCATTAAACAAGTTTTTAGTGAGAAATAGATCCAGTGAGTCTCAAGCAGGTTGTAGCAATGCAAAGAGACAAAAAAGAGAAAGAACTCCAGAAGGAGAGTAACCTGACATTTCTATGGAAGGTGACTCCCCTTCCAAACAATAATAATCCTCCTACTCTCCACGTTCCTCACCACCTTTCACTTACACCATCAGTTCTCCTCAGGACAGGCAAAGCGCAGTTAACTTTTCATTTATTGTTTTTTATTGTATTTATAGTTTTTATGATTGATTTTATGCATGTAAGTATTATTATACAGGTATAAATAAGCAATATTTTTATTTAAAATGCTTCATAATGCGTAATTTCTGGAGATTTGTAAGGGATTAATTTAATTTTACAGTATTTCTTATGGGAAAAATTGATTCGGTTTTCGAACAGCCTTCTGGAACGGATAAAGTTCGAGAACCGAGTTACCACTGTAGTGAAATTGTGTTTTGATGAAGAAATAAGAAACTTGCTCCACGATTCGTTTGGAAAGAATCAGCAAGTGAAATTGGTCCGTAAGTATTCCACTGTGCGTTTAGGCCTGTCAGCGAACATAAGTTAGCTTGTAAAACTTGCAATTGGACAAATATATCGTTTTCTCTTTCATTAAGATTTCACCTTACTTTTCTACTGACTAATTTTAAACAAAATCAATAACAACATAATTAAATATTGTTAATTACAGTAAATGAGTTCTTCATTTGACTGTTGTTTATTTTCTTCGATTATAACCTAAAATGACTCAAAAGTATAACGTTTTCTCAAATTTAAATAATAAAACACCGTATGTTTCTTGAGATGTTGGTAGACAATAATAAAACACCGTATGTTTCTTGAGATGTTGGTAAACAATAATAAAACACCGTATGTTTCTTGAGATGTTGGTAGACAATAATAAAACACTGTATGTTTCTTGAGATGTTGGTAAACAATAATAAAACACAAAATATTATAGAATTTTCGGTATTTGAACATACCTTAGCATTTCCAAATGGAACAAGCGTCAGATTCAAAATGACCGACAATTCAGAGTAAGTTGGCCACAATTGCCTGACGATAAATTGCCGACAGTCAGGACACAACGACTCATAATACAGGCCTAAGTAAACTGGAGGAGCATCGACCTAAATTAAAACCAGAAATTAAAAACTAAAAAAAAAATTATTAGAAAATTGAAATCAAAAACATGTTTCAGTTAATTCAGAAATAACGACAGCATGTGTATTACTCTATAGAAATTAATGTTATTATAATTCATTGATTTTCTTAACTGTTAAGTTTGTTTTGGAATTTCGCACAAAGCTAATCGAGGGCTATCTGCGCTAGCCGTCCCTAATTTAGCAGTGTAAGACTAGAGGAAAGGCAGCTTGTCATCACCACCCACCGCCAACTCTTGGGCTACTCTTTTACCAACGAAAAGTGGGATTGACTGTTACAGTATAACGCCCCCACGGCTGGGAGGGCGAGCATGTTTGACGCGACTCGGGCGCGAACCCGCGACCGTCAGATTACGCGCTAGGCCATATCAAGCCCAACTGTGAAGTATATTTCACAGATGACAATTGTTTTTACAGGTATTCTGTATATTATTTAGATACTTACATTTACTGGTATTCTGTATGTGATCGAGCTATTTTTATAAGTTTATGCATATTATTAAATAGATAGATAAAATTTATTTTCATTGTATATTCGTATATTGTTCAAACAGTTAATTTTTGTGTTGAAAGTATAAAACGATTAATAGTTTATTAATAGGTTAAACACTTTACAAAGTTTTCTGTTGGTTGTAAAAGTTACAATAGCAGCACACAAATCTTTTGCACTGCGTTTCTGACGCACTTCAACAAACCTTTAAAACAAAACTAAATTGTGACGTATTAAAAACAACTTCGGTTTAGCTAGGTTGTTCAAACCAGTTGAATAAGCAGGAGATGGAAGACACATCGAAACGTTTTCCACAATTTTAGCATTACAACAAAATAAACAATAGTTTGTTTGTTTGTTTTGGAAATTCGCACAAAGCAACTCGAGGGCTATCTGTGCTAGCCGTCCCTAATTTTGCAGTGTAAGACTAGAGGGAAGGCAGCTAGTCATCACCACCCACCGCCAACTCTTGGGCTACTCTTTTACCAACGAATAGTGGGATTGACCGTAACATTATACACCCCCACGGCTGGGAGGGTGAGCATGTTTAGCGCGAGGCGGGCGCGAACCCGCGACCCTCGGATTACGAGTGCACGCCTTAACGCGCTCGGCCATGCCAGGCCTAAACAATAGTCAAAATACAATAATAACATCACTACAGCGTCGCTAGAAATGATATCTTCCTCTAAGAAAAAATCATGAAGTCTGGCACAGGTGATTTAAATAACAAGTTAAGGTTAGGCTTAGTAGCTAAAAATAAAGAATAAACATTAAAAGATGAGGAAAATAATTAAAGTCTCAGGACCCAAATAACACAACATAATTAACACACCTATATAGCGAAGAACATAATAGCAGGCTGTAGTGAAGAAAGCTAACCCGAAAGAAATGGTAAATGAACGACCTAAACCAATAAATACAGACAGATAACTAATATAAACCGAGATATTGAAACACATGAATCAACAGAGGCGCCAGTTCACTTTCAGCAAACACAAACAAAACACTAACACATAGCCACAATAAAAGAAAAACGGAAAACACAAATAATCGCTTAACACTATTATAGAAAGTAATCCCAGGTACGTTCAAACAAGCTATACAAACCAACTCCATAAACTACTGCTATCAAACGCGTAGCTAATAGTAGCGTTCTAATCAAAAGGGCCGATACAACTTACCAATTTAGTTTCTGTAACGAAGGCCTTCCATCCAAGATGTATTACACAACTTTTACCTGAGGCCAAACCGAACACAAAATATTTTATACATCATAAGATGGAAACAGAACAAACTTTCCCAAACACCATTTTGTACACTAAGATCGAACGACTCGCTTGAAGCAAAGTATAAAAACAAACATGTGTTACGTTTTTTATGTTTTAAGAACGCAACAGAAAGACACAAATAACAGCTTGTATAATTTATTACAACAAACTACTATATATGTAACAGACATAACATAAATTACATAACAACAATGACAGATATTAAGTTACAACATTCAAAATTAATTACAATACAAAATAGTACTGGTTTCAACCTTCAAAGTTAATTACGATACAAAATGTTACTGGCCTGTGTCAAATATAATGATCTAGAATGAAAGTCCAAAAGTTCAGATCAGAAATCCAAAATTCTAGTCTAGGAGGTGAATTTGGTCCCACGAAGAAATTTCGAAGTTTGAATGGAGAATGACGAAGTTCTTTTTACGGTGTTTTCGATGAATGTTTCAACTTGTTGTTTTCCAAATTTTCCCGTTCTCCCTAAAACAGTCCTACACGTGTTGGCCTTCGGTATAACCAGTAATTCGAATGAATCGTAAATATTGATGAAGTAAAATCACAGCTTCTGTAGATCTAGCTCTAATCACAAATCCAAGTTGAATAAACATACATCAAACGTTGAAAACTTCTAGAACAAAGACACTATTTTTTGAATTGAATATAAACTAATGACTGACTCTTCTCTTCTTCCAATAAAAACTAATGACTCTTTTCTTTTCTCGCATCTTCGTCTGCTTATATATTAGTAGGTATCTTCTCGAAAAATCGCGTAACTTCTACAGAACTCCAGAGCAATCCGCGCATGTCCGTTTTTGCACGAGACTTGTCGTCTAGACACTAGGCCGCCACATTCCATTTATAGTCAATTGATTGATCTACCTAATTCTAGAAATTTCTAAATGTTATTTTAAATGAATAACAACATATTTTTAATTGGTTTAAACTTTGAAACAATAATATAAATATGGAAATATAAATAATAGATATGGAAATCCATACAACACGACATGTTGTCGTTTACAAAACATTTACAAGATATTTACATAACACATGATTAATAGAACATGAAATACAAAACAAGGGATATTTTTAGTAAAATATCTAAAACTTCTCCATATCCATAGCATAATATCTAAAAACACACCATATCCATAGTATAATATCTACGGAACACAGAATATTCACAGTATAATATCTTGAAACACAGGATATCTACAGTATAATGGTATATCTTAAAACACAGGACATCTGCAGTATAATGGTATATCTTAAAACACAAGACATCTACAGTATAATGGTATCATTCTCTGGTATCAGAACTTCCAGGTAGAAGAAACGCCAGCCGTTGTCGTATGACGCTGTGTTTTACTTGCCAACGATAGAAACAAACTGAGGCAGTGTGTAATTCTCTTCCATGATGTGTGGGTTGTGCCTGACTACAAACAAACTCAAATTGTTGTAAACAAAATCACAAATTACAAAATACAAAATGTAACGTCATAGCCAAATGTACACAACACATATAGACCAACTACAAAGACACCAATAACTTATATTAATTAGTAGTGTGCACACAAGCATACACTAAACAAATATCACACTCAAATAAACAACACAAAATAAACAAACACATCAACAATGCAAGAAATTACAAAACGAAAATTTCACACAACAATTAAACGAATGTTTTATTCTTTTGCTTTTGAATTTAGCGCAAAGCTACACGAGGGCTATCAGCGCTTGCCGTCTGTAATTTAGCAGTGTAAGGGAAAGCAGTTAGTTATCACCAACCACCGCCAACTGTTGGATACTCTTTTACCAGCGAATAGTGGAATTGACTGTCACATTATAACGCCCCCATGGCTAAAAGGGCAGGCAAATTTATTGCAACGGGGATTCGAACCCGTGACCCTTAGATTACGAGTCGAACGCCTTAACCCACCTCGCCATGGCAGACCGTTTAAACAGATGAAAATATGAAATATAACAGAACCCAAATTACAAAAACTCGCCCGTAAATGTATTCACAAGCATATATGATAACCTGATAATAGAAATATATTAGATTTTATCAGTGAATATGAAAACTCTCAGAATCAACATGAATACGTTACATTACTTTTCACAGTTATCGACAAACACTTCACAACTGTTATCTCTCAGAATCTTGTGGGTTTTCTCCTCGCTCAAAAATACACAATAAACCAGGCCACCTGTATCTTCTAGATCAGGATATCAGAAGTGTATTTACAGGATATTTACGTTGAATACAACCTCTGTAGAAATGGTTGATTTGTCAATGAACTGTTTGTAAAACAAATTAAGACAAGTGGTAAAAAAGTAAAAAATGCTACAAATGTTAAATTTGTGAACATGACGATGAAGGGGTGAGAAAGCGTAGTTATTGTAAAGTGTTGAATCCTGATATCGTTATGTGATTAGTTTAGAATTGGACTGGAAATGAATAATCCAAAATGTAGAAGGTAAAGGCTTAGAATAGAACCTAACCGTCTCAGATGTCAAAAAACACCAGCAATATTCAGTTATAATGTAAAACAACGATTTATAAACATAATAAAGTAACATTTCATGCTGAAACACATAATGATTGACTGATTATTATTAAATTAGCATAATATGTCTCCTAATACAACGTGGTTCATAGTAAAGGTCATGTTACTGAAGTAACACATTTCACAATTTATGTATGGATTAAACAGCTTGACAGCTATGTAGTTGATAGCAAAGGTTATGTTATTAAATTAACACATCTGACAATTTATGTATGGATTAAACATTTTAACAAGTATTTAGTTTATAGTAAAAGTTATGTCAGTAATTTAAAACACCTGACAGTTCACGTAAGAATTAAACATATTGACAGGTATGTAGTTGATGGTAAAGGATACGTCAGTAATGTGAAACATCTCACAGTTTACGAACGGATTAAACATCTTGACAGGTATGTAAGGATTAAACATCATAACAAGTATTAAGTTGATAGTAAGGGTCATGTTATTTTTGCAAAACATCGGATAGTTTACGTATGGATTAAAATATTAACAAGTATTTAGTTGATAGTAAAGGTTATTTAGTAATGTTAAACATCTGTCAGTTTACGTATGGATTAAAAATATTAACAAGTATTTAGTTGATAGTAAAGGTTATGTTAGTAATGTTAAACATCTGTCAGTTTACGTATGGATTAAAAATATTAACAAATGTTCAGTTAACAGTAAAGGTTACGTCAGCAATGTTAAACATCTGACATCATACGTATGGATTAAATATCTTAGTAGGTATTTAGTTGATAGTAATGGTTATATTATTAAACTTTTTGGATGTGAGAGAATAGTGGTATTTTGATCATAATTATATAACCTACCGTAATGTCGTGACATCTTTCTGTATATACGTGTAACTAGAGAAATGTATGTAATTATACATGAAACACAAGTGTTTTTTCAAGATGGATGACGATGAAAAGTTCTGAATTGTAGATTTTGCTTGAAATCCGTATAAAAGTACAAAATAATCACAGGAGATTTAGTTGTGAATTCGTTAAAAGAGCCAGAGTTAGTTCTTTCGCACCTATAATGAAGTATGTGGTTCTGGTTACTGGCTGTCATTTCTGGTTAGTGCTTCAAAATTAGTTAGTTTTAGTAGAATTGTCATAAAAAACTGCTTGTGCCAGACACTTGTTGTTCTTTTGCTGTTTAGTAAAAACTATAGGGTAGCCGTATCAGTTTAACGTATTCCAAACAAAATTACCTTTTCAGTCTCTGCATAGACAGTCCCACAAAGCATGACTAAAAGTACTGAATAAAACCTATTTACCATCTTTCCAGTGCAGTTACCAAACTAGAAAATTCACTTAAATATATTTTGACTTCACAGTTATTGTTCTATCACGTACATGAAAATTCACATCCAGTGATAGGTTTGTCCTTGAGTCAACCTCGTGATTTCCTGAACTAGTGTTGTTCTGCTGAATAAAAACGAGAAATCACACACACATTTATTGTTGAACAGACGTAAACAAGTAGCTCCGTTTTAGGGTCTCGATACTAATTTATGTATCGGCACACAATATGCTATCTGAGCTCCGTCCAAGTTGAAGAATTTAACCCCAGATTTTAGGAATTTGTAATAGGTCTCCTCACTGAGAAAGATTACTGCGAAGTTCGAAGTTTATTCGAAGATGAAATGTTTAATGAAAAAGTAAATGTGTCGAATTTCTTGTGAAAGAAGAACTTTTCCCCTAATTGTGCCTAACATAAGTGAAATAATACCTTTGCAACCAGTCTTATTGATATGAGGCCTAACCGATTAGTTATTTTAAAATCAAACAGTAATTCCCCCGTCGCACCCAACATGATCGTCCTAAACTGTTTAATGGGGGACGGTTAGCTCACATAGTTCTCATATAGGTTTGCGCGAAGTTCGAAAACAAACAAAAAACTGTAATTATAAATAGTTACACGCTTTCCAATTTGCTTTTTTTTAACTACTGTATCAAGACAGTTTCATTTAACACGTTACTAGTTACAACAGGAAAAATCTACGCAAAATAGACAATTTAGGAGAATGTGACATAAATAATGAAACGTTTATACTTGAAAAGACAAACATAAAATTAGTTTATTGTCAATACGGCTGGTATGGGTATTAAAACTTAACGTTTCGACCATCGAAATGTCCATACCAGCAGTCTTTATAATAAATGTTTACTTCAAGTGGGTTTCTAGTCATCACGAATAAAACTAGTTTATTCATTAAATATTCATATATTAACAAAACACTCTGTAGAATTTATAAATTATTACAACGTCTGGATCATTTGATACAAGTAATGCCAAAACCAGTCTATAAAACGATGATGATTATTACAACGTCTGGATCATTTGATACAAGTAATGTCAACACCAGTCTATGAAACGATGATGATTATTACAACGTCTGGATCATTTGATACAAGTAATGTCAACACCAGTCTATGAAACGATGATGATTATTACAACGTCTGGATCATTTGATACAAGTAATGCCAAAACCAGTCTATAAAACGATGATGATTATTATAACGTCTGGATCATTTGATACAAGTAATGTCAACACCAGTCTATAAAACGATGATGATTATTACAACGTCTGGATCATTTGATACAAGTAATGTCAACACCAGTCTATGAAACGATGATGATTATTACAACGTCTGGATCATTTGATACAAGTAATGCCAAAACCAGTCTATGAAACGATGATGATTATTACAACGTCTGGATCATTTGATACAAGTAATGCCAAAACCAGTCTATAAAACGATGATGATTATTACAACGTCTGGATAATTTGATACAAGTAATGTCAACACCAGTCTATGAAACGATGATGATTATTACAACGTCTGGATCATTTGATACAAGTAATGTCAACACCAGTCTATGAAACGATGATGATTATTACAACGTCTGGATCATTTGATACAAGTAATGCCAAAACCAGTCTATAAAACGATGATGATTATTACAACGTCTGGATCGTTTGATACAAGTAATGTTAACACCAGTCTATGAAACGATGATGATTATTACAACGTCTGGATCATTTGATACAAGTAATGCCAAAACCAGTCTATGAAACGATGATGATTATTACAACGTCTGGATCATTTGATACAAGTAATGTTAACACCAGTCTATGAAACGATGATGATTATTACAACGTCTGGATCATTTGATACAAGTAATGTCAACACCAGTCTATGAAATGATGATGAAATATCTTGGTTCCTCGATTGCATCAGTATAACAAAACCTATTCTTCGTAGAGTGGGGTTTATTCGGACATATGTTCTTACATGAAGGCTCGGCATGGCCAAGCATGTTAAGGCGTGCGACACGTAATCTGAGGGTCGCGGGTTCGCATCCTCGTCGCGTCAAACATGCTCGCCCTTTCAGTCGTGGGGACTTTCTAATGTGACAGTCAATCCCTCTATTCGTTGGTCAAAGAGTAGCCCAAGACTTGGCGGTGGGTGGTGATGACTAGCTGCCTTCCCTCTAGTCTTACATTGCTAAATTAGGGACGGCTAGCACATATAGCCCTCGTGTAGTTTTGTGCGAAATTCAAAAAACAAACAAGCCAACATGAAAACCACTTTTATCGGCTTTAAGATGTCAGCGAATTTTCTTTTTATCACTAGTTGATTTACGTATCTCACAGGTAAAGTCATGTAAAAATATATAGTTGAGTATCTCTGGAATGCCATCTGGAGATGCTGCTGTCCTGGTCTTACAAAAGACCAGAATTTGACACATGAACAATGTTGGTTCAAAGTTCAATTGGTAACTAAAATTTTGAAACAAAATCGCCAGAGTTTCCTTGTTAAAGTGTCTGCTTACTTGACAACATATACTTCAGACCATTTGACAAAACATTCCAACATAATGTATTTATTCAGTTACAAAGTGTAGTAGGAACAGCTCCCCCTCAAGTGGTACACCAACATTCTGTTATTATAGATATTCCCGCTACTTCTTTCGTAGATTTGTTTGCTCACAGCAGATTTCATGTGATCTGCATGAAGACAACAAATACCATTTTTACTCTCTCCATTGTCTTTTTAACAGTGAAGTGTTCAAACAGTGCAATTATGTAGAGATAAACGAGTGGAACAGATGGTAGAAAGTGTGTAATAATGCCCTCTTGTATCCTGAACATCCTTGTCTGTAATTTTAGTTAAAGGATTTTATTTCAGTTTATTTTGTACATTTACCTTTTTCTAGTACACTGTTTCTTTGTAGAAAGTGTGTAATAATGCCCTCTTGTATCCTGAACATCCTTGTCTGTAATTTTAGTTAAAGGATTTTATTTCAGTTTATTTTGTACATTTACCTTTTTCTAGTACACTGTTTCTTCTGTGAGGGGGCAGCTTTAAGTATTTGTTTTCTTTTTATTCTGCTTTTCTTTCCTTCTATCCTTTTCCCACTCTCTCATTGGCTTTGCAACAAATCTGAGAGCCCCCACTGGTAAAAACCAGGTTTTGATAATTCTTGGTGGACATAGCACAAATAGCCCATCATATTTAACAGTAAACTAACTAATATTTCTCTTTCAGTGAGCTTTCTTGAAAGAAAAACTGTATCTGTATCTTACTTGTTTTTTTCTCTTGTTTTACTTTATGTGGTTTGTATATACTAGTACATTACTTTTACTGCTTAAAAGGTTGAACTATGTATTTGTACAAGTTAATGGGTGTTTCCATGTTATATCTAGTATTATTGTAGTAACTGTTTCATTTCTATATTTATCAGCTTACCATTAAGAACTTTTATTTCTCATTACATTGATGTGTATGTATATATGTATGTAGGAAATTTGTTTAAAGTAATATATTAAAACATAATTTAAATATATACAAGTGATTACAAATCATGAAATAAATGGTTTTAATGATTTCTCTTTTATTTCTAAGTCAAACATTGTAGTTCAGTATAACTCTAAAGACTTGAGATGTCCACAAAGCACATTAATGCTTTGAGTAGTGAAGTTAACATGCTCCTTTAACATGTCACAAGTTAAAAGGTTATTTATTTTAAAGTTAAATCTGTCAGTTTAGAACAGAAAATGAATGAAAGTGTGAGGTGTTAGCATATGATACTTTAGATATACAAAATTTAAGAAAAATTTTTATTTGGTTCACATGGAGTTTTAGCATAAAGACGTCCTGAAAGTCATTCAGACTGCTTTGCAGATAACGTTCATTTTGCCTTAGGATATTGCTGTAACATCCAGCATCTGGTGCAAAAGTATTAATGACTGTAATAGTTTTTAGTGTTAACATTGTCCACACACTATAGCCACTCAGTGAGGTCAGAATGTGGCCCTGTTAACATGAAAAAGAAACCAATGTTACCTGTTGAGGCCAGTTCTGTGTTTTACCAAGGGATCATTGTTTCAGCTAAACAAACACCTTTTTCTGTCTGAAAATAAATGTTGTGTTGATTTTTGTTACATTTGTCTATTATTCTTATTTCAAATACACTTTGGATTAAATTTACACATTTATAGAACTCTGCAACTACTAGCAGGTCTGTCTGTATGATGATTGCTATGAAGCCAGTTTTATCTGAAATTAAATCTACATTTTCACTATTCCTTAATTACCAACACAGTATAAAAATGTTTTCTAATATAAGAGTAGCTTTCAATTTTTCTCTTACTGGAAGATTGTTGTTTATATCCGTACACTTCCTTTTAACTTGTGTGTGGACAATCTGACATATTTATTTACCTGTACCTTCAGAGCGAGTTCCTATATAGAAACCTGTGAAAGAAAACTTATTACAAACACATCCTCAGCATGCTTAAAGTAAAAATGAATGCTGAACAACATATTTCACAATCTTACTACATCCAAATAACCCATTAACTTCAGCATCAGAGCACAAATAACCCACTAACTACAATAGCAGAGCACAAATAACTCATTAACTACAGCAGTAGAGTAAAAATAACTAATTAACTACAGCAGTAGAGTAAAAATAACTCATTAACTACAGCAGTAGAGTACAAATAACTCATTAATTGCAGCAGAAGAGTACATATAATCCATTAACTACAGCAGTAGAGTACAAATAACTCATTTACATACCATGCGTCTGTTTACTTCATAAAATCAAAATATCATAAACTTCTTTTATTACTACAGCCCAGATTTTTAGAACTTTATCTCATGAGAGTGTACAACGAATATCTGTGTTACAAATATTTGTATAACGTATATCTGTATAACCAATATTTGTATATTATACATTAAATATGGCTGGTATGGGTAGAGAAAGCACTAGTAGAGGAGCAGACAATGTTTCGACCTTCTTTGGTCATCGTCAAGTTCACAAAGACGAGGACTGAAGGTCAAAATGTTGTTTGCTCCTCTACTAGTGCTTTCTCTACATAAACCAGCCATTTTTAATGTATAATTTTCTGTACAAGTGGGTTTTCTCATCATCATGAGCAATATTTGTAAAACCATTATTTGCTCAAAATCAGTTCCGTTATTTTACATCTTTATCAGAAAATTATCCTGCAAGAATGTATCATCAAGGTATCATGAAGGTATAAGGTATGATAAAGGTACAAGATATCATCAAGGTACAATTATAGGTATCATTAATGTATAAGGTATGATAAAGGTACAAGATATCATCAAGGTATAAGGTATCAAGGTATAAGATATCATCAAGGTAGAAGGTATCATCAAGGTATAAGATATTAAGGTATAAGATGTCAACAAGGTATAAGGTATCATCAAGGTATTTGTTCTATAAGTGATAAATACAGCCCAAGATTTCACAGTTTTATCACATACTAATATGTAACTCTAAGTTGAACTCTAAAAGTTACTGTCTTAGTCTACGTTTCCAGGAAGGTGTGCTACATAAAGAATGCCAAGTGTTTGGCTACAATATGAATTGTAGCAGTTTTTCTGAATATATATACTTGGTTTCAGGCTTATAGGTGCAGAAGGAAGGAATGGACTAGACTCTTTTAACTCTTCTGTAAGATGTACAATTGGCCAAACATTCACCTCCAGATTACAAAAAAACCCAAAGAAGTTTGTCTGTTTTGAATTCTTTGCAAAGCTACATGAGGGCTATGTGTGCTAGTTGTCACTAATTTAGCAGTGTAAGGCTAAAGGGAAAGGCAGCTAGTTATCACCACCCACTGTCAACTCTTTTCATAATGAATAGTGGAATTGACAGATTGCTACAGTTTAACATTCCTATGGCTGAAAGGGTGAGCATATGTAGTGTTAAGGGTATTTGAACCCATGACTCTCAGATTATGAGTCAAGCACCCGAAACACTTAGCCATGCCAGGCCAACCTTGAGGAGTAGATTGATTTATGTGTCATAACATACTTAGTTTTAGTTTCAAGTGCAGGTTAGTATATGTTGATCGCACATATCCCACATGCCTCTTTATAAGATTTGTTATATTCATGCTTTATATTTAGTTTATGAAACTAACATTAGTAAGTAGTACAACTATGTTTTAAGCAGCTAAATGTTCATGGTTTATAGCTGTTTCTTGACAAATATGAGATGAAGGTTAGAGATTTGTAGGTTTATTTTGATAACACACCAACTTTTCAACAAATCTGTGTAAAATGAGAACAAGAGTTTCCCATCTGTCATTGAATAAGAATAATTTTAAATTTTTTGGTGGACTTCCAAACCCATCAATGTTTTGGACTTGAAAAAAAATTCTAGTGTCAATCATATTATTTTTACATATGTGTAGTAACATTTTGAATATGTCTAACACATTCTCTGGAATACATTTGTTAACCCTAGTTTAGGAAACAGTGCTATAGAGGATATTAAGGTAACTATTATTAATGAATTAATAAGCTTCATTGTGTTTGTTTGGTTTTGAAATTTGCATGAAGCTACTCAAGAGCTATCTCTGCTATTCATCCCTAATTTAACAGTGCAAGACAAGAGGGAAGGCAGCAAGTCATTACCACCCACCGCCAAGTCTTGGGCTACTCTTTTACCAATGAATAGTGGGATTGACCTTCACATTATTACGCTCCCACGGCTGAAAGGGCAAGCACATTTGGTGCGATGGGGATGCGAACCCGCAACCCTCAGATTACGAGTTGCACACCTTAACACACTTGGCCATGCCAGGTCCCTTCACTGTGTTTGAGCATTTATAGTATACAATCATTAAATTGTAAAAGTGAAAATCTTTGCAATTCAGTATGTAACTTTAAAATGTACTCTTTCTTATTTTTAATTTACACAAATGTCTGGTGTAAAGTTTTTGGTTTTCTCTCTGCATTTATATATATGATAAATGATTTAACTCCATTGAACTAAAAAAATAAGCATATCACAATGTCCATGTCATGGACAACAGGAACCATACCAGAATACACATCAGATCTTTTCTACTGTATGATTAGTATGTTCTAGTTGTAATTTAGTAGTTTATTTCTTGTTTGTATTCACATAAAATATGCTTGAAATGTACAATATCTGAATCCTTGGAAGTTGGTTTAGTTCTTGACTAAAGACAGTAGAGTAACTTGATCTTAAACCTTTATCTACAATGTTGAGTTTCAAGTTTTATGGGTAATACACATTCTGAAATTAATAGTATTCAGGAATAATCACAACGTTATAGAAACAGTTGAAAGATTTATTTCACCAAACAAACTGTAGACAACTGGTGAAACAGAAATATTCTTCATTGTTATAAATATTGTTTGTTAAACCACACAAATACAGTAACGTTCTACTGCATACATAAAAAAAGAAAGTAAATGTGTCTATCCACCGTGACAACTAAGTCATAGAAATTAAAGACTATGTTCTAAATGTAGACTATGTTCCAAGTGTAGACTATGATCTAAGTGTAGACTATGTTCTAAATGTAGACTATGTTCCAAGTGTAGATTATGATCTAAGTGTAGACTATGTTCTAAATGTAGACTATGATCTAAGTGTAGACTATGTTCTAAATGTAGACTATGTTCCAAGTGTAGACTATGATCTAAGTGTAGACTATGTTCTAAATGTAGACTATGTTCCAAGGACTATATTCCAAGTGTAGACTATGATCTAAGTGTAGACTATGTTCTAAGTGTGCTCCTTTCACAATTAACAAAGAGCTCCAACTCAGCATATCATCTTCGTAAAACAGGTGTCATCTATTTCTCAATTTCTGCTTCATATAAAATAAAATATACTGAAATTCTTATTGAAATTATATTTATAACTGAACTTTTATCCATATTTAATATATTTTGTTCTCACAACTGAACTTTTATCCATATTTAGTATATTTTATTTGTTCTTATAAATGAACCTTTTCAATATTTAGTATGTTTTAATTGTCATCATAACTAAACTTTTATCCATACTTAAATTGTTCTAATAATGAACTTTTATCCATATTTAGAATATTTTAATTGTGTTCATGTTAAAGTGCTTTCTGTTACAACCTTTATTTGTTTTATTACACACCATTAATTCTTGTATTAACATTTGACTTGAACTAGTATGTGATTTGACAAGTACTAAAACTAGACATTTGTATTCGTTATGATGAAACATAATTTGTAGTTTACAATAACTAGCACTACTTATATATAAAAGTTATGTAATAAATATACATTGTTAAGAATTATATTAGTTCCAGTTCAGTGTTTTTATTCAGATTTAAAATATGTGTAGGAAATATCTTAATGAAGATCAAGTTTTCTGTTGACGATATTAACAACTATCAAGTTTTCTGTTGACGATATTAACAACTATCAAGTTTTCTGTTAACGATATTAACAACTATCAAGTTTTCTGTTAACGATATTAACAACTATATCTAATTGAATTATACATACCATCAATGTTTTAACTTCTGTTTAAGTAAATCAATTATTACACCTTAGAATGATGTAAGAGGCTGTAACTTCCATTCATTCCAGTCTTCGGACCAGATATTTTTTGGAAAACTCCTTTACTGATCCCTTGTAGTAGTGCCTTTTTCAGAGAGGACTTGAAGCATCTTATGTTTGAGGGGACTCTATAATTACTTCTGAGAAAGTTTTCTATTTGCTGTTTAGAAACTCCCTTGGTTTGGCCTCTGCAAACTGTCAGTGCTGCAGTAACCATGCCCATATATGTAGTGGTTCCCCTGCCACAACTTGCTCTGCTCAACTGAAGTCTTGTGAACTTGGACAGTACTGGTTTAAATTTTACCATCTACAAGACAGTGAAAACACAATGTGCCATTGTACAGCACACAAATAGAACAGAGCATATAATATACAACACAGCACTCTGGCTTGTAATGTTTTAATTGATGTGGGTAATGTTTCCTTCTTGAGAATAAAGAAAACAACAAGATGTTTTACAATTGTCTTACTGATACAAGGCTTTTAAACACTGTTCTGTTGCTTAGTTTCTGTGTTATAAAGTTTTTCAATGTCAACAGAGCTTACTCGGATGAACCCGTGACATGTACAACAAAACGGTGTTTAACAGGACAAATGTTCTCATATTACTCCATGTGACCTTCCACCAAAAGAAAAAGTACCCGAATGTGTTGAGTATGATATTTCACCACAAGACAAAGTATCCCAGTGTGTTAAGTATGATCCTACACCACAATAATGGTTGGTTGGTTGATTTAGTATTTTATGGCACAAAGCAGCTTGCGTATCTGTGCCAAAGTCTGGTAAAAAAGTAAAAGGAAACTCAGTAAAATTCATAAAATGACATTAAGGTAAAACAAAGTTAAAAAAATAAATAAATAGCAAAGACCAATGTTTACATCTAGTCTATGATGTCAACAGAAAAACTACAGTAATTCAAGTTGTAAAGGACTTTTTGTAGCACAACTGTAATAATCATAACTTGCCAGGAAGACTAACAGGTAAGTACAAAAATCACTGTTAGTCACCTGAAGTTGGCCTTTCCAGTCCTGTTTTCGAGTTACGTAATGCTATGGTCAGTTTCTAATTTCAAATTGAACTAGATGAACTGTGATTTTTTAAAAGGGAGCCACATGAAAAAGGTGTTAATTATATATTAAAAAACTTAAATGGCATTAAAAAGATTAAAGGCCTTTAAGAAATTAAAAACACTACCAAGGTGGACAGTGTCACCATCACAAATAACATTGTTTAACGTAATGGACAAACCTTGGGACAGAAAATGCTTAAAATGGTGCTGTCATTGTGAATCATAACGATGACAAGAAAGTAAAATGTGCCTCATTGTAACCTGAGTGTTACACAAACTACACACTGGTGCATCAGTTACAGATAAAAGAAAACAATATGTTAAAAAACTGTGACCAATGTGTAGTCTAGTTAGAACAACTTCCTCTTTCCGATCCTTATGGGAACAAGATGGCCAAAGTCCAATATAGGGTTTTATTTGGAAAAGCTTGTTTTTGCATCGCTCACTTTAAGTCGAGTGCCAGCAAGCATGGAGCCAAGCCTTGAATACTGGACCACAGCCCATGTATGGGAGAGGCACAGTGGTGATGGTGCCAGAGCAGATAGACTTAGCTGCAGTTTCAGCAAGCTCATTTCTGCAAATGCTAATGTAGCCTAGTATCCAAAAAACTGGATAAAAGTAGATGTTAAAGAGAAAAAAGCCAGCCAGTTCAATACAACTTCACCAATACGGAGCATCAGTATCAGGGTGAATACCCTGTTGGCAGCAAAAGTGCATGCAAACAGTTTCCGAGAGAGAGAAGGTAAAGCTGTTTGCTGTGGTCCACTTCAGTACACAACTGTGAGTATTGTGTAGCTGCCGCTCAATATACCTCATGTTCAATGACTGACATGAGATGTGAAAGTTGTCGACATTAGAGTCCATTTGCGACAGTGAGAGAGAGTTGTTCAGTGATGGCATTAATTTTTATAGTGAAAAGTGTGACACTCAGAACACAGCCCTGAGGGACTTCAAGGTCCTATAGAAAAGAACAAGAAAGTGTCAAACCCACATAAATGCGGAACCTCCTGTTCATTGAAAATTTTTTAATAAAAATGGGAAAATGGCCATGTAACCCATATACGTGGAAGTCTCACAAAATGCCATACCTCCATGTTGTATCATGAGCCTTCTCAATGTCAAAAAATATTGATACAAGATGTTATAATTTGAGAAAGGCTTCTCTGATTGATGTTTCAAGTCAAATCAGGTGATCCATGGTGGAGCACTGTCATCAGTACCCACACTGGGTGGGTGAGAGGAGGATGTTTGATTCAAGGAACCAAACAAAATAAGCATTAACTATTTCTCTAAGGTCTTACAGAGACAGATGGTCAAAGCAGTTGGACAGTAGTTTAAAGGAATCTTGGGATCCTTCCCATGCTTAGAGAAAGGCAAGACAATAGCCTGATGCCAGGTGTCAGGAAAAACATTCTCCTACCAGATCTGGTGAAAAACAACCAGAAGGATAGCAAGAGAAGCAGGAGACAGATGGTGCAGCATCTCATAGTGTATATCATCAAGTCCAACTGACATACTGCCAGACCAATGAAGGGCCAGTTTGAGTTCCAATGGTGTAAAAATGCCATATCTCCATGTTGTATCATAAGCCTTCTCAATGTCAAAGAATATTGATACAAGACGTTGTCATT
Source organism: Carcinoscorpius rotundicauda (assembly GCA_011833715.1). Classification (NCBI taxonomy): domain Eukaryota; kingdom Metazoa; phylum Arthropoda; class Merostomata; order Xiphosura; family Limulidae; genus Carcinoscorpius; species Carcinoscorpius rotundicauda. The sequence continues at coordinate 173,033,746 of CM022392.1, forward strand.
TAAGAAAGGCTTCTCTGATTGATGTTTCAAGTGTAAAGGAATGATTATAGAGATGATCAGCTCGAAAGAGGTGATTGCTCTGCCTGGATCTTGATGGCTAAGAAGGTGGAAGAAGAGGCAGAAGTGCTAGATATCTGGCAAAAGCTGTCACCTAGAGTATCGGCGATGCTCTGAGTATCAGTTACTTCCTGGCTATCAGAGAGCAAGAGGGGAACAGAGTGATATTCCCCACTGACCTTTTGAATCTTGTCCCAAATAACTTTGGAACTGATGGTAGAGGATATGCTGGTTGTGAACTTTATCCAAGATTCCTTCTGGCTTTGATGTCTTACCCATCAAGCATCTGCACAGACCCACTGGACAGCGATGCAGTTCGAGAATGTGAGACATCTATGGAAACTATCCCAGGCTCATTTTTGAACTTTCCATGTCATGTGGCAGTGAGAATTTCTCCACAAACAAGGATATCATGGAAAACGTATCAAGGTTTTAGGAATACATTGTACATCTTCTTGAACAGTACAGTCAGTTACTGTGACCACACAGTCATCTATTGATGGCTTACAGATAATGGCAGGAACATATTCTGTGAGAGCTGTGAAAGAGGGCCAGTTCGCCTGATCCAGCTTCCACCTGGGCATGCGGGTCAGGTGGCATTGACCATGGCCACTCTCTCTCAAGATTATAGGAAAATGATCACTGCCTTAAAAATTATTGTCAACCCTCTATGAAAAATGGGAAAATAATGAAGGGAGCTAAGTGAGAGATCAATTGCAGTAAAAGACTGACTAGGTGCATGAAAATAAGTAGAAGAACCAGCATTGAAAAGAGAAAGATTGTAATCAGAGAGCATATACACTACAGAGTGACCCCTCCTATCAATAACAGCACTTCCCCAGAGGGGATGATGTCCATTAAAGTCCCCCAGGATAAAAAAGGGAAGCAGCAACTTTTCAATGAGAGCATCAAGGTATGATTGATTATATGTCTCTCCTGATGACAGATAGAGAGAACAAACAGTGATAATATGACCCAAGGTAACGTGGATAGCTACAGCCTCTAAGGGTGTGTCAAATGACAAAGACAGGGTGGGCACATGCTGATCAACCAACAGTGCCACCCTTCCATGCTCTTTGTCCATCTCACAGTGAGCACTATACCAAAACACCAGCATTAAATATAATGTCCACAACACCTGTTGAGAACATCTAACACTGCTACTTGGTTGACCCTAGCCTGAGTGGACCAGCTGATTGACCCAAGGAGGGCCACCCCAATGCTTCTCATCTACAGTAATTGAAAACCAAGGATGTGTGTTAGGGTTGGACCCCTCAACCATCAGGATTCTCTCCTACCCTTCACGGGCCGCCACACACGGCAAACGTGGGTGGATGTTTAGATCACAGAGGAGGTAAACTGAAAGAACAGTACATTCCCTAGGTGGTCCCCTCACCACGTACAGGAATCCACACCAAGGGATACACCACAATAAAATTTATCCCAGTATTTTAAGTATGATCCTCCACAACAATAAAAAGTATTCCAATGTGTTAAGTATGATCTTCCACTATAAGAAAAAGTATCCCAGTATGTTAAGTATGATCTTCCACCACAATAAAAAGTATCCAAGTGTGTTAACTATGATCATCCACTACAATAAAATGTACACCAGTGTTAAGTATGATCCTCCACCACAATGAAATGTATACCAGTGTGTTAAGTATGATCCTCCACCACAATGAAATGTATAACAGTGTGTTAAGTATGATCCTCCACCACAATGAAATGTATACCAGTGTATTAAGTATGATCCTTCACCACAATAAAATGTATCCCAGTGTGTGAAGTACGATCCTTCACCACAATAAAATGTATCCCAGTGTGTGAAGTATGATCCTCCATTACAAGACAAAGTATCCCAGTGTGTAAAGTATAATCCTACACCACACAACAAAGTATCCCAGTGTGTGAAATATAATGCTCCACCACAATAAAAAATACCCTAGGGTTATGAATGATCCTTCACTACAATAAAAAGTATCCCAGTGTGTTAAGTATGATTGTCCACAACAAGACAAAGCACTCCATTGTGTTAAATATGATTATCCACTACAATAAAAATATCCCATTGTTCCTCAAAGTATCTGAAGTAAGAAAAAACAGTAATGGTTGAAGCAAACGGATATGTGTGACAACAAATTAGAAAGGGTGAATAATGACATAAAAATTATTATAATCGGGAGGTGACAGGAGTGATGATCCAATAAGATGACTGAGTGTGATTGTGGAGCATACCAGGTGCACAAAAAATAACTTAAAACAGACTGGATTAGTCCACATTGGTTCCCCAACAAATTATTTTACTTAATGTGGGAGCTATAGCAGAATAGAGTTACATGGAATACATTGATTAACTTTTTCCATACATCACAGACAAGAACTTCTGAATCAGCCAGACTGGAAGTTTGGAGGATGAAATCAATGAGTCAGAGCAGATTAAAGACACCATTCCGAATCACTTATGACGGGGAAAAAGCTGGATATTTATCTGGCAGTCTTCAACTGATCAGATGAAGAATCATTGGAACTACCAGCTCCAACCAACATTGGATGGAAAGTTACTGTCAACTCCTGATCAATATAATTAATCACAACTACTGACAACTGTACTAGGATTAAAACACTACTAGGACAGTTAATAACAACTGAAAGACACTAGTGTTCCTTGCTATCCAAGCTGCACATTGTAAGTACTGCATTTTGTGGTTTCCACCTGATTATGTTCGATTAATAATACTTATCAAAACTATAGCTTTCCAAGACATGGAGTCATACCGTAAGTACATTGTACAGATACTGCTTGATCGTAAAAACTAAATCATTAGTTTGTGCAACCTTCATTTTCTGAGCAATTTAGTGTTGAGGCCTTGAAGAACCTATGAATATTTTGTTGTTGTTGTTATTCTACTACTGACAATGAGAACGGGTATGAACTATACTGAAATGTGATGTGTATATTAATACATTTTAAACTATCACTTGGTTGTTGTCAGTCAGCATAATAATGTGGTTGAAAAACCAATCACTGAGAAGGAAATGTTGTTCAATATTTCTATACAATCATTCTAAGAATGTAGCAAATTATGGAAAATGTGTCACCTAATGTTTTCATAAATCTTTGTGGAATATTATTAGAGACCAGCTACCTGCAAATGTGTATTAAAGCACAGCAGAAAGAACATGAACTTTAATCTTGTGTTTTCATTTCACTTCAAAAGTTTTGATTCATCTGAGTTGGTTGGCTTTTATATTTGTTATTTTTGAAATTATTCCATCCATTACAGAAGTTAAATTAAAAATAAATACATTTCTGATATGGAGCCATCTCTTTGTTCAGTTTTTCATGAAGATTCCTGGTGGTTCATTACTGTTTTTATTCTTGTAGTTATAGCTAATTGTTCAGTTTTATTCTTGTAGTTATAGCTAATTGTTCAGTTTTATTTGTGTAGTTACAGCTCGTTGTTCAGTTTTATTCTTGTAGTTATAGCTAATTGTTCAGTTTTATTCTTGTAGTTATAGCTAATTGTTCAGTTTTATTTGTGTAGTTATAGCTAATTGTTCAGTTTTATTCTTGTAGTTATAGCTAATTGTTCAGTTTTATTCTTGTAGTTATAGCTAATTGTTCAGTTTTATTCTTGTAGTTATAGCTAATTGTTCAGTTTTATTTGTGTAGTTACAGCTCGTTGTTCAGTTTTATTCTTGTAGTTATAGCTAATTGTTCAGTTTTATTCTTGTAGTTACAGCTCGTTGTTCAGTTTTATTCTTGTAGTTATAGCTAATTGTTCAGTTTTATTTGTGTAGTTATAGCTCATTGTTCAGTTTTATTTTTGTAGTTATAGCTCGTTGTTCAGTTTTATTCTTGTAGTTATAGCTAATTGTTCAGTTTTATTCTTGTAGTTATAGTTCATTGTTCAGTTTTATTTTTGTAGTTATAGCTAATTGTTCAGTTTTATTTGTGTAGTTATAGCTCATTGTTCAGTTTTATTTTTGTAGTTATAGCTAATTGTTCAGTTTTATTTTTGTAGTTATAGCTCGTTGTTCAGTTTTATTTGTGTAGTTATAGCTAATTGTTCAGTTTTATTCTTGTAGTTATAGCTAATTGTTCAGTTTTATTCTTGTAGTTATAGCTAATTGTTCAGTTTTATTTGTGTAGTTATAGCTCATTGTTCAGTTTTATTTTTGTAGTTATAGCTCGTTGTTCAGTTTTATTCTTGTAGTTATAGCTAATTGTTTACTTTTATTCTTGTAGTTATAGCTCATTGTTCAGTTTTATTTGTGTAGCTATAGCTCATTGCTCAGTTTTATTTGTGTAGTTACAGCTCGTTGTTCAGTTTTATTCTTGTAGTTATAGCTAATTGTTTAGTTTTATTCTTGTGGATATAGTTAATTGTTCAGTTATATTTGTGCAGTTATAGTTCATTGTTCAGTTTTATTCTTGTAGTTATAGCTAATTGTTCAGTTTTATTCTTGTTATCCATTGTTGTTTTTATTCTTCAATTTCAATGCTTTTATTTTGTAGATAGTTCATTTTTAACATTTTGACATTGTTTATTAAATGTGTAAATATATTTTAGGTATAGAAATTGGGGTTGATATGCAGCTTGACTACATGGTAAGTTTTAAAATGAGTGATTTTAAAGTTAAATTTACTTGTTGTGTTGAAAGAAACTTCAAAAAAGAAAACTTAAGAACGATATTCATGCACCTGTTTTAGTGATATAGAAATCTTTAAAATTTCTTAACCGTTTAGTTTCTATGCTGTAATAACTATAGCTTACAGTTCATAAAGTCATCAAGATTATGTTGCTCTACTTTCTCTATTGTTGTTGATGTCTTATTTTATCTACAGAGAAATTACAAATAACAAATTTGGTATTGAAACATCCTCTGCTGGCAGATAATTCAGTAGAAATCTATTCTGAGGGAGAGAAAGCTTGGACTACGTATAACTTTTAGAAATGACAATTCTATGTAAACAAAGTATGTTTTTGCCACATTTTCTTTTGTCTGCTTCACAATAAATATTATCTTCATTTTTATCAACATTTAATAATTTTTAGTTGTTGAATTAAGAGTTCGTCTTCTGTATACGTGTCTTTTGTTTGTGATGACATCAACATTACATTTGTCTAGTCATTTATTTATACAGATCTTTTTACACATAAAGACAAAAACATTTCTGGTGAGTTCATCTACTCTATACAACTCTTTCTGCCTATAACAATAAAACTGTTAACTTCTTGTGGTCACCTATACTGTGTTCAAGTTTTGTTGTTAATTATGACCTCTAACGGGTCACGATAATGCAGTATCATAAGTGTATAACACTGTAGGTATATTTACAGTTTTATCATTTATCAAATCGACAGATATGGCAAGTTATGGATCAACAGGATGGAAAATAGAAAATGTGCTCAAAATGAAAGAAATATTTGGATCACAGATTTTTGGTAGATGGTAAACAAAAAGGGGAAACCCTGGTGAGGGTTCATTTTCAAGTGTCAATTACGATGACATAACAATACAAGTTTCTCAGTTTTTACATTCTTACTTCTTAGATATATTCATGATGAGTAATACTGTTTTTTAAATATTTTCTCAGCAGATGATGTAAATGATATACAGGTAACTTGTATGTAACAACAAAGAGTTACAGGAGGCTGTGTAACCACATATTTCATGCTTTTAGCCACGCTCATTGATGATTTCAAGAATAGCAACCAAGTATCAATAATAGACACCAAATCAGAAACAAAATACTCAACCTCCATAAAGACTGACACAAAAGTCAATACTGACAGACTGCATTATTTCTTGTTCATTGGTGAAACAACTGAAGTGAAATATAGATTTATTTGCCACTTCCTGTGACATCACTGGCTTTACCATTAACACAAAGAAAACTGAAGTGACGTACCAGCATGCTCGAGGAAAACTGTATCTAGAACCTATGATCACAGTCAACAACCAGACATTAACAGTCATGAACAAATTAATCCATCTAAGTAGCACCTTGTTTTGGTTTGCTCATAATAACAATGAAATCGAGTCTAGTATAAACAAAGAAATCTTTTGGTGTGCTATATTCATAAGTTTGGGATCACACTGATGTAACATTCAAAACCAAGTTAATAGTCTATAGGGAAGTTATACTCAAAAGCCTCCTCTAAAACATAGGCTGTCTACCAACAGCAGTACCAAGAACTCAATTGCTTCCATTTTTGCTGTCTATGCAAACATTATGTGGAAAGATAATGCTACTGACAATGGGATCCTAAACAAATCAGACATGCCCAGCATTCACACCTTGCTGATGAATATACAACTCCACTGGGCTGGCTATTTTATCTGGATGCCAGACAACTGCTTTCCCAAATGCATCTTCTATGGTGGACTATAAGTAGAAGAATAGTGGTCAGAACAAGAGCTACAATAACACACTCAAAGCTGCAACATCAGTCCTCTTGCCCAAATCTGTCCATCCTGAAGTAATGCTGTCATAAAGGATGAACAGAACTGCACTCTGAGAGTGAAAAACATGTGTGCATCATGTTCAGTAACCACCAGAATCTAACAGCCACCTGATGTATTATCCTCACTGCAACATTGATAATAAAGTCCACCTTTCAAAAGCATTCATGGTGTAGGATTTTATCATCATTTATCAACAATTATTCAATTTACATGTTCTTTTGACATCATAATTAAAAGTACCAATGCAATCACATAATTAAAGAATAGTACCAATACTAATACATGATTAAAGAAGAGTGCAAACACTAACACATGATTAAAGAACAGTACCAAAACTAACACATTATTAAGAAATAGTGCAAACACTAACACATGATGAAAGAACAGTACCAAAACTAACACATTATTAAGAAATAGTACAAAGACTAAAACATGATTAAAGAACAGTACCAAAACTAACACATTATTAAGAAATAGTGCAAACACTAACACATGATGAAAGAATAGTACCAATACTAACACATGATGAAAGAATAGTACCAATACTAATACATAATGAAAGAATACTCTTCTTTAATTGTGTGTTAGTGTTGGTACTGTACTTTAATCGTGTGTTCATGTTGGTATTATTCTTTAAGCATATGATGGGACTGGAACTATTCCTTAATCATGTGTTAGTGTTGGTACTGTTCTTTAATCATGTGTTCATGTTGGTATTATTCTTTAAGTATATGATGGGACTGGAACAAATCTTTAATCATCTTTAATTACTTGCTAGTATTGGTACCATTCTGTAGAGTACCAACACTAACACACGATTAAAGTACAGTACCAACACTTACACATAATTAGAGAATAGTACCAACACTTACACGATTAAAGTACAGTACCAACACTTACACATAATTAGAGAATAGTACCAACACTTACACGATTAAAGAATAGTACCAACACTAACACATGATTAGAGATTAGTACAAAAACTAACACATGATTAAAGATTTGTTCCAACACTAACAGATGATTAAAGAATAGCACCAACACTAAGAAATAATTAAAGATAGTACCAATGCTACTTCACGATTAAAGAATGGTATCAACACTAACAAGAGATTAAAGGATAGTACCAACACTGACATATTATTAATGAATAATACTAACATTAACACATGATTAGAGAATAGTACCAACACTAACAGATGATTAGAGAATAGTACCAACACTAATACATGATTAGAGAATAGTACCAAGACTAACAGATGATTAAAGAATAGTACCAAGACTAACAGATGATTAAAGAATAGTACCAACACTAACAGATGATTAGAGAATAGTACCAACACTAACAGATGATTAAAGAATAGTACCAAGACTAACAGATGATTAGAGAATAGTACCAACACTAATACATGATTAGAGAATAGTACCAAGACTAACAGATGATTAAAGAATAGTACCAAGACTAACAGATGATTAAAGAATAGTACCAACACTAACAGATGATTAGAGAATAGTACCAACACTAACAGATGATTAAAGAATAGTACCAACACTAACACATGATTAGAGAATAGTACCAACACTAACACATGATTAGAGAATAGTACCAACACTAACATGATTAGAGAATAGTACCAACACTAACAGATGATTAGAGAATAGTACCAACACTAACAGATATTTAGAGAATAGTACCAACACTAACAGATGATTAAAGAATAGTACCAACACTAATACATGATTAGAGAATAGTACCAACATTAACAGATGATTAGAGAATAGTACCAACACTAACAGATGATTAAAGAATAGTACCAACACTAACAGATGATTAAAGAATAGTACCAACACTAATACATGATTAGAGAATAGTACCAACATTAACAGATGATTAGAGAATAGTACCAACACTAACAGATGATTAGAGAATAGTACCAACACTAACAGATGATTAAAGAATAGTACCAACACTAACACATGATTAGAGAATAGTACCAACACTAACATGATTAGAGAATAGTACCAACACTAACAGATGATTAGAGAATAGTACCAACACTAACAGATGATTAGAGAATAGTACCAACACTAACAGATGATTAAAGAATAGTACCAACACTAACACATGATTAGAGAATAGTACCAACACTAACACATGATTAGAGAATAGTACCAACACTAACATGATTAGAGAATAGTACCAACACTAACAGATGATTAGAGAATAGTACCAACACTAACAGATGATTAGAGAATAGTACCAACACTAACAGATGATTAGAGAATAGTACCAACACTAACAGATGATTAAAGAATAGTACCAACACTAATACATGATTAGAGAATAGTACCAACATTAACAGATGATTAGAGAATAGTACCAACACTAACAGATGATTAAAGAATAGTACCAACACTAATACATGATTAGAGAATAGTACCAACATTAACAGATGATTAGAGAATAGTACCAACACTAACAGATGATTAGAGAATAGTACCAACACTAACAGATGATTAAAGAATAGTACCAACACTAACACATGATTAGAGAATAGTACCAACACTAACATGATTAGAGAATAGTACCAACACTAACAGATGATTAGAGAATAGTACCAACACTAACAGATGATTAGAGAATAGTACCAACACTAACAGATGATTAAAGAATAGTACCAACACTAATACATGATTAGAGAATAGTACCAACACTAACAGATGATTAGAGAATAGTACCAACACTAACAGATGATTAAAGAATAGTACCAACACTAACACATGATTAGAGAATAGTACCAACACTAACACATGATTAGAGAATAGTACCAACACTAACAGATGATTAGATAACAGTACCAACACTGACAAGTGGAGATAATAAAAGTGTTACAAATGTAAGGGGACCAATCTGCCAGAAGAAATAATTCACAGTTTTCTCCATGTATATTAAGACGTTAAGCATAATTTGAGTTTTTTATTAGGTTGACATGGAACTGATTTTTTGTGTGTCAAAGAATTATTTTCATATTCCGTGTAAGTATTTATGTATGTATTTGTTATACATGAAGTTATAGACAAGGTATTAAGATGTGTATGAATGATTCAAAATATATACATTTTAACATTCAGCACACTGTCGTAAAAATTCTTTGTTTAACTTTATGTATCTATTTTAACATTCAGCACACTGTTGTTAAAAAGTTCTATGTTTAGCTCTATGTATATATTTTAACATTTAGCTCACTGTTGTAAGAAATTCTATGTTTAACTATCTATCTATTTTAACATTCAGCACACTGTTGTAAGAAATTCTATGTTTAACTTTATGTATCTTTTTAACATTCAGCACACTGTTGAAAGAAATTCTATGTTTAACTTCATGTATCTATTTTAACATTCCGTACACTGTTGTAAGAAATTCTATATTTAACTTCATGCATCTATTTTAACATTTAGCACATTGTCATAAAAAATTCTATATTGTTGTAAGAAATTCTATATTTAACTTTATGTATCTATTTTAACATTCAACAAACTGTTGTAAGAAATTCTATATTTAACTTTATGTACCTATTTTAACATTCAGCACACTGTTGTAAGAAATTCTATATTTAACTTTACATACCTATTTTAACATTCAGCACACTGTTGTAAGAAATTCTATATTTAACTTCATATATCTATTTTAACATTTAGCACATTGTTGTAAAAATTCTATATTGTTGTAAGAAATTCTATATTTAACTTAATGTATCTATTTTAACATTTAGAACATTGTTGTAAAAATTCTATATTGTTGTAAGAAATTCTATATTTAACTTCATATATCTATTTTAACATTTAGCACATTGTTGTAAAAATTCTATATTGTTGTAAGAAATTCTATATTTAACTTCATATATCTATTTTAACATTTAGCACATTGTTGTAAAAATTCTATATTGTTGTAAGAAATTCTATATTTAACTTCATGTATCTATTTTAACATTCAGCACACAGTTGTAAGAAATTGTAAGTTTAAATTTATGCAGAGATTTTATAGTTTACACAAATATAATGTGTTTATAATGTGTTCTGTCTCAGCTTGGAGTTAATTCTATGCTTTAGTGGAAGGGGACTTGGTTCTAGTGATAATGAAGTGTTATCAGTGTTACCTGATGTAGCCAGTCCTTGAGAAGAACTGCTACTTGGAGTAGAATGATAACAGGTAGATTCAGTCTGTTTATGTGAGAGTGGACTCGCAGCATTAATTAAATCATCCTCATCAGAACTGATAACTATCACTGAATCATTAGAGCTTTTGTTTGATTCACAGTTTAAAGATACACACTTTTGATTTTTCTTTTCACCTTTGTCAAACCCATCATGACTTGCATTTCTCTTATCCAGAGACAAGTGAGACAATTCCTCTTCCAAAACTGATACATCCAATGTGGGAAACAGGTCTTCTGAGCTATTACCATCTTCAATTATACTTAAAAGACTTTTGGCTTCCACATGCATAACCTTAGAAATTTCATTTACTGTCTTAAGTTCAACTAGGTCAAAGTTGTTTCTCTTTGTAGCAAAAAAGATACTAGTTTCAATATTACCTAATTCTCTTTCTAAGCTTTCATATTTAGGAATGTTTCTAGAAGCGTGAATAAGCATTTGTTGGCTCTCTGGTATTATTCTTCAAGCATATGATGGGACTGGAACTATTCCTTAATCATGTGTTAGTGTTGGTACTGTTCTTTAATCATGTGTTCATGTTGGTATTATTCTTTAAGTATATGATGGGACTGGAACAAATCTTTAATCATCTTTAATTACTTGCTAGTATTGGTACCATTCTGTAGAGTACCAACACTAACACACGATTAAAGTACAGTACCAACACTTACACATAATTAGAGAATAGTACCAACACTTACACGATTAAAGTACAGTACCAACACTTACACATAATTAGAGAATAGTACCAACACTTACACGATTAAAGTACAGTACCAACACTTACACATAATTAGAGAATAGTACCAACACTTACACGATTAAAGAATAGTACCAACACTAACACATGATTAGAGATTAGTACAAAAACTAACACATGATTAAAGATTTGTTCCAACACTAACAGATGATTAAAGAATAGCACCAACACTAAGAAATAATTAAAGATAGTACCAATGCTACTTCACGATTAAAGAATGGTATCAACACTAACAAGAGATTAAAGGATAGTACCAACACTGACATATTATTAATGAATAATACTAACATTAACACATGATTAGAGAATAGTACCAACACTAACAGATGATTAGAGAATAGTACCAACACTAACAGATGATTAGAGAATAGTACCAACACTAACAGATGATTAAAGAATAGTACCAACACTAATACATGATTAGATAATAGTACCAACACTAACAGATGATTAGAGAATAGTACCAAGACTAACAGATGATTAGAGAATAGTACCAACACTAATACATGATTAGAGAATAGTACCAAGACTAACAGATGATTAAAGAATAGTACCAAGACTAACAGATGATTAGAGAATAGTACCAACACTAACAGATGATTAAAGAATAGTACCAACACTAATACATGATTAGAGAATAGTACCAACATTAACAGATGATTAGAGAATAGTACCAACACTAACAGATGATTAGAGAATAGTACCAACACTAACAGATGATTAAAGAATAGTACCAACACTAACACATGATTAGAGAATAGTACCAACACTAACACATGATTAGAGAATAGTACCAACACTAACATGATTAGAGAATAGTACCAACACTAACAGATGATTAGAGAATAGTACCAACACTAACAGATATTTAGAGAATAGTACCAACACTAACAGATGATTAAAGAATAGTACCAACACTAATACATGATTAGAGAATAGTACCAACATTAACAGATGATTAGAGAATAGTACCAACACTAACAGATGATTAAAGAATAGTACCAACACTAACAGATGATTAAAGAATAGTACCAACACTAATACATGATTAGAGAATAGTACCAACATTAACAGATGATTAGAGAATAGTACCAACACTAACAGATGATTAGAGAATAGTACCAACACTAACAGATGATTAAAGAATAGTACCAACACTAACACATGATTAGAGAATAGTACCAACACTAACATGATTAGAGAATAGTACCAACACTAACAGATGATTAGAGAATAGTACCAACACTAACAGATGATTAGAGAATAGTACCAACACTAACAGATGATTAAAGAATAGTACCAACACTAACACATGATTAGAGAATAGTACCAACACTAACACATGATTAGAGAATAGTACCAACACTAACATGATTAGAGAATAGTACCAACACTAACAGATGATTAGAGAATAGTACCAACACTAACAGATGATTAGAGAATAGTACCAACACTAACAGATGATTAGAGAATAGTACCAACACTAACAGATGATTAAAGAATAGTACCAACACTAATACATGATTAGAGAATAGTACCAACATTAACAGATGATTAGAGAATAGTACCAACACTAACAGATGATTAAAGAATAGTACCAACACTAATACATGATTAGAGAATAGTACCAACATTAACAGATGATTAGAGAATAGTACCAACACTAACAGATGATTAGAGAATAGTACCAACACTAACAGATGATTAAAGAATAGTACCAACACTAACACATGATTAGAGAATAGTACCAACACTAACATGATTAGAGAATAGTACCAACACTAACAGATGATTAGAGAATAGTACCAACACTAACAGATGATTAGAGAATAGTACCAACACTAACAGATGATTAAAGAATAGTACCAACACTAATACATGATTAGAGAATAGTACCAACACTAACAGATGATTAGAGAATAGTACCAACACTAACAGATGATTAAAGAATAGTACCAACACTAACACATGATTAGAGAATAGTACCAACACTAACACATGATTAGAGAATAGTACCAACACTAACAGATGATTAGATAACAGTACCAACACTGACAAGTGGAGATAATAAAAGTGTTACAAATGTAAGGGGACCAATCTGCCAGAAGAAATAATTCACAGTTTTCTCCATGTATATTAAGACGTTAAGCATAATTTGAGTTTTTTATTAGGTTGACATGGAACTGATTTTTTGTGTGTCAAAGAATTATTTTCATATTCCGTGTAAGTATTTATGTATGTATTTGTTATACATGAAGTTATAGACAAGGTATTAAGATGTGTATGAATGATTCAAAATATATACATTTTAACATTCAGCACACTGTCGTAAAAATTCTTTGTTTAACTTTATGTATCTATTTTAACATTCAGCACACTGTTGTTAAAAAGTTCTATGTTTAGCTCTATGTATATATTTTAACATTTAGCTCACTGTTGTAAGAAATTCTATGTTTAACTATCTATCTATTTTAACATTCAGCACACTGTTGTAAGAAATTCTATGTTTAACTTTATGTATCTTTTTAACATTCAGCACACTGTTGAAAGAAATTCTATGTTTAACTTCATGTATCTATTTTAACATTCCGTACACTGTTGTAAGAAATTCTATATTTAACTTCATGCATCTATTTTAACATTTAGCACATTGTCATAAAAAATTCTATATTGTTGTAAGAAATTCTATATTTAACTTTATGTATCTATTTTAACATTCAACAAACTGTTGTAAGAAATTCTATATTTAACTTTATGTACCTATTTTAACATTCAGCACACTGTTGTAAGAAATTCTATATTTAACTTTACATACCTATTTTAACATTCAGCACACTGTTGTAAGAAATTCTATATTTAACTTCATATATCTATTTTAACATTTAGCACATTGTTGTAAAAATTCTATATTGTTGTAAGAAATTCTATATTTAACTTAATGTATCTATTTTAACATTTAGAACATTGTTGTAAAAATTCTATATTGTTGTAAGAAATTCTATATTTAACTTCATATATCTATTTTAACATTTAGCACATTGTTGTAAAAATTCTATATTGTTGTAAGAAATTCTATATTTAACTTCATATATCTATTTTAACATTTAGCACATTGTTGTAAAAATTCTATATTGTTGTAAGAAATTCTATATTTAACTTCATGTATCTATTTTAACATTCAGCACACAGTTGTAAGAAATTGTAAGTTTAAATTTATGCAGAGATTTTATAGTTTACACAAATATAATGTGTTTATAATGTGTTCTGTCTCAGCTTGGAGTTAATTCTATGCTTTAGTGGAAGGGGACTTGGTTCTAGTGATAATGAAGTGTTATCAGTGTTACCTGATGTAGCCAGTCCTTGAGAAGAACTGCTACTTGGAGTAGAATGATAACAGGTAGATTCAGTCTGTTTATGTGAGAGTGGACTCGCAGCATTAATTAAATCATCCTCATCAGAACTGATAACTATCACTGAATCATTAGAGCTTTTGTTTGATTCACAGTTTAAAGATACACACTTTTGATTTTTCTTTTCACCTTTGTCAAACCCATCATGACTTGCATTTCTCTTATCCAGAGACAAGTGAGACAATTCCTCTTCCAAAACTGATACATCCAATGTGGGAAACAGGTCTTCTGAGCTATTACCATCTTCAATTATACTTAAAAGACTTTTGGCTTCCACATGCATAACCTTAGAAATTTCATTTACTGTCTTAAGTTCAACTAGGTCAAAGTTGTTTCTCTTTGTAGCAAAAAAGATACTAGTTTCAATATTACCTAATTCTCTTTCTAAGCTTTCATATTTAGGAATGTTTCTAGAAGCGTGAATAAGCATTTGTTGGCTCTCTGGTATTATTCTTCAAGCATATGATGGGACTGGAACTATTCCTTAATCATGTGTTAGTGTTGGTACTGTTCTTTAATCATGTGTTCATGTTGGTATTATTCTTTAAGTATATGATGGGACTGGAACAAATCTTTAATCATCTTTAATTACTTGCTAGTATTGGTACCATTCTGTAGAGTACCAACACTAACACACGATTAAAGTACAGTACCAACACTTACACATAATTAGAGAATAGTACCAACACTTACACGATTAAAGTACAGTACCAACACTTACACATAATTAGAGAATAGTACCAACACTTACACGATTAAAGTACAGTACCAACACTTACACATAATTAGAGAATAGTACCAACACTTACACGATTAAAGAATAGTACCAACACTAACACATGATTAGAGATTAGTACAAAAACTAACACATGATTAAAGATTTGTTCCAACACTAACAGATGATTAAAGAATAGCACCAACACTAAGAAATAATTAAAGATAGTACCAATGCTACTTCACGATTAAAGAATGGTATCAACACTAACAAGAGATTAAAGGATAGTACCAACACTGACATATTATTAATGAATAATACTAACATTAACACATGATTAGAGAATAGTACCAACACTAACAGATGATTAGAGAATAGTACCAACACTAACAGATGATTAGAGAATAGTACCAACACTAACAGATGATTAAAGAATAGTACCAACACTAATACATGATTAGATAATAGTACCAACACTAACAGATGATTAGAGAATAGTACCAAGACTAACAGATGATTAGAGAATAGTACCAACACTAATACATGATTAGAGAATAGTACCAAGACTAACAGATGATTAAAGAATAGTACCAAGACTAACAGATGATTAGAGAATAGTACCAACACTAACAGATGATTAAAGAATAGTACCAACACTAATACATGATTAGAGAATAGTACCAACATTAACAGATGATTAGAGAATAGTACCAACACTAACAGATGATTAGAGAATAGTACCAACACTAACAGATGATTAAAGAATAGTACCAACACTAACACATGATTAGAGAATAGTACCAACACTAACATGATTAGAGAATAGTACCAACACTAACAGATGATTAGAGAATAGTACCAACACTAACAGATGATTAGAGAATAGTACCAACACTAACAGATGATTAAAGAATAGTACCAACACTAATACATGATTAGAGAATAGTACCAACATTAACAGATGATTAGAGAATAGTACCAACACTAACAGATGATTAAAGAATAGTACCAACACTAATACATGATTAGAGAATAGTACCAACATTAATAGATGATTAGAGAATAGTACCAACACTAACAGATGATTAGAGAATAGTACCAACACTAACAGATGATTAAAGAATAGTACCAACACTAACACATGATTAGAGAATAGTACCAACACTAACACATGATTAGAGAATAGTACCAACACTAACAGATGATTAGAGAATAGTACCAACACTAACAGATGATTAGAGAATAGTACCAACACTAACAGATGATTAAAGAATAGTACCAACACTAATACATGATTAGAGAATAGTACCAACATTAACAGATGATTAGAGAATAGTACCAACACTAACAGATGATTAAAGAATAGTACCAACACTAACACATGATTAGAGAATAGTACCAACACTAACAGATGATTAGATAACAGTACCAACACTGACAAGTGGAGATAATAAAAGTGTTACAAATGTAAGGGGACCAATCTGCCAGAAGAAATAATTCACAGTTTTCTCCATGTATATTAAGACGTTAAGCATAATTTGAGTTTTTTATTAGGTTGACATGGAACTGATTTTTTGTGTGTCAAAGAATTATTTTCATATTCCGTGTAAGTATTTATGTATGTATTTGTTATACATGAAGTTATAGACAAGGTATTAAGATGTGTATGAATGATTCAAAATATA
Organism: Carcinoscorpius rotundicauda; assembly: GCA_011833715.1. NCBI lineage: Eukaryota > Metazoa > Arthropoda > Merostomata > Xiphosura > Limulidae > Carcinoscorpius > Carcinoscorpius rotundicauda. The sequence continues at coordinate 173,051,065 of CM022392.1, forward strand.
TACATTTTAACATTCAGCACACTGTCGTAAAAATTCTTTGTTTAACTTTATGTATCTATTTTAACATTCAGCACACTGTTGTTAAAAAGTTCTATGTTTAGCTCTATGTATATATTTTAACATTTAGCTCACTGTTGTAAGAAATTCTATGTTTAACTATCTATCTATTTTAACATTCAGCACACTGTTGTAAGAAATTCTATGTTTAACTTTATGTATCTTTTTAACATTCAGCACACTGTTGTAAGAAATTCTATGTTTAACTTTATGTATCTTTTTAACATTCAGCACACTGTTGAAAGAAATTCTATGTTTAACTTCATGTATCTATTTTAACATTCCGTACACTGTTGTAAGAAATTCTATATTTAACTTCATGCATCTATTTTAACATTTAGCACATTGTCATAAAAAATTCTATATTGTTGTAAGAAATTCTATATTTAACTTTATGTATCTATTTTAACATTCAACAAACTGTTGTAAGAAATTCTATATTTAACTTTATGTACCTATTTTAACATTCAGCACACTGTTGTAAGAAATTCTATATTTAACTTTACATACCTATTTTAACATTCAGCACACTGTTGTAAGAAATTCTATATTTAACTTCATATATCTATTTTAACATTTAGCACATTGTTGTAAAAATTCTATATTGTTGTAAGAAATTCTATATTTAACTTAATGTATCTATTTTAACATTTAGAACATTGTTGTAAAAATTCTATATTGTTGTAAGAAATTCTATATTTAACTTCATATATCTATTTTAACATTTAGCACATTGTTGTAAAAATTCTATATTGTTGTAAGAAATTCTATATTTAACTTCATATATCTATTTTAACATTTAGCACATTGTTGTAAAAATTCTATATTGTTGTAAGAAATTCTATATTTAACTTCATGTATCTATTTTAACATTCAGCACACAGTTGTAAGAAATTGTAAGTTTAAATTTATGCAGAGATTTTATAGTTTACACAAATATAATGTGTTTATAATGTGTTCTGTCTCAGCTTGGAGTTAATTCTATGCTTTAGTGGAAGGGGACTTGGTTCTAGTGATAATGAAGTGTTATCAGTGTTACCTGATGTAGCCAGTCCTTGAGAAGAACTGCTACTTGGAGTAGAATGATAACAGGTAGATTCAGTCTGTTTATGTGAGAGTGGACTCGCAGCATTAATTAAATCATCCTCATCAGAACTGATAACTATCACTGAATCATTAGAGCTTTTGTTTGATTCACAGTTTAAAGATACACACTTTTGATTTTTCTTTTCACCTTTGTCAAACCCATCATGACTTGCATTTCTCTTATCCAGAGACAAGTGAGACAATTCCTCTTCCAAAACTGATACATCCAATGTGGGAAACAGGTCTTCTGAGCTATTACCATCTTCAATTATACTTAAAAGACTTTTGGCTTCCACATGCATAACCTTAGAAATTTCATTTACTGTCTTAAGTTCAACTAGGTCAAAGTTGTTTCTCTTTGTAGCAAAAAAGATACTAGTTTCAATATTACCTAATTCTCTTTCTAAGCTTTCATATTTAGGAATGTTTCTAGAAGCGTGAATAAGCATTTGTTGGCTCTCTGTATCTGTGTTCGAGTTAGTTGGTTTAAGTTGATTATCTCTAACCAACGTACTTATATTAAGTCTTCTCTTTGAATCAACGAACTCTTTGTGGCTATCCTTTTTCTTTTCAATTTTCATTGTCTGCAAAACTGATGGTTGAAACTCTTTGATTCTTTTGATATTGTGTGGTAAATGTGAATGATCTAGTTTTTCCCCCTTATTATATTTTTGTAAATTATTATTACTACTTGAATCTTTCAGATAAGGTACTCTAGCCTTACAACTTTCTTTAAGTTTCATACGTTGAGAAAGGGGAAGACTCTCAGGTGATGGCACTTCTGTAGTTGAGTTAAAAGGGAAATGGGGAGCTTGTACAACTGATTCAAGACCTACATGATTATCACAGCCATTTATGTTTACACCCACCTGGTGCTTTCGGTGGGTGTCCAAGCTGTTTGTGTTTACACCCACCTGGTGCTTTGGGTGGGTGTCCAAGGATTCTTTTTCTTTAGAACTACTTTTTAGATGTCTTTGCATCCTAGGTTCTTCTTTGCACCCTGGGTTCTTTGCATCCTGGGTTCTTCTTCTCACCCTGGGTTCTTTTCCCTTACAGACAACTGGGACTACATTCTTTTCCTTGTCTTCTGGTGAGGGTTTATTCACAGTTTTACCTACAAAAATTAATTATGATAAGTCTCTGTTACTGATCATGAAGAAACAGTTCTATCAAAACAACACATACTGTGAGTTTTATTATTCATTGATAATTTATTCAAGATATTTTCAAAGTATTAAAATAGTTATTTATTATACTAGAGAGTGATATATCATCTGGTCACCTGACCAGGAATGAAGAGATTTTAACACATGATGATAACTGCATTTCTAAAAGAGATTGTAAAGAGAAGAAGCTAACTTTCAAAAGTAATGCCTATCATTTCCTAATGAATCAAAACTAAAGTTGGAAAACTCCAAGTGACAGTATAGTAATTAGAAAATCTGCTGTTGTTTCTCATCATATATATTTTTTGGCCAATAGTAAATGTCTGTCATAATATTTCCTTTTTGAAGCGATAAAAATATTTCTCTACTAAGATGTCAGATAACAGTAAGTAGCATTCGTGATACATTGTGTAACCACATTCTGCTATACCTACACATTCTTTACTAGCTGGAGTGCCAGCCAGTTCCTTGACAGAGGTTGTGTAAATTCATAATTAATGAAAAGTTATCTTAGGATGTGAAAAATTGTTTCCCTTATATATGTAATTTTAAAAGTGCCCATAACATTACAAACATCAAATGTGAAATAGCATAGCAGTGGTAATAACAATGCTCATTTTGTGAACATACATGTACAGTGGTAATAACAATGCTCATTTTGTGAACATACATGTACAGTGGTAATAACAATGCTCATTTTGTGAACATACATGTACAGTGGTAATAACAATGCTCATTTTGTGAACATACATGTACAGTGGTAATAACAATGCTCATTTTGTGAACATACATGTACAGTGGTAATAATAATGCTCATTTTGTGAACATACATGTACAGTGGTAATAACAATGCTCATTTTGTGAACATACATGTACAGTGGTAATAACAATGCTCATTTTGTGAACATCCATGTACAGTGGTAATAACAATGCTCATTTTGTGAACATACATGTACAGTGGTAATAACAATGCTCATTTTGTGAACATCCATGTACAGTGGTAATAACAATGCTCATTTTGTGAACATCCATGTACAGTGGTAATAACAATGCTCATTTTGTGAACATCCATGTATAGCAGGTGAAGCAGTGATAAAAACTACAAAATACAAAACTGAAAATTTGTGTGTACCCCTATATGAACCTCCATACCAATTTCGGTAAAGATCCATCCACACCCTGATAAATAATTGTATAGACATACAACACGCAGTACTATTTTGTTTATATAATTATTTATTCATTTATATTTTCTAAGTTTGGCTGATATCGACACTATTTGATATAATATTTAAACCATGCTGTATGTGTGAGAAGAAGAAAAGTAACAAAAATAAACTAAAAAATCACTAAATAACCAAAGATAAACTTGTTAAAATATGGTTCAGTTCATCCTAACATACATTAACTTTATCAGTGACTACCAACACACATTAACTTTATCAGTTAGCCCTAACACACATTAACTTTATCAGTTAGCCCTAACACACATTAACTTTATCAGTTAGCCCTAACACACATTAACTTTATCAGTGAGTCCTAACACACATTAACTTTATCAGTGAGTCCTAACATATTATGCACTTACAACTTTTAAGAAGTTGAAATTCTATTAAATTATTAAATATTCTCATGTAATTTAGTTTCTGTGGAAAGGTATAAGAAATCTTCTGGTGACCTCACAAATGTTTTACCACCTAGAACTCATAATAACACAAACAAACACAAAGGTTTCCTCTGTACATTTTAACAAAGAAATAAAAATAAACCTCAAGTGAGTCTTACAGACTTATCCAAGAGGTAAAAACAATTGTGTTGTTCTTCAAGTGGTATTCTAAACTCTTGGTTTAATGTAAAATAAAAGTTAAACAATAGCTGAAGTAAAAGTGACACTTACATATTACCTGCCTGGATAATTTTTAATTCCCTTTCACATCTGTCTAGACGTTTTGATCACAAGAGGTAACTTCAGGTTTTTGGTCTTCATACAGTGCTAGTTCTCAGAACTTAACTTCTCACTATCAGTTAATCTGTGATATTTCTGGGCCAATTTGCTATGCTTCTTATAGTGTTATGTAAGACTAATACTTTCAGTTTCACAACACACATCTGTACACAATCATCCATAACACTATTACACATCTGTACACAATCACCCATAACACTATTACACAGCTGTACACATTCATCTACAACAGTATTATACAACTGCAGTTCATCTACAACAGTATTATACAACTGTAGTTCATCTACAACAGTATTATACAACTGCAGTTCATCTACAACAGTATTATACAACTGCAGTTCATCTACAACAGTATTATACAACTGCAGTTCATCTACAACAGTATTATACAACTGCAGTTCATCTACAACAGTATTATACAACTGCAGTTCATCTACAACAGTATTATACAACTGCAGTTCATCTACAACAGTATTATACAACTGCAGTTCATCTACAACAGTATTATACAACTGCAGTTCATCTACAACAGTATTATACAACTGCAGTTCATCTACAACAGTATTATACAACTGTAGTTCATCTACAACAGTATTATACAACTGCAGTTCATCTACGACAGTATTATACAACTGCAGTTCATCTACAACAGTATTATACAACTGTAGTTCATCTACAACAGTATTATACAACTGTAGTTCATCTACAACAGTATTATACAACTGCAGTTCATCTACAACAGTATTATACAACTGCAGTTCATCTACAACAGTATTATACAACTGCAGTTCATCTACAACAGTATTATATAACTGCAGTTCATCTACAACAGTATTATACAACTGTAGTTCATCTACAACAGTATTATACAACTGTAGTTCATCTACAACAGTATTATACAACTGTAGTTCATCTACAACAGTATTATACAACTGTAGTTCATCTACAACAGTATTATACAACTGCAGTTCATCTACAACAGTATTATACAACTGCAGTTCATCTACAACAGTATTATATAACTGTAGTTCATCTACAACAGTATTATACAACTGTAGTTCATCTAGAACAGTATTATACAACTGTAGTTCATCTACAACAGTATTATACAACTGTAGTTCATCTACAACAGTATTATACAACTGCAGTTCATCTACAACAGTATTATACAACTGTAGTTCATCTACAACAGTATTATACAACTGTAGTTCATCTACAACAGTATTATACAACTGCAATTCATCTACAACAGTATTATATAACTGTAGTTCATCTACAACAGTATTATACAACTGCAGTTCATCTACAACAGTATTATACAACTGCAGTTCATCTACAACAGTATTATACAACTGTAGTTCATCTACAACAGTATTATATAACTTTACAATATGTTTATGTTATACAAATCAAGTTCTTACATTTTTTTCTCTTTTCTTCTGTAACAAACTTCTCTGTAACACTTGAATATGCCATGGAGAAGAGAGTTTCAGACTCCACAGTAACATAGAGGACATCATCAGGAAGATCTTCGTTAGCTATCAAACATTTCAATGAAGTATTACTAGTGGTAATCTAGTTATATACCTGCCAAATTTTCAAACTAAATTTCTGTTATTTCTTTTCTATATAATCTCTCTATATTCCTTCCACAAGTTTTAAACCAAACATCTCTCCCTTGTTTCCCCTATAGTTTCTATATATACCTGCCATAAACTTCAAACTAAATTTCTAATACTTGTTTCCAATACAATTTCCATTTATACCTACTACAAGTTTTAAAGAAAGCTTCTAAAACTTGTTTCTTACATAATCTCAAAATATGCTTGCTATAAATTTTAAAATAAAATTCTAAAACTTGTTTCCTATATCATCTCTCTATATACCTGCAAACATTTTAATTCAGACTTCTGTTACTTGTTTCCAATATAATCTCTGTATTTACCTGCCATAAATTTTAAACTAAACTTCTAATACTTGTTTCCTATATAACCTCTATATATACAGTTGCGAGAAAAAGTTTTCGAACCTTTGTGTCCCAAGTAGTTTTTTGCTCATCGCTTTAAAAGTATCACGATTAGGATAATAGACATATGATATATTATATATATTATACTAAAAATTTACATAGATATGTATTATGTAAATTAAACAACAAATAAACTTTTTATAAACAAATAACCAAAAATAGGAGGAGCAAAAAGTGTTCATACATATCAGAACGTGTGAAAAACCTGATATTCCCATAAAAATTTTGTTTAGTTTGGCGAAAAAACTACATTACACATTTCCAGAACTAGAAACTGGGTTCATAATTATTGGAATTTAGCCAGCAAAAATTGTACTTCCAGCAATTTAGTGTCATCTCTCTCATTATCTGCTTGGTCATCATGGCGAACAGGAAACAAATGTCCAGTGATTTAAAAACCGAATAATTGTAAAATACAAGTCTAGTGTGTTTCTTTCCGGTATTGCTACACAACTTAATGTGCTGAAATCTACTGTACAAAGCATAATTGCCAAATTTAAGCTCACATGATCAACTGCTAACTTCTATCGTTTCAGATGCCCCACCAAAATTCCAAAGAGAACCAAGAGGAAGGTTCTCAGAGAAGTTAGTAGGAACCCTCTTTTAACACATAATGACATACAGAAACTGGTAAGGGAAACTGGGGTTGAAGTAAGAACCTCTACACTTACAAACATGTTACGCTCTTCTGGGTTCAAAGCATGCCGTCCTCGTAGAACTCCATATTTAAAGCCTGTTCATTTAGAAGCATGATTGAGGTATGCAAGAAAGCATGCAGATAAACCCTTTACCAATTGGAAGAGTATTCTTTGGTCAGACGACACTAAAATCGAGTTTTTCATCCACAACTGTGTTGAAGGGGGAACAAAATCTTCCAAAGAACACAGTCCCTACAGTTAAACATGAAGATGGCTCGATCATGCTATGGGGTTTCTTCAGCTCGTCAATGAAATCATGAAAAAAGAAGAGTACATTGATATATTAGGCACTTGTATCAAGAATGATGCTCGGAACTTGTGGCTTGGGCATCGTTGGATCTTCCAGCACAACAATGACCTTAAGCACACATTGAAATATGTGCAATCCTGGTTGCAGAGGAACCATATAAGTGTTCTAGAGTAGTCATCTCAGTCACCCGATCTCAACCCAATTGAAAACTTTTGGCATGAGTTGAAGACCAGAGTTCATTAGCATCATCCAAAAAACTTGCAAAGAGTTGGAGGCCTTTTGTGAAGAAGAATGGAAGAAAATACCAGTTGAGTATGAGGGAAGAGATTGCTGCAAGTAATTCACATGAAAGGCTACACAACTGACCATAAAAGTAAATGCACAAACACTTTCTGCCCCTCCTATGTTTGGTTGTTTCTTTATAAACAGTTTATTTATCGTTCAACTTACATAAAAATTTATGTAGATATGTATAATATACTATACTTTCATTATCCTAATCATGATACTTTTTAAGTTATGAGGAAAAAACTACTCATGATCCAGGGGTACAAACACTTTGTCATAACTATACTTGCCACAAGTTGTAAACTAAACTTCTAATACTTGTTTCCTATATAAAATCTATATATACCTGACACAAATTTGAAATTTAACTTCTAATACATCTTTCCTATGTAAACTATATAAACTGCAGACCAAAATCTTATGGCCAATGAACATAAAGAAAAAATATGCATTTTGCATTGTTAGACTCAACCACTTATTTGAGTAGAGCTTCCAAAGATGACAATAAGAAAAGGTGAAATAAAAATACTTTTTAGCATTCAGTAGAGAAAATGTTAACACTATGAAATTAGTCTAAATACTAGGTGGTCAAAAGTTTATGACCATTCTGAAATGAAGCATTAATCTGTAAACACATAATGAAATAGTCATTTGTGTTCAAGCATTAGCATTGTCAACATCTCCAACTGACATCTCTTGTGTTACATTGAGTAAAAACATAACTAATATACGTGCCTCAACGTTTAAATTAAAGTTCTGTTATTTGTTTCCTACATTTCCACATACCTGTTTTACACCACTCAACTTGAAAGCATCGAACTCCTTTCACAGTTTTTCTTTTCTGTATTCTAATAGTTAAGGGAAAGGTGTGAAAATTAGTTGGTAATTTGTTCTGTTTCAAGATTGTTAAAGTAAATGTAAAGGTTATATTTGATAAGCACATAGTAGGTTATATTTGATAAGCACATAGTAGGTTATATGTCAAGTTATTAGGCTGCTACCTTTATCTATTTAGCAAACACACACACTTACATGTATGCTTTGAACGAGAGTAAATACAAGTTTCCATCTTGTTACTGAAACTTAGTATGTAATAATTTCTAAATTCTATCATTTAAAAACTTTAATATCTCATGTGAGGAAACTTTTACTCACATTAGGAAAAGACATTTCTATGAGTATGCTAATTTTTGTAGAAAATATTATTTACAATTGTAGTCATGGAAATGGATTCAGAAATGTTTTGGGAGTAAGAGAGGGAAGTTAGATGTAAACATGCAGCAAGTTTCTGAAACAATTTTGTAATAAAACAGTGAACTATATTATACTATAAGAATTGAAAACTACTACTTTGTTGGGAAGTGTACTTGAAACAAATCAAATACTTAGATAACAATTTCAATATGTACACACCATGAGCTGTGGGCTTTTGACATGGACACCTCATAAGATGTTGAATACAACATGGATACAATTTGAAACATGGATCTCTGCACTAACCTAACATACATATAAAGGAAATGGAGTGTGCTCTAAAGTTACTGCTAAACACCATTTCAAGATGTCCCAGTTGTTCACTTTTTTAGTGTTCAACTGGAACTGTTACAGACCTGATTGGGTTCAATTTGACAGTGGTGCACTCTGAACTCTTGAGAACTGTTTTTAACTGCCACAGAGTCAGCAATGGCAAATATTTCTCCCAACAGTACTTCACTGGCCATTTTAACTTTGCTTCAGTAAAAGGCTAGAAAAAATAACAATATAATTTTACCATAAAAATATAACAACACATTTTAACTTGACTTTTCAGAAAGTCAAGAAACATAATAATTTAAACCAATGTTTCTCAGGAAACACTGTAACTGATACTTCTGATAAAGTCTAAAAAATAACATTTTAGCTGTTTTTTATATGTACCCTAAATTTCATAATGCAGAACATGAAAATACACTTTAAACAAACTTTCTGAGAATGTTTTCAAGATAAGAAACAATATAACGAGGCACAGTCTAAAAGGTTAACACACCGCTGTCATGTTTATATTATCCCTTTAACTATAGGCTCAGTATAATATACACGAGTTTGTCTACATGTTTACATTCATGAAGTATTTCCACAAAAATTCTGATACATCATGTATATCTTCACAAAATTTTCTAGACTTTTAGTAAAGATTACAAGTATTTTGTATAAGAAAATGAGATTTTTATTGAAATATGTTTACTACAAATTTGTTTGTTAACAGTCTGAGTGCGAAGTGATTTCATGATTAAAAACTATTCTTCATCCCAAAAATCTCAAATATTGTTTCCACAATCTCTAGAACCTTCTAAATACATTTCCAACTTTTGTTTCCAGTAAGACATCACACTTTATGTTATTTATTATACTCTAACTATGTGGGGTCTGTCACCTGACTGTCCTCATGACCATAAAAAAATCAGGAAATAAATATAAATTATACTTTCCTCATGCTAGAATGACTGCATATTACAAAACAAAAATACAAATGTTCAGTCTGAGTAACTTACATCTAACAACACAATATATTTTAAAACACACACACACACACACACACACATATATATATATATAATATATACATACAGTTATGTAAAAAATTAGGACACCCTATGAAAGCCTGTGCATTTTTTAGAGATTATAGGAACATAACTAAACAATTCAAACTAAAGAAAAGACTTTTCAGGATCTTCTGTAAATGTCATGCTACAAAAATGCATATATTCGAACTGAGTAAAAAGTTAGGACACCCTACCTCCTACTAGCTAGTGTTACTTCCTTTGGCCGAAATAACTGTAGTGAGACACTTCTTGTAGCCATCTACCAGTTTCTGACATCAGTCTGAAGGAAGTTTGCCCCACTACTTAATGCAGAATTTTGTCAGCTGTGAGATGTTTGAGGGGTTTCTTGCATGTACAGCCCATTTCAAGCCACCCCACAACATCTCAATGGGATTAAGATCTGGGATTTAACTCAGCCATTCCAGGACTCTCCATTTCTTAGTTTTCAGCCAGTCCTTGGTGGATTTACTGGTATGTTTTGGGTCATTGTCGTGTGACAGGGTCCATTTCTGCTTCAGCTTTAATTTTCGTACAGATGGTCATGTATGATTCTCAAGCACCCTCTGATACACAGTAGAATTAATGGGAGATTCTATGATTGTAAGCTGTCCAGGTCCTGCTGCAGCAAAGCAACCCCAAACCATGACACTTCCACCTCCATGCTTTACAGTTGATATCAGGTTCTTTTCCTGGAATTCTGTATTTGGTTCATGCCAAACATGTCCTCTGTTCTGGTGCCCAAATAGTTCAATTTTGGACTCATCTGTCCAAAAAACATTATTCCAGAAGTCCTGGTCTTTGTCTATATTTTCTCTGGCAAACTTCAGTCTGGCCTTGATGTTTCTCTTAGAGAGCAAAGGTTTCCTCCTTGCACACCTCCCATGCAAGTTAAATTTGTGCAGTCTCTTTCTGATTGTAAAGGTGTACAATTTCACATCAACAGTAACCAGAGCCTGCTGAAGGTCCCGTGATGACATGTTAGGGTGTTTGGAGATCTCTTTTGGCAAATTGCGGTCTGCTTTCGGGGTGAACTTGCTTGGACAACCACACCTGGCTTGTTAGCAGTTGTTTTGAAAACCCTCCACTTGTTTACTATTTTCCAGACAGTGGAATGGCTGATTTCAAATTCTTTTGGGATCTTTTTAAATCCCTTACCAGACTCATAAACTACAGCTACAGCTCATTTGCTCTCACCATGGTGCTCACTCTCACTTCAACAGTCAGGAGCACACCAAACTACATGTGAGGTTTAAACTGGGCAAGCCTCTTTCACAATGCTGAATAACAATCTTTTAATCATGTGCACCTGATGTGATTCACATGTGTGTGAGTTGAGCCATTTTAGTGTGTATAAGTGTGGGGAGTGTCCTAACTTTTTCCTCAGTTAGAATATGCAATTTTGTAGAATTATATTTTACAGAAGATCTTGAAAAGTCTTTACTTCAGTTTTAATTGTTTAGTTATATGATTTTAATCTCTCATTATTGTTACAATTGAGAATAAATATCCATTTATCCAAAAATGTTACAAAAATACAGAGGCTTTCATGGGGTGTCCTAATTTTTACACGACTTTATATCATATTGACCTTCTAGTCATGACGAGTTAACATAACATACCTTGCACTATCACAGTTTGCATGTACTCATGTTATGTGTCCAGTATTAAAAATCTGACCTTTAATCTTCCATGTCTTGTGGATGTCAGAGTGGATACAATCACACACTGAGAATGGAGAGTGGATATAATCACACACTGAGAATGGAGAGTGGATACAATCACACATGGAGAATGGAGAGTGGATACAATCAGAAACTGAGAGTAGAGAGTGGATACAATCACAAACTGAGAGTAGAGAGTGGATACAATCACAAACCGAGAATGGAGAGTGGATAAAAACACAATCTAAAAAAGGAGAGTGGATACAATCACAATCTAAAAAACGAGAGTGGATTCAATCACAAAATGAGAAAGGAGAGTGGATAAAATCACAAACTAAACAAGGAGAGATTGAATACAATCAAAAACTAAACAAGGAGAGTAGATACAATCACAAACTGGGAATGGAGAGTGGATACAATCACAAACTGGAAATGGAGAGTGGATACAATCACAAACTGGAAATGGAGAGTGGATACAATCACAAACTGGGAATGGAGAGTGGATTCAATCACAAACTTGGAATGGAGAGTGGATTCAACCACAAACTGGGAATGGAGAGTGGATTCAATCACACACTGAAAATGGAGAGTTGATACAATGACAAACTGGAAATGGAGAGTGGATATAATCACACACTGAAAATGGAGAGTGGATATAATCACAAACTGAGAATGGAGTGTGGATACAATGACAAACTGGGAATGGAGAGTGGATTCAATCACAAACTTGGAATGGAGAGTGGATTCAATCACAAACTGGGAATGGAGAGTGGATTCAATCACACACTGAAAATGGAGAGTGGATATAATCACAAACTGAGAATGGAGAGTGGATACAATCACAAACTGGGAATGGAGAGTGGATACAATCACAAACTGGAAATGGAGAGTGGATACAATCACAAACTTGGAATGGAGAGTGGATTCAATCACAAACTGGGAATGGAGAGTGGATTCAATCACACACTGAAAATGGAGAGTTGATACAATGACAAACTGGAAATGGGGAGTGGATATAATCACACACTGAAAATGGAGAGTGGATATAATCACAAACTGAGAATGGAGTGTGGATACAATGACAAACTGGGAATGGAGAGTGGATTCAATCACAAACTTGGAATGGAGAGTGGATTCAATCACAAACTGGGAATGGAGAGTGGATACAATCACAAACTGGGAATGGAGAGTGGATTCAATCACAAACTTGGAATGGAGAGTGGATTCAACCACAAACTGGGAATGGAGAGTGGATTCAATCACACACTGAAAATGGAGAGTTGATACAATGACAAACTGGAAATGGAGAGTGGATATAATCACACACTGAAAATGGAGAGTGGATATAATCACAAACTGAGAATGGAGTGTGGATACAATGACAAACTGGGAATGGAGAGTGGATTCAATCACAAACTTGGAATGGAGAGTGGATTCAATCACAAACTGGGAATGGAGAGTGGATTCAATCACACACTGAAAATGGAGAGTGGATATAATCACAAACTGAGAATGGAGAGTGGATACAATCACAAACTGGGAATGGAGAGTGGATACAATCACAACTGGAAATGGAGAGTGGATACAATCACAAACTTGGAATGGAGAGTGGATTCAATCACAAACTGGGAATGGAGAGTGGATTCAATCACACACTGAAAATGGAGAGTTGATACAATGACAAACTGGAAATGGGGAGTGGATATAATCACACACTGAAAATGGAGAGTGGATATAATCACAAACTGAGAATGGAGTGTGGATACAATGACAAACTGGGAATGGAGAGTGGATTCAATCACAAACTTGGAATGGAGAGTGGATTCAATCACAAACTGGGAATGGAGAGTGGATTCAATCACAAACTGGAAATGGAGAGTGGATACAATCACAAACTGGGAATGGAGAGTGGATACAATCACAAATTGGGAATGGAAAGTGGATACAATCACAAATTGGGAATGGAGAGTGGATTCAATCACACACTGAAAATGGAGAGTGGATTCAATCACACACTGAAAATGGAGAGTGGATACAATAACAAACTGGGAATGGAGAGTGGATACAATGACAAACTGGGAATGAAGAGTGGATACAATCACAAATTGGGAATGGAGAGTGAATACAATCACAAACTGGGAATGGAGAGTGGATACAATCACAAACTGGAAATGGAGAGTGGATACAACGACAAACTGAAAATGGAGAGTGAATACAATGACAAACTGTGAATGGAGAGTGAATACAATGACAAACTGGGAATGGAGAGTGGATACAATGACAAACTGAAAATTGAGAGTGAATACAATGACAAACTGTGAATGGAGACTGGATACAATGACAAACTGGGAATGGAGAGTGGATACAATCAGACATGGAGAATGGAGAGTGGATATAATAATACATTGAAAATGGAGAGGGGCAGGTGCAAATGAGCAAAAGAAGTACCAATGAAAACATCTGAGAAAAACACTTGACAAGGAGAAATATAGATCTGATGATGCAAGAAGGGAACCACACCACATTTTCCATGTGTAGATTGTGTAATACAATAAGATGGAAATTGTAAGTTTAAGAGTGGCTAGGACAAAACAAACTATATTTGGTAAGTCATCTGCATCCAAAATATCCTTGTGAGTTACTGTCATCTGTGCAAGGGTAGGATGAGGATCATCCTGTCTTCATTTTAAACCCAAAAATTGGGGATTGAGACTATTAGTAATTTCCGTGAACATCACAAGGATTATCACTAAACATTTAATATAAGAATTGACATCCAGTATAGAAAGGATGTCTATTTGGTGACCATGCAAAACCAATAACATCCCCATAAGAAGAAAATAATGGACTGTCAAGGATAACACCAGAAAAATCCCACACAAGAGCACTTTGACCAAAGACACAGAAAAAGAAACTGGAAAAGGAAGATTGACAACTCAAATGCACGTGAGGATGCATATATTGATTGGTTCACTCCTAATCTAAACTTCTATACTGAGAGCAGACTTTTACACAAAGGTAGGATGAAATGTCACAACTTGTGGGGTGAAATGCAACTGCATCAGCTCAACTCCTGTTGAGTTTGTGAAGAGAAATAATTAACTCAATCAAACTTTGAGATACTAGAAATAGATCATTCTATATTACAGATCATTCTATATTATAGAACGTCCTATGTTACAGATCATTCTATATTATAGACCATTCTATGTTGTAGATCATCCTATGTTACAGATCATTCTATATTAGAGACACCAATATTGTTCCAAAGTTTTGCTTCCAAACTGCATTTCAAGAACTCGATTTGTGCGCAGTTCAATAAGATCTTCCTTCGATTCTTCATTATCCAACATATTATCCGTATTGAAAGATTATGGATTCATAATCCATTCTTCAGAAATTTCCAGTTCTCCTCCAAAATATCCATCAAATAACTTTGATAGTATTTCCAAATGATCCATAATTTCTTCACACACACATGGAATTAGGGACTCATCCTCACCTGCTATTTCTTCGAGTGATGGAAAATTTGAAAGATTCCCTCTTTTAATTCGTCAACACCAAAGATGTAACTTTTCTTTGAAAGCATTTAACTTTTCACAGCATTTCAATATGTTTATGTTTTTTCCTTGAAGAGATACACTCAGGTCATTCATACGAGTGAAAATATCACTCAAATAGGCTAGCATTTGGTTGAATTCTTGTGATTCTATTTCTCCAGGCAGATCATAGTCACGTTTCTTCACTTCTTCTCATAGTTCACAGAAGCAAGTTAAAGCTCTCCCATGTGACAGCCAGCAGACTTATGTGTGGAAAAGCAAAACTGAATGCTCACTTCCAAAATCTTTACAAAGCGACTTGAAGAGGCAGTGGTTCAGAGCATGACCCATATTCCAGTTGATATTCTTCAGAGAAGTGTCGAGGAACATTTCAACTTTGGAGGCAATGTTTTTGATGCCAAAGCATGTCAATAAAGAAAACAGTAAGTACCTTGCAAGTGAGGAATCTCTTGTTTCATCAGTGCAAAATATCCTGATTTATTTCCTAGCATAGCAGGAGCACTGTCGGTACACACAGAACCAATAATTTGGATATCTAAATCATATTTTGCAAAGAAGTCCTTCATACACTGGAAGTCATCTTTCCCTTTTGTCATTGTTCTCAGATCTTCACAGAACAGGAAATCTTCTATTACAATACCATCATGGACATACTTCACTGGTGGGATGAGTTGACTGTAATTTGCAACATCAGTTGTTTTGCACAATTGGAGAGAGATTTTCTAGGGACTAGCCCTGATATCTATGATAACTTGGTCCAAAATGTTCTAACTCAATCACCAATATGGTTTTGAATAACATTATTTGATAACAGCAACAGTTTAGCTTGTTTGAGGCTTCTTTTCCCAGAACAATTGCTGCCATTTCTAATGCACACAGTTTTATCACCTATTCTGCAATTATATGGGGCTTCTTTGATTTGGCTTTTTTATATGCCATGTGGTATGAAGCCATCAGAAATGGTTTGTCAGCAGATATAAAACATAATTTTGGAAGAGTTGCTTGAAAATCAAAGCAGGCCCTTCTACCTCTCAATGATTCAACATCCTGGTCTGCAACAGCTGTGCCACCACACCAGTTGTTGAAGTTTCCTGCAGCTTAGATGGCATCAAATTTGTGTTTGAAAAAATAGCATCACAAAGCATGCACTGGGGTTTTTGCAGATCCTCAGTTGTTCCAATGCAAGTGAAACTAAACTTCAGATAATCATCATTCAATTTCCTTTTCTTTAACATAATGAAGTTTTCTTGCATGAACAGAATCAACAATGCACTGACTACCATAGCATCACATTCTTGAATATACGTCACATGACGTCATCGATTAATTCTGGATACTTCTGGAAGTTTCACGAGTCACAATCATGTGAATACATAACATAAATAAATAATATAAACTTTAAGACGGCGTTCACAAACGTAACCTAATTTGTTGTGCCAAGTATTTAGATCACATATACGTTTCATGTGTTGTTTGTTTACAGTTGTACATTAAGATTTCGGTCAGCGCCAGTGACGGTAGAAACAAACGATAGTTTATTGTAACAAGGTAAACAGCTACGTCTGTAACAAGAAAAATAAGAAATTGGTATTGAGGCCCATAAAAAAGGTACCTAATTGGGAAAAACTCCATCAATGACAAAGGTTCCAGAAAATGAGAAGATCTAATGCTCATTATGTTGAAAATATTTGGTCTGGGTATGAAAGGGAGATGAGTTTGTGAAGAGATGTAGATATGGATGCAGAGGAGAAAGTGGCACACCCCCCAATATGTAGGCTTTGTCCAGCCACCAATGTACATCCTCTTTTAGATAAGGAGGTTTGATTGTAGTAAAGCACAAAGCTACAGAATTGGTTATCAGTGCTCTGCCCACCACAGGTATCAAAACTTGATTTCTACTGATATGAGTTTGCAGGCATGGGGAACAGAAGGGAAGAAGGGAATTGGTAGTTGGAAGGGAATCCTAAGCATGGTTCCATTGATTGTGAAGTGCCCATTGCAGAGATTTCACATAGGCATGACCAAGAAGGACCAGTGAAGTAATGGAAAACCATACACACCAAAAAGCAGTGGAATCTAGCAAGCAGTAAGTGACTGAGTGGAGAGGGCATGGTGAACTTAAAGTTCCATGGAACCAAGATGTAAATAAGACAAACACAACTGATATTGGTATAAAAAAAACACCTCTAATGGACCAGGTACTAAGTATGTTGTAGAAATGACCTCTCCAACTGACCACCCAAGCCACCACAAAAAGTAGTTCGTGAGAACAGGTGGCTGGTTCTATCCTGGAGGTTATGTAATAATAAAATCTCATCCACAGATCATGAAGATTACAAGCAAAAGCCTGAACTACATGACCAAACATAGAAATAAATGAGGCAAGTCCAAAGAGGAAGGGCCTGAAATTGGTAAAAACATCCTTAGATGAACAAATAAAATGACTCAACAAAATGTTCATAAATCATCATGTGCTATAAAGATATGGAGTTATCACTGGATACAACCACTTTGATCACTGACAACCCTAGGAAAAATGCCCAAAGAGAAAAGACTGTATGGTGAACTTGGAGAGTGTGAAAACACTGTTGAGGCATAATAGATCAATGACCAGTTACCAATTCCCAGTTTTCTTGAGAAAAACAATAAAATAGGAATAAAAACTTCCAAAAAGATGGTGAAATGTTTTAACTGCTTGGTGCAAAAGCAAATCTCAAACTACCTGCCAGCAGATTATATGTTCTTAAGGAGGAGGAAAGGAAAAAGAGAGATGGAGGAACTAGAAAATGAATACTTCTGATATAACCCATATCATCCAATGATCATCTACAAAGGGTCATTAGCAAGGATAAAACTATAACAATTGAACTCCCACCAGACTCAAACCCATAGGTATCAGTACTGGTGGTGATGGATGTCATGTCGTTGAGAAAATTGACAAAGAGAAGTAGAAGGAATGGGTAAGTACTAGAAGTATGAAGGATGGGAAATGGGAATAGCTGGCACATTGGACTCTGGCTGAAACAACTGAGCTATAAAAGTAGCAAAAATTGATTGCTTGATAGTTTCTGGAACTGTATCAAAGATATAACATCTCATAAAAGATGCAAGTTTCTGAGATATGTTGAGAGTAAACTGACCTAAGACAATACTGCATAACTACTTATAAGGTCCCAACAACAAATATACAACACCAAAGTCGAAGACAAAATGCAGACTAATGTAGAGAAGAAAAGTTTAATGGTACCTGCTGAAAACCTCTTAGGATTTTTGTGGAGAGCCTCTTAAAGGGGATATATGGAAAAATTACACAGGAGAAAGTTTGTTATGGTAAGACAATAGCAAAAATATTGAGCACAAGTTCAACCATTTTTGGTATTTTCTTCCCTGGTATTTGGTTGCATGTGGATTTGTCTCACATTTAAGTATGCAATTAGTGTGCTGCACCTCAAAGAGGACTTCTGATCAGTACACTCATCCCCACACTTAAATGCGAGATAAATCCACATGCAACCAAATATCAGGAAAGAAAATACCAAAAATGGTTGAAGAGATTGCTCACATAACAAGGAAGGAGGAGGGTAAAGGGATAAAAATCCTAAACCTGAGACATAAAATCCACTAAAACTGAATTAGGTGATTTTTCAGGCTGCAATGGAGAACCCTTGAGATGGGAAAAGGTGAACAAAACAATCATTAATCTGAACAATATCAGCTGACTGGGAACAAAGGTTAACCCAGATTGTATTCAATCTCCAAAGCAGAGAGATCTACCATTAGGTAATGGACAAATGAGGTCTAAGTAAAATACTGGTAATTGGTATAGCCCCTGAAGTAATAATATAAATTTTGGAATTCATGACTCAACAAAATGTTCATAAATCATCACTAGCAGAAAGGTAGTGACACAAACAAATTGATGAAGAAGAAAATAAACTCATCAGAGGAATCAATTCATGTGAACAAAAACAATGTTTGTATACAGAGGTAAGATCCTCATCAGAGGAATCAATTCATGTATATAAAAACAATGTTTGTTTACAGAGGTATCAGAGGAATCAATTAATGTGAACAAAAACAATGTTTGTATACAGAGGTAAGATCCTCATCAGAGGAATCAATTCATGTATATAAAAACAATGTTTGTTTACAGAGGTATCAGAGGAATCAATTAATGTGAACAAAAACAATGTTTGTATACAGAGGTAAGATCCTCATCAGAGAAATCAATTCATGTATATAAAAACAATGTTTGTTTACAGAGGTATCAGAGGAATCAATTCATGTGAACAAAAACAATGTTTGTTTACAGAGGTATCAGAGGAATCAATTCATGCGGACAAAAACAATGTTTGTATAGAGAGGTAAGAACTGTATCATCACAACAGACTAGTTGTCTTCCAATAAATGTTAACAAAATAATATCACAACAGACTATCTCTGCCTTAGTGAATGTTAACAAAATAATATCACAACAGACTATCTCTGCCTCAATGAATGTTAACAAAATAGCACAACAATTATTTTTCCCCTGTGAAAACAGAAATTTTCTGTAAAAATGGATTCTGTGATCTTGTAGATTTCTTAAATACTGAAAACACTCAAGTTAATCTTTTCTCTTTTCAAAATTATTGGTATTATAAGCCATACATAAAACATAAATACACGAGTTACAAAAGAAGCTACAAGTAGAGAGAAAACGCAAAGAACATACAGTAATTACAGCTTGGTCTTCTTATAATAAAATATCTCTCTAAACACTACCTGAAACAATGTCCACTTTGGGGATTTCCATTTTACTGTTTCTTTTGGTATATGATCTTGGTAATTTAAATATTCTTCAATAACCTAAAAACAAATATATGTACATATACAAGTATATTTAATTTGTTACATGTTTAATCTAATTGGACTTTTATTTATACCTCTAAACACTTAGTTTGTTGAGTGCCTAATCCAACCAGACATTTATTTATATATCAGTACACTAGGTTTCTTGAGTGTCTGATGCAACTAGACTTTCATTTACACATCAGTACATTGAGTTTGAGTGCCTGATCCAACTGGACTTTTATTTACATGCATCAGAACATTTAGTTTGTTGAGTGTCTGATCGAACTGGACTTTTATTTACACATAAATAAATTTAGTTTGTTGAGTGTCTGATCGAACTGTATATTGATTTATATATTAGTAGAATTAGTTTCTTTAGTGCCTAATCCTATTGGACTTTCATTTATATATCAATACATTTAGTTTCTTGAGTGTCTGATCCAACTATAGTTTTACTTATATATCAATAAATTAATTTCTTGAGTGTCTGATGCAACTGGACTTTTATTTGTATACCAGTAAATTTAGTTTAGTGATAACCTGATTTAAAAAGTTTTAGTACCTGTAGCATTCTATGGTATAGTATTAATAAATATTAAAATATTTTAACATATTAATCAAAATTTATCTTTAGAAACTATGTTTCAAACAACAATACAAAACTTTGTTATATGCTTTCATGTATTTCCATTATACACTAAAACAATGGTAAACTACTAACCTGAGGAAACGGGAATTCTGGAACACGTAAAGCTTTTTCTCTCACAGATAGTTCCAAACCTTGGTCAGTCCTTAGCTTCAAGGCACCATGCCAGTCACACGGACACTCTTGATCATCTGTACCCTGGTGGCAAGATAGCTCCGAGCCACAGAAAATACAGCCTTTAGCCACGTGCTGCTTCTCTGTACCTGAGAAGTCACAGGGTGATTCAGACAAGGAAAAGAAACCAGCTCTTAGTGGAATGAAATGCTGTTGTGTATATAAGCTATCACTGCAGTTATACAATATCAACTTCACAATTACAACCACAAAAGCCACCAGACATCACAACTGATAACAATAAAAACTAAAACATTTAAACAGAAAATTAAAAAAACTTACTTCAACTAAATGTTTTGCATTATTCAATTAAAGTCAGAGGAATGTTATGTAATACAGAAAAGGTAAACACCATAATGATGTCTTGATAGGTTGTACAAATATGACAGATGTCAACATGGTGGATTCACTATACACATTAGTTGCTGTTCTGAATTTACTTATCCTGCATCTAAACATCTATTACTTTATAGTAAACAACCACATTTTGTAAGCCTGATGTGAAGAGTGACGTTAACTTGAGAAATGTTCAGTTTACAAACTAGCAACAGAATGAAAAAGTAATCTTTGAAAAGAAGGGTTTTATCTGAGTGACTGACTAATGAAAGAAACTGTACACAGAAAGTTCTTACTTGGATGACTGACTGATAATAGAAACTTTACAAAGAAAGTTCTTACCTGGGTGACTAAGAGACAAAGTGAACTGTAAAAAGAAAAAACTTACCTGGATGGTTACATAGTTCACAGTGTGTAAGTTTCTTTGCAGTTTGGGGTAGTTTAAGTTTTTTGAATTTATTATCATTTCTCCATTCATGAAACCTAAATAAAGAAAACTATTTCACTTAAAGTATGTTTATAAACATTAGAACAGGTATTACAGGTTTACAGTGGAATCAGTCTAGAGTCTAATGTGAGACTTACATATACATCCTTACTAAAAATTATAGTAAGTCAAGCAAAGAGTGCTAAACTTATCATTTGGAGCTTTCACAATTACAGGTAAAACATGTTTTCATACATAAATTAAAAGTAACAATTACAAAACTGTTAATTATTTCCATATCAGCTCTAGACATGTTACTAGCATTTCTAACACAATAAAAATAAACAGATCTGAGAAGCAAATAATGTTAATAACCAGACAAAGTTTAATTAATTAAACACAACAAATCTTCACTTGAACTATTTTCAAACTAGACTCCATAAATAAGGAATTTAATGAAAATCAGAGAAAAATGAATAGTTGATTTCAAATGTCATATAAACTAAAGAAGAGAACTGTGGTCTTGAGAGGTACATAAAAACATGAAAAAGTGGAGAATCATAATAGTTGTATAGCTGCCACCTTATAACAAGTTCATTAGTATTAGAACTATAATTACTATCTGTAACATGTTCCTTTGTATTAACACTATAGCTACCACACTGTAACATGTTAATTAAATATTAGTTCTATAGCTCCCATCTTGTAGCATGTTGATTAACATTACTTCTATAGCTGCTATCTTCTAACACACAGATTGACATTAGTTTCATAGCTACCATCTTCTAACATGGTGATACATATTAGTTACATATCTACCACCACGTAACACGTTCATCAGTATTACTTCTATTGCTACCACATTAAACATGTTCATAAGTATTAGTTACTTAGTTACCATCTTATGCCATGTTGATCAATATTAGTTCTACAACTACCATCTTTTAACATGTTGATTAATATTAATTCAATAGCTACCATCTCATAACATATTCATCAGTATTAGTTAAATAGCACCATCTTATAACATGTTCATCAGTATTAGTTAAATAGCACCATCTTATAACATGTTCATCAGTATTAGTTAAATAGCACCATCTTATAACATGTTCATCAGTATTAGATCTATACCTACCATCTTATAACATGTTCATCAGTATTAGATCTATACCTACCATCTTGTAACATATTCATCAGTATTAGTTAAATAGCACCATCTTGTAACATGTTCATCAGTATTAGATCTATACCTACCATCTTATAACATGTTCATCAGTATTAGATCTATAGCTACCATCTTGTAACATATTCATCAGTATTAGTTAAATAGCACCATCTTGTAACATATTCATCAGTATTAGATCTATACCTACCATCTTGTAACATGTTGATCAATATAAGTTCTATTGCTACCATCTTGTATCATGTTGATTAATATTGGCTCTATTGCTACTATTTTATAACAACTTCATCAAAATTAGTTTTACAGTTACCAACTTGTAACACGCTGATTAATACAAATGCTATAACTACCATCTTGTAACATACTGATTAATATTTCTTCTACAGCAACCACCTTGTAACATGTTGATTAATATTAGTTCTATATCAACCACCTTGTAACATATTAATCAGTATTAATTCTGTAGCTACCATCTTCAAACGTGTATGAATAATAGTTCTAAAGCTATGATATTCAAACATATCCATTAACATCAGTTCTATAGCTCCCATCTTATAACATGCTCATCAGAATTAGTTCTATAGGTAGCACCTTGTAACATGTTAATTGATATTAGTTCTATAACCACCACCTTGTAACATGTTGATGAATATTAGTTCTATAGCTACAATCTTGTAACATGCTGATTGATATTAGTTCCATTGCTACAATCTTGTAACATGCTGATTAATATTAGTTCCATGGCTACAATCTTGTAACATGTTGATGAATATTAGTTCTATAGCTACAACCTTGTAACATGTTTATTAATAGTAATGCTATAACTACCATTTTGTAATATACTGATTAATATTAGTTCTATAGCTACCACCTTCTCACATGTTGAGTTATATCAGTCCTTTTGTTGCCATCTTGTAACATGTTCTTCAGTGTTAGTTCTATAGGTACCACCTTGTAACATGTAATTAATATTAGTTCTATAGGTACCACCTTGTAACACATTGATTAATATTAGTTCTATAGATATCATCTTGTGATATGTTCATTACTATTAGTTCAATAACTATCATCTTTGAACATGTTCATCAGTATTAGTCTTACATCTACTATCTTCTAACATGCTGATTAATATTAGCTATATAGCTACCACCTAACATGTTGATTAATATTTGTTCTACAGCTACCACCTTGTAACATGCTGATTAATATTAGTTCTATTACTACCATCTTGTAACATGCTGATTAATATTAGTTCTATTACTACCATCTTGTAACATGCTGATTAATATTAGTTCTATTACTACCATCTTGTAACATGCTGATTAATATTAGTTCTATTACTACCATCTTGTAACATGCTGATTAAAATTAGTTCTATTACTACCATCTTGTAACATGCTGATTAATATTAGTTCTATTACTACCATCTTGTAACATGCTGATTAATATTAGTTCTATTACTACCATCTTGTAACATGCTGATTAATATTAGTTCTATTACTACCACCTTATAACATGCTGATTAATATTAGTTCTATTACTACCATCTTGTAACATGCTGATTAATATTAGTTCTATTACTACCACCTTATAACATGCTGATTAATATTAGTTCTATTACTACCACCTTATAACATGCTGATTAATATTAGTTCTATTACTACCATCTTGTAACATGCTGATTAATATTAGTTCTATTACTACCACCTTATATCATGCTGATTAATATTAGTTCTATTACTACCACCTTATAACATGCTGATTAATATTAGTTCTATTACTACCACCTTATAACATGCTGATTAATATTAGTTCTATTACTACCATCTTGTAACATGCTGATTAATATTAGTTCTATTACTACCATCTTGTAACATGCTGATTAATATTAGTTCTATTACTACCATCTTGTAACATGTTGATTAATATTAGTTCTATTACTACCATCTTGTAACATGCTGATTAATATTAGTTCTATTACTACCATCTTGTAACATGTTGATTAATATTAGTTCTATTACTACCATCTTGTAACATGCTGATTAATATTAGTTCTATTACTACCATCTTGTAACATGCTGATTAATATTAGTTCTATTACTACCATCTTGTAACATGTTGATTAATATTAGTTCTATTACTACCATCTTGTAACATGTTGATTAATATTAGTTCTTTAGCTACAATCTTGTACTATAACTTCCACCTTGTAATAAATTGATTAATATTAGTTCTATACATACCACATTGTAAATTGTTGATTAGTATTAATTCTACAGCTACAACCTTGCAACATGTTTATTAATATTAATTGTATCGCCATTAGTTTGTTGTGGTGGTTATAATGTCAAGTAGTTTTACATACCTCTAGAGATATAGTTACTTGGAGGTTATAAAATTAGACAAATGAAATTTTAGAATTTTCTCATACACAAGTATTTTTAATGAAATGTTGTTTGCATATTTGTTATTTAAAAGCGAAAGAGAAAAATATACAAAGAAATCTTTAATTAAAATATATTAAAAATGTATTCATAGTATTTGATGTTTTCTATACAATGTGATGTTTAAAAATAATCTTTAAATATTTTAAAGATATGCACACATTATAAAAATTTAGAGTAGAGCTAGAATGCACATAGCCCATTGCCAGAAATCTAGATAAGGTGATATTACAGCAAAGTGTGTGTTAAATGACCCTGAGATATCGGGCCTATACAAGCTGATCCCCCAAAATGTATTATCTTGAGACCTGGCCAAATAAGTCAGTATTAGAAAAGTATGTTTATAATTACCATTTTAAAATAAATATTTTATATTCATTAGAGATTTTGTGATTGTTATGTTCATTCAAAAGGTATATCATACTTTTAAAACTGCACTTTCTTGAATTAAATCTATTAATAAATTTAGAAAATCGATATTCCATTTAAGGAAATGTTAATATTAGACTGTGATCTAAGTTTACTTTCAATGGTAAAAAAAAACTTTCAACCTTTGAATTACATCAACATCTTCAAATTTCTGCATCAGTTTAACAGCAGTCTCTTTTCCCACACCTGGCACACCTTTAGGGAGGTAATCACACCCCAACAAAACAGCTAATCCTATCAACTTTTTTCTGTCTAGCTTCAATCGAGTCTCTATATTTGTCATGCAATACATATGTACCTTTGAAAGCTAAAAATAACAGTAAATATATTGTTTGTAATCATAATCAATAATTTTCAACTTAAAAACAAATATGATTAAAAAAAATAAAAACGTCCACAATTTGATCCATCGAATCTTATCTATAGAGTAAGAGAAACTTGATATTATCTTTCACTTCCATAGCAACGTCTGATACCGGTTTATCATAGAGTTTAAATGCTACATTCATCAAACTTCTTTTGCTTCCTATGTGAGAACTGAACAAGTCTGTAGGTGTGGCACACAAGTTGTGCAGTTTAGTTTATTACATTAAGTAAAACTACTGGACAAAATAGTCTTAAAGAATTTAAAAAGAGATTATGTAACTTGGAGTTATATTATATATATCTTTATATGTAACATTTCTACAGATATTCTGGTTTGTTTTAAAAAATTCATACCTTTGCTCTAGTTAACATTAGCCTTAGCGTTTTTTCTTAAACATTTCCTATAAAGTTTGTATTTGATAAAACTACAAGTTTAGTCTGAGTTCAGAAAACATTTCTCACACTTTTACAGGGTTTCTGATCACTAACATAAAATGAAAATTCACCACATTAAAATTATAAGCAAGCACACATTGATTGTAAATTGGCAATCAAATTATTTCATTGAATAAGTTTCAATTATTTTATCTACATATTTACTTATATTTGTTTTGTCCACAATTAGTTACATAGGTTAATAAAAACATTTATTTTCCTATTATAATAAAGCATCATGATTTAAAAGAAGTTAAATCAAACTTAAGTAAAATTCATAAAAGGAAATGAAGGTAACACAAAAAACAGAGTTTAACAACATAAATACCATAAAACCAATGTTGACATCTAGTCTACAATGTTAAGAGAGAAACTACAGTAAGAGAAGTCGTAAAGGACTTTCTGTAGCGTAAAGGTAATTATCATTACCAACCAGGAATACTAACACCACCATCAGTCACCTGAAGTTGGCCTTTCTAGTCCTGGTTCTGAGTTATGTGTCATTATGGCCATTTTCAAAAAGTAAAGTAATAAAACTTTTAAAAAACGTGTAGCAAAATTTAAATAAGAACTCGCCAGAATGACTAACAGATAGTTCAAACAGCAGCGTGAGTCATCTGAAGTTGGCCTTTCCAGTCCTTGTTTTGAGTTATTTTATGTTACAGCCATTTTCTAATTTCAAATCGAACTAGAGAGACTGTGATTCTTAAAAGTCAACCACATTAAAACAGGTTTAATGTATAAATTAAAAACTTAAATGACATTAAAAAGATTAATGGCCTTTAAAAAACTAGAAACTTTACCAAGGTGGACAGTGTCACCATCACCAATAATACTGTCTGATGTTATGGACAAACCTTGGGACAGAACACGTTTAAAATGGTCGATGGCAAGAAAGTAAAATGTGGCTTATTGTGATCTAAAAGTTACACAGACTTTCCATCAGTTCCAGAGAAAAGAAAATGATGAGTAAAGAAACTGTGACCAATGCGTAGTCTGGCACGAGGCATCAGGAAAAACATTCTCCTGCCAGATCTGGTTAAAAACAATTAAAAGAACATCAAGAGAAGCAGGAGATAAATGGCACAGCATGTCATAGTGTACATCATCTGGTCCAACCAATATACTGTCAGACCAATGAAGGGCCAGTTTCAGTTCCTCCAGTGTAAAGTAATGATTATAGTCACAGAGACAATCAGCTTGAAAGGAAAGAGGTGATTGCTCTGCCTGAGCCTTGATGGCTGAGAAGGTGGAGGAATAAGCAGAAGTGCTAGATACCTGAGAAAAGCTTTCACCTAGAGTATCAGCAGTGCTCCAGTTATCAGCTACTTTCTGGCAATCAGAGAGTAAAATCAAGAGAGACACAGTATTGTATTGCCCACTGACCTTTCGATTCTTGTCCCATATGATTTTGGAACTGGTGGCAAAAGATGTGCCAGTTATGAACTTAATCCAAGATTCCTTCTGGCTTTGATACCTCACCCACCCGAGCCCGCTGGAAAGCGATGTGGTTTGAAAGCATGGGATATTTATGGAAAACATCCCAGGTCCATTTTTGAGCCTTCCATGCCACGTGGCAGGAAGGATTCCACCACGGACAAAGATATAGTGGAAAATGTCTCAAAGTTTTAGTAATACATTGAGCAACTGTTTGTATAATACAGTCAGCTACTGCTGCCACACGGTCGTCTATTGATGGCTGACAGATAATGGCAGAATAAAGTTCTGCAAAAGCAGTGAAAGTGGGCCAGTCTATCTGAAGAGTATTGGAAAATGATCACTGCCCCGTGAATTACTGTCAACCCTCCATGAGAAATGGGAGAATAATAAAGGAGAACAAATTGATAGATCAATAGCAGTAAAGGACTGACTAGGTGCATGAAAATAAGTATAAGAACTGATATTGAAAAGAGAAAGGTTGTTATCAGACAGCATATGCTTTAGAGAGCAACCCTTCTATCAATATCAGCACTTTCCCAGAGGAGATGATGTCCATAAAAGCCCCCCAGAATGAAATATGGAGACAACAACTGTTCAATGAGAGCATCAAGGTCTAATTGATCATGTATCTCTCCAGGTGACAGGTAGAGAAAACAAACAGTGATAGTATGGCCCACGGAAACATGGATGGCTCTTGCCTCCAAGGGTGTGTTGAGTGACAAAGACAGGGTGGGCACAGGGCAACCAACAGTGCCAACCCTTTATGCACTCATCCATCACACAGCTTGTCATTTATGTACAAAAAAAACTGCCAAAAGGTCTGTATCGGCACATTTCAGAAATGTTTCCTGTAAGGAAAGATATAAAAGATGGTAGGAAGGAATCAGTATTTTGATGTCATCCAGATTAGAACGTAAACCTCAACAGTTCCATTGTATCAAGGTGGCTATATTTAATGACATGTAGGCGAATTGGCTGGAAAACCCTTCTGTTTAGTTTATGACATCTTTTTCCTTACTGTCTTTATTTGAAGGAGGTCTATCGACCTCTGTGGATCCTGCACTGGGACAACTGGGCAGGTCTTTGTTGTTGGAAGGGGATTTCAGTGACTGAGAATAAGAACAAATGATTGTTTTGCATCTTTGGATGGGAGAAGAAGATGTATTTGAAGAAGTGCCTATACCTGGAACCAAAGGATGTGGATCTCTGGGTTTGTTGGAATGTAATAAAGGGTCAGAGGTGGGTGTAGAAGTTCATTCATCAATTTTTTTATCCATGGAGGTCAAAAGGCTTTTCATTTGTTTTGAGAACTATTCTCTTGGAGGCACAGAGAGGTCTGTCTGCATTCCCACTGTAGTTGTAGAACAAAGTGCAGCACCATACATCCGTGATGAAGTGAGGACAGCAATTTTTGAGCCTCAGAATAAACAATGTTATGAATTGTTTTCAAATGCTGGATCTATTTTGCTTCCAACCATTTAGGGCAAGAACAAAAGTATAATGGGTAAGAGCTATTGCAGCTAACACAATGTGGGTCCATTTCACATTCATAGGCATCATGGTCCTTGCCACTACAACAAGCACATGTCAGGGAACCATGACACGACGTCTTTGAGTGACCGAACCGCTGGAAACATTGGAGAGGGTTTGGAATGTATGGCCATTCCCTACAGTTAAGATAACCTACTTTGATGGTGGCAGGTGCATGTGGTAATGTAAATGTCAGAATAAGGATTCTGGTCAGCAATGTAACTTCATCTTTGCGAATGGAGATACATCTCACTGCAGAAACTCCTTGAGAGGAGAAACAAGCGAGTATCTCTAACTTTGAGATGTTCTTCAAATCTCTCTCAACAATAACTTCTTGTGATGAATTCAAAGTAGCATGAAGTTTAACCTCAATAGTTATATCCCCAATTGCCTTTGAATTTAAGAGTAGTTCATTGTGTTAAGATGTGAATGTTTCTACCAATATATCTCCAGATTGAAGCTTCTTTACTGACTTTGGAGAGCTACCAAGTCCCTCCAGTCCCTTCTGAAAAAAAAAGGGGGACATTTGCCCTTTAGATTTCTCTGAAAGAAAATGTAGGATAAGAAAATGAGGTACAACAGGTGGTACAGATGCTGAAGATTGCTGCTCAGAAACTTCAAGATGTGATCATTTACCTATTGACTGTTTGTCACTATTTTATTTAAATTTTTATTTGTAGGATCCATAGGAAAAAAGAAAATTTCAGCACCCACTGACCCCACCACCATGGAGCCCTATGAGGGGACACATTACAATGTCAAGTAAGAACATTGCAGCAATGCCAGGGTTTCGTGAGCACTATGCCAAACACCAGCATCAGACACAATGTCCAACACTGGTACTTGGTTGACCCTAGCCCAAGTGGACCAGCTGATTGACCCAAGGGAGGCCACCTCAAGGCAGCCCATCTACAGGAATTCAAGGCAAAAGTGGTGCATTAGGTTTGGACCCCTCAACCACCAAGATCCTCTCCTCCCCTTCACAGGTTGCCACACACAGCAAACATGTGGGTGGATGTTTAGACCCCAGAGGAGGTAAAATGAAAGAACAAAACCTTCCCTGAGAGGTCCCCTCACCACATAAGGAATTCACACTGAGGGGAATTGTCGTAAATATTGTCGAGTAACAGATTATCAATGAACTTTCTGTCACTTTATTCCAACATCTACATAAATACTCAATGAATTGGAAGCCATGTTCCTTATTTAATTGGAAAAAGAAAAGTAAAAAGCTTAGATTATCAGCCTATGACTTCTTAAAGTTGAGTTACAAGCAATTACAAGACACCATAACAATCAAAGTTGACAAACAAAGATTAGATAAAGTTGCACATAAAGGTACAAATTCAAGTTAAAAATATCTTGTTCAGAACATTTTCACTTGTCCTCCTCAGGGGATAGAAGTGTAGCATTAAACTCATAACAAAAAATTCAGGAAATTCACAAACAATAATGCTTGAATTTGAAGCATGGTGAAATCAGATTTAACATTTTTTACATAAAAAAATTCAGCAAATTAAACTATTATTCAATAAGTTTCAACACTAAAGTCTTATTTTTTAATGTATGAAAGAATGATCACGTTTATATGAATGAGTTAAAATTATCAATCATGACAATATTAAATATTCTTGATGACAAGAAACCCACTTGAAATAAAAATGTATCTCAGAACAGATGTTATGGATATTAACACTTTTACTAATGAGGAAAGAACAACGTTTTGACCTTCCTAGGTCATCTTCAGGTTAAGAAACAAAGTTTGCAACTGACTGTTGCTAGACACATCTTATGAACAACAGCAAATGAGTACGGAGTTGTAGGGGGCATTGCTGTTAGATGTCAGGTTATTAATTAGCATGGGTATAAAGGTGTTCCTTTATATTAGTTTTAGTTGCTGTATAAGTAAGGCTTCTTTGATTTTGCATTTGTTTCCCTACTTAGTATTTGGAAAGTAATTAATAACCTAACATCCAATTGCAATGCTCCCTATGACACTGCATCCATTTGTAGTTTCGTTCCTAAGACGTGTCTGGTAAAGGTCAGTTGCAAATTCTTTTTGTCAACATGAAGATGACCTAGGAAGATTGAAATGATATTCTATGCTCATCAATAAAAGTGTTAATACCCATACCAACTGTTGTGAGATACAATATTAAATAATATTTATATAAATGAGTTAAAATTTAAGAATATTCAACACTTACTTTTGTATCTATGCTGAAATCACGGTAAGCTACTAAGCCACCATACAGAAAGAAATCACTATCTTCAGTAATACAACCATCCACAACCTGGAAAAGAAGAAAAAGTATTTACTGTGATACAGCAATCTACATTCTATGGTACGAAAACAAAATTCAATATTTATTTGACACAACCATCTACTAGTAATACATAAATCATCCTGTGATACAGCCCTCTATTAGGAGTATATTAATCATCATCCTGTGATACAGCCCTCTATTAGGAGTATATTAATCATCATCCTGTGATACAGCCATCTACGAGTAATACATAAACCAATATCCTGTGATACAGCCATCTACAAGTAATACATAAACCAATATCCTGTGATACAGCCATCTACAAGTAATACATAAACCAATATCCTGTGATACAGCCATCTACAAGTAATACATAAACCAATATCCTGTGATACAGCCATCTACAAGTAATACATAAACCAATATCCTGTGATACAGCCATCTACAAGTAATACATAAACCAATATCCTGTGATACAGCCATCTACAAGTAATACATAAATCAATATCCTGTGATACAGCCATCTACTAGGAGTACATAAATTATCATCCTGTGATACAGCCATCTGCTTGTAGTAAAGAAATTGTATAGTACTATCACAAAGATCACTAGTATTAAAGAATGAGCTATGTGAAACAGTTCTATATGATACAAACAATCACAACTTGTTGTGAGGAATTATACAATACAAATAATGAAGATATCCTACATACTTTAAAAACAATCAGGTCAAGTTCCTGGTGACGTCAGGAAACGTTATTTTATCATATATCTGAAGAATGTTTATATACTAAGCCTATCTCAGTTATAAAATTTTACATATTTTTGTAGGATTAAATATAACACAGTCTAATTCACAAGAAAGATATTGGATTGTAACTTGCCAATTATAATTCTAGCTTTGTAAACCAAAACACTTTAGGTTTGAAAGACTGACTTACCCCACATTGGTTTAAAAAAGCACACATTGCTTCAGCCTCTCCTTTACTTTCAACACTGTGTATTCCCAAACTTTCAAGCATATCCTGACACTGTAGTAACAAATTGTAACAGCTGTTTAAAAAAATTGTTCACAAAAAATATATTTTTTATTGAAATAAATGACACAAGTTCCTACAGTTAAAAATACTCTGTGTGGTGTTCATACTTAAAACTGTCCTTGTGTCATTCCAACGATAAAAGATACTTTGTGTGGTGTTCATACTTAAAACTGTCCTTGTGTCATTCCAACGATAAAAGATACTTTGTGTGGTGTTCATACTCAAAACTGTCCTTGTGTTATTCCAACGATAAAAGATACTTTGTGTGGTGTATAACGTTAACACTTTGTCACTACATCATTCAACAAGTGAAGATACTTTGTGGGGTGTTAGTACTTAAATCCTGTCCTCATGTCATTCCAACAGCTAAAAATAATTTGTGTGATGTTAATACTTAACACCTGTCCTTATGTCATTTGAAGATTAAAGATACTTTATGTGGTATTCAAAGTTAACACCTTTTTTTATGTCATTTCAACAGTTGAAGATACTCTGTGAGGTGTTCAAAGTTAACAACTTTTTATGTCATTCCAACAGTTAATGAAACTCTGTGTGATGTTCAAAGTTAAAACCTTTTCCTTATGTCATTCTAACAGTTAAAAATACTTTGTGAGGTGTTCAAAGATAACACCTTGTTATTACGTCATTGCAACAGTTAAAGACACTGTGTGTCATTCATACTTAACACCTATCCTTATGTCATTCCAATAGTTAAAGATACTCTGCATTGTGTTCAAAGTTTAACCTGTCCTTATACCATTCTAACAGTTAAAGATACTTTGTGTGGTGTTCATACTTAATACCTGTCCTTATGTCATTCCAACAGTAAAATATACTTTGTGAGCTATTAAAAGTTAACACTTTATGTCATTCCAACTGTTAAAAATGATTTATGTGGTGGTCCAATTTAACACCTTGTCATTATTTTTCCAACAGTTAAAGATACTTTATATGGTGTTAAT
The DNA here is from genome assembly GCA_011833715.1 of Carcinoscorpius rotundicauda. Lineage (NCBI taxonomy): Eukaryota > Metazoa > Arthropoda > Merostomata > Xiphosura > Limulidae > Carcinoscorpius > Carcinoscorpius rotundicauda. The sequence continues at coordinate 173,084,920 of CM022392.1, forward strand.
ACATAACACCTGTCCTTATCTCATTCCAACAGTTAAAGATGCTCTGTGTGGTGTTTGAAGTATACACGTTTTTATGTCATTCCAACAGTTAGATAGTTTGTGTGGCATTCAAAATTAACACATTTTATGTCATTCCAATGGTTAATGAAACTCTGTGGTGTTCAAAGTTAACACCTATTCCTTATGTCATTCTAGTAGTTTAAGATACTTTGTGAGGTGTTCAAAGTTTACACCTTTTCATTATGTCATTCAAACAGTTAAAGATAGTTGGTATAGTCTCCAAATTTAACACCTATCCTTATGTCATTCCAATGCTTAAAGATACTTCCTGTGGTGATAATACTTAACACCTGTCCGTATGTCACTCCAACAGTTAAAGATACTTTGTGTAGTGTTAATACTTAAAACCTGTCCTTACGTTATTCCAACAGTGAAAGGTACTTTGTGGGGTACTCACAGTTAAAACTTTTTTTATGGCATTGCAACAGTTAAAGATACTTTGTGAGGTGTTCAAAGTTAACACCTGTCTTTATGTCATTCCATGAGTTAGATACTTTGTGTGGTGTTAATACATAATACCTGTCTTATGTCACACTAAAGATTAAAGATGTTTTGTATGTTGTTCATATTTAAAATCTGTCCTTATGTCATTCCAATGGTTAATGAAACTTTGTCTGGTGTTTAAAGTTAACACCTTTTCCTTATGTGATTCCAAGAGCTGAAGATACATTGTGAGATGTTCAAAGTTAACACCTGATCATTATGTCATTCCAATAGTTAAAGATACTTTGTGTGGTGTCCATATTTAACACCTATCCTTATGTCATTCAAAATGTTAAAGACTATATGCATTTTGTTAATACTTAACACCTATCCTCATGTCATTCCAAAAGTTAAAGACACTTTATGTGGTATTCAAAGTTAACTCCTTTTTTTATGTCATTCCAATGGTTAATGAAACTTTGTGTGGTGTTCAAGGTTAAAACTTTTTCCTTATGTCATTCAAAAAGTTAAAGATACTTTGTGTGGTGTTAATAATTAAAACCTTTACTTTTGTTATTCCAACAGTTCAAGATACTTTGGATGTTCTTAATACTTAACACCTATTTTTATGTCATTTCAACAGTTAAAGATACTTTGTGTGGTGTTCAAAGTTAACACCTGTCCTTATGTCATTCCAACAATTAAAGATACTTTAACCTTTTCCTTATGTGGTCATTACATTTAGAACTTCTTTATTCTCACTTAACTATTTAAAAAACTGAGTGAAAGTCACATTCTTGTGGGTTTCATTCAAAAATTTGTCACCTCTATATTTGCTGATCATTATGGGACCTGTACGTAGGTTCCTACAGACTATGTGAAATATTTTCAGGTATATGCAGAAACAATTTTCTTACTTCTTTTAGTACAGCTTTAAAATGAGAACGATTTCCCTTCTGAGCACTTATTTTGTAGGAGCCACAATATCTTGCATTGTTCCTCTGGGACATCACTTCATACTTCAGAACTGGTGCTTCTCCTTCTGTTACAAACATGAGATTAACTCCTATCTGAAGAAGGTAGGAAACTCGAAAGAAAAGATTCCTGTTACAAAAAGAAAAGAGGAAGGTACTTCATTCTTATCGGCACAAAGGTACTAGGCTATCTGTGTCAAACAAGATGTAGTACACTGTAATGGTATATGGAAATGAAGGTAAAAATACACAAAATATGTAAAATTAAGACCTGCCAGGAAGAATGAAGCATTAAGTTCAAACTTGCTGTCAGTCACCTGAAGTTAGCCTTTCCAGTTCTGGGTTCAGGTCAAAATAAAATGAAAATATGTAAAAAAAACTATGCTAAAACAGTGTATAGTCCAATAAACACCTTAAGTCAAAAAGACCAACAGCTCTTAAAAATGTAAAAACATGAGTGAGGTGGCCAGTATCACCAATGGGATTGGCTAATGTCAAGGGCAAACCTACCTTAAAAATGTGTTTAGAATGGCATTGTCATTCTTGGTTGTAACGATGACACAATGATAAAATATGTATAATTGTGACCTGAGTGCCACACCGACCACACATTGGTGCATCAGTACCAGATAAAAGGAAGCAGTGAGTTAAAAAACTGTGACAAATGTGTAGCCTAGCCAAAACAACTTCCTCCCTTTACAGAAACAAGTTGGTGAAAGGGGTGAAGATGGCTTGAGTTGAAAAAGCTTATTATTTTCCTTGCTAACTCCAGGTCAACTGCCAACTGTTGTATAGTCGGATTTTGATAATTGGACCATAGTCCATGCATGGAGCAGGTGATAGAACCAGAGCAGATGGACTTTGCCACTCTGTCAGCTAGCTCATTCCCACAAATACCAACATAACCTGTTATCCAAAAATCTGGACAGAGATGGGCCAGTTTGTTTTGGATATTGATAAGAATAGGATGGTAGCAAACATGGAATAGTGTCAGGGTCAATAGACAGCTGAGTGAATCAGTATAGATTGTACAATTCATATATTGCATAGTTTCAATATGATTCAGGACAAGAGAAATGGCATACAATTCAGCAGTGAACACAGAAACTGTAGAGGGGATATTGTGTGGTACAATCAAACTGTAACAAACCATGACAAAACCTACAGTCACCTGATTTTGAACCATCCATATATATGGGAATGGATGGATTGTTTGAAAGTTGTTCAGCAAATAAAGAGCAATATTTCCAATTGGGAATACCAGCCTTCCTTAGATAACTCAAAGATAGGTCACAGTTGAGGATATTAATTAGCCATGATGGAAGAGGCCAAACTGTTGATAATGCTATGCTATTCAAAAATATATCTAATATTTCTTGTTGTGCCTGAATAGGAAGGCTAAAGGGAACAATGGCAGATTTTCTATTACCAAAAAGTGTGGTCCACTGAGGATGGAACTCACAACCCCAAGTAGGATGCTGTGATAAAGAGCAAAGTTTGGAAGCATACACAAGAGACAGTTGCAAACAGTAAATATACAGAGGGAGTTCATGGGGCTCCACATACAAACTTTGGACTGGAGAAGTACGAAAGGCCCCAGTGCAAAGTTGAAGTCACTGATGATGGATAGGATCCAGTATTTTCAGAAAGTTAAGAACCATTTGCTGTGGTCCACCTAAGTATATGACTGATTGCAGATTGTAGCTGCCACTCAATAAACCTCATGTTTGATGACTGACAATGAGATGTGAAAGTCATCAATGAAAAGTCTATTTGTAACTATAGGAGGTAGCTGTTCACTGATGGCATTAATCTTTATAATGAAAAGTGTGACACTCAAAATACAGCCCTGAGAGAAAGTGTTGAGCCCACACGGACCTGGAATTAGCAGTTCATTAAAAATGCTTAATACAAATTGGCAAATTGCCATGCAATCCACATGAGTGAAAGTCTTGCAAGATGCCATATCTCTATGTTGTATCACAAGCTTTCTCTAAATAATAAAAAAAAGAAACAAGATGTTGCTTCAAAAAGGCTTCTCTAACTGATGTTTCAAGGCAAATTAAGTGGTCTATCATGGAGCATTGTCTTCAGAACTCACATTAAGGTCTTACTGAGACAACTTGTCAAAGCAATGGGACAGTAATTCGAAGGAATCTTTGGATCTTTCCCAGATTAAATAATAGGGAGTACAATAGCTTGGTGTCAAGCATCAGGAAAGACATTCTCCTGTCATATCTGGTTAAAGATAGCTAGGAGAATAGTAAGAGAGGCAGGAGAAAGATGGCATAGCATCTCATAATGTATATCATCAGGTCCAACTGATGTATTGCCAGACTGATAAAGTGCAAGTTTGAGTTCCACCAGTGTAAGAGGCCGACTGTAGTCACAAGGATGATCAGTCAAAAAGGCAGATGTTCAACTGATGTTTTAATACATAAGAAGGAAGAGAATGAGTCTGAAGAGCTAGATACATGAGAGAAACATTCACCAAAAGTATTGGCAACGTTCTGAGTATCAGCAACTTCATAGCCATTAAATATTAAGATAGAAAGTGGACAGAAGTATACCATTCACTCATCCTCTGGATCTTGTCCCATATGACTTTTGAACTAGTGGCTGAAGAAATGTTGGAGGTAAATTTATTCCAAGATTCCTTCTGGCTTTGATGTCAAACTCACCGAGTCTGTGCACAGGCTCGCTGAAATGCAATGAGGTTTGTAAGCATGGGATATCTACAAAACTTATCCCAAACATGTTTCTGAGCTCTTCGTGTTATAGAACAAGCAGAATTACACCAAGGGTGGGGATACCATGGGAAAGATGTCAAGGTTTTGAGGATGCACTGAGCAGCTTTTTGAATAATACAGTTAGTTACTGCTGCTACATGATTACACTGGGGAACACTTTTTCAGTAACTTTGAGTTGCATTGGATATTTTAACTGATTCTGAAGGAGTTTTAGGTGCTGATTTCAAATCTGAAATTAGTTTTCTCTACAAGCTCTAGTTTGTATGCAATTTGAGGTTAATGAAATTGTACAAATGTGAACTTGCGTAAACCATGTATAAGCATTTTCACGTCCATATATATAGATAGCTTCTAATATTTTGATCATTCTTCTTTTGTTTCAGATCAAACATGACTTCCAAAAATAGATATCATTGCAGAAACAAGCCTGATGCCTTCTGCTACATATGTGAATGCTACACAATCGTCAGAGACGCAACATATCCTCGTTCGTCAAGCGTGCCTACAAGGTATATTTTGAAGTTCATCTTGGTGATCAAGACAAGCAATGTGCTCCTCATGTTGTGTGCCACAATTGTGAGGAAATGCTTCTAGACTGGACCAAAGGAAAATGCAATGGTCTGCCTTTTGGTGTTCCAATGATTTGGCGTGAACCCACCAACCATGTAACTGACTGTTATTTCTGTATGGTAAACAAAACGGGTGTTGGGAAGAAAAACCGACATAAGATTACACATCCAAACATTCCCTCAGCTATTCGGCCTGTTACGCACTCTGAAGAAGTTCCTGTTCCAGTTTTCAAAGGCTTGCTTTCATTGGACGATAAAGACATTGGACATGATACAAGTGAACAAGACAGTTGTGACAGTGAATTGTCAGAAAAGTGTACACAATCGAAGAACTGTTCTTCAGACACTGAACCTTTCCCCGTCCCCAAGCCTCTTCCCCAGGCTGAACTGAATGATTTAGTGCGGGATTTAGGTCTTTCAAAGAAAGCAGCAGAGCTTTAAAAAATAAATAGAAATGTCAAATTGCATAAAATCTGTAGCTTGCAGACAAAAACCGACTTCAGATTTGAAATCAACACACTCAAATTGACTATAGAAAGGTATTTTTTTAAATGCAACAAAATGAGTGTTCTCCAGTGTTATCTATTGATGAGTTATCAAAGATGGCAGGATCAAGTTCAAAAAGAGCAGTGAAAGAGGGTCAGTTGGCCTGGTCCAACTTCCACTGAGGCACACAGGTCAGATGGCTCTGACTATGGCCAATTTCTCTTAATAGGATAGGAAAATTATCGTTATCTCATGGATTGATGTCAACCTCTCATGAAAAGCAAGTGAAAAGTGAAGGGGAGCACAAAGAAAGATCTATAGCAGTAAATGACTGACTGGAAGCATGAAAATAAGAGCCAGTATTGAAGAGCGACAGGTTGTGATTCAAGAGCATATGCTCTATATCACGATCCCTCACATCAATACTAGAACCACCCCAGAGGAGTTATGTCAATTAAGATCACCCAAAATTAAAAAAGAGAGTTGGCAGTTGCTCAATGAGGGCATCATCAAGAGATGATCATTTTTTCTGGGGGTAAGGTAGAGCAAACAGTGATGGTATGACCCAAGGAGATATGGATGGCTACAGCATCCAATGGCATATTCAATGGCAAGGACTAAGTGGGCACATGTTGATCAACCAGCAGTGCTACTCCCTCATGTCCTTGTCAAATACATGACCTGTCATTTTGGTATAAGAAGAATTATTGAATTTTAAATGTGTTAGTAGGTTTTAGAAATGTTTCCTGTGAAAAAAAGATTTGGGATGATAAAAATAAATCAAATCCTTGATGTCATTCACATTTCATCAAAAACCTCAACAGTTCCATTGGATTAGCATGGCCATTTTTCTTTATTATGGAGGAGAATATGACATGGAGACCTTCTGCTTGTGACCATGCTTTTTTTCTTTACCGAATGTGGGCCAGTCACTCTCTGGATCAAATAGGCAGGTCACAGTTTGCAGACATACATTCCAGTGATGGAGGACATTGTTTAATTTTTGGAGTGTTAAAAGAGAAAGACCCCATGAAAACACCTGAGCTTGAACAAGGTGGCATTGGGCAAAGACTGGACAATGTGGTAGGTACAGAGATAAAAGTAGATACTGATTTGTTGACTTTGTTGATTTTGGAGGCTACTAAATTAAGATGCACTGTTAAGGATTCTGTTAGAGGCATGGAAAGGTCTGTTTGAATTCCTACTGTAGTATTGAAATAAAGCAGCATAAGTCCGAGATGAAATTGGGATAGTAATTTCAGAGCCTCTGCATAAGTAATATTGTGAACTGTCTTGAGACATTATACTTCTTTTTCTTCCACCCATTTAGGGCAAGAAGTAAAATAGGAAAGATGTGGACCATCACAGTTAACAAAATGCAGTTCTAGATGGCATTCACAAGCATCATGATCTTTACCAGCACAATGAGCACATGTTTAGGAACCACGGCAAGAATATTTCGAGTGACTATATCTTTGACAATGAAAACATCTAACAGGGTTAGGAATATAATGCCGTATCTTACAGTTCAGATATCCTGCCCTTATTGTGGTGGGAGGACATGATATTGTAAATGTTAATATCATAACATTTGTCAGCTCCATAATCACATCTCTATGAGTACAAATTCAGAGCATGGCTGTAATACATTGGCTGGTAAAACCTGCAAGAATCTCCAATACTGGAATGGTCTTTAAATCCCTCTCAACTATAACTCCTCTGGAATAATTCAAACTAGAATGAGGAATAACCTTAATGAATATTATGAACTGTCTTAAGACACCCAAAATTATCCCCAATGACCTTTGACTTCAAGAGGAGTTTGGAATGTTGTGATGAAGCTGCTTTCACTAAAATGTCCTCAGACCATAATTTTTTTTACTGATTTAGTTGAACAGCAAGCCATTCTGAAAAAAAGATGGAGACATCTGCCCTAAGGGTTTTTCAGTTTAAGAATGTATAATCAAAAATCACAGAACAGATTCAAGTTGAGAGTTTCACCGTCATCAATACAAAGTTGTTTGCCAGTAGTTTAATTTTTCTTTATGCTGTCATACTTGTTTATTTTTTCATTTGAGGGACATCCATAATTAAAAAAACTGTATTCTGGTGCCCACTGAACCCACCCACCATGAAGCTCCATGAGGGAATGCACTACAGTGCCATATAAGGTCACTGCAACAATACCAGGGTTTTGTGAGCACTATAACCAAACACCAGCATCAGACAATATCCACTCCACCTGTTGAGCACCTCCTACACTAGTACTCAGTTGACCCTGGTCAAAATGGACAAGATAATTGATCTTGAGGGGCCACCCCAAGACTTCCCATCTACAGGAATTCAAGGCCAAAGTGGTGTATTGGAGTTGGACCCCTTAACGACCAGGATCCTCTCCTCCCCTTCACGAGTCATCACGCACGGCAAAAATGCAGGTGGATCTTTAGATCCCGAAAGAGGTAAACTGAAAGTACAGAACCTTCTCTGAGACATTTCCTCACCATGTACAAGAATCTAAATCGAGAGGAAAGAAAAGAGAGAACTTACAAAGTACATTTAGTTTTACAATGATATGATAAGTATGTGAACCACAAAGGGTATAATCCAAACTTCAATGATATTAACATGATGCTTCGGTTAGTTCAAGCTTGACTTCAAATCTTGGACACTTTAATTGTTTCCAAGATGGATGTCAGACAAAGGAAAAACAAACTACTTCTGTAAATATGATCTACTGTAAATAACCTATTACAAGTGTAGTGCTCCACATAGAAGCTATCACACTTAAATTTTCAATGTCAATGGCCCTTCAGGACATTGAATGTGTTGAGCAAGACCAAAACTCAACTATTACAAAAATTAACTTCATGAAGAAGGTTCTGGCAGTGCTTAATATCAATGTTAAATTTTTGGAATGTGCTGAAATGTATAGCAAATTATGAGGTGGTATTCATTTACTTTTTAATTATTATTACAAACTACTGGTGTGGTCAACCATGGAAGACCTCTCCAGAATGAGTTTTACAAAGTTTACTATTACCATTCAGTGCACAGTTGGCCAGTGATGTTCTGCAGATTGAAATGGTAAGATATGTGTTACACAATCACAAAACAGAGACATCAAACTGCAGTTCACTCTTCAATTGGGAGCTCTCATCCAAACCACATATTATGTCAGTACCTCATGGCTAACTGTTGGATTTAGAGTAGAATCAATTAACATAACTCCTCACACATGGTTATTTTTATTTTGTCCTTGATCATATTCTTGTATTATGGGTCACAGAGAAAGTAAAGGGGGTAGTTGTTCCTGTTCTGTTCTTTTTGCTATCTCTCACTGTGTTATACATTAAGGATAGCATTGCTTTTGGATGATCCCATTCAAATCTCACTGTTGGGGAAGTTGGTTTTTAATATATTGACATCCTTTTGTTACCAGATTAACTAAGATATTATCATGTTCAGGCTCTCGATTCCTCCTGGTCTCACCAGATTTTTGGATCTGAATCTCTCTTATTTGTAAGAACATCCTGGGGTTTCTTTGTCATTCTCTTGTACAGGTTCTGCCTTCTATTCAGTGTGGATTCTAGCTAAGTTGTCAGAAGAGGGAAGGATCATAACAGATGTTATAATTTTCCTGTGCTGAAAATGTATTTTGAAGAAATACTTCCTACTCCTCCTATAGTGCATACATCTTTTACCAAACTTCAAAGTGATAGATCAGTAGAGGTGCATTCAGGGTGTCACATGTGACATTCCTATTGGTGGAGAAGAAGCACATGATAGTTTGAATGCGAGACATGTGGGAATCATTTGATTCCAATTGAGGCACCAGAAGGCTTGTGGCATTTAAATTAAAATGTTCACATACAGAATGCAACACAGGGCTTGAATAGCTAATTGTGTTATGAAAGGTAAAAACCACATCAGAATTACATACCTTTCCCACTATCATTTAGTTGAGGCTTATTTTCAGTTTAAGCCCAGAACTGTTCACAACTGGATCAAAACTAACAAAAACCAGGCATTATATCAATATCAACTGAAACAATGATTAAAAATATACATATGTAAAAATGGCTGGTATGGGTAGAAACAGCACTATGTTTGATTATAATCTTGGTAAATACAAACATGGACGTTCTCCAAATACGTAACATCAGCCAGCTCATTCATCAAAGACTCTTTTCATTTCAAATCTAACCTTAATCAACTTAATCATAAAGCCTTAATGGCCAGTTTTGATGTCATATGCCTCTTTAAAGAATTTCCAACCACAGAAGCCTGTAAGATAGCCTGTGAACTCTGTATCTGAGACCCTAACCTGTCAACAGACATTACCAGAAACCAATTAGCAACCCTCATAAAATTCACCACAATGAAGACAAACTTCATGTTCAACAACTACAACTATATACAAACAAATGACCTAAGCATAGGCAACCCAGTATCACCAGTTCAAGTTAATATTTTTATGACACAAGTTGAAACACAAGCAATTAACACAGCATTACATCCACCACTATACTGGTACAGATATGTAGATGACACGATTGTGGGATTCACATTTGCAGAACACACACTTAATTTTTTCAATCACATAAACTTTACACATGTAAACATTAACTTCACATGTGAACAGGAAGAAAGCAATCAAATATCATTTTTTAATATCAAAGTTACAAGAACCGATAGACAATTTAAAAGAGAAATCCACTGAAAAATCACCCATACTGGACTATACATTCTTTTGGCCTCAGCACATGAAAAAAATAAAAACTCATCATACTAAAAAAACAAATAAACATAGCCATAAAACTATGCTCACCAGATAAAATTAACGATGAATCAGACAAAATAAAACAATACTTCATCAACATCAATAAGTTTCCTCCACAAACCATAGAAAACATTATACGCACACACAGAAAGTAAAATCACCTGAAAACTCAAAATTTGGAAAAAACATTGAACACCATCCTGATGTTTTTGTAGATTATATTCAGAGATGTAAGAATATAAGATAAAAATCTGAAAAGGCTGTATAACTGGTGACATGGTCAAACTGTGACCTGAAATAGGTCAATTTTTAGCTAAATCATAAAAAGTTGTATGCAACTAAATATTTTTTACAGGAGATCTAACAGACTTTTAATTACAACAATTACTGATTTATCAACTGATATGTTACAGAAAATTAGAAAAAAAAAATTCAGTTTTGTATCATATTAAATCTTAGAGCTATGGCTTATTACATAAACCAATGTCTTTTTCCAAATTTTAAGTTTTCAGGTGATTTTACAGCCTCACTACAAAGATCCTAAGAGAGATAAACTTGGTGTGAGACCATTTTTAATTCTGTGAGAGTAATTCAGTCAGTGTAACAAATTTCAGCCTTCTACCACCATTAATTTTGTAGTTTTAAGCAGCCAAAGTTGACTGAGAATAAAGTCGCCAAAAATAAAACAAAGTTAATTAAATTCTACAGGGCTGTAAATCAGAAACTATTAGAGATGCTATTCTAATATTTGGTAATTTTTCATTATATGGGTAGATGAGCACATGTGAATTTTTCAAGGCTGTCTGTGGGGGTCACCTGCAGTCCCCTGGATGATTTGATATGGAATGACTCCTCTTTCTTTCTGTGTGAACCTGACCATGACAGAAGGTCAAAACGTTGTTTGCCCCTCTACATAATGCTTTCTCTACCCATACCAGCTGTTTTTACACTTATACTTTTCTCTACAAGTGGGTATTCTCATCACCATGAATGATTAAAAGAATACAAGTTTTATAATAGATATATAAGTGGAACAAAGCCAATTAAGAACATTTTTCACCAAAAATATACAGTCGATATTAAGGAAAGAAAGAGCTACATCTTCTTGAATTAAATGTAGGAACAAGATTTCACAAAACTTGCACAAACAATATCTGTGTTTGTGTGCATATACACAAACACACACATAACTAATCCTAACTCAAGCAAGAAACAGATTTCATCTGATATCCATGTGTGTGTGTACATGACATATATATACATTCAAAATAAAAAATATGGTCATTAGCATAAGAGCAGGAGTAACATTTCACAACTGATGCACTGTTTGTAGGGGAGTGAAAAAGAACAAGGTTTTAGTTTCACATTAACTTCAGATCTAGAAGTAAAGAAACAATATTCAGATTTCACATTAACTATATACCTTCAAGTAAAGAAACAAAATCCACATTTTACATTAACTTTACATCTATCTGTTAAGAAACAGAAACAAAATTTGACTTTAACTTTAGATCAAGAAGTAAAGAAGAAAAATCCATATTTTACACTAACTTTACATCTAGAAGTAGAGAAACAAAATCCAGATTTTACAGTAACTTTACACCTAGAAGTTGAGAAAGAAACAAAATCCAGATTTTACAGTAACTTTACATCTAAAATAAATAAAACACAATCTCAATCTTACATCAACTTTACATCTAAAGTAAATAAAACACAATCCCAATCTTACATCAACTTTACATCTACAAGTTGAAACAAATACAGATTTTACATAAGCTTTACACCTAGAAGAAAAGAAACAAAATCCAGATTTTACATTAAAAAATAAAAGAACAAAATCCAGATTTTACTGTAACTTTACACCTAGAAGTTGAGAAAGAAACAAAATCCAGATTTCACATTAACCTTACATGTAGAACTAGTGGAACAAAATCTAGATTTTACATTACCTTTACATCTAGAAGTTAAGAAAGAAAATCCATATTTTACATTTTTACATCAAGGAGAAAATAACTAAACTCCAGATTTTAATTAACTTTATGTCTACAAGTAAAGAAACAAAATGCAGATTTCACATTAACTTTACATACAGAACTAGATGAACAAATTCCAGATTTCACATTAACTTTACAAACAGATGTAAAGAAACAAAATCCAGATTTTACATTATATTTACATCTAAAAATAAATAAACAAAATACAGATTTTACAATATCTTTACATCCAGAAGTAAAGACACAAAATCTACATTTCACATTAACTTTACATCTAAAAGTCAAAAAACAAAATCCACATTTCATATTAACATTACATCCAGAAGTAACTGATCAAAATCCAAATTTCACATTAAATTTACATCTAGGAGTAAAGATACAAAATACAGATTTCACATTAAATTTACATCTAGGAGTAAAGACACAAGCTCCAAATTTCACATTAACATTAGATCTAGAAATCAAGAAACAATATACAGCTGGTATTATAACAAGCAAGTAAGAGATTTCAGATAAACTTTATACCTGAGATGTGGATTTTTCATATATTCCAAAGAGGTGTGATTCTGGCTAGCAACAACCCAGCCACTCAGATCGACAGCCAAAGTCTTCCCTTGTAAACTTGTTAAATGACATGGTTCACATGCAGGACTTAAAACATTCCACAGCTGGTTGACCCCCATTGTTTTAGCTCTGCAAAGATATTAAAGCTTACAAAAACAATATAATTATTTCCTCATTCATTTGCATTTAATAAATAACTTTCATTCATACAATACTGGAATATGTTTGTTATAACTTATTTTACTTACAAAATCATACTCCTGATTTAATAAAATTAATACCGTTACAAGGAATATATATTTATTTTTAAACTGTTAGAAACAAGTTAGGAATAAACAGTAAAAAGGGGATTTTAAATCACATCAGTTAAATAAATATTATATAACTTATGGATTCCATGCAAATTTACTATAAAGATGTAACTGACAGGGAGATATCCACAAAATATTCTAATTTATTGAATATAATCTGCTTTAATAAAAACAATGCCAAATGTAGAAACACAAGGTACACTAGTGTTGAAGCATCACATGGGAATATAAAGTTGATTTTTAAAGAGTTACATGTAACTAGTGTTGAAGCATCATTTGGAGTAAAGAAGTTGATTTTTAAAGAGTTACCCTAGTGTTGAAGCATCAATGTAAGTTCAGAAGTTGAGTTTAAAGAGTTACCCTAGTGTTGAAGCATCACATGGAAATATAGAAGTTGTTTTTTTTAAAGAGTTACACTAGTGTGGAAGTATCATTTGGAAATTTAGAAATGGATTTTTGAAGAGTTACCCTGATGTTGAAGCATGATTTGACATTAAAATTGATTTTAATGTTCAAGCATCACATGGAAATATAGAAGTTGTTTTTTCAAAGAGTTACACTAAGTGCTGAAGCATCACATGGAAATATAGAAGTTCACTTCCCAAAGATAATATTTTCTGCCTACCAAGAAACAAGCTATATAATTATCAATGAGATATGTACCAAAATGGAGAGCTTCATTCTGATGTAGAATATTATTATTATTAAAGTACAGTACAGTAGAAGTATGATATTAGTGTACAGTACAGCAGAAGTATGATATTAATGTGCAGTACAGCAGAAGTATGATATTAATGTACAGTACAGCAGAAGTATGATATTAATGTACAGTACAGTAGAAGTATGATATTAATGTACAGTACAGTAGAAGTATGATATTAATGTCCAGTACAGCAGAAGCATGATATTAAAGTACAGTACAGTAGAAGTATGATATTAATGTACAGTACAGTAGAAGTATGATATTAATGTACAGTACAGTAGAAGTATGATATTAATGTACAGTACAGTAGAAGTATGATATTAATGTACAGTACAGTAGAAGTATGATATTAATGTACAGTACAGCAGAAGTATGATATAAATGTACAGTACAGTAGAAGTATGATATTAATGTACAGTACAGTAGAAGTATGATATTAAAGTACAGTACAGTAGAAGTATGATATTAAAGTACAGTACAGTAGAAGTATGATATTAATGTACAGTACAGTAGAAGTATGATATTAATGTACAGTACAGTAGAAGTATGATATTAATGTACAGTACAGCAGAAGTATGATATAAATGTACAGTACAGTAGAAGTATGATATTAAAGTACAGTACAGTAGAAGTATGATATTAAAGTACAGTACAGTAGAAGTATGATATTAATGTACAGTACAGTAGAAGTATGATATTAATGTACAGTACAGTAGAAGTATGATATTAATGTACAGTACAGCAGAAGTATGATATAAATGTACAGTACAGTAGAAGTATGATATTAATGTACAGTACAGTAGAAGTATGATATTAAAGTACAGTACAGTAGAAGTATGATATTAATGTACAGTACAGTAGAAGTATGATATTAATGTACAGTACAGTAGAAGTATGATATTAGTGTACAGTAGAGTATAAATATGGTATTAAGGCACAGTACATGAATAGTATTAAAATACAGTACATGCATGGTATTAAACCCGAGCTGTCGCTCATACTCCAGCAACTTTCATCCAGAAACTGAATATCCTAGATGTTGTTATTACAGAAATAATTATTACATCCTTAAGCTATTTTAAGAGGACAGTGCCACCATATCAGAAAATAATTTTGCAATGAAACTTACTTATGGAATAGGTGGTCTTAATACACCAGAAATGATTAAAATAAACATCTGAAGGGGTATTTTATAAGAAAATGCAACAAAAACAGAATGGACCAGGATACCCATCTTTGTAAGTTATAACAAATGTCAATTGTAACCACAGAATTGGCCACACTATCCATCTTTATAAGCCATTACAAACAATATGGTAAATACACAATGCAAAAATAGAAAAACATCAAATTAACATTTTAACAATAAATATGAATAAAATGTAATAATCACTAGGTGGTCTTCAAACTGTATTGTTTTATGGGCTAGAATAGGATTCACTTAACCATTGCATACATTATTACAGAACCACAATTCATGTGATATAAACATAACATTTAATGACAAAGAGGACCCTGCTGGTCAATGTAGGCTATGTAATCTACAAAAGTTTAAACTAATAAAACACTGAAAGGTAATCCTTGTCACTTAAATATTTATCAAAGTTTCCTTTACATTCCTTAAAACATTTATTAAGCCTTCTTTTAAACTTCTTTAAACATTTCTGGTTTGTCAAATCTCAAAATGACTCATTCCAAAGGCAAAAGTACTTGTTCTCTGTCAGAATTGTATACATGGCCCCTACTCCTACCATTCTCACAAAACAATTAATATTAAAATTTCATAAAATTGTAAAGAAGCAGTTTTGGGCTTTCCTTGAAGATACACTTGCTTGTCTCCTCACTTACAGACCCACTGGTGTTTTTGTCTTTTCAAATTGACAAAAATGGAACCACATATTCTCTAACTTTGCAAGAAAAGACAATCACAATGATAGGTATTTATCAAAAATATTATTTTTTCTGCTAGGTTTTGTCTTCTTCTTTAAATGATGCCAGTGATTGTAGTTTTACAAAAATAAACAAAAAGTGGTAAGTGAGCCGAAAACTTTGAGAACCAATGATCTAAATGTTGCCTAACCAGCGATCTAAACAATAAAATTATAACCTCTCAATATTTGAATTCAATACTTCCTACATACAACTTCAAATCATATTCATTCTATCACTAGGAACAGCATATTCTTGTATGACTTAAAGAGATTCGTTACCAAGATTGCTTCTTTCTGTAATAGTTAAGGTTATTCCCATCAAACTTATAATTTAAATTAAAGGTCATGCACCATGTATTCTGAAAACTTACCAAATAACATAAATCCTTATTTAAAGCAATAGCATCTTCCATGTAGCAACACCAAAGACCACCATATCAACAAATTTAAGTAACTTCCTGACTATTCACTCCTTCATCTGTATCACTGATGTTAATCAAAAAGAGCAAATGTTCGAACCCTGGGCCCTGAGGTAACCCATTTGAGGTATTAATCCAGTGTGACTGAAGTGCACTTTCAACACTATTACTTTCTTTCATCCAACTACTTTTCTATAATATATAATGATCCAATTTATCTCACACACTTTCTATGCATTCATTACTGACTTTGAAATTTGGTAATTACTTTTTTCTAAAATCCCAATGCTTAGCATTAGTTTCATATTTAAACCCTTTATCATTTAATGTTTTATAAGTATACAAATATTCATATTTGTTTTGGAAAACTTCAAGTAACACAACTGGTCCTTTTCTTTAACTATTTGTCAAAGTTGCAGATAACAATATACACAACTCTTTCACAACAGGTTTTACATGTTACTTTGTCATTAATTAGACTGAAAAAGTCCAGTACTTCAAAATAACTTATGAACGTATTTTAATTTTAAAACTTCAGGTAACAAATATATAAAAAATAATTTAACCTGGTGGTACAAGTTGCATTATTAAGTTATTTAAAAATGACGCTTCTCCTTTTCACTCGAACTTAAAAATTTGTTTCTTACTAAATTTATTACTTAATTTCTGTAATTTACGAAAACATAAATTGTTAGTGAAGTAAGCAATTCGTTTGATCTCGCATCTGTGCTAATTTACAAGTATACATTTGTTTAGACTGTAGACTAATAAATTACAAATTCAACTCTATAACATGCTTTCGTAACAAACAGGCCCGTTTAATATTAATCATTTTATGGTATTATTATTACTAATAGTAGTATCTACTACCACTACTAGTACTACAGTGACCAGTACTTGATAAAAATAATAATAATATAATTAAATTTGAAAATGTTCACATATTTAGTCTGTAAAACCCAAACGCAAAGAATTCGAAATGAAAATTTTCAAACTATTAACAAATAAACTAATTATACGTTAAAAATATATGTATTTGTTATGACATATATTCTTACTTGCTAACATTTATATTTGGGAGTACTCAAAGTTTTTTATCTACATGGTTGCAAACTGTAAAGTCCTTGCACTTTGATCATAGTGCGCCTGCGTAAAATCTAGCTAGACTAAACCCAAATGAGCCGTTTTTACATATATATTTAGCTGGACAAAACATATCAGCATCGTAAAGGCATCACATTTCACGAAACGTAACTTAATAATACAGCACGACAAGAACGTGATAATAGGAAACATTTATTAAATGTTTCGAAATCATCAAAATTCTATCAGCTGTAATCTAGATAGAGAGGACAAACAAACAATATTTGTAATTACAACAGGAATATGATATACATAAGAAGTAACTAGTTTGAATATACAAATTATAACACGACAAAATAAAAAATGTGGCTCAAAAACTGAAACAGTGAAAATAGGGCTAAATGAAGTTAAAGCTGTGTATTATTTATGTATAATACATTTATACGTGTTATTATTTAATGTATAATACATTATGTATAATGTTTATTTTATAAGAAGTTCAGTATCATGCTTGGCTGTTGAAATAACTTTAAAGTTGAAGAGAGAAATCACATTTTTCTGTTTCTGTATTGTTTCTGAGGAACAGCGGGAGATCTCTCTCTCTGTATGGGTATCCGAGTACAGATGATTATCTACCTAAGAGGGTCAGATTTGGTTAACCTCTTTCTCCTTCCTTCATATTTTGGTTAACCCACACTAACTCAGGCCCCTTTCAGGGTAATATCCATGAAAAATCTACACCTACACTTGTTGCAAATAAAACATTTGTCTTATAGTTCCATAATTATTTGCACTTTTAGCTAG
Organism: Carcinoscorpius rotundicauda; assembly: GCA_011833715.1. Taxonomy (NCBI): domain Eukaryota; kingdom Metazoa; phylum Arthropoda; class Merostomata; order Xiphosura; family Limulidae; genus Carcinoscorpius; species Carcinoscorpius rotundicauda. The sequence goes on from CM022392.1 coordinate 173,102,771, forward strand.
TCATCACCACCTGCCTCCAACTCTTGGCTACTCTTTTACCAACGAATAGTGGCACTGACCGTAACATAATAACACCTCCATGGCTGAAAGGGTGAGCATGTTTGGCGAGACCTTCAGATTGCGAGTCGCACGCCATAACACGCTTGGCCATGCCGGGCCATATGTACTGAAATATCATGTTACATCGTTCTGACATGCTTTTCACACATACAGTTTCAATGTTGTATTGATTATCTATTAAAGCTAGAGCACTCGGACTCTTTTTGATTTGTGTATACCTTAGGTAGATCCTGGGGGGATGGAGGAAACACCCCCTTCATTTTAGGTGGGGGTATGGTGCATACAATCATCTCCCCTACAGTTTGGTCTGTTGAATTGTTTTATTGCATCACAGGCCTACAAATTGTGTGTTTGTTCTTCTGATTCTCGTGTTATTTCCAATTGAATTACATAATTTTGCCTAGATGTAGGCTTTTTCAGTAGCCGAAATGTACATCTTTAATATAGGCGTGCTTCTAAGCTTTTCGATCTAAGCGATAGTTCGTAAGTATTAGTCAGTAAGCCTAAGTGTACAAGCAAGTATCGTGGCAACAAGATTACTCTGTAACTGCATGTTTACAGCTTTCAGGTTCACATAATCAGAAATTACCAATTTGCAAATTGAACAGTCCACAAAAACGGTTGCAAAAATCATCTCCCATCGGGTGTACAAAATCTACGTCCCTCTATTAATCATTAAGCAAAAATGTTCTAATGTGCAATAATGAAACGAGTGATGTTTATATTAAAATCAAAGCTGAATGTTTTATTTTCAATTAAAAGATAATGGTAAAAATTGGTTTCCAAGTTAAAGTAAATTCTAAATCTTTCAAACTGATATATAAATTTCATGTTTTGTTATACTTTTCCCCGAAATATAACTTTTACTTTTAGTAACCCGCGACCCTCGGATTATGAGTCGAATGTATAAACCACCTGACCATGCCAGGCCAAATTATGAAGAGATGAAGCATTTTTTCTAAAGTACAGACTTTTGTTTCAATATGGTTGTATAATACTGATGAAAAACGATTAGGATTATTTTTCTGTTTATTCTTGCTAGAAACAAGGTTTTGATAACAGTGGTGGAAAGAACACATAATCCATTGTATAACTGTGTTTAAACAACATCTAAACAAACAAATTTCCTTATTATTAAAAAAAAATAACTTTTACTGGCTTATATAACTATATAAAATTATATAATCTATTTTCTCACTAAATAATAGAAAAATCTACTATAATAGTTTCTGATGTATCGCCTCTTGTTTTTATCGAAGAGTGGGTATGGTTTAGTTCTTTCTTTCTTTGTGAACCTGAAGATGACCGAAAAAGATCGAAACGTTGTTCGCTCTTCTACATAAAATATTTTCTCAATCCAAACGAGCCGTTTTTACATACACATGGTTTAGTTAGGATGCCTGTAAAAGTCATCTGAATTTTCTTCTTTACAGGTTATCAAAAGCCAGCTATGAAGAGTTATCTGGCATAGTCGCTCTATCTCCAGTGTATATTCCGCTTTCAGTTAACTGGAGTGTCTCAAAGTCGAATATTGGCGCAGAGTCAAAACAAAGATTTCTGATTACCATTATTATAATTCTGTTTCATCAGGCCAAGCGCCTACTTAATTCTAGCAGTAACTATAATGTTACCATCTCTAAATAAAGCAAAATAGATTTCTCAATCTTTTATTACCTATTTTATTATTATTCCATGTAAACTGTTTAAAGCATGAGTAACTGACATAGCCCAGTTGGTAAATAAAGAAAACAAACATGTATAAATAAATAAACATGTATGAATAAATGTGTTTGTAAATAAACAAAACTATTTATGGTTGGCTACTGAAGATGAAAAAGAACGAAACGGGAAAGTGAAACATAGAGAGTTCGCGCCTGCGCGAAGATTAAGCGCTATAGAAGAATATGCATTAGATTAGATACCGAATGGTTCCATATTTGTGTCCAGCAATAATGAAAATTTTATAAGCAAGTCTTGTTAATGCATAGGCATTTAATCATTGGCTCAATGACGTAATATTTCAGTAATTACAAAATTTCACGCGTTCCAATTGTTCTTCGAGATTTACTTACGAGCCCTATTTTGATATCATTTCGTTACAAAATGGCAGCTTATCGTAAAAGAAAAGTTGACGACGAAAACCGGCAGTTTCATAATGATTGGACTGTGCAATACCGTTTGTTCAACAACAGAAAAACGTGATTTGTCTGCTGTGTCATTCGAAGGTAGCAGTGGCGAAGGTGTCCAATATAAAGCGTCATTATAAATCGAAGCATAAAGATTTCCACAATGTTGTTGGTGATGAGCGAACAGCTCATATTGAATCTCTGCGGCGGTCACTGAATCACCAGCAAAACGTTTTCTGAAAGAGATTTCGGTACAGCATGTGAAAGCTGAGATGTGATTTGCAAGCTGACAGACAACTTGATTTTTGCCTTGCAACTTCAAATTCACATCATTCAAGTGTTGTGTATTGTGGACCAGAAAGGTCAAATCAGCTGCCATGCTGGATCAGTCATGTAAATCACTTCTGTGTCTTTGTTCTTGCTTCTGATGAATTCTATCACCTTATCAATCAACTTCCAGAATCTTTTGAGCATCTTCCCTTGACTCAGCCAATGTACTTCTCAGTGATGCATAAGGTCACCATAGTCTGAATCAATTTATTCAAGAAGTCTTTGAAACTGAAGGTGATTGAGCTTTCGTAATTTGATTAAATTAATGGTTTTCGTTACTAATGCCATCAGTGCCTAAAAACTAAGTTATTTACTGCACAGGTTCTGTTGGTGAATAATACAGTGCAACTTCACGAACTGTTTGTTCTACTTTCCTCGATGCTTCATCAACAGTGCTACCAGCCCGCTACTTTCTCCGGTCATGGATAGTGCTCCATCAGTCGTCACACTTACCAGTTTCGTGAAATACAATGAAACATTACTACACAGTCGTACTGTCTCTTCGAACAGAGCAGATCCATGCCGATTAGTTACTCTGTGATATCACACGATGACGACACACCACGAATAAAAGCTGGTAGCTGTGCTGTTGAACTGATGTCAGTCGACTCGTCTGCTGCCAAAGAGAAGTAGACAAAGTTGGCTGTTTTATTTGTTAGCTGCCTTCTCACATCCGCTGAGAGGTGTGAAATTCTTTGTTGAACTGTCACACGATTCAAAGCCACCGTCTTTAGCTTACAAACTGCTTCCGGACACAACTTTTCTGGTACAGTAATCATACATTGCTTGACAAAATCACCATCAGTGAACGGTCGGCCAGATTTCGCTATAATCAATGAAATATCGTAACTGACCTCACATGCTGCACCTAAATCTGCTGACTACTTTGAGAAAATGTTCTGCTGGTGATTCAGCGACCGCCACAGAGATTCAATTCGAGCTGTTCGTCCATCACCGACAACATTGTGGAAATCTTTATGCTTCGACTTATAATGACGCTTTATATTGGACACCTTCGCCACTGCTACTGTCGAATGACACAGCAGACAAATCACGTTCTTCTGTTGTTGAACAAACGGTATTGCGCAGTCCAATCATTATGAAACTGCCGGTTTCGTTGTCAACTTTTCTTTTACGATAAGCTGCCATTTTGTAACGAAATGATATCAAAATAGGGCTCGTAAGTAAATCTCAGAGAACAATTGGAACGCGTGAGATTTCGTAATTACGGATATATTACGTCATTGAGCAAATGAATAAATGCCTGTGTATTAACGAGATCTTCTTATTAAATTTTCTTTAGTGCTCGACACAAATATGGAACCATCCAGCATCTAATCTAATGTATATTCTTCTATAGCGCTTAATCTTCGCGCAGGCGCGAACTCTCTATGTTTGATTTTTCGTTGGACATTGTGAGCCACTTGGCGAGTCGTCGCGGGCCGGACATTGTGCAATACCGGTTTAATGTGTCAATTTAAGAAACATTACAGTAAGATAAATTGGAATATTTAGCTTCTCAGTTTCAGAAACATTACAAGAAAATATAATAAGAATATTTAACATGTTAGTTTTAGAAACAATACAACAAAATACAATCTGAATGTTTAACATGTCAGTTTTACAAACATTACAACAAAAAGAATAGGAATGTTTACCGTGTTAGTTTTAGAAACAATACAAGAAGATAGAATAGGAATGTTTAATGTGTCAGTTTTAGAAAGAATACAAGAAGATAGAATAGGAATGTTTAACGTGTCAGTTTTAGAAACATACAAGAAGATAGAATAGGAATGTTTAACGTGTCGGTTTTAGAAACAATACAAGAAGATAGAATAGGAATGTTTAACGTGTCAGTTATAGAAACAATACAAGGTAGAATAGGAATGTTTAATGTGTCAGTTTTAGAAACATTTTGTACTTGAACTAATTAACCTCGTAGATACCAGTTTGTTTTTTTTGTTTCTTAAACGAACAAAAAAATAAGAATAATTTTTGAAATATCTAATCTAGAAACATGACCATAACAGGAGGAAGATGCAGAATAATGTTCATGGTCATTATGAGGTTAATAACCTCAGTTAAGACAAGCTGTCGTGTTGCTATACGGTAATAATGTACCGACCTTGACCATTTAACGGTGTCTTTCAGCTAAAGGGGTAAGTTTAGAAGCAGAAAAAAACAAAAATATAAGTAGGTTTGTAGAGCTGTCATTAGAAGCCTTAAAATTAAGGCCAGCTACAAAATTCATAAAGAAATTATTTCATCTTGTGTTAGTTAATTCATGTAGAACAGTTAATAATTTGAGATTGTGAACATTATGGCGTATGGGACTAATTTTGAGGAATGATGTGTTGGTGATACTAATGGTATATAAGAGTATATGAGTGCAGTGTGACACTATTTAGATATACCTGTGTGCAGTCTTGAAGACATTTACATGATCAGTAAATGACACGAGGTCTAAGTACTGCCAGTTAACAGTTCTGTACTCATGTGCTGTCAGAGAACAGTAATAAATTTATGTTGTCACTTAAGAAAACTAGATTCATGTGTCGTTATAAGGAATACAAACTCATGAATCCTCAGCGTATAGTAATAAAATCTGGGATCAGCACAAAATAATGTTAGGTTCTTGTGTCATCATTAAATAGTGCTCTATTAATACGTAATCATTAATTAGCACTAGAATCATGTGTCAACAGTAAATAGAACAAAAATCATGTGCCATCAGTAAAAAATGCCAGATTCATATGTGAACAACAGGTAGTACTAGAATCTTGTCTCAATAGAAAATAGCGAAACATTCATGTCATTAATGAATACCGCAAGAATCGTTTGTTTTTTGTTTTTGAATTTTCGCACAAAGCTACTCGAGGGCTATTTGTGCTAGCCGTCCCTAATTTAGCAGTGTAAGACTAGAGGGAAGACAGCTAGTCATCACTACCCACCGCCAACTCTTGGGCTACTCTTTTACCAACGAAAAGTGGGATTGACCGTTACATTATAACGCCCCCACGGCTGGGAGGGCGAGCATGTGTAGCGCGACTCGGATGCAAACCCGCGACCCTCAGATTACGAGCGTATGCCATTCCGCTCGACCATGCCGGGCCAACCGCAAGAATAACGTGTCGACAGTAAATAACACTAAGATTATTTGTGGATAAGAAATAACGCGAATTTCACATGTCAATAAGGCTGAGTAGTGCAATATCAACATAACATTCACATATCCTCACCAATAACAGTGAAGACCAACCAATACAATATTCACATATCCTCACCAATAACAGTGAAGACCAACCAATACAATATTCACATATCCTCACCAATAACAGTGAAAACCAACCAATACATTATTCACATGTCCTTTTCAATAACAGTGAAGACCAACCAATACAATATTCACATGCCCTCTTCAATAACAGTGAAGACCAATCAATACAATATTCACATGCCCTCTTCAATAACAGTGAAGACTAACCGATACATTATTCACATGTCCTTTTCAATAACAGTGAAGCCCAAATATTACAATCTTAACATGTTCTCTTCAGTAACACTGAAGACCAACCAATATAACATGAAAATGTTCTCTCCACTAACAGTGAATACCAATCAATACAACATCAACATGTCTGGTTCACTAACAGTTCAGACCAATCAATACAATATTCACATGTACTCTAATCTAACATGAAGACCAATCAATACAACAGTCACATGCCATTACACTAACATGAAAACCAATCAATAAAACAGTCACACGCCTTACACTAACGGTGAAGACCAATCAATACAACAGTCACATGCCCTTACATTAAAAGTGAAAACCAATCAATACAACATTCATCTGTCTTCTTCCTTAACAATGAAAATCAATCAAAAGAATATTCACATGTCCTCTACACTAGCAGTGAAGACCAATCAATACAACATTCACATGTCCTCTTCCTTTACAATGTAGACCAATCAATATAACATTCACATATCCTCTACATTAACAATAAGACCAATCAATACAACAGCCACATGCCCTTACACTAACATGAAGACCAATCAATACAACAGTCACATGCCCTTACACTAACATGAAGACCAATCAATATAACAGTCACATTCCCTTACACTAACATGAAGACCAATCAATACAACATTCATCTGTCTTCTTCCTTAACAATGAAATCCAATCAATATAACATCCATCTGTCCTCTTCCCTAACAATGAAGACCAATCAATGAACAATCACATGTCTTCGCACTAACGGTGAAGACCATTCATTACAACATTCACATGTCCTCTCCTCTAACAATGCAAACCAATCAATACAACAGTCACATGCCCTTACACTAACATGAAGACAAATCAATACAACATACACATGTCTGCATCCTAAAAGCAAAGAGCAAACAATAAAACGTTCACATGCACTCTACAGTAACAATAAAAACCAATCAATACAACATTCACATGTCCTCTTCCCTTACAATGTAGACCAATCAATATAACATTCACATATCCTCTACATAAACAGTGAAGACCAATCAATAGAATATTCACACGTCTTCTACACCAATAGTGAAAACAATCAATACAACATTCGCATGTCCTCTACACTAACAGTGAAGACCAATCAATACAACAATCACATGACCCCTTCGCTTCGTATGAAGACCAGTCAGTACAATAATTGACTTCACACTTCTTGCAGTTTTTATGTGGAATAACATACTCCAAAACTATTGGTTGATAAGGGCCTTTCACGTTGAACATATGAAGTGGTGTGAAGGTAATCTTGTAACATTATACCTTCTTTGGACCCGGGTAATTAAAATAAACTGCTTTTGAATATAAATCATGTGGCCTTGGAGACAGATCGAAGCCAGACGGCTCAATATAAAGAGTAATTTGGAAGACGTCTGTGAGTAGAGAAGAAGAACTAATCAATAATCATAACTGAAATTTAACTTCCTAGATATCGGGATAATATATTTAAAGAAATAATATCACTAGAGTTTTGACACTTAATGTCAAACTGTCGTGTCATTTCTAGCAATATCACCAATGTAAGAATATCGAGATATCTTAAATAATATAATCAACACAACTATACCAACTTTGATACCCAATGTCACACTGTTGAGACATTTTAAGTAGCATCACCAACACAGATATACCAGTTTTGATATCTTATGTTATACTGTCGTGATATTTAAAATAAAATTACCAACACAGAAATACCAGTTTTTACATCTAACGTCATACTGTCGTGACATATTAAGTACTATCACCAACACACGTATACCAGTTTTCACGTCTAATGTTATAATGTCGTGACATCTTAAATAATATCACCAACACAGGTATACCAGTTTTGATATCTTATGTTATACTGTCGTGATATTTTAAATAAAATTACCAACACAGAAATACCAGTTTTCACGTCTAATGTCATAATGTCGTGACATCTTAAATAATATCACCAACACAGGTATACCAGTTTTGATATCTTATGTTATACTGTCGTGATATTTTAAATAAAATTATCAACACAGAAATACCAGTTTTCACGTCTAATGTTATAATGTCGTGACATATTAAATAATATCACCAACACACGTATACCAGTTTTCATGTCTAATGTTATAATGTCGTGACATCTTAAATAATATCACCAACACAGGTATACCAGTTTTGATATCTTATGTTATACTGTCGTGATATTTTAAATAAAATTACCAACACAGAAATACCAGTTTTCACGTCTAATGTCATAATGTCGTGACATCTTAAATAATATCACCAACACAGGTATACCAGTTTTGATATCTTATGTTATACTGTCGTGATATTTTAAATAAAATTACCAACACAGAAATACCAGTTTTCACGTCTAATGTTATAATGTCGTGACATATTAAATAATATCACCAACACACGTATACCAGTTTTGATATCTTATGTTATACTGTCGTGATATTTTAAATAAAATTACCAACACAGAAATACCAGTTTTCACGTCTAATGTCATAATGTCGTGACATCTTAAGTAATATCACCAACACAGCTAAACTATGACATAACTGCTTCTAATGTTGTCTTTACAAATCGGGGGCCCCGCATGGCCGAGCGCGTTAAGGCGTGCGCTTCGTAATCTGAGGGTTGCGGGTTCGCGCCCGAGTCGCGCCAAACATGCTCGCCCTCCCAGCCGTGGGGGCGTTATGATGTAACGGTCAATCACACTTTTCGTTGGTAAAAGAGTAGCCCAAGAGTTGGCGGTGGGTGGTGATGACTAGCTTCCTTCCCTCTAGTCTTACACTGCTAAATTAGGAACGGCTAGCACAGATAGTCCTCGAGTAGCTTTGTGCGAATTTCCAAAAACAAACAAAATTTACAAATCGTATAAATATTTCTAATGCTGACTTTATAAATGATGTAATAGCTTTTTATGTTGTCTTTACAAATCGTATAAAGACTTCTAATGTTGTTTTTATAAATGACATAACTGCTTCTAATGTTGTCTTTATAAATATTTCTAATGTTGTCTCTATAAATGATATAACCGCTGCTAATTTTGTGTTTGTAAATGGTATAATTTCTTCTAATGTTGTCTACATAGATGATATAACTGGTTCTAATGTTGTCTTTATAAATGATACAACTGCATCTAATGTTGTCTTTATGAATGGCATGACTGCTTCTAATGTTGTCTTTAAAATCATATAAGTATTTTTAATGCTGTCTTTATAAATTATGGAACTGCTTATAATGTTGTCTTTATAAATGATATCAGAACTTCTTAAATTGTCTTTACAAATCGTTTGAAGATTTCTAATGGTGTCTATAAATTATAAAACTGCTGCTAATGTCTTTACAAATGCTATAACTGCTTCTAATATAAATATTTTTATATTTCCATTAAAATATACTTATGTTGTTTGACTTTTATAAATATCTATAATTCTAGTGTTGTAATCTTAATAAAGAGATATAAGAGTTTCTGTTTTGAACATGTTATAATATTTTCTTTCAAGTTGTTATTCCAAAGAAACTTTGCTAACAATGTTAATAAGTGAACAACTTGACAATTTTAAATAATTTTAACCTTGTTATATTTGAAGTTCTCTAAGATGCGTGTTTTCAGCTTGCTTTGATTACAACGTCATCCAGCAACTCGACTTATTAAATTCTTCAACATATTCAGAATGTAAAGTAATATTAATACAAATCAAATTTTAAAATTTCAATTTGGATGAGAAAAACAAAACCTTCACCTTCTGCAGACATCACATGCCTCACAAACTAACATAAACTTAGACATTAACCTTCACATAACCCTGCTATCTTAACCTTGAATTTTCTGACGGTCAAGGATAGATTTTGTTTTAGCATTTTTATTTAAAGAAAAGCATTGATTGGCTGCTAACAACCAGTAACTTCCTATAAAAGGGGACTCAATTTTTAAGAGAGTATCCCTTGTCGTGGTTTCAAAATGAGGGTAGCACTAGGGATAGCTCTCTTCTTCTTGTTGGGTAAGTACTTCTCTAATTTAATATCTAGTTTTAGTGCTATATAAAAATACCGTTAAAACCTTTAAAAGTAAAGATAAAATAGCAATTGGAATATCTTAATAAGAAAGAAAACAAGAAATGAAACACTTAAATAGGCCTAGCATGATAAGGTGGTTAGGGCATTCAACTCGTCATCTCAGTGTTACGGGTTCGAATCTCTATCACACCAAACATACTCGCCCTTTCAGTCGTGAGGGCGTTATTAAGTGACCTATCAATCCCACTATTCGTTGGTAAAATAGCAGTCCAAGAGTTGGCGGTGGGTGGTGATTAGTAGCTGTTACACTGTTAACTTAGAGACGGCTAGCACAGATAGCCCTCATGTAGCTTTTAAAATAATTTAATTTAAAACAAACAATCTTAGAAAATAGCATTGCATTTTTTAGATTTTCAAATTTCGTTTAAAATTTGTTTTCGTTTCTCAAATAGTGTTAGTTTCATTTTACGTGGTTCTGAGGTTTCTAACATATTTTTTTCATTATAAATTGGTTTTTGAATACCTAACATAGTGTTTGTTTTATTTTGAATTGATATTGATGATTTCTAACATACTACTTATCTCCCTTTAAACTGATTTTGAAGTTTTTTTAACACAAAGTTTGTTTCGTTTCAGCTTTCACCAGCGCCACATGTAGTAAGTACGTTTATGTTTTATTATTCGTCAGAACCTGTCTTAAATGGGAGATCTTTTCACTGTACATGATAATATTATGACTACAGCAAAGCTAAGAAAATGATTCGTTCGTCTAATCTGAAACTCTTACTTCCAGCGCTTTAGTATATTTAGATATAAAACTTAAACCTCTAAACTAAAATAAATTTCGCTTTTGAAGATATACATATGAGCTGCTTGGTTATCAGTCATATCGATATTTAACACACCATTATGGCACTAGGGAAGTTACGAACATTCACTAATAACCACTTCCATCACCCAGATACAAAGCTGTACACTATCTGTTTAAAATATTTCCATTACCTAAACTCCGTGTGTTTCAGTGAAGCCACTTTGCTTTATAATGGTTTTAAATAAGCAAGATCTAAGGTACTTAAATAATTGTTGATAACGAAAGACCTAAGGTACTGTGATTGTCAAAATATGACAATTAAAATAAACATTGAGGCTAAGCAGGTTTTATGAGTTACTTTCTAGTAAGAAACAACAATAAAATTAGCAGATTTTCATATATTCTAACGTAGCGTTAACTGAGCAATGTTTACGAGCTCACCTTTAATGAGGGCTACACACGTGTACATGACGAAATATTGAAAGAAGAAAAGTGAATCTGTGTTTCTTCGCAGATGACCGTTCAGGTAAACTTTACCGGTATGTGTACCGAGGTCGACTTTTGTCTGGCATCCCAACATTGTCACCGCAGTTCTCTGGCCTGGAGATCCTAAGTGACCTTTTAATCCAACCGTACCGATCCACGCTGAGTTCTGGACAGGGTGATTACCTAGTGAAGGTCAGTGTTGACAGATGGGTTTTTTAATAAAATTAGAAGATGGTAATACTGTGTGTTTGGATTAAGTCCCCCGCCTAGGTTTTATTACAAACATTGGACGTAATCAGTTTTGTGCAGATCTCTCAGTGTTTTGTTTCTTTTTGTGTTTTTGTTTCGAAGGTCGAAACGTTGTTCGCTCTTCTATGTAAAATATTTTCTCAACCCAAACGAGCCGTTTTTGCATATAAAATTCTCAACAAGTGGGTTTCTCGACATCACTGATTGTTTTCTTTCTTTGTTTCAGCTTGAAAATATTCAAGTTGCCAGGTTGCTGCATAAGATAATCCCGGATCCCTATACTGCTGATATCCCAAAAGATTTCTCCCACTCCTCATATTACGAGAAAGTTTTGGGTCAAGCTATACCGGTCACCTTCCGGGATGGTTTGGTAAGTGAACTTTTTTATGGAACCATTTTCTCTTTTGTACACCAAGCTGTGTTTTTCACGACTACTGTCTTATCAAGTTTGAGAAAAATATAACTTCTGATTTATTCTGTCTGTTATTTCTCAAAGCTATAGATGTCTCTAATTTTTGATTCCTTATTCATATTGATTTATGAACTATATGTTGTTTTTCATACCTGCTGAATTCGCCAGTCTTTCGTTCATGATAGGTGTGTTGATTCACTTAGCCTGTAATTTATCATAACTGATTTTGCTACAGCTATTGGTTCTCTAGTCTGTAACTTGGTATGACTATTGATTTGTCAGTTGTAAACATGTTTTCTAGGTCACAAGTTTTCAAGTACATCCCACTGAACCAACTTGGTCTTTGAACATCAAAAAAGGGATTCTGAGCTTGTTGCAGCTTAATTATGGTAAAATAGCCACCGAAGAAGTGAATTACCAAACCGACAGACGAAGATTTCGTCCTGAAGTGTTCAGTGTTTATGAGGTAAGGTTTCCTAACAAATTACAAACATCTTAATCTTCACTCTTATTCTTTATATGCGCTTAAAATAGACACCCCCTCTAAAACATATACATTGGAATGTACATATATGTTCTTAACGAAATGAATACTGCAAAAATAGGGTTAAGTGTGATGTGTAACTTTTCTATTGCTATTTGTATAGTCGATATGCGCGTGCTGAACAAAGTAGTCACCAATCCCAAGATTCGAAATGAATATTTTGTAAACAGTATTTCAGGAAGAGAAGGGGAGAGAAGGATATTGTAAAACTAACAATTTGTTAGGTTTAGCTTGAGGGCTTTGTAATTAAAAGTTAAACTAAAGTGTAAACTAAACCAACACGCAAATAAGCTTAGATTGCGAGATCTTCAGATAGGGTGAGCATTCGATTTATCTTCAGAGCTTTGTGTTCTTATGACAACTAACATTTTATTAGGCCTAGTGTCGTTAGTGTCTACACTACGTCAGAAACAAAGGAAACTATAAACATTTATACATTGTTGTAAAAATTATTAATTTAACACTGAAATATACGATTCAATAAAACTTTTGCTATAAAACAGACATGTAACATAAAACTGTAATTATAATTTAATCTTCTCAATAAGTTAATCCTAAAAGCAGGATTAATAAAGAAGGGTTTCGCTCCATAGGACGGAATCGGAGGTCTCTGTGAAACTCAATACACCGTAGATTCCATTTACAGTCCAGACGTTCCTGTTTATGATAATGTGCTCAACATCACCAAACTAAAGAACTACAACAACTGTGTTAAACGATCTGTGTTCGGACATGATAACCACGCCATCCGAGGCTGTCCATGGCACTGTTCCCATGAGAAACTGTCAGAAACTGAGCCTGAAGATGTGGAGAAGAAGAGGTCCTGTGGCTGTGCAACTGGATATGAAACTGTTAGTATAGGTTTCTGTTGTGTGAAAGTATTTTACTGTAGCGTATAACAACTATGATGCTACGGTACTATATTATTTTATTTAAAAATGGGGTTAAAATGTTTACAATATATAATAGTAACGTAACGTTAAGGTTAAAGATAAACAAGTAGTTGAACGTAATAAATTATTTCTACAACCATAAATAACACACTATTTCTAGAATGATAAAATTGATACGTTATGATAATGACATTGTTAAGCAACAATATACTCTACATCTAGAAACGTAACGCTGTTAAGCAATAATACACCATTGGTAGAACAATAACATTCATTGATAATAATACACCCTGTTTCTAGAATGATGACATTGTGAAGTCCTTTGTATCTACAAAATACAACATCAGGGGCACAACAAACAATCCAGTCTTAGAAAGTGTTCTAAGTGAGGGCAAGTCGGTTATCAGTATTGAAGGAAGTGACGTGGTCGTATTAGCTCAGTAAGTACTGAAATTTATAGGTGTTTTAAACATATGCGTGAAAGCTCACCCACTATTTTCCTTACTGGGAACTTCTCACCAGAGTTATCTGAATAAACATTTTTAATAGCATGAACGATTATACATGTCTATATAATTGTCAAAAAATAATTGTACTACTAAATAATTGAGACTAATATCGACTAGAAATATTTTGCAGTTAATGTGTTAATAATTATACTTGACACTTCCAGCCAAAACCTCACCCTGCGTTCGGTAGAACCAGTGCGAGACATTTCAACAGAACAGAACCGACTAATTAAATACACCACCTTGGCCTACGAACTGCCTGATTCCAGAGTCCCACAATCCGACATCTACAAGCCAACTTCCTCTTATCGTCCCACAGAAGCTGTTCGCTATTCCCGTGACTATCTCCGCCCCAGACAGCTCAACAACCACATCCCAAGCTTCTTCCAGCATCCTGACATCCAAAATCAGAAGTTCGTGAAATCTGAGGATTTTCGGGGAAAACAATATACAGAAGAGCCTTATTCCCAACAATATTCTTCCTCGGAAGACACCTTGGATATCCCCTACTTGTCTGTTGCAACAAACATCGAACGCCGAGTGATGCGCAATACTGCTCGGGACATTCTAGAAAGTCTGACCGAAGACGTTTTACGTGAAGACCTTTCAGTATCAGACGTTATTTCATTCAAAGCCTTAAATCTAGTTAATGCTCTGTCCGTCCTTAAGGAAGATGACTTGCGAGTCCTGTTACAGGAAGTGCTTCCGGTTGAGCGGAAGTATGGAACTGCGGAAAGGGAACAAGTTAAAAGGTGAGAGAGAACTTGATGTCGTAAATAATAACACTTTTTTTACTTGTAAAATGTTCTGTTTACATTTATTAGTTACTTTAAGCAAAATTAAGCTGATTTATGTCTAACTTTACATAGTTAGTACACTTGTAAGAAATACAAGAGTTTCGGTGTTGACAGTTTTTAATACTTTTAGGAAGTTGTTGCTTGATTCTCTTCCCCTCTCCGGAACCAACGATGCTGTTCTTGTGATCAGACATGTCATCGAGAGAGACCTTGTTACTGACTTCGAAGCGCGCGAGCTGGTAGAAGGTCTGCCCAGAAACATCGTATATCCAAATGAACGAACCATTGAGGCCTTATACGTAAGTTACGGTTTGAAAAAACAAACAAACTGAAGTTTAAGATTTATTTCCATAAAACTTAGCCTGTTAGAGACAGTTAGGCAAAGAAGATTGCAGTTCATTGGTGGCATCTCTGGACTGCAGCTAGAGCGGTCAACCAAAACTATGTCAGAATTCTCCAATCTAAAAATAATATAAAAACACAACATCAAACACTCAAAGTAGACTTCGATAATGCCCCCCAGTGGCTCAGCGGTATGTTTGCGGACTTACACGCTAAAATCCGGGTTTCGATACCCGTGGTGGGCAGAGCACAGATAGCCCATTGTGTAGCTTTGTGCTTAATTCAAAACAACAACAGACTTCGATAAAATAGCTAATTTTACAAATTTAACATTTTAGTAACACAAAGTTTAAAACACTTAACATCTTTTACACAAAAGTTGCCGTCAGCTATTAGGCTCTGACGCAACTCTTTGAATACAAATAGAGTAAGATATTGCTAGGAGTTGAAATGTTTGATATCTTAAAAACATTACAGAAATACAATATCGGTTCTGATAACGGTTCTAAAATCTTCTACAGGAATTGACCCAGGCTCAAAAAGTCCAGTCAAACCGCTTTCTTTTAAGCTCAACATTCTTAGCCTTTGCCAGATTTGTTCGTGATGCATGTGTCGTGCCTAACTTACAACAGGAGAAGTTAGTACCAAGAAGAGGTCTTGAGCGAGAAGAATATGACCCTAAAGTTCCCCTGTGCAGAATGGACATTGTGAGAGACTATGTAAAGGTACGAGGAGCTAATAGATTTGCTGTTCAGAAATACCATTTTTATCATCTACTATTTCAACAACAAATGTACAAAATTATTACAATTCACAACCTGTGATATGATCATTTTCAGACACATTCTAATTATCTGTTGTTTTTTTCTCACGTAGAAAATCAGTTTACTTCTTGAAACTTCCCAAGATTTCCACGAAAAAGTAATTTACATCGAGACATTGGCTAGCATTGGCCACCCTTTGACTTTGGAATACCTCAAACCTTATCTCATCGGACAGACTCCCAGTTGTCTAAAGCTTAGAAATGAGATAAATCCAGTCGCAACATGTAATTATCTTCGTCAAGTCACCATCTACACCTTGCACCATCTTGTCACCCGAGATCCAGAGGTGGTAGGTGTCGTAGATTAATGCAATGTATCAATTAAACGTTTTAATTGTGGAAGTAAAACAATGGACGAAATCCAACCTTAAGCTAGAGGGTTAACTTGTATAAGTTTTATTTGTCTTCTTCCAGGTGTTGCCACTACTTACTCCCATCTTCTTCAACACAGCTGAGCCTTACGAAGTCCGGATCGCTGCTTTCACCGTGGTACTCTTTACCAATCCTTCTCGTCCTCTCCTCGAACAGATCGTCACGCGCCTGTGGTTGGAAGAAAACAAACAGGTGGCTCACGTGGTGTACACCTCTCTCAAGAGCTTGAGCAACACCACCATACCTTGCTTCCAGGATTTGTAAGTATCTAAACACCAACACTAACCTCTGTTTCTGTAATAACCAGAGTTACAGCATCATGCCTTGTTTCTACAATAACCAGAGCTAAACTACGACCTTTTGGTTAACTTTCTGTAGTTACACGAACCACCAAACAACAGCTGTGATTACTTACTAATTCCAAGCGATAAATTATTTTCTCAAGCACTAATCAGGAACTTGAGATTTTATTGTCCGTGTTTTCTTTTTTCTCTTTCTAGGGCTCAGAAGATCCGACAGGTGATTGGAGGAATCAAACCTCTTGACTTGGGGCTCAAATATTCCTTTCTGAAAATGGCTGAATTTAATGAGAGTAAGTTCAGTATTCTATAACGAACTCGTCTTGATTAGAATGTCAGTTCTATTAAAGAAGAAACTGACGTTAGATATTTCTTTCAGTTCCTAGAGACTACAGCATCAACACGCTCTACCAGTTGACCCACAGTAATGTGTCCACAATCCCCAGAGTAGCTTTCTTCAACATAATGCAAAACACTGGCCCTGTCTGGGATTTCCCAGTACAGGTAAGGTAACCGCTCTCTGGTATCTCTCATCTTAAATTCTAAGTTACTCATTGGTTCAGTGATAAGTCTGAAGGCTTAATATGAGCACTTATTAGTTCAACAGTAAGTCCGAAAGCTTAGCCAATTGGCTCAGTAGTAAGTCTGAAGGCTTAGTCTGAGCACTTATTGGTTCAGTGATCAGTCTGAGTGTTTATGATATTATAAATGTGGTTTTGATATCCCTCTTGGGCTCAGCATAGATAGCCCATTGGCTAGGTTTATGTTTCACAACAAACAAATGAATATTAAGTAACTGTGAGATCTACATGTTTAGTGACACTGAAGAGCGCACTTGAAATTCATATCTTTTAAAAATATTTAGGAACGTTGTTACTTATAATGTTTTTATATGTCTACTAAAATATAGCATTTAAAAGCGTTATAATAACGTAATGTGTTCAGGAAGTGTTACTGGTATTGAGATTATGATGAGAACAGTGGGATAACGCGGGATTCAGAGGCTTGATACTTTTATGTGACTTCCCTTTAGCTGTCAATCTTGGCTCAAGGCTTAGAGCAAGTCTTCGACAGATTGGTGACCCGGAGTGAAATTCTTTCTGAACTATCTACTATTCTGTTCGGTTCCACGAAGTTAGGAGTGGATAGGCTGCGTGAGCGTTACGAAACACTGAGGGAAAAATTAAACGTGGTTCTACGAGAACCCGAGGAATTGAAGGTCAGGGTTCTTTTCCAACTCTTTGAGAGGACTTCCCTGTACACCTTTGACAAGGAGCACGTGACGGAGATACTGCAGACAGGTATGATACCAGTTAACATTATATATATAAACAGGTATGATACCAGTTAACATTATATATATAAACAGGTATGATACCAGTTGACATTACATATATAAACAGGTATGATACCAGTTGACATTACATATATAAACAGGTATGATACCAGTTGACATTACATATATAAACAGGTATGATACCAGTTGACATTACATATATAAACAGGTATGATACCAGTTGACATTACATATATAAACAGGTATGATACCAGTTGACATTACATATATAAACAGGTATGATACCAGTTGACATTACATATAAACAGGTATGATACCAGTTGACATTACATATAAACAGGTATGATACCAGTTGACATTACATATAAACAGGTATGATACCAGTTGACATTACATATAAACAGGTACGATACCAGTTGACATTACATATAAACAGGTACGATACCAGTTGACATTACATATAAACAGGTACGATACCAGTTGACATTACATATAAACAGGTACGATACCAGTTAACATTAGTGTTTTAGTCCTGTTATTCGCAGGTTTATTTCACCGGTAAGTTTAATAACAAATATTTTCTGCCAAACAGCCACCCAGTTCTACCAACAATTGGAGGAGCAGGTCCGCTCAGGAGTGCCTGGACACTACGTCAAGCTAATAATGCCCTCTTCCTCTTTCACAATTCTGTCTTCAGAGATTGGTTTCCCAGTGTTCTTTATCAACCAGAAACCAATCTTACTTTCCGTCCGTGTGAGAGACATTCGTGTTCAAACCCCAACAAGTGGGCGTCGCTCAAGCACGTTTGGTGTGGAGATCCAACCGACGTAAGTCGCACATTCTCTCACTAGCCGATTCTTTCTTCCCTGTAATTTATCATTGTAATATGTCTATATTTCAATGTTTGTGAAGTGAGCTACATTAAAAACATATCTATGTTGCTATTTATTGAAAGAGTTTTTTTATTGAAATAACAAGATCACGTTCTGTCTGACCAGGGTCCATTATTCTTCTAACGTTTTTGGAGGGTTTATCGAACCTGTAACACAAACCTGTTATGGAAGTAGCCTAGTCAAAAGATATCACGTGACGCTTCCACTGAATATCAGTCTACAGCTAGATGTCCGCAGCGACACCTTACGACTAAACATTCAGCCCAAAATCACCAAGATCTTCTACCATAAAACAGAAGCTCATACATTTGTTCAGAAGAGTGACTTGGCTCTGCCACCAGAGGAACCCTATCTGGGGGATGCAGTACCAATAAGAACTTTACCAATCCCTCTTAAGGTGCGTATCCTCACTCTGTATGTTTTACCAATCCCTCTTAAGGTGCGTATCCTCACTCTGTATGTTTTACCGATTCCTCTTAAGGTGCGTATCCTCACTCTGTATGTTTTACCGATTCCTCTTAAGGTGCGTATCCTCACTCTGTATGTTTTACCGATTCCTCTTAAGGTGCGTATCCTCACTCTGTATGTTTTACCGATCCCTCTTAAGGTGCGTATCCTCACTCTGTATGTTTTACCGATCCCTCTTAAGGTGCGTATCCTCACTCTGTATGTTTTACCGATCCCTCTTAAGGTGCGTATCCTCACTCTGTATGTTTTACCGATCCCTCTTAAGGTGCGTATCTTCACTCTGTATGTTTTACCGATTCTCTTTTCTCGGGTACAATTTTTATCTAATGATTTGTTTTTACTATGACACATTGACGATACGTTTATAAGTCAGATTGAAGTGAATAATATAAAAACATCTTTGTCATAACCTGCTATGATTATGTATCTAAATTAAGTCTTAAAACAGTTTTTTTGTTTACTCCTTACATTCTGTTTTCATTTTGTGAGGGAAGAAGTTCAAACTGTTCTATTCTAGTACGACGAGAGATACGGCCAAGACATCTTTGGACTAGGAATCCGTGTACGGGGGGAGGCGGAAACTATTTGGTCTGACCTTCCATTCTACGTGAACCAAGAGAAGGGTTACTTGGCTGGACTGCTGGAAGCACTCAATAATCTGGACAACAGATACCGTGAACTGGCAGTCTCTATTGATCCAGACCACCGGACTCCAGTCTACGAGGTTGGTTAGGACTAAACGTAATAAGTATAATTGGGAAATAGTCAACGTTACCAATAACGTAACAATGCTGTTTTTAACGTCCTTTATAAACCGTCTTCATCTATTTCCTTAATATCTTTTGGCTTTATGTGAGACTTAAAGTCAATATTAAGATTATATTATCTTTGGCCTTGTGTGTAACTTTAAATCTATATTAAGATTACATTACCTTTGACCTTGTGTGGACCTTTAAGTGAAAATTACGTTTAGAATTAGAAATATGTTTTAACTTCATGCCATTCATGTTGAATCATCAAAATGTAGAAAGCGGTTGGGATTTATAATAAAAAACATACAGAATTTTGTACACTTTAAAGAAATGTTAAAACAGATGACTATATTTTACCTGTTTTAGTTGATATCTGTTAATAACTTCTGTTACAGTATGCCATCACCTTCCAGTACAAGCGAACTGAAGAAAAAGTAAGGGTCCAGAAAGAACACTCAATCTACTCTCATGTCCGGGAAGAGGACCCAGTCTATTCTGAAGTCCGGGAAGAGGACCCAGTATTCTCTCAAGTTCGAAAGGAAGATTCAGTTTACCGTCAGACGTGGAGGGAGGAACCTCTCTACCATCAGATCCGTAGGAAGAAACCATTGTACAACCAGAGGAGAGAGGAGGACCCGCTCTACCGTGAGACACGAAATGAGGACCCGCTCTACCGTGAGACACGGAATGAAGACCTACTCTACCGTGAGACACGGAATGAGGACCCGCTCTACCGTGAGACACGGAATGAAGACTCACTCTACCGTGAGACACGGAATGAGGACCCATTTCACTATGGACTTCTAGAGAAGACTTATTCTTTGTTCAAAGCACCATTCAGTTTTTTCAAAAAAAATATTGACGTGGATAACTCTGAACGGATTACTCCAAAATCCAGCAGCTCGAGAGTGGAGAAAGATACTGTGACTCACTCCTTGAGGTTGACTTTAGAAGCCAGGGGACATATCCCTCTGACCAACGTACTCAGCATTTTTTATACCCGCACTCTAGACTCCAGGACTAACTGGATCAAAATTCATCTCCAGAAAACTCGTCACGAATCCTACAAATCATATCCGGTCGAGGTAGGTAACCAAGACATTTCGTATTATCGGAGGTGAATTTAAGTAAGTTAAAATATTTTCTTATGATTTTGAATAGTAGCATTTATTTTTAAAGTTTAACGTGTTCGTTCGAAGTTTAATTTGAAGAACGAAAACAAAAACAATCTTCATGTCTTTAAGTTGTTCTTTATCGAAACTTTCACAGTAAAAAAATTAAACGTGATGTAAACAACCGATACACTCATAACAACAAGATAACTAATTTTCCATTTAGGTGTGTCTCAACTCAGTGATTCAGTTCCCTCCGACACCATACGTGTTTTCTTTTGACACGACGGCAACTAAGGATCAGAGAATTTTCGTCGATGCAGACTTGAGATGGGGCCATCAGTGTTTGACAGCAAAAAATAAGAATGTTGTTATAAAGGTAAGCAGTCTTAAATGTGTTACATGGTGGATAAAACGGTCTACCAGAAACTAAAGGGTTGTATATTGAAACTTGTGTGCACAACGTTATATCAATACCTCTGTTTTAATCATGCTTATTATGATAGGCCCGGCATGGCCAAACGTGTTAAGGCGTGCGACTCGTAATCCGCGCATGGCGGGTTTGCGCCCGCGTCGCGCCAAACATGATCGCCCTCCCAGCCGTGGGGGCGTTAAAAAGTTACGGTCAATCCCATAATTCGTTGATAAAAAGTAGCCCAAGAGTTGGCGGTGGGTGGTGATGACTAGCTTCCTTCCCTCTAGTCTTACACTGCTAAATTAGGGACGGCTATCACAGATAGCCCTCGAGTAGCTTTGTGCGGAATTCAAAAACAAAACAAACTTACTACGATCTTATGTATCAGAACCTCTCTAGTTTACATTACAAAATACCAGTTGTAATAGTATAAAACCTTCAACTGCTTAATACAGTGTTACGTATCGAATCTTGTAGACTATACATTAAACAATTTATTTTATTAATAGGCCGTTTTCGAGAAAAGTGAGGATCAACTGAACGTAATTCAACCGCGAACGGCCGTAAGATTGGACACTACACATTTCAGTGGACAGTGGTCACTACCGTGGTATTACAGGCAATGCCAGGTTGATAAGCAGATTGGCAAGTCACAAAGTTATGCCTGTAAACTTGCCGTGGTAAACGACAGCTATCTGGATAAATTCACGGTGGAGGTCAAGTATGAAGACGTAAGTTATATATTAACAAATACGTGATGCAGTATAGTTTTCATGGTGTGGTGCAGTGTGGTTGTGATGTACATTGGTGTGGTGCAGTGTGGTTGTGATGATGACTGGTGTGGTGCAGTATGATTGTGATGTACATTGGTGTGGTTGTGATGATGACTGGTGTGGTACAGTGTGGTTGTGATGAGTGTTAAGCTTTAAGTCATACACTCCAAAGATAAAGCCAGTTACTGTAATTTCAGATTCCTCCTTACCTGCTCAACATAACTCGACATCTGGACTTGGCTCTCAAGACGTATCTATATCCTCGTCTCCAAAACAACCCTGTAGATGTTCGTAATCCCGACAATAAGATCCGTATTACTGGCCAGTTTGTCAGACAGCTTCCCGGAGTGACGCTGCTTGACTTAGATATTGAGAAACCCACAGAAAACACCGTCTTCAGAAAGATCTATGTGCCCTACCTGAAACCAGTGTCCACACTGAGACACGTCAGCGTAATGACTCCTGAAGTGGAGCGTAAGTGGAAATTTGTTTAGTGACAAACATTTCAATATATAGAATCTTTTATTGACCGCTGTGAAAACTTAAATGATTAGTAAATGGAGCATCACTACTTTCAAAGTCTGAGAAATTTTTATATAACTTCTAACTGAATTTATTGTACAGTTATCTACTGTGTGGAAATACTGTAGGCCAATGGTCAGTATCATCCTCTAGATGAACAGAGCGCAAATGTTCCGTTGAGTACCTTTCAGCTGAAGCTATAAAACAGATCATGTTTTGTTGTTTTTAATAACTTTAGTTTTTTACTTAACTCACTTGTGACACCAGTATTTTTTAACCTGATCATGTCTTTTCTTCAACAGCTGTGTGCTCTTTGATGGAGAAGCACATTACGACCCTCGACAACGTGACGTTCCAGCTACCGGAGACAAGCTGCCAGTACCTTCTCTCCAAAGATTGCTCCCATGAGGAAAGATACACCGTTATTTTGAACCCGTCAAGGCGTGAGAGGGTGTGTAGTTTCGAATATTGTTTAGAATAGATGGTGTTGTGGACGAGCTTGTAGAGCTCCCACCTCATTACGGGTGTAACTAAGTACACATAGTCAATGTATGTAAGAGTTTCTTGAACCGTATGAAACAGTTGTACTAAACGTTTCTACACATCGCTAGTATGCAATATTAGGAGTTAACAAGATTGGTTCAATAGGGGTTTATGTGGGAGTTGAAGAGATTCATTTTATAGGTGTTTATGTGAAAATTAGGTTCATTCTATACGTTAACCAGATGCGGTCTTTATTCACAGTCTTTGCTCGTGTCCATCTCTGGTCAACAAATCAAATTGCTTCCTTCGCTGAAACAACGCTCTCCTGTCGAGCTTATAATTAACGGTCAGACACAAACTTTGACACTTGGTCAGCCGGTCAAGACAGGATCTCAAGAAATCCCTGTGTACATTTACCTGGAAGAAACTGTATCCCGACCTATTGTGGTTCTTCAAGCCGAGCGAGAAGGCCTGGTCATCGAATATGACGGTGTGAATGCAAGAGTTAAGGTCAGTATTTTACAGCAGCAAATAGCAGAGAAGTTTTAAAATTGTTGTTTTATTGTCGGAACAGCAACAAATAACAGATTTTTAAGCAAACGTCTAGATTCGTCAAAACACAAATTTCACCACACATCCGTTAAACAAACTCTTAGAAAAAGAAGTTACAATAATTCAACACGTGGTGTGAAACTTTCCGTCTTTTCAAACACTGAGTAGTTGTTATTTTATTCTAGGTATCTCCGAGGTACAAAGGTAAACACTGTGGTCTCTGTGGGGATTTCAACGAGGAGAGCTCTAGGGAGTTCGTGGGACCCAACCTCTGTGTTTATACCAACAGCCAGGATTTTGTCAACAGCTATGCCCTCAAGAACCAGCAGTGCCATATCCCATCCCAGCCCCTCTACCCTGTTGTGTGCCCTCGCACTAGACAGTATTATCAACAGAAACCCGTCCAAGAAGAAAGTTGGTTCCAGCGTCCTCACAAAGAACGTCTCGTTACTGAAGCCAGATGTGTGAGAAACAAAGTATGGATAAGGTACCGAGAAAACAATATCTGTGTGAGCACAGAACCCGTCCCTGTCTGCACAGAGGACTGTATCGGAAGCTTGGAAACCCAGGAGTTGACTCGTCACTTCTTCTGTCTGCCCCACGACAGTCCTTTAGTGAGAGAATTGCTGCAGAAGGTGAAGTCTGACACGATTGGGGAACTCGTTCCAAACCACGTGGACAAAATAGAGGTAGCCAAAACGTGCCACTCTTTGTATCCGTGACTTGTCATTTTTTATTGTTAGATTTGTTTTATTTTCTCAACCTTTTTGTTAGTTTTCATTCAAATAAAGCATTTTATAAACGTTTGTGATGTTGTGAAAAGTACTTTTTTACATCACTACAGTTAAATCTCCGACACAAGGATCAGCTGCAAGGATTTGTTGATGGTTCTAACCGATGAACAATTTATATAACATTCACTCAAGTCTAACTTATAATATACAATAGCAAACTTTCACAAAGTATAACTAACAAATAAAAGTAAATGTATATTCAAGTCTAACTTGCAGTAAATAACAGTAAACATTCACTCAAGCCTAACTCACAGTAAACATTCACTCGAGCCTAACTCACAGTAAACATTCACTTGGAATCATTGTGTGTGTATCTTATAACAAAGACACATCGGGCTATCGGCTGAGCCACCGATAGGAATCGAACCCCTGATTTTAGCGTTGTGAATCCGGAGACATACCGCTGTACTAGCGGGGGGCACTTGAAAACACAGTTGCCCGGAAAATTGCTTTCTCTACACCCCGCTCTTGAATTTGGGTTTTGATGACGCAATCTGAAGAAAAGTAAGAAAATAAAAATAAAAAAACACCAGCAAAAAAAAGTCGATAACAGACAGCCCATCGTATTGTACAGTCGATAACAGACAGCCCATCGTATTGTACAGTCGACAACAAATACCCCATCGTGATTGTACAGTCGATAACAGACACCCCATCGTGATTGTACAGTCGATAACAAACACCCAATTGTGATTGTACGGTCGACAACAAACACCCCATCGTGATTGTACAGTCGATAACAGACACCCCATCGTGTTTGTACACCAGATCACAAAATCAACGGTCAATATTGGATTTAGGATCCATCAGGACGTGTGTGTTCTATAAATTCGATGCCTAATTTTTGATATGGGAGAAACGGAAGAACCCCGAGAAAACCCCCTTACACTAGGTGGCGCCTTGAAGCGCCTGTTAGGTTAGCACGAAGAAGAAGGAAAAGCTGGCACGCAGATCATCTATTTTTGAATTTCGCACAAAGCTAATTGAGGGCTATCTGCGCTAGCCGTCCCTAATTTAGCAGTGTAAGACTAAAGGGAAGGCAGCTAGTCATCAATACCCACCGCCAACTCTTGGGCTATTCTTTTACTAACGAATAGTGGGATTGACCGTCACATTATAACACCCTCACGGCTGAAAGGGAGAGCATGTTTCGTGTGACGGGGACTAGAACCCGCGACTCTCAGATTACGATTTGAACGCCTTAACCCATCTAGCCATGCCGGGTCCATGTGTAGTGGAAGAATATTGAAGCATTGAAGCGTCGGGTTTTTGTTTGTCACTACTTATGAATTTGATCGACGAAAACAAAAGCCGTGGACATGTAGATGATGACTGCTGTACAGAACGAGGTATCAGGTGGTGGAGATTCGGCATCTCAGTGGTCGCTTGTCTTTAGTTCGCCGAAAGGTGCAGGTTTGGGTTGCTTGAGATATTAAGGAGCAGATACTATTAAGTTCAATCGAGGTTCTGTGATGTTTAGAAGTTGGGTTAAGGAGCAGGTTCTGTTAGGTTCAGTCGAGGTTCTGTGATGTCCAGAAGTTGGGTTTCAGTGCCCTCAGATATCTTGCCATGTGAATCAGTTTTTATTGGCTGTTTGTTGGTTGGGAAGTCGTCAGTCGAGTTCTTAAGTTCTGGAGACTTGAGATATCCAGGGCTTGGTGAAGTGACGGAAAGGGTACTCGGTACGGAAGTGAAATATGTGATAGTAAGAACCATTACGTAAAATACAGTCATCATAAAACTTCGAGGTTGTCACTATATTGAGGAAGTAAGTTAGCAGAGTGGTGTGTTAAGAGAAAATTCGATGTACAGCATATATCTTTTAGTGAGGAAACAACTGACTTTCAATTCAGTATTTCATGTTTGACATAGATATAATTGATCTGCGGGGGTAGAGGGCTGGATAAGAATTCCGTCCCTGCGAAGGATTCGGGTTCGGGAATGGTCTCTTCGTCTATGGTTGCACCCGGCTTGTCCTGAATGATAAACGTGGTGACTGGGAGTGAGACAACTCCTACCGGAACTCCCGTGAGCTTTTACTAAATAAATAAATAATAAAAATAAAATTCGTGGCAGGTATTTCGATTTAACACTTTGCATCTTAAGAAGAAGTGCAATGCAATCGAGGGGACTCAGAAGAAACATTCTCTTCGCCCTATACGCGAAGCTAGATTTACCTGGACCGATGAACAATAGCTGTACCTACAAAATTTAAAGTTAATGAGATTATGCAGTCAACTGATGGCAAAGGTCTGTTAGTGTTTCGCGAGAGGCTAAATATTGATCCTATATAAAAAAAACACAACACGAGGGTAGGGAACTATAAATCCTAATACTCAGTAATTTAGCTCTGAGAGGAAAACGGAAGAACCCCGAGAAAAACCCACTTTCACTAACTCGATGTCGAAAAATATATGTGGTTACGGACTTTCACTAATAAACAAGAGAACACAAATATAACCTAACATCTAACTGTAACGCCCCCTACAATCCCGTACCCATTTACACACTCGTTCCTAAAACCTGTGGCCGGCAATGGTCAGTTGCAAACTCTCTCTTTGTTAACCTGAAGATGACCTAACAGAGTCAAAAGGTTTTTTGTACTTTAATAGTAAAAGTATTAATATCCATCCTGAGATATATTTTAACTACACAAAAGTATTCCGATGTTTAGTTATTGTTGGCCCGGCATGGCCAAGCGCGTAAGGCGCGCGACTCGTAATCCGAGGGTCGTGAGCCCGCATCGCGCCAAACATGCTCGCCCTCCCACCCGTGGGGGCGTTATAAAGCTCACGGTCAATCCCACTTTTTGTTGGTAAAAGAGTAGCCCAAGAGTTGGCGGTGGGTGGTGATGACTAGCTGCTTTCCCTCTAGTCTTACACTACAAGATTAGGGACGGCTAGCACAGATAGCCCACGAATAGCTTTGTGCGAAATTCCAAAACAAACATTAATTATTGTTTCACTACTTTTTACTAAAGTTTTAGAAAATTCGAGAAATTGAAAAACGCCTAAGTATTAGAAGCGTATTTAAAGTGACCCGACGCGTTCCCTAAGATACAGAAGGGTTTGTTCCATTGGTTGTTTTTATTCCTGTTTATTCAATTGTGTCTGTAATTCTAAGACCGAAACACAATGCATAGGAAAAAGTTTATTGAAGGTGAAAGATATATATGTAAGGTATAACTTATTTTTTTACAAAGTAATAATTAAAAGCATAGTTCACAAGAGCAGTTATGTAAAAACATCTTGTCTCGTTTTACCAATCTGTGAGAAGTTTTTATTACATATAAATATATACACATGCAAAAATATGATAATACAACTTTTCAAATCTTCATTTCGATTCTCAGACATAATGAAAATTAGGTCAGTAGAAAACACAAGGTTAAAAGATGTACTTATCACGTGAAACAAAAACAACGATGTAATTAATAAAGAATTTTTTGACTGTCTAGAATAAAGTTAACATGGAGGAAAAAACTAAAAACATATTATGTTTGAAAAAAGTATTGTATTCAAATAATTGTTATATAATATCATTTTATCCACAAATATCCTTTAAAAGTGGCGTAGCGGTATGTCTGCGGACTCGAACTACTAAAATCCGGGTTTCGATACTCTTGGTGGTTAAGGCACAGATAGTCCATTGTGTAGCTTTGTGTTTAATTCAAATTAATCAAACAAAGAAAAAAAATCCTTCAAAATAAATTAAGTTTATTTGAGTGGAAAAGAAATTACATATAATATTGACTACTGGATGAATTATCAAACATCGAGTTTCATATCTACCGTTTCAAATCACCAAACTGGCTGTGTTAAAAAGGCTGTAACATAACGTGGGTAATACCCTCATGTGTTTATAAATGCAGACAGAAAAAAATGTTTAGTTTTCCGCTACAGGCGACCTTGCAATCATCACCCTAGTATATATATATATATGTATAAGGCGGCCTTGAGTTATCACCCTAGTATATATATATATATATATATATATATATATGTATAAGGCGGCCTTGAGTTATCACCCTAGTATATATATATATGTGTGTATATTCCAACGGCAAACAGAAATAGGTGAAATAGCCTTCGATTTAATTCTCAAAATACGTTGGAAATTGCATTAATCTGCATATATAGGCAACATCGTAATAAAACATTCTTAATATATTATATAAAATATTATTGCAACGCGTCAGTCTCATAATCTGAAGGCCGTGTGTTTGAGCCTCACCCGAGGCAATAATCTTTTGTCTATGCTTGAAAATATATTCATTTTAACGTTTTATTAAGCTAACGATTAATCCTAAATTATTAGTACAAGTTATTATATAATGTAATAATTTAAAATTAATTATTAGCGTTAAAATAAGTTTTCCAGGAACAGCAGACTTGTATATTTCATTATAAAAATTTTACTGATTCGCTTAAGGGACTCACTTACGAATTTGTCCCTTGTTGGTTTCCCTTAAAAACTATTATCGAGTTATGTATCTGAATGTATGTTTCAGGATGTATCTTAAAGTGTGATACCTGTTCAAATCAGACAGTATTATAAAAAATTATATGGTGCTATTCCAGAAGAATGGACAATCTTAGTTGAAAGAGAGATTCCCCCAATTACAGGTACGACACAATTTACCTCTGAGGTGTGTGATTCAGATGTTATTCACTTCAGTCATCTTCCTGTTAAAAAAACTAATTGATTTATTATACCAGAACTCCAACCCCGTTACAGAAGAAATTACTGCTTGGAAAGATATTTTAATAGATACTAACTGGAACAAAATACATAAATATACTTATCACCCATTTAAGGGCTTTGTCTTTGTTGATGTGAATTATTTGTTTTATCACAATGCCTTAATGACGAACAGTAAACTTGTTCATATGCAAAAACACGATACCAGTTTATGTGGTAAAAATACCGAAACTGTGAGACATTTATATTGCCTGTGTTCAATGATTCAACCCTTATGGACATTAGTTTTTAATACTATATTAGTTTTTGGTACTACATAAGTTTTTGATACTATATTAGTTTTTGGTACTACATAAGTTTTTGATACTGTATTAATTTTTGGTACTACATTAGTTTTTGGTACTACATTAGTTTTTGATACTACATTAGTTTTTAGTACCACATTAGTTTTGATACTACATTAGTTTTTGATACTATTTTCTTTATCACTCAAAAAAACTGTACCAATTAATCAGGAAAAGCGAATTGTTGTACAAGACGGATTACCAAAACATGGCAGCCTGCAATGTATGTTTTTGATTACTTTAGCTAAATATTGTATTGTGACTGTTAGGAAAATTTGTTTAGCCAAAAATATTCATTTAAATCCTTTTATAAGGCTTAGTTAAGAAAGAAAACACGCTTTGATTATTCGAGATGTTTGTAATAATATCTTTTCAAATTTATTCTAACTTTGCTTGTTTTTGTTCAGAATTCTATATTGCTGTATGTCTTTTGCTATAAACTATTGCAGATAGTATAGGGTGCATTTAATTGTACAAAAGTGTTTGTTTGATATTTGTAGGTGTAATGTAGGTGATTACACGATCTCTGTAGAAGGGTTCTTATTGTAAAAAGTCAGTTTCATAATCTGAAGGCCATGAGTTCGAGCCTCCAGCGGGGTTGTTTTTTTGCTTGAAAATGAATTTATTTTTAACGTTTTATTAAGCTAATGATTAATCATAGATTATTAATTCAAATATCGGTTATTATATAATATAATAATTATTAATCATTAGCATTAAAATAAGTTTTCCAAAAAAATTAGGTTTGTATCAGTAAATTTTAGTTTATAATTACTTTAGCATGGCTGTTATGCTACAAATCTATTATTGCTTTCAAACGTAAATAATAATTATTAAAAGTTTCAATATTATTTTCCCCAAGTAACACAATGATTGCTTGGCCCACTTCAGGAATAAAATATAGCTTGCTATTTCACCATTTCATGTGAATGATAATAAATTTGAAAAAACAGCAACACATTGTTACTTCACACCGTAAAGCAACACATTATTACTTCACACCATAATTACTCTGATCATTCTTCACTTTTTCATAGCTATGTCTATAAATGTACCATTTGTAGCATTTTGTGATTTTATATTACTTTTCTTAACTTGATTGTGTAACAGTCCCAGGCTTCACAAACAGTTTTATGGCAAATCATTGGATTTTCATTTAATTATGTTATTAGACGTTTACTTTTCATGAATATAATTTTAAATACACTTTTGATATTGTAATTTAAATGATATTATTACGATCTTGCATAGATGTCTCTCTTCCTACGATATATATTGAATAGTGAGAGACATTTAGGGCTGTTTGGACGAAGAGGAACCACAACGTTCCTGAACACCCTGGTTGGGGAGAGAACTCTTCTGATTTCTCTCTCTCTAAACTGAACCCCTGCCACGTTAGTTTAGTTTAGGGCTGTCTTCACTGGGTATTAGACGAGGTTGTGTGGATCTTGGTAGATAATTTTTTGTATAAATTTTCTTTTCGAAATACCTGAACGACCAGTCTATGAGTCTGTTGTGAATTGGTTGTGTGTTTACATATTTGTGTGAATATAATGACTTCGTTGTGTCGGGTATTCAGAATGTTGTGGAAATTTTTGAGTTTTGTATTATTTGTAATTTTTTAATATGTTACGGTTCAGTGTTGAATCACGGTGGACAAGCGTATTCAACTACTGAGTATATATACTGTTTATAAATGTTAATGATAGATTTTCATATTGCTCCTGTGTTTTTACAGGACAGTATCCTAGCATTGTTTGCCAGACTTATTTTACTGACTTGGGTTTATGTGATTTATCAGTATTCATATGGGATTGTATGCTAATTCTAACAATTTTGTCTATCTACAAGTATGTAGACGAATTCTATGTAGGTCTCTGTGTTTCCGTAGATTTCAAGAATAGTACCAACATTTATTTTAAATCTATGTTTTTGCTGCAGATCTTGCTTCGTATGTGTGTTTGTTTTGTAGCACGTACTCATTTACTGTTTTAAAGTAGTAAATGTTCATATGTGGCTCATAATGTATTCTTTAATTGTTTTTTGAAAATTTCATTTTTATGCTTGTTTACGCAGTCTTATTTTTTATGGATTGGTGTTTGATAAGTTTCTATAACATTTATTATTTTATGAAAGTTTATATTAAAGACACCGCCTAAACCAGTCTCGGATCCAAAACAACCTGATGAGGCCTAGTACCATCCAAAAAGCCGCATCAGTTAATTTAGTGAAGGCAGAATATGATAATATTTTTCCTTTGTTTTCACTCATCAGTTTCTAAAACCTATTGAGAAAATGTGTAAAATTATTTGCGTCAGAAACCGATAATAACTTGACCAATCCTAGTCAATGGATTGTCCGTTTTTTTATTTTTCTTTAATAATGTGTAATAGTGATCGATTTTTTTCATACCTACAAAACACACAGACATACTGCACCACTGGAATAATTTGACATAATTCCAACTTAATTCAATATCATCTGTTACCTAGGGTTATCTGTTTCAAGTGTGAAATTAAAAAAAAACATTTTTAGTATTTTAGGCTGTTGTTTTGAATTAAGCATAAAGCTACACAATGGGCTATCTGTGCGCTGCCCACCACGGGTATCGAAACTCGGATTTTAGCGTGTAAGTCCGCAGACATACCGCTGAGCCACTGGGGGGCAGTATTTTAGGCATTGTCGAACGCTAAAAATGTGCTTTTAATGTTTCAATTTAATTGTCTGTTAGAGGGTGCTTCAGGTTAAATTTTTGTAAGACAAATTTTAATACATTTGTTATGAATACGAGAAGTCAGTCCTACGATAGAGCGGTGGTTGGCACATAGTTTGAGCTTCCTATGGTGGACAAAAGATCGCTTTGCTCTAAAACAAATATGAGAAAACATTCTCGCCCTCCCAGCCGTGGGGGCGTTATAATGTGACGGTCAATCCTACTATTCGTTGGTAAAAAGAGTAGCCCAAGAGTTGGCGGTGGGTGGTGATGACTAGCTGCCTTCCCTCTAGTCTTACACTGCTAAATTAGGAACGGCTAGCACAGATAGCCCTCGAGTAGCTTTGTGCGAAATTCCAAAACAAACAAACTGTAAGGTTTTTAATCAGTTTAGCGTATATATATTATACATTGTTTGGTGTACAATATTTATGCGTTTAGGTTGAAAGTTTGTTCGTGAATTAGGCCTGTAACTTGCGTTAAAGTTAACAAATCTTACTGAAGAAATAAATTATTTTTTTATCATTACATGAACTTAACTTGGCATTATTTTCACCAAATAAATTTTTAAAAAATTCCGTCCAATGAAATAAGCCATATAAACGTATGTAGCGGCTTCGATTTTTGTGAGAAAGTTTTATAAACAAGAAGCTTTAATTTAGTTCACCCTTATAAGTTAAGCGAGTTGTTTATAATCCATGTCGTGATTGGCTCAATCCACCAAATTATGTCTGTTAATAACTGATATATAAATAATTTCAGATATTTTAAGCATTTTAAATATATAATAACACATCGTCGTTTTGGATAGCTGTGTTAGAATTTTTTTTTTATAGTTGTTGTTTTGAATTAAGCACAAAGCTACACTATAGGCTATGTTTACTCTGCCCACCACGGGTATCGAAACATGGATTTTAGTGTTGTAAGTTTGCAGAGATACCGATGAGCCACTGGGGGCCTTTTCGTAGTTCACTTCAAAGCAAAACAATGGACTATCTGTCGTGTGTCCAACCGTATGTTTGGCCTAAGTCGCCTGCAGACTTGAAAATGAGCTTGTGATGACAGATATTCAGTGAATGAAACTCTTGATACAACTTGATAGTTGGTTGATACAACTTTTAATAATTATCTAATTAATAAATCGTATTAATATCCAATCCAATGCAGTACTGAACAACATTTTAAGTATCAATAAAATAACGTGCATATATTTATTGTAATGAAAATAAATTTAAAGTGGCAAATAGACAGAGACATAAAATCCACACCAAAAGAATGATATATCATATGCATATAATTTATTGATATTAATTTACTGTAAAAGCAGATGTAAGATGATACATATAATAAAATAAATAAAATTATATATTCAAACATCTAACACCGCCCTCTACATTCCGAGACTCAGTTCCACAACCCCTTTTCAAACATGTGGTCAGCTTCCGGTCAAATACCTATTTCTTTGTGAACCTGACGATGACCGAAGAAGGTCGAAACGTTGTTCACTCTTCTATGTAAAATATTTTCTCAACCTAAATGAACCCTTTTTTGCATTTTTTTTTTTTGGAATTTTGCACAAAGCTACTCGAGGGCTATCTGTGCTAGCCGTCCCTAATTTTGCAGTGTAAGACTAGAGGGAAGGCAGCTAGTCATCACCACCCACCGCCAACTCTTGGGCTACTCTTTTACCAACGAATAGTGGGATTGACCGTCACATTATACACCCCCACGGCTGGGAGGGCGAGCATGTTTAGCGCGACGTGGGCGCGAACCCGCGACCCTCGGATTACGAGCGCACGCCTTAACGCGCTCGGCCATGCCAGGCCTTTTTGCATATAAGATGATACATTGTTAAATAATAAATTTTGTTCCTGCAAATTTTAGGAACTAAACCTTATTAGGACTAATTAATTGTAACAAGTGAATGTGGATCCCAGAATATCTATAAATATTATATTCAACGGTTCACAAGTCGCCCTTCTGATCCGGATATATTAGAAGTCTCATCTATTGAAATTTAGGCGTAGGAGCGTTGTAGAATGCGTCCAATAGGGACAGATGAGGAAACAGTGAAAGGGCAGTATTTCGTAGCTTGTGTGTAATTTGACCTAACCTAGTTTTTGTTTTCCCTCTAGCCTCGACGTCAACCAGAAAACAACCCAAACGTTTGCCATATCAGTTTTGTCGAGAATTTTCGACAAACCAATCCAAACTATAGAGATGTGAAATTATTGTTTTCGAGTATACATAAAGAGTAAGTTTAAATATTCAAAATATGAATGAAAAGTTTCCTTGCAATACCTAGATTTAAGGCACTACGTAGGACTTTTTGTACATGTAGCTTCACGTACAGTCCACATGAAGTCGTTGACACACTGAAATGTACACAAAACAGAATTAAACGTTTGGCTTTAAAATAAAACTAATGATATTTTTCAGTCAGTAAACTAGTGTTAGTAAATAAAACACTTAATTGTATCTCAGAACTGATGTTACGGGTATTAACACCGTTACTGATAAGGGGAAAACAACGTTTTGACCTTCCTAGATCATCTGGTTAAGAAAGTAACGCCCATACATTCCAGTACCTGTTTTACTCTCGTCTCTAAGACGTGTATGTGTCCGTCAGCGGTCACATTCAAATTATCTTTTTCTTAACCTGAAGATGACCTAGTAAGGGAGAAACGTTGTTCTCTCCTCATGAATAACAGTGTTAATACCAATAACAGCCATTCTCAGATACATTTTCATTTCAAGTGGGTTTCTCGTCATCAAGAAAATAAATCACTTAACTCAATTTTCATTTCAGTCAGTAATAATCAGTGAACTAGTGTTAATAAATAAAACACTTAACTCAAATTTCATTTCAGTCAGTAATAATCAGTGAATTAGTGTTAATAAATAAAACACTTAACTCAATTTTCATTTCAGTCAGTAATAATCAGTGAACTAGTGTTAATAAATAAAACACTTAACTCAAATGTCATTTCAGTCAGTAATAATCAGTGAATTAGTGTTAATAAATAAAACACTTAACTCAAATTTCATTTCAGTCAGTAATAATCAGTGAACTAGTATTAATAAATAAAACACTTAACTCAAATTTCATTTCAGTCAGTAATAATCAGTGAACTAGTATTAATAAATAAAACACTTAACTCAAATTTCATTTCAGTCAGTAATAATCAGTGAATTAGTGTTAATAAATAAAACACTAAACTGACAATTTTCATTTCAGTCAGTAATAATCAGTGAACTAGTGTTAATAAATAAAATACTTAACTCAAATTTCATTTCAGTCAGCAATAATCAGTGAACTAGTGTTAATAAATAAAACACTAAACTGACAATTTTCATTTCAGTCAGCAATAATCAGTGAACTAGTGTAAATAAACAAAACACTTAACTCACAATTTTCATTTCAGTCAGTAATAATCAGTGAATTAGTGTTAATAAATAAAACACTTAACTGACATTTTTCTTTTCAATGAGTAATAATCAGTGAACTAGTGTAAATAAACAAAACACTCACAATTTTCATTTCACTCAGTAATAATCAGTGAATTAATGTTAATAAATAAAACACTAAACTGACATCTTTCGCTTCAGTCAGTAAACATCAGTCAAGTAGAATTAGTAAATAAAACACTTAACTCACAATTTTCAATTCAGTCAGTTATAATCAATGAACTGGTTTTAGAAAAAAAACTTAACTGAAATTATTCACTTCAATCAGTAACCATCAGTCATTTAGGGTTAGTTAAAAACACTAAACTGACATTTTTCACTTCAGTCAGTAATAATCAGTGAATTAGCATTAGTTAATAAAACACTTATATGTCATTTTTCACTTCAATCAGGAATTATCCGTAAACTAAAGTTTGTAAATAAAACACTAAACTAACATTTTTCACTTCAGTCAGTAATCACCAGTAAACATTTTTTTTAAAATAAAATATTTAAGTGATATTTTTCATTTCAATAACGAATCATCAGTGAACTAGTGTTAGTAAATTTCTTTCTGTACTTACGTTGTTGTAAGTATTAAATGTACCTTGTGGTTAGGGCGCTCGACTTACAATCTTAGGGGCGTGGGTTCGAATCGGTCCTCCAAACATGCTCGCCCTTTCAAATGTAGGAGCGTTATAATGTTTGATCTGTTAAAAAAGTATCTCAAGAGTTGTCGGTAGGTGATTGTGAA
The DNA here is from genome assembly GCA_011833715.1 of Carcinoscorpius rotundicauda. NCBI lineage: Eukaryota > Metazoa > Arthropoda > Merostomata > Xiphosura > Limulidae > Carcinoscorpius > Carcinoscorpius rotundicauda. The sequence goes on from CM022392.1 coordinate 173,139,393, forward strand.
CAGCTGCGTTTCTTAAGGACGATTTGTGCAGATAACCCTAGCGTAACTTTGCGAGAAATTTACAACAAACTACTTACTATGGTTAACCATGTTATTTGGATGAAAGTGGAGTTAGAACAGTATTGGTATGTAAGTTCAATAGCCAAGTGAGTGAAAGATTTGAAATACACTAAAATGTTCACTTTCTCCAGAAGAGGCTTCGAGTTTTAATTGGCTTGTAGAATTACGAGTTTTGATTGGCTAGTAAGATTACGAATTTTTGATGCTTTTAGTTGATCGTTTTTTTCACATTATCTTTACATCATCACTTTATATTGTTTAGTAGCGTTAAATGAACTAGTGAATTCGATGTGACATATAAAAGAACAAGATTTGAAAAAATCTGCCCCCCAGTGGCTCAGCGGTATGTCTGCGGACTTACACGCTAAAATCCGGGTTTCGATACCCGTGGTGGGCAGAGCACAGATAGCCCATTGTGTAGCTTTGTGCTTAATTCAAAATAACAAATAACTTGAAAAAATCTAGAGGTCAGACATTCAAGACACTGCGATACTGTCGGCCTTTGTTATTATACTTCAGTAATAATTTATTATATTACAGTTCACTTGCGTTTTATGTCGTTATATCATGAAATCTTAATAGAGCCACTTTTCAGTGAATTTGTTAATATTTCGAAACGTTATTATAGTCTACTTCCGCATTATTTTTAACATTACCAAACGTTATCATGGTCCACTTCCGTGATAGTTTGTTAACATTATGAAACGGTATTATGGTTCACTTCCGTAATAGTTTATTACCCTTAATAAATGCTATAATTGGCTTATTTGGTATTTGTTTGTGACATTATTATTTCATGAGAACAAAGACTAATTAGATACTTAATATATGGGGTTAAAAACTATCTGTAGTTACTGTTTTCCGATATAATTATCATAAGATTCATGCAACTCGTTACTGTGTATTATTTTCGCGATCCTTGTTTGTTTGTTTTATATCGTCTGGATATTGAACATAGACCAGTTTCTGTCTGCCCACTATCTTCCTATTTTGGTTTAATATCGTAACTTCGTCAGAGTGTAATGATAAGAGGACCACGTCCAGTGAAATAAAATTGCAATGAAACTGAAAATATGTTGTTGTTGGTTTTTTTTTATTTTGCTCAAAGCTACATGAGGGCTATCTGCGCTAGCCATTCCTAATTTAACAGTATAGAACCAGAGGAAAGGCCTCTAGTCATCACCACCCACCGTCAACTCTTGGCTATTTGGCTACTCTTTCACCAATAAATAATAGGATTGACCGAAATATTATAACGCTCCCCCTTCCGACTGAAAGGGCGAACATGTGTGGTGTAACGCCGATTCAAACCTGCGACCTTCAGATTACGAGTCTAGCGCCTTAACCACTTGGGCATGCCGGGGCCTTTGAAAATATGGCACCACAAAATTGTTCAGCAATGTGTATCATACCGATAGATTTTCAACAGTTAGAATGAAAATTAAAACTGTGGGTTAAAAAAGGGTTTCATCATATTCAGATTTGCAATCGAAACAGGTCGAATCTCCAATAAATAAATTTGTGTAATGTATATGAATACGATAAAACTCGCTTTTAATAATATACTCTTAAAAAAAAACAACCCAAAAGGGATATTTTTGTTATTTTAAAGAGAAATATATGTAATAACGTTACAAGCTCAGAGTATGTGATGTTACACGTATTAAGGCACTGATTGTCAGATAAAAATGACAATAAAAGTTGTGCACTTTGAAAACGGAGGAAAACATCGGATTTTTCGCAAAAACGCATTCGTGTCCAATAAATTTGTTTGAGAGATCTGCATGTTCAGCAAGTTCAACATGTGCAAAATCCCTATAAAAGTGACGGGTTCACGGTTTTCATAGCTCATTTTAAGCCATCGACACACAATACAGTTACCCCAAGACTGACTGAAGCACAACGCAATAACGCCATTGGAATGTCCATCCAAGCACCATCACAAGGTTATGGAATTATCACCAACAACATGGATCAACTCGTAACTGTCCACGATCTGGAAGACCTCGTATGACCACGCCCGCACAAGATTTCTACATCCGGTTACGTCACCTTCGGGATAGGACCACCACTGCGACGTCTACTGCCTCAACCATATCAGGGCTGCGTAGAATTTCCGATCAGACTTTGCGCAACAGTCGACGAGATTCTTAAGCCCCATGTTCAACCCATCATGGTGAACGTCAACGACGTTTTTCAACATGACAACACCCGTCCTCGCACAGCCCGACTCACCACTGTCTTCTTGAGACACCACAACATCAACGTTCTTCCCTGGCCCTCCAGATCACCAGATTTAAACCCCATCGAACATCTTTGGGACAAGTTGGATCGACGTCTGCGACGGCGACAACCTCAACAGCAAATTCTACCTCAGCTTGCAGCAGCTTTGCAGGCTGAGTGGATAGCCATTCTACAGAATGTGATTTGTCATCTCATCGCTTCCATGGACAGGAGATGCCAAACAGTTATTGATGCTCACGGGGGCCATACTCGTTATTGACGTTGAGTGACGTTAAACTTCAACTAGTGAGCGTGAACTTCGTCTTTGCAGACTTTGGATGCCCAGCAGTGAATGTGCAAAGTTTCACACGTCACACAGAACTACCTGGAATAAACTTGTTAACAATTCGTCTCAAATTTTGCCTTTTGCATTTCTTTTTTTAAGAGTATATATTATGTTGTTCAGTATTTCCCGCAGTACATTACGATGAACATTCAATGTGTTTGTTCCTTTATGACATCAGCAAGGAATAAAATACCAAAACACCTTAGTAGGGTGTGTAAAAGGGTAAAGAACACATCAATTTGATTACCCAGAAGGAACCACACTATTTCGACGGTACATAATGGATTGATAAACGTAGGTGTTGAAAACTAAATTTTATACCCTGTCTTACAACAAAACATATTTATGATCATTTTACTTTTAAAAAAAATATGTGTTTACAAATAATTATTACCACTATATAATATTAAAAGAAATTTCAAGCAAATATAAATTATATTTAGTAAAACGTGATCAACCTGAACAATAAGGATCATATTTAAAACAACAAACATCCTGCACGTGGTTATTTCTCAAAGTCTTTAGTTTTCCGATGAACAATTATTCACTGCGAACTGCAACAGTACGATGGCTTGTACTATCCTGTATAGGTTGTTAATATACAAGTGTGGTTAGTACGGTAAAAATAACACAATATACTTGTTATATCAAGATCTCTTATCTCCAGAATATAACATCAACATTTCACCATAACAGTTTCGTCAGGAGCTATCGATATCCTACCGGTTCACTAACCAGTTAAATCTGATTTGGAACATGGTGTTCAACTAACAATAAACCATGAAACACCGGAAGTGAAGCATAATTTGGAACATGGTGTTCAACTAACAATAAACCATGAAACACCGGAAGTGAAGCATAATTTGGAACATGGCGTTCAACTAACAATAAACCATGAAACACCGGAAGTGAAGCATAATTTGAAACATGGCGTTCAACTAACAATAAACCATGAAACACCGGAAGTGAAGCATAATTTGGAACATGGCGTTCAACTAACAGTAAAAAAAAACACCGGAAGTGAAATCTAATTTAAAACGTGGTGTTCAACGAATATTAAACCATGAAACACCAGAACACTTTAGCTGGATGGTTGTGCCCACAGTATAAGAAAATTCGATTTAAAACGAAACCTAGCAACGTGTTAAACACGCGAAGATAAATTTACTATTTATATTTCCTTTGTATTTACATAGATAATAGTAGCAGAAATAATTTCGCTCTGTAAGTAAACAATCGCTATTCTACTCAATACTTCCTGTGTTTTCTTTATATAGACCTAAATTTGGAAGAACAAATTGAAAAAGTGCATGCGTTAAAATATATTTCATGAAATAAGAGAACAGAGCGTCTATAGAGAAAAGTCATGCGAGAACAGAGCATCTATAGAGAAAAGTCACGCGAGAAAAAAGCATCTGCAGAGTAGTCATGCAAGAACAAAGCATCTATAGAGAAGAGTCATGCGAGAACAGAGCACCTATAGACAAGAGTCATGCGAGAACAGAGCACCTATAGACAAGAGTCATGCGAGAACAGAGCATCTATAGAGAAGAGTAATGCGAGAACATAGCAACTATAGAGAAGAGTCATGCGAGAACAGAGCATCTATAGATAAGAGTCATGCGAGAACAGAGCATCTATAGAGTAGAGTCATGCGAGAATAGAGCATCTATAGAGTAGAGTCATGCAAAACAGAGCATTTATAGAGAAGTCATGCGAGAAAAGAGCATCTATAGAGAAGAGTCATGCGAGAACAGAGCATCTATACAGAAGAGTCATACGAGAACAGAGCACCTATAAAGAAGTCATGCGAGAAAAGAGCATCTATAGAGTAGAGTCATGTGAGAACTGAGCAACTATAGAGAACAGAGCATTTAAAAGGAAGATTGATGTGAGAACAGAGCATCTATAGAGAAAAGTCATGCGAGAACAGAGTATTTATAGGAAGAGCCATGCATGAACTGAGCAACTATAGAGAACAGTTATGCGAGAACAGAGCATTTATAGGGAAGAGTCATGCGAGAACAGAACATTTATATTTATAGGGAAGAGTCGTGCGAGAACAGAGCATTTATGGAGAAGAGTCATGCGAGAACAGAGCACATATAGGGAAGAGTGATGCGAGCGCAGAGCATCTATAGAGAAGAGTCATGCGAGAACAGAGCAACTACAGAGAAAAGTCACCCGAGAACAGAGCAACTATAGAGAAGAGTCATGCGAAAACAGAGCAACTTCAGAAAAAGTCATCCGAGAACAGAACAACTATAGAGAAGAGTCATGCGAGAACAGAGCATGTATTGTTTGTTTGATTGTTTTGAATTTCGCGCAAAGCTACTAGAGGACTATCCGCCCGAGCCATCCCTAGTTTAGCAGTGTGAGACTAAAGAGAAGGCAACTAGTCATCACCACCAACGGACAACTTTTGGGCTACTGTTTTACCAACGAATATTGGGTTTAACCGTAACATTATAACGACCCCACGGCTGAAACGACGAGCATGTTCCGTGTGACGGGGATTCGAACTCGCGACCCTTGGATTACGATTCGAGTACCTTAATCATCTGGCCATGCCGGGCCCATAGCATGTATATAGAAGAGTCATGCGAGGAAGCAAAGTAAACTTTATTACAAAGACACTATATTTAATGCCAATGCGGACTTTAGTCTAATTCTAGGGCTTATCGGGCTTGACGGGATTCGACGGCGACTTCGGTGATCTAGGAAAGGATTCCCAAACTTTTTAGACCTGCAGAACTTCACATAAAAAAGAACAAACATTCAGGAGCCTTAATAAAATAAAATACACTAAAAATAGAAACAATCGGCCACTAACACCAGATAAAGTTTACTTCAATCTTTCAGAATATAAATTTATTAAAAATATCAATATTTAAAAGAAACATTTTTACTTCTACTTGTTCATAAACGTCTACTTGCGATATTTATATCAGTAAAAGTACGGTGTACTTAATTATTTATTAGTGGCTAGGACAGGCTTACTTTTGTTTACAAAGTAGTTCACTATTTGGAGTTATGGTTGTTACTTGTAAGCACAAATCATCTTCAATATTTAGCCTGTTTCTAAATTTGGTCTTTGTAGTTGTATACAGTGAAAATATTTGCTTACAAAGATATATTGTTGAAAAACGCATCAAAATCTCCATAGCTCTGTTATTTATTTCAGGGTATTCCGTGGCCATTTAATCCAAAATTGTGTAATTTCTTCCTGCTGAAATTTTGTTTTTAGTGTGTAATCAGTTGAGCTTTCTATAAGCTGTTCTTTCTCTTTCAAAGACAAATCGTTGGTATTTGCAGAGTTAACAAAAGAATTTTGAATCTACAGTAATTTTCTACATGAGGAGGGCAGTATTCCCCGGTAGTTGTACACTAATCAGACTGTAAGACTCAAACTTGTCCATCTCCACTTAAGTAAATTATAATTGTTATAAATATAATTATACTTCACATAAATATACTTTGAAATTGAAACAATTCATACTGCATTTAGTTTCATTACAATGTTTCAAACTTGGACAAGTTTCAGCTATGACGTCATGTTTCATTTTATTCGACAGTTAGCCGCTAATCCAGATCTGCGTTTTACACGACAGTTGGCATCACTACCTGGTGTTGACCGACAGTTGGCATCACTACCTAGTGTTGACCGACGTTTCATAGGTAGGCTATCTTTTATCTTCAATGACGCATGTGATCTTGAGATGGTGCCATATTTACTATCAACCAGTTCTGCCACTGTCAAAGTTAACTGATATTATATTAACACTTTCACCAAGAGAACTTCCCCAAGTTAAACAAAACCGTCTGGCAGAATAAAATACTAAAAGGTCCAATGAGTGACAAACTTGTTATATAAAAGCTACATTTTACTTTTTTTCTACAGCGTATTCTTATTATAATTTTAGGAAAATATATTAACATTCTAAAATTTCCTCGTGGAGCCCCAGGTAACTTTGGCGGAGCCCAAGGGCTCCGCGGGGCACAGTTTGAAAAACTATGGTCTAGGCATTTATTCTAGATTTTCATGTCCAACTATTGTTACTGTGGGAACGAGATTATAGAAGTGAATCTTAATTATTATCAAGTTCATGTATAAAGTGACTTTGAAGAGACTTCCTGATTCGCAAATAGTGGATCACAGGTTTGAATCCTTTCAGTAAACATATTAACTCTTCCAGTGTAGGGGGCATCGTATTATAACGGCAAATTTTAGTATTCGTCGGTAAACAGCAGACGAAGTGTTGACACTGATGTTAAGCAGCTGTTTCTCTTCTCGTCTTTCACATCTAAATTAAAGTCAGATAGCTAATACAGCCCTTGAGTGGCTTTTCATTTCAATAAGTAACAATCGTGCTTTCGAACAAAAATGAAAGGTTGAATTAATATGTAGATGTTTTCATCAATATCCGAAACTAAAAATTAGATCAGTGTTTTTACATTAAGAGCATTTTCTAAATGTTGTAGAGGAAATATATATAAGTTGTAGCTAAAATAGAAAATGTTATAAACACAGGTGTTAGAGGGGAATATGATGTAATCAAAACAGTATATACTATAGATGTAGAGATATAGTGTGACCTACGCTATAAATGTAAACATATAGTGTGGCCAGAAATATAGAAGAAGGCACTAAGTGTAACATACACTACGGATATCGTCATTTGGTGTGGCAAATAATGTAGGTGTAGAAATATAGTGTGCCCAATAATATAGATGTAGACATATTATGTGACCTACATTATGGGTGAAGAGATGCCTTGTGGCCAAGAATATCGGTGTAGACATATAGTGTAGCCAATAATATAGATATAGAGATATAGTGTAGCCAATTATATAGTTGTAGAGATATAGTGTAGCCAATAATATAGATATAGAGATATAGTGTAGCAAATAATATAGATGTAGAGATATAGTGTAGCCAATAATATAGATGTAGAGATAAAGTGTAGCCAATTATATAGATGTAGAGATATAGTGTAGCCAATAATATAGATATAGAGATACAGTGTAGCCAATAATACAGATGTAGAGATATAGTGTAGCCAATAATATAGATGTAGAGATATAGTATGGCGAATTATATAAACGTAGACTATACTTTGGCTAATAATATAGATGAAGATGTATAATGTGACCTACATTATAGATGAAGAGATGCCGTGTAGCCAGGAATATAGATGTAAACATATAGTGTGGTCAGTTATATAGATGTAGAGATATAGTGTGACCTACGCTATAAATGTAGATATATGGTGTGGCCAATAATATAGATGTAGACATATAGTATGACCTACTCTATAGATATATGCACATACTGGGACTAATAATACACTTGTAGACATATAGTGTGGTTAATAATGTATAGGTAAACATGTAGTGTGGTCAAAATTATTGAGGTAATCAAAAAGTGTGGCCAGTAATATGGAAGTCGACTTGTAGTGTGACCTACAATATGGATGTAGACATACAGTGTGGCCAAAAATATAGATGTACATATATAATGTGACCTATGCTATAGATGTAGAGATATAGTGTGGCCAAACATAAAAATGTAGACATACAGAATGGAAAATAGTACAGATGTGGACATACAGTGTCACCGACGCTATAGATATAGAGACATGATGTAGCCACTAATATAAATGTAGACTGATGATTACTAACTGAAGTGAATAATGTCAGTTATATCTTTTGTTTACTAATACTAGTTCACTGATACTTACTGAGTGAAATGAAATATGTCAGTTAAGTGTTTTATTTACTGAATATATATATGCGTAGACATATAGTGTGGCCAGTAAAACAGATGTAGATATACAGTGTGACCTATGCTATCGATGTAGTGATATAATGTGGCCAATAATATAAATGTAGACATGCAGTGTAAAAATTATATAAATGTAGACATATAGTGTGGCCAATAATATACATGTAGGCATTTAATAGAACATACATTATAGATGTCGTCATATGGTGTGGCAAATAATGAAGGTGTAGAGATAGATTGTGGCCAATAATATAGACATAGAGATATAGTGTGGCCAGTAATATAGATATTGAAATATAGTTTGGTGAATTATATAAATTTAGCAGGTAGTGTCGACAATAATATAGATGTAGACATATAGTGTGGACAATAATTTACATGTAGTTATATAGTATTATCTACAGTGTAGATGTAGATATACAGTATGGTCAATAATATGGATATACACATATAGTGTGACATTCACTATAGATGTAGCAATTTAGTGCTTTTAATCATATAAAAGCAGACATATAGTATACTATAATATAGATGTTGACATATAGTGTGTCTAATACTATAGATGTCGAGATATAGTGTGGCCAGTAATATAAGTGCAGACATATAGTGTGGCCAACAGTATACATGTAGACATTTCGTGTGGTATATAATATAGACATGACATATAGTCTAGCCAATAATATAGGTGCAGACATAGAGTGTGGCCAGTAATATAAATGTAGACACATTGTGCTCAACATTATAGATGCAGAAATGTAGTTTGGCCAATAATATAGACGGAGGACATATATTGAGATGTGTACTATAGATGAAAGCATATTCTGTGGCCCACATGAAAGATGTGGGAATATAGTGAGGCCAAAAATATATATGTTGATATACAGTGTGAACTATGCTATAGATATAGAAATATAGTGTAGCCAATAATACAGATGTACAAATATAGTGTGACCAATGATGTAGATGTAGACATATAGTGTGACCAATAATATTAATGTAGACATACAGTGTGTCCAATAATATAGATCCATACATATATTGTGGCCTACTTTATAGATGTAGAGATGCAGTATGGCCAACAATATAAACGTAGATATATAATGTGATCTACGCTTTAGATATAAACATATGGTGTGGTCAGTAATATGAATGTAGAATATAGTCTGTCCAATAATATTAATGTAGACATACAGTGTGTCCAATAATATAGATGTAAACATATAGTTTGGGTAATAATATAGATGTAGATATATAGAGTGGATATCAGTATCGATGTAGATATATAGCGTGGATATCAGTATAGATGTAGATATATAGTGTGCATATCAGTATTGACGTAGATATATAATATGGATATCAATATTGATGTAGATATATAGTGTGCATATCAGTATTGATGTAGATATATAGTGTGGATATCAGTATTGATGTACATACATAGTGTGAATATCAGTATTGATGTAGATGTATAGTGTGGATATCAAAATAGATGTAGATATAGTGTGGATATCAGTATAGATGTAGATATATATTGTGGATATCAGTATAGATGTAGATATATATTGTGGATATCGATATGGATGTAGATATAGAGTGTGGATATCGATATGAATGTAGATATATAGTGTGGATATCAGTATAGATGTAGATACATAGTGTGAATATCAGTATAGATGTAGATATATAGTGTGGATATCAGTATAGATGTAGATACATAGTGTGGATATCAGTATTGATGAAGATATATTGTGTGGATATCAGTATAGATGTAGATATAATGTGGATATCAGTATAGATGTAGATATATAGTGTGAATATCAGTATTGATGTAGATACATAGTGTGGATATCAGTTTTGATGTAGATATAGTGTGGATATCAGAATAGATGAAGATATATAGTGTGGATATCAGTATAGATGTAGATACATAGTGTGGATATCAGTATTGATGTAGATTCATAGTGTGAATATCAGTATTGATGTAGGTACATAGTGTGAATATCAGTAGTGATGTAGATATATAGTGTGGATATCAGTATTGATGCAGATATAGTGTGGATATCAGTATAGATGTAAATATATAGTGTGGATATCAGTATAGATGTAGATATATAGTGTGGATATCGATATGGATGTAGATATATAGTGTGGATATCAGTATAGATGTAGATACATAGTGTGAATATCAGTATAGATGTAGATATATTGTGTGGATATCAGTATAGATGTAGATATATTGTGTGGATATCAGTATAGATGTAGATACATAGTGTGAATATCAGTATTGATGTAGATATATATTGTGGATATCAGTATAGATGTAGATATATAGTCTGGATATCGATATGGATGTAGATATATAGTGTGGATATCAGTATAGATGTAGATACATGGTGTGATTATCAGTATAGATGTAGATATATAGTGTGGATATCAGTATAGATGTAGATACATAGTGTGGATATCAGTATAGATGTAGATACATAGTGTGAATATCAGTATAGATGTAGATATATTGTGTGGATATCAGTATAGATGTAGATATATTGTGTGGATATCAGTATGGATGTAGATACATAGTGTGAATATCAGTATTGATGTAGATATATATTGTGGATATCAGTATAGATGTAGATATATAGTCTGGATATCGATATGGATGTAGATATATAGTGTGGATATCAGTATAGATGTAGATGGTGTGATTATCAGTATAGATATAGATATATAGTGTGGATATCAGTATAGATGTAGATATATAGTGTGGATATCAGTATACATGTAGATATATAGTGTGGATATCAGTATAGATGTAGATATTTAGTGTGGATATCAGTATGGATGTAGATACATAGTGTGAATATCAGTATTGATGTAGATATTTAGTGTGGATATCAGTATGGATGTAGATACATAGTGTGAATATCAGTATTGATGTAGATACATAGTGTGAATGTCAGTATAGATGTAGATACATAGTGTGGATATCAGCATTGATGTAGATGTATAGTGTGGATATCGATATGGATGTAGATATTTAGTGTGGATATCAGTATGGATGTAGATACATAGTGTGAATATCAGTATAGACGTAGATACATAGTGTGGATATCAGTATTGATGTAGATACATAGTGTGGATATCAGTATAGATGAAGATATATTGTGTGTATATCAGTAAAAATGTAGATATATAGTGTGAATATCAGTATTGATGTAGATATATAGTGTGGATATCAGTATAGATGTAGATACATAGTGTGAATATCAGTAGTGATGTAGATATATAGTGTGGATATCAGTATTGATGCAGATATAGTGTGGATATCAGTATAGATGTAGATATATAGTGTGGATATCGATATGGATGTAGATATATAGTGTGGATATCAGTATAGATGTAGATATATGGTGTGAATATCAGTATAGATGTAGATACATAGTGTGAATATCAGTATAGATGTAGATATATTGTGTGGATATCAGTATAGATGTAGATACATAGTGTGAATATCAGTATTGATGTAGATATATATTGTGGATATCAGTATAGATGTAGATATATAGTCTGGATATCGATATGGATGTAGATATATAGTGTGGATATCAGTATAGATGTAGATACATGGTGTGATTATCAGTATAGATGTAGATATATAGTGTGGATATCAGTATAGATGTAGATACATAGTGTGGATATCAGTATAGATGTAGATACATAGTGTGAATATCAGTATAAATGTAGATATATTGTGTGGATATCAGTATAGATGTAGATACATAGTGTGAATATCAGTATTGATGTAGATATATATTGTGGATATCAGTATAGATGTAGATATATAGTCTGGATATCGATATGGATGTAGATATATAGTGTGGATATCAGTATAGATGTAGATACATGGTGTGATTATCAGTATAGATGTAGATATATAGTGTGGATATCAGTAAAAATGTAGATATATAGTGTGGATATCAGTATACATGTAGATATATAGTGTGGATATCAGTATAGATGTAGATATTTAGTGTGGATATCAGTATGGATGTAGATATATAGTGTGGATATCAGTATAGTTGTAGATATATAGTGTGAATATGAGTATAGATGTAGATATATTGTGTGGATATCAGTATAGATGTAGATATATAGTGTGAATATCAGTATTGATGTAGATACATAGTGTGAATGTCAGTATAGATGTAGATACATAGTGTGGATATCAGCATTGATGTAGATACATAGTCTGGATATCGATATGGATGTAGATATATAGTGTGGATATCAGTATAGATGTAGATATATAGTGTGGATATCAGTATAGATGTAGATATATAGTGTAGATATCAGTATAGATGTAGATACATAGTGTGGATATCGATATGGATGTAAATATATAGTGTGGATATCAGTATAGATGTAGATATATAGTGTGTATATCAGTATTGATGTAGATATATAGTGTGGATATCAGTATTGATGTAGATATATATTGTGATATCAGTATAGATGTAGATATAGTGTGGATATCAGAATAGATGTAGATATATAGTGTGGATATCAGTACAGATGTAGATACATAGTGTGGATATCAGTATTGATGTAGATACATAGTGTGGATATCAGTATAGATGTATAATATATAGTGTGGATATCAGTATAGATGTAGATATATAGTGTAGATATCAGTATAGATGTAGATACATAGTGTGGATATCAGTATTGATGTAGATACATAGTGTGGATATCAGTATTGATGTAGATACATAGTGTGAATATCAGTATTGATGTAGATATATAGTGTGGATATCAGTATTGATGTAGATACATAGTGTGAATATCAGTATTGATGTAGATATATAGTGTGGATATCAGTATTGATGTAGATATCAGTATAGATGTAGATATATATTGTGATATCAGTATAGGTGTAGATATATAGTGTGGATATTGATATGGATGTAGATATATAGTGTGGATATCAGTATAGATGTAGATACATAGTGTGAATATCAGTATAGATGTAGATATATAGTGTGGATATCAGTATAGATGTAGATACATAGTGTGGATATCAGTACTGATGTAGATACATAGTGTGGATATCAGTATAGATGTAGATATATAGTGTGAATGTCAGTATAGATGTAGATATATAGTGTGGATATTTGTATAGATGTAGATACATAGTGTGGATATCAGTATAGATGTAGAAATATAATCTGGATATCAGTATTGATGTAGATGTATAGTGTGAATATCAGTATAGATGTAGATATATGGTGTGAATATCAGTATTGATGTAGATACATAGTGTGAATATCAGTATTGATGTAGATATATAGTGTGGATATCAGTATAGATGTAGATACATAGTGTGAATATCAGTATAGATGTAGATATATAGTGTGGATATTTGTATAGATGTAGATACATAGTGTGGATATCAGTATAGATGTAGAAATATAGTCTGGATATCAGTATTGATGTAGATGTATAGTGTGGATATCAGTATAGATGTAGATATATGGTGTGGATATCAGTATTGATGTAGATACATAGTGTGAATATCAGTATTGATGTAGATATATAGTGTGGATATCAGTATAGATGTAGATACATAGTGTGAATATCAGTATAGATGTAGATATATAGTGTGGATATCAGTATAGATGTAGATACATAGTGTGGATATCAGTATAGATGTAGATATATTGTGTGGATATCAGTATAGATGTAGATATATAGTGTGAATGTCAGTATAGATGTAGATATATAGTGTGGATATTTGTATAGATGTAGATACATAGTGTGGATATCAGTATAGATGTAGGTATATAGTCTGGATATCAGTATTGATGTAGATGTATAGTGTGGATATCAGTATAGATGTAGATATATAGTGTGGATATCAGTAGAGATGTAGATATATAGTGTGGATATCAGTATAGATGTAGATACATAGTGTTGCCTACACTATAGGTGTGGACATATAGTTTGGCTGATAATGTAAATGTAGACATACATTATGGCCAATAAAATAGATCTGGAGTTATAGTGTGACCAATAATACTGACACACATATATATATTTCGGCCAATAATATACATGTAGTGAGATCTACACTATAGATGTAGATATAATGAAGCCAATAATATAAAAGTAGACATATAGTGTGGCAAATAGTAGAGATATTGGCATGTATGTAGTGTGACCAATAAGGTAAATGTAGACATGTAGTGTGACGAATATTATAGATGTAGAAATAGAGTGGGGCCAGTAATATATATGTAAACATATAGTATGGCCATATGGTCATGTAGATGTAGTCCTATGATGTGATCTACGCTATAAATGTAGACAGATGGTGTGGCTAATAATATAGATGCACATATGAAGTGTGGCAAATAAAATAAATATAGACATATAGTGTGACCTACATTATATATGTAGTATTGGTTACATTATATATGTAGAGATATAGTGTGACCAATAATACAGATGGAGTCATACAGTGTGACTTACTCTACAGATGTAGATATATAGTGTGGCCAGTAATATAGATGTAAACATATAGTGTGCCCATTAATATAGATGTAAACATATTGTGTGGTTTATTGTATAAATATAGAAATATAGAGTGGACCACACTTTATCGTTACATCTGTAGTGGAGTTCACACTATACGTCTACATGTATTATATGAGCCACACTATATATTCACATCTGTATTAATGGCCACACTATATGTCTACGTCAATAGTGTAAGCCACATATGAATGTGAAGATGATCAGAGAAGGTCGAAACGTTATTTTGTGGTTTATTGTAATTGAAGTTTTTAATACCCATAACATCTGTCTTGATAACACCTATTTGAAGTGGGTGTGTCGTCATCATGTGTATTTTAACTTACACTACATATGTAGACAAACAGTGTGGCTTACTCTAGATATGGATTATGATACATTCAAGCAGGTTAATATGTAGACAAACAGGGTAATTAACGTACACTACAGGTGTATACAAACAAACTTTATATGTTAAATGCAGACAAGGAAGTTAATATGCATATATTATATGGAGATAAACAGTGCGGTATGTATTAAAACTTGGTGACATGTAATGTTTACGTACACAGATAGTTTAACGTAAACAAGAGATATAGACAAAGACATATACTACACACGTTGGAAAAGAGTGAGGTATTTATTTGAGATATGAGACGGACGTACAACACACTGGCATATAGTATGGTGAGTACAAAATGTGATATAGAACAAAGAAAGAGGATATGTCACCATGGAAATAATACCACCATACTCGGGAAATTGACGAACAGATTCAACCTCAGGTTTACGTTTGTTAGTTTCAAATTTCTTCAACACACTTCTTGTATTAACTGTAACAGTTTTTAACAGGCGAGTTTTGCCTCCAAGAAAAAAAAAGTGGATTCGGCACAATTTTTATTTACCAAGCCTTGAGTTGGATTTGGAGTCTCCTGACAACAAACTTTTGTTTGTAGAAGGTTTTCAGGTTACTGTGTTCCTCCACTCTCCATCACTAAAGCACAGTTGTTCTGACATCTTTATGGTTGTATTTTCTTTGTCTGAAACTGCCGGTGAACTGACATTGTGTGGTATAATTAGGCCTAACTCTTTCTCGAAACGAGTGCTTTGTCCTAACTTTCATTTAACGTATTCGTTCAGATAAACATGACCATCAAAACAGACATTGTAGCATTATTCAAAGGTAATAAAATATTTCGGGATTAAAGTCAAATTTTTCGAAACAGTAAAAATATGTTTAATAAAAAACGAATATTTTAATTCCTTAAATTACACAAATAAAATATTTAGATCAAAATAAGATTAAATTATATTTTCCGTAAATTTCCAAGGCAGAGAAAAATTTGTTGTTGTTTTGAATCAAGCACAAAGCTACACAATGGACTATCTGTGCTCTGCCCACCACGGGTATCGAAACCCGAATTTTAGCCGCTGAGCTACTGAGTGACCAGATAAAAAAGTGGTATTTTCATTAATACGTTAAATAAATGGTCTAAATTTACTCTTCGTTCATCTTACATTGAACACATTTTTCGCTAATTTTTGTGTTTGTTTTAGAACTTCCCCCATAGTTTACCTGCATTATGTTCAGATAGTACGTCTGTCTGTTATTTATACGATATGATTAAACTGACTTTGTCCTACTATATCTTCGTTTAACTCAAATTGGTTTTGTTGCTATGTACTTTAATTTTATGTCATTGAAAAAACGTAGTTAAAATACTCATTATTTTTACATAAATGTCAAACAAATCTTATTCGAACATCAGTTATTATGCCAATGAAGGTACTTTGTTATTTCTTTTACTCTTTAGATACACAAAAAATGTTATAATTCAATGTTACCTTTCTATTTTGGTATCATTGAAGAACTCTTAGTTACTCATTTTTACTTGTTTCACTTCATATATAAATAAAGATAGTTTGTCATTTAATGTTACTTGTTTTATTTCATATATAAAGTTAGTTTCTTGTTACTTGTTACACTTCATATATCAATAAAGATAGGCTGTTATTTAATGTTACTTGTTTCACTTCATATGTAAATACAGATAGGTTTGTTATTTAACGTTATTTGTTTTACTTCATATATAAATACAGATTTTTGTTACTTCTCAGACTAATGAAGTGTTCTTTTACAAGAAGGTAGTTTTTATAGACTTTTTGATATTTTCAAGTTCATGATACACATTTTTTTATATTCGTAAGAAATCATCTTTACACCGAAAGTGTCCTCTCCTCTAGGTCAGCTCGAGGTACCTCGCTGGAAACTAGTTGTGAAATGGAAATCACGGATTCGTAAACTAGTCGAATCCTTGAACTTGTAGTCAAGGTTTAATGACCTCAACAGAACGCGGAAGACTGAAAAATGGGTCTGTTTTGAGGAACGTCTCTTTAGAAGTAACACCGCGTGACCCTCTTCCGATATCGGTCAAAGCTAAGACGGATATAAGTTGTTTGTTTCCGGGTCAAATACAAATAGTGACCCAACTGTAGGTACAAGGTGGCACCTGAAGGCAAATCGACACTGAAATTGTAGTTATCCAATCACAGCAAGTACTATTTCACAAAACACGTATAACCGGACTCGGAATGAGGTTATTTGATAAATCTATGTCACGTGATTATAGTGGCAACGTCATACTGTAGCCGGAGTACTTAATTCCCACGCTAACTGCCTTGAAATAAAAATTCGTCAAGGTTTGTAAGAATACGGACGGTTCCATCAGAGAGTAAGTAAAGGAAATGGAAATTTTCGATTTAATGTAAATAATACATACGTTAAAGTTGTTAGAGTGGTTACTAAAATTTTGTTAATATAAAGTTTCGTTGTAATGATAGTCCATTGTTATCTGCATTTATAATCTTTTGTTGTCTGTAATTATAGTCCTCTAATGTGTGTATTTATAATTATTTGTTACTTGTTTCTGGTTAAAGTTTCGTTTGGTTCTGTTTTGTTTTTTTTACTTTTTAGGATGTTGAAGTTACTATTAAGTATATTTCACTTGGTTTTGTTTTTTTACCTTTAGTATGTTGAAGTTACTGTTTCACTTGGTTCTGTTTTTTTTCCTTTAGGATGTTGAAGTTAGTGTTTTATTTGGGGCTATTAGTCCTAACTTTCGTTGCATCAGGATCTTCCTCAAAAGGAGAAGACAAGAAATCAAGTGAGAGTAATCATCAGCCTGTATACTCTCCATCCAGCCAATCTTCGAGTGGAAGCAGGCTGGATTCTTCTAGCAAGAGTTACCAGCCACCCTCTGCTAGTAAAAATAGTCAGTATTACTACTACTACCCTGTGCCAGACAAACCCAAGGTACAAGACAGTAGCATTTCTGGTTCTGAGCAACAACCAACCTATGCTGCATCCAATTTCAGTCCAGTCAGGTCGAACTTCGATACCACCTCAGTCCAAAGTTCTTCTGGTAGTGACATTTACCAGGGAGCCGCAGGACTTAGTTCTGATCAGTTTGGAAGTTTTAATGATGGTCAGTTTGGAGGTACCAATGCAGGTCATTTCGGAACTCAGGATATAAAAAGTGGATTCGAGAGTGGAGTAAACCAACTAATTGCTGGAGGATATGGAGGTTTCCAAGGTAATCCAGGAGGCTATGCAGGCTACTTTCCATCTTCTAGCAGCTTCAACTATCACTATGGCAACGAAGCTGGCGATTATGGTATCAAACAAGCAAGTAATGGCTTCGGTCTTTACTCATTAGCCATGCCTATTCTGGGTCTGATAGGTCTCGGACTTCTCTTACCCACAGTCACTAGCCTAACTGGAACCAGCGCTTCTACGCGACGGAAGCGGGAAGCAGGTGAAATGTTAGATGTCTTTAGTAGCTATCGTAAGAAGTTTGAGAAATATTACTCTATCTATCGGTCAGCTGTAGAAGATGAAAACTGTATGAACAGAATAATTTGTGAACTGGGAAGTACAATGAGTGACATCAAAGGGAAGACCATTATGATTAAGTAAGTAGAGAAAAGTTTAAATTTAATAGTATACTATAGTATTAATGAGTAGCACCAGAGGGAAAACATTTATGATCAAGTAAAGAGCACAATTTAAATTTGATGGTTAATTATAGTGTTAATAACTGACACCAGAGGGGAGACATTATATGACCAAGTAAAAAGCACAATTTAAATTTGATGATAAATTATATTAATAATTTGACACCAGAAGGAAGACAACTATTATAATAAGAATGATATGACGTAGTAATGTTTAAATATATTAAGCTATGGTGATATAAAAATTTATAAGTTAAATATCTCTGTACTAAGTTTCATTTGAGTTTAGTTATTGACTGATTACAATTCAGAAACAACCTGGAACACCAGTTTTTATAGTTTCTGATACAACTGAAAGTTTAGAAAGAACAAGTAACATTGAAGGTAACAATATAACAAAATAAAATATTATAAAGATGCTTATATGCATGTATAAACACAGAATCTATAATAATAACAAATACTAGGAATCTTGAACTGATGAGTACAGGGTCAGGTGGATGTTATAGTTTAGTGTTGCTTGATCAGTTTAAATTGAAAGGTTTTCACTTTTTATAAAGCTGTTGTAATTTCTTGTTTTTTATAAAATATGGAACTGGTGAAATTTTATAATTGTCATTCTAGTGTTCCAGTTTGTTCAAATAAATAACGGTAAATCCAATATTTATTTTTAGCATTGTTGATAAATTCGTCCCGAACTGGATGGAGTCTAAGATGGGTGTTTTCAAAATGGCAGCTTTGTCTCGAGATGGAAGCCAGTGCTCTAAATACCGGTGTAAACAGAAATGAACAACAGCGACATTTGGAACACCCGTTCAAAGTTAAAATATCAGCTATGCTAACATTATTCTAAACAGTATCACTATTTATCTGACCAGAACGACAGACTTAACACATTATTTATTTAGCTAGAATGACAGACTTAACACAACAACTACCACATTTGACAGACCTGTTCAGGCCATTCAGAAGAGTTCTGTTATCATAATAAGATACTGCATTTGTTATTGTTTAAAAGTCAGATTACGCCTTCAAGACAAAAGAAGTCAGAGTGGGTGTTTCACAACTGTGATGTCAGACAATTCACACATTCTGAGAGTGTTACAACAACCAGTCATACAGCTAGGATGGATGGAAACCAACTTCAACAAATATAAAAGTTTGTTGATATTAGTGGTAAAATGGGGGTTAACAGCATCTCATTTCTGCTATTACTACACCCACACATTTTGTATATATTGTGGGTTTATGTCATCAATTTCATGTTAGTACATCTACACAGGTTATTGTACATATGTGTAACATGTTTGTAATGCGTCATTTCTTCATGTTTTAAATATGTTGTACTTATTTATTACTTTTTAATTTGACTGTATGATATATATGAATGATATGTCAGAATTAAAGTTTTAGTGCTATAATTAATTCATCCAATCCATTTATTGTTCTCCAAATACCCAGAAACTGGTTAGCAGTACCTTCACAGATTACATCGTACACCTGGCTCAGCATTATCCAATAACTTTCACATTACATCGTACACCTGGCTCAGCATTATCTGATAACTTTCAAATTACATCACATCGTACACCTGGCTCAGCATTATCCGATAACTTTCAAATTAAATTGTACACCTGGCTCAGCGTTATCCGATAACATTCAACTTGTTATCCTATGATTACTTAAACTAAATTAGATATTGTACATCTACCAGAGGCTTAATGAAAAACTGGTTCAATTTCACACACACCTGATTGTTCTGAAAGTCTGGAGTCTGTTTTTGATGAATTAAGGCATACTATTTATCAGCAGAGAATATATAAAAATAGGAGTTAACCTTTTTTTCTGGAAGCAGGAAATTTAAGATAATATTTGTTTTAACTCACAATAAAAATAAGACAATAAACAGCTTGGTTATTATATTTGTAAAGAGCTCACTGAGTATGTAAAGTATGTAATAAAGTATATTTGTGATACATGGACATGTAATACTTCAATCTTACAATAGAATCAATTTGTTTCTTAAAATAAAATTTCATATTACCACAAACGTATTTCAAATTAAATTTTATATCTTAAGTCTTACAGTCACAATATAATTACATAAAAACCAACACAATGTCTACTTCCGAATATCTACATAAGTATGTACCTTGCATGTAAAAAGTTTCAAAACCCACATATGATATAAAAACAAACATGCTAAATACCAGCTGAAATAATGTTGCCAGAAAAGTAACAATTCATTTCCTCCAAAGTAATAACAATTGAGAAGTATATATATCAACAAATAACATCTGAAGAGCAGTTCTAAATTTACAAAAACTGAACAAAGAAGCTTAATAAAAAATTTATTGTTAGAAGTAAAACTTAAAGGAACAGTTGATAAAGACTGCTGTACAATGAAGGCACCAGTACAAGATTTCAAAATACAACACCATGCCCTACCTTAACTTGAAGAAGGGAATACAAAACCAATTTATAATGTTTACAATTTTGTCTAAACTCGAGAAACACTACACTATGTCCAGTTTACAAACAGGCAATTAGCAGAAACCTCGACAGAAACGTTGTGCTCTCAGCTCCAAGAAGGTAGACAAGAAGACTGGTGGTGGATGGAATATCACGTACTTGTTATGAACTTTGGTCCAACGAACACCATTTTCATTGTAGCCTTAAAAATAATAACTGGTTAAGTCGATGTCTTAATGTTTTCTTGATAAGAAGCACGTATCACAGATGACAGACACATCACACTTTGTAATAAAGTTAGCTTGTACATTAAGACAAACTAATACACTACTGACTCTCTGTTTACAAGTGCATTCCAATTAAAACTAAATATTTATAAAACTAAAAAAATGTTAATGCTTTTAAAAACACTTTCCAATATTATTATTCCTTCAAAAAAATGTTTTCATGAAAAATTAAAACAATGGATTCTCAAATATCATTGTAGACGAACAATGATTATTCTAACAATACAAGTTACTGAATTTAATATATCAAGTTGTCATCAATACATATTTAAAATCAATTCTGACCTCAACAACTGTTTATATAACTTTGTTAGCATTCTCCTGGCAATATATGAATTTATCAATAATACTAACCCTACTAAACGATGACAGTTTTACACACTGCACTAACCCTACTGAACGATGACAGTTTTACACACTGCACTAACTCTACTGAACGATGACAGTTTTACACACTGCACTAACCCTACTGAACGATGACAGTTTTACACACTGCACTAACCCTACTGAATAATGATAGTGATTGTGATCGATAACATAATTTCTACTTATATTTAATTCATCCCTTTTAACAGCAAAATGAAAAACCAAGACATGAACTGTTTTACACATTAAATATCTGAGTAACATTAGAATTATGTTGATTAACAGTACATGAAACTTACTACATGACTTTAAACCCATGTATTGACAGAGAGCATGAACCATCAGTCTTTCATAGCTGTTTCCCAGACGCAGTTTGTAGATAGAGTATGGTTGGTTCAAAAAGAAATCTGATAGTTTCTTTTCCAACTGGATCAATGTTCCCTTAATAGCATGCAAAAACATACAACATCTAATAACTTGTAATACTTTTGCGAAGGTACAGTTACTCGAGACATGTCATTCAACTGTAATACATACAAGGTTTAATAAGTTATAATAGCTCTGTAAAGTACTTTAGTATGACTTTGGGATAACATATAAAGTGGTAAGTATATTTGTGCATCAGAAATAATACTCTAGTGACACATTTCAGCATGCTTTACGTAAGTTGGTTAAAGTAATATTATTTAGTGTTAACTTTGTAAACTATTGTTATATTTAATTTCCTTAATAAAAAAAAATATGTTACAGTTACTTACAATCTACAGCTAAGTGTCTTATCATAATACTGTAAGAGAAGATACCTTAAAACCTAATTGTATAATCATTTTATAACCGATGCTGTGGGTTATTACCATGACAATAACTAAAGAAACAATACATTACTAAAAAGTTCAAGCTAATAGTTTCTCAGTTATTCCCAAAGATCTGAAGATGTTCTTAAATTGAGCACCTTTTGTGCAACATAATATTAAACATTTATGATTAATTACCTTAAAAAAATATATGTGAGAGATTAAATCATTTCTACCACAACTAAAGGTTTCTCACCATAGGTATGTGACGCTTCTTTAAGGTGTTTCTCAAGTCCCAGTCAATCTTACTGTAGCATTCTTCAGCAGAGAAGGCAGGGTGACCTACAGCCAACAGCAACATCAATTTTAATTTATATAACCCACAAATCTAATATATTTCATTTTGGAAGTCAGTGAAGTGATTTAAATAAGTTATTTATATTAATTAACAACATATCTAACTTACTATGTTGGGATGATGATGTAACTGTCCCATTGACATTTTATATTTTTAGATGTAAAAAGACAAAACCAGTACCAAAACATATCACTTTTAAAATGATAACTTTAAGGAAATCAAAATTATTAGCACTAAAACGTGCAATATTCTCTGCTTAGAAAGTTATGTATCCACTGTAACAAGTTGTTTACATAACATAAAATATCACCAATAAAATCTTTATAAACAATTAACTAATTTAAAAGCAGTCACACTTTGAATTTGTCAAGTTAATACCTTTAAAACCCATAGCTTCATTAACATTCAATTTCAGTTCCAGATAAAGAAGTTTGGTAAAATGTGAGAATATAAATTATAAAGAGGATTTAGAACAGATTAAATTAGCGATTTAATACAATAATAAGATTAATACCCTCAAAGCTTCAGGTAAATGAAAATCAAAACATTCTAAAATGATACTTACTGTTACGTCTATCATCATCAACACAGTCTTCGTAACCATCACTAACAATCCATTCAGACTGATCATCAGTTTTGTTCAGAATTTTCCACTGTTCTTCATCACTGCTGTTAATAAAGTCATTCCAAGCCTTGAAAAGAATCAAATATTACTGATGAGAAAAACCACATGTAGTATACAGTACATCAAAAGCAGCATCAACACTACTGAGCCAAGAATACAATAAACATTGAAAACCACATGTAGCACACAGTACATCAAAAGCACAATGAAAATTATTGAACTCAGAATACAACAAACATTAAAAATCACATGAAGTGAACTCCTGATAGAGAAGGGTGTTAACACGACAAACAAACCATGAAAATTATATTCTCGATGGAGAATTCTTTCATAGCAAATATACTCCTATACACTGGGGTGTCCTAAAATTAGAAAAAAATGAATGAAAGCATTGTGAGAATAGTATTTTACATGTGTCCCATCAGTTTCTTTATAACACTTATTATGGTTTCTCTAAAAAACAAAAGCACAATGGCTATAACTTGGTGTATTTAACTATAAAAAGGTTAGGCCTAATTTTACACATTAGTGATAATTTTGCTACAATATCTAACCTTGTTAGGCACACTACCATATAGAAAGGTTTAGCCAAATTTCAAATATTAGTAATAATCTTACTACAATATTATACTTTGTTAGACACACCATTCTTTGTCCGAAAATCTCAAATATTATTTTTGTGTAATCTCTAAAACTTTCTAAATACATTTCAATCCTTTGTTTTCAGTACCACATCATACTTTTATTTTCTATACTCTAACTCAGTGATTCTTAACATGGGTTTGATGAAGGTCAAGACACACACACACACACACAGTAGTGTGTTCGTTCTGTTCACCTCCCTCGTATGATTCGTGACATCATGCTCCACTTGGCCTTAATATGTGTGGTGCAGGGAACTTTGTGCGCTTAGCAGTCGACTTGTGACTGAAGTAATCGTGCATCATTTATGATTTTTTTCCTGATCTTTCAATCCATTCATACTAACTATATTAAGCAAAAATAGAAAGTGGTTGGACGACTACATACAATATGGATTCACGTGTATAACGGAACATGATGGGAGTCAGCATCCTCAATGCATGATTTGTAATACCAAGTCGAGCAATTCTAGTCTAGCACTGGCAAAACTAAGTGGACATTCCTTAAAAATGGATGGAGATGGGAAATACAAGAACACAACGCTTGATGAATTCATGATAAAGAGAGCCAGGTTCGATGAAAAGGCTACTCTGCCTGTTCTCGGCTTTGTACCCATCGACAAAGTGATCCTCATAGCATCGTACGAAGTTGCGTACTTGATCGCAAAGCAGAGCAAACCACACACCATTGGTGAAGCACTCGTAAAACCAGCTGCATTGAAGATGGCGAATATCATGCTTGGAAAAGCTGCTGAAAATAAGTTATCCCAAATTCCTCTTTTAAATAACACCATCAGTAGCAGAATAGATGACATTGGCTCAAGTAGTTGCAGATCTGATTTTAAGCCCAGCAAAATTTAGCCTTCAACTTGATGAGACCACCGACGTTTCCAATCTAAGCCAGCTTGTTGTATTCATGCGCTATGTAAAGAACAACAAGATAAAAGAAAATATTTTATTCTGTAAGCCTCTTACAACAACAACTAAGGCAGCCAATGTGAAGAACGACGAGATAAAAGAAAATTTTTTATTTTGTAAGCCTCTTAGAACAACAACTAAGGCAGCCAATGTGAAGAAACTTGTGGATGACTTCTTCAGAGACAGTGATCTTTCGTGGGATACGGTTTCTGCAGTTTGTTTGGACGGAGCACCAGTCATGATGGGATGAAACTCTGGTTTTGGTGCACTGGTGAAAGCCAATGCACTACACATTGTAGCGCACTGTGTTCTGCACAGGCATGCTAGCCTTCAAAACTGGCAGATGTATTAAAAATTGTAGTGAAATGTGTGAGCTTTGTGTGAAATAGTGCCCTGAAGCACCACATCTTCAAAGAGCTTTGTGATGAAATGGGCTCTGAATTCGAGGTACTTCTGTACCATTCTAACATTCGGTGGTTATCCTGGAGAAAGGTGCTGAATCGTGTTTTTGCCATAAATGTGGAATTAGCTCTGTTTTTGTGAGAGTACCAACACTGTCATGGAGATTGCTTCGAAAAATCTTAATTCACTCTAATTTTGGCGTACATGGCCGATATCTTCAATGCTCTCAATCAACAGACGCAGGGCAGTAGAGTCAACATCATCAAGGCGGAAGAAAACTTGAAGGCTTTTCAAGTTTAACTTCGTAAACTTTCCCTTACTGGACGACTGTGTAAGTAAGATCAAAGATGTGTCTGAAATCGGAGACATTTCTGTATGCAGGAAACTGAAGTAAGCAATTACCATGCACTTAGATGAGCTCGCAAAGTCTCTCGACGGATACTTCCCCACCAGAGAGTCATATCCAGCATGGGTGTGACAGCCGTTCACGTTTAGTGTTACGATAGCAGATGTCAATGATGAATACCTTGACGAAATCACTGAACTTCAGCAGAGCTAGGTTCAACAGCAGCTTTTCAGAACAACAACGCTCTCAACATTTTGGTGTCACCAAATCGTAACGTACCCTCTTATTGCTAAGAAAGCCCTTGAGATACTCATACCGTTTGTTACAACGTATCTTTGCGAGCAATCCTTTCCGAGGATGGTAGACATAAAAACGAAGAAAAGGAACAGACTTTGTTGTAAAAATGACATGAGAGTGGCACTTGCCAAGGTGAAGTCGTGTATTTCTCAACTTGTTTCTGAAAGGCAACAGCAAAAATCACATTGATTTGCAGTAAATATTCATTGAGTTTTGTTTTTGTGTGAAATTTGTGTTTTGTTAGTTTTGTTCTTTGAACACAGTGATATTGTGTGCAACTGATGCATGGTTCATTTAGTGCAATAATACGATATTTACTAAAGTTTTGAATTTGAAAAAATCATATTTTATTTTTCCAATTACAAAAGGTTCAGTGAATGCAAGTACAAAACTTCTGGGGTTCAGTACCTCCAACAAGGTTAAGAACCACTGCTCTAACTACACTGGATATGTCATTTGACCAACCTTGCAACTGCCATAAAAAAATACATAAAGGAAATCAGGAAAGTTGTACTTTTCTCATGATAGAATGACTACATATTATAAACACAAAAATACAAATATTTAGTCTATGTACCTAATGTCTCATAACACGATATATAAACATATATTTATTTTTTACTATACTGGTCTTCTTTTCATACTTTATAACATTACATAGTCTGTCCTTACACGGTTCACATGTGCTCATGTATCGAGTAACATATAAAACTGACCTTTAGTCTTCCCCGTGTTTTAGTAAACTAGTATTTGGTAATATATTTGTAAATATATGTATAGTATATGGATTATTACTATTTAGAAACAAATTATTAAACTTTTCTCTTAAAATATAAGACAATAAATTAAGAAGTAAAACAAACAATTATCTTTTCTCACTACAACCTTTGTACTCAGAAGCTGTTGGATATAGATTGCTAAGCCTTTTAATATTATGCACATGGAGGATATGAAACATTTTAAAGTTTTATACATGCAGTAAAATAACCAAAAAATCATAAATAACTACACTTATACCATAAAATTCCACTATAATTTATTAAGCTTAGTGGCTAAAATTTATTTAGATTTCAAAAAATGTGAAACCTTGAGCAAACTAAAGACAGACAATACTTACCCTGAGTGAAACCTTGGATCAAAAGAATAGTGTTGTATTTTGAAAGATTAAAATTGCAGAGAAAACTAATCTAAGGAGATTCTAAACTGTTGATTTATTGGTTATTCCCATGTCATATATTGAAGTAAGTATATAAAAGGGATTGTTTTAAAAAATGGAAAGAGTTGAAAGGGACCACTGTGTATGATTCAGAACATATATCAGCAAAATAAAAATATATTAGGTTCTAATTTTATATTCTAGCTGATGATACCAATAATTTGAGTTCCTAGTTTGTACAAAACTATAGACTTAGTATTTTGATGTCACAAACATCTAAATTTTAAACAGTGCTACATTCAACAAACCATGTTAACTCACTAAAATTTATATTAAGGCATGTTCTTTTAATATTTATTTTTACTTTAAGAAATTAACTCATATATAATATTAAAGTTTAAATTATAATCTACAATTTGGTTCCAAACTTAATGACATAAATTCATAAAATATTACTTCAATAAACTTTTGAGTGGAATTTAGTAAACACAATGACATGGTCTATGATCTCTATTCCAAAGGGGTTAATCATGTTTCTTGAAACACAAACAGTAAATAAAAAAATATAGCAAATAATTATTTCTTCTAGTTATGAACTTCATACTAATGTGCTGCTCTCATATGTTGCTAAGCCTCATAAAATTTCACACATGAAAGATGTTAAACAAACTATATTTTTAGGTTTTATATAAATATTTGAAATCACAAAAAATCATAAATTACTATATGAATACCACAGAATTCTACTATAATTTATCAAGGTTAATAGCTAAACTGTGTTTGGGTCTAAAAAAATATCAAATTTTGAACTCACTAACATTTTACCACATAAAACGTATCAAAAGAACAAAATTTACACCTTAACACTTTGAAATGGTGCAAAAGCCACTAGGAGGACATTCTGAACTTTTGATTTGTTATTCACATCACAGAGGCAAAAATTGTTGAATGTAAGGAAGTGTTTCGAAAATTAAAAGGAATGGATGGTGCCACTGTGTTTGATTCAGTAAACACAGTGGTATTTTGGCAAATATAAAATGTGGGCAATTCTTATTATATAATTCAAGCTTAAGAATATCAATAATTTGAGTTCTTAATTTGTATGAAACTATAGCCTTATATTTTGACAATACAAAAATTTAATTTGAATCAGTGCTGCATTCAACAAATTACATGATTCACTAAAATTGATGTTTAGACAGTTTTTTTCAATATTAACTTTTATATTAAGTTATCAAATGTCATGACAACATGCAGAGATGCCAACTATTTCAAATGACTGAGATAATGATTGTAGACAGAGCCCTTTATCATATGTGGCTACTAGGCCTGACCAATGTCTCTAAGCTGTTTATTATTATATTATTATTACAACTATTATTATTTATTACTGCTATAGCTTGCTCATTTATGACTGGATACAGTTTTGAGTCATCCATGTCTGTGGATCACTCTGTGGCCAAACTGTAAACACTGTTAGTAAGTATGCTTGAAATCATTTTGTCATCTTCACAACCCAACATTTGTACAATAGCTGTAGTTTTGGTTCTAACACAGCAATATGTTTTTGCTATATCAGAGTATGGGAAAATTTTTCTGAATAGATGTCCTGCATGATTGGCTACAGCTAGTGGTAAATTGTGAGCAATGACGAATTGCGTGAACATCATTTCTGCATTTATGGTTTCATATTCTGAATTCTTACTCATAAACGTCGTTATCTGCATCGTTTTTGTCTTCACCTCAGCCTTTTGTTGGTGAGATGCTGATTTTGTATGTCTGGAACAACTGTTTATCCCACCATGTGCCACAGAAAAATTGATGTAACAAACTGTACAAAACACATGACTGTCACTGTATTTTGATGCAATGACCGGATATTTTGCACTATACTATTTCCTAAATTTTTGATTCACAGTTTTAGTCCTTTTAGATTTGCCAGAAACAAGACAATCTGGTGAACAAGACCTCTTTTTTTCCATCTTGTGAATGATCGCATTAGTGTTTCTATGCTGCTTAGAAAATAAGAAATACCCATCTAAATGAGTGCTGATTGGCTGACAAGCACTGATTATGTAAATATGGATTCCCCCACATACCCAGTATGAAGAAGCACTACACTCAAATTTTTAGTGGATGTTGGAGATACAAATATTTATTATTATTTCAAGCACAAACATGATTATCACAAGTAGCCATTTGGATTATGTCTTTTATTTATCATCAAAATTTATTTGTGTCTCCCTTGAAACTTTCTTTTCACCCCTTTCAAGCACTGGTGGAACAATATATCACTTTATTGTATAGACCTATATAATTTATAATAATTTAGGAGTTGCAACAAGTAATATTTGTCTGTATGAGCGTATAGTCGTAATGCATACACCAAAATCGTAATGGTTGGCATCTCTGGACATGGCCTTTAACTTGTGCTGATAGAATTATCCAGTTAAAAACACACGTATGTATAAAACATGAATTGGTATTTTAATTCAGACCAAACGTTAAGGTGGTCCTCCCTTCAGATATCAACATTCATCATACTTTGTTTGATCTTGCTATTCACATATCAGAGAACCACCTGTTTATTTCAGACCTTATAGGGGTGTCCCACAATATTTATAAATAGATGATGGATCTCTAGAAAGCTAGAGACTTCATTTGAGAAATTAAATTAGACACTGTTAGTGGATCAACACAAAACTATGTGAAAGTATGAAAATACATATTTGGTAACAAGATAACATTCCATGTCAAATCATCCAGGAGGCTGTAGATGACCCTCAGAGAATGCCTTGAAAAAATTCACATGTGCTCATCTACCCATATAATGAACAACTGCCAAAGATCAGATCAATATCTCTAATAGTTTCTGATTTACAGCCCTGTAAAATTTAAATTTTTTATTTTTGGGCAACAATGGCTGCTTAAAGCTGCAAAAGTAACAGTGGTAACAAACTGAAATTTGCTACTCTGACTACATTAATCCCACAAAATTCAAAAATGGTCTCAAACCAAGTTTATCTCTCTAAGGATTTTCATAGTGAGGCTGTAAAATCACCTGAAAACCCAAAATTGGATAAAACATTGGTTTATGTAATAAGCCATAGCTCTAAGACTTAATATACTCTTCAAAAAAGAAACGCAAAAGGCAAAATTTGAGACATATTGTTAACAAGTTTATTCCGGGTAGTTCTAAATGACATGTGTGAAACTTTGCATATTTACTGCTGAACATCCAAAGTCTGCAAAGGTGAAGTCCACGCTCACTAGCTGACGTTTAAGAACACCCAACGTCAAAAACGAGTATGCCTCCCGTGAGCATAAATAACTGCTTGGCATCTCCTGCCCATGGAAGC
This sequence comes from Carcinoscorpius rotundicauda, assembly GCA_011833715.1. Lineage (NCBI taxonomy): Eukaryota > Metazoa > Arthropoda > Merostomata > Xiphosura > Limulidae > Carcinoscorpius > Carcinoscorpius rotundicauda. The sequence continues at coordinate 173,170,412 of CM022392.1, forward strand.
GATGAGATGACAAATCACATTCTGTAGAATGGCTGTCCACTCAGCCTGCAAAGCTGCTGCAAGCTGAGGTAGAATTTGCTGTTGAGGTTGTCGCTGTCGCAGACCTCGGTCCAACTCATCCCACAAATATTCAATGGGGTTTAAATCTGGTGATCTGGAGGGCCATGGAAGGATGTTGATGTTGTGGTGTCTCAAAAAGACTGTGGTGAGTTGGGATGTGCGAGGACGGGCATTGTCATGTTGAAAAACGTTGTTGATGTTCACCATGATGGGTTGCACATGTCTAAGAATGTCATCGACGGTTGCATACGGCCTGATCGCAAATCCTATGCAGCCCTGGTATGGTTGAGGCAGTAGAAGTCGCAGTGGTGGTCCTATCCCGAAGGTGACGTAACAGGATGTAAAGATCTGGTGTGGGCGTGGTCACACGAGGTCTGCCAGATCGTGGATAGTTACGAGTAGATCCATGTTGTTGGTGACAATTCCATAGCCTTGTGATGGTACTTGGGTGGACATTCACAGCTCTGGCAACATCTGATTGAGATTCGCTTGCTTCCAAACAACCAATGGCGTTGTTGCGTTGTGCTTCAGTCAGTCTTGGCGTAACTGTATTGTGTGTCAGTGGCTTAACACTGAGCTATGAAAACCGTAAACCCGTCACTTTTATAGGAATTTGGAACATGTTGCACTTGCAGAACATGCAGATCTCTCAAACATATTTAATGGACACGAATGCGTTTTGGCAAAAAATCTGATGTTTTCCTCCGTTTTCAATGTGCACAACTTTTGTTGTCATTTTGGTCTGACAATCAATGCCTTAACATGTGTAACATCACATACTCTGAGCTTGTAACGTTATTACATATATTTCTCTTTAAAATAACAAAAATATCCCTTTTGCGTTTCTTTTTTTGAAGAGTATATGATACAAAAATGAATTTTTTTTTCAAATTTCCTATAACATATGTGTTGATAAATCAGCAATTGTTATAGTTAAAAGTCTGTTAGATCTCCTGTAAAAATTGTATCTGCATGCAACTTTTTATAATTTAGCTAAAAATTGCCCTAGTTCAGGTCACAGTTTGACCATGTCACCAGTTATTCAACCTTTTCAGATTTTTAACATATCTTCTTACATCTCTGAATATGATCTACAAAAAACGCCAGGATGGTATTCAACCTACTTTTTAAGTTATAATTTAAGTATCCTCTGACCACTTTTTTTTTTATCTTCACTTTAGGTGTGTTACTGTTTGCAAATATATCCATAAAAATTTGAAAAATACCTGTCAGAATTTTACGAATCCTACTAAAATATTCTAACCAGCTTTTCACAACATTAAATAATGAAGTTGTAAGAAACAAGAATTAATTCATTTCTGAACAAGTTTATTGGCAAAACTAGTTTGATCACATAGCAATGCAAATAAATTGTGTATGCATTACAGTTATGCAGATATAGCTGAGTTCATATTATAATAAATTATAATGTATTAGATTCATAATATAATAAATATAAAGAAAAGTGCTACAACAGGAGATAACCAAGAAAGATTATAGTTACACCAAACAGCAATAATCAAGACAATAAAATGTATCAAAAACTGCTTTGGCAATAAATTAGCCTTAACAACATCAAATAAACATTTTTTGTTCAGACAGCTTGAATAAATTTCTAAACTTCGAGTTTGATTATGTTGAGAATACTTTGAGTTTGAACATAGTGGCGAGCACTACTGCCTTGCACGGTAGGTGCACTTATCAGACAAAGAATATGTTTGAAAGGAATCCAGCTTTCATCTTTATGTGACCTTGCAGGCCATGAAAACAGTTCATTTCTTGATTTCTTCATAAATGACACCAACACATCAGAATGTTCATCTGATCGATCTGTTATGTTTCCTACATACCATTCATGATTTATATGCATGTCACACATTTCCCTGATTGATAATTGTCATTGTTATCATAAGACCCTATTTGAGCTGCTGTAGCATCACTTTCACACTACTACCAACAGTTACAACTGTGTACACATCATCATCTGATAACCTTCTCACATACAATCTGTTGGTAGAGTGAGGAATAAAGCTATGATGTGACCTGATAACTGACACAGTTTTGCATTTTTCAAAGCACTCAAATAGATCAAACTTTACACAATTCTGCAGGACTGACTACTGATTGACAAGAAAGAACTGAATGCCCTGAATGTGATCCTTTGCCCAACGGTACATATCAGAGACACTTAAAATTTGATTATTTATAGGCAATTGAAGGTTTGCACAAGCCACCAGCATTTTCACTGTACCCCCAACTCAATCACATGGACTTTTCCCATGACTGATGGGAAAAAAATGCCATTCAGCAGACAACTGATAATCTTCAAAATGGTAGCAAGGATTTGCAAGATTTTAAAATTATTGTATTTCAAAGCTGCACCACTGCTGAAATAAATCATCTTTTCTGTGTTTGCATATTTCTGTTCAGCATTGCTCAGTATTGTGGTAATGAAAGCATGAACAGCTACTGTGTTGTGTTTCAGACAATCTGATGGAACACACATGCTAACAACACTGATGTCATGAGATCATGTTCAGAGATGTAAGAATATATGGTAAAGGCTCATTAGAATATTTCAATGGGATTCATAACTTTTTTCAAAATTGTATGGATATATTTGCACACAGTAACACACCTGAAATGAAGTTTTTTTCAAGTAAACAACGTATGATCAGAGGATAATTTAAAAATTTATAGCTCAAAAAGTGGATTGAACACCATCCTGATGTTTTTTGTAGATCATATTCAGAGATGTAAGAATATATGGTAAAAATCTGAAAAGGTTACTGTGGCCTGAAGTAGGGCTATTTTAACTAAATTATAAAAAGTTGCATATAGATACATTTTTTTACAGGAGATCTAACAGACTTTTAATTACAACAATTGCTGATTTATCAACAGATATGTTATAGGAAATTTGATAAAAACATTCAGCTTTGTATCATTTTAAGTCTTAGAGCTGTGGCTTGGTAAATAAACCAATGTTTTTATGATTTTGGGTTTTCAGGTAATTTTACAGCCTCACAATGAAACTCCTAAGAGAGATAAACTTGGTTTGAGACCATTTTGAATTTTGTAATATTAATTTAGTCAATGTAGCAAATTTAAGCCTTCTACCACCATTACCCTTGCAGCTTTAAGCAGCCAAAGTCGCTTGAAAATGAATTCACGAAAAATAAAAAAATTAACTAAACTTTATAGAGCTGTAAATCAAAAACTATTAGAGATATTGATCTAATCTTTGGTAATTTTTCATTATTTGGGTAGATGAGCATATGTGAATTTTTTTAGGCATTCTGAGGGGTCACCTGGAAATTTTCTAAAATCTGGATATTTTTATATGGAATGACCCAGCTTAAAAACTACAGTTTGCCTTGTTGGGCCAGTAACATTATTGTTTGGACATTCTAGTTGACCCATGAACTTCCTAGTTACTCAGGACTGACTAAACAATGCATGTTTTGAACCTAAGTACAATTGTAGAATTATTTCAGATATTAATGTTATAACACATTCAGAATTACCAAAACCAGACAGATTCAAAAAGTCTTAACATAAAATCCTATACCATGAATACTTTGCCCAGAAGAAGAAAGATCCATCATTTGAAATTGCTGGGGTAATAACATTAGTGTCCCACTTTCATATTAATTATACTCATGTTAGTCATATCTAAGCAGACTTACTGTGATATATCTAAGTAGGGTTAGTTCTGATTTAACACATTAGTGATAAATGTTGAGAAGTTCTTTACCTTCATTTTTTCTCTCTCCTGTAACAACAGAGAGAAAACTGACATTGTCTTGGGGATAAAATCATAGATATTCAATTCTTCGATGTCTTCATCATCTACAGGTTTCAGCAAACCAGCTGTATCGTATTTATGTAAATAAGGAGAGACCAAGTCGATTAATTTCAAATCTAACTGATGTATACCAGTGTTAAAACCAAGTACATTAATTTGAATAGTAAAGTCTAACAGATGTATACTGGTGTTAATACCATGTAAATTTATTTTAATAGTAAAGTCTAACAGATATATACCAGTGTTAAAACCAAGTAGATTAATTTTAATGATAAAGTCTAACAGATATATACCAGTGTTAAAACCAAGTAGATTAATTTTAATGATAAAGTCTAACAGATATATACCAGTGTTAAAACCATGTTGATTAATTTTAATAATAAAGTCTAACAGATGTATATCAGTATTAAAACTAAGTAGATTAATTTCAATATAGTCTAACATATATACACAAGTGTTAAAATACTTGTTTCTCCATGTTTGAAACGTTTCCCATTACGAACTCTGATGCCAGAAACCTCAGGCCTAACAGGATTCCTGTGCTTGATCTTTCTTTGTCTACGGTAAACTTGTTCATCATGCACAGTATTCTCAGGTATTCTGTAAAAACAAGTAAACACCTGTGAAAATCAATTCAGACTTATAAGGTGAATTCTGAAGATTTAGTTATGGAAACACTGTATTTGAAAACATAACATTATCATCAAACTAACACTGACAAACATTTATCATAATAATTCTATGTTGTATTAAAACATACAAATCTTAACAAGTCAGTACTAAAAATTCAGTGGTCAATTAAAGATTAAAAACTTTGAACCAGACAATAACCAATCAACTAATACCATACACCTTGTATTTAACTAAGATTAAAAACCTTGAACCAGACAATAACCAATCAGCTAGAACCATACACCTTGTATTTAACTAAAATTAAAAACCTTGAACCAGACAATAACCAATAAGCTACTACCATACACCTTGTGTTTAACTAAGATTAAAAACCTTGAACCAGACAATAACCAATAAGCTACTACCATACACCTTGTGTTTAACTAAGATTAAAAACCTTGAACCAGACAATAACCAATCAGCTACTACCATACACCTTGTGTTTAACTAAGATTAAAAACTTTGAACCAGACAATAACCAATCAGCTAGTACCATACACCTTATATTTAACTAAGATTAAAAACTTTGGACTAGACAATAACCAATAAGCTGATACCAGAGACCTTTTGTTTAACTATAGCTTAAAAACAATGGACTAGACAGTAACCAATAAGCTAATACTTCAAACTTTGTGTTGACTTTAACATATCCTTCTGCTGTAAGATAAGACATCTCAAATATTGTTAAATAACATAGCAAACTTTCATGTCCATATTTTGGAACAAAGTAAGAACAGTACAATATCCAGCCTGGAGAAGTAAAACCATTAACAATGGTTTGAATGCTGTTATTATTTTTCAGTTTACCTGTAAGTGGAGGTAACATCAGCCTTACTGCCAACTTTTACAAGTCTAACTGCTTTTTATAAAGAAATGAGAAACAAATTTATTTTTTGTGTACTCTGCAAAGGTTATAATCTGAAAATTATTTCCCATTAGAAGGATATAAAGAAGATAGTTTGTATTTCAGAATGGACCATACAGGTTTGTAAAACTAACTGTTAATGTTTAAGAGATAGACAGTTTTCTAGAGCTGAAACACAACAGATTTTACTCTTATTCATAAAAGTGTGTTTAAAGATGTTTATCACTGGCTTTGTTGTCAATATTTTATGGTGGTGTTCATAACACTCATTATCAGTTGGGTTCACAAGTATACATATTTACAGTTACCATTGTTAGCTTGTTATTAACAGATCTGGAGCACAATAAAAAATTCTACATGGTGTTCGGAAAGTCACTGTGCACTTATATATGTATTAACAGACATGTTTCAATATAGAATACAGGAGGTAAATATGAATGACAATTATAAACAATGTTGAAAGTGACCCCTATTGGCATCAATACAGACTTGGATCCTTCTTATTTTGTTTCTAAACACTGCTATCAGTTTCTGGCTTGAAATAGACTGAATAAAATATGAGTACAAAACTGCAGAGTGACTTTCCAAACACCCTGTAATATCTATTATACAATTATTTGCTCATGTCACATGATTCAAATTGTTTTATCTATAAAGTTAATATGATTCCAAGCTCTATGCAAAGAACTGTGAGAAAATATCAATACATATATATTAAAAAACAAAACTTTGTTTACTTGTTACAAGTATTCTTATTAGATATCAATTTCAGCTCTTTCCTTTTCTATGTTCTAGCTAAGACAAGACACAACTATTAATGTGACATAATGTCAGTGGTATCCCTCAATTTACGTTAATACAAGCAAAAGTGTCATTTTACCAAGTTTGCAAATATCTAATATCAATGTGCATTGTTACAACAGACTATGTATTTCAATAAATGGTCACAAAAACATTTGGTAATAAATGTGGATGACCAACTAATACATATGATACACTAAAATACTACAGTTAAAGAAAACAAGGTGTTGAGATAATATGGACCTACTCTTTGTCACAGTTCATCAAGACGTTTAAGCAGTAAATCACACATTACCAATCTTCCTAAACACTTTTACCATTCATTAGTTGGTAAGCATTCAGTTGTTTAATACTTTCTTCATCCATCAGAAAAAACATACGACCTGTGGATGGGGACGTCATCACCCATCAGAAGAAACGTTTGACCAGTGGATGTGCATGTTATTATCCATCAGAAGAAACATCTGACTGGTGGATGTGCATGTTATTACCCATCAGAAGAAACATTTAACTGGTGTATGTGCATGTTGTCACCCATTAGAAGAAACATCTGACTGGTGGATGTGCATGTTGTCACCCATTAGAAGAAACATCTGACTGGTGGATGTGCATGTTATTACCCATCAGACCAGTAGATGGGAACATTATCATCCACCAGAAAAAATGCCAGACCAGTGAATGTTCATGTTATCATCCATTTGAAGAAATGTCAGACCAGTAGAGGTGCACATTATTACTGGCATCATTAATTGTCATAACACTGAAACCTCACATCTGAAGGTACTCATACTGCCAAGTTGAAGTACATAAACTTTAGTGTGCTAACCAATACTGATATCTATCCAAACCCATTTGCTGCTATCATAATATAAAGTTTCTCTCCCTGAAGCTAAGACTGGATTTTATCATGTACACAACTACAAGTTTCATGTCTTACTGTAGTGTTATTTGTGATTCATACATTTTTAACTACTATATGTTCTTAATATTGTTGAAGACAGAAAATTTTGTGACAACATACTAAAGAAGGCAAACCATTATTATCCAATATAGAGAATAACCTTCATAAATCCTGATTCAAACCATCTGCATACCAATCTCTATCCAGTTGCTACTCTGAGCTGTTCATACATGTAAAAAGATGAGACCTATGGGTTGTTTCAAGACCATATAGCTGATCTATTGTCCATTTGCTACTCTGACCTGTTCATACAGGTAAAAACATGAGACCTATGGGTTGTTTCAAGACCATATAGCTGATCTATTGTCCATTTGCTACTCTGACCTGTTCATACAGGTAAAAACATGAGATCTATGGGTTGTTTCAAGACCATATAGCTGATCTGTTGTCCATTTGCTACTCTGACCTGTTCATACAGGTAAAAAGATGAGATCTATGGGTTGTTTCAAGACCATATAGCTGATCTATTGTCCATTTGCTACTCTGACCTGTTCGTACAGGTAAAAACATGAGATCTATGGGTTGTTTCAAGACCATATAGCTGATCTATTGTCCATTTGCTACTCTGACCTGTTCATACAGGTAAAAACATGAGATCTATGGGTTGTTTCAAGACCATATTGCTGATCTGTTGTTCACTTGCTACTCTGACCTGTTCATACAGGTAAAAAGATGAGATTATGGGTTTTTTCAAGACCATATTGCTGATCTGTTGTCCATTTGCTATTCTGACCTGTTCATACAGGTAAAAACATGAGATCTATGGGTTGTTTTAAGCCCATAGTGTTAAAACTACTATCCTATAGAAAGGTCTACCATGTCAAAGTCTCCTGATGATGTGTGAAAGTAAATAAGAACATAAAAGCCAAAACAAAAATTCAAAATGCTGCACTAATTTTATACTCCACGTCACAGCCTGTACTTTGCGGATCCTTTCACTAATTTTATACCCCATGTCACAGCCTGTACCCTGCGGATCCTTTCACTAATTTTATACTCCACGTCACAGCCTGTACCCTGCAGATCCTTTCAATAATTTTATACTCCACGTCACAGCCTGTACCCTGTGGATCCTTTCAATAATTTTATACTCCACGTCACAGCCTGTACCCTGCAGATCCTTTCACTAATTTTATATCCCATGTCACAGCCTGTACCCTGGAGATCCTTTCACTAATTTTATACCCTACATCATAGCCTGTACCCTGCAGATCCTTTCAATTGGTGCACTATTTTGTATTTTAGTTTTGGCTTGTTTTTGTTTATAATAAACTATATATACATGTAAAGAAATGAGAAGAAAAAATTACTTATTGTTATAATTTGTTTTGTTTCACTTCTCGGCAAATTAACTTGAAACCTCAAAGGGTTATACATTGGTCCAATATGTCTAAACACGTTTTATTTTATTTTTTTAATTTAGGTCACTTGAAGGTTTTTATGGGGTCAAAGGTCAAACAACACAAAAGTATATTTTGGGCTCCTGTGTAGTAATAAAAATGAAAACTGGCACATATATAAATTTTCTAGCACTCAACATAATGACATGAATAAGTTGGATTTGCACATTTTCAGTATTTTTAGGAAATAAAGAAATTTTGAGGTTTTTGACCAATGTATAAGCAATTTGGTATAAAGATACTTTTCTAAAGGTCCAACAAACTGAGAAATAACAATTGTTGTCTTGCCCATTTTTATTGACTACGAGAAGGTCAAAATGCTACAAAAAGCACAATTTTATGATTGTTTGACAGTTACTACACTCAAGTTTAAACAATTTATGTGGAATTTGGTACAAAGATACTTAATATAAGTCCCATAAATAAATACACAAAAATTGTGGATATGCTTGCTGTTGGCCATTTTAGGAGTGGGATTAAACCCAAAATTTTAGTAGTTTCAGTCAATTTATTAGCCTTCTTTCAACCAGTTTACATAGAATTTAGTACAAAGACACTCTTTCCAAATGAAGATGTGGACAATTTTTGTCTTTTTCTTAATTTTTCAGCAAAGAAATAGAATTTAAAGTTTTTGTGAACTATCTATGTTCATGCAAGATAATTGACATTGGATTTGGTACAAATACAACTTCTTGCAGGTTTCAAACAGTAATACAGACAGTTTTCAATTTTTCAGTTGTCCAAAACTGGCCATGTTGAGATTGTGAGCCAGGAACATGCTACACAAACCCACAAATGTTGGCGTCTTTACACAAAGTTAACAACTATACCTTATAACTTGAATGTAAAAAAATTTGGTTATCCAATTCTCATATTGAGATGTCTGGTTTCAACCATAAATATTTCACTGAACAAACAAAAAGCTTAGAAATTGTCAACTCTATGTACATAAAATAAGAAAATGGATGGTGAAACATTTATAGAAATTAGCAAATGGTCAACAGTAACTTCATGACTTAGTTCTGTGGACAAAGACAGAGAGACATTTTCTTTTGACATATTTTGTTCATAATTCAATTGGATGTAGATGGAAAAAAGATCTCTTCATTTCCTCGATTTCAAGTAAGTAGCACTATAAGTATTTGTTTTACAGAAAACATAAGTACATAATATTTTGTCAACAAAGTTAAAATGTTAACAGATATAAAATTACTCTGAAAACATAAATTACAAGTTTAGTTTAATTCTTCGAAGAGTGTTAATGTTAAAAACATTTAAAATTTTGTTTTTGGTGAATAGCTTACTTTTCACACACAAAACAATGTTTGAAGATGCAATTTGAGAATAAACTTAAAAGCAAATGAATCACATAAAGAAATCAATGCTACAGTTATACAGCTTGTCCACTTCTATCTTATACAACATGTTAAGAAACACAAAGAGATAAGCTGGATGAGGTGTAGTTGCTAAGAAATGTGGTTTCCTGTCTGAAGTACCAACACACACATTATCAGAATTGACAAGAAGGGTATGCATGTGTCTGTCTACTCATAACTAGCAAAACACTGGATGAATTGTCACCATACTGGGTATGTACTCTTAGAGTCCCCATTCAGGAAGTGACATAAGAAGATTAACATTCATATTTAAATGCAACAGACCATGTTCTCCAGTTTTTTACTTCCAGAATCTACAGGGTGGCCCATAAGTCCCTATCCATCCATATATCTTATGTATCCAGTGTATTGGTGTGGTGTCACCAGTATTCTTGCACTCATGTATCCATGTACTTGTCACAATATGCTATTCAAGTGTAAATGGGCTTACATTGGCCATATTTCTCTGAAAAAAAAGAAACATTTATAAAACATGCATAATTGAATATAACATAATAACATATGAATGGGTAGGGACTTACGGACCACCCTGTATATTTTCTGAGCAAGGCTCTTCTGGTATCACCTTCAGGATAAACTAATACATAATAATAATAATAAATTATAACATGATAACTACTTCTTAAGCAATTTCTAGCAGCCCTGTCAACAGCTTGGACAACTTCATCCAAAGTTAGCATTGTTCCTTAAGAGTGTGGTCAGCCTCAAACTAATTACATTTTCATTTAGCAAATCAAATTCCACTATTATTTTCAAGGGTGTGAACCAGTCCAAAAAGAATTTAACCCAAATGGTTAGAAATTATTCAAAACAACAGTTATTTGACTAGAAAGTGTAAAAAGCAAAATGTATCGTTAATGTGCATTATTAAAACTGACTCTTTTTAACGATGTGTATCAACTTAGCATCATTTATCTTGGGTAACATTTACCCAGCCTTAGTTCTAAACTTGGTGAACCTGTAATTTATATGTTGCCATAAATAAAATATATTGTTATAAACCAATCACTTATTATTAAGATAACGAAAAAATCGTAAGAGTCGTTGTTTGTAATTAAGCACAAACTACACAATGGGGTACCTATGCTCTGCCCACCGTGGGTATCGAAACACCGTTTATAGCGTTATAAGTCTACAGGCGTACCGTTGTGCCATTGGGGAGAAAATTGTAAGAGAATAGTAAAATTCGAAAAACTTTTCTGTTACCAATTTTATGTTAGACGATCAGTAATAAATAGATGAACTTATATGACTGAATGACAAACACTGAAACACCAACAATATAAACTGTGGGAGAAGAGTTTGTTTATAATAGGCAAGAAAATCTTATTTTGCAGCTTACCAGTATCAGACACTTCCTCAGTCAATTTCTGCAACTATCAGTAACAGTAAAAGTAAAACTATTATCAACATTTCAACACTACAAGTTAGTTTGTATAAATAACTAGAGTTAATTCTTAACTTACTCATCCAAGTTGTCTTCCAGTTCCGCCAGAGCAACAGGAGAGTCCGTTAAAAAATTGAAGTTATGAATAACGCCCATCCTGTCGGTTTGTATAAATATGTAAATCTTCTTCGTAAACGAATGTGAGAGAAAAAGCGAGAAGATCAATATTTTGCTTCAGATATATAAAGATTACGTTGAACTCGGTTACTGTCTCCAAATTCGCGACCTTTCGCCCTCTTTCAGTGCGAAAGAAACTACCTGTTCACTTTCTCCGAACTCAAAAAAGGTGAAACATGCTAAACTAATAAAGAAAAAAGTATAAGTCAAATTTATTATATTGATTAAATAAACATATTTCAAACAAAAAATAATATTCACAAAGTAATGATTTTTATTACCTCTTTTAAGTAATATTATTTCTGCTTCAAATATCTTTTCTAGTTTAAAATTTTGATATTCTGTCTGATGTTGTGCTTGGTTCACGTTTTGCAGACATTAGCTTGATGAAACTAGGTCATGTACGTCAAAAACGTAAATATTAACTTGTAATGCATATATTTATTTCAAGTAACAGTATGCACCATTCTTGAATAAATAGACAGTTGATTATATAATTTGGCACTAACAGTTTTCAAATTTAGAAGTGATATGAATTCCGACAAGTTTATGTTAACTTTATAATAACGAAAAATGCTCTTGAAACTATAAATAGATTCATATCTTGGTAAGGCACTTCCGATTTCGAATAAGTTATAAAATTGTGTGACTTAGTAAAATAAATTTTGTACGCGTTGGAACATGAATGTTCTAACTATGCCTAGTGGAGCCCCAGATAACAAATAGTGGGGCCAAAGGGCTCCGCGAGGAAATATTAGAATGTTAATATTTTTCCTAAAACTATAAAATTGAATCAGAATACGTTGTACAAAAAAGTAAAGTATATCTTTAATATAACCCGTTTACCGTGTATTAGGCCTTTTAATATTTTATTCAACCTAACGCCAGATGATTTTATTTAACTTAAGTGGAGTTTTCGCGGTGAAAGTGTTAATACAATCTCAATTAATTTTAATAGTGGCACCACTGGTTGCTAGTAGATATGATATCATCCCAAGATCACATGCGTCATTGGAGATGCAAAATTGCCTGGAAATTTTAGTACGAAACATCGGTCAATCCTGGATAGCGATTCTGTCTTTTAAAAACCCGATCTGGATTAGCGACTAAATCCCGAATGAAATGGAACATGATGTCATAGCTGAAACTTATCCAAATTTGAAACATTGTGATGAAATTAAATGCAGTATGAATTATTTCAATTTCAAGGTATATTTATGTGAAATATAATTATATTTATGACAATTATAATCGTTAATTGTTAGGTTAGATTCGTTGTTATTTCAGTAGACAAACTTATTACCAATGAGCTCTATGACGTCACATGCTTGTGTCACGTCTTCTTTAACTTCGTTCAAGATCTAGATGCACGTCGGATCTGGCTTAAATTTTTCTGTTAAAAATCAAAATTGTAAAAATTAGAGGTTACCTTCTTCCTTTAGAAAAAAACATATTATTACAGCGGCCTAGCCTTTTTCCACAAATCTCTATTTCTGACTTCGTTATGGTAACACTGATCTCAGGTCAGCATATCATTGTATGGTGATAAAACCCATGTGTTCGAACGACTTTTCATTAAAAAGGTAATTTGTATTTGTGAAAATTCCTTTGAATTTCCAAATATATAAAAATACGTTTTGGACAAATTGATAATTATTTGTTACACCCATAATGGATAAGTGGTTGAATATCAATGATAAATCTGATACGAGTAATTATCTTCCTAGGCCTAGGCCTGATATGAATTCATCGGCATGATCGTCGTGTGCAAGTATGTCAACGCAGGATGATGCAAGAAGTAGTGAAACAATAAAGAAAATAAAGTATGATGAAATATGGTTCTACATGGACAGGTAATGAAGATGGACCTAGTGGGTTGTGTGTTGAATGTGGAACAGTGTTGAGTAACAGTAGTTTGCATCCAGAAAAGTTAAAACGACATATAGAAATCAAACACTCACAATTAAAAAATCCAACTTCGAAATATTTCAAAAGAAAGTGTTTGCAATTAAATGCGAGAAAAACTATATTTCGTTGGTAGAGTGCACGATTGATAAAAAATTTCTTAAAAACATTGACTCTGTGCTCCGTTCTAATAACTCGGTTTCTCAAGGATATGTCAGTAAATTGCTTAACGGAGTTAATAAGGCGAATAAAAGCGAGTCCAACATTTTCACTTAAGATGGATGAATCAACAAATGTCGCAGGTTACGCGATGTTGCTTGTGTTTGTTCGTTATATTCACGAAGCTAGTACTGAGGCAGACATGCTAATTTGCAAACCTTTACCTACTCAAACAACAAGCAAACCAAATATTTAAACTGATCGATGTGTTTATGGAAGAACATGAGATCCAATGGCAGCTTTGCTCAAGTATTTGCACTGATGGGACTGCAGCTATGATTGGAAAATTTTGAGGCGCAGAAGCACACATAAAAAAGAAAATACCGGAGATCGAGAGTATCCACTGCTGTTTTCATCGTCATGCACATGCAATGAAACGAATACCAGGAGACTTGAAAGAATTCTTGGGTGATACCATAAGAATAGTTAATTTTATAAAATCAAGACCACTCGATGCGAGGATATTCAGTTTACTCTGTGAAGATATGTGAAGTTTGCATAAAAATTTGCTGCTTCATACTAAAGTCCGATGGTCTTCTCGGAGAAAATTGATGCTTGATTTTATTAAATACGTGAGGAGACAGGTTTTGTTTTATCTGAATGTCATTTTGAAATTATATACAAATTAAGGGACAAATGCTGGATACAGAAAATAGCTTACCTTTTGTATGTATTTGCCTATCTAAGTGAAGTGATTGCTACAATGCAGGATACCAGGGTAACGTTAAATGGAAGCGCTTCAACGTAAGCTAAAACTTTGGGGTGAATGTAAAGTTATGGAAGAACTTGATCAAAAATCTCAGTAGTTTTTTTTACTTATGAATGACATTTCCTAAAGTGGAGATGGAAAAGTTTGAGTCTTACAGTACATATTTGATTTGTGTACAACTACCGAAGAATACTTCCCTCCTCGTTTAGAAAATTACTGTAGATTCAACATCCTTTTGTTGACTCTGCAAATACCAACGATTTGTCTTTGAAAGAGAAAGAACAGCTTATAGAAAGCTCAACTGATTACACACTAAAAACAAAATTTCAGCAGGAAGAAATTACACAATTTTGGATTAAATGGCCACGGAATACCCTGAAATAAATAACAGAGCTATGGAAATTTTGATGCGTTTTTCAACAATATATCTTTGTAAGCAAACATTTTCACTGTATACAACTACAAAGACCAAATTTAAAAACAGGCTAAATATTGAAGATGATTTGCGCTGACAGGTAACAACCATAACTCCAAATATTGAAGTACTTCGTGAACAATAGTAAGCCCATTCGAGTCACTATTAAAAATAAGCATACTGTACTTTTTCTGATATATATTTTGCAAGCAGAAAAGTTTGAACAAGCAGAATTTTTTCTTTTTATATTGATATTTTTAATAAATTAATATTCTAAAATTTTGAAATATTGTTTGTTTTTTCAATTTCGCACAAAGCAACTCGAGAGCTATCTGTGCTCGCCATCCTTAATTTAGCAGTGTAAGACTAGACGGGAGGCAGCTAGTCATCACTACCCACCGCCAACTCTTGGGCTACTCTTTTACCAACGAATAGTGGGATTGACCGTATTATTATAACGCCCCCACGGCTGAAAGGGCGAGCATGTTTGGTGCGACTGGGATTCGAACCCGCGACCCTCAGATTACGAGTCGAACGCCTTAACCCACCTGACCATGCCGGGCCTAGTCTTAATTAAGAGTACTTGATCGAAGGTATTATGACCAAATGATCTTTCTGGGAACAGATAGAAATTTGATGAAGGACGACTCAGCGAAGTATTCACAACTAAAGTTGATGAGGTCTCACAGTTTGATGAATTTATCATTTAATGTTTTTAACTTCAGTTTGTTGTGGAATAAATGTGACTTTAAAAGACGATGAAAGTGGTGTAGAAATGGAACAAAACCAGACAACAAGTATTTAGTTTAAGGTATGTTATTACTACTACGTATTTTAATTTTATCAGGTCGTACATTGTAATAAGCCAGCTTTAATCAAAGTGTGGTTATAGGAGCCCTGGAGTCCGCGATGTCAAAACTATTTCCATAATATAATTTCATCAATGAAACGTTTCTGTACGTTTTGAACCAAGTGAGAAGGATGGTTGTGTGTTCAAATTCTAAGATTCCGTTCTCATGCGTTTGTATATATAAGTGACATTATTTTGGATCAATCTTTCATTGAAGTTGTCTGAGATTTAAATGAATTTTAATCTGTATGATCGATAAATTTGAATTTTTCTCCATTCTAGAAATAAATATATATAAAAACTATACTTAACCTTGAATAGTTTGAAATATAACATTCTAATATCAACATTTGGAAGGAGAGATATAAGTGCAGAGAGGAATCAAACAGCAAACAATTGTTCAATCGTTTGAGAAATAAGTACACTTTGTTGTCTCATTTTGCAATAATATTAAAAAACATTTCTAAATTTTATTTAAAACTTTTTTATTTTACAATTTAATTATATTTTATTCTAAAATAAAAGAAAGTTTATTGATAAAATATTTTTTTGTATTTAAGGATGGATCATTGGCTTAAAAAAGAGAGATTAGGAGACTCGTTTTCTCAATATTTAGGTAGAACAGTTTCTTCTATCTCAAACCCTACTCCAGACTTGTTCCAAAGCCAACATTTATCTACACATTTAAAGCCAAAGAACTTTAGGTATAATCTTACTCTCTGGTCGAGGAATGCTTTCCCCTGCCCCTGAAAACATATATACAGCATGGGTGGCACAGCCTTGAAAAAAAAGTTTTTATACATCGGCACAAAAATAAAAACGTTTTAAGAAATAATTCAGTACTATAGTTGTTCTTTATTAGTCATATATTTACACTTGACAAAAGTTCTCTTTGGAATAAATATACCATAGGTAAAGAAAAAAATCCACCGTAAAAACCTTTAACAAAAATGCATGACAGAAAATAAATGAAGCTATTTAACACTGATAAAACACATAACAATGACTTTCAACATAGAAATGGCCACATTCAGTGATGTCGAGAAACCCACTTGTTGAGAATTTTATATGCAAAAACGGCTCGTTTGGGTTCAGAAAATATTTTAAATAGAAGAGCGAACAACGTTTCGACCTTCTTCGGTAATCGTCAGGTTCACAAAGAAAAAAAGAGGTAACTGACCGGAAGCTGACCACATGTTTGGAAGGGGTTGTGTAACTGAATGTCGTAATGTAGAGGGCGGGGTTAGATGTTTGAATATATAATTTTATCTATAATATTAATTTAGGTATAATGGCGTTCCTTTATATTGGTTTATTTTGGGTTTAAGTTGTTGTATAAGTAAGGCTTCTTTAATTTTGCGTTTGTTTATGTTTGTTTCTTTATTTAGTATTTGAGTGTTTTCTATGGTTATGTTATGTCCATTTGACTTGCAGTGTTTGAAAACGTGTGAAGGTGACTTTTTATGTTCTTTGAATCTGGTTTCAAGTTTTCTACTTGTTTCTCCAATATAGAAGTCGTGGCAGTTATCACATTGTATTTTATAAATAATGTTGGTGTGGTGTTTGTCAGTGTAGTTCATACATAGTATAGACCTTAGTTTTGTGCCTGGTTTTTGAATAGATTTAGTATTAACTGGAATGTCATATTTTGTTACTAGTTTTTGCCAAATGTTGGTTATTTGTTTGCTGATGTCAGGAATATATGGTATACAGCAGTATATGGTTTCGTGATTTTTTGATTCGTGAGATATATTTACTTTTGTTGGTTGATTTTGCTTTCTGTCTAGGTGTGTGCGTATAATGTTTTCTACGGTTTGTGGAGGAAACTTATTGATGTTGATGAAGTTTTGTTTTATTTTGTCTAATTCATCGTTAATTTTATCTGGCGAGCAGAGTTTTATGGCTGTGTTTATCTGGTTTCTTAGTATGTTGAGTTTTTGTTTTGTTTCATGTGCTGAGTCCCAAGGAATGTATAGTCCAGTGTAGGTGATTTTTCGGTATCAGTTTTTTCTTTTCTCTATTATAAGTTGTATACTACTTTAAGAAACTAAGCTTTGGTTCTATTTTCTAACACATCATTGACATGAAAATCAACAGCATTATGTATCAGTTCTAACAGTTCCATACTATAATTTGTATATTAATTTATTACACTAAGCTTTGGTGAAAGTTCTCTAACATAGTAGTCACCTATATGACAACAGTATTATGTCTCATTTCTCACTGTTCTATACTACAACTTGTTTACTACTTTACTACACTAAGCTTTGGTGAAGGTTCTCTAACATAGTAGTGACCTATATGACAACAGTATTATGTCTCATTTCTCACTGTTCTATACTACAACTTGTTTACTACTTTACTACACTAAGCTTTGGCTCTATTCTCTAATACAGTAGTGACCTACATGTCAACAGTATTATGTATATCAGTTCTTACCCTTCTGCACTGTAACTTGTATACTGCTTTACTAAACTAAGCTTTGGTTCTATTCTCTAATACAGTAGTGACTTACATGTCAACAGTATTATGTATATCAGTTCTCACCCTTCTGTACTGTAACTTGTATACTGCTTTACTAAACTAAGCTTTGGTTCTATTCTCTAATACAGTAGTGACCTATATGTTAACAGTATTATGTATATCAGTTCTCACCCTTCTGTACTGTAACTTGTACACTGCTTTACTAAACTAAGCTTTGGTTCTGTTCTTTAATACAATAGTGACCGATATGTTAACAGTATTATGTATATCAGTTCTCACCCTTCTGTACTGTAACTTGTATACTGTTTTACTACACTAAGCTTTGGTTCTATTCTTTAATACAGTAGTGACATATATGTCAACAATATTATGCATATCAGTTCTTACCCTTCTGTACTGTAACTTGTAAACTGCTTTACTACACTAAACTTTGGTTCTATTCTCTAATAAAGTAGTGACCTATATGTTAACAGTATTATGTATATCAGTTCTTACCCTTCTGTACTGTAACTTGTATACTGCATTACTACACTAAGCTTTGGTTCTATTCTTTAATACAGTAGTGACATATATGTCAACAATATTATGCATATCAGTACTTACCCTTCTGTACTGTAACTTGTATACTGCTTTACTACACTAAGCTTTGGTTCTATTCTCTAATACAGTAGTGACCTATATGTTAACAGTATTATGTATATCAGTTCTTACCATTCTGTACTGTAACTTGTATATTGATTTACTAAACTAAGCTTTGGTTTTATTAATACAGTAGTGACCAAAATGTTAACACTATTATGTATATCAGTTCTCAACCTTCTGTACTGTAACATGTACACTGCTTTACTACACTAAGCTTTGGTTCTATTCTTTAATACAGTAGTGACATATATGTTAACAGTATTATGTATATCAGTTCTTACCTTTCTGCGCTGTAACTTGTACACTGCTTTACTACATTAAGCTTTGGTTTTATTCTCTAATACAGTAGTGACCTATATGTTAACAGTATTATGCATATCAGTTCTCACCCTTTTATACTGTAACTTGTACACTGCTTTACTACACTAAGCTTTGGTTCTATTCTCTAATACAGTAGTGACATATATGTTAACAGTATTATGTATATCAGTTCTTACCCTTCTGTACTTTAAGTTGCATACTGCTTTACTAAACTAAGCTTTGGTTCTATTCTCTAATACAGTAGTGACCTATATGTTAACAGTATTAAGTATATCAGTTCTTACCCTTCTGTACTGTAACTTGTTGTTATGTATATGTGTAAATATTTTGTAAACGAGAATATGTCGTTGTTGTGTTTAAATTTTCATTTCTATTATTCATTTTTCCATATTTATATTATTGTTTCGAAGTTTAAACTAATATTATTTTGTTTTGTAATTAATTTCGAATGTTGTAACTTAATATCTGTCACTGTTATTATATAATTTATGTTATATCTGTTATATTTGTTAATAGTTTAGTGTAATAAATTATACAAGCTGTTATCTGTGTTTTTCTGTTGCGTTTAATCTACGAAGAACTTAAAACATAAAAAAGTACGTAACACTTGTATACTGCTTTAGTACACAAAGCTTTGGTTCTATTCTTTAATACAGTAGTGACCTATACGTTAAAAGTATTATGTATATCAGTTCTTACCCTTCTGTACTGTAACTTGTATACTGCTTTACTAAACTAAGCTTTGGTTCTATTCTCTAATACAGTAGTGACCTACATGTCAACAGTATTATGTATATCAGTTCTTACCCTTCTGCACTGTAACTTGTATACTGCTTTACTAAACTAAGCTTTGGTTCTATTCTCTAATACAGTAGTGACTTACATGTCAACAGTATTATGTATATCAGTTCTCACCCTTCTGTACTGTAACTTGTATACTGCTTTACTAAACTAAGCTTTGGTTCTATTCTCTAATACAGTAGTGACCTATATGTTAACAGTATTATGTATATCAGTTCTCACCCTTCTGTACTGTAACTTGTACACTGCTTTACTAAACTAAGCTTTGGTTCTGTTCTTTAATACAATAGTGACCGATATGTTAACAGTATTATGTATATCAGTTCTCACCCTTCTGTACTGTAACTTGTATACTGTTTTACTACACTAAGCTTTGGTTCTATTCTTTAATACAGTAGTGACATATATGTCAACAATATTATGCATATCAGTTCTTACCCTTCTGTACTGTAACTTGTAAACTGCTTTACTACACTAAACTTTGGTTCTATTCTCTAATAAAGTAGTGACCTATATGTTAACAGTATTATGTATATCAGTTCTTACCCTTCTGTACTGTAACTTGTATACTGCATTACTACACTAAGCTTTGGTTCTATTCTTTAATACAGTAGTGACATATATGTCAACAATATTATGCATATCAGTACTTACCCTTCTGTACTGTAACTTGTATACTGCTTTACTACACTAAGCTTTGGTTCTATTCTCTAATACAGTAGTGACCTATATGTTAACAGTATTATGTATATCAGTTCTTACCCTTCTGTACTGTAACTTGTATATTGATTTACTAAACTAAGCTTTGGTTTTATTAATACAGTAGTGACCAAAATGTTAACACTATTATGTATATCAGTTCTCAACCTTCTGTACTGTAACATGTACACTGCTTTACTACACTAAGCTTTGGTTCTATTCTTTAATACAGTAGTGACATATATGTTAACAGTATTATGTATATCAGTTCTTACCTTTCTGTGCTGTAACTTGTACACTGCTTTACTACACTAAGCTTTGGTTTTATTCTCTAATACAGTAGTGACCTATATGTTAACAGTATTATGCATATCAGTTCTCACCCTTTTATACTGTAACTTGTACACTGCTTTACTACACTAAGCTTTGGTTCTATTCTCTAATACAGTAGTGACATATATGTTAACAGTATTATGTATATCAGTTCTTACCCTTCTGTACTTTAAGTTGCATACTGCTTTACTAAACTAAGCTTTGGTTCTATTCTCTAATACAGTAGTGACCTATATGTTAACAGTATTAAGTATATCAGTTCTTACCCTTCTGTACTGTAACTTGTTGTTATGTATATGTGTAAATATTTTGTAAACGAGAATATGTCGTTGTTGTGTTTAAATTTTCATTTCTATTATTCATTTTTCCATATTTATATTATTGTTTCGAAGTTTAAACTAATATTATTTTGTTTTGTAATTAATTTCGAATGTTGTAACTTAATATCTGTCACTGTTATTATATAATTTATGTTATATCTGTTATATTTGTTAATAGTTTAGTGTAATAAATTATACAAGCTGTTATCTGTGTTTTTCTGTTGCGTTTAATCTACGAAGAACTTAAAACATAAAAAAGTACGTAACACTTGTATACTGCTTTAGTACACAAAGCTTTGGTTCTATTCTTTAATACAGTAGTGACCTATACGTTAAAAGTATTATGTATATCAGTTCTTACCCTTCTGTACTGTAACTTGTATACTGCTTTACTAAACTAAGCTTTGGTTCTATTCTCTAATACAGTAGTGACCTACATGTCAACAGTATTATGTATATCAGTTCTCACCCTTCTGCACTGTAACTTGTATACTGCTCTACTAAACTAAGCTTTGGTTCTATTCTCTAATACAGTAGTGACTTACATGTCAACAGTATTATGTATATCAGTTCTTACCCTTCTGTACTGTAACTTGTATACTGCTTTACTAAACTAAACTTTGGTTTTATTCTTTAATACAGTAGTGACCTATATGTTAACAGTATTATGTATATCAGTTCTCACCCTTCTGTACTGTAACTTGTACACTGCTTTACTAAACTAAGCTTTGGTTCTATTCTCTAATACAGTAGTGACCTACATGTTAACAGTATTATGTATATCAGTTTTTACCCTTCTGTACTGTAACTTGTATACTGTTTTACTAAACTAAGCTTTGGTTCTATTCTCTAATACAGTAGTGACCTACATGTCAACAGTATTATGTATATCAGTTCTTACCCTTCTGTACTGTAACTTGTATACTGCTTTACTAAACTAAGCTTTGGTTTTATTCTTTAATACAGTAGTGACCTATATGTTAACAGTATTATGTATATCAGTTCTCACCCTTCTGTACTGTAACTTGTACACTGCTTTACTAAACTAAGCTTTGGTTCTATTCTCTAATACAGTAGTGACCTACATGTTAACAGTATTATGTATATCAGTTCTTACCCTTCTGTACTGTAACTTGTATACTGCTTTACTAAACTAAGCTTTGGTTCTATTCTATAATACAGTAGTGACCTACATGTCAACAGTATTATGTATATCAGTTCTCACCCTTCTGCACTGTAACTTGAATACTGCTCTACTAAACTAAGCTTTGGTTCTATTCTCTAATACAGTAGTGACCTACATGTTAACAGTATTATGTATATCAATTCTTACCCTTCAGTAATGTAACTTGTATACTGCTTTACTAAACTAAGCTTTGGTTTTATTCTTTAATACAGTAGTGACCTATATGTTAACAGTATTATGTATATCAGTTCTCACCCTTCTGTAATGTAACTTGTACACTGCTTTACTAAACTAAACTTTGGTTCTATTCTTTAATACAGTCGTGACATATATGTTAACAGTATTATGTATATCAGTTCTCACCCATTTGTACTGTAACTTGTACACTGCTTTACTACAGTAAGCTTTGGTTCTATTCTCTAATACAGTAGCGACCTACATGTCAACAGTATTATGTATATCAATTCTTACCCTTCTGTACTGTAACTTGTATACTGCTTTACTACACAAAGCTTTTGTTCTATTCTCTAATACACTAGTGACATATATGTTAACAGTATTATGTATATCAGTTCTTACCCTTCTGTACTGTAAGTTGTATACTGCTTTACTAAACTAAGCTTTGGTTCTATTCTTTAATACAGTAGTGACATATATGTTAACATTATTATGTATATCAGTTCTTTCCCTTCTGTACTGTAACTTGTATACTGCTTTACTAAACTAAGCTTTGGTTCTATTCTTTAATACAGTGGTGACATATATGTCAACAGTATTATGTATATCAGTTCTCACCCTTCTGTACTGTAACTTGTACACTGCTTTACTAAACTAAGCTTTGGTTCTATTCTTTAATACAGTGGTGACATATATGTCAACAGTATTATGAATATCAGTTCTCACCCTTCTGTACTGTAACTTGTATACTGCTTTACTACACTAAGCTTTGGTTCTATTCTCTAATACAGTAGTGACATATATGTTAACAGTATTATGTATATCAGTTCTTACCCTTCTGTACTGAGAGTTGTATACTGCTTTACTAAACTAAGCTTTGGTTCTATTCTCTAATACAGTAGTGACCTATATGTCAACAGTATTATGTATATCAGTTCTTACCCTTCTGTACTGTAACTTGTATACTGCTTTACTACAGTAAGCTTTGGTTCTATTCTTTAATACAGTCGTGACATATATGTTAACAGTATTATGTATATCAGTTCTTACCCTTCTGTACTGTAACTTGTATACTGCTTTACTAAACTAAGCTTTGGTTCTATTCTCTAATACAGTAGTGACCTACATGTTAACAGTATTATGTATATCAGTTCTTACCCTTCTGTACTGTAACTTGTATACTGCTTTACTAAACTTAGCTTTGGTTTTATTAATACAGTAGTGACCTATATGTTAACAGTATTATGTTCATCAGTTCTCACCCTTCTGTACTGTAACTTGTACACTGCTTTACTAAACTAAGCTTTGGTTCTATTCTTTAATACAGTCGTGACATATATGTTAACAGTATTATGTATATCAGTTCTTACCCTTCTGTACTGTAACTTGTATACTGCTTTACTAAACTAAGCTTTGGTTCTATTTTTTAATACAGTAGTGACATATATGTTAACATTATTATGTATATCAGTTCTTACCCTTCTGTACTGTAACTTGTATACTGCTTTACTAAACTAAGCTTTGGTTCTATTCTTTAATACAGTGGTGACATATATGTCAACAGTATTATGAATATCAGTTCTCACCCTTCTGTACTGTAACTTGTATACTGCTTTACTACACTAAGCTTTGGTTCTATTCTCTAATACAGTAGTGACATATATGTTAACAGTATTATGTATATCAGTTCTTACCCTTCTGTACTGTAAGTTGTATACTGCTTTACTAAACTAAGCTTTGGTTCTATTCTCTAATACAGTAGTGACTTACATGTCAACAGTATTATGTATATCAGTTCTTACCCTTCTGTACTGTAACTTGTATACTGCTTTAATAAACTAAGCTTTGGTTTTATTCTCTAATACAGTAGTGACCTACATGTTAACAGTATTATGTATATCAGTTTTTACCCTTTTGTACTGTAACTTGTACACTGCTTTACTACAGTAAGCTTTGGTTCTATTCTTTAATACAGTAGTGACCTATATGTTAACAGTATTATGTATATCAGTTCTTACCCTTCTGTACTGTAAGTTGTATACTGCTTTACTAAACTAAGCTTTGGTTCTATTCTCTAATACAGTAGTGACCTACATGTCAACAGTATTATGTATATCAGTTCTCACCCTTCTGCACTGTAACTTGTATACTGCTCTACTAAACTAAGCTTTGGTTCTATTCTTTAATACAGTAGTGACCTATATGTTAACAGTATTATGTATATCAGTTCTCACCCTTCTGTACTGTAACTTGTACACTGCTTTACTACACTAAGCTTTGGTTCTATTCTTTAATACAGTCGTGACATATATGTTAACAGTATTATGTATATCAGTTCTTACCTTTCTGTGCTGTAACTTGTACACTGCTTTACTACACTAAGCTTTGGTTTTATTCTTTAATACAGTAGTG
Source organism: Carcinoscorpius rotundicauda (assembly GCA_011833715.1). Taxonomy (NCBI): domain Eukaryota; kingdom Metazoa; phylum Arthropoda; class Merostomata; order Xiphosura; family Limulidae; genus Carcinoscorpius; species Carcinoscorpius rotundicauda. Next base: position 173,195,413 of record CM022392.1, read on the forward strand.
ACCTATATGTTAACAGTATTATGTATATCAGTTCTTACCCTTCTGTACTGTAACTTGTACACTGCTTTACTACACAAAGCTTTGGTTCTATTCTTTAATACAGTAGTGACCTATATGTTAAGAGTATTATGTATATTAGTTCTTACCCTTCTGTACTGTAACTTGTATACTGCTTTACTAAACTAAGCTTTGGTTCTATTCTTTAATACAGTAGTGACATATATGTCAACAGTATTATGAATATCAGTTCTCACCCTTCTGTACTGTAACTTGTACACTCCTTTACTAAACTAAGCTTTGGTTCTATTCTCTAATACAGTAGTGACCTAAATGTTAACAGTATTATGTATATCAGTTCTTACCCTTCTGTACTGTAAGTTCTATACTGCTTTACTAAACTAAGCTTTGGTTCTATTCTCTAATACAGTAGTGACTTACATGTCAACAGTATTATGTATATCAGTTCTTACCCTTTTGTACTGTATTTTGTATACTGCTTTACTAAACTTAGCTTTGGTTTTATTCTTTAATACAATAGTGACCTATATGTTAACAGTATTATGTATATCAGTTCTCACCCTTCTGTACTGTAACTTGTACACTGCTCTACTAAACTAAGCTTTGGTTCTATTCTCTAATACAGTAGTGACCTACATGTCAACAGTATTATGTATATCAGTTCTCACCCTTCTGTACTGTAAGTTGTATACTGCTTTACTAAACTAAGCTTTGGTTCTATTCTCTAATACAGTAGTGACCTACATGTTAACAGTATTATGTATATCAATTCTTACCCTTCAGTAATGTAACTTGTATACTGCTTTACTAAACTAAGCTTTGGTTTTATTCTTTAATACAGTAGTGACCTATATGTTAACAGTATTATGTATATCAGTTCTCACCCTTCTGTACTGTAACTTAAACACTGCTTTACTAAACTAAACTTTGGTTCTATTCTTTAATACAGTCATGACATATATCTTAACAGTATTATGTATATCAGTTCTCACCCTTTTGTACTGTAACTTGTACACTGCTTTACTACACAAAGCTTTTGTTCTATTCTCTAATACACTAGTGACATATATGTTAACAGTATTATGTATATCAGTTCTTACCCTTCTGTACTGTAAGTTGTATACTGCTTTACTAAACTAAGCTTTGGTTCTATTCTTTAATACAGTAGTGACATATATGTTAACATTATTATGTATATCAGTTCTTACCCTTCTGTACTGTAACTTGTATACTGCTTTACTAAACTAAGCTTTGGTTCTATTCTTTAATACAGTGGTGACATATATGTCAACAGTATTATGAATATCAGTTCTCACCCTTCTGTACTGTAACTTGTATACTGCTTTACTACACTAAGCTTTGGTTCTATTCTCTAATACAGTAGTGACATATATGTTAACAGTATTATGTATATCAGTTCTTACCCTTCTGTACTGAGAGTTGTATACTGCTTTACTAAACTAAGCTTTGGTTCTATTCTCTAATACAGTAGTGACCAATATGTCAACAGTATTATGTATATCAGTTCTTACCCTTCTGTACTGTAACTTGTATACTGCTTTACTAAACTAAGCTTTGGTTTTATTCTTTAATACAGTAGTGACCTATATGTTAACAGTATTATGTATATCAGTTCTCACCCTTCTGTACTGTAACTTGTACACTGCTTTACTACAGTAAGCTTTGGTTCTATTCTCTAATACAGTAGTGACCTATATGTTAACAGTATTATGTATATTAGTTCTCACTCTTTTGTACTGTAACTTGTACACTGCTTTACTACAGTAAGCTTTGGTTCTATTCTTTAATACAGTAGTGACATATATGTTAACAGTATTATGTATATCAGTTCTTACCCTTTTGTACTGTAACTTGTATAGTGCTTTACTAAACTTAGCTTTGGTTTTATTAATACAGTAGTGACCTATATGTTAACAGTATTATGTATATCAGTTCTCACCCTTCTGTACTGTATCTTGTACACTGCTTTACTACACTAAGCTTTGGTTTTATTCTTTAATACAGTCGTGACATATATGTTAACAGTATTATGTATATCAGTTTTTACCTTTCTGTGCTGTAACTTGTACACTGCTTTACTACACTAAGCTTTGGTTTTATTCTCTAATACAGTAGTGACCTATATGTTAACAGTATTATGTATATCAGTTCTCACCCTTCTGTACTGTAACTTGTACACTGCTTTAATACAGTAAGCTTTGGTTCTATTCTTTAAAAGAGTAGTGACATATATGTTAACAGTATTATGTATATCAGTTCTTACCCTTCTGTACTGTAACTTGTACACTGCTTTACTACACTAAGCTTTTGTTCTATTCTCTAATACAGTAGTGACCTATATGTTAACAGTATTAAGTATATCAGTTCTTACCCTTCTGTACTGTAATTTGTATACTGCTTTACTACACAAAGCTTTGGTTCTATTCTATAATACAGTAGTGACCTATATGTTAACAGTATTATGTATATCAGTTCTCACTCTTATGTACTGTAACTTGTACACTGGTTTACTAAACTAAGCTTTGGTTCTATTCTCTAATACAGTAGTGACCTATATGTCAACAGTATTATGTATATCAGTTCTTACCCTTCTGTACTGTAACTTGTATACTGCTTTACTAAACTAAGCTTTGGTTCTATTCTTTAATACAGTAGTGACCTATATGTTAACAGTATTATGTATATCAGTTCTCACCCTTCTGTACTGTAACTTGTACACTGCTTTACTACAGTAAGCTTTGGTTCTATTCTCTAATACAGTAGTGACCTATATGTTAACAGTATTATGTATATTAGTTCTCACTCTTTTGTACTGTAACGTGTACACTGCTTTACTACAGTAAGCTTTGGTTCTATTCTTTAATACAGTAGTGACATATATGTTAACAGTATTATGTATATCAGTTCTTACCCTTCTGTACTGTAACTTGTATACTGCTTTACTAAACTTAGCTTTGGTTTTATTAATACAGTAGTGACCTATATGTTAACAGTATTATGTATATCAGTTCTCACCCTTCTGTACTGTATCTTGTACACTGCTTTACTACACTAAGCTTTGGTTCTATTCTCTAATACAGTAGTGACATATATGTTAACAGTATTATGTATATCAGTTCTTACCCTTCTGTACTGAGAGTTGTATACTGCTTTACTAAACTAAGCTTTGGTTCTATTCTCTAATACAGTAGTGACCTATATGTCAACAGTATTATGTATATCAGTTCTTACCCTTCTGTACTGTAACTTGTATACTGCTTTACTAAACTAAGCTTTGGTTTTATTCTTTAATACAGTAGTGACCTATATGTTAACAGTATTATGTATATCAGTTCTCACCCTTCTGTACAGTAACTTGTTTACTGCTTTACTACAGTAAGCTTTGGTTCTATTCTCTAATACAGTAGTGACCTATATGTTAACAGTATTATGTATATTAGTTCTCACTCTTTTGTACTGTAACTTGTACACTGCTTTACTACAGTAAGCTTTGGTTCTATTCTTTAATACAGTAGTGACATATATGTCAACAGTATTATGAATATCAGTTCTCACCCTTCTGTACTGTAACTTGTACACTCCTTTACTAAACTAAGCTTTGGTTCTATTCTCTAATACAGTAGTGACCTAAATGTTAACAGTATTATGTATATCAGTTCTTACCCTTCTGTACTGTAAGTTCTATACTGCTTTACTAAACTAAGCTTTGGTTCTATTCTCTAATACAGTAGTGACTTACATGTCAACAGTATTATGTATATCAGTTCTTACCCTTTTGTACTGTATTTTGTATACTGCTTTACTAAACTTAGCTTTGGTTTTATTCTTTAATACAATAGTGACCTATATGTTAACAGTATTATGTATATCAGTTCTCACCCTTCTGTACTGTAACTTGTACACTGCTTTACTAAACTAAGCTTTGGTTCTATTCTCTAATACAGTAGTGACCTACATGTTAACAGTATTATGTATATCCGTTTTTACCCTTCTGTACTGTAACTTGTACACTGCTTTACTACAGTAAGCTTTGGTTCTATTCTCTAATACAGTAGCGACCTACATGTCAACAGTATTATGTATATCAATTCTTACCCTTCTGTACTGTAACTTGTATACTGCTTTACTAAACTAAGCTTTGGTTTTATTCTCTAATACAGTAGTGACCTACATGTCAACAGTATTATGTATATCAGTTCTCACCCTTCTGCACTGTAACTTGTATACTGCTCTACTAAACTAAGCTTTGGTTCTATTCTCTAATACAGTAGTGACCTACATGTCAACAGTATTATGTATATCAGTTCTCACCCTTCTGTACTGTAAGTTGTATACTGCTTTACTAAACTAAGCTTTGGTTCTATTCTCTAATACAGTAGTGACCTACATGTTAACAGTATTATGTATATCAATTCTTACCCTTCAGTAATGTAACTTGTATACTGCTTTACTAAACTAAGCTTTGGTTTTATTCTTTAATACAGTAGTGACCTATATGTTAACAGTATTATGTATATCAGTTCTCACCCTTCTGTACTGTAACTTGTACACTGCTTTACTAAACTAAACTTTGGTTCTATTCTTTAATACAGTCATGACATATATCTTAACAGTATTATGTATATCAGTTCTCACCCTTTTGTACTGTAACTTGTACACTGCTTTACTACACAAAGCTTTTGTTCTATTCTCTAATACACTAGTGACATATATGTTAACAGTATTATGTATATCAGTTCTTACCCTTCTGTACTGTAAGTTGTATACTGCTTTACTAAACTAAGCTTTGGTTCTATTCTTTAATACAGTAGTGACATATATGTTAACATTATTATGTATATCAGTTCTTACCCTTCTGTACTGTAACTTGTATACTGCTTTACTAAACTAAGCTTTGGTTCTATTCTTTAATACAGTGGTGACATATATGTCAACAGTATTATGAATATCAGTTCTCACCCTTCTGTACTGTAACTTGTATACTGCTTTACTACACTAAGCTTTGGTTCTATTCTCTAATACAGTAGTGACATATATGTTAACAGTATTATGTATATCAGTTCTTACCCTTCTGTACTGAGAGTTGTATACTGCTTTACTAAACTAAGCTTTGGTTCTATTCTCTAATACAGTAGTGACCAATATGTCAACAGTATTATGTATATCAGTTCTTACCCTTCTGTACTGTAACTTGTATACTGCTTTACTAAACTAAGCTTTGGTTTTATTCTTTAATACAGTAGTGACCTATATGTTAACAGTATTATGTATATCAGTTCTCACCCTTCCTTACTGTAACTTGTACACTGCTTTACTACAGTAAGCTTTGGTTCTATTCTCTAATACAGTAGTGACCTATATGTTAACAGTATTATGTATATTAGTTCTCACTCTTTTGTACTGTAACTTGTACACTGCTTTACTACAGTAAGCTTTGGTTCTATTCTTTAATACAGTAGTGACATATATGTTAACAGTATTATGTATATCAGTTCTTACCCTTCTGTACTGTAACTTGTATAGTGCTTTACTAAACTTAGCTTTGGTTTTATAATTACAGTAGTGACCTATATGTTAACAGTATTATGTATATCAGTTCTCACCCTTCTGTACTGTATCTTGTACACTGCTTTACTACACTAAGCTTTGGTTTTATTCTTTAATACAGTCGTGACATATATGTTAACAGTATTATGTATATCAGTTTTTACCTTTCTGTGCTGTAACTTGTACACTGCTTTACTACACTAAGCTTTGGTTTTATTCTCTAATACAGTAGTGACCTATATGTTAACAGTATTATGTATATCAGTTCTCACCCTTCTGTACTGTAACTTGTACACTGCTTTAATACAGTAAGCTTTGGTTCTATTCTTTAAAAGAGTAGTGACATATATGTTAACAGTATTATGTATATCAGTTCTTACCCTTCTGTACTGTAACTTGTACACTGCTTTACTACACTAAGCTTTTGTTCTATTCTCTAATACAGTAGTGACCTATATGTTAACAGTATTAAGTATATCATTCTTCCCTTCTGTACTGTAATTTGTTCTGCTACTACACAAAGCTTTGGTTCTATTCTAATACAGTAGTGACCTATATGTACAGTATTATGTATATCAGTTCTCACTCTTATGTACTGTAACTTGTACACTGCTTTACTAAACTAAGCTTTGGTTCTATTCTCTAATACAGTAGTGACCTATATGTTAACAGTATTATGTATATCAGTTCTTACCCTTCTGTACTGTAACTTGTATACTGCTTTACTAAACTAAGCTTTGGTTCTATTCTTAATACAGTAGTGACCTATATGTTAACAGTATTATGTATTCAGTTCTCACCCTTCTGTACTGTAACTTGTACTGCTTTACTACAGTAGCTTTGGTTCTATTCTCTAATACAGTGACCTATATGTTAACAGTATTATGTATATCAGTTCTCACTCTTTTGTACTGTAACTTGTAACTGCTTTACTACAGTAAGCTTTGGTTCTATTCTTTAATACAGTAGTGACATATATGTTAACAGTATTATGGTTATATCTCGTTTTACCCTTCTGTACTGTACTTGTATACTGCTTTACTAACTTAGCTTGGTTTTATAATACAGTAGTGCATATATGTTAACAGTATTATGTATATCAGTTCTCACCCTTCTGTACTGTATCTTGTACACTGCTTTACTACACTAAGCTTTGGTTCTATTCTCGAATACAGTAGTGACATATATTTAACAGTATTATGTATATCAGTTTCTTACCCTTCTGTACTGAGAGTTGTATACTGCTTTACTAAACTAAGCTTTGGTTCTATTCTCTAATACAGTAGTGACCTATATGTCAACAGTATTATGTATATCAGTTCTTACCCTTCTGTACTGTAACTTGTATACTGCTTTACTAAACTAAGCTTTGGTTTTATTCTTTAATACAGTAGTGACCTATATGTTAACAGTATTATGTATATCAGTTCTCACCCTTCTGTACAGTAACTTGTACACTGCTTTACTACAGTAAGCTTTGGTTCTATTCTCTAATACAGTAGTGTGACCTATATGTTAACAGTATTATGTATATTAGTTCTCACTCTTTTGTACTGTAACTTGTACACTGCTTTACTACAGTAAGCTTTGGTTCTATTCTTTAAAAGAGTAGTGACATATATGTTAACAGTATTATGTATATCAGTTCTTACCCTTCTGTACTGTAACTTGTACACTGCTTTACTACACTAAGCTTTTGTTCTATTCTCTAATACAGTAGTGACCTATATGTTAACAGTATTAAGTATATCAGTTCTTACCCTTCTGTACTGTAATTTGTATACTGCTTTACTACACAAAGCTTTGGTTCTATTCTTTAATACAGTAGTGACCTATATGTTAAGAGTATTATGTATATCAGTTCTTACTCTTCTGTACTGTAACTTGTATAATGCTTTACTACACTAAGCTTTGGTTCTATTCTCTAATACAGAAGTGACCTATATGCCAACAGTATTGTGTATATCAGTTCTCACCCTTCTGTACTGTAATTTGTACATTGCTTTACTAAACTAAGCTTTGGTTCTATTCTCTAATACAGTAGTGACCTACATGTTAACAGTATTATGTATATCAATTCTTACCCTTCAGTAATGTAACTTGTATACTGCTTTACTACACTAAGCTTTGGTTCTATTCTCTAATACAGTAGTGACCTATATGTTAACAGTATTAAGTATATCAGTTCTTACCCTTCTGTACTGTAACTTGTATACTGCTTTACTACACAAAGCTTTGGTTCTATTCTTTAATACAGTAGTGACCTATATGTTAAGAGTATTATGTATATCAGTTCTTACTCTTCTGTACTGTAACTTGTATAATGCTTTACTACACTAAGCTTTGGTTCTATTCTCTAATACAGAAGTGACCTATATGCCAACAGTATTGTGTATATCAGTTCTCACCCTTCTGTACTGTAATTTGTACATTGCTTTACTAAACTAAGCTTTGGTTCTATTCTCTAATACAGTAGTGACCTACATGTTAACAGTATTATGTATATCAATTCTTACCCTTCAGTAATGTAACTTGTATACTGCTTTACTACACTAAGCTTTGGTTTTATTCTTTAATACAGTAGTGACCTATATGTTAACAGTATTATGTATATCAGTTCTCAACCTTCTGTACTGTAACTTGTACACTGCTTTACTAAACTAAGCTTTGGTTCTATTCTCTAATACAGTAGTGACCTACATGTTAACAGTATTATGTATATCAGTTTTTACCCTTCTGTACTGTAACTTGTACACTGCTTTACTACACTAAGCTTTGGTTTTATTCTTTAATACAGTAGTGACCTATATGTTAACAGTATTATGTATATCAGTTCTCACCCTTCTGTACTGTAACTTGTATACTGCTTTACTAAACTAAGCTTTGGTTCTATTCTCTAATACAGTAGTGACCTACATGTCAACAGTATTATGTATATCAGTTCTTACCCTTTTGTACTGTAACTTGTATACTGCTTTACTAAACTAAGCTTTGGTTTTATTCTTTAATACAGTAGTGACCTATATGTTAACAGTATTATGTATATCAGTTCTCACTCTTATGTACTTTAACTTGTACACTGGTTTACTAAACTAAGCTTTGGTTCTATTCTCTAATACAGTAGTGACCTATATGTCAACAGTATTATGTATATCAGTTCTTACCCTTCTGTACTGTAACTTGTATACTGCTTTACTAAACTAAGCTTTGGTTTTATTCTTTAATACAGTAGTGACCTATATGTTAACAGTATTATGTATATCAGTTCTCACCCTTCTGTACTGTAACTTGTACACTGCTTTACTACAGTAAGCTTTGGTTCTATTCTCTAATACAGTAGTGACCTATATGTTAACAGTATTATGTATATTAGTTCTCACTCTTTTGTACTCTAACTTGTACACTGCTTTACTACAGTAAGCTTTGGTTCTATTCTTTAATACAGTAGTGACATATATGTTAACAGTATTATGTATATCAGTTCTTACCCTTCTGTACTGTAACTTGTATACTGCTTTACTAAACTTAGCTTTGGTTTATATAATACAGTAGTGACCATATGTTAACAGTATTATGTATATCAGTTCTCACCCTTCTGTACTGTATCTTGTACACTGCTTTACTACACTAAGCTTTGGTTCTATTCTTTAATACAGTCGTGACATATATGTTAACAGTATTATGTATATCAGTTCTTACCTTTCTGTGCTGTAACTTGTACACTGCTTTACTACACTAAGCTTTGGTTTTATTCTTTAATACAGTAGTGACCTATATGTTAACAGTATTATGTATATCAGTTCTCACCCTTCTGTACTGTAACTTGTACACTGCTTTACTACAGTAAGCTTTGGTTCTATTCTTTAAAACAGTAGTGACATATATGTTAACAGTATTATGTATATCAGTTCTTACCCTTCTGTACTGTAACTTGTACATTGCTTTACTACAGTAAGCTTTGGTTCTATTCTTTAAAACAGTAGTGACATATATGTTAACAGTATTATGTATATCAGTTCTTACCCTTCTGTGCTGTAACTTGTACACTGCTTTACTACACTAAGCTTTGGTTCTATTCTCTAATACAGTAGTGACCTATATGTTAACAGTATTAAGTATATCAGTTCTTACCCTTCTGTACTGTAACTTGTATACTGCTTTACTACACAAAGCTTTGGTTCTATTCTTTAATACAGTGACCTATATGTTAGAGTATTATGTATATCAGTTCTTACTCTTCTGTACTGTAACTTGTATAATGCTTTACTACACTAAGCTTTGGTTCTATTCTCTAATACAGAAGTGACCTATATGCCAACAGTATTGTGTATATTAGTTCTCACCCTTCTGTACTGTAATTTGTACATTGCTTTACTAAACTAAGCTTTGGTTCTATTCTCTAATACAGTAGTGACCTACATGTCAACAGTATTATGTATATCAGTTCTTACCCTTTTGTACTGTAACTTGTATACTGCTTTACTAAACTAAGCTTTGGTTTTATTCTTTAATACAGTAGTGACCTATATGTTAACAGTATTATGTATATCAGTTCTCACTCTTATGTACTGTAACTTGTACATTGGTTTACTAAACTAAGCTTTGGTTCTATTCTCTAATACAGTAGTGACCTATATGTCAACAGTATTATGTATATCAGTTCTTACCCTTCTGTACTGTAACTTGTATACTGCTTTACTAAACTAAGCTTTGGTTTTATTCTTTAATACAGTAGTGACCTATATGTTAACAGTATTATGTATATCAGTTCTCACCCTTCTGTACTGTAACTTGTACACTGCTTTACTACAGTAAGCTTTGGTTCTATTCTCTAATACAGTAGTGACCTATATGTTAACAGTATTATGTATATTAGTTCTCACTCTTTTGTACTGTAACTTGTACACTGCTTTACTACAGTAAGCTTTGGTTCTATTCTTTAATACAGTAGTGACATATATGTTAACAGTATTATGTATATCAGTTCTTACCCTTCTGTACTGTAACTTGTATACTGCTTTACTAAACTTAGCTTTGGTTTTATTAATACAGTAGTGACCTATATGTTAACAGTATTATGTATATCAGTTCTCACCCTTCTGTACTGTATCTTGTACACTGTTTACTACACTAAGCTTTGGTTCTATTCTTTAATACAGTCGTGACATATATGTACAAAACAGTATTATATATCAGTTCTTACCTTTGTGCTGTAACTTGTACACTGCTTTACTACACTAAGCTTTGGTTTTTTCTTTAATACAGTAGTGACCTATATGTTAACAGTATTATGTATATCAGTTCTCACCCTTCTGTACTGTAACTTGTACTGCTTTACTACAGCTTTGGTTCTATTCTTTAAAACAGTAGTGACATATATGTTAACAGTATTATGTATATCAGTTCTTACCCTTCTGTACTGTAACTTGTACACTGCTTTACTACAGTAAGCTTTGGTTCTATTCTTTAAAACAGTAGTGACCTCTATGTTAACAGTATTATGTATATCAGTTCTTACCCTTCTGTGCTGTAACTTGTACACTGCTTTACTACACTAAGCTTTGGTTCTATTCTCTAATACAGTAGTGACCTATATGTTAACAGTATTAAGTATATCAGTTCTTACCCTTCTGTACTGTAACTTGTATACTGCTTTACTACACAAAGCTTTGGTTCTATTCTTTAATACAGTAGTGACCTATATGTTAAGAGTATTATGTATATCAGTTCTTACTCTTCTGTACTGTAACTTGTATAATGCTTTACTACACTAAGCTTTGGTTCTATTCTCTAATACAGAAGTGACCTATATGCCAACAGTATTGTGTATATCAGTTCTCACCCTTCTGTACTGTAATTGTACATCTCTTTACTAAAAGCTTTGGTTCTATTCTCTAATACAGTAGTGACCTACATGTTAACAGTATTATGTATATCAATTCTTACCCTTCAGTAATGTAACTTGTATACTGCTTTACTACACTAAGCTTTGGTTCTATTCTCTAATACAGTTGTGACATATATGTTAACAGTATTATGTTCATCTGTTCTTACCCTTCTGTACTGTAAGTTGTATACTGCTTTACTAAACTAAGCTTTGGTTCTATTCTTTAATACAGTAGTGACATATATGTTAACATTATTATGTATATCAGTTCTTACACTTCTGTACTGTAACTTGTATATTGCTTTACTAAACTAAGCTTTGGTTCTATTCTTTAATACAGTGGTGACATATATGTCAACAGTATTATGAATATCAGTTCTCACCCTTCTGTACTGTAACTTGTATACTGCTTTACTACACTAAGCTTTGGTTCTATTCTCTAATACAGTAGTGACATATATGTTAACAGTATTATGTATATCAGTTCTTACCCTTCTGTACTGTAAGTTGTATACTGCTTTACTAAAGTAAGCTTTGGTTCTATTCTTTAATACAGTAGTGACATATATGTCATTTATATGTATCAGTTCTCCCTTCTGTACTGTAACTTGTATACTGCTTTACTAAACTAAGCTTTGGTTCTATTCTTTAATACAGTGGTGACATATATGTCAACAGTATTATGTATATCAGTTCTCACCCTTCTGTACTGTAACTTGTACACTGCTTTACTAAACTAAGCTTTGGTTCTATTCTCTCACATGATATTGATCTTTTGACAGCAGTATTACGTATCAGTTCTCCCTGTGTTATATTATAAGTTGTATAAACTTTACTACATTATTGTTTATTTTAACACAATGATCTATCAGTTTTCACTTTCCTTTTTGTTAACAGTAATGTATAGTAGTTATCACTGTTTTATAGCTTGTAATTTATATTGGATTGGCCATTTTTAATTCATGATTTTCGTGTTTCCTCATGTAACACGTTTGGTCATCTGTGTAGTTTTTGTGTTGCGTTTTTCTTGTGTGCTATTTACTATTATCATTAAGATAAAAACGTTTTAATATTATTTTGATATATAATGAAGTTTTAGTATATACATTTGGAAAATGAAAATGGGGTTTATTTGATTTTAAAATAATCATAAGGTGTTACAAATCTTCTTTCCTAAAATGAAAGTTTAAACATATCAGAATAAGTACAAGTCATGAAATACCTGTTTATTTGTTGTTTTGTTATCCAATTACTATTTCATTGTACAGTCAGATTGTTGGGGAAATACTGTAAAAGTCATTTTTGGAATGTCTGGTTCCAAAAACAGATTTTTTTTTCTAATTCATAAAAAGAAATGAAGATGGTCGGCGTTGATTTATTAATTGAGGAATTATTTGAAATACTCTATGTCTAAATTTAGACAGTATTTATTACAAACCCATCTGTGTTCCTTATGTGTCGACGGATTCCTTCTAACACACAAGGAATGTTGTTTTCATCTGGATTACAAAAAAAAACAAACTTCTTAAGTCATTTGAACTGTGAATGCATACTCAAACCACTCGAACCGAGTGATTAAAATATTCAGTGGTGTGCAGGTGCTAACTTCTCCTAAGCCTTTCCACTCAGCGGGAATAAAAATAATAAAGAGATTTACCTGAATTCATGATTATAAAGTCTTGGTTCTCCGCCAGAGCGGCGTTCTTTGAACCAACGTTGCCGGTGAAAATATTTCTGTAAGATGGCCTGGCAAGATGCTGTGATGTGGTATTAAGCTTTCGGCAGACGGAATGCTTGGAAGTGTCGTCTGGTGGTTGTCAAGACAGCTATAAAAGTTCTCTATCTTTCATCACAAGGCTGTCATACTTCAACAAAAGTTATATCTGTCTTATATTTTTCTTTAGAAACGCTTGGAACTTTTAAAATGCTATGTAATCAATACAACGTTAAACGTAATTTGAGATCTGGCGAAAGGTTGAGTAATTCCACCTTTTTCCTAGTTCGGAAGGTATAGGTGGTTTATGCACCTAGGTTTTCGTGTTCTTCTTGAAATGTGTTTGATTCGAAAACATTTTACTGGCTATATTTCTCAGATCATTTACATAAAACATATAATCAGTTAATTATCAAGATTTGAAAGTTTTCATCTTTTCCAACATTTTATAGCGTTACTTGTGGTGCTACTTCTTACTGGATAAGTCATACTTTAGAAAGCATACACCCGATGTTGGTGATAAGCATCTCATCAGAGCACAACACACGATACTCGTGACGACCATGTTGGGTTTTCTACATATGCTGGCCACGGCAGCAACGGTTTACTCGTGCGAACCTGTGGAGATTCCCATGTGCCTGAACATGCCTTACAATATGACTCGTATGCCTAATCTGATGCATCACAGCACCCAAGAAAATGCCATGTTAGCATCAGAGCAGTTTGAAGTTCTGGTCAAAACTCGATGCTCTCCGTATCTCCCGTTCTTCTTGTGTTCTCTCTACGCCCCCATCTGTACCATGGAGTTCTCCATTGAGGCAATTCCTCCTTGTCGCAGTGTTTGTGAGCGAGCACGTAAGGGATGCGAACCCTTGCTAAACAGATTCAATGTTTCTTGGCCTGACTATTTGGACTGCACAGAATTTCCAATCTATGAAAGAAGTGTTTGTATAACTCCAGAAGCTATTGTTAATAACGGTAAGTTTTATCTGAAATAAAGTAACTGATTCAGAGCTATAAAAACGCTATTGTAACTGTGATGTGTGTGCAGTAGGAAGGGCATAATACATGGTGACCCAAACATACCTACATTAGAAAGTACAAATGTTCCGTAAAATATAAACAGTAAATAAGTCGTGAAAACGTATTCCAACAACTAAAATATATTGTAGCAATTTTAAATATTCTAACGACTATAATATTGTATTAACTAAAATATTGTAACATGTAGTTTTGAATTAAGCACACAGCTTAATCTGGGCTCTGCCCACCACGGGTATCGAAACCCGGATTTTAGCGTGTAAGTCCGCAGACATACCGCTTTGCCACTGTGGGGCAATATTGCAACAACTAAAATATTCTAACAACTGAAATATTGTAGCAACTAAATATTCTAATAACTAAAATATTGAACTAAACACCGAGTTGACAAAAATATATACCAAAAAGTAGGAACAATATAAAGAAATATATATGTAAAAACGGACCGTTTGGGTTGAGAAATTTTTTACGTTGAGGAGTGAACAACGTTTCGACCTTTATCGTCATCGTCAGGTTCACAAAGAAAGAAAGAGGTAACTGACCAGAAGCTGACCACATGTTTGAAAGGGGTTATGTAACTGAGAATCGGAATGTAGAGGGCGGGCTTAGATGTTTGAATATATAATTTTATATTATTTATATTATTTTTTTAATATAGGTATAAAGGTGTTCCTTTGTATTGGTTTATTTAGGGCTTAAGTTGTTGTATAAGTAAGGCTCTTTAATTTTGTGTTTGTTTAAGTTTGTTTCTTTATTTAGTATTTGAGTGTTTTCTATGGTTATGTTGTGTTTATTTGACTTGTAGTGTTCGAAAACGTGTGAAGGTGACTTTTTATGTTCTTTGAATCTGGTTTTCATTTTTCTGCTTGTTTCTCCAATATACTCCGTCAGTTACACAACCCCTTTCAAACATGTGGTCAGCTTCCGGTCAGTTACCTTTTTCTTTCTTTGTGAATCTGACGATGACCGAAGAAGGTCGAAACGTTGTTCACTCCTCTTCGTAAAAAATTTTCTCAACCCAAACGGGCCGTTTTTATATACTTATTTCTCTACAAGTGGGTTTTCTCGACATCACTGATTAATATAAAGAAGACCGGATAAAACATATCAAAAAGTAAAAACTGTATAAACGAAACACCATGTTAAGAAATATATATGAAAAAGTTAAAAACTCTATAAATGAAACACCGAGTTGAAAAACATATGTCAAAAAGTAAGAATACTACAAACAAAACATCGAGTTGAAAAACATGTATCGAAAAGTAAAAACTCTATAAAGAAAACATCGAGTTGAAAAACATATATCAAAAAGTAAAAACTCCAAAAAGAAAATATTGAGTTCAGGCTCGGTGTGGCCAGGTAAGGTAAGGCGTTTGACTCGTAACCCGAGGGTTACGAGTTCGAATCCCGGTCGCACCAAACCTGCTTGCTATTTCAGCCGTGGAGGCGTTATAATGTGACGGTCAGTCAGTTCTCACTATTCATTGATAAAAGAGTTGCCCAAGAGCTCGCGGTGGATGGTAATGCCTTCTTTCTAGTCTTACACTGCTAAATTAGGGACGGCTAGTGCAGATAGCACTTGAGTAGCTTTGCGCGAAATTCAAAACATATATCAAAAAGTAAAAATTATATAAACAGAACACCGAGATAAGAAAACATATATCAAAAAGACAAAACACTATAAAGAGAACACCCAGTAAAGAAAACTTATATCAAAAATTAAAAACACTATAAACGAAACACCGTGTTGAAAAACATATATCAAAAATTGAAAACTCTATAAACAAAACGTCTAGTTGAAAACATGTATGAAAAAGTAAAATATCTATAAAGAAAACATTGAGTCAAAAAACATATATCAAAAATTAAAAACACTATAAACAAAACACCGTATTGAGAAGCATATACCAAAATGTAAAAATTCGAGTTGACAAAACACATATCAGAAAGTAAAAACTCTACACGCAAAACTTCGAGATCTCAAAACACCTATAAAAAGTAAAACACTATAAACAAAACACCAGTTTTAGGAAACATATAACAAAAAGTAAAAACACTATAAACATTACACCAAATTCAAAAAACAAATATAAAACAGTAAAAGCTCTATAAATAAATCTTCAAGCTGAAAAAAAAACATATATCAAAAAGTTAAAACTATAAACCTAACACCGAGTTGAGAAAATATATGTCAATAAGTAAAAACTGTATATACTAAATACTGTGCAGAAAAACATATATCAAAAAGTAAAAACTATAAACAAAACATCGAATTGAAAAAACATAAATCAAAAAGTGAAATCCCTATAAACAAAATATGGAGTTGAGAAAATAATATAATAAAAAGTAAAAACTCTGTGAAATAAAACACCAGTTGAAAAACATATAGCAAAAAGTGAAAACTTTTTTATTCCAATGATAAACTAATATTTACCTGGCAATGATAATATAGTAGTCACTTTTGTGTATGAAGTTAAACTAATATTTAGAAATGATAAACTATAATACACTTTTCTGTATAATGGTAAACTAATTTAAACTTTTCTGTATGATGATAAACTAATATTTACCTGATAATGGTAAACTAATTTAAAATTTTCTGTATGATGATAAATTAATATTTACCTGATAATGGTAAACTAATGTAAACTTTTCTGTATGATGATAAACTAATATTTAACTGACAATGGTAAACTAATGTAAACTTTTCTGTGTGATGATAAACTAATATTTACCTGACAATGGTAAACTAATGTAAACTTTTCTGTGTGATGATAAACTAATATTTAACTTACTTTTTATTCTGTTTAGAACAGGCTGATTAAACTACCTCATTCGTTTTTGTTTTTTTTTAGAATTTTTCGTCACGTGAGTGTCCTAGGAATTAATGTCTAGACATTTTCTTTTGTCTTACATGCTTTCCAAACATAGACGTGGTTTCCATAACAACCGATTTAGCAGGACTCTGAAGCATATTTCGTATAAATACCAGTTTGTAAACTAATTCCCGAATGAGCAAGTTTTTCATATTTTCCAGTCTGTTTAGTGATTAATGAAGTTCATGTTTAGACCACGCTCGTGACTTTATCCTTTATTGTGTTCTGTATAAAGTTGGACGAATTACTTTAATACAATCTAGTTTAGTTAATATTACAGTCTTGTTTCAAATATAACCTATAAATTAGTTATACGGAATGTTGTTGTTTTTACACTAAATTCTTATATTCACTCCGTATTTATCATACGTAACAACGATATTACGAAATTAGTGTATGCAATAGTCAGCTATACAACATTAAGGACACTATAATATGTAATTTGTTGTACTTTAGGAACATTTACATGAATAATAACTATGCTTAATTTTGTTCAGCTTTAAATTAATACATTCTCATTATGGCTGTGTTAATCGTAATTACATATTTTATGTTACCACCAATCTTATATGTTATTATGGTAACTCTTACATGTTGATATAGTCACTTTAGCCTTATGTATTTTTACGGTAACTAACCCTTTTTGTTGTTATGACGACAGTAAACTCGTTTGTTGTTATGGTGACTGTTTTATTACTTTGGTTTAACATCATTGAGATATTTTTATAAATTATAATTTTAAACTTATAACATTTTCTGTTTGTTAGTACAGTGTTTATTTGTGTTTATTGCATAACTAAACGCTCTGACATAGCCGAATGGCTGTAATCAAAATTCAATCATTTCGGGTTAGCCTCACGTGCTTATTAGAGTTATAGAGCAAAGTGACAGAAATGCTGTCTGTTCATTGATGTTTATAATTAACTGAAACTAATTAATAACACCCGCAGCCAAATCCTGAGCTATTGCAATCAGACCAAAGTGAAAAGCAAACACATCTATATGGCTTCAGTATCTGGAAACACAAGCCACTAAGCCTTATCCAGCTCAGAAACATTTGACATTCGTGCTTGTTATCTTCTCATTATTAATTCTACATGTTGGTAATCTTATAACGTCAATATTTCTTTTATGTGTCTGACATTACTTTTATTTCGGGTCTTAACATTATATGTTTGTTGTAGTGTTAATATTGTACCATATACATATTATAAAGTACGTATTGTTTTAACGTACTCTATTCTTATATAACACTGCCGTTGTAACGAGTTCCGTTGTTGTAACCTGCTCCAATGTTGTAACGTGATCTATCATTGTAATAAGTTTGCTCTTGTGACCTTCCTCTATTATCGTAACGAGTTGTATATTTGTAATCAACTTTTTCGTTTTAACGTGCTATATTGTTGCAACGTGAACTCGCGTTGTAACTTGTTTTATCGTTGTAACCTGCTCTATTATTGTTTGTAAAGTGCTTTGTCGTTGTAAGGTGCTCTACTGTTGTAACTTATTCTGTTGGGTATTTTTTTGGATTGTTCTGTAGAAGTGATGTGAAATCTAGTCCACATAACAATAACAACTTGGTTTTAATTAATTACTTTTATATACTGCTAGACCTAACTACATAAAAGTTTCAATAGAAACGTCTAGATCTGATTAATTCTAACTCACAAATACACTTCATAAATCGCTTACAAAATATCCTCTCTAATTGTAACAATAAATTATTGATTCGATCATGCACAAAGAGACTTTACTGTTTTCGATACAAACGTGCAGGTTTGTCATTCATACATTGCATGTATGTTTGTAAAATCTCGAACACAAACGTTCAAGTTTGTAATGTTTTTAGTATTAACGCGCGTGTTTGCTATTCTGTAATATATTAAAATGTGTTTACCATGTCTTTAATATTAACGTACATGCTTCTTATTCTCTAATGTATTGGCATATGTGTTGAATATATCAATAAACTTGTATACCCTACGCAATGTTAATGCACATTTTGTTATATTTACAGAGCAAAAAGAAACAACAACACAAGAAAACCCATACAGAAGTAAGATCCTGTTTTTATTCAAACAACGTTCGGTTTTAACAAGACAAGGAAAGATTCAAACTTTAATTCTAGCTAAGTAATTTTGATTAGCGGAGACAACTTTTAAACTATAAGGTGTAACTTAGGTAGTTAAGTCGGATATTGGCTGTTACAATAGCAGAGAAAGGTTTGGATATCAATGTAGACAGATAGGATATCGATTCTCATGACAGCTAAGAAATACTTCGGTTTTTGCTGTTCAAGATGTAACATTGGTTGTCACGATAACCAGAAAAAAATTTTTTGTTTTCGCGCTAGTTATGTATGATATCAGTTCTTACGGTACAACATAAGATATTTGTTTTAACTCTAGTTATGTATGATATCAGTTCTTACGGTACTAGGTAGGATATTTGTTTTCACGCTAGTTACACAGGGTACCAGTTCTTACAGTACCAGACAGGATACTTGTTTTAACGCTACTTTAGGATATTTGTTTAACACTACTAATGTAGGATATCAGTTATTACGGTACAACATAAGATATTTGTTTTAACACTACTAATGTAGGATATCAGTTATTACGGTACAACATAGGATATTTGTTTTAACTCTAGTTATGTAGGATATCAGTTATTACGGTACAACATAGGATATTTGTTTTAACTCTAGTTATGTAGGATATCAGTTATTACGGTACAACATAGGATATTTGTAACAGTTCTAGTGATGTAGGAGATCAGTTCTAACAGTACTACATAGTATATTTGTAACCGTCCTAGTGATGTAGGATATCAGTTCTAACAGTACTACATAGTATATTTGTAACCGTTCTAGTGATGTAGGATATCACTTCTAACAGTACTACATAGTATATTTCTAACCGTCCTAGTGATGTAGGATATCAGTTCTAACAGTACTACATAGTATATTTGTAACCGTTCTAGTGATGTAGGATATCACTTCTAACAGTACTACATAGTATATTTCTAACCGTCCTAGTGATGTAGGATATCAGTTCTAACAGTACTACATAGTATATTTGTAACAGTTCTAGTGATGTAGGATATCACTTCTAACAGTACTACATAGTATATTTCTAACCGTCCTAGTGATGTAGGATATCAGTTCTAACAGTACTACATAGTATATTTGTAACCGTTCTAGTGATGTAGGATATCAGTTCTAACAGTACTACATAGTATATTTGTAACAGTTCTAGTGATGTAGGATATCAGTTATAACAGTACTACATAGTATATTTGTAACCGTCCTAGTGATGTAGGATATCAGTTCTAACAGTACTACATAGTATATTTGTAACCGTTCTAGTGATGTAGGATATTAGTTCTAACAGTACTACATAGCATATTTGTAACCGTTCTAGTGAAGTATGATATCAGTTCTAACAGTACTACATAGTATATTTGTAACCGTTCTAGTGATGTAGGATATCAGTTCTAACAGTACTACATAGTATATTTGTAACCGTCTTAGTGATGTAGGATATCAGTTCTAACAGTACTACATAGTATATTTGTAACCGTCCTAGTGATGTAGGATATCAGTTCTAACAGTACTACGTAGTATATTTGTAACCGTTCTATTGATGTAGGATATCAGTTCTAACAGTACTACGTAGTATATTTGTAACCGTTCTATTGATGTAGGATATCAGTTCTAACAGTACTACATGGTATATTTGTAACCGTTTAAGTGATGTAGGATATCAGTTATTACGGTACAACATAGGATATTTGTTTTAACTCTAGTTATGTAGCACATTAGCTGTTATGGTATTAGATAGGATACTTTTTCACGCAAATCATATAGGATATCAGTCCTATTTTGGATAGGATTTTTGTTTTAACGTTAATTGTGTAAGATATTCGTTCTTACGGAACTAGGAAGTATATCTTAAACGTCAGTAATGTAGGATATCAGTTCTAACAGTACTACGTAGTATATTTGTAACCGTTCTAGTGATGTAGGATATCAGTTCTAACAGTACTACATAGTATATTTGTAACCGTCCTAGTGATGTAGGATATCAGTTCTAACAGTACTACATAGTATATTTGTAACCGTCCTAGTGATGTAGGATATCAGTTCTAACAGTACTACATAGTATATTTGTAACCGTCCTAGTGATGTAGGATATCAGTTCTAACAGTACTACATAGTATATTTGTAACAGTTCTAGTGATGTAGGATATCAGTTCTAACAGTACTACATAGTATATTTGTAACCGTCCTAGTGATGTAGGATATCAGTTCTAACAGTACTACATAGTATATTTGTAACCGTCCTAGTGATGTAGGATATCAGTTCTAACAGTACTACATAGTATATTTGTAACCGTCCTAGTGATGTAGGATATCAGTTCTAACAGTACTACATAGTATATTTGTAACAGTTCTAGTGATGTAGGATATCACTTCTAACAGTACTACATAGTATATTTGTAACCGTCCTAGTGATGTAGGATATCAGTTCTAACAGTACTACATAGTATATTTGTAACCGTCCTAGTGATGTAGGATATCAGTTCTAACAGTACTACATAGTATATTTGTAACAGTTCTAGTGATGTAGGATATCAGTTCTAACAGTACTACATAGTATATTTGTAACAGTTCTAGTGATGTATGATATCAGTTCTAACAGTACTACATAGTATATTTGTAACCGTTCTAGTGATGTAGGATATCACTTCTAACAGTACTACATAGTATATTTCTAACCGTCCTAGTGATGTAGGATATCAGTTCTAACAGTACTACTAGTATATTTGTAACCGTTCTAGTGATGTAGGATATCACTTCTAACAGTACTACATAGTATATTTCTAACCGTCCTAGTGATGTAGGATATCAGTTCTAACAGTACTACATAGTATATTTGTAACAGTTCTAGTGATGTAGGATATCACTTCTAACAGTACTACATAGTATATTTCTAACCGTCCTAGTGATGTAGGATATCAGTTCTAACAGTACTACATAGTATATTTGTAACCGTTCTAGTGATGTAGGATATCAGTTATAACAGTACTACATAGTATATTTGTAACAGTTCTAGTGATGTAGGATATCACTTCTAACAGTACTACATAGTATATTTCTAACCGTCCTAGTGATGTAGGATATCAGTTCTAACAGTACTACATAGTATATTTGTAACCGTCCTAGTGATGTAGGATATTAGTTCTAACAGTACTACATAGCATATTTGTAACCGTTCTAGTGAAGTATGATACCAGTTCTAACAGTACTACATAGTATATTTGTAACCGTTCTAGTGATGTAGGATATCAGTTCTAACAGTACTACATAGTATATTTGTAACCGTCTTAGTGATGTAGGATATCAGTTCTAACAGTACTACATAGTATATTTGTAACCGTCCTAGTGATGTAGGATATCAGTTCTAACAGTACTACGTAGTATATTTGTAACCGTTCTATTGATGTAGGATATCAGTTCTAACAGTACTACGTAGTATATTTGTAACCGTTCTATTGATGTAGGATATCAGTTCTAACAGTACTACATGGTATATTTGTAACCGTTTAAGTGATGTTGGATATCAGTTCCAACAGTACTACATATTATATTTGTAACCGTCCTTGTGATGTAGGATATCAGTTCTAACAGTACTACATAGTATATTTGTAACTGTCCTGGTGATGTAGGATATCAGTTTCAACAGTACTACATATTATATTTGTAACCGTCCTTGTGATGTAGGATATCAGTTCTAACAGTACTACATAGTATATTTGTAACTGTCCTGGTGATGTAGGATATCAGTTCTTACCATATTAGGTCGGGTAATTGTTTTTCACATCAGTTATGTTGGATGTCCGTTCTTACGATACTCGATAGGATATTTGTTTGAATGTTAGTTATGTGGGATTTGAGTTTTTACGGTACTACATAGGATATTTGTTTTCACGGTACTTATGTAGGATACCTGTTCTACCGGTACTAAAGATGATATCTGTTTTCACGTCAGTTATATAGGATATCGGTACTTACGGTACTATATAGGATATTTCTTTTCACGCGAGTTGTGTAGGATAGCAATTGTGACGGTACTATGTAGGATATTTCTTTTCACGTTAGTTGTGTAGGATAGGAATTGTAACGGTACTAGGTAGGATATTTCTTTTCACGCTAGTTGTGTAGGATAGGAATTGTAACGGTACTGTGTAGGATATTTCTTTTCACACTAGTTGTGTAGGATAGGAATTGTAACGGTACTAGGTAGGATATTTCTTTTCACGCTAGTTGTGTAGGATAGGAATTGTAACGGTACTATATAGGATATTTCTTTTCACGCTAGTTGTGTAGGTTAGGAATTGTAACGGTACTATATAGCATATTTCTTTTCACGCTAGTTGTGTAGGATAGGAATTGTAACGGTACTATATAGGATATTTCTTTTCACGCTAGTTGTGTAGGATAGGAATTGTAACGGTACTATATAAGATATTTCTTTTCACGCTAGTTGTGTATGATAGGAATTGTAACGGTACTATATAGGATATTTCTTTTCACGCTAATTGTGTAGGATAGGAATTGTAACGGTACTATAAAGGATATTTGTTTTAACGCTTGTAATGTAGTGTATCTCTTCTTATGGTACTTGAAGAAATTTTGCTTTAATGCTAGTTATGTGGAATATCAGTTATTACAGTACGAGATAGGATATTTTTTCAGACTTTAGTTATGTAGGATATCAGTACTTATTGTACTACATATGATTTAGCCCTCTAGTGGTTCAGCGGTATCTCTGCAGAGTTACAACACTAAACTCTGGGTTTCGATAGCTTTGTGCTCAAAACAACATAGGATATTTGTTTTTCACATTGGTTATGTAGGATATCAGTCATTACTTTACAAGATAAGATTTTTTTTCAGGTTAGGTATGTAGGATATCAGTTTTTATGGAACTAGATACGATATTTCTTTCCACGCTCGTTATTTAGAATATCAGTTCTTGAGATATAGGATAGGATATTTGTTTTTATGCTAGTTATGAAGGTATCAGTTGTTGCGGTACTAGATTGGATATTTTTTCACGCTAGTTATGTAGGATATTAAATCTATTGGTACTAGGTTGGAAATATATTTTCATACTAGATATGATATTTGCTTTCATACTGGAGCTTAAGGATATCAGTCCTTATGGTACTATATCGGATATTTTTTTTCACGCTTTTATAAGAATATCAATTTCTACGGTACTGGATGGGATATTTTTACTCTAGGCATGTAGGATATCATTTGTTACTGTACTACCTAGGATATTTTTCACTGTAGTTATATGGGATATCAGTTCTTACGTTACTGTATCTGATATTTGTTATCACTCTAGTGATATAGGATATTAGTTGTTATGGTACTAGATAGGATTTTTTCCTGCTATTTATGTATGATTTCAGTTCTTGAATTACAAGATAGCATAATTTTTCACATTACTGATTTTGGATATCAGTTCTTACAGTACAGGATAGGATATTTGTTTTCACGCTAGTTGTGCAGGATATCAATTTTAACGGTTCTAGGTGAAATATTTTTTCACTCTAGTTATGATATCAGTAGAGGTGATGTTGTGTTAATACTAGCTATGTAGGATATCAGTTCTTACGTATCTAAATAGGATATTTCTTTTCCCGCTAGTTATGTATGATATCAGTTCTTAAATTACTAAATAGGATATTTTTTCACATTTTTGATTTTGGATATCAGTTCTTGTGGTACAAGTCATATAGGATACCAGTTGTTACGGTACTAGATAGGATATTTGTTTCATGCTAGTTATGTAGGATATCAATTCTAACGGTACTAGGTATAGTATTTGTTTTTACACTAGTTAGTTAGGATATCAGTACCTTCTGTACTATATAGGATATTTGTTTTCAATCTTTTTATGTAAGATATCAGTTCTTACGTAACTACATAGGATATATTTTTACATTACTTCTATAGTATATCAGTTCTTGCGGTACATTACAGTATATTTGTTTTCTCTTTAGTTATGTAGTGTATCTGTTTAGCTTTGCTAGATCAGATACATGTTTTCACGTCAGTTACGTAGGATATTTGCTCACACTGTACTGGATAGGGTATTTGTTTTAACGATAGTCAAGTAAGATATCAATTCTTACGGTACTAGGTAAGATATTTTCTTTAACGCTTCTACTGTAAGATATCAGTTTCCATGGTATTACTTAGAATGTTTATCTTGATGCTAGTTATGCGAGACATCAGTTCTTACGTTTCTAGTCAGTATATTTTTTCACATTACTTTGGATATCAAGTCTTACGGTAGAAGATGTGATATTTCTTTTTAAGCTAGTTGTGATATCAGTACTAGATACAATAGTTGCTTTCATACTACTTGATTGGAATATCAGTTCTTACAGGACTAAATAAGATATTTGTTTTCACGCTAGTTATGAAGATATCAGTTCTTACGATACTAAATAGGATATCTGTTTTCACGCTAGTTATAAGGGTATCAGTTGTTACCGGAGTAGAGGTGGTATTGTGTTAATGCTAGTTAAGCAGGATATCAGTTCTTATGGTACTGGATAGGATATTTATTTTAATGCTAATAATGTAAGGTATCTGTTCTTATGGTACTAGAGGAAATAGACACTAGATACGATATTTGTTTTTATGTTATTCATGTGGCATGTAAGTTCTTGCAGTACTAGTTTGGATATTTCTTTTTACGTTAGTGATGTAGGGTATCGATTCTTAAGGTACTAAATACGATATTTGTTTTCACTCTAGTAATATCTGATATCAGTACTTACTGTACTACATATATTTTTTGTTTTCATGTTAGTTATGTAGGATATCAGTCGTTACTTTACTAGATAGGATATTTGTTTTCAAATACTTATGTAGGATATCAGTTTTTACGGTACTAGATAGGATATTTCTTTCACGCTAGTTATGTAGGATATCAGTTGTTACATTACTCGATATAATATTATTTTCACGTTATTTATTTAAGATATTAGTTCTTACATTAGATGATAGGATATTTCTTTTAAAGATAGTTGTAATATCAGTACTAGAAATGATATTTGCTGTCATGCTACTTGTTTGGAATATCAGTTCTTACGGTACTATATAAGATAATTCTTTTCACGCTAGTTATGAGGGTATCAGTTCTTAAGGTACTAGATAGGATATTTGTTTTCACGCCAGTTGTGAAGGTATCAGTTCTTTCGGTCTAAATAGTATTGTTGTTTTCATGCTAGTTATGTAGGATATCAGTTCTAAGGTACTAAATAGAATATTTGTTTTCACGCTTGTTATAAGGGTATAATTTGTTACCGTAGTAGAGATGATGTTGTGTTAATACTAGTTGTGGAGGATATCAGTTCTTTCAGTACTAAATAGGATATCTGTTTTTACGCTAGATAATTAGGATATTAGTACTTACTCTACTACGTATTATCTTTGTTTTCACGTTAGTTATGTACGATGTCAGTTGCAACAGTACTGGATAGGGTATTTCTTTTCAAAACTTTATGAAGGATATCAATATCAACGCTACTACATAGGATATTTTTTCACGATAGTCAAGTAAGGTTTAAATTCTAACAGTACTATATAGGATATTTGTTTTCACGCTAGTTATGTAGGATATCAGTTGTACGGTACTAGGTAGGATATTTCTTTTCGCACTAGTTATGTGGCATATCAGACGTTATAGTACTAGATAGCATGTTTCTTTTCATGTTATTTATGTGGGATATCAGTTCTTAGGGTACTGGATAAGATATTTGTTTTCACTCTACTTATGAAGGTATCAGTTCTTATGGTACTATAATGGATATTTGTTTCCACTTTGGTTTTGTAGGATATTAATCGCAATGATAGTATATAGGATATTTGTTTTCAAGCTAGTCAAGTAACAGTTCTAATCGTAAAAGATAAGATATCTGTTTGAACGCTTGTGATGTAGGATATCATTTCTTACGGTACTATATACGGTATTTGTTATTATGCTAGATGTGAATGATATCATTTCTTACGGTACTATATACGGTATTTGTTATTATGCTAGATGTGAATGATATCATTTCTTACGGTACTATATACGGTATTTGTTATTATGCTAGATGTGAATGATATCATTTCTTACGGTACTATATACGGTATTTGTTATTCTGCTAGATATGAATGATATTAGTTCTTACGGTACCAGATAGGACATTTTTCACGCTAATAAAGTAAGGTATCAATTCAAATGGTACTAGGTATGATATTTGTGTTGATGTTTCTAATGTACGATATTAATTGTTACTGTATTAGATGGGATATTTGTTTTCATGCTAATAATGTTATGGTACGGGATAGGAAACTTGGTTTCACGCCAGTCATATAGGTATCAGCTCTATGGTACCTCATAGAATATTTGTGTTCATATATCTTATGTAGGATATCAGTTCTTACGGTACTAGGTAGGATATTTGTTTAAACACCAGTTTTGAAGGTATCATTACTTATAGTTATATTTTTATTCTTCATTTATAAATTTCATTTTGAAAATTTGTTCTAAATATAACACAGGAAATTGAAAATTGTGAAGCGCCCTCTACCGAGAAGAAACTCTTGTCAAGCTTTTTGTTCTTTTTCGCAACATCAGTGAAAATATTTCTCAACTGTTATAAATATCTCAGAACTGTATAAGCTGACACTCGGCGTTCATATTGTAAATTTCTTCGTTTATGAACTTGGCAAACATGTAATGTAAATTTTAGACGCTTGATACGGTAAGTAAAGTCAACAAACTTAACATTCCAAACACCCACTGAGGTATTGACTTCAAACTCGACCGCTAGAGATGAATATGAATCTATACAAACCTTAACCACTAAAATGAAACAGCGGTATCTTTCAAGGTATTTTTTTTTTGTGATTTGAATGACATGTACAAAAGTAAAATAACATTTCTGTAGTTTCTGAGGTATTGGAGGATCCTGGAGTCGAACGGACGCCTACCTTCTGCGACGTCAAAGATACAATAACCAGAATAGTAACATTTCAACCATATTTAATTAACACTCTCTCTTGTGGAAATTATTCTATTCATCAACGTACTAAAACTGTTTTGTGTATCGATTTAAGGTATTACTTGTATGTATCACATTAAAGAGATTACTCTGTCGTAAAATAACGAAATTGTTGGGTCAAATTGACGTATTCGTGTGTGTCAAATTAAGATAAATCACATGTGTCAAGTTCAGGAAGTTGATTTTTAACAACTTGTCAACATGTTTTGTCTGTTTCAACTGAAGGAGATTTATATAAGCATGAATTTAACGTAGTTTTGTGTATCACTTAAGAAAATTGTTGTGTTGCCTTAAAAAGACTTGTGTATAACAATTTCACGAGGTATGTATAAACTTGAGTTGTACGTATAGAAAGTGTTTATAGTACCTCAACTGTTATTGCTAACATTTAAATATTAAACCTTTCTCGAGTACTTCCATCTATATTTTAAAATTTGAGTATTTCTTGATTATTATATTTTTAATACTGTTTGACCCTTCCTTAGACAACTTAATACAATTAAAATTAATTTTAAAACCTGTAGTTTTTATAATTATTAAATTTACAATTGACTTACCTAGTTTCTACTTCTCAATAATTGAAATAGGAATTATGTGTTATATTATCCTGGATAAAACAACCACATCGACTGGTGACTTTATTATGACTTCTATACTTATTATCTGGTTAGAGTGCACTGACTAGTGAATTTATCAAAACTACCATGTACTAAACATCTGGTTAGAACATCGACTGGTGACCTTATTATAACCACCATACTTATTATCTGGTTAGAGTGCACTGACTGGTGAATTTAGTACAACCACTATTTACAAAACATCTGGTTAGAACATTGGCTTTATTGTAACTATAATATCTATCATCATATTAAACCACACTTATTTATTATGTGGTTAGACCACCATATCTGTTCACTTCATTACCACTTTGATATTTATCAAATGAATAAGCCAAACTGGATAACGATTTCCCTACATCTACTTTTCTTGAATTGCCTTTCTTTACTCTAAACGTCTGTTCGTCATGTTCCAGAGACTGTTAAAGACACCACCAAAATATTTTTGAACTTAAGCCCATTTATTGAGAATAATGATATATTAATAACGCCCTCTGATGTCAACTGGTGATTGTTTACAAACAAATAAAATTTTCTTGATCAGTTAACATGATGTCTAACAAAACAGTTTGACTGTGAATAAATATGTTTAATCATCTTAAAAAATCTACTTAATGTGATAACCAGGGTATATTACAAAATTCACAATGTTTTCACTAGAGTTAAGGCCGCGACAGACTTTACAAGTCACAACATTAGTTAGAACATCGTAAATTGTGTTGTTTTATCCTGACCAGAATACATTACATACCTTACAATGTTTTAGCTAGTGTGATAGTCAGGAGAGACTACACAAGTCACGAAATTGAAACTAGCATGATACCCAAGACAGATTACAGAAGTAATTGATTTTCTAATTATTTTGATATTCAGGACAGTGTGCAAAAGTAACGATGCTCTAACCAGTCTCATAGTCAGAATTATTCAAGTGATGATGTTTTAACAACTGCGATACCTCGAAAAGATTGCCCAAGCCATGAAATTCTAACTAGTGTAATGGCCAGGACAGACTACACAACCCACGATGTTCTAACTGGTGTGATGGCCAGGACAGACTACACAACCCACGATGTTCTAATTGGTGTGATGCCCAGGACAGACTACACAACCCACGATGTTCTAATTAGTATGATGGCTGGATCCACTAAACAAGTCACTATGTTCTAACTTTTCTGATGATCAGGATAAACTACACAAGTCACTATGTTATAAGTACTGTGATAGCCAGGACAGACTACACGACCCACGATGTTCTAACTGGTGTGATGGCTGGATCCACTAAACAAGTCACTATGTTCTAACTTTTCTGATGATCAGGATAAACTACACAAGTCACGATGTTCTAAATAATCTGAAAACCAGGATCAATTACATAAGTCACAATGTTTAAACAAGTGCAATAGCCAGAATGTTCTAACTATTGTTATATCCACGACAGACTAAACAAGTTACAAAGTTCTGACTACTGTAATGGCTAGAATAAATTACAAGAGTCACAATGTTTTAACTAGTGTGTTTCCCAGGAAAAACTACACAAGCCACAGTATTCTAACTTGTGTGATCGCCGCTTTAGTTTACATAAATAACGACATTCTAACCAGTGTGGTGGCCAGTATAAAACTACACAAGTTACGATGTTCTAACCAGTGTTATAGTCAGGATAGACTACTCAAGTAACGATATTCTTACTACTGTGTCGACCAATATAAAACTACACAAGTTACGATGTTCTAACCAGTGTTATAGTCAGGATAGACTACTCAAGTAATGATATTCTAACTACTGTGTTGACCAGTATAAAACTACACAAGTTACGATGTTCTAACCAGTGTTATAGTCAGGATAGGCTACTCAAGTAATGATATTCTAATTACTGTGTTGACCAGTATAAAACTACACATGTTACGATGTTCTAACCAGTGTTATAGTCAGGATAGACTACTCAAGTAACGACATTCTAACCAGTGTGGTGGCCAGTATAAAACTACACAAGTTACGATGTTCTAACCAGTGTTATAGTCAGGATAGACTACTCAAGTAACGATATTCTTACTACTGTGTTGACCAGTATAAAACTACACAAGTTACGATGTTCTAACCAGTGTTATAGTCAGGATAGACTACTCAAGTAATGATATTCTAATTACTGTGTTGACCAGTATAAAACTACACAAGTTACGATGTTCTAACCAGTGTTATAGTCAGGATAGACTACTCAAGTAATGATATTCTAATTACTGTGTTGACCAGGATAAACTACTCAAACCACGATGTTCTAACTAGTGTAATAGCCAGGATAGACTACACAAGTCACAATTTCTAACTAGTGTGATAACCAGGATAGACTACACAAGTCACAATGTTCTAACTAGTGTAATAACCAGGATAGATCACACGAGTCACGATGTTCTAACTAGTGAGATAACCAGGACAGATTACACGAGTCACGATGTTCTAACTAGTGTGATAACCAGAACAGATTACACGAGTCACGATGTTCTAACTAGTGTGATAACCAGGATAGATTACACGAGTCACGATGTTCTAACCAGTATGATGGCCAGGAAAGAATTCAGAAGTTACAATGTTCTAACTAGTGTGATTCCCGGAACAGATTACGCAAGTCACGATGTTCTAGCTAGCCTGATGACTAGGATAGACTACACAAGTTATGATGCTCTAACTAGTGTGATGGTTGGGAAAAACGACACAAATCACGACGTTATATCTAATGTAAGGGACAGGATAGATTACACAAGTTACGATGTATTACCTAATGGGATAGCCAAAAGAGATTACACATGCCTTAATGTTCTAACTAGTGTGATTGCCGGAACAGATTACGCAAGTCACGATGCTCTAGCTAGCCTGATGACTAGGATAGACTACACAAGTCATGATGCTCTAACTAGTGTGAGAGGCAGGATGGATTATATGATTCATGATGTTCTAACTAGTGTCATGGACACTAGAGATTACATAAGTCAGAGTGTTTTAACATAGGATGTTCTAATTAGTGTAATAGCCAGGATATATGACACACCTTACGATATTATAGCTAGTGTGATAGTTAGGATAGATTAAACATGTCAGGATGTCTTAACTAGTGTGATGACCAGGATACACTACACACGTCACGATGTTCTATCTAGTGTGATAGACAGAATATATTACGCAATTCACTATGTTCTAACTAGTGTGATGTCCAGGACAAACTACACAAACCACGATGCTTTGACTAATATGATAGCGAAGATAGAAGATATAAGTCACGAATTTTAAGTAGTGTGATATCCGTGACAGACATAGAAGTCATGACTTTCTAACTAGTGTGATTACCAATGTAGATTACCCAAGTCATGATGTTTTAACCGGTGTGATGGCCTGGAGAGACTACAGTAGTTACGATGTTTTAACTTGTATTATCACCAGGAGAGACTGTACAAGTTACGTTTTTCTAACTTATGTAATGGCCCGATTAAACTATAAAATTATGTTATAACCATATGTTTGATAGAGTTTCTTGAATATGTTTAGGGTGACTTGTAAGATTACTGTAAACTCCAATGTTAAGCATTGTTATAAGAAAACTAAATTGCCCGAC
This sequence comes from Carcinoscorpius rotundicauda, assembly GCA_011833715.1. NCBI lineage: Eukaryota > Metazoa > Arthropoda > Merostomata > Xiphosura > Limulidae > Carcinoscorpius > Carcinoscorpius rotundicauda. The sequence goes on from CM022392.1 coordinate 173,227,877, forward strand.
CTCTAGAAGGAAGATTTTCCCTACACCATTACACTTCCTATCGCATTTTGAAGTGGTGGAATAACATAACTGAATCATATGCTTGACGTAGTTTGCTTCTTTATTTTTGAAATAATCAAAGGAAGAAACGCGATTAATCAGATACCTTTTGGTATTTCACTGTCCACAGTTTACACTCTAATCATCACTGAATACCTACATTGTTGTTTGCACTTGAGTTAACTTACTTTCGGACTGGTTTAGAACTTCTGTTTGGAAATTTTATTACGTTCATCGCATGATAATTGTTAACTCAGCCAATCAATATTTTGTGTTTTACCAGTTTGTATATTCAGCTCTCAAAAGACACAATGTTATCTCCAATGACAGCCGCATATATTTCGATTGCTTATGTTTATATACCCTAATTATGGAAAAAAATATTTTATCCTATCACTCTAAATGTCGACAAGTTCCTTGTTTTTATTTATTATCTCGTAAACTTATCATAATATAGTTGTTTAGAAGGAAATAATATCATACTTGTATAATAATAAAATAAAAACAATAATATTTATTGAAGAAAACGTACATGTTTAGACAGAACCTTGGACTTTCATCGCGTCATCTCTGAACGTACAGAACTCAACAGTCGTCTGACACATCAAATAAATACGAGGGCTGTTCAAAAAATATGCGGACTGACGTCATAAAACAAAATGTACTTTATTTAGAAGTTGTAGGTTTGGGACCCCTTCAAAGTACTCACCTCCCTAACGCACACACTTATCCCAACGGTGTTTCCACTTGTTGAAACAGTCCTGGTACGCTACTTTTGTAATGTCCTCCAGCTCCTTCGTCGCATTAGCCTTAATCTCTGGAATTGTCTCAAATCTTCTCCCTTTCAAGGGTCTTTTGAGTTTGGGGAACAAGAAAAAATCGCAAGGACCAAGATCAGGTGAGTAAGGGGGTGGTGAAGAACAGTGATCGAGTGTTTGGCCAAAAACTCACGAGTTCTGAGGCGCAAATTTCGCAGCAACGCGGTACATCTTCAATTTTTCGGTCAAAATCTCCTAGCAAGATCTAACTGATATTCCACGCTCTTCAGCAAGCTCCCTGACAGTCAGACGTAGATTTGCCCGCACCAGGGTGTTGATTTTGTCGATGTGTGGGTCGTCAGTTGACGTGGAAGGACGTCCAGGACGCTAATCATCTTCAATGGACTGTCGACCATCCTTAAAATGTTCATGCCACTTGAAACATGCCGAACGCTTCATAGCAACATCACTGTAAGCCGTATTAAGCATAGTAAAAGTTTCAGTCGCAGATTTTCAAGTTTTTAACACAAAATTTCACAGCAAGTTGTTGCTCCTTCAGGTCGTTCATTTTGAAATCCGCCAAAGGAAAAAATCGCACTTCACTTAAAACCGCGTAGCTAATACACAAATGTGAAGATATCTGCAATCGGGAAATGGCGTCGTAATCAGCTGATCTGTGCGAACCTAGCGACACCAAGCGGATTCCCCTGGAACCAAGTGGAGCCGCGCAATTTAAACAATCCGCGTATTTTTTGAACAGACCTCGTAAATTTTTCTACAAAACGTACATAAGACCCGTAATAGAATATGCATCACCTGCCTGGATTAACATAGCACCCACACACTTACAGAAACTTCAACGAATACAAAATTCAGTTCTAACTGCGGTATATAAAGTACCACGAAGCACATCATCCACATTCATGCACAAGTATGCAAACATAGACACAATATCTGAAAGACTCTTGCATAATTCTATAAAATATGTTAATAAGAAGTGACATAAGAATAACTTAATGTGTGATCTCGACAGATACCACGTACATGATGTAAATAGTCTTAAATACCTCTCCCCTTTTAACATGTATTTAAAAAATGTAACACAAGCTGGCCATCTTTCACTAGACAATTAAGTATTATTTTATCATTTTTTTATGATTATTATTTTTTTCTTTCTATTGTTACTACAAGAAGTAGTAGCATTTTTTCTCCATGGAGAAAAACAACATGAGAAGGTTGTTGCTGTTTTGAATTAAGCACAAAGCTACACAATGGGCTATCTGTGCTCTGCCCACCACGGGTATTGAAACCCGGATTTTAGCGTGTAAGTCCGCAGACATACCGCTGAGCCACTGGGGGGCAACATGAGAAGGAAAAAGGAGAAAAGTACAAAAAAAACTTATATGAAAATACAATATATATATATATATTTATATAAAGAAAAAAATTACAAGAAAAATAGGAAAAAAACAAAAAAACTTGTGCGTCCATACATGAACTGTGGCCTGAGTAAGATGTTATACTTTTGCTCAGGTCCTAAGCTTAAAAAAAAAATTCATCCCTAAAGACAGACGCTAAAAACGTTCGGGAGGGAGGAAGAGGTCTAATGCACCTGACCCTCCTGGGTATTTAACATCCATACCCAAATACTCACACAGAGAAACTCGAACGAACAGACCTCGTAAGTCAGATTTCCACTCGTAAATAAAAGCCTTCTACAAATTTGTCTACGTGTATGATTTTTACGTAGCAGTGAGGGGGCATTTTCTTTGTACTAGGAAAATCTGTTTATTATCATTTTATTGCTGTTTGATTAATAATATAAGTTTTGTGAACTTCATGTTTTTTAGAAACCAACTGTGAACTGATAAGGATGAAGTACAGGGGTTAGTAATCAGGATGTGACACAATGGTTAGTAGTCAGTATGTGGCACAGTGATTAATAATCAGGATGTGACACAGTGGTTAGTAGTCAAGATGTGGCACAATATTTAATAATCAGAATTTGACAAAGGATGGGATTTTTAATTGGATTTCTTTGTTTTTTATGTCAAATGAACTGTTTGAATATGAAAATATACTGGGTATCAATATTTATAAAATGATGTATGTTTTCGTAGAAATCTAATTAATATTTCTACTATCGGGTACAGGATATCGAAATAAAACTACTATTTCACAATGTACAAACCTTAGAATATAATATGTATAATTTCTTTCAGGAATGTGCAAATGTGGAAAAAGAAGAAAATTAAAAAGAAAGACGTACATGAAGAAACGTTTTCAATACGGTGGGTATCTTTAAAAATATAGTACGGTGGGTATCTTTAAAAATATAGTACGGTGGGTATCTTTAAAAATATAGTACGGTGGGTATCTTTAAAAATATAGTACGGTGAGTATCTTTAAAAATATAGTACGGTGGGTATCTTTAAAAATATAGTACGGTGGGTATCTTTAAAAATACAGTACGGTGGGTATCTTTAAAAATATAGTACGGTGGGTATCTTTAAAAATACAGTACGGTGGGTATCTTTAAAAATATAGTACGGTGAGTATCTTTAAAAATATAGTACGGTGGGTATCTTTAAAAATATAGTACGGTGGGTATCTTTAAAAATATAGTACGGTGGGTATCTTTAAAAATATAGTACGGTGGGTATCTTTAAAAATATAGTACGGTGGGTATCTTTAAAAATAGAGGAGAGACTGCAGGAGAAACTACTGGAAAGACTATAGAACAGACTAAAGAGAGAACAGGAGAAACTACCGGAAAGACTATAGAACAGACTAAAGAGAGAACAGGAGAAACTACCGGAAAGACTATAGAACAGACTAAAGAGAGAACAGGAGAAACTACTGGACAAACAATAAATATACTACAAGAGAAATTACTGGAGATAACAAGAGAACTGTAGGAAACACTAAAGAACAGACTAGAGGAGAGAACAGGAGAGACTACAGGACAAACAATAAATATACTACAAGAGAAATTACTGGAGATAACAAGAGAACTGTAGGAAAGACTAAAGAACAGACTATAGGAGAGACTACAGGAAAAACAATAAATATACTACAAGAGAAATTACTGGAGATAACAAGAGAACTGTAGGAAAGACTAAAAAACAGACCATAGGAGAGACTACAGGAAAAACAATAAATATAGTACAAGAGAAATTACTGGAGATAACAAGAGAACTGTAGGAAAGACTAAAGAACAGACTATAGGAGAGACTATAGGAAAAACTACAGGACAAACAATAAATATACTACAAGAGAAATTACTGGAGATAACAAGAGAACTGTAGGAAAGACTAAAGAACAGACTATAGGAGAGACTATAGGAAAAACTACGGGACAAACAATAAATATACTACAAGAGAAATTACTGGAGATAACAAGAGAACTGTAGGAAGACTAAAGAACAGACTATAGGAGAGACTACAGGAAAAACAATAAATATACTACAAGAGAAATTACTGGAGATAACAAGAGAACTGTAGGAAAACTAAAGAACAGACTAGAGGAGAGACTATAGGAAAAACTACAGGACAAACAATAAATATACTACAAGAGAAATTACTGGAGATAACAAGAGAACTGTAGGAAAGACTAAAGAACAGACTATAGGAAAAACTACAGGACAAACAATAGATATACTAGAAGAGAAATTACTGGAGATAACAAGAGAACTGTAGGAAAGACTAAAGAACAGACTATAGGAGAGACTACAGGAAAAACAATAGATATACTACAAGAGAAATTACTGGAGATAACAAGAGAACTGTAGGAAAGTCTAAAGAACAGACTAGAGGAGAAACTATAGGAAAAACTACGGGACAAACAATAAATATACTACAAGAGAAATTACTGGAGATAAGAGAACTGTAGGAAAGACTAAAGAACAGACTATAGGAGAGACTATAGGAAAAACTACGGGACAAACAATAAATATACTACAAGAGAAATTACTGGAGAAACTATAGGGAAGACTACAGCAGAGACTATAAGAAAAAGTGTGGGAAAGAATACAGGACAGACTATAGTAGAGAGTGCAGAACAAAGTATAGAAGAAACTATTCACTTACCGTTACTTTTATATTTTACATATTTTTTATTGTTACAACTTTCAGGAGAGACCCTTTACTTTCCGTGACTTTTATACTTTTCATATTTAGGTTGGTTACCAGAAAAAGGAGAGAATATTTACTTACTGTGACTTTTATATTCTACATATTTTCGTTTGTTATACATTTCATGAGAGACTATTCTCTTACTGTGATTTTGATTTGTCACATATTCCTTGTGATTGTCAACATCAGGAGACACTATTCACTTACTGTGACTTTTATATTCTACATGTTTATGTTACTTACCAGCATCAGGAGTGACTATTCACTTACTTTGAATTTCATATTTTACATATTTGCTTTGGTTACTAGCATGAGGAAACACATCACTTACTGTGACTTTTATATTTTACATGTATTTATGTTGGTTACCAGCGTTAGGATAGACTATTCACTTATTGTGGTTTTATATTTTACGTATTTTAGTTTGTTACTAGCATCAGGAGACATTATTCTCTCACTGTAATTTTGATATGTTACGTATTTTAGTTCGTTACTAGCATCAGGAGACATTATTCTCTCACTGTAATTTTGATATGTTACGTATTTTAGTTCGTTAATAGCATCAGGAGACATTATTCTCTCACTGTAATTTTGATATGTTACGTATTTTAGTTCGTTACTAGCATCAGGAGACATTATTCTCTCACTGTAATTTTGACATGTTACGTATTTTTGTTGGTTGCCAGCATCAGAAAGGCCATTCACTTAGTATCAATTTTATATTTTACATATTTATGTTAGTTTCCAACATCAGGAGAAAGTAATCAGTTACTGTGACCTTTATGCTTTTTGTATATATGTTGGTTACGAGCATTACAAGAGACTATTCACTCACTGTGACATTTATACTTTTAGTATTTATGTTAGTTACCAGCATCAGGAGAGACTATTTACTTATTGTGGTTTTGATATGTAGATATTTATGTTGATTGCCAGCATGAGGAGAGACTATTCACTTACTGTGTCTTTTATATTTTATATATTTGTATTTGTTACAAGTTTTTGGAGAGTATTCACTTACTGTGATTTTGATATGTTACATATTTCTTGTGTTTATCAGCATAAGGAGAGACCATTTATGTAGCGTGACTTTTATATTTTACATATTTATTTTGGTTACCAGCATCAGGACAGACCGTTGACCTACTGTTGTTTTTATATTTTACATATTTATTTTGGTTACCAGCATCAGGAGAGATTATTCAATTTCTATGACTTTTATAAATTTCATATTTATGTTGGTTACCAGCATCAAGAAAGACTGTTCAGTTATTTTGACTTTTATATCTTATGTACTTATGTTTGTTACTTGGAACAGGAGAAACTATTCGCTTACTCTGACTTTTTATATTTTACGCATTACGTTTAGTTACCAGCATCATGAAAAAAGGCTCAGTTACTGTGACTTTTATATTTTACATGTTTATATCGGTTATTAATATCAGGAGAGACTATTCACTTTCTGTGACTTTTATATTTTACATGTTTTTATTGGTTATTAATGTCAGGAGAGACTATTCACTTTCTGTGACTTTTATATTTTACATATTTCTTTTAATTATCAACATCATGTGAGACTGTTCATTTACTGTGACTTTTATATTTTAAATATTGATGTTGGTTACCAGCATCAGGAGAGACTATCCACTTTTTGTGAATTTTATATTTACATATTTTGTTTGGTTGCCAGCATTATGAGAGACTATTCACTTTGTGTGAATTTTATATTTACATATTTTGTTTGGTTGCCAGCATTATGACAGACTATTCACTTTGTGTGAATTTTATATTTACATATTTTGTTCGGTTGCCAGCATTATGAGAGACTATTAACTTAATTCTTATACGATTTATATATCAGGTCATCACATCATCCGAAAATGTAATCCAGGAAGCGAATGATGATTTCTGTCTTTGTTGAAGACTTTAATGACTACAACATGTAGTAGGACGTGCATAAAATGTTCAGACAAATAAAAGAAACCAACCCAACTTTACCTTTTCAGGTTATTAATGAAGTAAATCCTTAAGAAGATGGATGTGTCTGAGGAGCACATTAGGCATATAATGCTTCATGAAAAACGTTATAGTGCAGCAGAAACTACACGACACATTCAAGGTGTGTTTAAGGTGCAGGGGCTCTCAATGAATGAAAGTGTCGAAGGTGGTTTTAGAAGTTCAGGTCACGTGACTACAGCTTAAGTGATGCACCATGTTCGGGTCGTCCTGTTGAGTTTAATGATGACTTGCTGCTGGCTGCACTTGATGAAGATTGTGCTGTAACAGTTGAAGAACTAGTACAGAAGATTAATTCGACCCATTCAGCAGTTCCTCGTCATCTGAAAGAGCTTGGAAAGGTGTCACGTCTTTTGCACAGGTTAATGACTGAAGATGAAAAGTGGATATATTATAAAAATATCAATCGCCGCAGACAATGGCTCAGTGCAGATACACTGGCTAAAGCATTGCCCAAAATGGATCTCCATCTCAGAAAGCGTTTGGTGGGATATTGTTGGTGTGATCCACTTTGTAATGTGACGATTACATCAGACTTCTATTGTCAACCATTAGAATGTTGCTCTGAAAGAAAAGAGGCCTACTTTGATCAATTGTAAAGGTGTTGTATTACACCAGGATAATACACGGCCCCATATAACAAGGATCACATCTGTAAATATTGAAGAGCTAGACTGGGAGAAACTTCCACATCCTCCTTATTCTCCAGATCTCGTCCCATCTGATTATCATTTATTCTGAAGTTTGTAGAACTATCTTGGTGGAGAAAAGCTTAGAACACATGAAGATGTCAAAACTACCTTCCTTACATTCGTTTCCTCCAAACCCCAATAATTTTATACAAGTGACATTCAGAAGCTTGTGAATCGTTGACAGGAAGTAATTAATAATAATGGAACATACATTATTTATTAAATAACATTAAAAGTGTTTGAAATTCTTTCGCTTCTTCTGAACTTAAAATCGGACTTTACTTAAGGGATGACGTGATATATTGATTTTTATTTGTTATCTTTAGTTTTATACCTGGTGTATTCATCTTGTTTTTTGTTCCGTTCTGTCCCTGTTATACATACTGTCTTTTTATCTTTCTATTTTTGTTTCACATCTTCATCTTGTTCAATTCTGTCTATCATATATTTATATTATTGGCCTTCTTTCTTTTATCCCTTCTATTCCTCTTCTATTTTTGCTTTAGTTTTTATTTGTTTCACTTCTGGATTTTCTCATATCCATTCTCAGTCTCATTTATTTATATTATAAACTTAGCTCTCTGTTGTATGTCTTTTTATTTCATCATATTTCATTCGGTATTATAACTTTACGTGATACATTTCTTTCTAATTACGGTATTCAATGTGGTACAGTCAAATTCATGAAGTACCTAACTGTTTTGTTGTTGTGTTTTATCTGATGCAGATGAATTTACAAAGTAAATATATACATATATATATATAGAGAGAGAGAGAGAGAGATTTTGCAGTACATTTTTAACGTGCTATCTTTTACATAAGATAGTACCGATCATACTGATACTGGTCGTAACACTAACCAATGTGTTTCACCTCTAATTATAATATTGAACAATAGGTGTCACCACTAAGTATCAGCAGCTGTCTCCAGATTCGTGTTCCTTTTCTGATCAATGTCTGTATATGTGAAAACTACTGGTATGTATAGAGAAAACTATGTAGAGGAGCGAACAACGTTTCGACCTTTTTCACTCATCGTCGGGTTCACAAAGAAGGTAACTGATCGAAAGCTGACAGCATATTTGAAGGCGTGTAATTGAATGTAGGAATGTGGAGGGCGGTGTTAGATATTTGTGTATATAATTTTATATTATTTATTATATTATTTTTAACATAGGTATAAAGGTGTTCCGTTGTTTGCTCCTCTACATAGACTTTTCTCTATTCAAACCAGCCGTTTTTACATATATATATTTTTCTCTACAAGTGGGTTTTGTCGTCATCACGGATCAATCAATGTCTACATTTTACATCAGTATCATTGTAACGAGTAGGAAACAAATAATTTATAAACGACGCTTCTGTCAAAGATCTGTTTACAATTAAAAGCAATAAAACGTTAAAATGTTACCCAATAAATAATTATTAAAAACAGAAATTTGCCCTAAGATTCTCTCTATATATGTTTCAGTGTCTATATGACACTATCTTCAGCTGTGATGTTATGTTTCAGTGTCTATATGACACTGGCCTGGCATGGCCGAGCGCGTTAAGGCGTACACTCGTAATCCGAGGGTCGCGGGTTCGCGCCCGCGTCGCGCTAAAACACGCTCGCCCTCCCAGCCGTGGGGGTGTATAATGTGACGGTCAATCCCACTTTTCGTTGGTAAAAGAGTAGCCCAAGAGTTGGCGGTGGGTGGTGATGACTAGCTGCCTTCCCTCTGGTCTTACACTGCTAAATTAGGGACGGCTAGCGCAGATAGCCCTCGAGTAGCTTTGTGCGAAATTCCAAAAACAAACAAATTATATGACACTATCTTCAGGAGTAATGTAAGGATGGGACTTATATACCCACATAATTATTTGCATGTTAAAGCGCCATCTATATCAAAACTATCCAGAGATATAACACACCTGTTCACTAGTTTATTATTTTCAACACCTTGGCCAATTTAATATCTTCATTGTTTTGTGTTTTTCATTTCTGTAGTTTAGCATATATTTAGTTCTAATTGAAATTCTACTTGTCTTATCAAATTAATATTGTTCCAGTCTATAACATGAGAAGTTCCATATTTTTTACTAATATCCATTCATTATACTTCATTACCCGGTTTTTTACTTCTTGTTTCTACACGTTTGGCCAATTTGAACTTTAGGTATAATTTTTTATTCCAAGTTTTGTACTCATGAGAGTATTTGACTGAAAACACACAGATAATGGTACACAACATTATATTCATGTGGATAAAAAAACTGAACACTTGACAAACAAATACTCAAGTTATGTATCTTAGTTTCTCCTTCTAGCCTTCTAAATGTTAACATTATTAATTTATTGACATGTTTGTCAATAATTTCGAATGCATATCGTGTGTCTTTGGGTACGTCTTTTAAAAAACTTAACAGTTTTCACATCACAATCATAATATAATACACATGATAGTATTTGTGTCCGTATTGTATGCAGACATCAAAATGAACTTCTTTCAATAGAGGTTGAGATCCGACTGTTTTCCAGTATAACAATCATGTCTAAAGTGTGTAGTCGATAGGACAATTTGCTATTTTTAACAATTATGTATTGTATAAGATTTTGACCTTGTGTTGCTTCTAATCGTTAATACAACATGAAATGTTAAAACACTAAGCTATAAACGAATAATATTGGGTTATGTATAGTAACTAGATCGTTGAATAGAAAGAAATACCAGAAAATGTATTTAATGAAAACTTTTAGTGTGCTCACCACACTGTGTAACCAAATCTGACTCATCAGCGTGGTGAAAAGGCAAGCTAACTTGACCGTGGCTATCACGTCACCAAGTCCACAACAACAAAGGAATAATCGTTCTGCAACTTGGGATGTGTGTGCGATATAAAAATAGCTATCAGATTATAAAGCTCAGAAACAAGCGATAGACGCTGTTGGCTACCTGCCTTTCCTGTCGTCTTTGAGTATATAATTAGTTCCAGATAGCCTTTGAATATGTTTTGTATACTTCTCTTCCAAACATCACCTTCTATCTAATAAATACTGCGCAGTTTTCACTCTAACATTTGTTTCATCTTTAATAAATGTCACTGTTTCATTCTCAGCCATTGTGGCAAACATGCTGTTCTCAGAAGTCATTGGAGAGTTGACCCTAACTAAAGTGAGAATCCAGAACGTCATAAAGTACACCAAAGTACCTATCCAGCCTCACACCGAAACCTTGCTGTGGACAAACAGTTCTTGTGCATGCCCGAAACTAAAACAAAACGAATATATCATCCTCGGATGGGAAGATTCCGCAATGAGTAGATTACTGTATGTGGATGGAACTATCGTCGTCCGAAGTCGAAAGTCTTACATAACTAGGATAAAGGTAAGACAGTGCCTGTTATCGTGTTTGCAGGATCAAGGTAAGAAAGTACCTGTTGTCGTGTATTGTCAACAGGATTAATGTAAGACAGTGCCTGTTATTATGTCTACAGAATCAAGGTAAGAAAGTATCTGTTATCGTGTATTGTCTACAGGATTTAAGGCACTGGCCTGTTATTGTGTATTACCTACAGGATCAAGGTAAGACAGTGCCTGTTATTATGTCTACAGGATCAAGATAAGACAGTGCCTGTCATCGTGTATTGTCTACAGGATCAAGGTAAGACAGTGCCTGTCATCGTGTATTGTCTACAGGATCAAGGTAAGACAGTGCCTGTCATCATGTATTGTCTACATGATTAAGGGAAGACAGTACCTGTTATCATGTATTATCAACATGCTCAAGGTAAGATAGTACCTGTTATCATGTATTATCAACATGCTCAAGGTAAGATAGTACCTGTTATCGTGTATTGTCGACAGGATCAAGGTAAGATAGTACCTGTTATCGTGTATTGTTTACAGGAGGAAGATAAGACGTGTATTGTCTTACCTTGATCATGTTCACAATACACGTTATCGTATATTGTTCACAGGATCAATAAAAGGTAGTAACTCTTATCGTGTATTGTTGACAGGAGAAAGATAAGACAATACCTGATATAGTGTACTGTCGACTAGATCAATGTAAGACAATACCTCATATCTTGTATCGTCTACTACTCTACAGTATCAATACAGCACAATACTTTTTGTCGTGTATTGTCGACAGGATCAATGTAAGATAATACCTGTTATCATAGATTATCTGCAGGATAAAGATAAGACAATACCTGTTATAGTGTATCATCGATAGGATCAGTGTGAGAAAGTATCTCAAGTGAGATTATTGTTAATTATAGTCTGGTGTGACATTCACTTTTTGTTACGACAGAAAGTGTTCGTACCACTGCGTCCCGAGTGGTTTTTTGTTCATAACTTAAAAAGTATCACGAGTAGGCTACTTGAAGTATAGTATATTATAAATATTATACTAATACACATCCACACAAGTTTGTATGTAAATTAAACGACAAATAAACTGTTTATAAACAAATAACCAAAAAATAGGAGGGGCAGAAAGTGTTCGTACGTCTAATTAATTTAATGCTCAGTTGTGTATCCTTTCAGGTGAATTACTTGGTGCAATCTCTCTTCATATCCCTCCATGATCATTTGACAGTACTTGACTGGTATTTTCTTCCATTCTTCTTCACAAAAGGCCTCCAACTCTTGCAAATTTTTTGGATGATGCTGATGAACCCTGGTCTTCAACTCATGCCACACGTTTTCAATTGGGTTGAGATCGGGTGACTGCGATGAGTACTCTAGAATGCTTATATGGTTCATCTGCAACCAGGATATGTGCTTTGGGTCATTGTCGTGATGGAAGATCCAACGACATCCAAGTTTCGAGTATCATTCATGATATCTCAACGTACTCTTCTTTTTTCATGATTCCGTTGACCCGGTGAAGGCTGCCTACACCAGACAAGCTGAAGGATCCCTATCTCATGATCGAGCCACCTCCATGTTTAACTGTAGGGAAGGCTTTCTTTGGAAGATTTCGTTTCCCCTTTTTACGGAAAAAAATTGCGAACATCATTGTGGCCGAAAAGTTTGATTTTAGTCTCGTCTGACCAAAAAATACTCTTCCAATAGGTAAAGGGTTTATCTACATGCTTTCTTGCATTCCTCAATCATGCTTCTAAATGAACAGGCTTTAAATATGGAGTTCTACGAGGACAGCATGCTTTGAACCCAGAAGAGCGTAACATGTTAGTAACTGTAGAGGTGCTTACTACAACCCCAGTTTCCCTGACCAGTTTCGGTATGTCATTACGTGTAAAACGAGGGTTCCTACTAACTTCTCTGAGAACCTTCCTCTTGGTTCTCTCTGGAATTTTGGTGGGGCGTCTGGAACGAGGAAAGTTAGCAGTCGATCCTGTGAGCTTAAACTTGACAATTATGCTTTGAACAGTAGATTTCAGAACATTAAGTTGTGTAGCAATACCGGAAAGATACTTGTATTTTACAATTATTCGGTTTTTAAATCACTGGACATTTGTTTCCTGTTCGCCATGATGACCAAGCAGATAATGAGAGAGATGACACTAAATTGCTGGAAGTACATTTTTTGCTGGCTAAATTCCAATAATTATGAACTCAGTGTCCAGTTCTGGAATGGTATAATGTAGTTTATTCGCCAAACTAAATAAACTTTTTACGGGAATATCAGTTTTTTAAAACGTTCTGAACTGTACGAACACTTTTTGCCTCTCCTATTTTTGGTTATTTGTTTAAAAACAGTTTGTTTGTCGTTTAATTTACATAGAAATGTACGTAGACGTGTGTTAGTATAATATTTATACGTCTATTAGCCTAATTGTGATACTTTTTAAGTTATGAGCAAAAAACTACTCTGGACTCAGGGGTACGAACACTTTCTGTCGTAAGTGTGAGTCTGTTGGGTAAACTTTATGTCTTTATTTATTAACAATGTTCAATAACTGTAGTGTGTATGTTTATTTTCTCCAAATAAAATAGTTCATTAAAGTGTACTATAATGTGTACCTCTGTTCAAGGAAGATTCTTATTAAATTATAGTCTAGTGTGTATCTTTGTTCAATTAAAATTGTTAATAAACCATAGTCTGGTGTGTGTTTTTCTTGAAGTAATAGTGTTAATGAACTGAACTCCATAGTCTGGTGTGTGTTTTTCTTGAAGTAATAGTGTTAATGAACTGAACTCTAATGTGTACATTTGTTGAATTAATAGCTTTAATAGACTTTATTCCAGTTTGTACCTATGTTGAATTAATAGTGTGTTTTAGTGTTAGTAAACTGCAGTCTAGTGTGTACCTATGTTGAATTAATTGTGTTTTAGTGTTAGTAAACTGCAGTCTAGTGTGTACCTATGGTGAATTAATTGTGTTTTAGTGTTAGTAAACTGTAGTCTAGTGTGTACCTATGGTGAATTAATTGTGTTTTGGTGTTAGTAAACTGCAGTCTAGTGTGTACCTATGTTGAATTAATTGTGTTTTAGTGTTAGTAAACTGTAGTCTAGTGTGTACCTATGGTGAATTAATTGTGTTTTAGTGTTAGTAAACTGTAGTCTAGTGTGTACCTATGTTGAATTAATTGTGTTTTGGTGTTAGTAAACTGTAGTCTAGTGTGTACCTATGTTGAATTAATTGTGTGTTTCAGTGTTAGTAAACTGTAGTCTAGTGTGTACATTTGTTAAAATTAAACGGATTTTGTGGCTTTTTTTTGTAAATTCAGTTTCATCAAAACTGCTTATTGTTTGATAAAATTGATAAATGTTTCGTAGAACTTTGAGTAAACATTCAAAATATATTTCGTTTTTCAACTAAAAGAAGTGGAATACAAAACTACTTAAACGAGAGAAGAAACGACACAGGAAAAGAAAGAAAATTCAAAGATCTGGTAGTCGCTTGAAAACCATCAGAAGAGAAGACTTGTTACGGAGAAGACGACGTCTGAGGAGAAGACGCTGGAAGCTCCAACAGAGACCCGTCCGTCAGATTAAAGACAGTTACTTGTGACGAACTCTAATACCCGGCTCTTAAACAGGCGTGAGAACTGTTTAAATTAGTTCTTAGAACTGTTTAACCGAACGTTTCTGCATCTAATTTACATTTGTTAGTTGCTTTATTAATTCTGTGATACTTTAATATTATTTAAGTCGTGAGTTTAAATAGGTCTTTGATATAAGCAAAACTGTTTTAATATTCGTACAAATAACGTTTTTTATGTTTACATAAACAATTAGTTTTGGACTGAAAGCTGTGTTGTTCATTCAGAGAGAAAGATGTTTAAATTGGATCTGAAAATTTGTTATTTGTGGACTTTTTAAACTACGAATTTTTAACTCAGAAAGGTATTAATCTTGTAGGTAGAAGTTTAATAACGTTGTTTTTAAAGTAACTTTATATTCTGTGTTTTACGAACATTTCATTTGAACTATAATAAAAAAATCGAACTTTCTCCTCAAATATTAAAGACAAAATCCTTTTATATACCTTAAACAGATTTCACTGGTAAATATGAGCCATTTAGAATGAAATAAACTTTAACATTTCATTTGGAAAAAGTACACTTTTTTAAAGGTCATTACAACTGAAGTCATGTGCTGTAACATTGCTACATGTGTATTATGTGTCAATAAAATGTTACTGTACTTAAAAAAACTGACACAGTTATGTCATAAGTACCTGTCATTCACACATAATACGCGACTGTCACAGAGAGATATTTGTCAATAAACACATAATCTAAACAAAACTGGCTTCCAAATACCAAAAGAAATTCGAATCAGCTTTAGTTTGAATTTCATCATCTTCCAGAAGTTAAGTCGTAGTTAATAGTAATAATTATTACCAGTATCACCTTATCTTCTTGACAACCCTGGTTCATACCTCCATTCTCTATAACTAGCAGTAACGTACGTCATCACATCTACCAGATCAGCCACAGTTCATACGTACCTTCTCTATAACTAGCAGTAACGTACATCATCACATCAACACCTAAAGTATCCCTAAATGCATTTCACGGTACACTTGTTGACGATATGAGGAAACCGCTTATTCACTATCATTTAAATAAACATAAAAGAATATGTCTTTCCTTGCTGAGCCCATCGCTGTTTTACAAAGAAGTAAACAGAATGTAGGGAAAAATTAAACAACAAAGTTGTTTCTCAGTCTATGTGTTCCATTCGTGTTTCCCGCTCAAAATCTGCGTTGGTGCTTCAGTTAGAGACCTTATTGAAAGAATACTGTTTTTTTTGTTTTTTTGTGGAATTTCGCACAAAGTTACTCTTGGGATACTCTTTTACCAACGAAAAGTGGGATTGACCGTCACATTATACACCCCCTCGGCTAGCAGGGCGAGCATGTTTGACGCGACTCGGGCGCCGACCCGCGACCCTCAGATCACAAAGCGCACGACTTAACGCGCTAGGCCATGCCAGGCCCTTGAAAGAATACTCAGAATAAGTACTAAAAAAACAAAACAAATAAAACAAAACGAAAGTTGGCAAAGTACCAGTGAGTGAACGTAATCTCAGCTTCTAACGCTATTTAGTGCGTAAGAAATTAGAACTACGCGTTATTGGTTCGTCACAACAGCAAACTCTGTATTAGTCGGCGCTATACTAGGGAAATTGTAGCGTTTACAAATCTATGTAGAAGTCTAGAATAATCCCAAACTGTTCTTTATGTTTTCTCTAAAATAATCATTATTTTCTTATGAAATCAACAAATTATTCTCACATTATCAATTTAAATGAACAAATGTTCCTTTTAGTGTATTACATAATGTTTCACTTTACCAAAATCGATAATCCTACTGCTCACAGATTAATACTACAATTAATTTTATAGTTTCGACTATAATTTATACAATAACCAAATCATAAATTTACCTGAGAGCTATCTTCCCTAAATGTCCCTAATTTGAAGAGGTATCTGCGTTAGATGTCCCTAATTTTGAAGTAATAGACTAAAGGGAACGTGGCTAGTCAACACTATCTACCGCTAATTCTTGAGCTACTCTTTACTACGAATAGTGGAATGGAGCGTAATTTATAAGACTCTCTAACGGCTGAAAGAACGAGTATATTCAGAGAAGAGATTCAAACACACAACCTTCAAATTTCGACTTTAATCCCTTAACCACCAGACCATATTTTAAAGAAAAAATCACTTATTATAAAATATCCAAACTAGAAAGAGCTTTTTAAAATTCAAAACAAATGTTTGTGTAGATAAGTTTCTGTATTACTGAGACGAGAAGATCACAGAGAACCTCAAGCACAGACCTGAGTAGTTCGTACATATTCACAATTGTAGGCCTAACTAAGTCGTACATAAGCTGAATAACTGATAGATGGGACCAAGATCACATTAATTCTTGTTACAAGATAACTAGGAAGCTTAAAGAAGCTCCTGGAATAATATTCACACAAGGGTTTGAAAGATGTTAAGTTTTGGATACGTGATTTTGTTTGTTTTGGAATTTCGCACAAAGCTACTCGAGGGCTATCTGTGCTAGCCGTCCCTAATTTAGCAGTGTAAGACCAGAGGGAAGGCAGCTAGTCATCACCACCCACCGTCAACTCTTGGGCTACTCTTTTACCAACGAATAGTGGGATTGACCGTCACATTATACACCCCCACGGCTGGGAGAGCGAGCATGTTTAGCGCGACGCGGGCGCGAACCCGCGACCCTCGGATTACGAGCGCACGCCTTAACGCGCTCGGCCATGCCAGGCCGATACGTGATCTACTTAGTACAACTTTCTTTTTGAGTCCTTGAATAGTGGACAGATGCCAGAAGATTGATAATTCGCCAATGTAACTCGTTTTTCCAGGACAGGTTATTCAAATTTCTCCCCAAATCGTGAATATATCAGTATTAAGAAAATGTTTAATAGAAGATGTCTTACGAAGTAATCTAACAAAATTATTGGATAGTAAGCTTGGTTTCATTAGGGAGAAACTTGTCTTACTAATCTTTCGAGATTTGTTGAAGAAGTTACTGCTTATGAAGATGATCGTACTGGTGTGGATTTGATGTGAACTTTGATAAAGCATCTGATAATGTTATACATAAATAACTTTTTGCACTTTATTTCTGTTGTTGTGGGGATAGGACAGATCATTAGATGGAAAGAAAGCAGAGGGTTGTCATAAATGGAGTTCAATCAAACTGGATTAATGTAACAGGTGAAGTATTTCGGAGCTCAATGTTGAGACCTTTGTCTTTTTAATTTATATCAATGATATACATAAAGGAGTGGTCAATAAATTATTGAAATTCACTGATGATATTAAGGTTTTGAATGTTATTGGCTGTGAAAAAGATGCTAGTACTTAAAAATTACTTTCAAATCTTTCTAACAATATTAGGATTAACGTAAAATCAACTTAATTGTGCAAAAAAACAGCTCAATAGCTCATAATGCTTCAAATACCGACAAACTGAACCCTAAAGTCTTGAAATAAATTTACGTGTGCTCAACTATCTATATTTTGGATTATATTTCAACTCATTCTATAAACTTGACAACTAACTATGTTGAAAACTTGCCTTCAACTCTTTTATTATAAACATTCTTACCGTCATACATTTTCTAGCTACCACAAAACAAACTCTATATTGAAAATATCCAAAAACAAATTTTATATGCTACTCAACTCAAAATATAAGACTGTTTGTAGCTAACTACGAATACATTTTCAAACAGGCGATTAAAGCAACTAATTTGTACATTTACGGTTACATACGGCCTTTTACACATATTTTCACAAATAGATTGAATTAAAATAAAAGTTGTATATTTTTAATGGTTTAAAAATATTGAAAATTTGCGCTAATGCAAACTGTAAATAACAGCACGTTTTCTTACCATTAAATATAAACAAAGTAATTTTGTACCCCGTGATTGCTTTCTGTTTTTGTTGTCAACTTCAATTAAGGTAAATTATTTTTTGCGAGCTTTAGTTTCAGTATTTTAATTTTCATCCTTGTTGGACTGTGAACGATATTTATAATAAGAAAAATTCGTATAGTGAATAAAGAGAAGGCAATTATGGTAGAAATACAAGTAAACTAAAGTTACACAGTGAATAAAAAAAATGATTATTCGGAGAATTCCTACAAGTACCAAAACAAAATAAGTGCTGCTTTATAAATTACACAAACAAGTAAAATGATACCAATTGTATAGATTCCTTCCTTTGGTTGGCAAATTTAATTTGCTTCATTTAGTTGGGCTCGACATGGCCCGATGCTTAAGGCATTCGACTCTTAATCTAAGGGTTGTGGCTTCGAATCCCTGTCACACCAAGCACGCTCGCTTTTTCAGCCGTTATAATGTGACAGTCGTTTCCGCTATTCGTTGGTTAGCGAGTTGCTCAAGAGTCAGCGGTGGGCGTGAGGACTAGCTGCCTTTCCTCTAGTCTTGCACTAGTAAATTAGGGACTGCTGGCGCAGATAGCGCTCGTATAGCTTTGTGTGAAATTCAAAACAAACCAACTGTTTGTGTTCTTCTTATTGCAACATATATTTTGTTTTGGTTACTCCATCTATCAGTTCTACCAATAACCTACTTTCTGCTGAATTTTTTATCCTATTGTTCAATTTTATTTGTCCGTGGATTTCTTTTATTTGAAGTTAAGAAAAAAAGTAACGCAAGGGGCTATCTGTAATCTGCCCACCATGGGTATCGGAACAAGAATTTTAGCACTGTACGTCTGCAGACATGCCACTGTGTCACAACGAAGGATGTTAATGGAATGGACACATTTATAACTTTCAGTATAGCCATATCCTTGCCAGGTACAACTTTTCCAAGAATAAAACCACATTCACATTTTCATAAAACGTAATACTTACTTTGGGCTATAGATAAGTATATAAAGCTGCTAAAGTAGAGATTAAATTTCATAATTTTAATTATTTTTCGACTCTTGTTGTCAACTTCATTTCAAAATTCGTAGCTTGTGATGCTCTTGTTTATTTTACACTTGAATTATATACTTTACATTCAGAACTGGTTGGTTGTCTATCCATCGATATATCGCGTTATCTATTGGGTTGAAAAAGATAACTTGTCCAGGATATTTTCGTTGGGAGGGCTGAGGTAAACTGTAGAGGGGCTTCTCGAAATGCCATCAATATGAAATATAGATGATAAATTATAATAATGTAAATACCAAAGTACATTTCAGAAAGGTGTGCCAAACTGTGATTGTGGTATTATAATAAGTGTGACAAGCACCTGTTACAATAATGTAACTACTACACTACATTAAATTAGGCACTTCTATATAGCCCAATGACAATTTCATGTTGATAATGTTTTTTGAATTTCGCACAAAGCTACCCGAGGGCTATCTGTGCTAGCCGTCCCTAATTTTGTAGTGCAAGACTAGACGGAAGGCAGCCAGTCATCACCACCCACCGCCAACTCTTGGGCTACTGTTT
The DNA here is from genome assembly GCA_011833715.1 of Carcinoscorpius rotundicauda. Classification (NCBI taxonomy): domain Eukaryota; kingdom Metazoa; phylum Arthropoda; class Merostomata; order Xiphosura; family Limulidae; genus Carcinoscorpius; species Carcinoscorpius rotundicauda. The sequence goes on from CM022392.1 coordinate 173,247,932, forward strand.
TATCAACGAATATTCGGATTGACCGTCACATTATAACGCCCCCACGGCTGAAAGGGCGACCATGTTTGGCGCGACGAGGATGCGAACCCGCGACTCTCAGATTACGAATCGCACGCCTTAACATACCTGGCCATGCTGAGCCTATGACAATTTCAAAATTTATTTTAGAATTGTTTAGAAATATTATTTAATCAGTTAATATGTAAGGTTATTATCTAATCATAAGTATAACATTAATTGGATTGTAAGTCACAATTTTAAATGTATGTCACAATCATCAGTACAACTTAGATGGCTGATACACAATGCAAAACGATTTCAGAGGACACAACACAGGCGAAATGCTTTATAGTTTTGACCTATACACAACACATATATGCAGACTATATTTTACTTTTTAATAAAATAAATGAAATTAATGGGTAAATACCTGTGAAACCTTTGGTTTATTAAAGTAAAATCCCTGATAATCTGTTGTAACTTGAAATCAACGTGGTTGTCTAATATTCGTCAAAGCTCAAGATAGAATAACATTACACAGGGAGCAGCAGTACAACACACGAGTTTCAGTACATTGTTATGGGACGCATGACACATACTTCCGTCTTAATGAAGACATTGAGTTCTACAGATCTGTCTCTTTCATGTTAATTGTTTTCCATATTTTATGAATATACATAGGTAACAATATTGAGGGGGAGCTCAAGCCTAGAGAAACGTCTACCAGTGATTAAACATCATCTCAGTTGTACATGTATAACCCTCAGAAAAGACTTGATGTTTGGACAACTTAGTATACTGTTTTATTCGAATTACGGCCAACTTAGAGTTTATTCTGTAAAATTTATTTATTAAGTAATAAAGACTATGTTAAACAAAGTTATTGGTCCACAGATTGTACTTGTTATAATGTTTATAAAGAACATGACGACGACATGCATGACGGCTAAAAATATTAAGTGTCTCTAATTTACAAGTAACATTACGCACAATCAGTAACAAATCACTACTAACTAGTCAGATGAAATAATGGCTCTTGATAGACATTATTATAATGCATTTAAAATTGCAACATGGAAACAAGATCTATTTTTGGGTACAAACCGGTTTTTTTTTTTCACCTTCACTGACCGCTATGTTCAGAACTTTTCCCATAGGTGTCTACGTTTAACACGTCTACAACTGTCAGACAGTTGTTCGATACTCCAGTGTTTAACACGTCTACAACTATAACAGTTTTTCTTTACAGTTCTCATTTAAAATTTAATAGCATATAGTGCACCTGTATTAATACTGAACAGTATCATTGTTCCTAATTTAAGAATAAATGCAAATTAATCACATGAAAGGAACTTAATTCACACTGTGTGTACTACACATTGTTAATTTATTAAACTACACATCACTATTTACTTACCTTGGATATTTAGTAGTGTTTTATTTCATATAGTTTAGTGTAGACATGGTAAAACCGGTATACACTTCTCATTGCTAATACTTGATTATTTGTTTACTCTTCTTGTAAATCAGTGCACAGAAAACAAGTCTAAAGACTTTCTTTTATTATGGATCTCTGGTTACATAAACTTGGATAAACATTGCATCATTCTCAGCAACAACAAGACAAAATTACCAATGAAAACTTCTCAAAATCAAATTATAGGGAGAAATATGTCACATTTTTGGAATCATGATTGCATTTCACAAATTTGAAATGGCAAGAATGATAAGTATTTGAATTGTAATGTAAAAATGGAAAGGATGCGAGTGAAAAACTGGATGTTTACTTTAAGGATATGTACAAGTTTCACGTATCTTTATTCAGAAAGAATACACACATAGATGTGTGAAATATGTTCTACATGTCTTCTCACCATCACAGTTACTTCCCGAACTGGTGATCTTAAACTCAGACTCAGTTTACAGATCAGCTGGAATCATAATGACTTGATTAATTCTATGAGTACAAATGATCAGTCTTCAGGAAAGTCGCTCAAGCTTCAACTGAACAGCTTTAAAATCTGAACTTAGAATCTGGACACTGGGGTCAGCACTATTGCATGACTGAAGGTCCACCAGGTAGCCAGCCACTGCATCAAGACATTTTGTAGTGAAGGCTCGTCTATGAAAAAGAAAAAAATTAACTAGAAACCATCTTTAATGTTGAGTTATTTAGTGACATCTGTAACTTGTCAAACTTCAGCACAACTAAACAAGTAGATTACAGTGAATTATGGACCTTTACTTGTGTTTTCTGTATCCAGGAGCAGATGAGACAATATATCAAAACAACACACTAAACAACAAACCCAAGATTAAAGATGACACAAGTCTAACCATCTGAGGAGGCAAGTTGAAACAAAAGTCATAAAAAAAGCAGAAAACAACAAGCCTTACATAAAGTTATTGAACAAAGAGCATATTAACAGCATCATACTGAAATGTGTTAACAGGTTTAACTTGTCAATAGAATAATTTGATTGCATGGGAAAGTGAAATGACGTGAAACAAATCCAAAATCATCTTTAAAAAGGAGTGGCCATGTTGGATTTGACAATACAAGAAAAACGATAAACATTAAAAAACTTTAAGGAAATTAAGTATAATAAAATCTTAAAAATAGAGAAAAGACATCAAGTTAAATATTGTGATTACTACTGTAAAGTTTATAACAGTTTTGAAAGAGACAAGTAAGTTTACCATTACACAAAACAATTACCTTTCATTTAGATGAACAAGAGATGGCCTTTCAACAAAAGTTGCTATTAAAGAAACAATAACTTTTAGTAAGTGTAAAGGCTTCCTAGCTGTCTTCCAGCACAGATCTTTTGAACGATACAGCTTATAGTAAGTTTCATGCAGCTGGGGAAGATCCACTCCCACTTCCAGCAACGTTGAGAAGAGCCAATTTTGAGGGAAATCCTCATTACATGTCTTCAGTTCCAGGTACTTCACCAGAAATGCTTTTATACAAAAAACATGTCAGCACATTTTATCAACTTTCACATTCAAAATGTCCAAGGTAAAGCAAACTAAAATAATTCAAAGATGTAATAAATAACAAGACCACATCTTACCATTATTTTAATAACTAAATAACTTATGACATTATGTAAATTATTGGTTATCATAGTTTACCTTGCATACAAATGTTTTTCAGAAATGACATAGCTGGTCGACAGTGTTTCATATTTTATTCAGTCTAATCTATAGAAGCAACCTTTCTCAGTTTATTTAATACACAGAAATAATTCACAATGATGAGAAACCCACTTGTAGTAAAGATATAGTAGAGACAGCTGATATGGGTACATAAAATTTATATTTACAACAAATAATGTTTCAACCTCATTAGACCATCATCAGGTCAAGAATAATGTTCAATATGTGACCACTGTTGATGACGTCAAGGACAGGAGAGTAATGATAGATAATATTGTAAGGGTGCTGTATATACTTAATCTATTATATACGATAATTAGTTGTCTCATTTTGTGGGAGCATACGAGGTCTGTTAAAAAAATATGCGGACTGTTTGAATTGCGTGGCTCCAGTTGGTTCCAGGGGATTCCGCTTGGTGTCGCTAGGTACGCACAGATCAGCTGATTACGACGCCATTTATCGATTGCAGATATCTTCACATTTGTATTAGCTACACGGCTGTAAGTGAAGTGTGATTTTTTCGTTTGGCATATTTCAGAATGAATGACCTGAAGGAGCAACGACTTGCTGTGAAATCTTATGTTAAACTTGGAAAATCTGCAACTGAAACTTTTGCTATGCTTAACACAGCTTACACTGATGTTGCTATAAAGCGTAGTTTCAAGTGGCATGAACATTTTAAGGATGGTCGACAGACCATTGAAGATGATTAGCGTCCTAGACGTCCTTCCACGTCAACTGACGACCCACACGTTGACAAAATCAACACCCTGGTGTGGGCAAATCGACGTCTGACTGTCAGGGAGCTTGCTGAAGAGTGTGGGATATCAGTTGGATCTTGTTACGAGATTTTGACCGAAAAATTGAAGATGCACCACATTGCTGCAAAATTTGTGCCACACAGAACTCATGAGTTTTTGGCCAAACGCTCCCCCTACTCACCTGACCTTGCTCCTTGAAATTTTTTTCTTGTTCCCCAAACTCAAAAGACCCTTGAAAGGAATATGATTTGAGACGATTCCCGAGATTAAGGCAAATGCGACGAAGGAGCTGGAGAACATTACAAAAGAAGTATTCCAGGACTGTTTCAACAAGTGGAAACACCGTTGGGATAAGTGTGTGCATTGGGGAGGTGAGTACTTTGAAGGGGTCCCAAACCTACAACTTCTAAATAAAGTACATTTTGTTTCATGACATCAGTCTGCGTATTTTTTGAACAGACCTTGTATTCAAGGTAATAATTTTAGTGTTTCTATGGTAATACTGTTTATTTGAAACATCATTCAAAAACACAGGAGGGTGTTTTATCTTGAACACAAATAAATACAGTGTGATCATAAAAACACTGCTATACAAACAAATATTAAATAACTCATCTAACTTACTAAACCAGTACCAAGGTACACTTTTTAACCGATATAAATTATTTCCATGTGATATTAAACTGTTAATTACCACATAATAGATTAAATGTACACAAATCCCTCATGATTTTACACCTGTCAATGTTTGTTCCTCTGACATATGGTAAATTAGGATCATTTCTCTGGAAGCCATTCTTAGTGTAATGACGACCAGAGGTGGTCAAAATGTTGCTTGTTTTTAGTTCTCAAACCAACTATCTCTACTGTACATACAAATAACATCAACAAAGATAAACAATTATTAAAAACAATTTCAATGCATTATCTACATGTTTTATGAACAAATAGCAGAATCTCAATGATGTCACTCAGGCTTAAAAAAAGAAGGAAAAAAATCAAACAAATAAATTTAATTCAGAGCTAAGTCACACTTACTCAATGGGAAGTATTTCTGAGCACTGATGTACAATTTCCCCAAACTTTTCACTTTCATACTCAAGCTAGCCATCCTCGTGGCAGGTGAAGCTCTGGCCATGCAAGACAGTTCTATAAAAAGAAAAAATCATCAAGTGTTGAAAAAGAGAAACGTTTTGCGACTTACACAGGTTTATATGATTTCTCCTCACCTGGCTGAAGAAAATCTCATAAAAATTCACGATTATTGAACTTGCTTTGTTGAAAAAAAATCTTACAAAATATATTACCTACTTCGTTTTGTAAGTTAACTATTAATTAAACCACTTGTTTATAAGCATATCTGAACTATGTTCCACACAATTATCAACTCTATTAATAACATGTTTTGATGTGATAGAGTTAGTGCAGTGGGTTAAATATGAGTCAGGTTTCTTCCATTATTACAGAGCAGATGTTCTCTCCATGTATAAAGTTTACAGCGATGGCTGTATTATAGTAAGAAGAACCAGTAATCTAATATTTACTAAGAAAAAATAGTCATTGCTAAACCACATTTAAATCATAAAGAGCTGTCACTTACTTTACACAAACTAACCATCTGTTAAACTAATACTAAACACGTCAACTGTTAATTAACAATGAATACATAATTCATTAGCTATTACTGAAACATGTCAACCATTCATTAAACACAACTAAGAAATACTAAACACATCTTTTAACATTATCAATATAGGTCAAAGGTCATGTCATTGAGTTTGTTGGCTCACATTCAAACTGTAGATCAAATTTTAAACATTAGTACTATACATTGGATTTTTTAATTCAAAAGTAGATATTAAAAAACCCTAAATATGGAAAGTTTGGTCCAGATGTTTGCTAGTTAAGTTTAAAGTAATTTTCATATTAAAGTTAAAATAATTTTATTCATCTGAAAATTGCTAAGTTCAATTTGCATAGTCTATAAAATCTTCTAATAAAACACTTATCACAGTAAAACTTTATGTTTTTACATTTTATTATCTGTAATTTACTTTATCTAACTATACGCATTTAGCCAATTTGATCACGCTCAACCACAATTAAAGAAGTCAATCTAAGTTAACATTTTTTCTTCCTGAAATGATTGTAAATTGTTAGGGGAAGCTGCATTTGTTTATCCTAAATAGTTTAAAGATATCCCTGTTTCTTAGTGAACACATGTCATTAACATTTCAAATTACATAATGTACGAGTTACCTTGTGAAAATTTAAAATTATTCATCTTACCTAATCATACCAATAAAGCTACACATTTTTAAATTTTACTTTTATAGTAAATAAAGAATGCATATGAATGTACAGACACATACGAGTTGTCAACTATCAATGTAACTTAAAGATTACTATTTTATTACAAATGGTGATACTACATTAAAAATTTTTATTTAATTAAATAATGCACTAAGTAATAACACTCAAAAGAAACAATGTCCTACACCTGTTATAAACTTTGTGGCTTTCTAACAACAATAATAACTCTTTATAAAAATTCAGGTAAGTTCATTAACACAGTTTCAACAAGAACAAAGAGAAAGTCGGCAGTGTTCTTTACACCATAATACATTGTTTATCAACTGGATGTAAATAACATTAAACAACAGAAACATGAACTGACATAAAAAGAGAGGATGTGACAGGTGGGCCTGATTTTCTGTTATTACTTCATAAACAAACAAGATTAAAGACTATAAAAATTATACCTGTCTTTAGTAACACCTATATTATAACAAGTAATTTACATTAAATTACATATTTCTTGGAAGTGTGGTTAATAAATTAGAGATGATGGAACCTAGAAAACAAAATGTCACAATCCTCATACTAGAAGAGATTACAGAACCTAAAATTTGTATTAAAATGTGATTTATTAGCTGGCTTTGTTTGTAAATTATTAGAATAAAATAGTTTCATTAAATGTTCAATATAACTCTGAAATGTTATGACATGTCCTGCTCATGGTGAGACGGTTTTCATATTTTCTTGGTTTATTGATTCAGGTTTCCATAAACATCAATGGAAACTGAATAGCATGTTATTTTATATACACATAAAAATATTACCTCACGAGTCCTTGTACTGATCAAATAGTCTGTTTACCATTGAATATATGTCATATTCCACAATCTTACCTTTATCTATTATGTTCTGCCACAAACTTTCAATCAACGTGGGATCATAATGACCAGCACAATGTACAATAGCTAGTTTACACTCGGGCAGGTCATAAACTTCAGCAAAATCTTCATACAGCTGAATGAAAAAACATTATGTCATATACAGAAATTACTCAAGTTATATTGATTTAACAAAACCTTTGAATTTCAATTAATACACTAGAATACCAGTCAGAGTTCATATTCAATAGAAGCAAAAAAAGTATAAAAAAATTAATAATTATTACCAAGTGTTTTTATATTTAAGAACTGAATAAACTTATCTATGTTCATATCCAACAAGAGAGGACCTTTGATACCACCCTTTCTTCTATTCATGTTCTTTACTATAAAGTACTGGGACCTTTGTCTCCTCTTCAATAAATGTACCAAATGTAAGGTCAATTTTAACCTACTCAGTGCCATAGACAAGATAACTTGTCCAAGCCAATTGGTAACACAGTGCCACGGACGAGTTAATTCATTCTCAATAATACCTAACTTCAACGTTAGATGTCAGCACCATACAGGCATATGATCTACTTACAAATAGTTTCACTTTTGATCTAAAATGAAGAAGCCTTAGAGTTGTATTTTGAACTTTATTTGCAGTTTGAAGATAGCAGTGGCAATTCAGAATATTCTAATTTTGAAGATTCTTTGAAAAATACAGAAATACGAGGCTCAGATGTTAGTGAAGATAATCAACCAGCACTGGTAAACGAGCAATAGCACCAGGGAGTAAATGTAAAATTGTATGTCATGGTAAGAACAGTTCCAAGAAAAAGTGCCCTAAATGACAATGATTGGAATGCTGAATCCTTTGCTGCTCCAGTTATAAACACCTTCTCAGGAAATCATGGTGTCCAGTACGAAAATTTGAACTAAGATTCAAAGCCCTTTCATTGTTTTCAAAAGTTCTTCCCTCCCACAATTGTTAACCATATTGTAGCACAGACAATAAATATGTAGAAACTATGATGGCCTATGCTGATTTAAAGGAACATTCTAGAGCAAAATCATGGAAGCCAACTAATAAGAAGGAAATGTATGAATTTATGGGTATGATAATGTTAATGGACATAGAAAGAAACCAACTATTTCAACGTACTTCAGTATTGACCCCTTTTTTTGCCACACCCATTTTTGGTCAGTGCATGTCAAAAAACCAGTTTCTTTTGCTGCTATCGATGCTACACTTTGTTGACAATACCCAGGAAAATATTGTTCACCAATGACAGCACAAGATACAGCCCATTACTGACCATTTACAGGAAAATTTTAGAACTTCACATGTTTGTATTGACGAATCTTTGATACTACAATTTGATAACAAACTTATTTACATAAGTTCATAAAATAGTTCAATTAAAATTTGATTGCAAGTCAACAAACATCAGAACATGGCCGAGGTAATAGGTTAAAAGAGCATAACTGAGTGCTTCTGTCATATAGTTCATGTTACAATGTTTCCTAGAATATAGATTAGTTACACATACCTGTGTTATATCCAGAAGATCAGAATTCAACCTAGATATAGCATCTTGTATGGCAGGTACTTGAACTGACTTTTTTGTTAATGCTTCTAAAACTTGTAACTGGATTCGTGCAACCTAAATAAAACATTGTATTGAAGGTTAGGCTGTTTGATTACGTTTTAATTCAGTATGTAACTTGTGAATCTACAAAGATCTCTCTGCTTCATGCACTCCCCACAATGCTGAAGTGTTTCGAATTAACATTTACATCGCAGTCCTGTAATCAGTGATGAATAATAAATAACTAATTACATACAGTATGTGCACGATCTTTAGTATGTGATCTCAAACTACATAGTGTAGAGCCCATGCAGCCAAAGATACACTTTTGAGATGTAAACGTATGTGATACAAGTGTAATGCACAATTGGGATCCTGTCTTTATATTTAAAATAATTACTTCAATGAAAATTAAGGTTTAAACACTATTCTACAATTAATGCGAGACATTATTCAACATCGATTTGATATTTTTATTTCATTCTACTTCATTTTCTGTTTGTTTACTAGTCTGAATAATTAAAATAAAAATTAGATTTGCAGTCAAAGAACAGATAGTTCAGACTACCAAGACCATTAATTCACATTGCTGTCTGGACACTAAGCTATCATAAGGCAACCTTTCACATGTCAATATTTTCATTTTTACGTTTTCGCCTTTTAAATTTAACAAGAGCCTACTTTGTAACTTTATTCATTGAGCTTATAACACAGCAAGTAATTTTTGTTCTTTGGAAGAAGAAATATTAAACTTAAAGGTTGTTTTACAAAAGATAGTGTTTCTATACAATTAGTTGACAGTATTATTAAAAGTTTTGTACATTACAAAACCTAATAAACACACCTTTCACATAATACAAGGTACAAATTAAAGTTTGTGGATTCACAAGACTTCGTGCGAGTAAAACACAATAAATATTTTCTGTTCAGTATATAGATCTGGTGTTCATGTGGCCCGTGAGACTTGTGTTTGGGTAACAAGCGACTAAATGAAACATCTCTATCTCTTCATCTATTATTTACTTGTCTAGTTTGAAAGTGATGTTGATGGATAACAGTTATAGCTTCAGGTGTTTGTTGTAAAACTGTTTATATTTCCCACACCATTACACCTACTTCCATCTTCTCTTCCAGATCATGCAGAAATTCTCCTTCTCCGGCTGTTGTTATTCTCAGTTCAGAACTTTTTACACATATGATAGCTCGAGATAAATACTCCAGCCTCTGGTGAAGATTTATGTCATTTCTGAAGTAAAAACCAAAATACAAATGTAGATATACCCACCATTATCACACATTACAATGTCAACCACAAGTACTGTCAAACGTAGATATACCCACCATTATCACACATTACAATGTCAACCACAAGTACTATCAAACGTAGATAAACCCACCGTTATCACACATTACAATGTCAACCACAAGTACTATCAAACGTAGATATACCCACCGTTATCACACATTACAATGTCAACCACAAGTACTATCAAACGTAGATATACCCACCCACCATTATCACACATTACAATGTCAACCACAAGTACTATCAAACGTAGATATACCCACCCACCATTATCACACATTACAATGTCAACCACAAGTACTATCAAACGTAGATATACCCACCCACCATTATCACACATTACAATGTCAACCACAAGTACTATCAAACGTAGATATACCCACCCACCATTATCACACATTACAATGTAAACCACAAGTACTATCAAACGTAGATAAACCCACCATTATCACACATTACAATGTAAACCACAAGTACTATCAAATGTAGATAAACCCACCATTATCACACATTACAATGCCAACCACAAGTACTATCAAACGTAGATATACCCACCATTATCACACATTACAATGTCAACCACAAGTACTATCAAACGTAGATATACCCACCATTATCACACATTACAATGTAAACCACAAGTACAATTACAATTTAAAGTTGAAAGAAAAGAAAGTTATATCTTAATCCACAAATGACAATAATACTGTATTCACATTATTCAAGTTCTCATCTTTAATAATATATAAAAAAGTTACTTCTTTTGACAGAAAACATTTAGATTAAAGTCTAGTCTTTAATTAGAATGGAACTGATGTATTATACATTTATTATGTTTTCACTATAATTTAGTTTGCTCATAATACTAGTTATGCCAGTCAATATGGCCAACACAGCCCAACAATTGTCAGGCCCAACTTGCCCATGCCGATCGGAGAGTTTTGCTAGAATCCTGGCAGCTGCAGAATAATTCTGATTCTTTTCATAGAACTTCCACATCAGTTCCACCGATGATAAGTTGTCCGGCTTCCACATCAGTTCCACAGATGATAGGTTATCTGACTGTGCTGTGGTACACTGTTTCAGGTAGTTCTCCAAAAATGGTGATTTGATCTGAGTGAGATTTACAAAAGAATACCCAAAATATCATGTGTCCTAGCTACATGAAGCTTTGATTATATCTGATAACGTAATATCTTTGTGGAAAAATGTCCGACATATACTACACTTCCATGGGAGCATACTTAACAATCAATGCATAAACTATAGACTGAGGAGTCAATAGTTCTATCACACAACATAGAGAAGAAAGTTAGGTTTCACCTAAAATTGTCTAACAGACAACATATTTAATGGGATATGCACAATTTTTTTTTCTTAATCCAAGATACCCAGTTATATAAGATTTCCTTACAATGACCTACATTAACTTGGTGAGGCCAAGAACACACAAACATCTTTTAAAATCAAAACATGTTTGTTAATATTTAAAATGTTTCTTTAGCTTCCAGTAACATAGGAGGAGATCACATGACAATTACAAAAACATACTTTCAGTTTTCTTTAATTCAACTGAAAACACACGAGGAGAAACATAGAACAAAAACAATTACTTAGTTTCGGGAAACGTCACTAAGATTTTCAAAACCTTACTTTCTCAAAACAAATTTCTGAGACCAGTTAATCAATAAAACTGGTCCTTCCATATGACATACAGAAGAATTATTGATATCCAATTAATTTCATAGCAAATAACCCACTGATCAAAATAATAACAAAATCCATTAAAATAATAATTAATCAAAATTAATGTTTTTTATTATCCCAACTGTTTGTAAAACAGGAATATTTCTTATTATATTCAAGAAATTCAAATTTATTTTGCTTCATTGATTAGTTTCATAATTCACAAAAATAATAGATTAATCAAAATCACTATCTTTATCTTTGATTATTTGAACTATCCAAGTTCACGTGAGAACCAATTTATTGAATGTACACATTCAATGAGCTGGCAGTTAACCAATCACCATATTCTGATAACTGTTCATGTCTAAAAGTTAATGTAGCTTCTCTTCCAAGTAGATCCGATAAACTGTGGCATGTTGTACACATCACACAAATAAACACAAACTTAGTGTAATTTCCCTCCACATAATTCAGTAACTAAAAAGCCAGATCACTGTTACATACATCCAACAGCCTCTCCGTCTGATGTTGTTCTGTAAGCCAGTCATACAAAGCTACGTGGAAAAGTTCATCATCAGACTTAAGAGCCAGCTGGAACATCTGCTCAAACTGAAACAAAAAACAAAATACTATAATGTTATTAAGTATAATGTAAAGCAAACTGACACATGTAGATGAAACTGTATCCATTACATCTTCTATATCAAGAAAAATCATAAAGGAAGTGATCTAACATGGACATGTTAAATATATTTAACATTAACATGGTTAAACTTCTTAGATTACACATGTTACCTCAGCAGCTGTTTGGAAAACTTCAGAGCTTTACATTTGATAGAAACGCGAGAATTGTTAGTGTATGAAATGAAAAGCTAGAATGACTCACATAAACTCTAGCTTCTTCCTGTGACAATAAGTTGGGATCTCGAGTTGGTGGCGGACCAGGAACTCTTGGAATGCTGGGAGACTGTGGGAGGGAGGTGCTGAGGGTTAGTAAGTGATTTAAGTTCTCCATGACTGTTCTATAGCATTCCATTCTAGAGAAATAAACAATACAGTTCTTGACATCTTAAAACAACTGCTGGTTAAAATACAACATAAAAAAACAAATGAGATAAGTACATGAGTATTAGAATAACATTTCTTTATTGTAAATCAATTACCTGAAGCTATCACTGTGCGTTAGATAATACGACTGTGTCTTTCTGAATCCTATCAAATGTGTGCTTCAATGTGTAATCGTACCAATACACGTTGCACAATCTGATGGTATCAATGTAGCCAAAAAAATATTGGATGTGTAACTTGGAGGAATTCAAACATGACAGCCAAACTGGTAGCTACATTTTATAACGCTGTAACAATCGTAACTAAACCACATTGTGTTTCAGCTAGCTACATTTTATAATGCTGTAACAATCGTAACTAAACCACATTGTGTTTCAGCTACCATTGTGCTCTGGAGGTGAATAAAAACTGATCAAATGGTGTATATAAATATATAATCACAAAACTTTTTTGATGTGATTATTGTGAAATGAAGAAATTCAATCAATTTTTTTTTAATAAACTTTATTGAACATAGTACGTGTATTTGATAGTTGGATACAGAAAGTAGAAAATTACTAAACCATCACTCCTGATCATAACAGTTTATGTGGCAGGTGTCTATTTACACCTACGTTGACTTCATTTAAAAATGTATACAACTTGACAGGTGTTAATAGGTTCCTTAAGAGTAATTCCACAGAATCTAGATTAATAGCTTCATCCACTCAGTACAGCTGTATCAAGCATCATTATTTATGTAGAATGCACACATTAATATTACATGACTAAATGCTCTTTAATTAGAAAAAGTTCAGGGTAATCTGTGATTAAAAGTTGGCAATGAATAAAACCCATCCACCCCCTCTGCTGAAACAGTTGTAAAAAGTTCATACCAGTAGCTCTCATGGACACACATATAAACTATTAAATTGGAACAATACTGTAACCCTTGCAGCTGTTAACCCTACTTACCTACTAGAATAATACTGTAACCCCTGCTGGTCTTCTGGTGGCTCTCCATTCTTGTAGAAATGTAGGGCTAAACCTTGTGGATCTCTTCGCTGTGCTGCAGACAGAGACAAGTCGAGGATTCCTCTGTAGTAATGGGCTTGTTGAAACAAGGTGCACACAGATTGTAGATTTAACTGGGGACTGACTTGCATACAGAGCTGTGGAAGAACAAAACTCATATTACACAAGAGGATTTGGTATACCCTCCTAGAGAACTTGAAAGAAGTTTTGGTATACCCTCCTGTAAAGCTTGAACAAAACTGGTATTAGACAAAAGGATTTGGAATACCCTCCTTTAGAACTTGAGAAAACTACTACAGTAAAACCTGTGTAAACCAGAAAATTTTGCAGCATTATCTTAAAAACTCTCTTACAAAAGGCTTTGTATAATAATTTTATTCAAACATTTTACTTTTCTTGAGTCAAGCAAGTTTAACATTCTGCCCAAAAATTATATATAATTAAGGAAATGCATGTTCAATGTCTAACCCAGATATTTTACTTGGTTCTGTGTGATTCCACCTGAGACAGGTTTTACTGTGTTTATATTTCACAGAGATATAGTTTATCTACTAAATCAAACACTGTTCACTTACACATGACATGTAAATAACCTATCCAAAATTCACAAACATCTCCAAAGTACTTTTCTCAACCATTTTCATTCTTTTGAAACGAGATTTCAAGTACATTAGTTTCATATTTAGTTAGCTCAGTATTTCACATTTCTTAGACCTAAATTCAGCTTAGTTACTAAACTTGATACTTTAATGTGTAAATCTATGATACTAACACAGTTACAATGGTTTTGGTTATTTCAAATGTACATATAAAACAAAAATAAACATATTTAGTTTCAAATACTCCACATGTAAGAATTTATAAAGTTCAGCAATCTATAGTGAACACCAAACAAGTACAAACATTGCAACTAGAAAATTGTTTGTTACAATTCTTTATTGACTGAATTAATAAATAATAGTTTAGGAACTTGTTTGTAAATAATAATGCATTATAACTGAAGTGCGAGTGTATATTACAATATACTAGTACATTAACCTCTAAGACAGGCCACTTTGTAAAGATTAGTTATATATTACTAGATACAGTAGCATGAGTGGTGAATGTGTGCTGTATTATTGTAACTTCTGTAATGTTAGCCAAGTGTGGCTGAAATGTCAACTAATGTAAAAAATATATATACTAATGTATAATGTTATGACACAAGTCTATTTAGGCTAAACATTTGTGTTTCCATGTCATAATCTGTAGTTATTCTAGAATGAAAAAAGCACAACTTGTATTTATTTCCTTTATGGTAGTGCTGTGATTGGTTGAATCGACCAAACCCATACTGTGGGTTGTTAGTGACAAAGTGTAAAGTTCTTTTCTTAAGAAATGTTTGATAACTGTCTGAACATTGTATTTTCTGATTCATAAAAGTATTCTTAATCTTAAAATGAAAATTATATTCCATGTTGGATAGACAACATGCACATAAAAAAAAAAAAGACAAGAGAAAAACATTACTTAACCCTTAAAACTTAATTTAAAAAAAAATCTGATATTTTCTACATACAAACAGTGTAATGTTTGACAAATTCTGAACATACACCTACTAATTTAGGTATATCAGGAAAACTCTTACACGTACAGAATGGTTATAAGGTCAGTCTCAGGGATTAAGCTACAGACTCAGTTCAATATACACAACTCTCTATACACTTGCACACACCAAGTGTTTTCACTATAACTTTTGATACACAAAATGTGGTAGAGTTTTAACATACATTATAAATATTTTGAAAACAAAAAATACGACGTTTTAATGAAATACTTTTACAAACGATACGTTTTTTTAAAAGTCTTTTTATTACTAGTCTGAGTACAAAGTTATTTCATTTAAAGACTTTTTTTTTGTCCCAAAAATCTCAAGGACTCTAGAACTTCTAAATACATTTCAAACATTTGTATTCGGTAAGGCTATACGTTATGTTATTTATTATAGTCTAATTATGAGGGGTCTGTAACTTCATCAATCTCAACCATGCACTCATGGTACTTGTCCAACACATGTGAAACTGACCTTAAGTTTTCCCCATCTTGTCTGTGTTTTAGTGAACTGTATTTTGTAACATAAAGCCACACATTAATTATTATAATACATATATTTTAGTGAAATTAAATAATTAAATTTAAATGAAGTTAAATAGGTAAACATGGATACATTTTATAATCCCAAGTTGTATCTTGTACCCGATGATCATTTTTTTAGAAATGTGCAGCGTATTTTAAAAGATTTCATGTTAACGTGCATTTGTTTTGGGCTTGAATATTTTAGGGTTATAATACAATAAATCAGTAGATTAGATTTTCCATTTTTAATGCAGTTCTTCAAGATTTTGTTTATTCATTAAACTTCATTTAAATATAATTATTAAATTTCAATATATGTGCAGTTAAAGAACCAAAAAAATTGTAAAAAGATATATAAATACCATAGAATTCCACTATAATTTAACTAAGATGTATTTACACTTTAAACATATGAAACCTCAAGCAAACTAAAAACAAACAATACTTACCTCATTAAAACCTTGGATCAAAAGAATAGTGTTGTATTTTGAAAGATAAAACTGGCAGAGAAACTAAACTAGGGAGATTCTAAACTGTTGATTAATTGGTTATTCACTTGTCATATATTGAAGTATATAAAAGGGATTGTTTAAAAAATGGAAAGAGTTGAAAGGGCCACTGTGTATGATTCAGTATATATATAAAAATATTTTAGGTTCTAATTTTATATTCTAGCTGATGATACCAATAATTTGAGTTCCTAGTTTGTACAAAACTATAGACTTAGTATCTTAACATCATCACAAAATCGAATTTTAAACACTGCTACATTCAATAAACCAGGTAATTCACTAAAATTTATATTGAGGCATGATCATTTAATATTTACTTTTACTTTAAGAAATTAACTCATTTATAAAGTTTGAATTATAATCTACAATTTGGTTCCAAATGTAGACAAATTCATAAAATAATACTGCAAAAAAAATTAGAATGCAAGTCAATAAAATTACCTGTAGAAAAAGGTTAGAGCTAACACATGACCAGAACCTAATCACATCAACATATATATCATTATGACTATATAAACAGATATATGTTAAGTAATCAAACAACAAGGGTAGTTCTAGTGGTGCTCACCTGCAGAGCTTCCCGTAACACCTTTTCCTTCTCTTGTTTACTCTGGATATTTCTTACATTCACTAACATTTCGTGTGCCTGTAACCCATAAGTGTTCTGTTATTAAACAACACTGTCATAGTTCAGACACCAAGTACTAATTAGTAAAATGTTTGTTAAGTACACGTGTGTATAAACTCTGGATGGCAGTAATTATACAACATACATTCCTATTACTTACAACTAGCTGTAACACAAAACTAATTACCCGTCAGTTGTTACACCTTCAAAAACAAAACAACACACAGATAGGTAACTACATAACAAACATTAACAGAACATGACCCATACAACACAGGAATATTTATATAAAAACATTTCATCCATCACTAGCTATTAATAACACAAAGAAACAAGCATATGGCACAATTTATTCCCCACAAGTTGTCATCTGTCAACCAAATGAAGGATAAATACAACAAATAGTATCACACTCACGTACGGACCGAGTAGAACTTTCAAACGATACACTTTTAGATGGATAGTACAAACTAACAGGAAGTGTTCAGAACTTCCAGCTGGTACAGGTTCATACTAAACAACAAAGTAAGTGGTTTTGAATGGTGCCTTACCTTAGAAAATACAGCATCCTCTACTTTGAAAATTGAAGGACAAACTTCTCTGAGACGGCCACTGATAGCATCTGTTGTAGCATTATCATCTAGGTATCTGTTGATGAGAGCAGTGACCAAAGCTCCGGCAACCTGTACCAGAAAAAACCAAGTTCATAAACAGTACCTTATCTCATCTACACACTTAAACAATAAAATGCTAATTCAAAATTGACATTTGAAAAGGAAAAATTCACAAATTTCTCTTGTAACTGAAGAAATGTAAAAACCAATTATTTCTTTATATTCCATAGCAGTCTGACAGTAAAATATCAACAAATGATATTGTTTTGGAGCAACACTGGATCTATGGATCAATCTCAGTTGTTCCATTTTATAAACTAAAACTATCATAAAGTAAATGTAAATGAAAAATGTTAAAGGCAACCCTTAACATCTGTATACTTGTCAAGCTTTTTCTAAAATGTACTGTTTCCACAACATCTGATGATAACCCATTCCACGTTGGTACAAAAATAAAACTGTCTTTAGTGAAGATCACTCATCCATATCAAACTTCATACTCATGTCTCCTAGTCCTAATATTCTTACTGTTAAATAAGGAAAATGATGTATTGGTACCATTCGACAAGTTGTCTGACAAGACACCAGCTAATTGTCAAACCAGATTAAGGCCCTTTTGAAATCAAAATGCAATTCAAGAACAATAAGACAGCACGTATGAAAGGCTTCAAAAATCATAAACATCTTCAAAGGTCATGCCTCTTTCCACACCATGAAACAGCTCAGTTAAACTTTGCTGAGAAGCACCAAATATGGGATGTAGAAAAGTGGAAGGTTTTGTTTTCTGATGAGTAAAAATTTAACCTGGATGGTCCAGATGGCTTCCAACATTACTGGCACAATAAGGATATCCCACATGAGACATTTTCTGCACGACACAGTGGAGGAGGTTCTATCATGAGCTGAGGTGTTTTCTCCTTCCATGGAACAATGGAGCTTCAGGTTATACAGGGGCATCAAACAGCAGCTGACTAACACTGACACGATGGAGGGAGCATCCTTATTGACTGAAGGCCTTCACTTGTGTGGAAATGACTGGATCTTTCAGCAGGACAATGCTGCAATCCACAATGCCCACAGGACAAATGACTTTTTCGTGGTGAATAACGCAATTCTTTTGGACCATCCAGCGTTTTCACTTGAACTGAACCCCATTGAAAATGTTTGGGGGTAGATAGCAAAGGAAGTCTACAGAAATAGATGTCAATTCCAAACAGTACATGATTTTCACGAAGCAATCTTCAAACAAAAGCATTTGTAGAAGGTTGGTTGGAATGGTATTCCAAGTGGTAAAGTTATTTGCAATGATGGCTATGCAACTCACTACCAAGACCTCTTGCTGGGCATTTCCTACCCTGTTTAGGACTTCTTTTTCGGTATAGTCTTAAATTTTTGACCAACCAGTATTAAGGCTAATTTTAAAGTGTTTACATTTTCCCTATTAAATGCTAAAAAAATTTTTTTTTTTAAAACCTTTTCTTATTTTCATCTTTCAAAGCTCTACTCAAGTAGTTGAGTCTAACAATACAAAATGCATATATTTTTTTTTTATATCTTTAAAATTTTGGCCAGCAGTGTATTCATTTTTTATTAACTGACCCTTCAGCTATGCCTGGCTAACCTTACAGAAGTTACAATAACACAGCACACATGTACCACTCATGTTACAATAATATAATTCTGATCTTTTCAAAGTGATCTGTCTTAGTGGTTTTAATATACTAGTATTTTGTAATATACAGTCATATTTTGTTTATAATACATTACATGTTTATACATTGTTATTACTTATAAGGTTTTATGCTTACAGTGTAATGTTTTGTAATACACAGTCACATTTCAGTTTTAATACATTACACATGTTTATACACTATCAGTTGGTAAAAACAAGAACTGTTTCATTTCTTGTTTCAAGCAAAGAAATACTCCTGAAGGCATAAAAAAGGAGAAAAAAAAGAAACAAGTAGGCAAAGGTTAAAAGTAAACAAAGTACACAAAAATATGGGATGTGTTTTTTGTTGCTGAAATCCCATTAAAATGTAAAACAAATAAAATTTAAAAGATCAATAGTACAGTGAAGACATTGTTTAAAACCAATGGTAAGTTATGAATGTAAACACATCTAAAATGATGCTGTTGCTCATGGTAGTAACAATGACATGACAATAAAATGTGGACTATTATGACACAATTGTGCATCAGTGCTGAACAAGGGAAAAAGATGGGTTGAAGAGTTATGACCAATGCAGAGCCTTGTTAATACAACTGCTTCATTCTGAACCCTGCAGAAATTAGATAGCCAAAGAACAACAGAAGGTTTGATCTAGAAAACCTTGTTGAAACATTCTTCACCCCAAGCCAACCATTAACTGGTGAGAAAAAAAATGGTAGTAATGGTCTGGCACCAAGCATGACAAAAGATTTCTCCTGTTTAGTCTGGTTGTTTAAAAGGAGATAAATGGTGCAGCATTTTATAAAGAATACTGTTGAGTGTGACAGATGTACAGCAAGACTGATGAAGAGTGATCTTCAGTTACAGCATGGTGAACAGGTAATTGTCAGTTAAATTCACCTCCTGAGAAGAAAGTAGCAATCTTGATGGCCAAGAAGGCTGAGGAGGAGGCAGAAGAGGGAAAATATTATGGGAGGTGTACAACACACCGACCGCCCACACGACTTTGGAGCTGGTGGAACTAGAGTTGCTGAAAGTGATCTTAATCCAAGATTCCTTCTGTATTCAATGTTTGACCTGACACACATGGACACAAGTCTGCCGATAAACAATGCAGCTAGAAAAAGAAAAATAACTTAAGTTCTCCCAGGCTCATTTTTGAGGCTTCCATATTTCCTGGCAGACAGAAGTCAATCATGGATGACTATACAGTATAACCACTGGTCCTACTCAATTGTCAATAGATGATGAAGAATTAAGTTCTGAGAGAGAGGCAGTTGGTTTGCTTCAAATTACCACTATGGCATGCATGGATGGCATTGATCATAGCCAGATTCTTGCAAGATGATGGGAAGATCATCACTGCCACGTGAATCATTCTCCACACACATAGAATAAAGAAGGTGAGAAGATAGGTACACCTACATCAGTAACAGACTGACTGGGTGCATGAGAGTAGATGAAAGAACTAGAACTGAACAGAGGGAGATTATGATCCGAGAGCATGCACTCCACTGAATGACCCCTTCCATCAATTTCGGCACAGCCCCAGAGGGAGATATGTTCATTAAAATCATCCAAGAAGAGAATGGGAAATGGCAAGTGATCTATTAAAACATCTTAGACTGACTGATTACAAATCTCTTCCAGAGACAGTTAGATGGAACAAATAGTGATGGTAAGGCACAAAGATGTGTTGCCACACAAATAGCTTCAACTGGAGTGGCTAGTGAGAAAGATGTGGAAGGTAACCAGAAAAGCCACACCAACATGGGTTCAATCATCCCAACAACCTGTCTTTGTTATTGAAGGAAAACTACTAAAGGGTGATGGCATTTGAAGGATGGAAGAAAGTTTTTTTTATGAAAAGAAACAGACTGTATAGCATGAATCAATCAGGGGCTTAAATGTCACTCAAACTGAAACACAAGTGTGGCCATTATTATTCAGTAGGGAATGAGGGTACACAGTACTCTGATAACTTCTGTCTTCTAAAGATGAGCAGTGTGGTCACAAACCAACCTCCATGGATTCTGCCCAAGATCAGTTGAGCAGATCTCTGTCAAAAAATGGTGAGTCCAGTGAATGTGGGTGTGACTATATAATGGTTTTGCACCTTTGGGCTGATGTAAAGGGACCCAAGCAACCAGGAAAAACAGAGATAGGGAGAGAAACAGGAGATAAGATGGAACTGTAAACTCCCTTTCTCATGAACTTTGAAGATAAGATGAAAAATACTCTTTTGAAAAAACAGAAAGAGTCAGTTTGCACAACTACCAAGGTATTAGACCAGGGGTTTGCAGTATATATGCTATTCATGTTTCTATCTCAAGTGAAAGCCATCACAGTTGATGCAATGAGGCTTCTGGTCAAAGATCTTTATCATGGTCTTTGCAACCATAACTGGTGCTGCACAAAAAGCCACAGCACAAGGTCTTAGAGCGACCAAATATCTGGCATTGGAAACAAAGAGAGTTCCTGATATAGGGCCAAACATTACAACATAGGTAACCTTACATCACAGATGTAGGGAAACATGGAGAAGCGAATGTCAAAAATGAGAAGGCTAATAGCCCAAAGCACTCCATCTTTGGGAGTGGAGATATGTAGCATGGACAAAACATCTTAACTCGAAAGACTGGTAAGAATCTCTGACATAAGGATGTTAAGAAGATCCCTCTCAGCAATAACTCCTCAACATGTATTCAGGGTAGCATGGGAATTAACGTGAATAAACAAATCCCCAAAAGTCTTGGACTTCAAAGGACTTTTGTATGTTCTGATTTTAATATTTCAATCCAAACATCTATAGACCTTAATTTTAGGACAGATTTTGGAGTCAGCAAAACCTTCCAATTCCTTCTGAATAAAAGATGGTGACATCTGTCCAAAGGGCTTTTGAGATAGCAACTGTAAAATGAGGAATCAAGGTATGTTATCAACTGTGACTTACGACTAAGTATTACAGCCCTACAGATTTACCAATCAAGGGTGAGAAATGTGAGAAGCCACAGGATAGAGAAACCTTTAGTGTCCACTAATATCACCCTCTATGAAGTCTTAAGAGAGGACACACCACAGAGCTAAAAGCATAATGCTCACTTGTAATGGCAGGGTTTCGTAGACACTTTACCCAAATACCACCATCTGATAAAATTCTGTTTAGATATCTAGTACTGGTACTCAGTTGACTCTAGCCCCAGAGGACCAGACGATTCACACGGGTGGACATTCAGATCCCAAAAGAGGTAAACTGAAAAGAACCTTCCTCTGGGGGTGTCCTCTCACTGAGGGACAGTCAGTAAAGAAGAAAAAAAAAGTTATTTCGTCTTACATTTTTTGTAATTAAATTTAGTTTTATATGTACCTTGTGAAATAACCAAGAATCAATATACTGTCAGGATACCACAGAATTACACCATTATTTATCAAATGTAGTAATTAAGATGTATTCAGGTTTAAAAATGTAAAATTTGGAGCAGTAGACTCAACTTACCGACTTGAAATTTTGTATCACAAGAAAGAAATGTCACAATACTTGAAAATGGCTGAGTAAACCATTAAGGGGACATTCTGAGCTTTCAACTGGTTATTCAAGTCGTACACAAAAGTGAATATACGAGTGTTTTTAAAAATCAAAAAGTGGCAATAACTTAAATAGAAGAGATAGGTGGTTCTTATTTTACATTACAATTTCTTAGTATGGGTAATTTGAATTCCTAATTCATACAAAAACCACACTTTATATTTTGATATCACACACGTCTAATATGAGGCACTGCTACATTCAACATAATATATGGCAAACAAAAATTGATATTTTAGGTGTTTTTAATACACATCTTTAAATTAAGAAATTAACTAATGTACAGTAATAAAATCTGAATTACAATCTACAACTTGATACAATACTTAACACTGATATATAATTCATAAACTAGTAGTTATGATAAAAGTTTGGATGAAAGTCAACAAAGCAATAATGTGGCCTTTGATCAGTGTAAACAGGGTTAGTAGGTGTAGCAAATAAGCCAGCCCCATCCTGTGAATGTAAACACTCCATTGTAAAATGTTTCCTTCTTCCACTTAACCAATCCAACAAGTCCAATCTGCTCATTTCTACATACCAACCTAAGCCTAACATTTAGTCCTAGTGTACAACATAACTTATAGTAAAGTACTAACACAAGACTTGAAGAAGACTGAAGATTAGACAAAACTTAGAGTACTTTACACTAATTTTTAGGGTGGTGAATAATAAAAATTATTTAACTTAAAATATGTTTAAAAATTACATGTCAAGATTGTATAGTAAACATTTCTACTAACCTCTCTTCCGTTACATACAAAGTCTCTGCATGTTAAAACTTTCATCTGGTTTTGCAAGTCCTGAAATAAAATTTAAAATTTTCATAATGCTACATATAAATCTAAAAAAATAAAAGACATTTTTAAAATTCTGCAATTTTTATTTTGGGACAAAAGTCTAAATCAAACCTCTTGTTAAGTTTTGTATAAAAGAAGTCAGATATTTTGTTATTACAGCTAATTAAAATGGCTTTAATCATCAATAAACCCGCAGTAAAGAGTTTAAAAACAGAACTTTGCTTACACACATATACTATATATGTAGTAGATAAAAGTATTCTAGAAGTCAACATTACTGCTAACTTGTCATACCTTTGACAGCATTCCTGTTATAATATGAAACTGGTGGTCACAAAGCACTTTCCAAAGACCAAGAACTTCATAAGTGTAATTCAGAAGTTGTTGTAGGTTGAGGAGAGAAGACCTTTCTTGTAGCTGGGCTTCGGCTGAAACATAACACACACCCTTACATTCTTATTAGTGAAAAACAAAATTCAAACACAATATGCATGTAGCATTACATCCTGACTAATGGAGAACAAAATAAGTTACACACCTAACGTGTATGTACCCTTACATCCTTATTAATGAAAAACAAAGACAGCCATACATATCATGAAACTTCATACTTTGGGCATTAGAAGACAAAACAGCCACGCACAATACACTTTTGGAGGTAAAACAGCCACACACAATACATTATTAATACTGGGAGTCAAAAACAATTATAGAATGTTTATATTATCTAAAACATGCAAAGTTTATTTATTAAAACAATATTACACCTGATAAAACCAGATCACTAGTATAGAATCAGTTCTCCTCCTCACTTCTGTATAATACCATGTTGGAGATCTGAAAACATGAAGTACAGAAAAGTTTAAAAAATACTGTATTTATTCCATGGAGCACCGATCCAAATAAATCAAGCAACTCACGAGTTCTTGATGCTCACCTTGAGACTTCCTCGAAAGATGCTGCTGCATCTGTGTCATCTCACCAGGGGTCAGAGTCTCTGGACGCAGGAAGTTGAGAACTTGTGACACATTCTGGCCAAGACTTACACTGGACAAATAAAATAAACTGCAATACTTAGAAAAAACAAGTAAGAAGAAAAACAAATCCTGCATAACTTTGTTACACAAGTTATCTATCAAGTATCATAATGAAATGCATTTCAAAATCATTAGTTTTAAAAAGTTTATTCACATCAAAAGACAAAATATCCAACATGAATTCTTCACTTATTGTCCGATACATTGATAATTATAAAAAGGCATTTCAAACATCCAGCAAGAAGTTAGAAACTTAAATCCACTAACAATTATTTGTTTATTGAAATGTATCACTTCCATAATCTTAACCAGACAATGAAAAGAAAGGAAAACCAGTAACTTATTATTTTAATCACCAGGTTATTTAAATATCCAAAAATGTTTTTTTCTCTCTATTTCTGCAGGTGCATGTTGTTCTTTAGCCACAAAAACTTCAAAAAAACAACCAAAACAAGAACAACCAACTATGCACTCACTTGTACAAGAGGTTCCATCATTACTTCTATTTTGTGGAGCAATAAGAAATGAACCAGAAAATTCAAGATTTGTTTCACATTAGAGTACCGACTGTCCAAACATACACTGCAAGTTCTTATATCAAGATAAAAATATTATTTAACTAACAGAAGTGAATTCTAAAAATTGTGTGCAAATAATTTGGATTATTTTAAAAAATAACATAATTTGAAACTCCAAATTCACTTGTAGTAACAACCATGAGCTGTCAGACTAGGCTTAGGTCAATCTTCTGTAAAAAAATTAAACTGCTGGTGAAAAATTAATTGTTGGAAAAAAAATCAGTAAATTAGACTACAATAATTTACTCAACTAAATAAACACAAACAATAGAAGTCTTTTAAAGATGTGAAAATAATCTTTTACAAAAAAAATGGCACAAGGTGTAAAATTCAATATTCAATAAAAGGGTTTCAAATTTGATGACTTTTTTAGAAATTTGAACACTCAACAACAGTAGAAATCAAAACAAAACTTTCTATGAATAGCAAATAATCTATTAACAACATCAAATAGTGCGAGTATAAAACAGGTAAACAGTATAATAAAATATATAATATAAACATAATATAATAAGGCCAATCATATTAGTCAAGTTTAAAACACTTTTAAACAACAGAACTAAATTCTTAAAATTAGTTAAAATTTCCTATTAAAACTCAAGAGCATAAATTACAGCTATTTACTAAAACTAATAAAAGTAATTGACTGAAAACAAATATCAAAATAAAACCAACTGGCTTTCAATACTGGATTAACATATGGTTTATAAAAGTTAAAAATGTAATTTTCTTGTGTAATAATGAAAGCGTGTCATTGTTACAGGGTATTTTGGTAAAGTTATTAGAATACAAGTCACACATGATCTTACTATAAAAGTTCAGGAGTTTTCTCAATATACAGCGAGGTCATTGTGTATATCCTTGTGTGGGTGTGACAAGTGTTGTCAGTTACTTAAGTTAGGTCATCCTCTATATATTTCTGTGAAAGTAAGAAGTGTTGTTATCAGTTACTTCAGTTAAAAATACTAATACACGACCTATGTCGTACAAGTATAATTTGTTTGAACACAAACTGAGCTAATTTGGCCTGAAATTTTGCGTTTTGTATTACAGCACATGTAGTCCCATCACTTAACTTACCCATTAGCACCTGTTGCCAAAGTGAACTGTGAATTATTCTGCACAAAATCTTTGAGTGCATGGAGTTGTTCTAGATATCGACTCAGATCTTCACTCGACACACTGCTTGCTAGCTAAGTATTTAAAAAAAAGAAGAGAGAAATTCCAGAAGGTAAAATGTAATCTGGAATTAGTCGAAAACAATGTGGTTTTACACAAGTCAGGATTTTTAGGCAATCAGCTATAAATGTTTTTATGTATATAACAACATTCAAAGTTATTATCAAAAATGTGTGTAATATATTAAAAAAGTTTCCTTAAAATATGCAATGGTTTGATTATGTTTCTATACCACTTGTACTCCAGATTTAAATTCTGATTTCTTATTAAACATACCGACACATGAAAACACTATACTCACATAATCCACATCACCTTTCTTTGATTTATATGGAATATCTGATACAACTTTTAAATTCCAGATGGGTCTAAATATTTACAAAAATATCAGAGTTAGGAAAAAAACAATAAAATCAAAATACAGTATACAAATAGAAAATTCCATTTTTCAATATTCTAATTGTCGAATCACTACTAACAATTATATACTGTTTGCAACGTACATTACAAAAGTATTGAATCACTATTAACATGTGTTAATGATGTACGTTGTAAGTGTTAAATTATTATTAGAGCTAATCATTAAACTATTATCATAGTTTGTGTTGTATTACCTTAATATCCTTGACAGGTAAAGATATAGACCATTATGTTTACCAGAGTAAATCATCTCTGGGCCACCACTTGGTAGCTGTTGTGATAACACTGATTGTTGTTCCTGGGAAGGAAGACCATACGTTTGGTTCAGAGAGACTACTGGACTGTATGGAATGCCTGGTTGTATAACAATCACTTTTAGTTCATTATATTGTGGTTAAAACTAATGATAAAAAGTGTGAAAAATTTTACTAATATTTACCAAATTAATTAAATTACTTCTTCAAAACATAAAACAACTCTCACAGAATAACTGGATATTTTTATCCAATCAATGGTGTGAAAGTTTCTACTTTTCTTCAAACAAAAAACAGTATAATTAATCATGCTCTTTATTTATATAAATTCTGATAAGCAACAGAAGTAGACATCATCAGCTTCATGGCCTTACTTCACTGTATCATTTGTGGCAACAGAAAGTTTGCCACGTTGATAATAAAGCAGCAAGAAAGTGAAAATCAGTAAACTACCAAATCATGGCTTAAAACATTGGAGAATAAACTTACCTGAACCAGGGACAGAAAAGGTCGTACCAGGATGGTGACCTACTGCAGGAGTGCTTGACCAAGCTGTAAACAACATTAAACTACATTTAACAGGATGGTACCTTTGTGACCAAGCTATAAACAACATTATGTTTCATAGGACAGTAGCTTTCTGCTAAATTGCGTGACCAGTAGATAACATCAGTATAATGATGGCCTATTTACCAGAATAACAATCAGTGATGTCAAGAAACCCACTTGTTGAGAATTTTATATGCAAAAACGACTTGTTTGGGTTGAGAAAATATTTTACACAGAAGAGCGAACAACGTTTCGACCTTCTTCGGTCATCGTCAGGTTCTACCCTGTTCAAATTGTGCAAAAGTTTTTTTTTGTTTTTTTTTAAGTCTGGTTTCCATTTTTCTGCTTGTTTCTCCAATACAAAAGTTATGACAGTCGTTGCATTGCGTTTTATTAAAGATGTTTTTGTTTTGTTTCATGTGCAGAGTCCCAGGGAATATATAATCCAGGATGGGCAATTTTTATGTGGATCTCGGTTTTGAATTGTGTATTGACTCTTGTGATCATGATGTTAAGAAATGCTATTTGGTTATGTTTTTCCTGTTCACACATGAACTTAAATGCTGGAGTGTATCGAGTTAACACAATTGAAACAAACTGTGTGTGTTATGTAGATGTGAATCCAGCAACTGTATCATCAACATAGCTGTACCAGTATAGTGGTTGGTGTAAGGTTGAATTTACCACTTGTGATTCAGTCTGTGTAATAAAAATGTTGACTAGAACTGTTGGGATTCCCCAAACTTAAACCATTTATTTGTAGGTAGTTTTAGTTATTTAACATCAAGTTAGTTTAGGTGGTAGTAAATTCTACAAAGGTTTCTGGGGATGTGTATCAATGGGTTACGGTTTTTGATATAAAGTCCTAATGTCTTATAGGTTTCATTAGTGAGACTTCTATAAAGAGGGAGATTACATCAAAATTGGCCATTAAGACTATGATTTAGTTGATCAAGAATATATTTAAAAATTAAGAGGATTTAAAAAAGAAACCAAATGTATTACATATTTAGAAATTGGCACACTATGTATTTACCAAGGTTATAGTTGCATGATTTATAGGTAAACATTATGGGTCACAGTGAACCATCTGGTTTAAGAGATTTGGGAGGTGTTGTATAGTTGTGGTGTGTATGATTTAGTCTTATGTGAGAAAGAATAAAACATTTTCTGACTGTGTGGGTTTTTTCCATTTGTAATAGGATTTTGTTTAGTTGGTTTACATGTGTTTTTGAAGGATATTAATAGCTACTGACAAGACTAACGATGAAAATCTAAGAAACATTATGTAGTTACACAGAATAATATATTTCAACATGAGATAAGAATCTAACAAGATTAGAAGTAGGAGTTGTCTTTCTTAGCAACAGTTTTATATAATAAAACCTTTAAAAACATTTTTCAGCATCATTCACCAAATATTATAAAAAATATTTAATTTTCAAAAATTCATAAAACTTTATACATAAAGTTCCAATCCAAAAAATACCACACTTCTTAATATAAAATACACGACTGTTAAATGATTGTAATGGATTTCAGTCCACTGAGTGTGTCCATCCATTTAAAACAATTTGCACCCAACCCTGACGATGTAAACATTCATCAAGTCTTCCCTCAAACACATTTACTGAATCTACCATATGCAAAAGCAACTTCCACATACCAATCTATATGCTAGAAAAATAAATCCAAGTTTAAGATGTCTTCTACATTGCCAAAATTTATATTTGTGTCCACTTGTTCTATCACTCACAAATAAATACAAAAATGATCCATGGAAACTATCAACTCCCTTACCAATCTTGAACAATCAATCTAAAGAGATCGTGATTTTCTTCAAGATTTCGCCCAATGTAAGCCATATAATTGGAGTTAACATTCAAAATGTGTAATGTAACACATCTAGTAATGGTTGAAGTCACTGTCTAAACAATGCAAGACATTTAATTGTGGGTAAAATCACTGTGAACAGTGAATGCTGGTGAGCTATAAACAACAAGGTCCAGCTCTTAATTTGTGGTTTAGGTCACACAAATATTACAAAAATTAAAAGTAGAGCACAAAATCCAATTATAAAAAGTTAACAAAAATGTAACTAGTTCTCCTTTTATGGATTTAGAAGAAACAAAATCAATTATTACTACTGGTTTACACTGTGTTACCAGCCTGACGAGTTTTAAAAACTCAAACTATGAGATCATTTAAATATAAATACCTGGAACAGTTGATGGACCAAATGTAGGTGCAGGAGAGCTGGGAGGAACCATTAAGGAACTCGGGTTACTGGGCACAGGAAATGATATACAAGGTTCTCCCCCATACAACAGGAAGGCTCGAGTAGCCCACTCTGCAACCTAAACCATAAGTTAAGTAACATGGTTATTTAGGGTAAACCTTATACCTGCTCGTGATTACTTAAGCCATTCAATGTGTGCGAGTTCTTTACTTGATACTTGTTCTTAAAAATTAATTTTTATTTGTGGTAAATACCAACATTTCCATATTTACACACAACTTTTCTCACAGTATACAAACATGCAGTTGCTAGTCATTAACATACAAAAAATTAAGGTTGCTACAAGAAGGAAAACAGACTTTTTGTTGGGTGGCAGTCTATCTGATGTTTTATTACAACACCTTCATTCTGCTTAAATACATTATTTCTGAAAAATGAAAATTTTATTCTATAATATTTAAAATTACAAGATTGTATAATTAATTATTCATTAGGCTCTCCAATCAATTATTCTCATTGTATTTATACAACTGAAATAACAGAAAACAACAATAATTCAATACACTAATTTCATGACAACATTCTGATTACTTAGAAACTCAAAAACAGTAATGTCCGAAAACATTAATTTTCAGGTGATTATCTTAATAACACAGAGTTATTCATTACATTAAGTTACTTGAAGTGACTTCAATGTTGTAATCAATCAATTATTTGACTTCATAATATACACAGTAAACAGTTATTTTATATTAACTCAGATGTTATCCTTTTGAACTGGCTAGCCCTTCTTAGGTATATAATACAAAAATATGGAAATTAATAAAGTACAGTATTATACAAAGTGTATCCAGGATTCAGATCACTTACACTGAAATTTTGCGCTTTTTTTCAGGCTGATAAATTGTACATATTTTTTTGTAAATCACACAAGGATATCACAAAAGAGACTTCTATAGCATAGCTGTGAAGCATGTGCAAAAAGTACAGAGTAAACACAAACATAGATATTTACAGGTGTCCATATACTAATATCTAGACCACATTCTTGCCAGATTTGTGGAATTTTTTTTACAAGAGTTGTAAATCTTTTATATTCTTTTTGTGAAAGATAAACATTATTTACTGCTTCATTTAATTATGCAGAAAATTAAAACGACTAGAATAAACCAACAGAACAGTTCAAATGTTTAATCGTGCATGTCCCGACTTGTGTCAACTGTCTACGAACACTGTTGCCGGCCTGTACCATGCATGTTCTGACTTGTGTTGAAAGATCTTAAGACACCGTTTTCAGACTATTGTTACATTTCTTTAATAACTTTGCAATGTCAAACTGGTATTACAAGTATAACCACAACAATAAATATTACCTGTTCCTCCTGAGTCATTCTAGAGCATGCGAGGATGAGACACATAGCACAAGTTTGGGTTTGCTAAAAAGAAATTAACATAGTTAATACAAAGTAACAAGAAAGTAAAAAAGAAGTTTACAGTTTTTATTAGAAATCCAGTTCAGGAGGACCTTTGATGCCAAAAGTTTACAAATTAAATCTTGTTCCCTTCATATAGATTAAATAATGTCTCAATAACACACACCTTCTGGTACACAGCAATGAATCAAACCAATAACTCAACACCATTAAGACTTTCCAGATGTGACAAAACATTGAATATATTTAAAGTTAACAATTATTATAATGGTTTATGTTTTGAGATTCATGAACATAATATGAAAACACAACTAATACTTTTAAAATAACAGTTTCACATTTAACACAAAGAACATACCTTATGAAGAACAGAGAAAGCTTTGAGAGGTTCACATATGACACAAACAACATACCTTATGAAGAACAGAGAAAGCTTTGACAGGTTCACATATGACACAAACAACATACCTTATGAAGAACAGAGGAAGCTTTGACAGGTTCATATATGACACAAAGAACATACCTTATGAAGAACAGAGGAAGCTTTGACAGGTTCGTATATGACACAAAGAACATACCTTATGAAGAACAGAGAAAGCTTTGACAGGTTCGTATATGACACAAACAACATACCTTATGAAGAATAAAGAAGGCTTTAACAGGTTCACAATCTGGACCATTATTAGCAAGTAACAAATGACGGAGTTGGTCAATGGGCCTTAGTTTGGTCACTATCTGGCTGCCCTATTAAAATTATGTTAAGAAACAGAAGGGTCAATTTTATATACAACTTTGTAATTGTGTGGATAAAAGTTTAAGTTAATCTGTAGAGCTATAATACACTATCTATTAAATAAAAGGTTCCGAGTCAGTCTAAACATTTATTTTCATTAACAATTTTGTGTTTGGTAAATCAAGTAGCTAATTTAAGATCAACCCACTTTCTATTTATGCTTATTTTGCTTAAAGTCAGATTCTCAGAAAAGTAGACAATTAATTATCAACAACCGAGACTCACTAGTTATTCTATGGTAATAAGAAACAATATTTTTAACAATGGATATCAACACCTGATACTTTTAAACTGTACTATGGTAATAAGAAATATTTTTAGATAGAGGGTTTTACTGTTAAAAATCTGTTATTAAAATGTTTCAGGATACTTGTTCTTTTAAGAGGTCAGTGGAGTACTCCATAATGTTCCAATACATTATTTGTTAAAGGGGTCCTCTGTCATACATATTCTTAGAAGATAAGGGTTTTTCATTCATCTAATCCATGAAATGTCTGTTTCTATTATTAAAGTGGTTAAAACATCTTCTGGTAATTACTCCTTGTCAGTTATTCTCTGTATTGAAAACATTTCTGTGATCTACAGTAACGGACGTTTTTGTTTTCATTTAGTCCTCCACTATTTTTGTTGTTTTTCAACCGTTTTCCTTGTGTCTACCAACATCTACATTTTTATTTTGTAAATTATGCTCGATTTTGTTTGTCCATTGAGAAAACTGTTGGATGTTTATGAAGGTTTTAATATAAAAAGACATTTTATAATCTTTCTTTTGAAAAGAAGAAACTCGTTTATTTCTAAAGGAACTCTTTCCTTAAATATTGAAATATTAAGGAATCCATGAAAGCTTCACAAAGCTGTTCTTAACACACCTCACCAACCAGAAGGATCATTACATATCCTACAATGTCATGTTAATACAATATTAAAGGTAAACTGTCCAACAAGCCTTCAAGATTATTTCCTCTTGTTAATCATTTCTCAAAGAACGTTTTACCTGTGCTGACAGAACAACAAACTTGCGGGGAAGTTCTGCATGCTGACTGACCACCAGGGGAGGTTCTGATGGCAGGATCACATTGTTGATGTTCAGAGTACAGAGTGGCTTGGGGGGTTGGAGCTGAAGAACCTCAGTCATGCACCAGGTTTTACCATCCACAGGAATCACGGTCTGTCAATATAAAATTAAGGTAAATTTCAAAAAACTATTTATAGAGTTCTAGGTACAATTGTTTGATTCAACTATTGAACAAAAATGAATGCCTTTTACCCAAAAAAGGTAAAAACTGCATCTCTGAATTTAGAAATAAACTTGTACTTCTATTTACCAACAAATCTTCAGACTTGAAATTCATTCAATTAAAAACTGTTATACAGAAAAATAAATTTGTAATTATTACAGCAAACTGTAAAACATTATTACTTGTAAATTATTTTTGAGTGTAATATGGCACTAATATCTTGTTACAGGGAAAGCTGAAACAATTTTAAATAAATTATTTTTATTATTATTATTATTATTATTCGAACCTTGCAACTTCCATGGAAATTAGTTTCAGCCAATCACAGTTTTTCAACTTGGTTGTTATTGTGATTTTGATTTCATCTATTTTGTAATGAACGTTTGTTTACTGTATTTATACAAGCTGGTATGGCTTCAAAATCACTGGAGATTCGTGTAGGTTGAAACATAACGATTATCTCGGTGACATATTGCTAGAAGAGATTATTTGAAACTTCTGACACGTTTATAGTCCTCAACTTCAAGTTAATCTAATGCTTCATTCATGATTTTATATTGTTGTTTGAATTATGATGTTACAATAGGACAGGAAATCATAATTTTCATGGAAGGAGATGAGGTACATTAAGGTAAATCATTGTGTATTTCACTATTCGTGTTTTGCCAAGAAAGCCACTGTGTTAGGATGAGTTTACATGAAACTGTATCATGCTAAGAAATTGTTTGAATCAAATGTAAAAATGAGATGTATTATTTGCAGAATCTCAACAGTATTGAGAAGGCTGAAATGATATTTCATCCAGTATTTTAATTTTTATAAATGGAATAATACAAGCTATGCAATTCATACATCATATAACATCACCAGATATCCTTAAGTGTCAAAATCTTTTATTCAGTGATGTCAAGAAACCCACTTGCTGAGAATTTTATATGCAAAAATGGCTCGTTTGGGTTCAGAAAATATTTTAAATAGAAGAGTGAACGTTTTGACCTTCTATTTAAAATATTTTCTGAACCCAAACAAGCCGTTTTTGCATATAAAATCTTTTATTATTGCACTACTAACAGTTCAATAGTTCTTAAACTGTCAAATGTTTTTGTTTTTTTTTCCAGGAAAATTAGATTAAAAACACTATTATTCTGATCAGAATCAGATATTTCAATTCACTAAAAACACACCAATTCAGATGTGAAAGTAAAACATTTAGGCTTAATGACAACTTATAGGTGTCATTCTGTCAGGATCACATCATTAAAACCTGTCATCTTGACACATCATGCTTTTAAAAACTACTACTTACTAGCTAGACAACAACGATTATTGGGAAGAATTAACCTAAAAACACTTCTCAAACAAATGCTTCATTCAAACAACTTCTGCATGTCATGTTACTTTGTGATCAGTGTAACAAAGCTCATTCATATTAAAGGTGTATGTCATTCACATTTTAATATACATTGATTTACCAAATTATGCCTAAAGTAACCAGGTGACTATGACAGGTATTCATATAAAACTCGAAACTTCTACCAACAACAGATTAATTACTTACATAAATGACAGTCTGCTTATCAACATATTGAGGTTATGTCTATTATGTCATACCAATTGACGTACTTTATTGAAACTATACAACATTATCATCCTGTTTTAATAAATTAACAGATCTAGAATCCTCTAATATACTCCTGAATCATTTAAAACAGTGTTTCTCTTACTTTACTACAGTCACAGGCTTCAATGTATCATTAATTCAGCAAGCCTTCAACTAAGGAAATGTTAAATATAAAAAACATACCTTGATTATTTCTGTTGAAACTTTTTCAGAAAAAAGTTTAAAAAATGTGAAAATCTGATGATGTATATGTCTGTATTTTCATGGTGTAAATACATATTAAGTCAGTAAATAACACAATATATAAATTGAGATAACAGCTCACATGAAGTTCCATCAGTTGTGACTGAAATGGAAAGGAGTCGTTACTCATGGTCCATATCACATCACTGTCTTCAGTCTGAGACGATGCCAGTAAGGCACAACCTGTTCAGAAAAGAACAGATTAATATGATAACAATGAAATTAAAACTAGAAATATCAGTCATTTACTCAAAGCTGAAACTAACTTGCTGAAAGCTGAATGTTGAGACAATTCATATTTTATTACTATTACAATCTTCAGTTTCTATAATGGTGAATGTTTAATAACCTCACATGTACAATCTTCAGTGTGGTAAGTAGTCCAGAGAAATATAAAGGTCACGACCTCTCACAAAAAGAATCAAGTTAATGACAACCTCTCATGAAACTCAGTTTTCACCTTCAGTTTCATGCAACTTTGACCTATAAAGCTGTAAAGTTACAAAATACACTAATAAACTCATTCTAAGAATAGTTTAAAATGTGAACATTTTAATTAAACTATTTTATTCTAATAATTTACAAACAAAACTAGTTAATAATTCAAAACAAGTTTTAGGTTTTTCAATACATGTAAAAATGGCTCGTTTGGGATGAGAAACTTTTTAGGTAAAGGAGCAAACAACTGACCTTTTTCAGTCATTATGAGGTTCACAAAGAAAAAAAGAGGTAACTGACCATTAGCTGACCATATTTCAAGGGAGTTGTGTGGCTGAGTGTAGGAATGTAGAGAACATGCTTAGATGTTTGAATATATTTTTTAATATAGGTGTAACGGTGTTCCTTTCTATTGGTTTATTTTGGATTTAAGTTGTTGTATAAGTAAGGCTTCTTTAATTTTGTTTGTTTATGTTTGTTTCTTTATTTAGTATTTTAGTGTTTTCAATGGTTATGTTGTGTTTATTTGACTTGCAGTGTTTGAAAACGTTTGAAGGTGACTTTTTGTGTTCTTTGAATTTGGTTTCCATTTTTCTACTTGTTTCTCCAATATAGAAGTCATGACAGTTATATTTCTTGTTTTTCATGTCTAATTTTGTTTGTTTGTTGTTATAGGTGTAAGTAAAATGTAAAAATACAAAACAGATTACATTAGATAATAAAAAATAATGCTTCACAAAGTATGTTCTTGAGTAGTTCATACACTATGTAATTCAATGCAGTAACTTGAGCAATACTGTTGTTGAGTGATTTACAACGTGTGGCATGATCATTGGTTAGACACAGTTCAAAGGGCAATAAAACTACAAATATACACTGCTACAAATTTCATGTTAATTAGAATAAATAAATGTCATGTCCTATTACAACTTGCAGTCCTTTTAGGAAGAAAAGAAAGAAACTTATTTTTCTTCATGGTAGTTACAAGGTCAGTCAAACTGACCAAGTCCAGTTAAATTAGGGTATGGGAAATAACAGGTAAAAT
The DNA here is from genome assembly GCA_011833715.1 of Carcinoscorpius rotundicauda. Taxonomy (NCBI): domain Eukaryota; kingdom Metazoa; phylum Arthropoda; class Merostomata; order Xiphosura; family Limulidae; genus Carcinoscorpius; species Carcinoscorpius rotundicauda. The sequence continues at coordinate 173,284,679 of CM022392.1, forward strand.
ACAAAGTTTTACTGAACAAAGTTTAATTTTTTTAGGTTTCAGAGGTTACACACTAGTGAAGTTTGAGATTTTCAGAAGATGAAAAGAGTATTTGGTCTTCACATAATCCCTTTGCACTCAAACCAGTTAATACTTTAACTATATATTCATAGACAAATATCTGCAAAAATACATAACTAAAATACCTAATTCATTGTGTACAAAGAATTTGTAATACTTATAAAAAGATTACCAAATTTGGTAAAAATAGCATGGAAACTGATAATTAGTTTCTGGTTACAAGGTTGGTATAATCCACTAACAACATGTACAAAGAATTAAAATACAAATATCAAAGAAATACCTTTTCTGTAATGGGCCATGTGAACGTGACTTGGCCGTTGTAATGGAGCATTTGCTGAGAACCCGGGAGGAAGACGAACATGTAAGAGCAATAAGGTAAAAGGCCTGGCTTCAGGATGGATCAATGATGTAGTAGTGAAATAAAATCTCACCCCTAAAAAATTACAGAAGTTTCTCAACCAAAGATAACTACAATTTAAGAAAGTTACATCTAAATTATGATACTACAACACTCAAGCAGAAATAGCTGACAAAAGCATTTTATATATCCAAGTTTAATTCAAACCTCTTCTAACAAGTAGGTTGAAGTACAAGTTATCTTTCACACAGTTATATTGAAAAACTAATGATGCTACTTTATTATAAAAGTATGCAAATAAACAGTTAATCAAACTTTAGTGCAAGTTTGAAGTTTTAATACTTTGGGATGTCTTTAATCTTTTCTAATACAACATTTGTAATACTATTTGTATAGATGTTTTACCTTTTCTAATATCATAATATTCTGTAGTATAGAATTTAAATGTAATTTATTCATTATAATACAGATATTACTAAGTGTTATTGTTGTAACGTTAGACTATCTGTTTGATCATAAACCAGAAAACTAATGTGACCAGGGATTAAATTAAAACACTTTTGTCTTGGTTACAAAAAGTAAAATTATAACAGTTATAGGACTTTTATGCTTTGTGTGTATTGTTATTCTGTTTCCAAATATATTACCTAGGTTTAAAAATATGTAGACTTAAGACCATCTTTATAAGATAAGCAGGATTAAATTTCATGGGTAACTGTTACCAGCAAAAATAACGAGATCCAAAGTAAGTACAATGACTCCGATTCCTAGGTTTATTTTTTATTTTAAATAAAATGTAAAAATGAGAAAAAAGTTGTTAAGTTAGATTAGGGAAGATAACAAAAAACTATAAGAACAGAATTTCTTACAACAGTGCATTTGTACCATACATCATTGAACAAAGTAACACAAGTTTCATGTTTGAAAATCACATCTTGTGTGTTTGGATTATTAATTGTATGTGGTTCAGAGGGTAACAAAACAAATATCATTACAAATAGATACAGATTGTTACAAGCCTTAACCTATCTAAGATACTGTTTTGTTTGTTGTTTTTACAATTTGCAGTCATTGTAGAAGTAAAAAAAGTAACTGTTTTTACAGTGGTTACAATGTTGGTCAAATAACCAACATTCATATAATTAAGGTAAAGAAAGTATCAAATTAAATACAAAAGTTTTACTCAAACAAATTTTATTTACAGCAATTCATAGGTTAAGAACAGAATTAGAAAAGTTTTTATGTGGAATAAGTATATTTAATCTTAACATGAAAATCAACTTGCACTTGGAGCACCGAATTCTCCAACTCTACATTCTATAATCTGGAAACCATGATGGTTATTTTGTGTTCAAAAGATTAGTCACATCAACTGACCTCGCATGGAAAGTGTTAAGCAGAATATTTTTGATATACCCAATGATATCAGGTTCATCTGGTGAAACACTGTACCCATAAAATTGACTGTTTACCCAACAAAGTTTTTCAAAACCTGGTTTCATAACAACACAATAATATTATTATAAATTCAATAAAGAATAAATTAACAACTTGAACATATCAACGTGTTTTTGTTTCTTTACCTGATTGTGTGACTGCCACCAAATTGATGTGAACTGACTCTACAATGTCTAGGGCACTGATATGAACTACTGGTCGAAAATTGGACCTATCAATTGTTCTGCAAAAGAAAAACAAATTTCAATTTTTTTTTATGATTATTACATCAGTTACTTGTCTAAGAAGTTTTGATGTGGATAAAAATAATAGTACTAAATGACACTGAGGAATATTCTAGTATTAAAATAACTTGTAAAAACTCAACATTAAACTTTACAAAATAAAATGACAAGATACCTTACTTAACATTGATACAGACTTCTTACTGCAGTAGTAATGTTTATGTAAAGTTACTATGGGAAATATAAAACATAAACCAACATAATCATAATTTAATCAGGGTGTTAAATAATTTTATGTAACTGAAACAATGTTACTTTATTCAAGAACTGCTCTAATAGGACTTGTTCATTTATTTATATAAAGCCCAATAATTACTACAGCTGATGGGACATAACAAGAAATTACACCAGAACTTCCATGTTTGTATAACAAAACAATGATACACATCTTTGGAAATTTTATGGCTTGTTAAATAATAAAATATGAATTAGAACAAGACTACCTTTGTCACATAGTAATTGTATAGCAATAAATCAAACGCTACAAAGACATAAAAAACATACTTAGCTATGTTGCCAGCCTGCTGAACAATGGAGTTTTGAGAAACAGCTATTACTTTAGTCAACTGCTTTCCGTCAGCACCAAGATCAAAAACCTTTAACAGTGTTTAACTTGAGTTAAAAATTTAAAAAAAACAAGTTAACCAATATAGTAAATACTATTTCAACTTTATTAAACATGAAAATATTGTATTAGCAACTAGCAATAACCAAAGCAGCATTAAGTCATTACATGCTTCCAAACACTGAAGTCTAATAAAATAATCTGTGATGAATAAACTTACTTGTATTGTTCCTTTGTCAGATCGTGTATAAAGTATGTGTCTACTGTTATCAATATCTATCTGGACAATGGGATCTGGTAATGAAGAAAAGAGTAGCAGATTAAACAAACAGATAACTAGTGATGCCGACAAACAATATACCGTTACGAGTTTCTTGACATGACCCAACAATGACAGATAACTAGTGATGTCAACAATATACTGTTACGAGTTTCTTGACATGACCCAACAACGACACAGATTACTAGATGTCAACAAATAATATACTGTTATGAGTTTCTTGACATGACCCAACAATGACACAGATTACTAGATGTCAACAAATAATATACTGTTATGAGTTTCTTGACATGACACAACAATGACACAGATTACTATTAATGTCAATGAGTAATATACTGTTTCGAGTTTCTTGACATGACCCAACAATGACACAGATTGCTATTAATGTCAATGAGTAATATACTGTTAAGAGTTTCTTGACATGACCCAACAATGACACAGATTACTATTAATGTCAATGAGTAATATACTGTTACAAGTTTCTTGACATGACCCAACAATGACACAGATTACTAGTGATGTCAACAATATACTGTGATATCTAAAAGTTCAACTTTTAAAACACAGGTTTGGTCAATTTGACCAACCACATGACCTCTTCCTACATGTTTAGTCTTTTTTGATTTAATAGTTTAAATTTTTTATATAGTTTGTGTATATCTTCACAAAATATGGCAGTATTTCAGTTAATATTACAAGTCTTACACATACTAAATATGAACTTTTAGTGAAGTATGTTTAACAAACTAAAGATTTGTCCATTAATATATTGAGTATTAGTTTTTAGTAGATTGTTTGAAAAGCTAGTTTCATGTTAAGATTAAAAAATGCTTATTCTCATCTCAAATTTCCTTGTGTAATACTTAAAGCACCCTAAATACATTTCAAATGTTTTTTCTTCAATAAAACTGTTTGTTATTTTCTCTATCGTAACTTAAAATGGAATTGGTAAATTTAACAAACTTTGTAACCACCAAAATAAACTTCAAATTACTAGAATGACTTCAAACTGTAACATGAATCATTCAAAAAAACATGTAACTAACATTACACTGATGTGAGCAGCTCACAGTAGTTCATGGGTAATATAAATCATAAGTACTTGGTATTATTATATTATTATTTATTTTACCTTATCTAATCTTATGTAATTTACAAAGATCCACATATTTGCATTTTCATTACTTGCATAGTAACACAAAGTGATAAAGAGTTAACCCTATTTTGTTTATATTAATAGTAGTACTGCACTTAATTTAATTAAATAATGCACCAAACAATACAGACTCGTAATATAAGAAAGTATTATCATTCTCATGAAAAAGTTAACTAGTTTGGACAAACTTCTAATGACGCTTATCAATTGTGAGAAGTAATGGAATGTTGTCTACTTTTAGCATGTTATTAGCCTATGTTGTTCGGTGCATTATTTAATTAATTAAAATTAAGTAAATGATGATTGCATTTAGAGTATCAACTTTCTCATAAAAAGGATGTTGATGCTCTGAATGAAATTGACTTTTAAAGTCATCTGCTAAATAAAAACCGCGATTCTCTATTGGTTAATACATAATTAAATGCAACTATTAACAAATTTTGAGAGAACAGATGTGACAGGCATGCAACAGGTCTGATTTTCTACTTGTGTGCTCCGTTACCAAAGAAAATATGATGTCTGAGGAATGATGATTCTACATAGATATTTGTATTTAAAATTTTTGAAGAATGGTGGATAAAGTAGGTAAAGTAACATGCTCAAATTAGGGTGACTCATGAGTAACTTTGAGAAAATTCTGGAGGCCTTTAAATATTGCCTAAGAAAACTTAGGACCTTAGAGTTGTGAATTATTAAAATATTGTTAACCATGACAGATCATTTATCAAAAATGCTTGAATAAGGAAAAACACAGTTCTGTGGGAAGTACAAACTGAATACGAGGACAAAAATTTTGCAGTTAATTACGATATAAAAGACATTTTTATCTGTAATTCTTGATAACAAAACATGCATTTGAAATAAAAACATTTCTCAGAACAGCTGGTATGAAAAACACTTTTACTGATAAGGAGGGAACAATGTTTCAACCTCAGAAAGAGACAGTTTGCAAGCAACCATTGCTGGAAACATCTTAGCAACATAGTACCCGTTTATACTCTCGTTCCTAAGACACGTGTCCAGCAACGATCACTTCCAAGCTATCTCTTTCTTAACCTGAAGATGACCTAGGAAGGTTGAAATGTTGTTCTCTCATTATCACTAAAAGTGTTAATACCCATACCAGTTGTTTGGATGTACATTTTTATCTGTAGTCGTAGACACAGAACAAACTACCACAAATTTAAGATATCAATATAACAAAAATCCGTAAATCTTATCATATAAAATTACATAAATGAAAAAATTATTTAAAGATTTGTATTAAAAATAACATTTAAAAAGGTTTATAAAGAATCAGGTAAGTAAATGTTAAATATTTTTGTAGCAAATTATCATTTCAAACAATAAAGAAATATTTCAAATGAGATAAAACCTTCTTCAGAAAAAGCAAAATTGAGAAATGATGGTACTAAGAATGAGAGAGAACTACTCGAGTGATTCACTTTCTTGCATTTCCTCCTGAACCAGCCATCTTCAGCCTGAAAAATTAACATCTCCATATCAGGTTAATGTCTGGACACAGTAAATACCAAATTTTGTAAAATACAAACAATCAGTTAAGCAACTATAGTTTTTTACAGGTGAATCTCACTGAACACAAACACCAGCGAAAAACACTTTAGAGAATCCTTCTGAATGGCATAAACTGATTTAATGTTAAATTAAATAGTTAGTGATCAAGTAAGACTCGGTGACACCACACTTAAAATTTAAGTAAATGTAACAAAACATACGAACCACATCAATACGTAAATAATAATATTTATAAAAATAAGTTAAAATCACTAAATTATTGGTATTATATAGAGTTGAAGATATAACCAGAAAAATCAATATTTGACAATTAGAAGTGTAACAACAGTATGTATCTGAGGGAGAAAAAAACATTCAACTTCTGTATTCTGATAACTATAGCAGGAACAGTAAGTAGAGAAACAACCATTTACCTGGTAAACCAGCTCGAGCAAGCATCCATCTTTTCCACCCAAGAAAATACGCCCATTATCTGCTCCAGCAATTGTGTGGATGAGGGTGTTGTCTGTGGGAAGGGTGTACAGTGGTTCTGGAAGCAAGTGCATCTCATCAAAAGGTGAGGAAGCTGAGAATAAAAAATAAATCTAACGTTTATACAACCCAACTATAAAATATGTACAAACACTGTTTTAATAAAATCTAGGAAAAATAAATACATAATCAAATGAAGAAGGTACAAACATATATTAACTCTTTCAACCCAGGAATACTTTATTATACAACAGAAACTCTTAATGTCTTACATTCAACATTCTAACAAATTACTTCACGTTTATATTACATCAATTAGTATAACACAACATTGACAAGAATCCATATTTTAATAGTATAAACAGTTCATGTTGCTTATTCTACAAGGAAATAGTCTAAAGAATTCTGAATTTCCCCTAGTATGGAACACATGAAATTCTCTATTTTTCCACTACAACTTGAAAGAGGAAGAAATTAACTATATATTAGTGACTATGAAATCATCATTGTTCAGACAAACCATAATTTTTATAGCCTTCAGTCCTGTTTCATTACAGAGTTATCAATATAAAAATCAAACCTCATTTCCTTGTCAGGATATATTCACAGTTCTCTCTTACATTATATATAACTAACAAAGTGTCACCTGTCCAATGATGTACTGCATACTGCTGTTCTGAACACAGTTTCTCTCAGAATAGAAGTAATGTTACATTGAAAAACGTAATGACTAGCTTGGATGGATTTGTAATGTTTTTTGTTGAATAGTTATTAAGCCAGAAAAATTGTGTGAGGTAAGGGAAACTGTTTACTTTTTGCATGTTGTCAATCATGTTTTTTGGCATATTTAATTAGACTGAAATCACTTAGTGCATTACTACCATATAGCTTAAAGCTACACTTAACAAACAAGTGTAGTTTCACATTACAATATGAAATCATTCTAGAAAGAAAAAATGGGTCGTTTAGATTTGAGTTTTTTTTCATTGATTACCAGTTCAGTCAAAATGACAAACCTCACATGGAGTTAAATAGAGAAAATAACAAATGAAACAGTTTTACTGAAGAAGAGTTTAAAATATTTAAAACTTTTAGGGATTATAAAAAGTAAATTTGAGATTGAGATAAGAATAAATATATTTTAATCTTAACAGGAAACTTACTTTTCACATAAAACTACTAAAACAAAACACTTGATATATTCATGGATAAATCTTTAGTTTATTATAAATACTTCACTAAAAATATTAATTTTTAGTATGTGAAAGACTTGTAAGACAACAAAGTATTCAGTAGATTAGAAGTATTAAACCTGAAAAATACTTTAAACAATTACAAGGAAGTTGCACAGTCTGTCAAATTGACCAGTCCTGTACTGAAAGAAGATGTATAAACAAAATCAAATTTAGGTACTATAAACATCCAACTAATATTCAACAAAACTGTCACCTCTCTAGATCTGTTCAGCACACTAATATACTCTGTGAGCTATCTACATCTATACTATCACAATATCAAAATACTGGAGTGCATTTTAGATTTCTTCACAAAAATCCCCAAGTTACGACAAACAAATTCATGCCATGTTTACTTACTTTCATGTCTTCGACTAAAACTGACTCCAAGAAGTACTATCTCCACAGGAGTCGTCAGACATAAGAGGAACTGAATATGGTTTTGAAATATACCTACAAAAGTTATTTAAATATTCATTATTGTAAGTAATTTTATCATGAAACTTCTTATCTTTAGTCCATTTGTTTATAACAAACATAGCATTTTTTTAAATGAAACATTGTCACCAAAACTGTTTGTGTAAATTTGAAACTCCATAAACCAGTGCAAATCAACAACTATCATTACTTTAATTATTAGATTTACAAATATGCTTCAACTGTAATTCTGTTAGGTCACACATGATGAAACAGTTTCAGTTTTTTTAATGAAATGTTAAACAAGTCACTTGTCAAAATACTTTTATTTTCTATACCCATTAACTTTCATCTACCCGTTATGAATGTATGTTACAAAAATTAAATTCTATAGTTTACTAACAGTCAGATACTCAGGTTACTAATATTAATAAGCTAGAATGTAAAACAAGAACCTGCTATATTTTGTATTTTCTGACACAAATATATTTATTAAATCAATCAAGATGTCCCAACCATATCTTTATTTTTTGGAAAATACATCCTTACGTACACCTGTTTTGTCCAATGATGTGTTTATTACAAACTAAAAGCTTAAATGTTCCCTCGGCGGTTTTCTGAGCATCAGCTAAATATTTGCATGGCAAACTATTTATTTTCATTCTAGATTCCAAGCAGTAAGCTAAAACATCAATAAGGTCAAATTTAATATATTTTTTTTAGACCTAAATACAGCCAAGTTACTGAGTTTAATAAATAATAGTGGAATTCTATGGTATTTTTAAAGTAACTTGTAACTTTCTGGTTATTTCATAATGTATATATAAAAACTGAAAAATTATTTTGTTTCATATATTGCACATTTGAAATTCAACGAGGCTTAGAAACTTACAGAAAGCAGAAAACAAGTACAAAGTTCATAACTAGAACTTAGATGAGAATTGTTTGCTACACTGTTTTATATTTTAAGAAACACAAGTAAATAAACTTATTTGTAAATAGTAATAATCTATACACATATATAATGTATTATAACTAAAATGCTACTACTTAACAAAACACAAGTTCACTAAAACACAGCCAACAAGAGTTACTTTGTAAAGGTCAAATTTTATGTTATCAGATATGGTAACGAAGTTCAAATCTGCTACATCATTGTAACTTCTGCAACATTAATCAGTATGACTGAAATGTCAGTGTAATAAATATACTGATGTATAATGTCATGATATTTATGGTATTTAGACCAAACATTTGCATTTTCATGTAATAATCTGTTACTAGTCTAGAAAAAAACCAATATGATTTGTATTTATTTCCTAATTGTTTATAATGGTTATAACATTTGTTCAAGTCGACTTAACCCAGATAATATGAAAAATAACAGATAAAAATTTTGGAAAAAGTTTGATAATTATCCAAAAGTTAAAAGAAAGATTTTGCACGTGAATTGTAAATATCTTCTGGATTCCTAAAATTAAAAATACTTTGCATCTAGGACAGTCAGCATTTAAACATAAAAACTATGTTTAACAAATCTGAAAAGTTTACTGATAATCCACAAAATTTTATGGTGATTTAAAAGTTAGAGCATAAAAACTAGAACAATCATTAAATGGTTGTGAGGAACCAAACCCACACTGAAATAATTAAACGTGTTTCTCATTATTTGGAGTTTTGTTCTTGAAGGGGAATTTACCAAATGGACCACATTTCATATTCAGTGGTAGAAATTATAAATTACAAAGCAGCACATTAGTTCCTATGTACAGAATAAGTCAGTAAATTCATGTAAACATGACTATGAATCAGACTGTTACAAAAACATACCTGGTTTTGGCTTTACTAAACCTACACCCAAAATTGTCTCACTAAGTCCATCAAAATAAGCTAGGTCATCTCTGTAGCAAAACAAAACAATAAATACATTCAGAAATGATGAACTATGAAAAGGGACATGTTCGTGACTTCTCTTAAATTTTAATAAAATGCATACATTCAAATCAACATAGACTTATTTCAAACTGTAAAAAATACACATTTTGGGTCATTTTGGTTGTTTTTATAAAGGACAATTTCATTTAGGTTTCCACACAAACTTGTCAATTGAAAAACAAATATCTTGTTCTATTTTAAAATAATTTATTG